>OX387423.1:79141395-80605598 GCA_947563755.1 Lochmaea crataegi
ATAAAAATTGCAACTTAAGAATTCTTAAGACGGATTTCCACAACACGGATTTGCGACTAGTTTCTGTTTCAAAAACAGTAACTAAAAACTTGTTTCAGTTTCAAAAACAGAAACTAAAAACTTGTTTCAGTTTTAAAAACAAACTCGAGTCTCGTGGTTGAGGTTTCCAGCAAGTATTTAAAATCATGCGGGTTTTTTATAATCGAATCTTTTGAGCAGAAGCGAAAGAAAAAGAAATTGGATGAGATCATTTTTAAGACAACGAATAGATGATGAAAGCGATAAAATTATGGCTGATATGATAAATGATGACATCGGATTAAATTGAGAATTTAGGTAATCGTTTCATAATTGTGTTAAAAGAATTTGAGAACTTGTTAAATATACTGGGATCAAAAATTTGCCACTGTATTGTAGTAGTAGTTTTGTACACATTCAAAAACAAAATACTGAATAATTACTTTTTGTCTGATAATTGTTTTCGCCGAAAACAGGCGCCGGCGATACAAAGTCTTCAAAATGATTCAAGTTTTTGTTCTGTCGAAATTGACAGAGTTGCTGTTTTGTTGTGGTTTTACTCATTTGGTGGAAATCCGCCTTTAGATACGTATGCTATGGCACTGACAGTACGGAGATATTAAATTTACTGATTGGACCCTTACTTTCTGGAATCTACTCATATTACTTTTTTAAATGAAACTAAGTGTTTCTAATTAATTCCACTATTTAATGTAAAAATTATGAAAATTATGAAAGGATATTGATAATTATTTTGATACTGACATATCATCATCAAAATGTAACTTCTGTCATTCTGATGATGATATGTCAATATCGAAATAATTATCAATATCTTGGATTTTTAATAATTTTTTAATTAAATAGTGGAATTAATTAGAAACACTTGGTTTCATTTAAAAAAGTAACAGAGATATTAAATTCAGGATTCTTCAAATATACTGAAACTCCCATTCGAACACTGTGTCTTTTCCTCCCTTGGATGTTTCCTACCTAGTAATACAAATAGCTATTTCTTGCCCCAATAGGAGGGAAAATATGAGATTTATGCCCGATTCGCCTGTTCCCATTTCGCCTGACCAATTAAAATTTCTCGATTCGCCTGACGGCTTAAATGGTGGTACCCTTTCGCCTGACCATACATTTTTCGTTATAATAGGTATTAAAATAAGCAACTTCCCTTCCCACTTTATCCAGACTCAGGACTGGCAGTAATTTTTAATAGTTGATAAAAAATTACTGGTGTGGTTAAAAGTTTATTCGCTTTACGTTTCGTCAATTTGGGAAAAAATACAATAATATATACATATTTACATGATTTTGAACTAACAAAATTAATTTATCTTAAGCTTAACAGTGTAGGCTACTTTTTCTAAACATTTTCCCACTGTTATTTCATTATTTAAGTAGCTTTCTTGAATTTGTCTTATTCTTAACCTAACCTAACCTAACCTGTTAAGACAACAATTATACATATTTATTACCTGTTATACCTAGAAAATCCAGATCAGGCAAATCGCAACTATAAATTTCCCTCAATCTTGTCGTCAGGCAAAACGCAACCAAAATGTACCTAATTTAAATGTCAGGCGAAACGGGAACAGGCGAAACAGGAATACACCAAATAGGAATGGTGCAAAGTTATGAAAAGAAATAAAGAACATTGATGTGTAGATCTCTTTAATGTTATATCTATTTATGTAACGAGTACTAAATACAGAACTTGATTGGAGGAGTTGTAGATAATAACAAAAGGCGAGTCCAATAAAGTTCAATTATGTACTAGTCATACAGGGTGAGTCATAACTATTGGGACCACAAAAATGTTCTTGGTCGTATACACACATCATATCCCGCATTTCTTCATTCGTAAAATGATTGTGACGATGCATATCAATCGAAAAATTATTCACTGAGAAGAAATGTCATTTATCAGCAACAATTATCTGTCAGTCCAAAGCACACTCATCATAAATGAAATAATATTTGAAATGATGTTTATGTTGTATTTTCTAATCAAAATCACTAAAAAGTTTCATCAAAAAAAGTTACCAGTCGATTTCATTATCAGAAATCCTTCACGTGGCGCCCCCTGTAACAAAATGTAAAATAATACATAAAATAATATACCCTGTATAAAATTATGCCGCTGTGCCGATTTTGACAACAATCGATAAATATGCAGTGAAATTAATAGCGAAGACAAAAAAAATATTGAACTTGGACGCTCCTTATCTATTTCCACAGCAATATTTTATTAAGGCATATTTGGTCCTATCGCCATTTTTAAGAATAAAAGATACAAAGGACCTATACCTTATAGGCCGTTGTATAGTTTATTAGGAAAAAAGAGATTTTTTTTCGCGCCAGGATGGTTTGTTCCCGCGGATTGACCAGTTTAGCGCGATAAAAAATTTAGTATATATGGACGACGAAGCACCATAGTGTTAGTGTACCTTCAGTATCTGAAGAAGATAACTTGGTTATCGAAACGAGCGTTGTAAAGTGTTAGTGTTGGTGTAGTGGTAGTGTAAACAGTGTTCAGTGATAACATGTCAAATCGATAGTGAAAATTTACATTTCACGATGTTATTGTATTTTGGTTGGATCTATTGTTTTAACTTGTGGACATACTAAAAGTCCCCAATGATGTTGCATTTCTTAATTTCGACTTACTCTCACATTTGAATCTATTATTTAAGGAATTAAATTAGAAAATAATGGTTAAAATAATAGAATAAGGATTCGGAAACAAAAATATAACCAAAATTTGAACTAAAGGCTCTATAAACTCTATTTGGAGACACAAAAATCCCAAGAGTCTGAGTTGTAGCTGGCGAGCAAAAAAAAATATCCGAAATCGGTGAAACTAACTGTTGACAAAATACCGTGGTGTTGCCACATTGTACCTTTTTTCAGTTTCTTAAAGAAAACCAACAAATTGTATACTTATTTTAGACATTATATTTATTCTAAACTATACTATACTATAATTGTTATATCTGGCAGAAAAGAACGTTTAATAAAATAACAAGAAAGACAATATTCAATAAATTTCCCATTGTACAAACAGACCGATAATAAAGAGAGCATATATACGCCACTGTGTATGATTCGATCATCCTAAACTAACTCATATAAAACTCAATTACAATCAATTTCCTGAGTTGTGACACTGTACTAACAATATCATAACCTCGCATTAAAATAAATGAATAATATTGCTCTTTTATGCCGTGAGAAGAACTTTATTAAATCATATCAGATCAATCAGTGTCCCGCTTTATATCATTACTTGTAGTTGCTGTCATGGCCGTTACCATAAATATTATTACAGGGGTCATTAGAAAACATTAAGTTCAACGATACCTTAGATTTTGGATCTCTAAATGATCTCAAGTTTTCTTTTGGTGATTTTAGCCTAAAAACTGATTTATACAATGGACAGATAAGTCAGATTTCCTCAACATAACTTGTTAAATTATACTAAATCTGGCGGTATACATAATAACAGTTACAGTTTTGATTGTATCTCGAGACGCGTTAAATAAGTGACAAATTATGCGATTAGCTTTATGATCTCACTTAACCATTGTACAACACTAAAAAAAGTCGTAAAACATTATAAATCAGTGCTGGTAAGTCATTGTTGAGGTTAAAGTTTGTTATTTTTCCGTTTGTGAGTAGGTAGGTTTTTTTAATCAGAAAAATAACACAGGCCAGAAACAGTTATGTTGGTGCCAACGATTTTTTAACTAAATTATCCGGCTTTGGTTTGTTTGATCTAGTTTTTGAGATGGGCTATATTTATGGTTTTATTTTGTTTAACTTATGTACTCTTCCCCTTATTACTATTCCTTTTGGCTTCAGCTGCTAGTTTATTTCACAAACTTACACATTACATTATGATTAGTCATAATTTAAGAATTTTCTTCTATTCGACTTTCTAGTACAGAGTTTATTTGGATATTAGTTTCTGAAGACTCTAATAGTAGTCGGTAAAACATTGAAGTTAACAAGCAAGATTTATGATTACAAAGAAAATTTTGTACTTTTTTTTTGTTTGGATGCTGGTCCTGTCGTCAACTACACCTCAGCCTCTTGGGCTTTTTGTGTATTCCGGGTTTAGCTCCACAACTCCCATTTCATACTACATGAATTAGATTCAAATTCCGGTGCAACGAAATCCAGATTTTATATTGGAGGGAGTAGCAGACCGATCCCAAGCTTTCATGCAGATAGGTGCCAGATCATAAATGGATATTGTCTGTCCTGGATGAGCGAGCATCCAGTCATCCACTCCTTGGTTGAAACATCTTTTGAATGGGCCGAAAACAGTCCTATCTAATGGCTGTAACTTATTAGATGTATGCGGTGGAAGAGTTAAAATTGTAATCCCATTTCCTTAGCAGTAATCAATTGCAGGCACAGATAAATGGGATTCATGATTGTCTATTATGAGAAGGACTTGACGTTCATTAGAACAACGAACATTAGCTGCAAAGTGTTCTAAAACCTTTAAAAAATTATCACTGGTCATCCATCCAGACGAATGAACTAAGCCAGTTGAACCATTCTCTTCTGGAACACCATTCAACATTCGATGTTTATCAAATTTTTTTCTCGGAAATACCCATACTGGAGGAAGTGCTATTCCGTTCGCTCCAATAATGCCCACTTGGGTAACCAGCTCTTCTCGCTCTCGCGAAACGACTTTACCTACTTGATGCTGGCCTTTGGACGCAACCACTTTTTGTGTCTTTTGTACTGTGGTAACACCCTTCTCATTTAAATTGAATATGTCTGATCCAGTGTACTCATGCCTTTCGGAACTTCCTCTAACTTATCTTGAAATCTCCCAACCGTAGTTTCATTAAAACTTGAAATTCTCGCCAAGCTTCTGTTTTCCGGAGATCTTATGGACCATTTCGAAGGTCGACTTGAAACGCCGGTGAACCAGTCCTTTCCAGCTTTCGAAGAACTTTTGTGCTCATGTTGCAACCAAAAACATTGAAGTTAACAAGCAAGCTTTATGATTACAAAGAGTACTTTTTTTTTGTTTGGATGCTGGTCCTATCGTCAGCTACACCTCATCATCTTGGGCTTTTTGTGTATTCCGGGTTTAGCTCCACAACTCCCATTTCATACTACATGAATTAGATTCAATCTCTTTCATTTATTAGGTAATTTGGGATTTTTTGATCAGCTGCCTAATTTGAGTATTTTTTAGTTTTTCCGAATTAATCACAGGAAATTTACGTGCCACCAACCAAAGTGAAGTCCATCTCGGACAAATTGCTTCATACGCTAGGGTGGAAGTGGCAGAGCCAGAAGTTGGATTACCTTTTTTGAATTGACATTTCTGATTCTTGTCTCTGCTGTCCAAATGACATAAAAAACTACAGGATAATTTGTATATGCACTTTACTATCCAATGAATCGGGTAAGGACGAGGTAGAAAGAAGGGATGAATAAATGAATTTTGTTCCCGATTTCCCGCTTTTTCCCTCAACTTCCTATGGCACAAGACCTAGAGGATTGGATAGAAGACCTAAACTAAAGCCAGCGGATATCCTAAAATTCCTTCGGGAAATAGGGAAATGGAACTACTAGAATCTTTGTTCCCAATTTTCCGCTCTTTTACAAATTTTTAGATATTGGACTAGTGAAATTTCTCATTACGAGGCTTGGATTTTTTTGCTTGGATGCTGGTTCTATCATCACCAGCTACACTTCAGCATCTTTTTGTGTCTCAATGCTATTATTGCTCTCTTTATGGATTTGCTTTGGGGTACTTTGGGGTACTTTGGCGATGCCTTTGTTTGTTTTCGCTCGACTTGGTGCCCCCAGATGAAAGTAAAATTGAGACGTTATCATTTATATATATATATATATATGAAAGAAAAAATAAATATTGACACACCCGGAAATATAATTGTTTAATATTAAAACGAACTACTTGTTAACATGACGAAAAAAAAATAATAATAATATACTAGTGTATTTTATTACTTTATGTTCAATGGATAAATTTATCAATTTATGAAATGTTTATTGTCTAATCGTTATAAACGCCACACTTCGATATAATTAATCGGTAATAACTATTCTTACGTTTTATTTCTAATAATTTATATGAACGCTTCGAGGGATTCGATCACCATGAACGTTCACTGAATGTTTTCCCGTAACAGGATGTCGATTAGTGTAATTTACGCAACAAAAACAAAACCTACTTGATCACAATTATTATAAAGTTCATTAATTTTAAAGCTAAAAACCGCAAAAATTGTCAGTGATATCAACAAATTAATCTTTAAATCCCGATGCGTAAAAAAAATAAAAACAAGTAAATTGGTTTCAGTTAATTTTTGTCTTCAGGTAACATTTTGGTTCCTTTATCTTAAGATTAAGATAAGATTAATATTGGGCTTATGTGCTTTTAACCTTTAAGAGTTTTACTCTGTAACTTTCTTATTTTGCTGTTAATTTCCAAAAAAAACGAAAACCCTCGGCGCTGCAATATTAAGTATCTTTTTATTGCTAGTTCTAAGCAAAGAGGGGGACTGAAACTCCCTTTTGGGGACCGGAACCCTTTTGCAGTATCAGTTCCAATGTAGTATTAGAATAAATAGGCAACCATTGGAAATATCTAGTAGGACTTAGACAAACAAAGATTCTTCCGAGTGACTATACATCCTGTTGAAATCAAATGAATGCATAAGTCAAAGTAAAACTGCATTAAGAGGTTTAACAGAGATCCTAACGGGACATTTTCGCCTGAATGGGCACCTGAAAAAGTTCAAATTAGTGAATGAAATGAAGAAGAATGTAGATTCTGTGGCATGGAAGAAGAAACCTTCATCCACGTACTTGCGAATTGCACGGCAATTCAGAATCCTAGGAGATTACTGGATAGAAGAGGGACATTTACCTAAGTTAAAGCCTGCAGATATCCATAAAATTCCTCCGGGAAATAGGACTAAAGGAGCTACTAGTCTCTGAGATTTTCATCAGGAACTAAGTAGAAGTATGCCCCCTTACTTGGATCTTGGATCAATGGATCTTTTAGGTCTCAGTGATTGCACCTCAATATACATACATACAACGAGAGTTTTAATACAGTCAGTGCTAGAGGTGGGGAACTATCGATAATCACAACTATCGATATTGATGAATAGTCGACTTTTTGACTATCGATTATTATCGATAGTTTTCGATAGTAAGGAAACCAATACCTGCATTCTGCACGATAGGATTCTGAATTATAAGGGTGTTGGGTATATAATTTAATTCATTGAATAAACAAAAAAATCTTTAATTTTACCAATATTTTAGAAAGTATAAATACTTTGTTATTGTTAAAGCCAAGTATTTTTGTTTAAGAAAATTATCATTTCAACATTTTCGGCTTTTAATCGGGATCTTCTGTCAGAGATTATGGCACAGGCTGTACTGAAAGCCCTTTCAGATTCCACTGACGAACCAGGTATGCAAAAATATTTTTTGCAGAGATCGGGCATTGGGTTTTTATAAATTACAAATACAGAAAACGCGTATCTGTACAGAGTTTTGCACACGCACCACAAAATCTAATGATCTATTAATTAATATACTATTAATACTTTTATAAAATACGTTTATGACATATATCGGTCATGTTTCCTCACCCTTTACCGATGCCGCGTAGCTTCAGATAGACTTGCCAAACTATACAATATACATACTTCTGATTGTCTACTGACTAGTGACAAGTGACAAGTGAAGTGACGAAGTAACCGGATCATAGAATAATAAATATTCTGTGACCGGACACTAACAGTCGACGTCATGTTAACATATACATAGGAGAAGCGGATTCCGTCGCAGAGATTTACTACCAATAACCTAACTTTAGCCCAGTAATGGGCAGTAAAGTAAACTATCGAGTATTATCGATAGTTGTCGATAGTGCTTAGTTCTCCACCTCTAGTCAGTGCTCATTTGTGCTGAGCCCCTACCAGCAGGACAACGTGGATGTTGCTCATACTGCGATAGAAAAAAGAATAGACCTCGTTTATTTTGTATTAAATTCCACAAATGCTTAGAGCATTCACTAGTTATTTGCCATGAATGCCGCTCAGAATGAGACAAATTTCTAGAATGTTTTTTTGTGTTAAATGTTAATTTTTTTCTAGCAATAAGTTCTGTTGAAATGCCAAAATCAGAGTATTCGATTAGTAAAACTTGATTAATAATAATTAACTTTTGTTGCCAATATTTTTTAGAAATACTCATAAAAAACATACTCTATGGTAGCGGACTCTCGAGTCCGCGCGCGAGCGTTCTTTCCAAAATAATTAGTGCGAGCTCCGGGTTAAAAGCCTCTTCACTACGACCTTTGTAGATCTAATGTGTGCCATCAAGTTATGCTAGAGTTCTCTGTCTAGACCACAAACTTGTTTTTTATATGTCTGTGGTCTAGACCCATCTTTATTACTCCGTATGTCAAACTTCAGATCCTTACTATTGTTGCGAGGTCACCAACTCAAAGCCGGTCCTGTCCCTCGATTATAAATTTTGGTGAATGCGCTTTATAGAACCTTCTGGTCTATTGCATTATTTACGCATATGAGGAGCGTCATAAAATACTAGAACTTTCCAGAACCGATAAGGACTATATATACGTGGGTTTTTGAGTGCGTAAACAGTTAGTTCGAGAGAATTAGTGAAACGGACAGTAAAGAGTTAGTTCACTGAAGTTCTTAGTTATCGGACAGTGATTAAATCATGCAGATAAATAGTGTAATATTCGAGTGGTAAAAATAAATTAGAACTAATATACCGAGTGTAAATAAATTAGTAGGCATTAAGTAAAGTGTATATATAAATTAAGTTTAATACAGTGTGTGTAAATAGATAGTAATTAGCATAGTGTGTATAACTTTATCCCACAAGTTAAAAACTGTTTAAATAAATAACAAAAACATTACACTATCATCGAAAACCTTAGCCTTAACAGTGCAGAGGCTCCCTCATCTTCTTTGCAAAACCTGGAACACTTACACATTGAACTAAAATAACCAAATTTGATTGGCTATCGTTTTTGAACGTTTTTTGGTATTATCAAAAATTGTATTATGTACGATATTCTAATGTATTGAATATTTGTATTTTTTTTATTATTTATGTATGATTAAAGTTGGCGTTTTTTTTATTGTTGAGTATTTAATTTTTTTTATATTTTTTTTGTATCGTTTTGTCCATAACATTGTTGCAAACTTTTCATGCCAATAAAACATATCTCTCTCCTTCTTTTGTTAAAAATTAAACATATAATCAATCTCTTGTATGGGATCATTATTATGATTTGTTCTTTTTTACCTTTGGAGCTCCCTCGTAATAATACATCAACAGAATGAATCAAAATGGTTAATAAATGAATAGGAATCGAATGATTAGCGGAAAATTTGCATGAATCATAAATCTTTTATGGGTACTCTTTCATGTAATTGAACATTAAAATTGCATTTTGATTAGAAACAGGTGTTTTCTCTAGTATTTATTAAATAGATTGACGGCAATTCTTTGAATTTAAAGTTGATTAATTACCTATTATACTTGATACAATGATATCCTATTTTACTAGTTATACAGTAGAGGCCGCTCAATTGCGAGTCTAGTTACCATCGTCCTTACACTACCGACCTATTTACAGAAAATTGAACCATCAAAAAAGTCGACCATGGACGTGGATGTTTATAATTTGTAATGCGAACACTTATTTAATTTTAGGAAGAAACTATATCGTAAATACTTATTTATCACCCCTTTATATATCTACATTTGTCGCACCGCTACTAAGACGTGACGGAATACAAAAAAACTGAGAAAGGTACCTACTATCAATATTTTTTGGTAATTTTAAATATTTCGCTATAGGAATTTATTAAAATAAGCAAAAATAAATTTTATGTGAATATTTTTCGAAACAAATTGTTATTGTTGTTATTAATGTTATTCATTACAGATGGTTTTAAAGTTTAGGATGTTTCCAAACGCGAATGAAAGCGAAACTGAAGTGTCGCTTCTTGCTTGTTTATGTGCGATGAAGTTGATTTAGTAGTGTTGTAGTTTTGCTAATCTCACATATATCTTGTGCTTTTTTGTGAATGAAAGAAAAAATTTTAAAAATACATCAAATTTGTGAACGTTTGTTAAAAAAAACCGCTACTGAACTCCGTCAACATTGTTAATCATTGATATCGTTCGCCATATCTCAATAAAATGTAATTAAATTATAATTTACAAGTGAACTTTAAACTTGAACTTTAACCTATTTTCAATTATTCAACTAAAAGCTAACATAAATTCCTACGTGACAAAAAGTACTATTAATTTGTTTTATTAACAATATTAAGTCCATTCATAAAAAAAACTGGAGTAATAAAGACAAATAATACTACATTTCTTAGAATTTACGTTAAATATTGAAAACAAGTGAGTTCTAAGAAATATAAGGCGGTTACGCGGAATTACTGTACGTGTTATCAAAACGTATTTTGTTATCTCTAGAATTGCACCTTGAGTTTTACTCGCGTTCATTTTTAAATATTAGAAATATGTTAACTATTAACTTTTTCATAATAAATAGTATTATTTTGTTCTCTTCTAGAACCTGTTGAATAAATAAATAGTCCAGCTTCAGAGCAAAAGATAAATCATTTTTTTAAAATAAAGGAAATTAGAAAAATCGACGAGTTGGCGTAAAATCTACGGTTATAATTTTCGTACTTCCAAAACTGGCTCTCTTAGGGCGGGTTTATCAGTGCTCCGTTACGAAATTCTCTTATGGAGAATTCAATACAAATGTGCGTTCAAATATCTCGAACTTGAGTAGCGCTATCAACAAAGTTGTTGATAATTTAAAATCTTAAGAGTCCACTTGATGTATTGTACGTATCATATTTTGGTAAAAAATTTAATTTAACTTAAATTTAATTATAACAGTTAGGAAAACCGTATCTTTTTAGTTTACCGGGATCTATAGATGAATATGTACTTTTGTAACGAACGATTTAAAGATAAAGTAAAATAAATAATAATGGGCGAAATCAGAACTCTACTCGAATAAAAATCTGATCGCATTAAATCTGAATTAAAAATGTTTCTGCAGTTAATAATTTACAACCTCTTAAAATAAGTTAGATCTATGATCATGATTACAGAGTGATGAAGAAGGGTCTATTTTATTGTCCTTTTGTGTAGGTACCTGCTTCAAAAGAAAACTAACAGAGCATTCTACTGTTGTGAATAATTTATTTTAATTTTTAAACTTTTTGATATTATAGGATACACTTTATTCAATTCGGATGTAGGTATAGGTACACATGATTATATAGAGAACATATTATTCTTAGCTAGGTACTATAAATCAAGAATGTACTTACAAAAAAGTTATTCTTTTAGTGTCTCTGAAACACATTACATTTACAAATAGGTGACTTACCTATAGGTAAGAAAATATTTTGAAGTACAATGGCCAACGGTGACAAACTAAGATCAGTTATTATATGCGGGTAGCCATAATATCGAAAATAATTTAGACCTCACTGTCAGAAATACAGTTGGTTTTCTCTTTTTGGAATGCAAGGGGTGAATCATAAGCCATCAGGTAAAATAAATATCCGAAATTTGACAATAATAATATGCTAAGACAAGTGACAATTTGTGAAGACAGTAGGGGACAAGGTAGAAGTGACCGCAAAATTCGGGAGAATCGAAAATGGCTTCTTACCGGTGTAACATGTCTATCGACCTGTTTCGATTTTACAGAATAAATCCTTTTAATTAGCGCTTGTCGTCACTAGCCCCATCCAATTATAGTTCTGTGATCCCAAACTCTTCAACCCTGGCCGTTAGACAATTGACGTCTGCCAACGGACGCTTCCATTTTTTTGCACAACGCCACGTGAAACACCCCTTTCTGTTATCGACCCCCTAAGGGGACAGATTATCTTTCGCTATCTTTCATATCTTAAGTACCTATCTTATGAATTTTGCTGTGGTAAGTTCAAAATCATAATTTATAATTAATAAGCTTCTTCTAAAGTACTGTCTGATATAATTTTCGTATGCATTCATTATTTTTTTACAGAGATAGACGAAATTAAATTCAACACGTGGTCATAAACTGTTCTTTTATACTAATATGGTAGTTTTAAGCCAAATATTCTTTTATAATTCACTGTTTTTCTTTTATACAAACATTTTCAAGCTTTTTCAGTTGCGAAATAACTCTTTTAATTATAAAATAACATTTTTATAAATTACTGTTAACCTATAAAATATTCTTTCGTAACGCCAGTGCCGGTTCCATATATTTCCTAAGCACGATATTTTTTCATATAACTAAATAAATAACTTTTTGCTATGATTAGTTTCTTTCGGATCATTAGTATATTTTTTTAATTTAGCCGATAATTGCTATTTTTACTGTTTTAACATGGAACATATAATGTTGGAAAGCTTTCAGTAAATTAAATAAATTTTTTGACTTTCAAATAACTGCCTTCCTTTTCTTTAACCTGAAAAGCTGACCAACATAATGTGCCATTACATTCAAGTTCCTACATATCCCTGATCCACCTGTACTTCTAGGTAAGCACAGCCCCTAGGCTAGGATACAACCCGAGGATATAACCCTAGGCTAGGATACAACCCGAGGATATAACCGTAGGCTAGGATATAACCGAAGAATTTAACCGGAGAATATAACCCCAAGAATATAGCCAAGGATACAGCCCTAGCTCAAAATACCGCCCTAGAACAGAACTCATCAGTTCAGATCAAGACCTGACTTCTTCTCCAGGAAACCACTTCATCTAAGCTAAGTACCTATAAAAGTACAAATTCCTCTATTAAATTCCGTTATTCCTTTCCTGTGGCAGAATAAATTGGAAATTTGTTTTTAATTCTTTTTTTTTTTATTAAAATCCTCAACTATAAAAGTTGAGGGAGATCCGCCCGGGGTCACTTTAATTATTAACTTTCATTTAAATTTTACAAGGCGTTTCTACCTTTTCCGCCTTAGTTTTTTGTAGTTTTTATCGTTAAAAAGGTAGTGGCGCCCTCAACTTTTACAACCCTTCTGTTATCCTTGTGTGACATAAACTTGGGGTCGAATCACCCTTGAGAGGAGTCTCTAGCCGGAGCCCTTCGAGCTGGTGCCTTTTGTGGGGTACAGACATTTACCGTTACACCGGGTTTTCCAAAATATCGCGTTTTCTAAGAAATTTTATGAAGTAGATCCCTTTGGTTTGTTTTAGTGAACCATTCAACTACTCTTTCTCAAACCTAATTTGCAAAAAAGAAGTTAGACGTGAGCTGATGACAAGATTTATTTTGCAATGCAAGATGTGTTTAGAATCTTTTGAACTAAACAACTATCCTTTGAATGACGAAATGGATTTAAATTCTGCTGCAGTAAGAGGGATTATGTCATTTTGGTGGAAGGTTTTAAAAAAAGTGAGGAAATGTACGGTATAAAGTATATCATTATGATTGGCGATGGTGACAGTAGTACTTATAAAAAGATTGTAAGTTCTCGCCCATACAATACTGTAATGTTATTGTTATTTATTTAAATAGTTTTCACTTGTGGGATAAAATTATACACACTACTATGGCTAATTACTATTTATTTATTTAAAGAAACACACACTGTATTAAACTTAATTTATATACAAACTTTACTTAATGTCTACTAATTTATTTACACTCGATATAATAGTTATAATTTATTTTTACCACTTGAATATTACACTATTTATCTTCACTAATTCATTCACTGTCCGATTACTAAGAACATCTGCGAACTAACTCTTACTGTCCGTTTCACTAATTCTCTCGAACTAAGACTAACTGTTAACTCGCTCAAAAACCCGCTTATATATAGTCTTTCTCGACTCTAGAAAATTCTAGTACCTTCCGCGCTCGTCCTATGCACAAACAAAACCTTATTCGGTCAGCTACAGACCTCTGCTATCTCTAGCAGCCAGCCAAAGTGTTGGTTACATTAGAAAGCGTTTATCAATGCACCACATGACCGATAGGTAGCTAACTGGGGCCCTATTCACTAGCTTGTGTGAGTGGTCATGTAGGAGCTCTCTCACAATTTAGCTTTACTGCCCATGTCACTTTCCTAAAATTATAAAATTCTTATTCAGGAAAGGTAAAAAAATGCTCATTATACCTACTCTTATACGAGTACTCTAGGGTAAATCCAAGAGAATTGCTAGATGTTGAGAGAATGGACTTGCGCTCATTGTCTTTAGTCGCAGAATTAGATAGGCCAACAACATGAAAATTGTAACACGACATAATGTCATGTGTCTCTTTAGTCTCCATGATTAAATATTAAATGCATGTTTAGTTTTTGTCGTTTAAGAGTTTGTTTATTTATTCTTTTTAAAATAGATGATGCAAATGATAATAGATAATGTTGAAGACGCCGAAGAATAACATACGTCGCCTGTATTTCCAACGTCAAGAACCTTTCTTGGTCTTGTCTGATTTTAATATTATTAAGCATTTTCGCCTAAATAAATTGGCCCCTGCGCAACTCTTCATATTGATTCATTAAATTTATAACAAAAATAACAAAACGCGTAACTCTTTTTCACGTCACATCCATGCGAAAAACAAAAGTGAGCGGTCGTCGGACCGCCGACAGAAGCTTGCTTCTTATGCATAATAGAATGACCATTTTTCGTTAATTTTTCACCATTTTTCAAAAATTTTGACAATTTTTGACCATTTTTGACAGTTTTTGACGAATTTTGACAATTATTGACCGTCTTTGACAATTATTGACCATTTTTGACAATTTTTCAAAAATTTTAACAGATTTGGCAATTATTGACCATTTTTTCAAAATTTTGACAATTTTTGACAATTTTTTCAAATTTTAACAATTATTGACCAATTTTGACCGTCTTTGACAATTATTGACCATTTTTGACAATTTTTCAAAAATTTTAACAGATTTGGCAATTATTGACCATTTTTTCAAAATTTTGACAATTTTTTCAAATTTTAACAATTATTGACCAATTTTGACAATTATTTATCATTTTTGACAATTTTTCAAAAATTTTGGCCATTTTTCCAAATTTTAACAATTATTGACCATTTTTGACAATTTTTCAACATTTTTGACAGGTTATGACAATTATTGACCACTTTTGACAATTTTTAAATAATTTTGACAATTTTTAATAATTATTGACCATTTTTGACAGTTTTTTATAATTATTGGCCATTTTTTCCAAATTTTGACAATTATTGACCATTTTTCCAAATTTGACAATTTTTGAAAATATTTGGCAATTATTAACCATTTTTTCAAAATTTTGACAGTTTTTGACTATTTTTGACGATTTTTCCAAATTCTTGACAATTTTTGACCATATTTAAAAATTTTTTACAATTTTTCAAAAATTTTAATAATTATTGACCATTTTTGACAGTTTTTTATAATTATTGGCCATTTTTTCCAAATTTCGACAATTTTTCGAAAAATTTTTACCATTTTTCAAAAATTTTGACAATTATTGACCATTTTTCCAAATTTGACAATTTTTGAAAATATTTGGCAATTATTAACCATTTTTTCAAAATTTTGACAGTTTTTGACGATTTTTCCAAATTCTTGACAATTTTTGACCATATTTGAAAATTTTTTACAATTTTTCAAAAATTTTAACAATTATTGACCATTTTTGACGAATTTTGACAATTATTGACCGTCTTTGACAATTATTGACCATTTTTGACAATTTTTCAAAAATTTTAACATATTTGGCAATTATTGACCATTTTTTCAAAATTTTGGCAATTTTTGACCATTTTTCAAAATTTTAACAATTATTGACCATTTTTGACGAATTTTAATTCGTTTTGACAATTATTGACCGTCTTTGACAATTATTGACCATTTTTGGCAATTTTTCAAAAATTTTAACCATTTTTCAATATTTTTGACAATTATTGACCATTTTTGAAAATATTTGGCAATTATTAACCATTTTTTCAAAATTTTGACAGTTTTTGACAATTTTTGATTATTTTTCCAAATTTTTGACAATTTTTCAAAAATTTTAACATATTTGGCAATATGGAGACTACGTTCAATTTCTCATTCTAATTTGGTGTAATGAGGATCATCCGTTACATAAAATATACAGATTTTAAATGTTACTCGAATATTTTGTTAAACTACACTGAATCAAAAATATAGAAGTAATGGTTTTTATTTTTGTATGTTACCGCAAACGAACTCTGGCAACCCCGTAGGTAATGTCACTTGTCAGTGTCAAAATTGTGGTGGTACTTGGTACTATTATTTTTATTTATCGATTGTATCTGGTCTGTGATTATGTATGGTTTATTTGGTTTTGAAAAATTCACAAAACAAAAAAGATCAGAGCAACAATTATTAATAAAAATAAAAATAGCCATTTATTAATAGTTAATATTAATTGGACGCTACTAAACTACTATAAATAAATCAAAATGGAAGCTTTTGGATTTTGCCCCAAACGATGATAATACATTGAAATGATGCAAAATGTGAGCAAACAATCATGACACAGTTGACAGTCAGAATCACGGAACACCACTTTCTCGTATTTAATTTTATGTTCTATGGTTATCCTAGTGGCAGCTAGGATAGCCGACTTCCAGCTAATGCAAGCTGGCAGTTGATAAACACTTTAGCCAACAGCCGAAGATCCGAGCATTGATAAACCCGCCCTTAGAATTGTCCCTTAACTCTTAAAAAACATATGGCGTAAATCCCATAAAAAATTGTTATGAAGAAGACATTATTTAAACAATGAAAATTTCTGAAGTTTGAGAAATAAAACACTTAAAGGGCTAGATTTAAGGTTGTATCATTTTTCCACCCTTTCTGACTTATTTCATCCCATATACAGCATCCTTGTTAATATAAAATTGGAAAAATAAAAGGTGAGCGCTCGTCGGACCGCCGACAGAAGCTTGCTTCTTATGACCATTTTTCAAAAATTTTGACAATTTTTGACAATTATTGACCATTTTTTCGAAAATTTTGACAATTTTTTCAAATTTTAAAAATTATTGACCATTTTTGACAATTATTGACCAATTTTGACAGTTTTGACAATTATTGATCATTTTTGAAAATTTTTCAAAAATTTTGACCATTTTAGACCATTTTTCCAAATTTTAACAATTATTGACAATTTTTGAGCATTTTTGACAGGTTCTGACAATTATTGACCGTCTTTAACAATTATTGACCATTTTTGACAGTTTTTAATAATGATTGACCATGTTTTCAAAATTTTGACAATTTTTGACCATTTTTCAAAAATTTTGACAATTATTGACGATTTTTTCAAAATTTTTGACCATTTTTTCAAATTTCAACAATTATTGACCATTTTTGACAGTTTTTTAAGATTGTTGACCATTTTTTCAAAATTTTGACAATTATTGACCATTTTTTACAATTTTTCAAAAATTTTGACCATTTTTCAAAAATTTTGACAAATTTCAACAATTATTGACCATTTTTGACAGTTTTCTATAATTATTGACCATTTTTTCAAAATTTTAACAATTTTTGACCATTTTTCAAAATTTTAATAATTATTGACCATTTTTGACAGTTTCTGATAATTATTGACCATTTTTGACAATTTTCAAAAATTTTGACAATTTTCAACAATTATTGACCATTTTTGACAGTTTTTTATAATTATTGACCATTTTTTCAAAATTTTGACAATTATTGACCATTTTTGACAGTTTCTGACAATTATTGACTATTTTTGACCATTTTTCTGAATTTTTGACAATTTTCAACAATTATTGACCATTTTTGACCTATTTTTAAAATATTTAACAATTTATGACAGATTCTGACAATTTTTCTAAACTTTTGACAATTTTTAACAATTATTGACCATTTTTGACAGTTTTTTATAATTATTAACCATTTTTTCAAAATTTTGACAATTATTGACCATTTTTGACAGTTTCTGACAATTATTGACCATTTTTCAAAATTTTTGACAATTTTCAACAATTATTGACCATTTTTGACCATTTTTGACAGTTTTTTATAATTATTGACCATTTTTTCAAAATTTTGACAATTATTGACCATTTTTGACAGTTTCTGACAATTATTGACCATTTTTGAACATTTTTGACAATTTTCAACAATTATTGACCATTTTTGACAGTTTTTTATAATTATTGACCATTTTTTCAAAATTTTAACAATTTTTGACCATTTTTCAAAATTTTAATAATTATTTACCATTTTTCACAACTTTCAAAAATTTTGATAATTTTTGACCAATATTTGACCAATTTTTAAAATATTTAACAATTTATGACAGATTCTAACAATTTTTCAAAAATTTTGACAATTTTTAACAATTATTGACCATTTTTGACAGTCTTTTATAATTATTGACCATTTTTTCAAAATTTTGACAATTTTTCCAAATTTTAACGCAGCGTTGGTTATATGGTTTGGCGCGTTATTTCAATGCGTCTCTCTCTCTCTCTTTCTAATGAGTAATCGCGTGACGAACGCTTTTTCGTAACATCACACGTTTCACGATTTCACTAGCCTTCCCAAAAGTCCTATGTCGTGCAATAAGAAGCAAGCTTCAATAATTCTTCCCAATATCTGTCATTTCCTCCATCCAGTACAGAAGAACATGTGACAAAGATTAATTTAAGAATACTTCAGGGAAAGAAAAATTAACGCAATTCATTGTACGTTTGATTGCGAGTAACTTCTAGGATCCAAATCAAGACTATTCTCTGGACTATGTAAAAGTCGAGCTCGACTAATCCCAGGTAAAGGAAGTTAAATTTTTACAAGAAAATACCCATAAAATGAAGCACTAGAAATTAAAAAAAAATAAATGTTTCCGATAATTCTTTATCTACAAATAAAATAATTTTCTTAAAAACAAATTTGTCTATTAATTAAACCTACAAAGAAACACCTCTGCAACTTATATCTTGGTTGACAGGTAATATTTACCGCTTACACTAATGCGGATTCTATTAAAGCAATTTGTCATTTATCAAAAAATTCCATTTATTCATATTTGACATGACTTCTTTTTTCAGTCTATACAACGTTCCCATTATTACAGAGTTATCTTTTCCTCCACCCACGTACCCGTAAACACAACGCAAGAATGAGATCATCGAAAAGATTTATTGGGATATGAACGGAGCGAGATGGGGTCATTGAGTCTTTCACACACGAATTTTGCTATGTAATAACCTTTGGCGATTTAACAAGGTCGGCTGTCTTAGCCGGCAGATAATAAAAGACAAACACAACTTTGTATGATTTCCTAAGAATGTTTCTATTACTTTTTGATCATCCATTTTTTTATTAAAAATATATAAAAATCGTTAAATTGATTGGTCGAAGCTAAAAATTATACAGATCTCGTCACTTTTATACCAGACAAGAGGGGAACGGTATTCCCACCTCTATATTTTCGTGACGAATACACGATTAGCTGTTTATTGGACCCATTACGCATTATGGAAAAATACTCCATTTAATTTCATAGCTGACATTCTTAAAGTACATATTGGGTTTTCAATATTTGTTTCTTAGAAGTGTTTTGTTACACCATGCCATACATTCCGAACACATGCCCACTAAAAATTCCCTTCAAGGACACTCTTCTTCCAGCTGTGGAAGAATAAGTTATAAATCCAAAAAGGACGTCCAAGCTGGAAACGTCGTCTGGTGCAGAGGACCAAAGACTGAATGGGTTGAAAGTTTTGGGCAGCTTTCAAGTTTGTTCGTTGAGTGGATGTTGGAGACCAAGCTAGGCTGCAATGACAGCACTGAGCTCTAGCAGTTGTAATTCAAAACTGGTGTGGAGTACTAGTCTGTTCCTAATCCAACAGGGTGCAATCAATAAGGTTGTCCTGATGATTCCTTCGAGCCTTCAACAACTTTCGTCATGGTCATTTAATCCCTTGGAAAACAGCATTTGAACAATAATCAACATGTTTCGTCATGGTCCTTCGAGAGCCGTTCACGCCAGCCTTTCAACTTCCACCATGGTCCTTCGAGATCCTATCAGCTTTCGTCATGGTCCTTTGCCAAAACTGGGTTTTAATGCGGGGAGGGAGAAGCACTGGATTAGAGGGTTTCTCAATGCTTGAAATGCTGGAAAATCGAGGGAAAAAAGCACTCTAAGGTATGGATAATGGTAAAAAAGTATTTGGTCTTAAATAAGCCGAGATTTCAGCCGAGGAAGAAAGGAATTTTGCTGGTGAAACTTGAAAGCCAGGTTCACTGTATTGCAGTGGGGCTGTGTGAGCGAGTACTTACGACGGTTGTCAGGTGATGAATTTGGAGGAAGGGTAGATGTGCGCATTTAATAAATAAGTTGAATAGTCAGTGTCTCGGTTGCAATGGTGCGCTTTTGCAACAGAAGAAGTGGTGCTTGCCAGGAAAGTGGGTCACTCCCACGACTGTGAACCCGTTAAAATCTGCCAAAAAAACCATCTCAAATTAGATGGACTGCAAAGAAAGGGTCTACTGGATTGAGATATCAAGCTTAAGGCTCACCAAGGCTTTTGTCAAAGGACCTTCAGAAATGAAAACATAAGTCTTGCTGTCTAGAAGGAGAAGAATCGGCGGAAAACATGTTATGCTACTGTGTGACTGCTGATCAAGTCAGACTAGACCATGGGAGCTGCGTTTGTACCTCCTAAATATGTAGCTAGACTCACAGATTGTAAACTTCATTGGTAGATTGAACTTAAAGAGGTAATCTAGCTTAGTGAGGCACAATAGAACAGAAGCCAAACCAACGATGAAAAATAGTTTATTTGTTCAAATAGGTACATAGTTTGTAACGTTAATTTCGTTCACTTTACTTTTCTCTATTTAATTAATAATAAATTATCGAATGGGCGGCGAATAGCCAGTCCTTTCTCATACCCAACACCGAGAAATGTTTCAAGGCTGAATATATTTACTGTAGACGAGAGTCGAAATCAACGTTTCTATAAGGGCCGAACGAGATCCGTCTGTCGTGAAAATATCCACTGCTATTTGTTATTTCCACTTCGACCTAACCTAACCTAACCACTTCGACCTCGTTCTTATCTCTTCTTCTACCAATTATCAATTAAATGTGAATTAAGAATTCACTATTGAAATGTAAATTCCTTTCCTGGTCAAAGCGTCTGAGTTTGACATGAACACGAGACGTAAGTTTGTTCTCTTTCATATGATTCATGTATTTAAACAGTGGCGAGGAGGTTTAATTCTTCTTTCCTGTGAACATGTGCTATTGAAGCAAAATTGTACTGTATCTTATCTTATCTTTAAAAAGTGCATTCATGTGAATGGTAAGTTATTTCGCTTTAATGTGTGTTAACTATTCTTTCTTAGCTGTTTCCACTTTCCTATTTTTATTATGTAGCAATGTCACTCCAGTGCCAGGAATATATATCGATATGATTTTGTTTTTTTTCTTTCATATTTCTTTCATATTTTCTTTAAATATATTTCAAACCTTTTTAAAACATATACATATTTAAATATTTCATATTTTCTTTGAATATATTTCAAACCTTTCTAAAATATATGCATATTTAGCCAGTCCTTTCTCATATCCAACACCGAGAAATGTTTCAAGGCTGAATATATTTACTGTAGACGAGAGTCGAAATCAACGTTTCTATAAGGGCCGAACGAGTTCCGTCTGTCGTGAAAATAGCCACTGCTATTTGTTATGTCCATTTCGACCTCGTTCTTATCTCTTCTTCTACCAATTATTAATTAAATGTGAATTAAGAATTCACTATTGCAATGTAAATTCCTTTCCTGGTCAAAGCGTCTGAGTTTGACATGAACACGAGACGTAAGTCTGTTCTCTTTCATATGATTCATGTATTTAAACAGTGGTGAGGAGGTTTCATTCTTCTTTCCTGTGAACATGTGCTATTGAAGCAAAATTGTACTGTATCTTATCTTATCTTTAAAAAGTGCATTCATGTGAATGGTAAGTTATTTCGCTTTAATGTGTGTTAACTATTCTTTCTTAGCTGTTTCCACTTTCCTATTTTTATTATGTAGCAATGTCACTCCAGTGCCAGGAATATATATCGATATGATTTTGTTTTTTTTCTTTCATATTTCTTTCATATTTTCTTTAAATATATTTCAAACCTTTTTAAAATATAAACATATTTAAATATTTCATATTTTCTTTGAATATATTTCAAACCTTTCTAAAATATATGCATATTTAAAATATGTCTGTATTTACCGTTATGGGTTCAATTGTTCGATTTTATTGTTTTTTTTATTTGCTTTCTTTTATTATTTCTTTTATCTAAAATACAGGATGTATGAACCACGTTGTTAAATGATTTCTTTAACATTGTAGTATCAAATTCATACTTCAGACATCCTGGATTTTGTTAAATTGGGTAAATTTGTTCCTGATATTATTATTGTTCCTTAGCATTTTACCTGGGACAGGAATTTTACCTGGAACTTTATCTGGAACTTTACTTGGGACACTTTTCTTGGGACACTTTACCTGGAACTTCAACAAGGACTCCATCTGTCAAGGACTTTATCTGGAACCAGGACTCTATCACTCCAGGAAAGTAACATCTATATATTTCATCGCTTCTTCAACTCTTCAACATAGAACAACCCAATGAAAACCTAGTCATTTTTTTTTCCTGTTTATTTTTTTTAAAGGAGTCAATATACAACTTGTAAATTTAATAACGTTGTTCATAAAGTTTATTTTCCCTTCCAATATTCAAGGATTTGTCGCTATAATGCTGATGTGAGTAACAAATAAACTAGTATTATTCAGGGTGGCGTCCACTTACCTTTCTTAACTTTCATAATGTTTATTAATTATTAACTTCCTTCAGTACCTTAATTAAAATAAATTTCAAGTAGGATTACCCGAGAACCGGTAAGACTACTCTCTGAATTTTTACTAGTTTGGTCTCAGAATCTACACCTGAGGTGCTCTCTAAACTGAGTAGCCGTTGCAAGTTCTCTAACTAGCCGAAAAAGTGATCGAACGAAAAGTGAGCACTTCAAGTCGAACAAAAAGGAATAACATGCACATTTTTTGCTTTCAACAGAAATCCTAAAATATTTATTTAGAGCAAACCAATTGGAGAAAATAGAAAAATAAATGTTCCGGAAAACATTGTTTGTTATCAACATATTTATTACGTTATCTATAAAAATATTTTTGACATGCCGGTCAATAAAATCGGGAGATAATTTATAAAACATACTGCCGATTAGATAATTTTGTTTTCGATGCCATTTAAATCTATCTACATTAATTTCCATTGTACCAGAAATATAACATGTTTTCGATAATTTTAAGTCTACCATATGACGTATAATAAGTAGAGTCATATTTATTTATATTATTTTTGTTGATCTAGGATGAATCGATGATCCGTTTTGATAAGAATAAACAAACAATATTGTTTGGTTTATCACGTAGACAACAATATGTTTAAATGCAGTCTCTATTTCACAACAAAAAAAGGGTCAAAATTGTCAAAAACTTTAGATACAAAGGAGCAATTCTCCCAGGTTACTTATACAATGGAAAGTTAAAGTACACATTAAAAAAAATAGAATTAAAATAACATTTTATAATAGACTTAATAGAGTCTACCTACGTGTTAAACCAACTACCAAAATTACAAACACATATTAGAACAGTGTCAACCATATAAGAAGATTGGAAGTGTGAAGTTCCTTTCGTTTTATATTATGTATTATTCCCATTTAGTCCCATTGTCCTTATGGCGTTATCCAAAGTGCCGTCGCATGCGTAGGTTTGTCATGATTTACCCGGGGAATGGTGAGGGGCTGATTGATATATTTTCAGAGTTTGCTACCCAGCGAAACAACGTCTAGAATCCCTCAACAGGCTGGCAAGAGACAACAAAGTGTCTCTAATATGGGTGCAGGCACATGAGGGGATTGCAGGTAATGAAATGCAGGACCAGTTAGCTAAATAAGGCTATAAAGGAGTCTTCATAGGACCGGAACCGTTTTGTGGAATCACAAAATATTGCATAAGAGGGGAAATCGAGAACTGACTAGATAGGGAACACCAATTCAAATGGAGGGTGACACAAGGGCACCTTCATACAAAGAGTTTAATGAACAACATTTGAAGACAGTTACCAACCTGGTTACTGGACACTGCACCTTGAGGAAACATCTGTACAAAATGGGCAAAGTTAGTGAACCTATGTGCAGAAAATGTAAACTCGATGATGAAACACCTACTCACATACTCTGCTTCTGCGAGAACTTACAAGCACTTAGACGGAAGTACTTTGGAGAAGAATTAATACAACCATCACAACTACTGAAAATCCTTCCAGCTTTCATAGAAGACACGACGCTTCTGGAATGGAAGTAGATAACATGGGAAATGGTACAAAGATTCAGTTCAAGTGCCTGGGCTGATGAGCACAACCCAAATATATGAATGAATGAATGAACCAACGTCTACGCTGATTACTTGATCTTTTAATGTTTGTGGTGGGAAATGCGACGGGTATTGTCATGTTTTCAACATTATTCTTATCGTCCTTTTAGTGTTATCTATCGAGCGTGCCAGCGCAGGTTTGTTTTTATCGTCTCCAAAAAACAGGCAAGGAGCAGCACAAAAAATGGTTTTTCTTGGAATGCGTCGATAAAGTATGCTTTTTTCCTTCCTTTTTCTGTTGCATCATACTACTTCCTAGTAAATGGAGTAGTGGTGATGCTTGGGGCTTGCACTTGGAAGGCGCTGGCTCACATTCCTATGACCAAATGATCTCCTATTCAATCGTTCCTCCTTGTCCAACTTTTTTAGAAGATACCGCGAAATTTGATCACATGAAGGTTGGTGTTTAGGTGTACCTACACGTGAACCTGTTGAATATTTTATTGAAGGAGTAAATGAATATTCCTGTTTCGGTTGTACTAACTACACTGGCTGTCTTAGAATTGTCAGATGACCCTATAGAAAACGTAAACGCCCATAAACTTTAGGAAACTGAGAACTAGGAAAATTAGCAGAACGATAAGATATGTATACAGAGATAAATAAAAAAACACTAAATTCAAAATATTACTTGCCTTATACTTTATAAGAAAACAGGAAGAAGATATTGAAAATTTGCTTACATCTTTTTACAAGATTAGCAATAACAAACAATACTTATCATTGGAACTCATACATATAACATCAGGAATGTTATTAAAAGACTGAAGGGAACCAAACCGTTCGAGTAAAAATAGTGTGGACAACTGCATATAAAGCAACTTCCTAGACAGTCTCCCAGGTCTGTATATTTCTTTACTAGACCAATATATTTTTTATATTGTTTGGAATATAGAGCGACATTTATTTTAAATTAAATATTATTTTTGGTAAAAAAAATATATTTAAAGTCTAACTCACCAAAGAAGAAAATTTTCAGTGCAAATTATCTATAACTGCTTCTTACCTGTAATAAAAAAAATGTGGGTTAATGCTTATAACAATTATATACATTTTACGATTTTCCAATCGTTTTTCACAAGAGATAATGAAGCAACACTTAATTTATGTAGTGTGTTATAGTTTTTATGCTTCTTAGTCTAAAAATATCTGCATTTAGTTTAATTCTTAATCTTTTTAAAATCTATTTCTATAATATTATGTCAAATATATTTAATAATAACAACCCTAAAGCTGAGGCCAAACGAGTGTAATAATGTGAGTTGCGAGCTAAGTTATTTGAGTCGCGTAATTCTACTGGAAAGTCGAGTCAACGATACTCAAAAACCATGCTTACAACTGGAATATGACACGTGGAATATGACATACGTATACATTGTGCCCTATAGTCTATTTATCGACTTGTTTCGACTTTTCTAAAATTCAAATCGCAAATTCTTCAATTCCCGCTCGACGTCTCATTAGCCACTTCCAACCCTGTAAGGGAACGTGTCCGGGTAAACGTTTTAAATATTTTAAAATTATTGTTATCTTTACTTAAGTTATACAAGGTGTTTCTACCTTTCTCACGCTAGTCGTTTCCTTTTATTTAAATTCATTTTTATTGTTCGTCTATGTAGAGGCGCCTTAAAGCTTCTTACAGTCTGAAAACCCTCTGAGATACCAATTGCAGCACAAGTATGCAGTCGAACCACCCTTGAGAAAAGTCTCCTGACGGCATAAGTCATTAGTGGCCTCTAACTAGTGCCCAAGTAAACATCAAGTTACAAATTGGCGCCCAACGTGAGGCCCTAAAACTTCTTATAGTCTGACAACCCTCTGACATATCTAGTGCAGCACAAGCATGGAGTTGAACCACCCTTGAGAAAAGTCTCATAACGGCATAATTCCTGAGTGGCTCTAACTAGTGCCCTTGTAAACATAAAGTTACAAGCCTGAATCAACAATCAACAATATATGATTGATTTGTTTTATTTCCCGTTCTTTGTCACCACCGTAAGTTTCCATCTCATTATAATCTAAAAAATTTCAACTTCCTGAATGGTCTGTCATCTGCCAATCTGTCATCATCATGTGTAGGGTACTAATCTTCGTTTTTCTAATCCTGAGTGAAACAGCTTCATTATTAGAATAAACTACTCTGAATTTGACAGCATTCCGTAAAACTTTTTCTGTTACGTCACTATTCTTGCTATTTTTTACTAAATTCAACAATAGTAAATGTTGTGTAATATAAATTTAAAACATGTTTACCACACGAAATAAAACAATTTGTGCAAAAATTATTGGCAGAGTTTTGTATGCTTGGCGCCTACTTAAAAACCACCAAAAATAAAACGTGTAAATATAGTAAAATCATTAATAAAATGAACCGCATCATTTTTGGACGACGGAGAGTAAACTGTATTCTGTGAATATTCAAATTATTTATTTATAAACTTTTAATGTCGTTAAAAACATATTTTCTATAATATTTTTTATATAAATATTTTTATTTCGGTTATTTTAAGTTGCTTAAAATTTAGTTTCTTTTCAAAATATCCAATCGTCCGTTTAAGATTTTCACTTCCTCTCAGCTTCGTTCGCTCTGCTTTTGGAACGGAGATACTTAACCTCAAAAAACACTACTTTTTAATGCGAGTGTAGCCCATGTTGAACTGAATAAAACCAAAACGTCAAAAACATTTGCGAAGAAAGTACCAGAAGCTACCAGTTTCTGAACTCCATAGCCGAGTAGACCAACGCTAATTGCACATGTGCTGATTGTTGTTGGCCTTGGAATTGGACAGCATTTGAGAATATCGTCCGCACCGGATTTTTAGGAATTCATTGGAGATCGTTGGTTGCGGTTCATGGTTATTAAGGAACTGCATAGGGTTGATTGCAAACAATTTTGCATGATATAAATCTTCAAGGTCAATGAGTTTGTTAGATATTCTCTTAGTAGATACCACCAAGCTTCCCTTTGATGTACCGCTCCAACGCTAGCCAACGTACGCCAAAACCAACAACTCCAACATAGCTGACATGTGCCGTTGTCTGGCGTTGGGAATTTGGTCTGTACCCTGCTTTAAGGTAAGCGTCCATTGGGCGGATCGGGTTGGCTCGTACCTCAAAAATCCGCCTATCATAGATTCAAATGTGATCGCGTCCACTGGTTGTGTTGCGAGTAACGAGTTGTTAAATTGATAGCAACGAAGAAAAAATATATGGCAAGAAGTCTTCGTTTCTTCCCCTGATTCTCCCATCTTCTCCATACAATAAGTTTATCGCAGCTTCAAAACCCACTTCATGGCTCGCATCCGCCCGGCTTAATCCGCGCACGACTGATTTAGGCGCAAACTCGTTCGTTCGAGGAAACTTTCCTTTATTTTTGCGCGGAAATCTGCTCCAGTTTTTGTGTGTGTAGGAAATTCCGTATTGTATCGAAAATAGTTCGTGTGCGCAAATTTGCTCTAATGAATGAGCAGCTGAGACGGAGACTGAGGAATTTTTATTATTTTAGATAAATTGATAATATTATTTGAATATCTCGAAATAATACGTATAAAAAACAATAAAGCAATGACGAATTTATATAAAATACATAAAAGAGGGTAATTTTTAACAATTAAACGTTTACTGATATCCTTGTTTAGTCCTCGATATGATGTCAGTTATATTTTTAAACATGAGCGATACTATTATCAATTATCAATAAATTAACACAACTTTTAGATAAACAGTTTTTAAGTGTACAGGACGTCCGAATGTGATTAATATTAAGTTGCGTATACTATTAATATTTTTTTTTTGAAAAATAAGGTGTATAGATACGAGTGCTTCTAAATATTCGTAGATTGAAAAACGATTATCAAACATCGATGAATTTACACAAATATAGTCACCAAAATCTCAATTATTCAATTATTATTAACCAATATGAGGGAAACATTTACTGCAGAACTAGGCAATAGTTTAGACCGAGCGATAGTAAAAATTAAGAACACAACAGACCTAGAGATAGCGGCAGACCTAACACAGGAAGCAATTATCTCAGCGTTTGAAAACAACTGCTCAACGGTGAGGAAGAGATCCAACAGGAATGTGCCCCGGTGGACAAATGAACTTGCCGAAAAACGGAGACAGTTAAGAAAGAAGTTTAATAGGACTAAAGAAAATTTAGAAGAGTGGACGGATTATTAGAGGGCCCTAACTGAATACAACAAACTGATAAGGAAAGTAAAGAGAGACTCCTGGAGGAGGCACTGTGAGGAGATAGAACAGACTCACGAGTGTGCCAGACTGCAGAAGATTCTTTCCAAGGATCCTAATCAGACTATACACGTTATCAAAAAAGATAACGGACAATTCACTGGAAATGGGAAAGAAACCATGGAAGAGCTACTTAAGGTACACTTCCCTGGATCAATACCTACCATGCCACCGCAAAACTCCCCAGTGACAGGACTGGATCGACCACGATGGGCATCCAGGATAGATTGGCAAATAGCGAAGGCAGTGGTAGACGTGGAAAAAACAAAATGGGCTCTAAACAGCTTTAAACCATATAAATCACCGGGACCAGACGGGATTTATCCTATCCTACTCCAAAAAGGAAGCAACACACTACACTACAGGGTATGCGAATTGCTCAGAGCTAGCCTAGCTCTAGGGCATATTCCAAGAACTTGGCAACGCATCAAAGCTACATTTATACCAAAACCTGGAAAATCTGGACAGGACACGGCTAAAGCTCTGAGACCAATCAGGCTAATGTCATTTATGCTGAAGACTCTTGAAAAACTTCTTGATAGACATATCAGAGACGGTATACTGGCTACAAGACCACTACACCAAGATCAATATGCATACAGAGAGGGAAAATCAACCGAAACAGCATTACATCAACTCGTCAAAAGGGCTGAATACGTACTGGAAAATAAAGAGGTGATGCTCGCAGCCTTTCTAGATATAGAAGGAGCTTTTGACAACACCTCCTACGAATCCATAGCCAAGGCAACGAGGAAAATTGGGATCGATGCCACAAGCTGCAGATGGATAGACTGCATGCTCAGAAGCAGGCTAATAGAAACAACTCTTATGGGGGAGACAATGGCCGTGCGTGCAACCAGGGGTTGTCCACAGGGGGGAGTACTGTCCCCGCTGCAGTGGAACCTGGTTATGGACGGGCTCATTAGAACCATACTCAGAGAAGGATTTAACACCATAGGATATGCAGATGACCTGGTGATTCTATCCCAAGGTAAATTCAACAGTACAACCAGAGACAGACTCCAGATGGCTTTAAATGTAGTAACAGGCTGGACTGTAGAAGAAGGGCTACGCATAAGTCCCTCAAAAACACAGATAATTGCGTTTACCAGAAGAAGGAAAAGGGAAGGACTTGGCCCTCTGACGCTTCAAGGTGAACCACTACGATTGTCGGATGAAGTAAAATATCTTGGGGTTATCCTAGACCCAGGTTTAACTTGGAACCGACACCTGCAGCACGTGATCAAGAAGGCAGACGTAACCTTCATGGTTGCCAGACGCACTAACGGCACTAAATGGGGACTTAGACCAAGCATGGTACACTGGTTGTACAAAATGGTTGTCATCCCCAGGATTACATATGCATCTCTGGTCTGGTGGCCAAAGATCAGACAAACATCTGCAATGCTAAAACTAAGCAAGTTCCAAAGACTTGCATGCATTGGCATTACAGGGGAACTGAGGACTACTCCTACAGCGGCGCTGGAGACAATGCTAGACCTTCCTCCGCTACATTGTGTCATAATGTGCGAAGCAAGGGCAGCTCTAACCCGACTGGAGAAAGTATCAGAACATGACGTGGCACATGGGAGAGGACACACAGAAATAAGGCATGTGGATGACGACATCTTTAAAATGCCAACAGACCACATGACCACTAGATATATCTTTCGCAAGAACTTCGAGATTGTCATCAAAGATCGAAAGGAGCTTGAGGAAGAGAACGCACCACCACTCAGTAGAGCAAATGAACTGATCTGGTACACAGACGGATCAAAGAATGAGCTCGGCACCGGAGCGGGCATATACAGCAAGTCGAGCAAATATGAAGGAATCGTCTCGCTTGGAAAATACGCCTCGGTATTTCAAGCAGAGGTCTATGCAATACTTGCATGTGCAAGGGCAAATAACATGAGAACCTACAACAACAGGCAGATCAGGAACTACAGTGACAGTCAAGCTGCCCTTAAAGCACTTCAGAGCTCTAAGGTAACATCTCGGCTGGTATGGGAATGCGGCGAAGAACTTAGAAGACTGTCGACTCGGAACAGTGTAACACTGGTCACGAAGGAATCGCTGTCAATGAAAAAGCTGACGAACTCGCAAGAGCAGGATCGTCAACCCTGATGAACGGACCCGAACCAGCTGTGGGCATTCCCAGATGCTCAACTAGGTCATGGTTGAAAGGGTGGGTAAAAGAACAACACTATAAACACTGGAAGAATACGCCCAGGCAAATACATGGAAAGAAATTTATAAAAGAACCATCAGAAAAAGTAGCGAAAGAACTGCTCTCAATGAGCAGGAACAAACTACGCACCATAACGGGGCTACTTACGGGACACTTTCCCACAAAGGAGCACCTGAACAAAATAGGGCTGTATAACGGAGACCTTACATGCAGAAGATGCAAAAAGGATACTGAAACAGCTCTGCATATACTATGCAACTGTGAGACACTGGACCACAGGAGGCAGAAACTGTATGGTAGACCCAAAATGACTCCAGAAGACTTCTACAACCAACCAGCAAAGAACCTGTATGAGCTAATACAGGGAACGGATTGGCTGAATAGGCTGTAGTCAGAATACTAGGAGTATCCACAATAAGCCCAGGAGGCTGAGGTGGTGCCGGCGAAGGGACGGCTCCTTATAAAAAAAAAACCAATATGAGATCAAAAGCTTAACAAATTGATTGTTCCAATCCCTACTCCTCAAATAAAACAGTATCAAAAATTACATTTGCTTCGTCAGGAGTGAATAATAGATAATCATCAAATACTGTATCGAATTGAACTTTACAGCTCAGTACTTTTTCTGTAGAAAACCCGGTTTAATTTGAGTGAATTGGGAATGATTTTAGTACATTTTTGACCGTTGAAAAACCCTGAAAATCTGGTTGGATTATTGACAGATAGGTCAAAAGATGATCAATAATTTGAGCAGCTTTTTTCATAATCCAGTGTTGAACTGAATGTTTAATAAATCACGCTTTCTAAAACGAAAAATTCTTTCAACTCAAAATAAAAAAAGCAATAAAAAGAAGTATTTTCTAAATCCTAATTCACACCCATTCAAACTTGTCATGAGATAATTTATAAAATAATAGAGTGAAACATCGACGAATCTGTGATATTTCAGAAACTATAAAAATACTAAAATAGTTGCATTGGGCGTGTCTAGGAAACGCAAGGTGTGTGTGAATTTGTTTATTGTTAGTGGCGTAAGAGATAATTATTAAAAATTTGTTCATGCTTACAATACAAATAAACGTAGTATTAAGAAATATTGACGTCGTAATAGCGTTACATAAATAAAATTTATTTGCTACTGAATAATTAAGAAGTCAAATATTATATTTAGAACCATAAAGAGGTCATTTTTGACTGGTTTCAAATTTGGAAAATATACAATTGTCAACTTTTACTTTCGACCCAGGTGGAAAGGTCGTACTTTCGGCTTAGCAAAGTCAGTCGATTATTGCGCTTGACATTTTACACAATAGTCAGTGGCATAGACAGAGAGAAAAGGAGGGAGGGGGGGGGGGTCGATATCCCTCAAAAGTGCATTCTTTTTACTATTGAGTTCCGTAAAAGCCTCGTCAAGGGAGAAGTACTTGTTAACAGACGCTAAATCATAAACAAGTTCGCGTCCAAACCTGTCGCTCATTTTGGGGTACAACGATAAAATTACATGATGTCATTCCTATTATTACTTTCACTCACGTGTAATAAGTGTAAGTGTGCGTTCATATTGGCAACGCTCAAGCGGTGAGCGTCGAGCGATGTCGCCCCAGCGTAGGAATGGAGAACTATCGTTAGTCCCGACTATCGATATTTATCGATAGTGCTATTTTTACTATCGATTATTATCGATAATTTTCGATAGTTTTACATCGGTAAAGTTGACATCTGACATCTCTATCGCTCTGTTTATATGTAATTGTCAACATTTTGAAAAATGGTCAATAATTGTCGAAATTTTAAAAGAATGCTCAATAATTGTCAATAATTGTCAAAAACTGTCAAAAATGATCAATAATTGTCAAAATTGGTCAATAATTGTCAAAAATAATCAATAATTATAAAAATTTTAAAAAATGGTCAAAAATTGTCAAAATTTTTGAAAAAATGGCCAATAATTGTCAAAAATTTAAAATAATAGTCAATAATTGTCAAAAACTGTCAAAAATTATCAATAATTGTCAAAACTGTCAAAATTGGTCAAAAATTGTCAAAAATGGTAAAAATTTTGAAAGAATGGTCAAAAATTGTCAAAAATGGTGAAAATTTTGAAAGAATGGTAAAGAATTCTCAAAATTTTGTCAGAATGGTCAATAATTGTCAAAAATGGTCAAGAATTGTCAAAAAATTTGAAAAAATTGTCAATAATTGTCAAAAATTCTGAAAAATGGTTGAAAACGGTTGAAAATGGTTGAAAACGGTTGAAAATGGTCAAATTTTTGAAAAATTGTAAAAAATGGTCAATAATTGTCAAAAACTGTCAAAATAAGTTAATAATTGTCAAAAATGGTCAATAATTGTTAAAATTTGGAAAAATGGTCAAAAATTTAAAAAAAATGGTCAATAATTGTCAAAAATTGTCAAAATTTTCGAAAAATTGTCAAAAATGGTCAAAATTTTGAAGAAATGGCCAATAATTATAAAAAACTGTCCATAATTGTTAAAAATTGTCAAAATTTTTGAAAAAATGGTCAATAATTGTCAAAATTTTTAAAGAATGGTCAAGAATTGTCAAAAATTTTGAAAAATGGTCAATAATTGTCAAAATTTTAAAAGAATAGTCATTAATTGTCAAAAACTGTCAAAAATGATCAATAATTGTCAAAACTGTCAAAATTGGTCAATAATTGTCAAAATTGGTCAATAATTGTCAAAAATTGTCAAAAATGGTGAAAATTTTGAAAGAATGGTCAAAAATTGTCAAAAATGGTGAAAATTCTGAAAGAATGGTCAAGAATTCTCAAAATTTTGTCAGAATGGTCAATAATTGTCAAAAATGGTCAACATTTTGAAAGAATGGTCAAGAATTGTCAAAAAATTTGAAAAAATTGTCAATAATTGTCAAAAATTTTGAAAAATGGTTGAAAACGGTTGAAAATGGTCAAATTTTTGAAAAATTGTAAAAAATGGTCAATAATTATCAAAAACTGTCAAAATAGGTTAATAATTGTCAAAAATGGTCAATAATTGTTAAAATTTGGAAAAATGGTCAAAAATTTTGAAAAAATGGTCAATAATTGTCAAAAATTGTCAAAATTTTTGAAAAATGGTCAAAATTTTCGAAAAATTGTCAAAAATGGTCAAAAATTTGAAAAAATGGTCAATAATTATAAAAAACTGTCAATTGTTAAAAATTGTCAAAATTTTTGAAAAAATGGTCAATAATTGTCAAAAAATTTTAAAGAATGGTCAAGAATTGTCAAAAATTTTGAAAAATGGTCAATAATTGTCAAAATTTTAAAAGAATAGTCAATAATTGTCAAAAACTGTCAAAAACTCAAAAATGATCAATAATTGTCAAAACTGTCAAAATTGGTCAATAATTGTCAAAACTGTCAAAATTGGTCAAAAATTGTCAAAAATGGTGAAAATTTTGAAAGAATGGTCAAAAATTGTCAAAAATGATGAAAATTTTGAAAGAATGGTCAAGAATTCTCAAAACTTTGTCAGAATGGTCAATAATTGTCAAAAATGGTCAAAATTTTGAAAGAATGGTCAAATATTTTGAAAAAATTGTCAATAATTGTCAAAAATTTTGAAAAATGGTTGAAAACGGTTGAAAATGGTCAAATTTTTGAAAAATTGTAAAAAATTGTCAATAATTGTCAAAAACTGTCAAAATTGGTTAATAATTGTCAAAAATGGTCAATAATTGTTAAAATTTGGAAAAATGGTCAAAAATTTTGAAAAAATGGTCAATAATTGTCACAAATTGTCAAAATTTTGAAAAAATGATCGATAATTGTCAAAAATTTTGAAAAATGATCAGGATTTTCGAAAAATTGTCAAAAATGTTCCAATAAGAAAAAAATGCTTACAATGTTCCGTTTCCGAGGGTCGTGTACCTTCCCGAATCCGTCTTAGATTCTGACAGTTTAAAATAATGATTGTAATCACACGCAATACACTCTCTTCCTCTCCCGTCTTTTTCTCTTTCTCTTCCTTCTCTATCTCTCTTTCCCACCTCTCTCTCTCTTTCTCCCATCTCTCTCTTTCATTTTTTTTTCTTTCTCTCCCATCTCTCTCTCATTTTTCTTTCTTTCTCTTCCATCTCTCTCTATTTTTCCTTTTCTCTCTCCAATTTCTCTCTTTATTTCCTATCTCTCTCTTTCCCAACTCTCTCTTTCTCTCTCTCTCTTTCCTAACTCTCTCTCTCTTTCTGTCCCTCTCCTATCTCTATCTCGTCTCTTTCTCTCGAAGTATCTGTTTTCGCGTTTTATCTCTGACTTTGTCGTTTTGTGGCATATTTTGTGTTTTAACATTTTAACTTCTCACTAACCGTCACATGTCACCTCACTTGTTTTTTAATGAAGTGAATTTTACTTTTACTGTTACTTTTCCTACTTTTTTTAAATAAAAATGTTTCATTATTTTAAATTCTTTTAAATAAAGTTAGCATAACATTACATATAACCTGTAGGTACTCGTAAATTATTTAAAATTACCAGTCTTGCAGACTATCGAAAACCATCGATGATTATCGATGGTTTAGAAAAAACTATCGATAACTATCGATGGTACGGCTATCGATAGTTCTCGACCTCTGTAAAACGACGCTTGACCAATTTGAACAGGGTGACATCGCAAAAGCAGTAACGCTCGACGCTCACCGCTTGAGCGTTGCCAATATGAACGCACACTTAGTGTTTGCACTGTAGCTGTAAATTTATTAAATTGTAGTGGGTAGTCCTGACCTGTAAACTTGCTAATCAACAATGATTACTTGTTATAATGCGTAAATTGGGCGCGTTTTAATTGCCTTAATTATGAGGAATTGTAATATATGAATTATTACATTTGATTTCTCGGTATGAACATGAAATAGGAAATTTTTTTTAATGTAAACAACTCATAAATGTCGAAATCATTATTGTTAACAATCGACAATGAATACTCATTTACTTTTTATTTTTGTTATACGTAAATTTTCTTACGTTTTTCGTTTGTGGAGGTTAATGAATAATTTACTATTTTAAATGTGTGAGTAGACTATATATCAATTTAATAAGCATCGACTACACGTGTCATTTATGTCGAAACATATATTTTCGGTGTCCTAAAAAGAATTATTTTATTGTTTTGTTTTTGAGGTTACATAATTTGTATATTTTTAAAAAATGTATATTTTTAATAATAAGTATTTTCAACAGATTGGTTAATTTTTGTCCCAATTAGGGGGCGTCCATAAATTACGTGAGACATTTTTTAGGATTTTTCGACTCCCCCGCCCCCCCTGGTGAGATTTCATAAGATTTTCCGTTACTCCCTCTCCCCTCCCCAAATCTCACGTGAGATTTTTTTAAATGTTTTTCGGCTGTAAACCCGCTGCTTCTCTTAGAAGCTGATCAATCTCTTGCTGAACATGTTTCACCAAATCTTCTTTCTTCGGGAACTTTTGTTTTTTTTTACTTTAATTTAACTTTACGTCCACAAAATTTTACATGGTTTTCTATTGAAAAAAAATTACGAGATATTTGTTAAACCCCCCCTCACCCCCAAGTGAGATTTGGAAAGATTTTACTTGATCCCCTCCCCCCCTTGAACACCTCACGTAATTAATGGACGCCCCCTTATAACTAGACTTATAACAACATAACGACTCAAAAGGAAGATGTTAAAGAGAAAAATAACGAGAACTATATTAGACTAACATAAACAAGAGAAGAACAAAAAAATAAAGTTATAAAAAGAGAAAGTAAACTTTATTTTATACAAAAGGATACAGCGATTACAATGGACAGGGCACAAAAAAAAAGAAGATCAGAAGAGAGTTATTGAGAAGATAGACAGGGCTCATAAAAAAGGAGAAAACTAGATGAAATGGATAGAAAAGTACGACAATTGATCCAAATTTGGTCCAGAGATAAAGGAAGACCAAGAAAAAGTTATGGATATTGCTACATAGAGGAAATGAGATGATATAAACGATGCTAAATTGGAAACAAATTGTACAAACGAATTATAATTAAAGAAAGTTATTGAGCTGATGGACAAGATACATAAAAAAGAGAAAATTAGATGAAATTGAGAGAATGATAACCTCCAAATTTGATCCAATGATGAAAGAAGGATCGGGAAAATATGCAATAGAGGAAGACAGAAAGGTACTAGGAATGTAAAATTGGCAATAAAAATAAAAAATAAATAGGAGAAAGATACTGGGTGATGAACAAAGCATATAAAATGGAGGAACCCAGATGAAATGGAGAAAACATAACCCAGTAGCTCCAAATTTGATCTAGGAAAAAGATGAAGGTATTCAATAGAGGAAGTCAAAAGGATATGGATTTGGGAAAAGGATTTGAAGCTTAGTGGACAGGATACATTGAAAGTAGGAAACCAGACTAAATGAGAAAATATAACCCACTGGATTGAGTGATAAAGGAAGACCGGAAAAAACATGAAGAGATTCAATAGAGGAAGAGAAAATATAAATGATGTAAGACGGGAAATCCAATTCAAATTTAAATTAGTGATAAAGAAAGACTGGATAAAAGATGAAGAGATGCAATAGAGGAAGAGAAAATATAAACGATGCTAAATTGGATATCAAATTGTAAAAACAAAATGTAATGGAGGAAAGTTAGTGAGGTGATGGATAAGGGACATAAAAAAGAGAAAATTAGCTGAACTGGAGAGAATGATAACCCACTGCATCCAAATTTGATCCAATGATGCAATAAGGATCGGGAAAAAGATGAAAAGATGCAATTGGGGAAGAAAAAAAGATAATAAGAATGTAAAATTGGTAATAAAAATAAAAAATAAATAGAAGAAAGATACGGTGATAAGGTGATGGACAAGTCACATAAATTGGAGGAAACCAGATGAAATGGAGAAAATATAACCCACTGGATCCAAATTTGATCTAGTGATAAAGAAATACCAGGAAAAAGATGAAGGTATTCAATAGAGGAAGACAAAAGGATATTGAGAATGTAAAATTGAAAATAAAAAGGAATAGAAGAAGCTTAGTGGACAGGATACATAGAAAGTAGGAAACCAGACTAAATGAGAAAATATAACCCACTGGATTGAGTGATAAAGGAAGACCGGAAAAACATGAAGAGATTCAATAGAGGAAGAGAAAATATAAATGATGTAAGACGGGAAATCCAATTCAAATTTAAACTAGTGATAAAGTAAGACTGGATAAAAGATGAAGAGATGCAATAGAGGAAGAGAAAATATAAACGATGCCAAATTGGATATCAAATTGTAAAAACAGAATGTAATGGAGGAAAGTTAGTGAGGTGATGGATAAGGGACATAAAAAAGAGAAAATTAGCTGAAATGGAGAGAATGATAACCCACTGGATCCAAATTTGATCCAATGATGAAGACAAAAAGATAATAAGAATGTAAAATTGGTAATAAAAATAAAAAATAAATAGGAGAAAGATACTGGGTGATAAACAGGGCACATAAAATGGAGGAAATCAGATGGAAAGGAGAAAATATAACCCAGTGGATCCAAATTTTATCTAGTCATAAAGGAAGAACAGGAAAAAGATGAAGGTAATCAATAAAGATAATGGACAAGGCATATTAAAAAATAAAAACCAGACCAAACGGTGAGAAAAATAACCCAATGGATCCAAATTTAATCCAGTGAGGGATACCGGGAAAAAGATGAAGATAAGAAGATATTCACTGGGTTATGTATAAGGCACATAAAAAGTAAGAAACCAGATTGAATGGAGAAATTATAATTCAGTGGATTCGAATGTGATATTCATGGAGACTTAACGCCTCTATGATGATGATTCTTGCCAATTATCTCTTTGTTATCTTCGAGGTTATTTTTTTATTATTTTGAAACGCAGCTTCTAAATATTGTCGATAATTTCTACCATTTTCTTTACAGTTGGCTCGACTTATTGTAAATACATTTCAAGCACATGTTATTTCTGGTTTGGGTCATTTGGGTTAATCCAATTCAAGAAAAGTGCAGTGGGTGGATGATAATATTAGAAAATGCCAAAACAAATAAATAATAACCAGTTAAAAATATAAATTGATTCCTCCTGTGAAAAATTTTTAAATCGAGAGCAAAAATGAATGTTCGTCGTCTCTAGTTCTATATCTAAGTTCGTCTCTGCATGATTTTTCCGCTTAATATTTTGTTTATGAGAAAAATTGTTTTCAAGGCCGTACAAGTCATCCTACAGCAGAGTCGACTGAATGTGTAATTAAATAGGAACTGCAAACCTCGTGCCTTCGGGCGGCATCAAGTCTGTAGTAATGATGTTCATATGTTTTTAATTCAGTGATTAGTCATGGAAATCAAACCACATTGTAATCATTTTGTATTTTACCGAAGCACAAATTCGCAAAAAAGTGACGTCGATTTGAAATTATTAGAGTGCGGAAAAGTAAATGGAAAATGCGCATTTCAATGGACTGTATTACTTGAAAAAAACTGCAGGCGATCATTTAAGAAATTCAAATTTTATTGGTATATTACCACTACCAATTGAATTTAATTAAGCAAAGTTAAAATTAAAAATATACTGATTTCCGAAACTTTAAAATGTATGCCTTTGAAATCCTTATATTTTAAATATATTTGTATTTTTTTTCTCAATTTTATTCATTATTCGATTTATTACCAGTAGTTTCGGAATTGCTAGCCCAAACCATAAAAGTCAAAAATAATTTAATCAATAATTAAGTGATTTTTAGGTGCGCAAGTAATAAATTATAGGCACTAACGGTTTTTGAAATATTAAAAAAAGCATAGGTTCGCATAATCTACTAGATCCCCTTTCCGGAATGTTATTATTTTATCAATTAAAAAGACCAAAAGTTAAGTGTTTCAAGATACAATATTAAAAATTTTAAATATTAAGAAAAAATTTATATTGCTAGGAAGAAAAGTGCCACTTTTCCTCCCGCAGGATGTAGAAAAATGAATATTTTGTAAACATATGTCAGCCGTCATCATAAAGTAAAAATATTAGATTATACCTCCTATTTGCCGATTTTGAATTAGCTATTTTTTTCGGACAAACTGTACAGTATACCTTGTATCTTAAAAAAAACAGTAAGATAAAACAAACAAAAAATCGATCTGAATTCAACAGACATTTATTGTTAGTTGTTGACATTTTGTAAAGCGCTTATAATAATTATGCGTATGATTAGCCATTCACTAATAGCAATAGTAATTTTTCCACGGTGAGATCATATCCTAATAAACACAAAATGCGCACAAAATATTTCATTTTTAAGTTGTGGTGTTCGAAAAAATTATAGGTATTGTTGCTAACTACTATATAATTATGTAATATAGTTGATTTTATTGTCAAATTCTCTTGTATTAATGAATTAAATAATTAACTCATAAATAAATTTAGACATTGTTTATGTGCAACCCTGTGGTGGCTCGTGGTTAATTTGATAGGGGGGTCGAAGGTGATAAGACCAGAATCTTAAAATACGGAACGCCACTGACCAGTCCCCCGGAGGCCTATCCGCCGTGTAGGCGGAAATTTTTCAAAAAACCAATCCCAATTTCTACCCAGAAGTCGTTAAAATCGTTAAAAAAGCAAAATTTGTGGAGCTCCTTTCCAAAGCCCCAGAGACAAAAAATTTTTTTGGGCCACGCTTGTTTTATATAAAAATAATACTCTCTTAAAAAACAACCAAGCCTTCGATATTTTGTATTTGCAACAACTTATTACGTCAAAACACAGCTCATTATTCTCATTATTTCGCTTCAAATGCTCTTCTTTAAATCAAAATATAGCGCGGCCTGCCAACCCCTCTACTCATCTCTTTTCTAAGCGTGTAATAATCAGCCGACGTAAGTCGATTCATCGTCTATATTAAACGGGGCTTTTGACCCATCACATGTAAACTTCGGGAGTGTTTCTCTCATGCCGCGAAGATCGTCAGAGCTCGGCAAATTCCGTTCCCACATAACACCTTGAGGTCAACGGTGGACTCCAGCCCGCTTTCCAATTATGGTTTAAGCCGAGTACTTGATGCTTGATGCGGAATAACGTTTACACGGGGGTCTTGAAAAACGTTTACAAGGGGGTCTTGAAAAACGTTTACACGGGGGGTCTTGAAACGTTTTAGGTAAATTTTATTTAAGAGGAATACTATACTATGTCTAGTAGGTGTAGGTAGGTAGGTAAGGGTGTAGGCTTTATTTTTTTAAATGCTTATTTAATTATTTTTTAATGGGAGGTGATTGACCCAATGACCTAATGGTACAACCACACTGTCACCAAAATAATTAATAATTCTCATTACAAGATCATAGTGAGAATCGAACTTGGGCTTCACACGACTCACACGAGAGCGAGATTTTTCTCGTCTCGTCTCGTTCTCGTCTCGAAAAAGCGAGACGATACGAGACGAGACACTTTTGGAAAAATTTTAGGCGATACACACATGGTGCACCCCGAGAGTCCGGTATCTAGTATCGTAAACATTTTTTCAATAAAATTTGTATTAGAAAAACAAGAAAAAGTCTACATTGTGTAAGATATTTAATAAAACGACACCTCAAAATTGAATAGTTTCTATACAAAACAATGCGAAATAAACAGTCAGTACAATTACGAATTGTGATTTACTTTACAAATGCCAGAAATAGACCAACTATGCCTTTTCTCAAGAACGAATATTAAGATACTGAATTAGGGTTGCGCGATACACTAGAAAGTATCGATATTAGGTATTGATACGGATCGGAACGTAAAGTATCGATACAGTAGAATATCGAATATTAATTTATCGATACTCGAAGTATCGATACGTTAACGATCCGAGATTTTCCTAATTTTGACGTTTTTTCGGTAAAAAACACCTTTTTGGGGGGTGCAAAAAAACATTATTGCGATTTCCGGCCAAAGTTGAGGTTCTAGAAAAAAAAGTTGATGATAAAAGTTGTAGAACTTGAGAAAATCTACAACTTTTTAATTGGTGACTTTGTCACATAACCTCAAAATTAGCTCGAAAAACGCAAAAAACTGCATTTTTTGTTTTTTATTATTAGTTTCTTTAAAAAATGTTCGATTTTGATGAAAATTTAGTAGAAGGTAGCTTTCATAGTCACAGACCATGAAAATAATTTTCTAATGAAAATATTGGAAATTTTCCTAGCTATGACGTTTTTTCGGTAAAAAACACTTTTTTTGGGGGGGTGGAAAAAGACATTATTGCGATTTCCATCCAAAGTTGAGTTCCTAGAATAAAAAGTTGATTATAAAAGTTGTAGATCTTGAGAAAATCTACAACTTTTTCACTAGTGACTTTTCCACTTAACTCCAAAATAAGCTAGAAAAACGCAAAAAACTGCATTTTTCGTTTTTTATTTTTGGTTTCGTTAAAAAATGTTCGATTTTGATGAAAATTTAGTAGAAGTCAGCTTTGATAGTCACAAACCATGAAAAAAAATTTCAAATTGAAATATTGAAAATTTTTCGAGTTATGACGTTTTTTCGGTAAAAAACACTTTTTAGGGGGGGTGGAAAAAGACATTATTGCGATTTACGGCCAAAGTTGAGTTCCTATCATAAAAAGTTGATCATAAAAGTTGTAGATCTTGGGAAAATCTACAACTTTTATATCAGTGACTTTTCCACATAACCTCAAAATTAGCTCGAAAAACGCAAAAAACTGCATTTTTCGTTTTTTATTTTTGGTTTCGTTAAAAAATGTTCGATTTTGATGAAAATTTAGTAGAAGGTAGCTTTGATAGTCACAAACCATGAAAAAAATTTCAAATTAAAATATTGGAAATTTTTCGAGTTATGACGTTTTTTCGGTAAAACACACTTTTTTGGGGTGGTGGAAAAAGACATTATTGCGATTTCCGGCCAAAGTTGAGTTCCTATAATAAAAAGTTGATCATAAAAGTTGTAGATCTTGGGAAAATCTACAACTTTTACATCAGTGACTTTTCCACATATTCTCAAAATTAGCTCGAAAAACGCAAAAAACTGCATTTTTCCTTTTTTTTTTTCGTTTCGTTAAAAAAAGCACGATATCATTACACAACGTGATTAAAAAATCACGATATCACTTATCACTATAGATAACGCCACTTGCTGCTACCACTAAAAATCCCGTATCGCAAGGTATCGATACACTACAAATTTATCGATACTTGGAATGTATCGAAAAGCATAGTATCGATACAAAATTTCGAGTATCGGAAGTAAAAGTATCGATACACTGGAATATCGGATAGTATCGTGCATCCCTATACTGAATAAATATGTGATAAATATGTAAACTCGACAAAAAAAGGGTCCCCTTTCTTATCTTCGCTAGGGTCGCAGTGCTCGACTCAATGCAAATTTATAAAACGATACCTTTTTGAAGCCCAACTACTCAATTATATTTTTTCGAATAATCATAGAATTAAGTTCTTGGAATATTTAGCGAGACGAGACGAGACAACTGGTAACGAGACGAGACCGAGAGTTAGTTTTTTTCAGAATTGACGAGACCGAGGCGAAGTCTCGCCCTATCTCGTCTCGTGTGAAGCCCTAAATCGAACAGTTGCTTAATTAGAAAACTGTGAGAAATCAATGATTTTATTTTTGTTTTTTAAAATATTGGAATAAAATACATTCTGTCAAGAAGGAAAGCCCGCCCAATGCGATTTTTTTTTCGAAAAGTTGGTATAACTGTACTCTATTTTTATATTAACGCGGAGTTTGACCGCCCTTTGCCATTTTGTTTTTTTTTATCAGTTCATCTCAAGTATATTTTACGATTTTTACAATGATTAAAAATATCAAAGGAAGAATCTTAAATTTTGCATTGTAAATGGATTTTCGTGTACTGAAGCGCAGAAAAAGTTACATAATAAGACTTACGGTGAACCGACTTAATCAGAACATGTGCACATGAGTGGTGGAGTAGATTAGAAAGTGGTTGAGATATGGTGGAAGATTTGCCTATGTCTACCCTGCTATCAACGTCTTCAATTGAACTTAATATAGATAAAACAAAGGAAATTGTAATCGAAAATCGTCTTGTTAATAACCGCTGAAATTTTTGTGTCTAACGAATCAGTTCGTGCCATTTTAAACGATTGTTCGGGTATGAAATACGTTGACGACTAGTGCTAAAAGACTCAATCGCGTAAAGGTCGCTGAAGACTTTCTTGAACGAGTAAATTTCGACCCCATATTCATAAAACGCATTGTAACTGGTGTTTTTTACATGCAAAGCAGACAGAAGAAGCAACATGGCACTTTCCAACTGAACCGAAACCTTAAAAAGTACGTCAAGGTCAATCAAAGGTGAATGTGATAGTTGACAGTTATTTTTATTATCTCGGTGTTGTGCACTGTTTGAGAGAGGAATAAAGTCGAAGAAATAATGGATTTTGCACCACGATAACGAACTATCTCACAATTGGAAACAAATTTCTATCCAAAAGCTCAACAATTTTTTTGAAAAGCCGCCGTATTGCCCTGATATGACTCCGGCCGACTTTTTTCTCTTTTCAACTCTCAAATCACCATATCGATGTACCCGTTTTCAAAATGATTTAAAAAAAATAGCTTCATCAATATATAAACTACTCTCCGTCCCGTTGGTCGTGATTCACACTGTATATAGACAGCTATAGTATATTTCAGAAAGGTTTAGAGTAATAAAATGGGGAATTCCGTCCAGTTCGGATCAATTTCGGTGTCGGCCATAGGCGTAGGTCTTGAAATAGTATTGTTTGTAATATTAAAATTTCAAGTAATTGCGTAAGAGAATTAGGAAAAGTATGTTTTCTGGCCTGAAGTGTCAATATCTAAATTTTGTGTAGGGATTACTTAGGTAGTAGATTATACAGTTACGTTTTGCGTTTAACAGGTAATGTTTAACCTTCTATTAGTGCCTCTGCCTAAATCCAACCCTGTTTCAGATTCGGCTCAACCAGCGCCGCAAGGTGCCTTACCCAAAATTTTTAGACCTTTATAAGTATATTTGTTTAGTTTAACGCATCAGTATTTGCTATTAAGCCGTAAAGAGTGTTCACAGTATTATAAGATTAGTAATAGTAATAAAATGGCGACATTTACACCAACGAAAAGATGTTCCAATAATTCTCCACTATCAGTGAATGAAAAACTTATTATTTTAAATGTACACGATTGCATAAAATACGATTACCCGAAATTTACTGTACAAGAAACTGTCGACCGATGTTCCCGAATGACGGGAGTTGGAAAGTCCACCGTTTTTAAATTATTGCGGGGGAGAAAGATAGCAGGCCAAGTGGAGCCTCCCAAGAAAAGTACAGGCAGACCAGTAAAAGTCCTTGATGAAGACACCAAAAGTGTAATTCGAAGAAAAGTTCACTCTTTTTATTTTAAAAAAGAAATACCCACCCTAGATAACATTTTAATGGAGCTTGGTCAGGATGACAGTATTCCGTTGATAACTAAAAAACTTTTATGGACCACTTTGAGAAATATGGATTTTGCCTGGGAAAAGCATAACCGTAAAGCACTTTTACTGGAAAGCGATGAAATTGTTTGCTGGCGACGAAAATACTTAAGAAGTATAAAGCAGTACAGAACAGAACAGAAGAAAATCTTTTATCTTGATGACAAAAATATAACCAGTGCTCGCCAAGCTTTCATGGAAGGCCTGTCAACGGGTATTAAGGTGCCTTCAAGTAAAGGGAAAAGACTAATAATCGTCCATATTGGAAGCGAAGAGGGATTTTTAAAAGAAGGTTTGCTAACCTTTCAGTCGTGCCATACGGGAGATTACCACGAGGACATGGATTCGGATGTTTTTGAAGACTATTTTGGTGAAATGATAAAATATCTTCCGGCTGATTCAGTAGTAGTTATTGATAACGGGAGTTATCATTCTCGACGCATAGAGAAGACTCCAACTTCATCTTGGAGAAAACAAGAAATTATTGACTGGTTAACCACCAAAAGTATTGAATTTGAAGATAATTTGATAAAAAAAGAACTATTAGCTATAGCAAATTTACACAAACATCGTTTTATGAAATACGCCGTGGAAGATATAGCAGAAAAACATAGTGTAACTGTGCTGCGCACACCGCCATATCATTGCGATCTAAATCCTATAGAACTTATATGGGCGCAAGTGAAAGGATTTGTAGCAAGACACAACACGACATTCAAAATGAAAGACGTTAAGCTACTGTTTGATCAAGCCATTAAGGAGGTGACTCCAGAGAACTGGCGAAAAGCAGTCTAGCATGTCATTAAAGAAGAGGAGAAAATGTGGGATCTTGACTACTTGATCGATCGGACAGTCGACCCGTTAATTATAACGTCAAGAGGAGATGACAGTTCCTCAGATGACGAAGAATATTATGATTTTTTATAATTTAATTTCTGTATAATGTATTTTTTGTATAATGTTCAATAAAAAATAAGTGTACCTAATACTATGTAGATAATGCCTAATTTTTATTCTGTTAAAATAAAATTCTTTCCTTTTTACGAGTATCCTACCGGCACACCTTTGGCACACTATTTTCAGTGTTTGTGAATGGATAACAATAGGCTAAACCCATATATTGACCCCAACCCGGGTGGTACTACCTGCACTTGATAAAAAAAAAGAATTTTACAATGAAATCAATTCCAAACCATGAAAGTGGCTTAAACATTCGTTGGGTCACTCTGTGCTCCCTTTGCATACCTAATGTGGTTTTATTACTCTATACCTTTCTGAAATAAACTATAGTTTCCAATCTATCTCCAGATTCCAGTTATTTGTATATCAAAAATCAACAAAAATCTGTATCCTCCTTTGGTTTATCTTTCTAATCTTCAACCGCCCACAACAATCCCATCTCTACAAATCGCTATACTTGCATTCTAGTTGACCGTTAACACCAGATTTTGGTTCCTTATCATCAAGTAATTTCGTCATATTCTTCTTGCTATGTTGCTCTTGGACAATGATTGTTGGAATTACCCTGATACCCAATTTCACCAAAATCAGTTAAAAATTGGAACTCCAGTATCTTATCCAAGTTAACCTTCTATCCAGTCCGTGCAAAACATCAGCTAATAATAAAAGAAGCCATCGGAATGGAGAAGCAACTAATTAATATCAAAGACGTCAACAACAAACTTTTAATTCAACAATTTCCACTTGATTGTCCGAGATTGGGGCATATACATAATAATCTTATTTATATGTTTTAAATTTCAATTTATACAGTGCTGTACAACAACAACGCATTATTTTTGCCTTGAAATGTCAAGTTCGTGAGAAGCTGATGAATGGATATATGCATAAGGTTGACCTCCGGACAAGGGGTTAACTTAATAATAGTAATAATGATGACTGTAAGCTACAATAATACCCGACAAACGGCTTTTTTCAAAAATTATGCCGCTTGCGGACAAAATATTCAAAATTATCAAATACACGGTGGATAGAGTTAAAATATTTCATAAATATATAATAGTCCGTTTCAAGATATTTCGTATACACTTCCATACTGAAGCATAACGAGCTGTCCTGTATGTTATGTCAATAAAGTACCAGTGGCGTAGCGTGGGTTTTCCCCGCCCGGGGCTGACCAAAAATTCAACGACCCCTTTATTTCAATTATTAGTTTTAAGTTTACATATTTACCTAATGCACATTACAAGTTATTGAAAGTCAGGATAAACTACCACTGCTTTGAAAGGAACATACATCCAAGGAAAGAAATGGCATAAGGAACCCACAGGAAGCTAAGAAAATAAGAAGTGTGCTCGCTGTTGCTTGTTAGTTCGTTCGCGTTCAGGAAAACTCGTTGCCGCCGCACCGGCTGGCCGGGCGCTAGGTAGTTAGTTGTCACTAGCCACTCACTAGCACTTCGGTAGCACGACTTTATCTCGCCTCCTCTCTTTCGCACTCTTGCGATTTCTCTTGGCAAATAACATTGCGGGCACAATTTGGAGTTAATTTTTTATTTATTTTCAATGGAATGGCCCCCATGGCCCTTTTCGGATGCTGCCCCCACGCTACGCCACTGCAATGTACAAACTATGGTAGGTAGAGGAAAGAGGACTATCATGTGGTGTTAAAGCTGACAAATGAATTGAAATGGACTAAGAACTAACATGTGGTGTAAAGCTGACAAATGAATTGAAATTCAGAATATGACCACAGTAGCACTGATGTAATGAAATGTCTCATCTGAATGTAGCAAATTCAAGTAGAGTGAAGTACTTCCAAGTATGTCTATCTTATGTCGTTTTAAGAGCGCCTTATTCCAAATCCAGTAATTTTGTTGCATTAACGCCCTCCTTTTATGTATTTATTGTGAAAGAGGCCCTTTTATACATGGAGTTAGTATTCCTTACTTCTCTTAATGAAAGTCAAGATAAACTACCACTGCTTTGAAAGGAACATGCATCTATGGAAGGAAATGGCGTAAGGAACCCACAGTTCTTCCCAAGTACTCCAAGTATGTCTATCTTATGAAGTTGTAAAAGTGCCTTATTCCAAATCCAGTAATTTTGTTGCATTAAATTGAGAACGAGAATTTAAAAAATAACAAAAGAAATATTGACTGTGAAAATAAAATAAAATTGGATGTACTAGCAATTTGTGAGACAAAGAGAAAGGGAAAAGGAATGAAGGAAATGGAGAAAGGATATATACTTTTATATAGTGGAGTAAAACAAACAGATAGGGCCAAAGGCGGAGTGGGATGCATAATTAATAAAGATTTCATGAAATACATACAAACATGGGAATATATATCAGAAAGATTCCTAAAAGTTGAAATAAAAATGGAAGATGAAATGGCAACACTAGTCATAACATATGGACCAACTAAGGATGAAAAAACAAGTGTTAAAGACACTTACCGGGAAAAACTAAATGAGACAGTTGAAAATATAGAAAACAGACTAATAATCCTAGGAGACATTAATGGCAGAGTTGGTAAAAGAAAAGCAGGAGATAGTGATGTAATAGGACCTTTTGGCGAAAATGTCAGAAATTCCAATGGTATCAGATTGATAAATTTTTGCGAAGAAAACAACCTAATGATTATGAATTCATTTTTTGCCCATAAAGAAATTCATATGTACACGAGAGTAATGCAGTCAAGAAACGAAAAATCAGTAATTGACAACTTGTTAATAAGTAGAGAAAACAAAAAGGAAATACTAGATACCGGAGTCAGGAGAGGCCCCGAAATAAATAGCGATCATTATCTATTAGAAGCTAAAATTAAAATTAAAATAAAAAAACCAAACAAAGACAGAATATTGCAAGATAAATAAACCAAAAAAGATAACAAAGAGTTACAAGAAAAACAAGTAGCAATAAAATATACTAAACAGACAGAAAGTAGAGCTATTGATATAATAAAAGAAGGAGAAAACAAAAGTATAGAAGAACTATGGGATATGACAAAAAATATGATTCTAAACACAGCAGAAGAAGTATGTGGAACAACGGTTATAGTAAAGAATGGGAAGCAAACAAAATGGTGGACAAAAGAAATCAAGGAACAAGTAAAAATAAAAAAGAATCTATGGAAGAATTATTTAAGAACGAAAACCGAAATCAGCCAACAGAAATACAAAGAACAGAACACAAAAGTAAAAAATATGGTTAAAGAAGCAAAACGAAGAACTTGGGAGGATTTTGGTGAAAAAATGGAAAATGACCACAGAGGAAACCAAAAGTTGTTTTATAAAGTATTAAAAAATCTGAAGAAAAACAAATCTTTTGAACTTACACAAGTAAAAAATCAGAAGAAAGAAATAGTAACTGGCGATCAAGAAATAATGCAGTGATGGAAACAATACTACCAAGAACTCTTAAACCAAGACACACATGAGGAATACAGAAATGAGATAAACCAAGAAACTCAAGTTAACGATGAACAGATGGGAACTATATTAATCGAAGAACTAGATGGGACAATTAAAAAGATAAAACGAGGAAAATCAGGAGGACACGACAAAATAACACCAGAGATGATAATTAACTTAGGAGAACAAAGAAGGCAACTACTTCTAATAGTATTTAATGAAGCCTGGAAATGTGTTCAAGTACCTATGGACTGGAAAATAGGAATAATACTGCCCATACATAAAAAAGGGGATCCAACAGAATGCACTAACTATAGAGGCATCACATTACTAAGCGTGCTTTCCAAGCTATATGAAATTATCTTAGAAAAGAGATTGCGAATCTTAACGGAAGGGCAACTAGATGGATCACAAAGCGGCTTCAGGAAAGGTCATAGCACACAAGACCATATTTTCTCAATAAAACAAATGATTGAAAAGACAAAAACTAAAGATAAATATATTGCTTTTCTAGACCTTGAAAAGGCTTTTGACAGTGTCACACAAAAAACAGTATGGGATAGCTTAGACAAAAGAGGGGTTCCGAAGAGCCTTTCAACAAGAATTAAAAGCATGTACGAAAACAATTATAGCTATGTCAGGAAAAATAACTTAGAATCCGATAAATTTAGAGTAAATGACGGACTTCGACAAGGAGGAGTGTTAAGTCCTTTACTTTTTATTATAATAATGGACGATATTATCAAGGCTACGAAAAAACATACTAAAAAGATCCACATAGGCTATAATAGACTGAAACCCATCAACCTGTCTGAATGTGCTTTTGCAGATGACGTTATGATTTGTGCACCGAGCGAAGATGACCTCCAAAAAAACTTACAAATATGGGAAAGAGAACTCAGTAAAAGAAATCTAAAAGTAAATGTACAGAAGACAAAAGTCATGACTACCGGAATAACAAACACAGAAATTGACATAAGGCTACAAAATGAAAAAATTCAACAAGTGGACTTGTTTAAATATCTTGGTATTAAGATCGACAGAAATGGAACCGAAGATGAAGAATTGAATGAAAGGATCACTAATGCCTCAAAACTCTACCATTCCTTGTCCAGAGCATTCATTGGTAAAAAAGAAATAAGTAGGAATACGAAAATGACAGTGTTCAAGACAGTATATCGACCAATTCTCACCTATGGAAGTGAAAGCTGGATACTGACGCAGAAATCGAAGAGCAGAATACAAGCAATGGAGATGAGATACTTGCGCAGGGTTAAGGGAATAACACGGAGAGACAGAGTTAGGAATGAGGACGTTAGAAGTGAACTTGGAATTGAATCGATTCTTGACTTGCTAGACAACCAAAAACTTAAATGGTTTGGTCATTTAGTAAGAATGAACAACAGGCCAGTAAAAGATGTTTGGGAAGCGCGAGCAACTACAAAAAGGAAGAGAGGAAGGCCAAAGAAAACTTGGAACCAAGTGGTAAAAAAGAGGGAAACGTTGGGAAGAAGCCAAAAAGATGGCAAAAAACAAGAAACAATGGAGCAATTTTATATATGGAAAGGAGAAATAGATTTCCACCCTTACACCTTCGGGTATAAAAAGGGTTTAGATTATATATATATAACGCCCTCCTTTTATTTCTTTATTGTTAAAGAGGGCCATTGATACATGGAGTTAGTATTCCTTACTTCTACCATCATAGGACAAGCTTCTCACTTCACTGTTTGTACACTTATCAAGAACTGATGACAATATAATAATTTCAAAACTTTGATCTAATGTCCTGGTCTGGATCATCGGAAAAAATGTTGAGAGGTAAATTAGAGTTTAAAAATTGAAAAAACCCGTAGGTAACTAAATTTCGCAGCTTTACAGAGTACCCTTCATTGCTATTGATCGCTTGGAAGTAAGAATACAACAGTTTAAATGTTTTCCTCTTTCTACTCAGTTCCTACTTCTTAGGGAAGAGAAATAAGAGAAATAAACCCCGGTTACCCACTCTTAGGTACGACTTTGTACATTTTACGGATGTTAGTAGCCTCCAGCATCATTCAGAAGTGGCAAGTCGAACTAAAAATATACGCGGTAGTAATTTAAATTTTCCAACCTATTTAACCACATTCGTTTTGCTTCATTTACGTTCAGTTTCAACATTTATAAAAATGAAACGTGGCTAGTTACATTAATAGGTGTTAGAAAATTGCGCAGTTACCGTAAAAACGTTTAGTCTCAATTTCCATAAAGCAGGTGAATTATTTCAGTATTAAAACGGTAAAATCGCATCTTTAATGTTGTCTTCTATTGTTCGACACACTGTTGAGATGAAACACTTAACCCGTGCCTCATTTTCACTGTAAAGTCAGTTATAGTAAGAGCAAGAGATATAGTGGTGCAAAACGGTGCCGCAACATCTTCCGTCTGTCACTAAAACGTGCAGAAAAAGCGAGAAGGATCCAATCTAAAAAGAGACCGCAGTCTATTATATTATACCGCTTCAACGCAGAGCCGGATTTAGTTGTAATTTAGTTGTTGTAACCCGTCCTTATTACTAGACGGATGGCATACCTCAGGTCCTCCATATATTGGGAGGGTTGTGGTTTTTCCTCCCCTATCGTTGAAAACCTCAGCCTGGTCAGGCCTTCGCAGTAGCACAGTATGTGTACTGGGGTTTCCTCATCTTCTTGGCAAAACCTACATATGGTTGTTTCTGCCAATCCGATGTTGTTCGTGTGTTTGTTAAGTCTACAATGCCCTGTAAGGAGCCCAACAAGGATCCTGATTGTTTTCCTATTCTGGCTCAGTAGATACTCCGTGAATTTTGGCGAGGATTCCTTCATGAACTCTTTGGCCTGCCTCATTTTTGGCGCCTTGTTCCACCATTCTCGAGACTGATTTTTTTTCCAAGTGCTGCTATTTGTTTTTTTGCAGCGCTTTCGCTATGCCACAGAAAGGTTCTGGGCCAATGGGAGCACAACGTGCCCCTTCTCGGGCTAGTGAGTCTGCCTCTTCATTGCCCTTGTGATCTGAGTGGCCTGGTACCCAAGCTACGGACAGTCTATTACGACTGCCCAGCTCTTGTAGCGTCTCCAAGCAGTCCCAAACAAGTTTGGAATTTATCTGCATGGAGCAGATTGCTTTTATAGCCGCCTGGCTGTCGGAGTATATGGCAATGGTATTTTCCTCAAACTCTTACCTTAATAGCTCCCTTGCACAGTGCTGTATTGCTGCAAATTCTGCCTGGAATATCGTCACATGTTTACCCAAGCTCAGTGAGACTCTTATCTTTGGCTTGGCTATATATACTCCTGCTCCTACACCTTCCTCGGTTTTTGAGCCATCTGTGTAGCAGGCCATTTCTGCATTAATCGGAGGTCCTCCCGACGAGTCATACGCTGAATTAAATTAAGGATTACATTCTGATCCATGTTAATCCACTCCTGCAAGAGCAGTTCCCTCAGCTCCTGGGCAGTTCTTGGGGCTGGTGTATGCCTTCGGATACGCTCATCCCAGACATGTTCGACATGTTCGACATGTCCTCCTTCATCTAGATATACACTTACAATCCTGGCAGCGTGTGGTCTTCCATTATCATGCATGAAAATGACTTGCTCGCCCATTTTAACCATGAAATGCACAGCATGATCTTCCAGGACCTCCGTTACATATCTGTGAGCTGTTAGAGAGCCATCCTCTACGAAAACCAACTCTGTACGTGTTTCTGAAGTGATACCTGCCCAAACCATAACAGACCCTCCACCATATTTACGTCTATGGTCAATACAAGCGGATTGGTATCGTCGACGTCCGTCTGGTCCATTGAGGCAAAAACGCGACTTATCTGTAAGGAGTACGTTGCTCCAGTCATCATCATTCCATGCCAATTGATTTCGAGCAAAATCCAATCTTGCAATTCGATGATGGAGGTTCAATGTTGGCCATGTAGCCATCCTTCTGCAAGACAATCCATTCGCATGAAGCCTTCTTCTAACGGTCCATTCGCTAACATTAACATTTCTATCCTCTTGAAGCTGATTTCGCAGCAAAACCGCAGAAGCTGTTCTATTCCGCAAACTTGACATCAGCAAAAACCGATCATCTCTTTGATTCGTACCTTTTTTTCGCCCAGATCCGGGTCGTCTGGTTGGTTGGTACACATTTTGTACAGCACAGAGGCTCTTACCAACAAATCTGGCGGTTTCACGTTGTCCTGTACCATCTTGTATCAACGCAACAATTCGTGCAACGACAACAATATTAAAGACATGAAAGCAGTAAGCAAACTTTTTTTGTAAGGCGGCTTTTGGCTGTAGGATGAAGTTACGCATTTATGGGAATTCGCATTGAAATGCTGGTTGAAGAAAGCATTGGGGGAGTAGAGGGTAAATCTTAAATGAGTAAAGGCGATGAGGTTATAGTCTAGTCTCATAAATTAGTTTTATTTTTAAAATTATTTGCAATTTCTTAAATTATTTAAAGTGACCTAAATTTTTTGCTCGGCAGTGTATTTTAATTGATTTTATAATTGCATCCATCAAATCTCCCAGTCATGCAATCTTTCGTTTTATTTTGTTTGACATTATCTTGAAAACCAGATAAAGTGATTTGAAGAACAAGTGAACAAGATCATAACAAAAAATAGGATGACCCATTTAGAAAAGAAATTTTGGAAGCCACATTAGCTTAGGATTGGAGAACTATCGATCGTTTATCGATAACTATCGATATTTTTGAGTAGTTTTCGGTACTATCGATAGTTGAGAATTTATTTTAAAAGCTGATATGGAATAAAAATGCTATGAAAAAATGGGACAGAGGGAGAGACGAGTGAGATAGGAATAGGAGAGAGAGATAGGAAAGAGAAAGAAATATGAGAGAGAGAGGTATGGTAGAGAAAGGGGGACGGGAGAAAGGGGGAGAGAAAGAGAGATAGGAGAGAGAGATAGAAAGAGAGTGAGAGTTAGGAAAGAGAGAGATGGGAGAGAAAGAGATGGGAAAGAGAGAGATAGGAAATAAAGAGAGAAATTGGAGAAAGAAAAGGAAAAATAGAGAGAGATGGGAGAGAAAGAAAGAAAAATTAGAGAGAGATGGGAGAGAAAGAAAGGAAAATGAGAGAGAGAGAGAGAGATGGGAAGGAGAGATAGAGAAGGAAGTGAAAGAGAGTGTATTGCGTGAGATTACAATCATTATTTTAAACTGTCAGAATCTAAGACGGATTCGGTAAGGTTCACGACCCTCGGATACGGAATATTGTAAGCATTTTTTTCTTATTGGAACATTTTTGATCATTTTTGAAAATTTTTGAAAATTATTGATCATTTTTTCAAAATTTTGACAATTTCTGACAATTATTGACCATTTTTTCAAATTTTTTGACCATTTTTCCAAATTTTAACAAATATTGACCATTTTTGACAATAAATAACCAATTTTGACAGTTTTTGACTATTATTGACCATTTTTTACAATTTTTCAAATATTTGACCATTTTAAACCGTTTTCAACCATTTTTGACAATTATTGACCATTTTTTCAAAATTTTTGACAATTCTTTCAAAATTTTGACCATTTTTGACAATTATTGATCATTCTTTCACAATTTTGACAATTCTTGACCATTCTTTCAAAATTTTCACCATTTCTGACAATTTTTGACTATTCTTTCAAAATTTTTACAATTTTTGACAATTATTGATCATTTTTTCAAAAATTTTAACAATTATTGACCAATTTTGACAGTTTTTACAATTATTGATCATTTTTGACAATTATTGATTTTAAAATTTTGACAATTATGGACCATTTTTCAATATTTTGACAATTAATAACCAACTTTGACAGTTTTTGACTATTATTGACCATTTTTTACAATTTTTCAAAAATTTGACCATTTTAAACCGTTTTCAACCATTTTTGACAATTATTGACCATTTTTTCAAAATTTTTGACAATTCTTTCAAAATTTTGACGATTTTTGACAATTATTGATCATTCTTTCACAATTTTGACAATTCTTGGCCATTCTTTCAAAATTTTCACCATTTCTGACAATTTTTGACTATTCTTTCAAAATTTTTACAATTTTTGACAATTATTGACCATTTTTTCAAAAATTTTAACAATTATTCACCAATTTTGACAGTTTTTACAATTATTGATCATTTTTGATAATTATTGATTTTAAAATTTTGACAATTATGGACCATTTTTCAAAATTTTGACAATTATTGACCATTTTTCAAAATTTTTGACAATTCTTAACCATTCTTTCAAAATTTTTACAATTTTTGACAATTATTGTTTATTTATTTTATTATTTTTTCAAATATTAATAATTATTGATCATTTTTGACAATTATTGACCAATTTTGACAATTATTGATCCTTTTTGACAGTTTTTGACAATTATTGACCATTCTTTTAAAATTTTGACAATTATCGACCATTTTTCAAAATTTTGACAATTACATATAAACAGAGCGATAGAGATGTCAGATGTCAACTTTACCGATGTAAAACTATCGAAAATAATCGATAGTAAAAATAGCACTATCGATAAGTATCGATAGTCAGGACTATCGATAGTTCTCCATTCCTACATTAGCTTCGTTCCAAGTGGCGTTAGAACTTGAACCTTTTTTGGTATCGTTCGCGCAAGTGCTGTATTTCTTTCACGTTCCAACTGATTAAAGTATCGTTCTTGGGACTGCTTGGGACGGTAAACAAACTGTACCTTCTGGAAGAGGTGATAAAGTTGATGTATCCATCCCAAATTTGAGTTTGCGCACTATACAGTTCTCGAAACGATTCCAGTACGGTTCATAAATACCAGTTGGAACAAACCTATTAATTCAATATTAGGAATATATATGAAACAAACGACAAAAATATTGCATATTTCATTTAATTTTTTCTTCCGCAGATTTTGTGTTTTTTATTGCTCATGCCCGCGACAATGCAGTGGTTGGTCCAGTACCTTGAGGGTGTTGGAATTGAGTTACCACCAATGAATACTGATGCTAATTGCATTAAACATATATGGGACCTCCTAAAACGAAAAATTGCAGCGACTGATTCAATTGCTGAATTAAGACAGAAATAATGTCGAATTCCACAAAAACCAATTAAAAATCTTCTGCAGCATGCCTAGGAGGATGTAGGCTAACGTTAGAGCTAGAGAAGGAAATACGAAGTACTAATTTCTAATTATGTTGTTTTAAAGAATTTTTATTATCGTCGTTATTATTAATCTTTCTAATTAAATGTTATGACCAAAATCAGGCCATATTATTAGTTTTTTTATGATCTATGTAATTTATTTGACCATAAGTAAAACTCTTCTGTAGCAAAAACAAAGTGATGATGGATAGCAATTTTTTATAAATAAAGAAATAAAATATGCGATATTTTTATCTGTGAGTGTAGTTCTAGAGCTACAAAGGCAGGGCCGGATCTACGCATGGGCTTAATATGCTCCAGCCCAGGGCCCCCGGGTTCCAAATAAAATAATAAACCAGTAAAAAAAATACAAATAAAAAATAAAAAACCCGAGATAACAAATCAAATTTATTTTTAATATTCCAGAGCAATTTACTTTCGTTCTTCCGCTTTATTATGTTCATTTATTAATCCTTTTCCATTTAAATTATGTTTGTTAAGAATTTATGGCTTTAATTTTTTGTTTACCATAGATAAAGAAGGTATCTGTTTATTTTATCTTCTTTGACCTAACTTTATAATGTATTTTCTTGAAATAAAAAAAAACCTTTCGTATGTTTAATTTTCCCGCATAATCCTTTTTTAGGAAAATGGCAAATATTTTCATTATTTCGTGGGTCCCCCGGATATCGTTAGCCCAGGACCCCCTAATAGGCGAGCGACAACCACCCCCAAAATGACATGGTAGTGACCTGATCACTTCTAATCGCTGAAAATCATGTTACTTTATGTTTTCGAGGGTGCTGAATACGAATATGACGTTTGTTTTTCTCTAAAATTGGGGGAACATTGTTAAAATCTACAATTACGTCGAAAAATAGAAAAAAAATTCTCGCGAATTTCAGCTCGCTGCAATTCACGGAATAATCAATATTTTTTCATGAAAATTTAATCACACATTCGTGCACTCATTTGCAAAGCAGTAAAACACACCCGAAATTTCCAAAGTAATTTTCAACCGATCGGGAAATTTCGGGAAATTTTTAACTTCCCGCTAAGAAAATCTATGATTTTTCCTAATGATTTTCGAAAAATCGGGAAGTTATTGTTTTTATTAACTTCCCGCTAAGAAAATCAATGATTCTTCTTAATGATTTCCGTACGTCTGTATGTATGTATGTGTGTCTGTATGTAAATCTCTTATAACTTCTGAACGGCTTGACCGATTTGATCGCAGTTGGTGTCATTCGAAAGGGCTTCTCCAAACTTAGATTTCTTGTAAGTTGGAACCAATTCGGAACGGTAGATTTCGAGAAATTGCAAAAAAAGTGAAAAAAAAATTGTTTTTTTTTCATTTTTTCAAAATATCTCCGAATTGGCTGAACCGATCGACCTCAAAAAGTAATCAGCTCTTAACCTTGAAAACCCGCATCGATCGCCACCAAGTGCGTCAGAATCGGTTGATGAGTTCGGGAGATATCGTTGACGAAAAAAATCGAAAAAAAGAGTTTTTTTGTAATAACTCCGAAATGGAACGAATGGAATCAGGCGACATTTTCCACCATTTTGACAAAAAACTTGGAAGAATATGGATGGTTGATCGATGAGAGGAATGTGTTACCTGATTTTTACAATTTCTTTTGTTCTTGTGCTCAAAAATCTTCTTGATCTACCGACGTATGCCCTTGTAAAAAATCTAGTTTAGAATGCTGTGATTTATGTAGTTGCCGAGATTCATGTATGAATAACGTAAATGTAATAAATGATGAATGTACAGAGTGAATAAATTTTCATGTTTATACATGGCTTTGTACTATTATTTATTAAAAAAATGAATACGAGAAAATGTTAGACTCATTATTCGCTCACTGCATGAAATCCAAGAGAAACGCGCCCTTATATACCTAATACACTTTGAGACTATATGTAGTAATCAAAAATCAAAAACTTTGTCACTAAACTTTTGCAAAAGTATGCACAACTCAAAAAAAGAAGTAAAAAATTTCCCGAAATTTACCGACCGGTTGGAAATTGCTTTGGAAATTTCGGGTTTATTTTACAGCTTTGCAAATGGTGCACGAAAGTGTGATTAAATTTTTATGAAAAAATATTGATTATCGAGCTGAAGTTCGAAATTCGCGAAAAATTTTTTTCTAATTATTGACGTAATTGTAGATTTTAACCAGTGATGCCACCTTCCGTACCTACAGTTTCGGTAGAAAGTTCGGAAAAAATCGGTAGATTTTTGAAATACATACCTTTTCACCTATTTTATGGGTTATTCAAGTTTAATTACCATTTATCCGAAATATTGGGCATGAAGGTTATTATGAATGAAGCAAAATTGAAAATAGATTTTATTTATTAATTAATTAATATTTGAAAAACTAAACTTTTGAACAAAAAATATTCTAACAAAATAAATAGGTATTCAAAAAATTAACACCTAATGAAAACAACAAATATGCAAAAAAAATAAACACAATTATGTATCAAATTATGTTATGGTAAGGAAACCTTCAAAATAATATCGTAAGAGACTTGATTTCCTAGAATATCATAACATACATTCACTCCATCAAATTTCGGTAGATTTATGTGCTTTTTCGGTAGAGGTGGCAACACTGATTTTAACAATGTTCCCCCAATTTTATAATAGTATTTTATGCAACGATCATGTAATGATAGCCATTAAGACACGAGCATGTTGTAGGATACGAAACGAGCCGCAGGCGAGTTTCGTATATAATATGCGAGTGTATTAATGGCCATTACATGAAAGTTGCATACAATATTTTTTCTACTCCGATTAATAAGAATTATTTAATTAATAATTATCATTTATTATAAAAAACAAGAACAATGAAAGGAACTTCAACAAATAAATTTTACAAATTGTACAACAAATAAAAAAAACGATGTTATATTTTTTGTGTTTCTCCAATCCATAAATTGTTTGTATAATTTTTCATAAGTTTTCTTGGATTTTTCTGGTAATATGTTGTCAACTGCATTTTCGGCTCTTTCTCTAATTTCTGGAGGCGTCAGAGAAAATTCTTCGTTATCACTCATTATTTTAACACAATTTAATTATTTAGTTTAATTAATTTTAAATATAGTTACTTTTGAAAATCAAAATTATTTGACAGCTGTCAAATTAAGTGTCACCTAATATAATTAATTTCAGAAATGTCAACCAGGTATCCATGGCTATATTAAATATTGTGCGAATGTCGCATTCCTATTGGCTTAAAAATCTGTATCATAATGAAAATTTGTATCATAATGAATATCATTATGATACAGATTTTAGTCTTTTAATAAGTACATTATAAAACAGGAGTAGAAAAAAAAACGTCATATTCGTATTCAGCACCCTCGAAAACATAAATTAACATGATTTTTAGCGATTAGAAGTGATCTGGTCACTTTTTCGTTTTCTAAGCGACTTTTTGGGGGTGTGCCGCTCGCCGATAAGGTTGCGGTCCGGCCAAAGATTACAAAATATATATAAGATAGTTCACTTGAAGGCGGTCTGATTCTTCTTAGTGTTTTAAACGATCGCCGCACTCATAAATCATATTTACGGCTCCCTTTTGTTGTAAATAACGACACCGCTAGGTACCAGGGAATTAGAAGAGTATATTTTATTCCAAGCTATACAGGGGTAACTTGAGAAATATATATTCAAATGGGATGATTTATTAAAGGTTTTTTTTATATAATGTTTTTAAATGTTAATTATTTCGAAAAAAGTTCAGGATATGAATTTGAAAAGGAAAGTTTAGGTATAAGTAAAAAATACATTAAAATTTTTGAAATGAATCAATTGACAGATTTTATTCAGCATTTTAGTAATTTTGTGATGCTTATTGATGATCTAGCGGTTATTTATACAGAATATCACAAATTAAATTATACATACTTATTGGCCACAAGAATATTAGGACCACTAAAACAATTTTGATCTTTAAATTAGACACTCCGTATTTTTTAGATTCACAAGGTTAAAACAGTAAAAACATATTATGCAGCTGCAGGATATATTTATTAATAAATTAGATATGTGAATTTTCAGATTTCTATGAATACCCAGTATCTATAAGTACTAAATAACTAACTAATTTATTATTATCAAATATCTTTGTTACAATAGTTTAAAAAAGTTGAATTCCGTATTTGATAATAACTAATTTAATACCCACCTCTCAACGTCTTTGGGACAACGATAAAAGTATATTTCTGGTTTTCCCACCTTGCTGGAACAACCGATCACAGCACAATACACAGGCATTTTAAAACCACAATTATAATATTATTAATGTTACTTTTGGAAGACAGGAGTTAAAATAATGCGAACAAGAAATTTTACTTCCGGAACGTTTCCCGAAAGACTAAATGAAATACTACAAAGTTTCTAGAGATTGTAGGCACATTTCTGGCCCTTAATTGCTTCTCTATATTTTTATCATTGTTTACATTATACGTACTTAAAATCAAGACTGCATTCAGAATTCGTGGGAAAGTGATAAACTACCATTTATTATGTATACAACTAAGACTATTAACAAATATAACAAAATATTTATTTTATAAGTTTTGCTATTGAAGAGAAAAATATGAATATTATTTTTTCCTTATTGCAATAATTAATTAATAAATTTAAAATATCTATAAAACATAAACACGAACAACGAATTCTAAAATACCAGCGCTCGATAGGCGACGACCCGTATAAAATGCAAGTAAGGATTTAGCGACATACTGTACCATGGCGCCAACCGCTAAGTCACCAGACAGTAACCAGCGGTATGAATCCTTTGATCGATAGAATTCGTACGAGTGAACAATCTTATATATATTTTGTAATCTTTGGTCCGGCCCTGTACAAAGATTATACTTTTAAATTTCGTTTAGTTACAGTTACTTCCAAAATTAAGTAGGTAGGTTGTGTATGTCCAAAATCATCGATAGATTATTATTTCTATTATTTATTAAATAATCTGTATGTAAAACCACCAAAATAAAAAAAAAACATATCTTTTAAAGTTAAAGTGTATTATTTAATGTGGTTTCGTATGCCTGTACAATCAGTGCACGTGTTACGTTTGCTCTAGTTATCTTATCTGAGACTAACTGTTTACCTGCAGTGTTGGTTAATAATGTGAGTATAAATATGTGACATGTCAGTCTTAAATGTGAGTACAAACGATATACACTACAATCTTCAACTTATCTGACTTACCTGGTAAACTCGCCAAAACAGACATCTTCCTGATTATTCTGCCCACGATTTTTGTTATTGGTGATAAAATTATTTATTTCGTTAATATTCTTATTATTATTTTTGTTATTGTTGTGTTTAAAGGAGCTTCTCAAAGAATTAGACCTCGAAATTCTGTTATTTTTGTTTTGAATGTTATGGTTTCTATTTAGACTTTTCGTTTTCGCGCTTCTGGTAAAATGGACCTTTCTATTTTTCAACAACTTACTACTACCGGTTACTAATTCCATTTTTATTAATTGAATTACCTAATATTTTATTACAAATAAAACACATTCGAAAATCTCATTATTTACACTATTATTTCTAGCGAAGGCGACTTAACCTCGCTGAAAGTTTGTTTTATTGTACATTTTCATCTCACTCGCCACTTCCTGTTATCGTTGTTGCCTTCCCATTTTTACGAGATTTTACCAATAGCGTAAAAATCCGCGATCGTACGAAACCAGCTTAAGCGTAACCAACTTTAGTGCTACAAAAATGGGCTTGCAAAGCCTACTGCTTCACAATAACGCATACACACACTACAGCGTGTTTTCATTTTCAAGTTCCCCCACGAGAGAGTCAAACGGTTCAGCGGCAGAAATCGAGTTGGTCGAGCGTTACGTCATTGCCGATTTGATTCGTCGGAGTGTTGAGGTTGGAGAAGAAACAGAAAATCGACGGTGTTGTTTTGGTTTTGTAATGCAATCGACAACAAAAAGAATTTTTGTTTGTGCTTTGACGAAAATAGATCCATTGTCAGCATCATTCATACTTTTTTTAAACTAAGTATATTTTATAGATCTAGGCAACATATTTTTGACTGCCGGTTTTCGTGATAAACGGTAAATGTCAAAAGTTGGAACGAAATTATTGATATTCTAAAAATGTTCAAGGAAAACTTTTGTAAACTTTCCAAATTATTAAGTATGTTACTGTTATCTGTCACACTATTAATTAATCTACAGTCTGTGATAGATATGGGAACTATACAGGGCCTACTGCAGTAATTGTTCGAAGGGGAAATCAGGCATCTCGGCACTGAGAAGGGTGATGGGCTTGGTGGAAAGAGCTAGGGAGTCTGGAATGTATGGCAAAGGGAGAGGCGGAGATAGAAAGAAAGGCGAAGGGAATGTGTAGGAAAATTGTGGAGAAATAGAGCGGTGCGGACTGGAAGAGGCGGAAGATAAGACGGTGGGGTTGCTAGTGAAGGGACGGAGCAAGACGAGGAAAGTGGGGGGTGATAGTGAAGGGAACGAGAATTCGTATGGAGGAGTTTGTGAAATACCTAGGAGTGTGGTTGGATAGCCAATTAACCTTCAAAACTGTTAAAGGCGGCAGAGAAGGGGAAAGTGAGGGCAGCATGGCTGGGGAGATTGATGTGTAATGTGAAAGGGACGGGAGAGTGGAAGAGGAGGGTAATTGGTAGGACGGTAGAGCAGTGGGGGGTGAATGCGAGGGTTAGGCCACTCCTGCGAATGCAGAGATGGATACTGCTGAGGGTGGTGCAGGGGAACAGGACAGTGGGTGGACTGGCAGCTGAGGGTGGTGCAGGGGAACAGGACAGTGGGTGGACTGGCAGCAGCGGATCTGGCAAGGCACGTGATGGCTAGAGCCAGGAATAAACGTTGGAGGGGTGCGACCAGAGAGGAAGTACAGGAATGGAGAGAAAGTGGGAGGAGTATGAGGGCGCGCTAAAAGGAGCGATTGGTAATAGGAGAGATTGGATGGACCGGAAATTCGGGAAGGTGAACTACTTCTTGACACAGGTTGTAACGAGTTATTTTTTTTATTTTTTTTTGTAATATATTTTATTTTACCACTAGGGTGTATATAACTCGTTACTTTACAACCCTTTCTACTTCCGCATTGATTTTTTTTTGTTATTACCGTTATATATTTTAGTATAAGTCCGAGTTACGCAAATCCAAATTCTACCATTACCCAATTTATTCCTTTCCGATATTTAAATTTTTCAACTGAAGGGACGCCCGGTATATACACCATTTTAATTAAAACCGAAGCCGTTCAGTATAGGTACAACTTTTTGTTGAAAGTTTCACGTTTAATTCCCTCACCGCGACTACGGCCGAAAAATGTAACTAGAATTTTAAGTATAAATTGGCGAACAATTGATAGAAGAGGCTCTCAATCATTCGCTCTCAATCATTCGCTCTCAATCATTGGCTCTGATTCATTCCGTCTCTGATTCATTCCGGCTCTCAATTATTCAGTCTCAATTAGTCTTTCGTGATTATTCGCTCAACTTTCTTCCGAAAACCGATAAACCGTATTGTGAAAATTTAGTGCATTAAGATTGTGTGTGGAAGCTGTATTTTATAAGGTAAATCATTTTTACAAATAAACTGTGTATTCGAAACTTTCCGCACCGCCGCTTAATATTAAATTGTTGAATGTATTCTTTGAAAAATTTTCCGACCGGCTATTTTTTCTTTTGTTGTTGAATTGAAATTGGTTTTTTTTATTTGTTTCTTTTATACGGAAATAAAGTTTCCTTCTGTTTCCTTCATTAACCCGTAATTTATAAATTGGAGGATCCATATTTGATTGTAATTAGGTAAATAAAGTTAGTTCAACAAGACCCCTGGAATTTTCCGCAACCTCCATCTGAGGCTATCTGGAACTCTTGACGCTAAGGGTCAAGGGGCCGTGGAGCAAACCACGTTAATAATCTGGCGCCCGAGATTTAAAACCGAATTTTGCATCAAGGGTGTCCATAGTGACGTGTTCTTGTGGCAGGAGCCGCGTGTTAGAAGGTAAGGCACGTTACAAGGTGTTCACTGGACATGGCTCGAGAGTAGGGTGCCTCCACAAGATTGGGAAAAGAGAGACTGGAGTGTGCGAGAGGTGTGAAGTGGAGGATGATGTGGGGCATGTGTTTAGATGCTGGAGGAACGAGTGCTGAATAAGTAGGAGAGGAAACTAGGGGAGGCGGTGTATTGGGAGAACATGGTGGAGATAATGTTGAGGGGGAGGAGGAATGGATGGAGGTGTTTGGCGTAGTAGAGAGCATGGTTAGGGGAAGAGAAGGACTCGATATGGTATGAGACGTAGGAGTGATAGTTAGGGAGAAAACGACGGTGTGAGCGGAGAGTATGCGAGGGACCGGAAGTATACTAGAGTAGTGATTCCGAGGCGGGGGTAACGGCGAGTTAGGGGTGGGTTTTGTTGGTAGGCATCCCCTTGAGGATGAGTCCTGGACCCATTCGAACATGAGTTTCCCATCTCGACCGGAAAAAAAGCAGTAATTGTTGATAATAATACAGACAAATTTATTAACAATGCGTTCAATGCTGCGCCAGTTGATCTACAGTTGACAAGAGTGCCTGTGCCATGTTTGTCGTTTCTTTACATTTTAATCCATTGGGAGTTCACCTAACCTAACTTCCATGGAATTAACTCTCTGGAATAGAAACAAACAAACATAACATTAAATTTGTAATAATATACTTATCAGTAAATATAGCTTAATTTATACTATACATATTGTTACGTACTGTAGAGGTCCATAAAGAAAAAGAAGAAGACATACATCAAGAATCATCTAGAACTGTCGTCGAAAGGTCTGTAAATGTCATCGAAAAGTCGAGAACTGTCTGGTATAGGTGAAAAGTATAAAAAGCGGGAGAATCGACATTAGTTAGTGTTAGTATTAGAGAGTTGAGTGATAGTGAGACGTTATTAGTATTGAATTGATAAAGTTGTAGAGTTTAAGAAGTCATAAGGAGTAACAATATAATGAACAATGTGACAGGTGAATTAAAACGTTTATATTTCTAGTGTTCCGAATGCTTACCTCGGATCAATGATGCGCCCGAAAAGCACTTGAGGCAATGATTAATACGCAGCATTTGACAAGAACGCGTGCGCAGTAAGTACTTCTCGGACGCATTTAGATACGTTCAATTAAACTTATGTGCTTCTATGTCCTAAGCGTAGGTTTTATCGAGCCGGGTTAGGTACTCGGGACACTCGAATATAAACGATTCAATTCACGTGTCACTTCACTTGTTTATTATATGTACAAACAAACGACAAGCCGTGTTTGTCGTACTTACAATTTATTTGGCATTGCCTTAAGATGCAAGAAAATATGTTTACATATAAGTGCAGTCTTAAGCTAGAAACGCTCTGGCTGCAGCAATTTGTTGCAACAAAACAATGTTTACGTCAAAGTGACAAGTGTTTTTGAATGAACAAGTACAAGTAGCTGATACGTGTTAATATTAACGGTCAGATTAAAATTATAATAGCGATGACAGTGACAGCGACAAACGTTTGTACTAGGAATGTTGCGAAAAAACAGTTTCTCTGGTCTCCGGTATCATCTTTTGCGAGAAAATTTTTTGCTCTAGTAGATATCCAATGAAATCAGTTAATTTGAGGTCATTTGATTGAACACAACCAATCAGAACAACATTACACTGAAAACAGCCCATGGTCTGTTTTCAGTGTAATGATGTTAGGTATTAGGTACGTTGCCATGGATACATTTTGATTTATTTCGATTTTGACGTTTCAAATATTTAATATTTCAAAATGTCACGATTTTGTCATAATACTGACGAGAATATTAATGATATTATAGAAGCAAATATACTATGTATTTTTTTCTATAATTAGCAAAAAATTTTCTATTCGAATAACCCTCGAACATTGATAAATGCTCAAAAATTTTATAACTTTCTCAAGCTTGTTGCTTATTGGCAACAAGCTTTCGAAATCTGCTATAAAAATTTTTCGAACAATTTTATCAATGTCCTTGGGTTATTACTACTGACAATAGACACTTAAGGCAATGATTAATACGTAAACGTAAACGCAGCATTTGACAAGAACGCGTACGCAGTAAGCACTATTTAGATACGTTTAACGTAAACTAGCGTGTTTCTACGTATACCGTAAACGAAGCTTTTATTGAGCCGAGTTAGGCACTCGGAACACTTGAATATAAACGATTTACTGCACGTGCCACTTGTTTATTTTTATTTTAAGTAGAGTACTGTTGCCCAAGTTCTCCTCATCATGAACAATGTGTAAAACCAAGGCCTCATCCACATCATCATAATTTTCTTCATCTATTAACGCTCCAAAATCCAAAATTGCTAACATATTTTACTTGAAATACAGAAAAAAGTCTACAAAAAATAAAATCACGTACAAAATAAAGAAAAAAACCAAATAGAAATAACACAATAAAGTTGGGTTAAGTAACCTCTCAATGGATTACAATGTAAACAAACGACAAACCCGGCGTCTTTATAACTCTTTTTAAGATGCAATGGAAAACTTTTCAATTGGTACGGCGCGTTTCGATATTTTGGAAATTTAGGCAAGTGATCAGCTGAAAATTTTGATTTCCATGTTCAGATTTTTTCGAATAATCCGCCGAAATGTACCTACCCTTTTTAACAAGAATTTTGTATGGATATCTAAGACACACATAACCTCAATATTGTCTTATTCTGTTTATACCTAGCTCTACCACTTTGTTAAACTTTTTGGTCATTTGTATTTTAATGCACCATGATCCATAGTGGGAAAAAATAAGTGGTCCATACTGGGATATGATAACATATTGGGGTCCATGCTGAAATATGCTACAACATGCTAAAAATTTTCATTCTTTGCAGAATTGAATATGCCGAGACATCCAAGATCCCAACTGTCAGCAGTTTTTGAAAAAAGCAGAGAAGATCATGAAGTATATGCGTTTATGCATTCTGCAGTGAAAGATGTTGTAGAAAATCAGATGACATTGATGAGTGCATCCAAAAATCATGGTGTAAGCTAGTCAGTTTTACAGCGGAAAGTGAAGAAGTTCAAATTAGCTAATGAAGCTAATGAAGAAAATACAAATGATTTTGAATTTGGACGAAGCCATGGTTTCGAACCAATATTTACATTTATATTTACAAGTAGAGAGGAGCAGCTATCAAGCGAGTATATAATTGAACCTTGTGAAATGTGCTACGGCTTAACATTATTAAATACTCGTGAATTATGAAGTATGCCAATACTAATAATAAAATGGTGCCTCGAGCTTGGTGCGAGAAGAAACGAGCTGGAGTCGAATGGATGAACACCCAATGTTATCGCTTCGCAAAACCAGAAGCAACTAGCCTTGGTAGGGCGACCAGCTTCAACAAGCATAATGTAGCTAAATTTTTCAACAACTTGAGAAATGTGATAACGAAACATAGTATCCAGTCGAACTAAATGGACAATTGTGATAAGACTGGTGTCACTAATGTGCATAAATCCGGGAAGGTACTTGCTAATATTAAACAAAAACAAATTGGAAAAGTGACAAGTGCTAAACGAGGCACATTAATAACAATATGCGCTAACGGAACTTTTGTGTCTCCATTCTTTGTATTCCCAAGGAAAATGTTTAAGCCTTTCATGCTTACTGGAGCTCCTCTAGGATCAGGCGGCGCAGCTTATCCCTCTGGTTGGATGACAGGAGACAATTATTTAGAGCACTTTATCAAACACGTGCGATGAAGTAAAGAATTCCAAGTTCCATTAATTCTTGACAACCATGAGAACCGTTACGATGTTCGTGTGCTGAATAGGTGTAAAGATAATGGGATTATTTTATTGACATTGCCGCTTCACTGCAGACATAAATTACAGCCGCTGTACGTGAGCTGCTTCTTCCCATTTAAAAGCTATTATAATCAAGGAGTTGATGACTGGATGCTAAATCATCCTGCCGTACCTATGACCATTTATGATGTTTGTAGTGTTGTTGGTACTGCCTACCCTAAAGCATTTACTCCTGTCAACATTCTCAACGGATTTTAAAAAACAGGCATAGCACCCCTGAATTCCCAAATTTTTTCAGAGATTTTATGTCATCTTATGTCACTGATAGGCCCGAAGAAAATGAAAATGGAAATGGTGATGAAAATAAGGCTAACGACGGTGTTCAGGATATTGAAGATGTTCAGGATGTAGAAAATAATCAGGATGTAGAAGAACCACGACATGTCAGCCCAATTCCTGGCCCTTCCAATATAGTAGCCCCTCAGCAAATCAGGCCACTTTGCTAAAACTGCTCCTAGGAAAAGCAGAAAGAAGCTACAGTCATCAATAATAACAGATACCCCCGTAAAAGATGCCATAGAGGAACAGCATAAAGCATTAATGGCACTTTCAGAAAAGAAAAAGCAGAAGTTAAACGTCAAGTTTTTAATGACGACATAAGTTCGTGCAGTGATGTGATTTGCAACGATTCTAGCGATTTAGAAAGCTTCACATCAGAATATCAAGATTTGTCTATTCAAGAACAGGACTATGTTATGGTAAGATACATGACAAAAAAAACTGTTAAAGATTTTGTTGGTCAGGTTATTAAGATAAGTGGAGATGAATATAATATCTCCTTTATGAAGAAAATTGTGCCCGGAAAATTTATTTTCCCCTACAAACCCGATGAAGATACCGTAGTAGCAGAAGATATTTTACTAAAGCTGCCCCCTCCCTCCATTACTGGAAGTACAGCTAGGGCTGCTCGCCAGTTTAAGTTCCCTGTGAATTTTTTCCAATTTAAAATAGACTAAGTGTTTTTTATTAAAAATCCCACTATGGACCACTGTGATTCCCACAATGAACCATGTAGTAGTGCATAGTGGGCTTAGTGGTCCATATTGGGGCTTGTTGAATAAAATTTATTATAAATAAAGGACTACTTGAAATTATTATTAGTTTGCTTCCTCACATCCATACCCATGAATAGGTATGCTTATTATAATTTACAAACGCTTAATGAAGGTGCTATACATTTTTGAAAAAAACCGTCCCACTACTGCCTTAAGTGTCTAATTTTTCAAGCAGTGCCCGTTCTGGAGGAAATGTGGAGCTTGCAATGCTTCGCAAGAAAATGTTGCAGCCGGTGTGTTTCAAGTGTCTAATCCATAGAGCCAGTCTAGTTCTATGGTCTAATCAATCGTAGTGGAGATGCTCTCCCATATTAATCAATCGGAAATCGGAAGGTCGTTTTGAGAAAGACCTTGTTTAATACGACTTTACCCGAATGTACTATCCTGGGTGCTCCATATAAAAAAACTTCTCGGTGGTTGGTGGTTTGTAAGTTTTTATAGGACAAAATGGATTTATTCTCATTCAGGATTGCTTCAAAGAAATATGTATATTCTTGATTCTATCTATCGATTTACTTTTAAAAAGTAACTAACCAATTTAATTTTTAATTAATCTTCGGATAATATTAAAATGCAAATTATATAGCATGAAAAATCAATAAATTTGTAAACTTGACAAATATTCACTACCGTTAGCATTGCATTACGTTTATGGTTTCGACAACTAATTATATATTCGGTTTAAAAAAATTTCGAGTTAAGATTGATTTATTGTAACCATCATTAACAAACTTATTTTACAAATGTACATATCAAATATCATTAATAATAATGTGGTATTTAAATCGCCATGGGACAGCATTCATAAGTTATAAGCTCGTCGAATAAAGAAAATATATTATAACGGAATTAATATCAACACGCCTCGAATCCTCACTGCGATCAATGACAGTTTTGACTGTTAGAAACATTTTCATCAAATGAGATAACAATAATTATGATGGTTCAATCAAATTTATTTAAATTAATGAACATTTAATTTGAAGCAAAGGTAAAATAATTATTAAAGTGTAACAATCATTTACAAGTCTAGAGTACAGGGTGAGTCGATAGTTTAGATATTAAAAGTGAGTTGCATACCCCGATATTTCGTTATTCATCGTAAAGACGGTCCTGCTCCTTTTACAAAAGTTTCGAAATTTAAAAAAGCAGTAGAATTGGCCGCTGTTTTCCTATACCAGTGTACTGCCATCTGAATGTGAATTCTATTGTATAATTTTTTTTCGCTACCCTTGTGCAGTGGAGCTGTTTTCAGACAGTTCAATTAGCTGAGGATTAAATTATTACTTCAAAAATATTACTGATTTTTCGAGGAACTAATTATGTATCATGTTTTAAATTAGATAATGTTCTTTATAATTAAATATTTAACTATAAATAACAACCCCGTTTCTATTACAACCTTAATTTATATTCTTGAATACCATTACCAGAATAATATGTAAATTGCTTCTTGGTAAAATTCCAACCAAATGAATTAGGTAAGTGACAAAATGACTAACTGCCAAAATATTTCCGGTGTATCTTTAGAGGAATCGAGCTGGAATGTTATTATCGCACAATAATTCCACTCGGTTACTAGTAACGATTCAATCAGTGTTTATGATATTTTAATGATATTTAAATATTTTATAACAGTCTACTGTGGCTCCTATCAATTCATAATGAATCGAAGAAGCTGATTTATTATTTGAAAATTGAAATTTCAGGTTCTACGCCGAGAGTGTAGCCTAACAATTATCTAAAACCTGATTTGGTATAAAGTGGGGAAAGCACAGAGTATAATTTCTACAGTTTCATCAAATAACCATTTAAACTGCAAAATGTTTAGCTGGAATTCCAAGTCGAAAAGGCTCTCCCTGTTTTCTGTAGCTGAGACCCCCCTCCCCACAGCGGGCTCTTCGGGAACCTTATTGCCGCCAGTGTTATAGTTCATATAATAGCCTTTTTGGTGTGCGTGATCGTTTGTGACGTATATCCGGGTTTTGGGTATGTCGATATTTTATTTGTTATTTGGACGAATAGCTAACCTTTATTTTGATAAATAAAATCATCATTAACAATCAATGACGCACACCAAGAAGGCTATTATATGAACTTTATCGAAAATGGTACCCAAATCAAGAGGAGGTTTCCTCATAAAACGTGGTTTTCAAAATTCCCATTCATGGACCGTAGATATATTACGTATATAATTAGGTTAAGAACAGGGCATACCAAGCTCATTTGTTTAAAATAGGATGCGGTGACCAACCGTTCTGTGAATGTGGCCAAATTGAGAACTTACATCACCAATTTTTCGAATGTCCTTTGAACCAAACAGGTATATAAAGAATTGATCAAAATAAAATATCCAACCCCCATTTCACCTCCTAGTATATCAAATAATGTTAATCCAAAAGTAATCAAATTGATTTTGAAATTTGTCAAGATATTCCTAACCTGGGTGCTCTACTATAAATCCGAGGCAACTTTTTAGGGCTTGTGTTGCCCTTGAGCGAGAAAAGTCTATACCTGTGTTGTGTTGTCCTTTCTAGCCTTAGAAAAAAGAAGTAAACGAAAAACGAGAAGCAGGGAGTTTCAAGGGGAAGATGGAAAATTCCAGGTGTTCCTCAAGGAACATTCCCAAACTTTAAGTTGATTTTCCCGCGCTGGCTAAATACCCAAGGAGTGGAGGCCAAAAAACTGAAAGAAGAAGAAGAATTTAACGGAAACTACTAACGCCACGGAGCGGCAAAATTAAAGTTAAAATGTCAATGTCAATAGTGCAGTAGAGAAGTAGTACTTTGTTCTATCTTCGATGTATATTGTGCGATAATATAGTCAAAGTTTCGAAAACACGAGCATTGGAGTGGTCTTGAAAATGTAATCACCCTAATGTTATTTATTAGTTTTATTTAAATTTTTAAACTTAAATTTGACACGATATAATTTTCCGGAACTTTGTAATAACTGATTGTTTCAAACTAACAACAATCCCATCTCTGGTGCAGAACAGTGATATATCTGTCAACCAAATATTTAATTATATAAAGTAATGGTAAACAATTTACGAATATTGTTTATGAAATTTGTAACACGAATAATTTCTCAAACGTCTATAGAATATTGATTATAGTGGAATTATCATAATTTGTCATTGTTAAAAATAAAAAGTGACAACTTATCACTTACCAAATACAAACGACGAAACAAAAAATTATAAAATTAATAAAAGCTCGAATATAATTTTTGGTTTTAATGAGTGGAAAGAAAATAATTTTTATCCACAACTAGTTATTATTTAGTTATTTATGTACCAAGGGTATAAATAGATGTTTATGCCCTGAGGGCGACGTCTTACGAACCCGAGGGCCTCCGGCCCGAGGGTTTGTAAGTCGACCGAGGGTATACACATCGGTCGACTTACAAACCCTCGGGCCAGACGTCGCCCTCAGGGCATAAACATCTATTTATGCCCGCACGGGCCATAAAGTGAACTTTATGCCCGCACGGTCATAAAGTACGACATTAGATAGTTGGTAACTAAGCAATAAATAATGAACTAGTATGACATAAAATATATAAGTATACGATTTTTGATTTTGAATAATAGGTTTGTTCGCGGGTGCAATTCAGAACCAGTTCAGGGACTATTCGCATGCGCATTCTAAAAAAGTGGCGTTCGCGGTTATGTAGTTCTGAATTTCAAATATTAGGTTCGTTCCAATCACCAGTAAAGTACAGTAACATTACTAATACACATGCGCAGTTGAAAAAAATCGTTCAACCAACTGAAATTATTGGTTCAGAACTCTCTATTACTATCAGTTCTGTGTTCCATCTCGTTTGCAGGCGAGTGAAATTACCGTTCAAACGATTCTTGCTTTACAATCGGTAACATCATTGTACGATTTTTGTCAAAATGTAAAAAATATACACAAATATATATATTTATTTCAAAACAACGTATCAACTTTGTCAGAAATTTTGAAAAATTGTCAAAAATGGTCAATAATTGTCATAAATGGTCAATGGTTGTCAAAAATGGTCAATAGTTGTCAAAAATGTTAAAATTTTGAAAAATGGTCAATAATTGTCAAAAATGGTCAATAATTGTCAAAAATGGTCAATAATTTTGAAAAATGGTCAAAAATTTTGAAAAATTGTCAAAAACGGTCAAAAATAGTCAATAATTGTCAGAAATTATCAAAAACTGTCAAAAATGGTCAATAATTGTCAAAAATTTGAAAAATGGTCAATAATTCTCTTAAATTGTTAATAATTGTCAAAAACTTTCAAAAATAGTCAATAATTGTCAAAAATGGTGCATAATTGTTAAAATTTCGAAAAATGGTCAATAATTGTCAAAAATTTTGAAAAATAGTCAAAAATGGTCTATAATTGTCAAAATTTTGAAAAATGGTCAATAATTGTCAAATACTGTCAAAAATGGTCAATTATTTTCAAAAAAATTGTCAAAAAAGGTCAATAATTGTCAAAATTTTTGAAAAATGGTCAATAATTGTAAAAATTGTCAAAATTTTGAAAAATGATCAATAATTGTCGAAAATTGTCAGTAATTGTCAGAAATTTTGAAAAATTGTCAAAAATGGTCAATAATTGTCATAAATGGTCAATGGTTGTCAAAAATGGTCAATAGTCAAAAATGGTCAATAGTTGTCAAAAATGTTAAAATTTTGAAAAATGTCAATAATTGTCAAAAATGGTCAATAATTTTGAAAAATGGTCAAAAATTTTGAAAAATTGTCAAAAACGGTCAAAAATAGTCAATAATTGTCAGAAATGGTCAAAAACTGTCAAAAATGGTCAATAATTGTCAAAAATTTTGAAAAATGGTCAATAATTCTCTTAAATTGTTAATAATTGTCAAAAACTTTCAAAATAGTCAATAATTGTCAAAAATGGTGCATAATTGTTAAAATTTCGAAAAATGGTCAATAATTGTCAAAAATTTTGAAAAATAGTCAAAATGGTCAATAATTGTCAAAATTTTGAAAAATGGTCCAATAATTGTCAAATACTGTCAAAAATGGTCAATTATTTTCAAAAATTGTCAAAAAAGGTCAATAATTGTCAAAATTTTTGAAAAATGGTCAATAATTGTCAAAATTTTGAAAAATGATCAATAATTGTCGAAAATTGTCAGTAATTGTCAGAATTTGAAAAAAAAAATGGCGGATTTTTTAGTACTTTTAAAAGCAATTTTCTCTTCCAAAAGTGATTTTTTTTTTTTCTTTTAAAATGTTCTATAAGCAATGGGGAGCTTTCTAATGAGAAAAAAATGCGTTAAAAAAACGGGGGTAGCGAACATTACCGAATCCGTCTTAGATTCTGACAGTTTAAAATAATGATTGTACTCACACGCAATACACTATCTTTCTCTCCCGTCTTTCTCTTTTTCTCTTCCTTCTCTCTCGCTCTCCCATCTCTCTCTCTTTCTTTCTTCCATACCTGTCTCTGCCATCTCTCTCCCATCTTTCTCTCTCTCTCTCTCCCATCTTTCTCTCTCTCCCCCCCATCTTTCTCTTTCTCCCATCTCTTTCTCTTTCCCATCTTTCTTTCTTGTCATAAATGGTCAATGGTTGTCAAAAATGGTCAATAGTTGTCAAAAATGGTCAATAATTGTTAAAATTTTAAAAATGGTCAATAATTGTCAACATTGTCAAAATTTTTAAAAATGGTCAATAATTGTCATAAATGGTCGATCATTTTGAAAAATTGTCAAAATGGTCAATAATTGTCAAAAACTGTCAAAAATGGTCAATAATTGTCAAAATTTTGAAAAATGATCAATAATTGTCGAAAATTGTCAGTAATTGTCAGAATTTGAAAAAAAAATGGCGGATTTTTAGTACTTTTAAAAGCAATTTTCTCTTCCAAAAGTGATTTTTTTTTTCTTTTAAAATGTTCTATAAGCAATGGGGAGCTTTCTAATGAGAAAAAAATGCGTTAAAAAAAACGAGGGTAGCGAACATTACCGAATCCGTCTTAGATTCTGACAGTTTAAAATAATGATTGTACTCACACGCAATACACTATCTTTCTCTCCCGTCTTTCTCTTTTTCTCTTCCTTCTCTCTCGCTCTCCATCTCTCTCTCTTTCTTTCTTCCATACCTGTCTCTGCCATCTCTCTCCCATCTTTCTCTCTCTCTCTCCCATCTTTCTCTCTCTCCCCCCCATCTTTCTCTTTCTCCCATCTCTTTCTCTTTCCCATCTTTCTTTCTTGTCATAAATGGTCAATGGTTGTCAAAAATGGTCAATAGTTGTCAAAAATGGTCAATAATTGTTAAAATTTTTAAAATGGTCAATAATTGTCAAACATTGTCAAAATTTTTAAAATGGTCAATAATTGTCATAAATGGTCGATCATTTTGAAAAATTGTCAAAATGGTCAATAATTGTCAAAACTGTCAAAAATGGTCAATAATTGTCAAAAAATTTGAAAAATGGTCAATAATTGTCAAAAACTGTCAGAAATGGTCAATAATTTTGAAAAATGGTCAAAAATTTTGAAAAATTGTCAAAAACGGTCAAAAATAGTCAATAATTGTCAATAATTATCTAAAATTGTTAATAATTGTCAAAAATAGGCAATAATTGTCAACAACTTTCAAAAATAGTCAATAATTGTCAAAAATGGTCCATAATTGTTAAAATTTTGAAAAATGGTCAATAATTGTAATGGCGGATTTTTAGTACTTTTAAAAGCAATTTTCTCTTCCAAAAGTGAATTTTTTTTCTTTTAAAATGTTCTATAAGCAATGGAAGCTTTCTAATGAGAAAAAAATGCTTTAAAAAAAACGGGGTAGCGAACATTACCGAATCCGTCTTAGATTCTGACAGTTTAAAATATTGATTGTACTCACACGCAATACACTCTCTTTCTCTCCCGTCTTTCTCTTTTTCTCTTCCTTCTCTCTCGCTCTCCCATCTCTCTCTCTCTCTCTTTCTTCCATACCTGTCTCTGCCATATCTCTCCCATCCCTCTCTCTCTCCTATCTCTCTCTCCCATCTCTCTCTCTTTCCTATCTCTCCCATCTCTCTCTCTTCCCTATCTCTCTCTCACATCTTTCTCTTTCCCCCATCTCTTTCTCTTTCCCATCTTTCTTTCTCCATCTCTCTCTCACTCTCTCTCTCTTTCCTATCTCTCTCTTATATCTCTCTCTCCCATCTCTCTCTCCCTCTCCCATCTCTCTCTTTCTCTCTCTCTCTTTCTCTCTCTCTCTCTCTCTCTCTCTCTCTCTCTCTCTCTCTCTCTCTCTCTCTCTCTCTCTCTCTCTCTCTCTCTCTCTCTCTCTCTCTCTCTTTTGATCGCATTTTTACTCTATATCAGTTTTCAAAGTATATTTATATTCTTCACCTAAACATCTCAACTATCGATAGTACCGAAAACTATCGATTTTTTTCGATAGTCAAAAATATCGATAGTTATCGATAAACCATCGATAGTTCTCCATTCCTAGCTAGGCCCTCGTAGTATCTTAACCTAGACATTCACCAGTCGCTAACGACTGCAACCAAAGCAACAGCAACTATATAGGCCGGCAAATTTGGAAAGAATCGATTTTATTCGATCGTACCTTTTTAATATTCGTCAACTAATTTGATTTCAGCAGTTGCTTTTATAATAATAATAATATTGTATTTCGGGATAATTGGATATATGCTTCACAAGCTGTTCATCATCTACTACCACTGAATGCGAAGTCTTCCATCATACTAATGCCAAAAAAAAAAAAATACATTCATCAAAACATCATAACCTTTTAATTGAAAAGTGGTTTGTTGGTCTCGAAGAATTTGTCAAAAACAATTCAAGACTACACTCAATTCTGCAATATAGCTCATATACAGTGCGAACAAGAAATATGGAAGCGGCCTATTATGTATTTCACAAGTTAACTAATTTCAGAGCTAAACCTCGGACAAGATCGATTTTTATTTTTGTTTCTTAACGTTCATTTCCAAAAAAATAATTTTTACCCCCACTACCTTATCGGATGTGATGTCATCGATTTTTTTAATAGTAACTGTTTATTTCTTATATAAAAAATCAAAGGGAGTTTTTACCTTGAAAGAGAATTATTTTATACTAATAGTGAGTGTAAAATTTCCAATTGACAATATTGATAAATATAATGAATCAAATTGTTTATATTATGATAAACATGCCTACCACAATGTTTACAATTAGATAATTAACTTTTACAACTACCTCTTTTTAATTATTTTATTAGTATAACTCACGGTCTTTGTTATTTCAAAAGTCAGATCATCGAATTTTTTATAGAGATGACGACACCCTCCAGTGTTTTTATCTTTAGGTAGGTAACGTCTGAGACACGACGATGATCGCATTTCTTTCATTCAATTAAAAGTTGACTTTAAAAAAATAAAAGATAGACAGAGACGTTGACATCGCTCGATAAATGATGAGTTCATTCGTTGTCAGAGAATGAAAACAAACTGTTAATTACGAGGTTCCATCCCTATGAATTTTAATGAAATTTCTTTTGAAAAAATAACATTCTAAAGCCCGAAGGAACTAAAGCTCGACACCAAATTTAGAAAAAGGTGCATTCCTCAAAAACGAAAACTTTTTTTGAATTTGAAAAAAAAAATACTTTTAGTGTGGATTGAACTGCAAAGAAATTAGTGGCTCTACAAATATGCCTCTAAATATTTTGCATCAAAACTGATGTATAGATGGTATAGTATAAGTAAAAGATATAGTGAAAATTATCTAAATGTACGATTCCGAAGGAGGCTGCAGCAACCAATTGCAACTGCGGTCGGACCAATTAGTGATGAGAGATATTTCACCAACTGTTACTTTTTCACTGATACGAACAAATCACAGTGAGTCACAGTTCCTATAAGCAAATCTAAAGCGTGACGTGATCACAGCCAGCGAAAACGACAATGATTTGAATGAACGAATCGAAATATTCGAAATCGAACATAATATTGACCTCCATCGCTCTCATATTAGACTAAAATTTGTCAATTTTGTTTTTTTCATAATCATAGGATTATAAAGAGACTGTGCATATAGCAAATAGATAATCTTACGAAATGAAAATAGATACAATTTTTCTTATCGTGTTTTCAAAACAAAATATCAAATGACGTGATCAAGTCACGTTTTAAAATAACTGATATTAAAAAATCACAATATCATTTCACAACGTGATTAAAAAATCACGATATCGGCAGTTACAATCGGTTTAAGGGCCGGTTGTAAAACATAGGTTTAAACTTTGTCCAGCGCTGACGGGAGTTCAAAGCCATTCTTCACAGTTGTTCAATTCAAGATCAAAATCTAAACCAAGTTCAAGAATAAGTCAAGTTGATCTCTCGATTCCTGACGGTTAAAATTCGTTCACTGTTAACCTAACCTTACTATCTTTTATTTTATTTATTTTAACAAAAATTATACATATATTAATAAATATAATAATATATTGCAAGAATAATATTCCTGAAGATCTGACCGACGACGAAGACTTTTTAGAATTCGTCGTTTTTAATTTAGAATGATACAAAGTATACATCCCGGTAATATGTTACTCCTGAAGAGCACAAGCAATCTTTACCCAAGTACTAGATTTTTTCTCGTTATAAGCAGCATTTGTTTTACGGCATTCTATATTTGCCATATATTTTTGAACCACGTTTGACACTACACATCATTCTGTATGAATAATAAAATAAAATACATAAAAAAAGGCGAACCGCCGACAGAAGCTTGGTTCTTATGCACAATAGAATGACCATTTTTCGTGAATTTTTCACCATTTTTCAAAAATTTTGACCATTTTTGACAGTTTTTGACGAATTTTGACAATTATTGACCATTTTTGACAATTTTTCAAAATTTTTAACATATTTGGCAATTATTGACCATTTTTTCAAAATTTTGACAATTATTGATCGTCTTTGACAATTATTGCCATTTTTTCAAAATTTTGACAATTTTTGACCATTTTTCAAAATTTTAACAATTATCGATCCTTTTAGACCATTTTTGACAATTTTTGACGAATTTTGATTGGTTTTGACAATTATTGACCGTCTTTGACAATTATTGACCATTTTTGCGACTAGTGCGGAAAATTCAACACTAAAATGAGTGCGGAAAAGTGGACTTTTCCGCACGCTAGTAGAAAATAGCTATTTGTATAACAAGGGAGGAAAGTGCTACTTTTCCTCCTGAGGATGAAGTTTACTGCCCGACGCGTAGCGGATCCAACACCTACGAACAGTGAGCTGTGCTCCAACGCGTTGGGCTACCAAGACTCGTAGGAAAGTTTTGGGGAATCATGAACATAATGTATTGCTGAAGTCAAATTATTAATGTAAAAATCGTTAAATTAAAATAACAATTTACTGATTTCTACCATTTTGCAAAATACAGGTAAAATTTATACTTATATAATAGAATATAGTTTAGGTCGTCAATGCCGTATAAGTTATTTCATTGATGACGTACCATAACCTCACTTTTACTTTTCCTCCCTAGTGAGGAAGTTAAAGGAAGGAAGGTTAAAGTTAAAGTTACAAAGTTAAAGCATATTTTCAAATGGTTTATTTTTACTAGCAGATTGACAATGTTCTATTTTTCCAGAAAACGAGTTGAATGAATGGATCGAAGGTGATGATGATTCTGATAAAGACCCTACATTTGATCATAGTAGTAAAAACAAGAAGCATCGTTTCCAAATGGTTGGTTTTGATTGTGAGGCAGGGCCGTCTACAGCACTTGACAATGTAACAAACCAGCATAAAATTAAGTCCATTAGGCCAGACGATGGAAATAGTAGACCTCTTCACCAAACCAATTTTCAAGATAAGGCAGGACCGTCTGTTACACTAAATCGTCGAATTAGAACACCTGGAATTAAAAATGATTCTAGAAAAATTCGCCACGGTGGCGCTGGACTGCCTTACACCACTAAAAGTGGGAGAAGACGAAGATAAAGAACTATGTTGCCTTTTCCAAACTGTAGTCGACAGTTCCGAGTTAAAATACTTGAAGAAAATAGACTTATTCTTTTGAAGGAATACTGGAAATTAAATTCCTACAATAAAAGAGTGGCGTACATTGGATCATTGGTAGAGATTGATGATAAAGCAATCAGTAGACCTCGAACGGAAGACGCTAATCACAAAAAATATAGAATAACAACCAACAGATATTTTTTAGAAATTGATGGTACAGGAATACAAAAGTGCAAAATTGTTTTCCCAACACATTTGGTGAAACAGACAATTTTGTTAATTTAGTCTGTCGCAAGAAAAGCAGTTCGTTATCTGGATTTATTAGTGATGACGGAAGGGGACGTGCAACTCCTCCATCCAAATTCTCCAAAGAAACAATGGATAATCTTTGTTCACATTTATTGTCATTTCAACACATGAAAGCCATTACAGGAGACGAGAAAATAATAGAAAGTATCTACCGTCGCACTTCACAATGAAAATGATGTACGAGAAGTATATCCAAGTGGAGTGTCATATCGCTTTTACAGTCACGAATTTCATGCTTTAAGATTAGCAATTAAACCAAGAAAATTGGATACTTGTGATGAATGCGGCAAGTTTAAGCTGAAAATAGATTTTGCTACAAATGATGTGGCAAAGTGTGAACTTACTAATGAGCGAGCCTACCATTTATTTTTAGCCGATGAAACTTATAAACAAAAAGCAAGAGATAAACAATTAGTAAAGGAAAATTAAAATATCTATTGTTCAACTTTAGATTTACAGCAGTGCTGGGCTACACCATACCTGTCAAATGCCATTGCGTTTTACAAACGCCAGCTTTGGACTTATAATTTAACCATTCACGACAATAAAACTAACCAATTATATTGCTACGTGTGGCATGAGACAATACTGCGGCTCGTGGGGCCAACGAAATAGCTTCATGTACTTTCAAACATATCCAGAATCTTCCTGATGAAATTACAAAAGTAATACTATATTCGATTACGTGCGAAGGACAGAACAAAAGTTCGTATGTAGCGGCGATGCTAATATTTGCAAAAGTCTCCAAGAATTTTCACAATTGAACATACATTCATGTTGCCTGGACACTCACATATGGAAGTGGATGCTGATCATGCTATAATTGAAAGGAAAAAACAAAAAAGCAGTACTTTGATAGCCCACCCCCACGATTGGTATAGAGATGACCCAGGACGACTTTTTAGAGTAGAGTTTTCAAATATGTTGAAAGGTCCTTTGGTAAAAAGAATAAAAGACGTTGCACAAGTGGCAACCTGTGCGTACCTTAAAGTATATAGCAAACGGTTTGGTATCATCCAATTTAAAACCAGCTTGGATGATTATGAACCATACCAGGAGGTGTCGTTTTTGCGACAGAAAATATCCGATGAATGGTTAGCTGATGGTGGCCACGTCCAAAAAATTAGAAACACGTTATTACCAATTTCAAAAGAAAAGAAGGCTGATCTGTTGGCTCTACTGCAGTTTATTCCACCTGTTCCCCATAATTTTTATAGGAGCTTACCTTCATCCAACTCAACTGTATCGACGGATCCCGATTTGGATAAAATCGATGCTGACAATTATCAAAAATTTAAAAAATTCCGAAAACTCTAACTTTTCACATTCTCAATTAAAAATGTGCGATTTTATTGTTTTAGTTCTTATCACTATAATAACTTACTTGTTTTGTTGTTAATTTCAACAAAAGTAAAAGGCGTTTTTGTTTCTTATTGTGTGGCAGATCACATAAGTCAATATTATATATTTGTTTCTAGTGCCAAATGCAACAAGTCACTCAAAAATCATTAATTATATTGTTTATTTTCTTTTAATTCTGTGTACTCGCTGTAAAATGTTAAAATGTTCAATTCATGAAAGGATGTTAATTTAATGTTGTTTTATTTCTGAAAAGTAGCTCTTTTTGACTTATTCCCACAATACGTAGATTTTTAAACCGCAATTATGGAGCGCCATCCTACTTTTTAAGACACTTAGCGTTAATGTATAAAACAAAATACATTTTTTAATAAATCTTTACCTAAACGATGACTCGAGCTTCCTTTTGTATTCATGGTTTCTTTCAATCTAAAATCTATTTGTTATTTCCTCTGCTATTTATAACCCGAATATTAAACATCGCATTAAACAATATTATCCTATTTATATTTTAAAACATCTTAAACACAATACCAGACAATTAACACCACCTTATATCTCGTTTTATTAAGAAGTAGAAATATAAATTTCAAATAATTTATTATTTTTTACATCTTTTACTGAACTATAGCTACTTATCTTTGAAAGGGGTTGATTTTTCGAACGCCACACGTGTTGACTCATTAGTTGGTAGTCTGACATCAAGAAAGAGTGTAGTGTTTTTCTGAGGAAACTATTACTACCTTGTTTGTTGTTTAGTATTTAAATAATGGAAATATCATGTTGAATATATGGTGGTGCAGAAAGATGTGGTAGAGAGGGAATCATTGGAATAAAAGCACTCCTCGATTTTTAGAGATCAGAAATGGTAGACATATGGCTCTAAAGATTAAAGCACAGGAGGAACTGGGATAGGAGTGTACGGGCTAGGAACCAAACACTCTGGAACCCTCAATAATCTTTCTTGCAAAAATTTGCGCTATAAGAAAGTGTGCCCAGTTTAATATTGATACAATATTGTTGCGAGGTCAACAACTCAAAGCCGGCCCTGTCTCTCGACTGTAAATTTTGGTGGCTACGCCGGGATTCTCCCTGCGCCAGCATGTTTTCGAGAACATTCGAGTACAACGGTTTTGTCCGTGCATAGCACGAGCGCCGAAGGCACTAGAGTTTTCCAGAACCGATAAGGACTATATATACGCGGGTTTTTGAGAGCGTAAACAATTAGTTCGGAAGAATTAGTGAAACGAAGACAAAGAGTTAGTTCACAGACAGTTTACCGAAGTTCTTAGTAATCGGACAGTGAATTAGTAGACATTAAGTAGAGCGTGTATATAAAATGTCACCCTAATTTTACCTCCGGTACAATACCGTAAAGTACTGAGCCCAGCAGCACTGGCCTCCTGTTAAAACTACGCCATTGCTTCTAAATAATGAAGTCACACGTTAATAATTACCGGTTATTATTGGATGATATTCCGTGATGACTGTAATTATACCTTTCCTATTATATGAGTGGACATGTAAACGGTCTGAAGTCATCAAAATGATCCGAATTGGGTAGTTTACTGCAAAAATGAACGTTAAATCGTATTCACGGAATTACAGATCACGTGGATAATTTGAAAATATCGTTAATTGTACTTACACATCGATATAAATATTTTAAAGTAGTAAGCAAATAAGCTAGATCATATGTTCAGAGGTTATCCAAAGGACAAATATTTGTTACAAACATACACGAGGCATCGAATTATACAATTGGGATCCAGCGAATGAGATTTTCTTTTGAAAATAGTTTCTTGATACATAAATATAATTGTAGGTTATAAGATTGTCAAAAAGATATATGCGAACGCCTAGAAGTCTAGAAGAATTTAGAGAAAAGGAAATATATTTTACATGTCCGATAGTGTTGCACCGAAGATCCGTTCAACTTAGTGAGTATTTAAAAAAGGAAATATTTTCATTATCTGTCTGAGAATTGGTAAAATATTGGTTTTGGTTTGAGCATTTTTACTTTTAAAAATCGCAATTTGTTCACTAAAAACATTAAAATGAAAATAAAACTCAAATACCAGTAAGCACGGATAAACTTTTCAAAACCTTAAATTAAGCCTTCAACTTTGACGGTTTGTAACTCCGTTGTTTTTTAAGGAATCTTTTTTCAGATTAAAGCTTTTTTATGCTCTATCAATGTACGTAATAATATATAGGACATGCGCTATATTGCATTTTACAACTAAGGTCGTTTTAAATAATCATTCCCAGGGTTGCGGAATTGCATAATTGTGAAAAATAATCACGACACATGACTTAATAATAATAATACTTTATTCATCCTTTTTGATCATATTTCATGATATAGGACAGGTCAAACAGAAAAGAGGATTTTACATTAAATATGACTTACTTATTAAACAGTTAAATTAAAATCGTTTGTTTAAGAACTCCGACACATCATAGAAACATTCGACAATTAAAATTTTTTTAAGTTTTTGTTTGAAAATATTGAAATTGTTTTCATATCTTATACAGCTAGGCAAATGATTCAGGAATTGAATTCCTTTATAGACAGGACTTTTTTCAAAGAATGAAGTTTCATGTTTTGGTGGCCGGATAAGCCTGCCAGATCTGGTTGGGAAATCATGGAAATCAGAATTAAGACTAAAATCACTGAAATTATCTTTTCTATATAATATGCACTTGTAGATGTAAATAGAATAAAATGTTAGAATACCGAAATCTTTAAAATGATTTCTGCATGTTTCTCTAAAATCTAGATTAAAATTTAGACGAACAATCCTTTTTTGAGAAATAAAAATCCTTGAGGCATTTACGCCCCCCCCCCCCCCCCCCCCCATACAATGAGAGGTACGCCAATTTCCAATAATAATGTTAGAGAGATTGTCAATAGTTCAAATTATGTTTTCAATGATTAGGAGAAAAAATACATGATTAATAAAAATCCTCAGTCTCCACAATTATATGGAACTATTAAATTACATAAAGTATCGAAACCAATTAGACCTGTAGTTTCTTATGTTTAATACTCCTAATAATAAGTTAGCTAAAAAACTGAACAATATACTTAATAGCTATGGAGGTATATCTAAATACTCAATTGAAAATTCAATAGAACTAATCAAAAAATTAAAAACATACAAATTACAAGATAACTCTAAACTTATTCCATTTGATGTTACCAATATGTTCTCTAAAATTCCTCCTAAAGAGTGCATAAAACTTGTTAAAAAATTACTAGAGGATAAAAATATCAATCCAGGAATAATATCAGATATACTTAATTTGTTTGATGTATGTATTAATCAAAATTATTTTACTTTTGATAATAAGGTATATATTCAAAATGAAGGTTTACTAATGGGAAGCCCTATATCACCAATTTTTGCAAACATTTTTATGGACAGTTTAGAAAGAAAAATCTTTGAATGTAACATTTCAAAAAATATATTATTTTGGTATAGGTATGTAGATGACATTTTAGCTTGTTTTGTAGGTAGTGAGCGACAATTAGATATATTGTTCAATCATATTAATAATTTACATCCAAAAATTAAATTTACATTAGAAGTTGAAGAAAATAACTCAATCAATTTTCTTGATATTAAAATTCAAAGAGTCAATAATATACTTGATTTTTCAATTTACAGAAAACCAACACATACTGATGTGACTATACCATATAATTCCAATCATCCCATGTCACATAAATTAGCAGCATATAATTCAATGATACATAGAGCATTTTCAGTTCCTATGAACAAATATAATTTTGATAGATAAATTAATATAATTAAACAAATAGCCACATCCAACGGTTATCCATTACATATAATAAATAAATTAATTGATAAAAAAGAGGAAAAAGTGGCATTACAATTAATATTTCCTGAAAAAACTAGGGAAATACAAAATTTCAAAACCATCACATATGCTGGTAATATTTCTAATAATATTTCAAAGATAATATCTTGTTTAACAAATACAGCAATTTCTTTTAAAACAGAAAACAATGTGAGTAAAAAAATTGTTAAATGTAAAAACAAAAATACCCCCATTAAAAAAGTCTGGAATATATAAACTTAAATGTCCAGAATGTAATGCTGTCTATATTGGTCAAACAATTCGAAATTTTGGAATTAGATACAATGAACACTCACGAGCATACAGATTAAAACAGCCAGATAAATCACATTACGCAAAACATCTTCTTGACACAAAACATTCATTAACACTAGAAGTACTGCATATTTGTGATAAGAAACAAGAACTAGATTTCCTTGAAGAACTAGAAATAAGAAGACACTTAAGAGACCCACAATACGAAGTTGTCAATGAACAGATAAATCTAGGGAGCTCTCCACTAAAAAATTGTCTTCTTAAGTAACAATTGTAAAGATTAGCAGATATAGTTTTCCTTGGTTTCCTATATCATTGCACAGTTATACTGATCTTAAATGGGAAAAAGATATCCAGGATATCCCCATAGGGCTAATAATACCTAAGCTTTAATATTTGTGAAATCATAGATTCCATAGATTCCACAAAGTAAGGGTCCAAACAGTAAATTCAATTAGTATATTTATTGTTATATCAGTAATATCCGAGTCAAAAGCCTTTGAAAGATCAAAGAAAAGCGCCCCCACATACCTCTTCCTATCCAATGAGGTGTGGATAAAATTAAGCAGAGCTATGAATGCACTCTCCGTCGATCTGCTAGGCAAGAAACCATGCTGATGGTCTGATATAACATTATACTTCTTAAGGAAAGAAAACATTTGTTTAAAAATACATTTTTCTATCACTTTACATATCACAGTTTGGACAGTTATTGGCCGATAATTGTCAAGACTATCTTTTTTATGTATTGGTGAAACAATTCCTATCTTTAGACTTGATGGAAACGTTTCTGTTTCCACTGAGTAATTGATAATGTCTGCTAGAGTACAAGCAATTTGTGGACCTATAATATTAATGATCTTTATCGAAAGACAGTCAACACCCTCGGCATTAACATTTTTTAGGCAATTAATTATATCCAATACATCTTCAGGGATAACAGGTTTGAAATAAAAAGTATTAGCGACATACATTGTTATATAACTTTAAAAACTACAGTCAGTAAAGTGAGTATTTATTGCTTCTTTAGTATTCGTTGCAAACAAATTAGCAATTTCGTATTTATTTTGAGTTATTTTCCCATTTATATCAATGGTATCAATTGTAGAATGTCTCTTTTTCCAATTTTTTGTTTTACTGCTCGCCATATGTATTTTTGTTTTCCTTTTACATTTTTATTTTCAAGACTTTTTGGTAGAACAATTTTTTTGATTTGATCGGGATTTGCGGAATATTTTGTTAACCAGAACAAATTCCTAAGAACATTACCCATCTGTACAGGATTGACATCAATCCATGATTTTTTGGTAGATTAGATACGTTGTTTGTTAAAATAGGGCAAATAAAATCAATATAGTAACATATAGTATCCAAAAATTCATTATTTATACAAGATCAACACTTGAAATGTTTGTATCATTTAGATATTCATAGACCGACAGAAAACTTTCATTGCCTAGATGAGTTTGTAAACTCAGTAAATTGGATACCGATAAATTCCTAAAATTTGCCTTTCTGTTATTTAGCTTATTTTCGCAAACTGTACATAATATACTCGATCGATATTCTACTAGATGATCACCAAGTTGCATATCAATCACGTTTTCATTGTATTCAAACCTCATATTAGTTAAAAAATCACAAAATCACAGCGAAAACTACCAACAAAATAAATAGCATAATGACGGGTGATGCGCAATTTCGTACAGGGCGAGAACCAATTAATTTTTTAAAACGTCGTAATTTGAAAACTAATTATTCCAGATTTCGTATAGGTTATTTGTGAATTTGAAGGAATAATTGGATGAAATGTAAAGACGTCATAATAATAGCATCGCATAGTAAATAAAGGTTTTTTGCTCATAACCTAATCAATATTCTTTGTCGTGCAAAATATAGATCTTTTTAGGAGGAAAAAAGTTCTCAACGTTTTTCCTGTCGAATTAAAGGGAAAAAAGATATACACGAAAAACGTTATTTTCACTGAATTCCCACCCGGGACTAAAGGAGACCCCAAGCCAAACGAAAAAGCAGTAAATGGGCCCCCGATAATTTTATTCGGTTGTATTTTTCGATTCGCGATATTTTTCTGATAATATAAATTTAAAAGTAACCAATGAAGGTACAATTATACCCGAAAAATAGAGAAATTATATTTGAAAAAACATATCACTAACTGTTACATTTAGGTATAAAATGTTAAATTAAAAGAAAAGTATTTTGTAAGTGGTTTTTGAAGATGATAAGAAATACTAAAAATTATCGAGAAAATCAGGGACATGACTTTTGGGTCATCCTATATACTTAATGAGACCTTTCAAAAACATAGTTAATTGTAATAAAACTAGTCTAGCACGAAAATTATTCAATTTTATTAACCTTTCAGTTAATCCAAAAAAAAACTAGTTGCTTTTACGAATAGAAGAATTTTCCCGCAGGGTAGAGTACTGATGTTCGGAGAAGTACTAAAAATATCCAAAGAAGTTAAATATCTGGGAGTGACCCTTGATTCCAAGCCGAATTGGAAGGCACACCTGGAATTACCTACTACCAGAGCGACTAGCCTTTTCTGGTAATGCAGAAGTGTTATGGGCAAAACCTGGGGAATGAATTCGACCTGAGGTGGTTCACTGGCTTTACACAACTGTGATAAGGACTACGATCACCTATGGAACAATAGTCTGGTGGAGGAGGACCTCTGCAGTAAATATATTAACTGCAACCCAAAGACAAGCCCTTCTTGGCCTTACGGGACAATGAACAGCACGGGAACGGCATCAATGGAAGCCCTTATTGGACTTCCTCCTTTGGAACTTTTCGTGAGGGTGGAGGCAATAATGGCAATTCTTAGGCTGAAATCGGGAGGCTTATGGTCCAAACCATGGCACTGGGGCTGGTATAAAAAGACCTAGAAAGAGAATGTTATTTAGCCTTGGTCGATATATGAGTCTGTTTCTAGCAGAAACGATTGCCGCTATAGCCGGTATTGTTGAAAACATCCGAAGAGGATATACCGGACAAAAAATTGAAATATTCACTGCAAAAAAGCTATCAGTGATCCAACAACTAGGTCTAGACTGGTAAAAAACTGCAAAGAATCCCTCAACAGGCTGGCAGGAGACAACAAAGGGTCTCTAATATGGATGCCGGCTCATGAGGATTGCAGGTAATGGAATGGACCAGTTAGCTAAAGAAGGCTCTAAAGGAGACTTTATTGGTCCGGAACCGTTTTGTGGAATCACAAAATATTGCATTAGAGGGGAGCTGGTTAGATAGGGAACACCAACTCAAATGGAGGTTGACACAAGAGCACCTCCATACAAAGAGTTTACTGAACAAGCTAGACAAGGAACTCTCAACCAGGCTATTGAAACTGGGTAAGAAACATTTGAAGATTGTTACCGACCTGGTGACTGGACACTGCACCCTGAGGAAACATCTGTACAAAATGGGTAAAGTTAGTGTAGAAAATGTGAACTTGATAATGAAACACCTACTCACATACTCTGCTTCTGCGAGAACTAACAAGAACTTAGACGGAAGTACTTTGGAGAAGAATTAATACAACCATCAAAACTACTAAAAATCCTTCCAGTCAAACTAGTGGCCTTTATAGAAGACACGAAGCTTCTAGAATGGAAATAGATAACATGGGAAATGGTACAAAGATACAGTTCAAGTGCCTGGGGTGTTGAGGACAACAAAAAACTGTGTTGTAACCAAATGGAATACCCTGTATATCATGAAACAATTTTGAAATGTATTTCTCAAGACAACGGAGATATCAAACTCCGGACTATAAGTTGATCACCCTATATATTAAAAAAAACTTGAAATGTTTTACACATAGCTACCAATTTATCAAAAAGTTACTCAATGTTTAAATATAAAAATTATGTATGTATTTTGCTGTAAAAACTAGACGGTTTCGTTTTTTTTTCACGGGCTATTAAACGTAAATAACAAGATAGGTAATAACAAACTATCTTCAACGCTAAACATATAAACATTATAAAAATTGTAAAAGTCAGCACTCACGCCCGCAATAGTATATCTGTAATTTAAAATGTTATCTGTAGTATCAAATCAACCTTGCAGTATTTCCGACATTCTATGCAAAATGGTAAACGAATTTGCAATCACTTCAGGGATGTACTAAGTCTTATAATTGTTATAATTATTCTGTTAAAACAATATGTGAAACGCTACTAACTTTTTGAATGTCACTCGCACAACTTTAAATCCAATACCATTTTGATTTACATTGGGGCCTATTCTGTAACTCTTCCTCTAAATATTAGAGGCATTCAAAAGTTTAACCGGCACTAAAATGAAATCGGTATTCGCTAACCACGTTTCCGTTAAAATTTTAAAGGATTCCTTTAAAATAGCCTGTTAAAACTATAATTTTTAAAGGGTCCGTTAAAACTGTTATTTTTAAAGGGATGTTAAAGTGTGTCTTTAAATAATAACGGTAACAAAAATGGCGTATGTAGATGTTGCTGATTGAGAAATTAATTGCAAACCAAGAAACGTAAGAAAAATTTTTAGGTTATATTTGAAATAGTTTAAATTAACCATGTGTGTTTATTATTCTAGGGCAAAATTTAGATTACACCAAAGAAGTATTAGGGACTTAAGTGATCCCTTTCAAATACCAACTAATTTATTTAAAAGTATTTTTCGCTTTTCTAAGGAAGTGTTAAGAATGTTAATTGATATGATGATGAAGGAAACAGAATTACTGTCATAACAATACATTTAAAAATTCTTGCCAGTCTCCACTTTTATGGTTCGGGGGGAGTCAACCGAGCATGAGCAGATGTATTAATGAAGTTACTAAAATGTTATTTATAATTATCATTACCTAACTGGTTAGTATTTCCAAACACTGAAAACAAAAGAAGTAAGGTATTAGATAATTTTTTACAAAAGTATAACTTTCCGAGGTGTTTGGGAACCATATATTGCTAGCCTATTCTCTTCTAAAAGGCTTAAGTATTCCTTTTGTTTTTTTGTCGTTCTCGACATCCGTGACATTTTTCTATTTATATAAATTGACATTTTCCAAGTACGTCATCGTGACGAGTTTCTGTTTCACACTAAATTCTAATATAACCTCAAACCGAATAATACAACAAAATAAAACTCATAACAATTGCTTTTTTACACTTTTTAATTATTATATTATCCAATTAATACAAACTAGTACACAAATTTACCAATACCAATTAGCTTCATATTTAAATCAGTAAAAAATGCTATTTCCATCCATCTTTCTGTAGGTTGTCCGTGATCAGCTGACAACATGGCGCGCGATGACGTCACTTGGAAACGCTCTTCAATTCATTTCACAAATGACTAGAAGCATTCAAGAAACCAAAAACAATTCATGCTGGTTAGATACAAATGTCCTTCTTCTATCTTCATTAATTTTGTCTTCTTTTTTATTAAATTTGATCTCTAACTTAGTTATTAAATGTTAAATAGCTCCTTAAGCACTGTTGCCAGATACTCTACTTAAAATTTTAAATGAACCCTTTAAAATAAATAATTTTTAACAGTCCTCGAAAATGAATACTTGCAGAATAGCATTTCAACCAAAAATTTTTAGAGGCCCGTTAAAAACTTATTTTTAAGAGGCTTCTAAATTTTAAAGGATTAGATAAGAAGTCGAAGATAATTTTCAATTGTTGATGCACATTGTTCCATGTTTTTTCAGTAGCATCCTCTTTTTTAATAAGTCTGGAGGATGTAATTATATAACTCGGGATACTTCTCTACTTCCCCAACGAATTTTATATTGAAAGTGGTAATAATGGTCAAATCAAGATAAAATATGACAACAAATACACCATTTGAGGATTGAGGCTCACGTTTCAATCGAACAAAATGTTTCTCTTCTAATCGCGTAAGTAGTCAATTGTCAATTTCGAGTAGTGACTTGGCATTCGATTTTATTGATATTTCATTAGAATTTAAGAAGATTTATAATAATAAGGTAAAAATCAAAAAAGCTTGATATTACAAACAATTTTTTTTTGTCGTACCTACAAAATCCTCAATAATGTAACGTTTTTACCCGAATGTACGGCCAAACTGGCTGGTCTGTCCGACTATTAGGTTTGGCGATCTGGCAACACTATGCGGAGGACTATATGGTGGGATACCATAAAAAACGAAGGACCAGAATTTATGCTTTTTTATATCTTTATTGCATAACTTCAAATTTAACACAATCACTTACTTCACTAAATAAAGGTAAATCTTAAAATTAATAAACCTTATTTTAAATTACACCCTATACCGTAGCGTAGAGATCTTCATCTTTGTAACTCTCTTCTTTCTTACATTTTAAAAACTAAACACATAGACAAAAACATCTGCTAAACACTTGTTCTGAATTTCTGAACATTCTTTCCCACACATAATATATTGCATAAAGTATATTCTCATGTCCAAAATATCATAAGTGGTGTCTGGACAATTTCGAAAGTAGGAGGTGGAGCGATCCTTAAGTAACCCTGTGGACATCCATATTACTGACTCAATACAGGGTGCGTCATATCATTTTATTTTATGAAATGCAACACTATAGACACGCCAAAAATCGTCGACAAAATCCATGGAATGGTGAAGTGCGTGAAGTGGCTGACTCAAACTGCCGTCATAGAAATGTTCAAAAGACATTCCCATTCACCCGCCTACCATTTCGTAATTATTTCTTGTTTGTAAGACTGCTGCAAGACATTTTTGCAGCCCCGTACGTAAGTCCAGTCCTGTCTTCTCTTTTTTATTCTGCAATAATTTCAATCACGACGTCGTAGCGATAAACAAATGAACTGATAGGATATACGATTGTACGATTTTTACCTCCAAAAGTAAGGTTTTGCCCTATAAGGAAAGCGGAAGGCTGAGTTAAGTTATAATGTCACGAACCTAACCTTAACAAGGTAACCACAGTCAACTTAATAGTATTTGTTGACGAATTAACATTTTATGTCTTTGTTTATGGTGTTTACTGTTAGCCAATTTAAAAAATTCAAATCATTTTTTATTTCGTTTTCATTTTATTTTTATTATTTTTACTCATTAATGTAAATGAACTTGTAATGTACGAGTGGGAAGACAAAGTTGCCTACCATAAAAGCGAAGCCATTTCCATCATTTTTATATAATACAGGATGCGTCGATTAGAAAGTTTTTTTGATATAACGTGAAAAGTACTGGAGCAATCTCAATGGTAAGTATTAAAAAAACGTAGGCAATTAAAATACGAACAAATTGAGTGGTCGAGCTACTTTATCGGATAATTAGGAACTGAGGAAATTCGAAAAAACAAGGAAAATTAGTCATTTTTTTGAAAAATCATATATTTGTCATTTTTCAATTTTAAGAGCTGAAACTTTGTACAAAAGAAGTTCTTCATATGCACTTTATATATGTGCAAAGATCCGATGCTAGGCGTCGGTTAGTTTTATCGCAATTGCAATTTTAATTTTTTGATGCGATAATTTGCAACGTGTCTGTAAGCATTATAGATATTCCGATTTCAAATTTTAAAACGGTTTTGAAAAGTATAGATGTAGAGCAGCAAAACGTACATTTTCGATTTGTAATAAAATGATACGAAGTCGGCCAAAAGCGCCCGAGAATATAGATATACAAGCGCACTGGCTCGCGGCGTAACCAGTTACAATAAATATGATTGATTTTGAAAGTATTAAAACTTGAAAAAACGAGAATAATATTGCAAAAGCAAATTCTACTATAAAAATAAATTATAGTTTAAAAAAAACTAAAAAACACGCTTTATAGGGTAATCGAACTAAAAAGTAGGAAATAATTATTAATTTAAGAAAAAAATGATTAACGAGAAAAGATCATTGTGGTAAAAGGTATATTTTTAGTGAATAATAGGTGTGGTTAATGAACAGGTCACATGACACGAACAACGTGGCCAGAATTCGAAGCCTTCGCCTAAAATTCATGATTTTCGCAGCCAAACCTCTATACCACTCGGCTACGAAGACATAATAATTTATCAAACAAGCTGTTGTATATAGACTTTATTATGATGTATACTTTATTCAATTAAAATTATTGTACTGTTATTATCGGTCCTTGAAAAGTGCGCAAAATTTCTAATTAATCTGAGCGATTAAATTTGGTAAAAATCGGGTTTAAAGGTTGCGCTACAAAAAAAACTTCGATCTGGCATCGAGTTATGTAAAACCCCGTAACATTGTAACTCATTTATAAAAATGAAGCTTAAAGCTATCTACAATTTTTATAAATTACTTTTTTGTATCTTCTATGATAACAGACCTACTGAGCTTTATCACACTCATCAATCACCCTGTATATTGAATTATAAAAATTAAACTATAATTTATTGAGCTGATTGATTTTACTTTTGTTATTCATATTCATAACTTGGCTGAGTATATCAGCTCTAGTATATTCTCATATCTCATGAATTTATTTTTATATACAAGTTTGATTTAATAACACCCTATATTTTACTAATATATTCTATTGTCATCGGTCCTTGACAAGTGTGCAAATTTTCGAATTAATCGGAGCGCTTAAAGTTGGTAAAAATCGAGTTTTAAGGTTGCCTCATAAACAAACAAACATAGACTCCGTTTCACGTAAGAAGAACCCACGTGAAGTTGCAGTCGTATGCGCGAACGTGTTGTCAAAACCAGCGCCATATTGTAAAATTGACATTCGACTTCAAATCAGTAGCGTAACGTTTTCATATTTTGTAGGTTAACACAAAATATAAGAGCACCTGTCTGTAGCCTTCAAATCCGATGTTGCCAGTTCATATTTTCGTAATATCTAACCTCACTTTTTCTGTCTACGATTTGTGTATTGCTGTCTTTTCTTTTGATTTTTTTTTAATCATTATAAAAGTGTATTAAAATAACAATTGAGTGAGTTGTCTATGATAACAATGCCGGTGTTTTGTTTTAAGTGTGAGAAGTTATTCTCAGCCTTATCTCAATAGGCATGTACGAGAAGTTCATTTTAATAGAAAGGAAAAAGTGGACATGGACACGACTATAAACTATTCTTATAAAGCTTTTCCATTTAAGTGTTTAGAAGGGTGCGATAGGACCTTTAAATTTAATAAAGATCTAAGAAATCATTTGAAAATTTTTCATAATTTCGAAACAACCAATGAGACATTACCTTTTGTTAACAATAATTCATTAAATTAAACAGATTGTGACTGAGACAACTGAGTAAGGTTTATATCTGTAATAATAGAAAATAAATGACTATAACATTTTTGTAATTATTTTGATTAAAAATATGTTGGTTAATATTTTTGTTTTATTGCTAGTTTATGATCAGGTGAGTTATTTGTGGTCATGTCCATTTCACTTTTTCCTTTTCATAAAAATTAACTTCCCCTGTATATTATGCATGTTGACAATGATAATTTCAATTCAGGAAAAAAAAACATTATTTTAATCACATTTTAATAGTGTACCAATAATTGTAAAATAATTGAACTAAGAGCTAAGGAAGCTTTATAATAAAAACAAAAAAGTCCGTGCCACAACCCACAATACAAATCGTATCGTCATTCGTCAACAAAAAGTGAGGTTAGATGTTACCAAAATAAGAAGTGGCAACATCGGATTAGAGAGCTGCAAATAGGTGATTCTCAAAATATTCGACAGTAAATGATTTCTTCAAACACAACCTCAAATGTCAATAATAAAATGGATGTCGGCATGAAACATCGTTTGTAACGCCAATGGCATGAATCGGTCGTTACGAGGCGATACAGATAAATAACACCGATTTTGGTTTCTGCGCAAGACAGTTGGCAAACTTCATGTGGCTTCTTCTTCTGTGAAACGGAGTCTACAAACATACAAACAAGTGAAGCTAATATAAAGCGTGTAAAAAACTAAAAAACTAGTTTTTCAACTTACTCTACAACTGTTTTAAAATGTCTTCAAAACTTACTTGTCATCTTAAAAAGGACGTGACTTACAAAGCTGCTGCTATACAAAATTTCCCAATCGCCATAATCGTTATTTAATTTGAAAAAAACTTGTTCTTAAATAAAAAAAATCACCGATGGACGTTATTTAAAAACGCTTTGCTTCAAATATATTTACCGATATCTCTATAGTTGGAAAAATCAAATCATTATAGACAGCTGAATGCCGATACCTTATAAAGTTATGAACAACTTTTTAAAAATATTTTGTTAGTTATAGTATACGGCGGATTAGAGGTCAAGAACAAACAAAATTAATTTAGATGTCAAAATGATGTAGCAATCCAACGAAAAGAAAGAACGCTGTCAGGTTAGCACACTATAGCTATAATTAAACGTGTGTACTTGAAATACTTGATGTGCAAAGTTGTATGTTTTATGAGCTTTAAATATTCTTATGATTTTGACTTATTTTGAATTGAGAAATTATATTTTTTTTTAGGTCGTACATTATTGTGTTTTTATACCTACATAATGAATTACTTTAGCGCAAAAAACAATTTTCGATCAACTTATTCTTTTCAGCTGTGTCTTATGCAGAAGGTCAAGTATCTGGGCATAATTCTGGACGCAAAACTAACCTGGAATTCACACCTACATGACAAAACTAATAAAGGGAAAATGGCCCTAATGGCTGCCAAACGGGCGATAGGAAACAAATGGGGACTAAATCCACGGATCGTTCACTGATTCCCACTCTGCCCGAACTCCAGACATTCCTCCGGAAGATATAAATAGATTTTTTACATCCGTAGCAGAATCAGTTATAGGTACCATCAACAGTCCGAATAGCAACTTTTTTGAAAAATATGCGAGAGATCTACATCATTTTTTCTGGGGCCGATTACTGGAAGTGACGTTAGAGAAACCATTCTTCAACTTAAAAATTCGTCATGCATTGATTATTACGGTATGAATAGTGCCATGCTAAAATATGCTAGTGACTGTCTAGCAGAACCGCTGAGTGTTCTTTATAATAAGTGAATAGTTGAGGGATCATGGCCCGATGCTTTGAAAGTCAGTAAAGTTATTGTAACGTTAATTTCGTTCACTTTACTTTCCTCCAGTTAATTAATAATAAATTATCGTATGGGCGGCGAATAGCCAGTCCTTTCTCATACCCAACACCGAGAAATGTTTCAAGGCTGAATATATTTACTGTCGACGAGAGTCGAAATCAACGTTTCTATACGGGCCGATCGAGTTCCATGTGTCGTGAAAATATCCACTGCTATTTTGATATTCCCACTTCGAACTCGCTCTTATCTCTTCTTCTACCAATTATTAATTGAATATGAATCAAGAATTCACTACTGAAATGTAAATTCCTTTCCTGGTCAAAGCGTATGAGCGTGACATGAACATGAGACGTAAGTCTGGTATCTTTCACATGATTTCGTGTATTTAAACAGTGGCAAAAGGGTTTCATTCTTCTTTCCTGTGAACATGTGCCATTGAAGCAAAAATTTCTATTATTGTATCTTATCTTTAAAAAGTGCATTCATGTGAATGGTAAGTTATTTCTCTCAAATGTCTGTTAACTATTCTTTCTTAGCAGTTCCACTTTCATATTTTATTATGTAGCAATGTCGTTCCAGTGCCAGGAATGTATATCGATATGTTTTTGTTTTTTTTTTGTTCTTTCTGATCTTTTTCATATTCTCTTTGAATATATTTCAAACCTTTTTTAAAATTTATACATATTTAAAATATGTCTGTATTTACCGGTATAGAATCGGTTATTCGATTTTATTGTTTTTTTTATTATTTCTTTTATCTAAAATACAGGATGTATGAACCACGTTGTTAAATGATTTTCTTCAACATTGTATTCTTTAATCATTGTAATATCATACTTCAGACATCCTGGATTTTGTTAAATTGGGTAAATTTGTTCCTGATACTAGTATTGTTCCTTAGCATTTTACCTGGACCCGAAGCTTTACCTAGAACTTTACCTGTTACCTGTACTTCAACGAGGACTCCATCTCTATCACTCCAGGAAAGTACCACCTAGAGATTTTTCAACTCTTCAACAACCGTCAATAAAAACCAGTCATTTTTTTCCTTTGCTTAATTGTTTGTTTTCAAAGTCAATATACAACTTGTAAATTTAATAACGTTGTTCATAAAGTTTATTTTCCGTTCCAATCTTACAGGATTTGTCGTTATAATGCTGATGTGACTAACAAATAAGCTAGTATTATTCAGGGTGGCGCCCACATACCTTTCTTAAATAATTTTTCTTTTATTAATTTCAGTAACTTGATTAATAATTAACTTATCTTAATTAAAATAAATTTCAAGTAGAATTACCCGAGAACCGGTAAGACTACTCTCTGAATTTGTACTAGTTTGGTGTCAGAATCTACACCTGAGGTGCTCTCTAAACTGAGAAGCCGTTGCAAATTGTCGCCCAACATTGTTGGAGGCGTTGCAAATTGTCGCCCAACATTGTTGGAGGCGTTGCAAATTGGCATTACCTTATCGTTACGTAACATTATACCGTTATACAAAAAGGGTGATGCAAATATTACCGAAAATTACAGACCTATTGCCATAGTACCTGTAATTGGAAAGGTATTTGAAATGATTTTGAAGGAGAGGCTTGTGAGGTATTTGGAAATGAAAACCATCCTTGCTGATTCACAATTCGGATTCCGCAAAAACAAATCCACGAATACATGACTCGAGACCTTGTTCCAGTTCGAGCACTCTTCGAACACAAGAAGGAGAGCAAGGAGATAGTAATAGCATCATGTTACTTTGCGGGACACGGGATAGCACCACCCCCCGAGGTACAAAGGCTGGTGAAGTACTGTGAAGAGACCACCTCTACTCTTAGCATGTGATGCCAATGCACAGAATACTGTTTGGGACAGTAGCAATACCAACCAGAGAGGAGAGCAACTTTTAGAATATATCCTTAATAAAAGCATTAATATTCACAATATAGGGAATACCCCCACATTTGTAACAAGGGTAAGGCAAGAAGTTTTAGATGTCACACTGGCAACACAGGATCTAAAACATATAGTAAAAGATTGGAGAGTTTCGGGCGAACCATCTCTCTCCGATCATAGCATCATAACGTTCAAGTTAGAACTAGGCAAACCTGAGGTGAGCCCCAGAAGAAAACCAAGAAAAACAGATTGGGACAATTATAACACCTGTCTGAAAGAAAACCTAGCACATATCCAGAGAAAAGGGAGGGCTAAGCACCATCTAGATCTGGAAAATGAGCTTGAGGACCTGAACAGGGCAATAATCGATGCATTTGAATCGAGCTGCCCTCTTCAAGAAAAACGAAGCAGCAGAGATGCACCCTGGTGGAATAAACATCTGTCAGAATTAAGATCTCAAACCTGCGACCTTTTTAATAAAGCAAAACTCACCGGAGACTGGCAGAGATACACCGAGGTGAGAAACACCTACTATAAGGAAATTAGAAAAGCTAAAAGAAATAGTTTCAGAAAATTCTGTGAAGATATAAATACAACACCTGCTGCGGCAAGACCTTACAAAGTCATGGCAAAAAGTAGGGTCAACACAGATATGGCTTTGAGGAAGCCAGACGGTGAATATACCGAAAATGAGGAAGAAAGAGTGAAACTCTTACTAGAAACTCATTTTTCTGGGAGTAGCCCAAATAGGGGAGATAGTCCTCTCGAAGGTCATAACAAACCTTCAAGAGAAAGTACTACAATGGCTAAGCACATTTGTAGTAACGAAAGGTTAAAATGGGCTATGAACACCTTTTCACCATTCAAGGCACCGGGAGCTGATGGAATTTTCCCAGCATTGCTCCAGCAAGGACAAGACGAAATTCTACCACATTTGGTTAGGAGTTAGGATCGAGTCGAGGGGAAAATTCGAAAATACCCTTTGTGACATCGTACAAAAGGGTCTGAACTATACAAATAGCTGGTGTAGGCAAGTGGGACTTAACATCAACCCCACCAAAACCATCTTAATAGCCTTCACTAAGAAAAGAAAGCTCAACCTCAAAACCATTAAACTTGAGGGGAGCGAGGTTGAATGGAGACAAGCAGTCAAGTATCTAGGTTTGACTCTAGACAGTAAACTCCTGTGGAATAAACACGAAAAGGAGATTATATACAAAGCAAAAATGGCTCTAATGATGTGCAGGAATCTGGCAGGGAGAAATTGGGGGTGCAACCCAAAAATCCTGAGCTGGATGTACACTGCCATAGTGAGACCAATTATCACTTATAGAGCCATTGCGTGGAGTAGTAGAACTAGCCTATTGACAACGAGAGAAAGCCTCTCAAAAATTCAAAGACTAGCCTGTATGTGCATTACAGGAGCAATGAGAACATGCCCAACGGCAGCCATGGAAGTTATTCTCAACCTCACACCAATACATATGGTGGTGGAAAGTGCAGAAAGCAGAAAGAACAAGATACAGACTAAGTAGAGAGGGAATCATTAAAAAAAAACCACCTCCTTACTTCTTAGAAATCAGAAAACCTGGGACATGCCACAAGATGGTATGATGAAAAAGTATAACTTTTCAAAGAATTTCGTTACGGAATTAAGCAACAAGAAGGAATGGGATCCAAACACCATTACCAGACTTGGAAAGAATACCATTCAATGGTACACTGCTGGCTCAAAAGCAATAGAAGGAACTGGCATAGGAGTGTACCGGCCAGGAACCAAACACTCTGAAAGCTTGGGAAAAACCCCGAGTATCTTTCAAGCGGAAATTCACGCCATAAGAAAGTGTGCCCAGTTCAATATTGATAAAGGATAAGTATAGAAGGCAAATGATTATCATAATGTCGGGAAAATCACTGAGCTCTTGTGAAATCAGTTCCAAAATGGTGTGGGAATGCCTAAGCAAACTCAATCAACTAGGCGAGAACAATAATATAGTCACCTTACTGTGGATTCCAGGACACACTGGAATAGAAGCAGGAAATGAAATAGCAGATGAACTAGCAATGAGGGGGACTGAAACACCCTTTTGGGGGCCGGAACCCTTTTGCGGTATCAGCTCCAATGTAATATTGAAAGAAATAGGCAACGCCGAAAAAAAGAGATCTGACCATTGAAAAGATCCAGTAGGGCTTAGAAAATCAAAGATTCTTCTGGGTGACTACAACCTGTTGAGATCAAATGAATGCATAAGTCAAAGTAGAACTGTTTAACCAAAACAATATTAAAACAAAAAAAACAACAATAAAAAATTAATCCAAGGATAAGTACCGAGCAAAAATTCGAAATTTCCAAGAAATAATTATTCCTCGACTCAATTTATTAAAATATCGCGCAAAAAGGAGCCAGTCACTTAGTAGTAGGATATTATGTACACACGATTGTTGTCATTGATATATTTAGAATAACATGCAAAACCTATACAAATGCTGGTCATCGGTTATTAATGTAAATTGATTGTGTAAATTTCAGGAAATAATTCCGCGAATTCTGATAGAAGATAACTGTAAACTTATACCTGTACGTAAATCTTATATTTATATACAAGGTATTATAGAAAATCGTGACTAGATTTTAAAATTCATAATTGTTTTATATAAAAAAACAAATACGTTAACTTCTAAATATATTATTAAGTGTATTGTTTCGAACAAAGAATTTTTTTTCAGTTTTCATGTTTTTACGTACGTGTATCTTTCAACAAATTCGTGATTTGATATTTCTATTAAAATCAATAATGTTATAGACAAAGCAAACTATATTTATATTTCCTACCTCTAACCTTGTTGCTATTTTTTCTTTTTTTTGGTCATTGTTATTCATGCTTACATCCATAATATGAAATACTTTTAAATTTCTAATTTGTTTTCATTAATTTCTAACCCTTCACTCACATGAGCTATGAGATAATTTCCAACAGCTGCCGTTTACCTTTTTACCTTCTGAACGCAGAACTGATTGATCAGAGAAGGAATAGAGAGGAATAACCCAAGGACAAACAGTGAGCACACCTCACTTCCCAACGCAGTCTTCGCAGCCCTTCGAGATAGCATGACAAACAATTCAATTTTTTTAATATCTTCAGGCATGAACTAAGCTCTAAAAAAGAATGGACAAGCGAATTCACCAGTAATGTTCTAAAGAAGCATACCATCAGATGGTATACAGATGGATCAAAAACAGTTGATGAAACAGGCGCTAGAATTTACGGCCTCAGATTTCGACATACTGTACTAATGGGAAACCTACCCAGAAATTCACGCAACAGTAAGATGTGCACAATTCAATTTGGATGGAAACTATCGTAGACAGATCACGATTTTCTCAGATAATCAAGGCATTGAGATCATATTGTATCAGCTCGAATAAAATGGTTTGGAACTGCCTAGGCAAACTGGCTGTGGATACCGTTCCATACTGGTGAACAAAGAAATGAAATAGCTGATGAGCTTTCCAAGAAGGCAGTTGCTACTTCCCTGTTCTGTGGAATTGGCCCTAATGCCTTCAGGGCGCAACTAAAAAGAAAGGAAGAAAAATCATATGTTTGGAAAGGACTCTCAGGACTGAATCAGTCCAAAATATCCCTCGGAAACTTTAACCGAAAGAGATCAAAGGCACTAAGAATTCTTAATGGTGGCGACGAATGAATGTTGCTTCTTCCAGGAAAAAATGAGAAACGCCCCTGTACTTACTAACAGAATGCGAACCCCTCTCACTAAAAAGACCTCTGCACTTGAGTAAACACCACGCAAAAAAATGGGAAATCCCCTCCTTGAACCCCAACAGATCCTGCACTTTATAAAAAGAAGGATCAGGTGGTGTGCTTTAACGAGTACAGAGGGGGTCAATAAGCCTAATTTGCCCACTTAATGCATTCAAAAGGGCATAATATAATATCTAGGTATATTCCCAAATAACATTCAATACATTATTCGCCAGCTAACTTGATGTCCCAGAAATTACCAACTAAGAGAGACAGAGTAATAATGCCCTGCCTACTCGGCTGCTATTGGTGGTAAAATTTTGACAAACGCCAATAGCATCGAACCTTATCAGGTGTTAAGATTTTCAGTAGCGTAGCGTCACACAGTTATTGTTTCTGCTTTGTACAATAAAGTGTTTGTAAAACAAACAGATATGTTTTATGACGTCAACCCTCTTGTGATTACTATAGATGAAAGTGATTCCAGTAGCGGCAGTGAGTCAGATTCTTCGTAAAGATAAAAAACTGTTTATACCTATTCTTAGAAATATACCTAGCTTAAATAATTTCCCATTATCATGTGTTTCTTTTATTCTCATTACTACCTGGAAGAAATTATTTAGTTTCTAACAAATTTTAATTATAGTCCGTCCGGAAATATAAGATCCTAACTTTATAATCTTCAATTAGATAAATAACATGTTATTGTAATAGGTACCTTATTGTTAAAATATTATTTATGTACTCAGAATTCGGGTATAAAGCAGATCCGTTTCTATTAAAATCAATATACCAATAATTATAACAAAGAATTAAATTTTATTTATTAAGATAGGATCATATATTTCTGGACGGACTTTACTTTATTAATTGTACAAGTTGTGTTAATTTGTAACAGAAAGCGTATCCTCAGAACTTGCACGGCACTGTTTACAGTTATCGGATGGGCGGCGTCAATAGCTCCCTAGAAAGCATTTAGGACATCAAGTTAGCTGGCGAATACTGTATGAATCTGTAGTTTAAGAATTATTACAAAACAAAATTCCTCAATTTTGTCATTGGAACAGACACACAAGCTTTACATTTTGAACAAAATTGAAGGTTTTATATGCGACCATTTTGCGAAAAGCATATCGTAGTGCCATCTAGTGCTGAGTGCCGAAAGCTGGTCTAAACATACCACCCGAACAATGAACATACTAGAAGAGTAAACAGACGTATTATCTGATGCCAACATAAACAATGTCAAAGTAAGTAAGGCGTGGGCTGTGCAAAGGGCCTCACGGCTCACAGCCGAAATTAAATTTGAATTGAATGAATTGATGACATTGATGTCAAACACAGTTACCAGTGAAGTGATTGGTAGGATAAAAGAGACAATAATCTTTTTTACTCGACTGTAGTAGAGTTGAACAAATATCGGTTATATTAAGATAAGATGTTGTAATATATCAACTGGAACTATAGAAGAAAACTTTATCGGATTTCTTGCTTTCGCTGAAACGACTGGAGAATATTTGTCTAATGCAATACTGGGAGAACTAGAAAAAAATGACTTTGATATTCAGAACTGTCGCGGCCAAGGATACGACAATGGTGCAAATATGGTTGGCATAAATACTGGACTTAAAATTAGAATATTAAATATAAATCCCAGAGTATTTTTCACACCTTGCGGTTGTCATAGCTGGAATCTGTCGTTGGTAGACGCAGCTAATTCTTCGGTGGCAGCCAAAACTTTTTTTTTTATTCAGAAGATTTTTTCGCTATTTTCAAGTTGGAAAATAATCAAAGATAAATTAAAGCTTACTATGAAGCATTTATCAGACACAAGGTGGGAAAGAAGAATCCAGGACATATTATTGCAATTTGATGATGTTGAATGCATAGAAAACTTAAAACGCCAAACGGAACAATCGAACTCACTCAGTGATTGCGATTCCGTATTAAACGAAATGTTCAGAGTGGAATTTATCCTATCATTACAATATCAATACCATAAGCAAATTATGGCAATCTATACAAGTCCATTTAATCATTACTCTTGAAAATTTGCGTACATTTTGTGACTGGATCGAAGAATATCGAAAACTGAATTCGAAAAAGTTGTTGGATAGATAAATTAAACACTTGGCTTTACAATAGATCTAACAACTTTTTGATGAAGGACTGCATAGCGCATTTTTTTACATGTTATGTTATAGGTGGGATCGATGTTTTCATGCACAACGACTTCCCGAATTGTAGAGATAATTAAGATATGATTGAGATAGATATTTTACAACACGGTTAACTTTTGTTGGTAAATTGACGCGTTGATTAAAAACACAAATTAACGCAATAATTTTGTTCAAAGTAGAGTTTGAAATACCCACGTTTTTTCTATGAACTCTGTTCCGATAAATAAAACACACTTTTTGAGAACTATTATTACCTCCGGACGTTACATTATTCAAAGCGCATATAAAATAACTGCCAAGATCATTACGTGTGATAAAGTTAATTCGTTATAGAAATGACATGATGACACCGTTATATAATCCAGAACTAGCGTTTTTGGAGGCATCGAAGTATTATTTCATCTAGATGCAATGTCAATAATGTTATAAAAATGTTTTTTTTCCAATGTGTATGTGAAATTTCTATGGAATTTTCAAAAACTTCGAAAATATTCAAAGGGAACATAGTTGGAAAAAACATTAAGTAGAAAAATGTAAAAATAACAAGATAGAATGTTAAAGTTTATCTAAAAACAATTGCAGAAGTTGAAGCACGTGCTCGTTTCCCTTGTCGACTTTTTCCTTTGAATAGTTAAGGCTCGTACAGACCAAAATACAAAGTTCGCAAGCTGCTCGTGTACAGCTCCAGAACCCGCCCGATTTAACCAATCAGCTCGCGAAAAAATACGTCCACACCAGAAGAGTTTCTTTTAATCCCTCCCACCCGTGTACAGTTCGTCGAGTTCGCTAGAGTGTTCCAGAAATTAAAAATAATTTTAAAAACATTCAAGAAATAGTTAACCTCCCATACATACTAAGCTCGCCACCTGTTCACGAACGAACCCTTTGATTTTACCGACCGGACTCGGATCCCACAACGAACTGCCGAGCTGTTCTAGAACTGTTCGCGAACTCGCGTACATACCAAGCTCGGAAAATGTTCGGGAACTGTACGAGAACAGCTCGCGAACTTGGTCTGTACCATGCTTTATATGCCGACATATATGCAGATCAAGGAAAAAGTCGGCAAGGGAGACGAAGAGGTGCTTTAGCTTTGATAAAGTTTAACTATGAATACATTTTAAATAAGGTATTATAGTCCTGTTAATGAAGGATGAAAAGTAGGCAACGTGTACAAAAGTCCTGCTGGTCCATGAATTTTCCGTGAAGAGTAGGGTTTGACTAATTAAACATCCAGAAATTTCACACACCTCATCGCCATTTTGGGGGGGGGTATTCCCGGCCCCAAAGTTCCAAAAATTGGTTTTCCGCCAATATCTCCTAAAATATGGCATTTAGAGAATTTTTATATAGGGGAAAAATGAAGAGTAGTTCATTATCTACAAAAATGGTCCTCTTGATTTTTTTCGCAACATTAATATTTTTCGCAAAAATCGATGTTGAAAAATCCAAAATTTTGAGGTTTCATGGATATCTGAAAAACCACTAAACTCGAGAAAAAAAATGAAGGCACAACCAAAAAAGAAAAATTCCCAGCTTTAAAATGACGTATCTTGGAAGACAATCCGATAATGTACAAACTTTTAGACAGTGATTGTTCCCAAAATATTCCCAACCTCGAAAAACAGCAAAACTTTGGAAATGAAAACACCAACCGAAAAATCAAGGGGCAAGAAACATGGCCAATAAAAATTTCTGAGATCAATAAAGACCTTTGAAGGACCCGTAATAACAAAAAATCGAGAGTAAATGTCTATTATTAAGAAAAATATGAATAATTTCCCGACATTCGAACATAAGGATCCCGCTTGAGGGACATTATCTCGAAAACTATCCAGTTTTCGGCAAAAATCATTAGGGCCATTTTTGTAGATAATGACCTGATCTTCATTTTTCCCCCATATAAAAATTCTCTAAATGCCATATTTTAGGAGATATAGGAGGGAAAGCATTTTTTGGAACTTTGGGACCGGGAATACCTCCCCATAATAACGATGAGCTGTATGAAATTTCTGGATGTTCAATTACTGGAAGGTATAATCGTTTCTGGGACCCTTTATTTACTGGACTATTAATTTAATCTTGAAATTTCCTGTTCTATCATTTAATAAGTTCTTTTTGAAGAACTGATAAGTTTTTATGTTCGATTAAACAGTTGATTTATTAGTTTCAACTTCGTAGCCCGAGGACTATCGTGACATATAACAACAAATAACAAAAACAATAAAAAAATGATTGTTAAAAAATCTCTTCCTGGAGTTGGTTAAGTCATAATCGAAATCATAAGCGTAGATAAATATCGAATTATATCGAATTGAAACTTATATTTCTTACGTATACTTTTCCGCACGCAAGGTAGAAATTAACTTTTGCATTTTATGATTTTTTGCGATGTTAATATCTAATGATTACATCAAAAACTATAAGGTAACTGATCAACTTATTCGTTTGTATCTAGTTATTTTGTGTTTAATTAAATATTTTGTCAATTTTCCGCCCACCCGTAGAAAAAATGTTGTTCCTAACACGTGCGAAGGGTGTACTTTCTGCTTTGGTTAGGAAAATAACTACTATAAAGATTTTTATATATAAATACTTTTTAACATATTCGCGATCGAAAATGTTAATATACACTGACTGTCAAAAAAGCGTGGCCACCAAAAAATTTTCATATTTTTAAAAGCCGTATATTTCTTGGTTGAACCGCTCATTTCATTTTGATCATTTTTTTGTGAACTTTAAGTCAATTCTTTAGTAGCAATACGATATATTTTCCTGTGGAATTATTTACAGTCTCATTAATTCAATAGTTACCTTCAAATGATTACATTAATAAACAGGGTGTTTCATTGGGAAAGGGCCTAACTTCAATTGTAGATGGACACCAATTTAATGGTTCCAGAAAATCTATATTTAATGTGTCCTTATTTTGAAATTTGGTAGACGTACCTGGAAAATCCATCAAAGTATCACCAAAAAGATAATCCAGGTCCAGATTAACAAAAAATTTCAAAACTCGTATTTCCTAAAAACAACACCCTGTATATAGATTTTTAAAAATTTGCTCTTTGGTTTTCTGCAAACAATTATACTATCAAAAGTTTACCCTATCAGTTTCCAGGTAATGGTTATTAGCTGTACCGAATTTCAAAATAATATACAGGGTATTTCGGAAGTTATGAGGAGTTATGTTAAAACGCCCAGCAACATTAAAATAAAATCTTGAAAAAAATGATTCAGATTTTTGGTAACGAGTAATCATTTTTTCAATATAAATTGTATTTTATTTAATTAAAACTATAATAGGTGTAATACCATTAATTTTTTATTATTATTAAATACATTTTTTATTTTTGTTCAATTTGGGGGGAGAACGGAGACAATAGACTCTCTCCTTCTCTTCAAAACTAACTAACTAATGTCAATTGTCCCGCCTTTTATAGTTTTCACCTGTTCCAGACAGTTCTCGACTTTTCGATAACATTTCTAGACTTTTCGATGACAGTTCTAGATGATTCTAGATGTATGTCGTCTTCTTTTTCTTCATGGACCTCTACATATCCTCAGTACAGGTCCAACGTAACAATATGATAACTGAAATATGAGACGTATACTTGTGATTTCAAAGTATTTAAAAAACGTTGAAAAACTCCGTCAGTAACAGTACTACTGTTAGTTGTTGAAACATTTCGATCCGTGTTCATTTCAAGCTTGAGTTCATCATTTAAAAAAATAGGGAATCTTCTCCAATAAGCAGTGACAGAAATTAACCTCAAAATTGAATAAAGCTAAATAATGAAATATTTATTCCACTAATTATTAATTATTCATTATAACTCACTTGCATTTTTTATGAATGATCTGCACTTTTTTCAAACACTTATTATCAACAGTGAACAAAATTATTACAATAATTTGCGCATATAAATTAGTTCATATAACAACAAACACTGTAGCTTAAGTGCACAGCTGATGCATACACTATTGGCTGACAATATCCGTGACTTTTGGAATTTTGACAATTACGGTTTTCAGGTCGAACAGATCGTCAGTCCTGGCTATCGGTCCTTTCTGAAACGGGCCTAAGAGTACTATACCTTGTTTTTAAACTAAGAGCAGCGATTTGAATTTAAGTTGGTATTTCTGTTGCCTACTGGTTGGTCAGATTGTCGCCCGTTTCACACAGCTCTTTTGATAGAACTGACAACGACATCTACTGGACTCTACTGAACTGCTGTGGCCATGGGCGCAGGAGCTTTTCACTTCAAGTGTCTTAATGGCTCCTATTTCTCTCACGTGCTCAACCGGCTAAAAACACCAAAGCTTTTCCGGAATTAGTGAGTGTATCACACTGTACATCTAGCATTTGAAACGTTAATGTTTGCACATTTTTCAACATCCTGTGACTATGTATACTTTTAAATTTAAAGGTTACTACTTAACTCAATACGTACTTTCTCGTTTAACAAGAAGAGTACCGTATAAAAAGCTTACAAATTAGTACCAAACATTGAATTCTGCATTGATCATAAGGTAGGTACATTTTAATGAACATTAATTGGTACTTCAAAATGATGTGTTCGATAAACACGTTTAAAGGATAACGAGCGATTTGACTACCAAATTGGTTCTTAGACAGTACTTGAAATTTTTTGAAAAAATACAATTAATTAACATACAACCTTCATTGCTTTTCATATGCGCAGAATTATTATAAAAATATACTTTTTAAAAGAAAAACAAATCTCAATTTAATAAAAAGAAAAAGAAGAAGAAATGGGATGGGAGAAGTGGGATGGTAAAAAGGGGGAGAGAATAGAGGTGAAGGTGGGAAATCCAATTATAGGAGATGAAAAGGTAAAGGTGGTATGGGTGACCAAGGAAGACAGTGGAATGACTGGAATGGAGAAGGGGATACAGAGGATGTTTAGGGATAGGTACCCGATGATAGGAGAAAAAGGAGAGGAAATGAAGTGGGTCAAGGAGCTGATGAGTCGACTGTTTGGGAAACTGGGGAGTGGGGGCAGCATTGGGCTCCATAGGCTTGAGCATATAGAGGTGGAGGTGCTGAGGAAGATGGTGGCGTGGGTGAGAGGTGATGAGATGGAGGTAACAATTTATACAGATGTGGAAAAGGAAAAGGAGGGCAGGAAAAGAGCGGTAATCCTGAAGAATTTTGTGGAAATCAATCAGGAGGTGTTGGGGGAGATGAAAGGGGAGTGGGTGGATAGACTCAGAGTGTCAAGAAATAGGGAGGTGGTTATAGAGGCAAAGAAGGGGGTTGAGGTGAGGGGACATCTGAGGGAGGTGGAAAGGGTCACAGGAGCTAGGGTGGTGGAAGGAACGGGATGAGAATGGCGGTGGTGAGGGCGGAATGGGAAAAGCGGAAGCCGGAATGGGAAAAGCGGCAAACTTATTGGGAAAAAGGGAGATTAGGTTGGGGTGGAACAGGGTAACTATTATAGAGGGAGGGCAGATACTTTGAATGTGGGGTAAAGGGGCACAAAGTAGCAGGGTGGGTACTTTTTATGAATTTCAAAAAAGTTAAACCTTTTCCTTTGGAGCAACACCTTTTGCCTCTAGCTTAAATATTTTCCTTCTTTCTTTATGAATAAAATGTGAAGTAAATGCTTTGATTTCTGCAATTTAAAGCAAATCCTTTTTCTTATAAATACGGCCTATTGACTGTATTTAAATTAAAACTTTAACGAAAAGTCTACTTCGCCATCTCAAAAAATTATGACAAATGTGTCATTCGATTCATGATTGCATCTAAAAAGTTTTTGAAAAAGTTGAAGTTCCGCATAAAACCAAAGTAGATTGAACCCCTCGACAGTCCCATGTTGATGGGAATCCTTTTCAGAATACTATAATCATTATTATTATTACTAGGTATCTTGTTGATATTCTAATAAAAATGACTCACGTTAAAAATTTAAAAAAATTGGCCGTATGTCAAATATTAACATATGAACACAGTACCTAGAAGGTATATATCTCGATTGTAATACATTTACAATTTTTTTTAGTAGTTCATTACAGGTCATTATCGTGAATAACTGTATGATTCATGGGTTAAAATTAACCCTTACCTGACTGGAAAATTCTTCTATTTCACAATATTTCGACGAAGTATTAATCATCAACTTACTGTACGATACCTGTGAAGAGATTGGGAATTAATTTCATGGTAAATAAATAAAAATCAAGAACCGTTTGATGTTGGAATTAACCGAATTTTTTGTTATTTTACTACACCAGTATACAATAATCTCCGCATTTAGCTTTACTTTTTTTCTTGCATTTTGTGATTTAACACTCTAATTTCATAGGGAGAGTGTGTGTGTCCAGTTATTTGTCACATCCTACAGTATATTTTTAAATAGTATATTGTGCAACAAGTGGGGAAAGTACTTTCCCCACATGTTGCACACTATACTTTTTCTACAACTGCACAAATTTAAAGAATACAAGTAAAGTAACTCAATATTTATTTACCGCCGATAGAAGCTTGCTTCGTATGCACAATAGAATGAGCATTTTGACCATTTTTCGTAAATTTTTGACCATTTTTCAAAAATTTTGATAAATTTTGACAATTATTGAACATTTTTTCAAAATTTTTGACAGTTTTTTTAAATTTTAACAATTATTGACCATTTTTGACAATTATAGACCAATTTTGACAGTTTTGTCAATTATTGATCATGTTTGACAATTTTCCAAAAGTTTTGACCATTTTTCCAAATTTTAACAATTATTGACTATTTTTGACCATTTTTGACAGGTTCTGACAATTATTGACCATTTTTGACAGGTTTTTATAATTATTGACCATTTTTTTTAAATTTTGACAATTTTTGACAATTTTTTCAAATTTTAACAATTATTGACCAATTTTAACAGTTTTGACAATTATTGATCATTTTTGACAATTTTTAGAAAATTTTGACAATTTTTGAAAATTGACCATTTTTTCAAAATTTTTGACCATTTTTTCAAATTTTAACAATTATTGACCATTTTTGACAATTATTAATCAATTATGACAATTTTTCAAAAATTTTGACCATTTTAGACCATTTTTCCAAATTTTAACAATTATTGACCGTTTTTGCCAATTTTTGAGCATTTTTGACAGGTTCTGTCAATTATTGACAATTTTTCAAAAATTTTGACAATTTTCAACAATTATTGACCATTTTTGACATTTTTTTGTAGTTATTGACAATTTTTTCAAAATTTTAACAATTTTCGACCATTTTACAAAATTTTTACAATTATTGACCATTTTTGACAGTTTCTGACAATTATTGACCATTTTTGACAACTTTCAAAAATTTTGACAGTCTGATTTTTCAAAATTTTAACAATTATTGACTATTTTTGACCATTTTTTAAAATATTTGACAATTTTTGACAGATTCCGACAATTATTGACCATTTTTGATAGCCTTTTTTAATTATTGACCATTTTTTTTAAATCTTGACCGTTTTTGACAATTATTAACCATTTTTCCAAATTTTTGACAATTTTTGAAAATATTTGGCAATTATTCACCATTTTTTCAAAACTTTGAAAGTTTTTGACAATTTTTGACAATTATTGACCATTTTTCCAAATTTTTGACCATATTTCAGAATTTTTGACAATTTTTTGAAATTTTTAACATCTAATATAATCTGACAGTTTTGTGACAACTAAGTAGGTATTTAAAGATGACAGTAGCCTACTAAGTTTTTGTCGATTTTATTTGATTCTCCATATAAATATATGTGGCGTGGGCAAAGTGCCGTGAGAAATATTATTTCTCACAGTATGAGCAATATTTGGTTTTGAAATCAAGTAAGGTATGAGAAATACGTCACTTTTCATAGCAGTTGTAGAAAAAGTTTGTTTTCGTTCATCAAATTTCGGAAACTTAGGGACCACTCTGTGTTACCCAATGTATGAAGGTAGATTTCATACACTTCAAGACATTCCTCTTTTTTTTCTAAAGATTGCCTTGATTGTAAAACGTATACAGACAGATTTTTTTCTTTAAGTAAGTCCCCACCACTTTATTTTTATTTCTACAATAGTTTTTAGTTTGAAGTTAGCTGCGCTTGATCTGTCAATATTTCTATGGAGGCCCATATCGCAATAAGCATTCAGCCAATTTTTTCCCTTAAATAAGCCAGTGTCTTATTTTTTTCTTTCTTAGGCTCGTTTTTATTTCATATAGAACAAGATAATTAATTTTCAGCTTTATTTTTTTGATAGTCGATTTATTATAATTTTAATAAATTAGTGATTTTCTAGATGGTACTTGATCTAGATATGAAATTCTAGCTATGAAGTCCTTTTTACTCCGTAAATTTACTTCTGTTAAAACGAAATTAACAAAATATAAAATTTAATTTTTATAAATTATGTGTTTGAAATAAATATAATAAATTACATATATTTTTTATAATTTTGATTTATATCTCACCTTTCAATATCTTTGTGTTCCATATTTTTCAGTCAATGAATCAACAAAAAACTCAAAACACTCATGAAATAGCCTACAATCCCACTGCGGTCATAAAAACGGCACCACCGCACTTGAAAGCGCTCTTTCAACCCGTTACACACGATACAAAAGCTCGACAGCGCTAGTGAAAGCTTTGCGATAACTGAAAAGCTCCTACGAACTGCCAACTTTTGTTTACAATCCTTCCTACTACGATTTATTTTGGCGGGTCGCATCAGCCAGTCAGTCGCGAAAAACTGACGATCGCTTTATAGTTAGGTTAGGTTCTGTCGCGATATACCGATGAATTGTTTTCTGGGCGGTGACAGATAAAAGTCGAGATTAATAGCTGTTTGTTAAGATACAAGAAGCAGGTAAGGTCAAGTTGGTGGCTAGATGACGAAAACCGTTTTAAAAACAAGAATATGTAGCAGTTTCAAATAATAATAATGTAATTAACTGATCAGAAACTTCCAGTCCCGTTTAAAATTTATTAACTTGAGAATAATAATATAATTGAAGGACGGTTGTTATACGAGGGGTGTTTTTGAAGATCGACAAGAAAGTTTTGATTACTATCAGACAATATTGTAGTGTTTTCAGGAGTTTTTGATTAATAGAAAAACAAATTATAAAAGGCAGAGACAATTTATAAAGTGTTCCAGAACGACAGAAGGAGGAATTAATGTTGCTGCATACAAAAAATGGTACAAAAATATTTTTGGATATTGGTGATGATACCATTTCTACGTGAACCCAGAAAGCAGCAGAAACTACGGGATTAAGTTTAGAAACAAAGAAAATAACAAACCATTCCTTAAGAACTTGTGCTGTAACCAAAGTCCGTTTAGAAAGTATCCGGAATTTAATATTTCTCCTAATTTTAACATATAGCCCGTTCAGTACAAAATCCGTTGCACGTCATCAAAGTGTCGAATAAGAGACGTTCGTTTATATCATGTCATTCGATTGCTGCTGTCAATCCTCTGTCAATCACTATGTTAAGCCTCTCTAAACTCAATAAATATTGAAATTTGTAGGTCGCATTGTATTAAAAAATATAAATATATGTTTAAAGAAAGGTTTCGTAATTAATTTCATATCAAATACAGCTCGTAGGTTAATTAAATATTAAACTCAAACTAACGTCAGTCTTAATAAAAACTTTTTATGTTGGCAAAAATGCGCGCTGTTGCCGCGATTAAAATGGTTTATTTCTGGTTCAGTTGACGTCTTGACATTTTTGGGGTTATGTTGTGACAAAAACTGCAAAGAACTGTGAGTAATTTTTCACAAGTAATGATGAGTTATTAAAGTTAAAGTCACATCCAAAAAAACGTATAAATGAAACTTAATAATACTGCAATAGTTGATGCATTTACTCCTGCTCCTGATACTATTTACAGCGTTTATGAAGCAAGTAAGTATAAGTTTAATATTATACCCAATCAACTGTATTTATTATATTCTGTTACATTATTCTTAATACTTGGCAATTATACATGGACATTTTTTTATAGATAATATCATGTCACTTTAGGAATGTTACTGCAGTAATTGGAGGAAGAACAATAAATAATTATTCAATGTAGAAGGTTCCTGAGTAGTTTACTAAAATCTGATACACATCCACATAGAGGACTTATGGAACTTTCAACAAAAATAAACCACTGTATAAATTTGTTTTTATTAATGAATCCTGAATTTTCCAAAATGGTGCTGTAGGCTGTTCATGTCAAAAGGTATGTTACAATGAGAATGTAAAATTTTAGAATGCAAAATTGTTTTTATTCTAGATATTTTGTATTACATGCTGAGAATGAAAATGGTTATATTGATGGAGCAGAAAGTATATTTTTATATGAATCTCAGTTGAGTTATTATCATGGGAAAATGAATGAAGAACATGTTTTTAAATGGTTTGAAAACCAATTACTTACTATTGAATCTTTATGAACCTTTAATAAATTATGGACAATGCTTTTCGATAATATTAGGTTAATGACACAATATAGAATTCAATCAACAAATGTTGAAGCTGAGCTTATTTATATTACAGCCTAGTAAGTAGATACAAACTGTATTTGAACAGTGATATAGCAAATTATATATTAGTATTCAGAAGACTACACAACTAGTTTAATGCATTCAAAATTCTTACTTCAAATTATACCTAATAGACAATAAATGCTGTTTTACTTTTATTTTTACAAAAATAATAATATAGGTATATTTGAAAAGAAATGAATTGGTTATTTGAATACTGCCCTTTCAATAAATGTTTTTTTCAGAAACAAACCCCCCAACAAAATACATTGTGGATTTGATAGAACAGTATAGTCACAAAGTATTACCTACCATCTTTTTAAAAATCCTATTGAGTTAATACTGGCTACTGCCAAGCAAGCCGATAGATGCATTCCAGAAGTTGCGGGTTGGAATTGGTTTGACCGTGAACCTCTCAAATTTGAAAGATTTCTATTTGACAATTATTGTTCTACCTTATTTAAAAAAATAGTATTACAATCTTTTCGGTGTAGTAACTAATTTATAAATTTGCAATGTTTCTTTTTAATAAAACAATTCCATAAAAATTGGGGTGGCATTATTTATTATTTTATTTTAATCATGATATTCAAAATAAGTAATTCAGGCAACATTTTCTAAAGGTAAATGTGTATATCACAAAGTTTTATAAAAACTACCAAGAATTAATTTAATAGTTTTTATTGAATTGAAAGGTCTCATTTGATCAATCGTTTTATTGGCAATACTTTCAGCTGCGGTAGATGTTGGCGAGCTAAAACAAAATGGTAAATATAAATTTGATTGATTAGAAGATGATGGAGTGATAAATAAGTCACCAAGATACTGATAATTATAATATGTATTGATTTCAGTGATACAATTTAGTCAATCATTCGCATATACCTTCATTCGGAGAATAGAATGGATTTGCTCTCCTTTTCTGAGCTGTGGTGGTGCTTGCTGCACAATTTTCTTTTGCTATGATCAATGATCATATATCTCAGGATGATTTTCCTTGTTGAGAATGACCTACACACTAAAGCTTTACATCCCGGCTTTTCTAAAAAAAATGTAGGATTTATTTCAACAAAATATAAAATAAAATTGCCTACCTTTAAAAAGGAGGTAGATCCAGGTTATCAGAACTTTTTTATATATAATTTGTCTGTAAACCACATCAATCTTTCATATTGTAGTGACATTTTAGAAGCCAACATGTACTTAGGTAATTGTAACCTAAAAATTATATTAGATAATATTTTTTCCTTGATACTATATATACATGCATTTTAAATACTAGAATAGTTCCATAACTTCTAACTAATTAAGTGTGTGGTATAAACATACAAATAAAAGTGTTAACTATTCCATACATACCTTTTTAGTGCTAAAAATAATTCCATAGTTTTTAAAATAAGAATTTCTTAGTTAGTGCTGTACCTACTGTTAACATACAAATAAAAGTTTTATATTGTTTTATATGTAATTGAAATAAGTCGAGGTTTGTTTGCACACAATAACCTTCAATAACTAAACCTAACCTATAGCCAAATAAAAAGAAGAATATTTGATAAACTTCATTCGATATTTACTAGATTCTCATACTATTTCAAGGGCTTGGCAACATAGTCCAGTTATGACAGATGTGACGTGCAACGGATTTTGTACTGAACGGGCTATATTTCTTTTTTGTAACATCCTAAAGCAGGCCGCACACTATCGCGGAACGGAACGGAATGGAACGGAAATTTCGGAAGCATAGAATTAAGTTAGTAGCCGCACACTACCGCGGATCGGAACACCGCGGATTGGATTGGAACGGAACGGAATTTATTGGATTGATCACTGAGCGAATTTTTCCACGATTCCGCAGCTCCCTCCACTACCCACCAGCCCGTAGCCTAATCAGTACAACAAAACGTGTTCATTCCTGTGACAATATCACGCCGTTTTGTGTTTGTTTCCCTTTTGATTAATTAAAAATGAATGAAAATCTATTAATCAATTAAATTCGTGTTTATCCACATCTTTATCTGTTGTCTGATAAAAATTATCACAATCAACAAATGAAAGAAAATGCCTGGGAAGAAATTTCTAAAAGATCTGGGAATAGATGATGAAATCCACCAAATTCTTGTCTTTTGAGGTTTATTTCATGGATCCATTTGCGCTTTTTCTTGAGAGTTGTGCGTTGACAGTAGCGAGTTGACAGTTAAGAGTCGAGAGCTGGGAGTCGTGCGTTGAGCGTTGACAGTTGGGAGTTGCGAGTTAGTGGCCTTAGGACGACAAAATCCGCGCCTAGGGTTTCGAAAATTGGCTTACAGATTTAAAAATCAACGAAGAATAAACGTGTGTCCAGAAACTGTCACTCAAGTCACTTAAAAGACAAGGCTACATATCAATGAATCCAAAGAAAGTCCCTGCAATGACACCTTTACAAAGGCAACAAAGAATAGATTTTTGTCAATGTTTTCGAGAAGATAACTCTGGTAACGTTTTTATATCCGACGAAAGTTGTTTTCAGCTTGGTGCAAATCACCTAAAAAATCCTATCAAGAGTTACTGTTCAAATTTCCAAATTTCCCAATAAAATAATGGTTTGGAGAGCAATATCTGCGCGTAGTGCTAAACCTCGTTGTATAGTTAATGGTACCGTTAATAGTGAAAAATATTGTGAAATTCTAAACGGTTTCGTTCTTGAAACGGCTCATGCTTTATATCCAGAGGGCTGGTGGTTACAGCAGGATAATGCCAGAAGCCATACTTTTTCATATACTGCAGCTTGGATGCAAGAACAAAACTTGACAACAATTCCATGGCCAGCAGCTTCACTAGATCTTAGTCCCATTGAAAACATATGGGGACTAATGAAGATTGAAGTGGAACGAGCAGCGCCACGAAATATGTATATAAGTAAATTATATAAGTAAATGAGATGAATTATCTGTTATAATTATGTTAATTTAAGTAATAAAAATATATACCGAAAAATTATAATTGTTCTTTGTTTTCCGGTTACTTTCTAGACGGACTATACTTTTACGAAGAGTGGAGTTGATGAAAATAACTGGTCACGCGTCTACTCTGGTTCATATAAGCCGTACTTACAATATGAAGAACAACATGAAAAAATAATCAAGATCACGTCCAACAATGATATAAGCGTCGAATCCTGAGGAAGTTCAATTAGCAACTTGAAATACCTTTTATTTATAGTTGACGTAAAACTTATTGTGCGAAGTTAAAGTTGTCGGCTTTTTGTTTGACTCGAGGATACCGTAATAGTCCAGTCAATATTATAATTTAAAATGCTTAGTTGACGATACATTCATTTAATATTATACTTTCAACTAAAAATCGTTAAAATGTATTTCTAATTTTTAGTTATTAAATAAATTTATCGACTGTCTAACGATTATTTTTAACCCGCAATTATGGAGCGCCATTCTACTTTTTAAGATACTTAGCGTTTTAATGTATAAAACAAAATATATTTTTTAATAAATCTTTACCTAAACGATGACTCGAGCTTTCGTTTGATGTATTCATGGTTTCTTTCAATCTAAAATCTATTTGTTTTTTCCTCTGCTATTTATAACCCGAATATCAAACATTGCTTTAAACAATATCAACCTATTTATATTTAAAAACATCTTAAACACAATACCAGACAATTAACACTACCTTACATCTTTTACTGAACTATAACTAGTTATCTTTGAAAGGGGTTGATCTTTCGAACGCCACACGGGTTGACTCATTAATTGGTAGTCTGACATCAAGAAGTGTAGTGTTTTTCTAAGGAAATTGTAAGTATACCTACATATTTATTAGCAATAAAATAAAATAAATCGAATGGGATACAAAAAGGGCTCAGTTCACGTCTGGTATCCCGTTTAATCAGAACGCCCTTTCAACGATTACGTAACATCAAATACAATATAGAATTATGTTTGGTAAGTAGACGAAAATAATATTAATACCTTTCAGAGTTTAGCTCCGCAAAATAACTTAAAGGGGATATACGATTAGATCTCTGCACTATAAGTTTTACGTCAACTATAACTGTGTTTTTAATTGTAAAAATTTGTATTGTTCGAAATAGTGTAAGACAATTTTTTTTCTCACCCTGTTATTCTTAAAATAGTTTTCGTTTCAAGTAAAATAAATTAAATCATGGGTATACCCTAATATTTCAGAAATGCATTTCTCGACAAAACAACCAATTGTCTGAAACAGATAAGTAAAGTATCATAATGTCACGTAGGCGGTAACGTAGTCTTCGAGGCCACGAAAGGGGAAAGAAAATTTTAAGAACGATTTGAGTTTTAGTTTCTAGAAAATAACTAAAGTGTTCACTTGAGCCAAATAAATCTATTAAAATATAGTGTGTATTGTGGTGCATATCAGGAGTTAAATAGGTGAGTCTATCTCACAGAGTAATTCAGTTTTGCCTGTTATTTGATGTTTGATTTTAAAAGTTATTTTATCACATAGAGTATATATATCTGCTAATCATTTTTAATAATTACTTTGTTTAAAGTTCTTTAATATTGAAAGTTATTAAGAACATTAATTTGTTGTTGCATTTCCTATTCATCCAATCCTACTGTATTGTGGAGATTTTGCGCCACTTGCGGTTTGTCCATTCCTGATACAGGGTGACTTCTCACGTCACCCATATCTCCTTCCACCCCCCTGTATTGTGGAGAGCTTGAGCCACTTGCGGTGTAACCTTATTTTTGCTGTACTGTGGAGAGTTTGTGCCACTTGCAGTGTATTATTATTTTGCTGTACTGTGGAGAGTTTTTGCCACTTGCAGTGTATTATTATTTTGCTGTACTGTGGAGAGTTTATGCCACTTGCAGTGTATTATTATTTTGCTGTACTGTGGAGGGTTTGTGCCACTTACAGTAGTTATAATATTGTTTGTGGAGAGCTTGTGCCACATATTCCTTACATGCACTGGGGAGAGTTTTCGCCTCTTGCACCTTTCCTAATAACCCTAAATATTTACTATTAGGCATTTATTTTTGATCAAGTGAAGTTTTAACTTTACTTTAGTACTGATATGCATAATCACAGTTCAAACACATAAGATGCACCTTGTATATTATTAATACTTTCATTAATTTTGGGGATTTCAACTATACTAATCGTTAGTTAAATAATTAATCATTATTTATGGCAAATTGAATACTCAGAGTGTTTTTCTATCTAATTCCAGGTACGTCATCTCGGTTGTTCAACCTACTTGGACCATGTCCACATGGACTGTTCAATTAAATCCAGGCATCACGTCCAGTGTCTTGTAAATAGTTATTTTCAACATTTAGATTTGTTTTATTATCTATATTATAAACAATATAATGTAAGTACACAGTAAGTAATTAAGAGTTAAATTCTAATTAAATATATCAATCTTTACAAATCACTCATTCTCCTCAAGTCAAGTTTTTCCCTCCTTACAATAGTATTACTTATAGTTTTTTCTTCTTATGTGTATTTTCACAATTTGTAATTGTATTTACGCAATTTGTATTTCCAGAAATAAAGACATGCAATTTTTATATCTATTTTTGTAGTTTTTTATTTATTGAAACATATTACCTACTATTGAAAAGCTGACAAAAGGTTGTCTGGATTCGGGAAATTTTCGAGAAAAAACTGCATCTTTCCATTAATTTTACGATTTATTTGCATGAAAACTAAATTTCTTGTAGGTACTTATCATAAATAAAAAATGGCTTTTTCCAGGGATTCCAGATATTTACATGGTACTGTAAAGTTGAAATTGTAGCTACTAATCAGAAATAAATAATGACGCGTTTTCAAAGATTTCTCTGTAAACCAGAATTGCGTGAATAATAATATGTCGTGTTTACCTTCAGACGACATGATAACGAGATCGATTCGTTATCTTTGTTTAACACGTGTATTGTAGTCACCGCATTAATTTGGCAACAACAACAATAAATATGGAAATTAAATATTCATAGAAGCATATAACAAAATAACCAAGTTTATTTGATGTGTAAGTTATTTCAACTGTAAGCTATTTAATGAAACAACTCCTCAAAATTAAACAGTTTATTAATAAAATAATGGGAAATAAACTAACAAACAACAAAATCGTATTTAACACCTGCTAGTAAAAGAACGTTCTAATGTTCATCCCCTTTCTCACAATACGCTAACTGATGAAAAAATGTGTAAACAGCTACACCCCTTCTATTGGGGGTCACCAATGCAGGTGGCAATGTGTATGTTCGTGGTGTATTTTCTACACAACAGAACTGTATTTACTCTTTACTTTTATTGTAACATACAATTTCTATTAATAATAAATGTACCTTTTATCTACAGGGCTGGGCAAAACCAACGTTTGTGACGAAGCAATGTCTCAGGCAAAGTTATCCAGGCCAATGACTTTATGTTGAAGGTAATGAAAGCACTTATTGATAAGCAGGTTAGGAAAAACTTTCCTACACCACAACCAACACGCCTATCAAATAGGATAATCCTTGACATAGAAGCAGAATTCGATCATATCCCCATGACAGCTGCTGCTGCAAGTCGTGGAGTAGACGACATCAAATGTAGGTGGATTAAAAACATACTTCTCAAGAGGACAGCAGCATCAATGTTGATTGTAGATTTCATGGAGGTCTAGATAAAAAAAAGGGATGCCCAGGCATGATCTCCTGGAAGAACTGAACAGAAAGGAACTCTACAGGCAGGGGTATGCAGATGATCTGACAATACTTGTAAAGGGAAAACACCCTAATGTTATATCGGAGCTCTGGAAACAGTGGAGAAATGGTGTAGGAATGGATGCCTAAGGGCAAATCCTGCAAAAACTACGCTCATTCCCTCCACAAGAAAAAGGAAGCTTAAGATATTGAAACTGCCAAGCCTTTTCAACGTGCAGCTGGGTCTCTGGTGAACTGCTATATTTTCTTAATTCGTTATAGACTGTAAAGTATGTTTTTTTGGCTCTATCACTTATTACTTTTGTCATGATATTTGTAAAAAAGTAGTCAAAAATCGACATCTAAGAGATTGACAAGTTAATTTGCCGCAAAACGTCGTACCAAATGTGTTTACAGATGAGTATGTTGAACTTGACCAGACTAATTCAATAGCAAGTGAGATGGAAAAAAAGTGGAAAGGTGTATGATCATGTTTAATTTTAGGACAAAACGCATACTGACATGTGTTCTGGTGAACCGAATTTGTAAATAATAATAGCTGTTTGTTATGATGTGTGTCGGTGTTGAATTGAAGAATAATATGAAATAATCATCAATTTAATAGTATAATAGATAGGTTCTAGCAAATCCGGCCACGAGTTGCTGTAACTCGGTTTATGATAATTTACTATTGTACTAAATTATTCAACACATTTTTATTAAGATTCCTTTATAAAGATAAAAACATTATTGCCGATCTAAAGACCTACGGGACTCGGGGACTCAAACGCAAACAAAATTTCATCAACATCGTGTAAAGAGAGTTCGCCTCTGTGGGATGGTTTACCCTTCAGATACCTGCCACCCTGGCCGAGGGACGAAAATAGATGATATTGAGAGATAGTTTGTTGTACTTTTGGGTTGAAAGAGATACAATTTGGCTGTTAAGAATAAAGGGTATATTTTAAACAATACGTTGTTTGATATAATTAAAAGTAGTGTAACAAGTCATAAGTGGAATATCCTGCGTCTAATGATGGGAAAATCAAAGAAAAGAAGTAGACGACACCAAAGATCTAGTTCGTCTAACGACAATGATAGTAGCAGAGCGCTTATACCTCCCTCCCTTGTCGACATCGCTCTAGGTAGAGGCGTGCCCGAGATATCAACAATAACAATGACTTTTGAAAGTCACCTTTTAATTGCTTTTAAATTATTATATAAATTGTCATACAAATTATTATAATGTGAGAAGTTAATAAAGCCGATTAAAATGGTTGATAAAGTAAGTAGGTATATGGTAACTTGACGTTCATTTATTGTTTTTCGTCATCATGGCTAATACCACCAAATTTGATGAAATAAGCGAGCGAAAAAGATTCCTTTTTTGCGCTAGAGCGTAAAGTAACAGTCCTCGGCATTTGTCGACTTTACGATTTCATTTGAATATAGTAATTAGTCATTTTACGCGCGACTGTAGGAAAAGGAAATTTTGGGCTTAAGAAGATAAGTGTGTTGGAATAATCGGGTAGTACACGGTGTTCTTGGTAGATCCAAACACTCAAGAAAATAAGTGTCTGTTGGAATAACCTGGTAATACATGATACGCTTGTTAGATCCAAACACTTGAGAAGATAAGTGTGTTGGAATAATCGGGTAGTACACGGTGTTCTTGGTAGATCCAAACACTTAAGAAAATAAGTGTCCATTGGAACTACCTGGTAATACATGATTCTCTTGGTAGATCCAAACACTTGAGAAGATAAGTGTCTGTTGGAATAATCGGGTAGTACATGGTGTTCTTGGTAGATCCAAACACTTAAGAAAATAAGTGTCTGTTGGAATAACCTGGTAATACATGATACGCTTGTTAGATCCAAACACTTAAGAAGATAAGTGTGTTGGAATAATCGGGTAGTACACGGTGTTCTTGGTAGATCCAAACACTCAAGAAAATAAGTGTCTGTTGGAATAACCTGGTAATACATGATACGCTTGTTAGATCCAAACACTTGAGAAGATAAGTGTGTTGGAATAATCGGGTAGTACACGGTGTTCTTGGTAGATCCAAACACTTAAGAAAATAAGTGTCCATTGGAACTACCTGGTAATACATGATTCTCTTGGTAGATCCAAACACTTGAGAAGATAAGTGTCTGTTGGAATAATCGGGTAGTACATGGTGTTCTTGGTAGATCCAAACACTTAAGAAAATAAGTGTCTGTTGGAATAACCTGGTAATACATGATACGCTTGTTAGATCCAAACACTTGAGAAGATAAGTGTGTTGGAATAATCGGGTAGTACACGGTGTTCTTGGTAGATCCAAACACTTAAGAAAATAAGTGTCTATTGGAACTACCTGGTAATACATTATTCTCTTGGTAGATCCAAACACTTGAGAAGATAAGTGTCTGTTGGAATAATCGGGTAGTACATGGTGTTCTTGGTAGATCCAAACACTTAAGAAAATAAGTGTCTGTTGGAATAACCTGGTAATACATGATACGCTTGTTAGATCCAAACACTTGAGAAGATAAGTGTGTTGGAATAATCGGGTAGTACACGGTGTTCTTGGTAGATCCAAACACTTAAGAAAATAAGTGTCTATTGGAACTACCTGGTAATACATTATTCTCTTGGTAGATCCAAACACTTGAGAAGATAAGTGTCTGTTGGAATAATCGGGTAGTACATGGTGTTCTTGGTAGATCCAAACACTTAAGAAAATAAGTGTCTGTTGGAATAACCTGGTAATACATGATACGCTTGTTAGATCCAAACACTTGAGAAGATAAGTGTGTTGGAATAATCGGGTAGTACACGGTGTTCTTGGTAGATCCAAACACTTAAGAAAATAAGTGTCTATTGGAACTACCTGGTAATACATTATTCTCTTGGTAGATCCAAACACTTGAGAAGATAAGTGTCTGTTGGAATAATCGGGTAGTACATGGTGTTCTTGGTAGATCCAAACACTTAAGAAAATAAGTGTCTGTTGGAATAACCTGGTAATACATGATACGCTTGGTAGATCCAAAGGAGAGTACGCCTCTGTGGGATGGTTTACCCTTCAGATACCTGCCAACCTGACCGAGGGACGAAAATATATGATATTGAGAGATAGTTAGTTGTTCTTTTGGGTTGAAAGAGATACAATTTTGTTGTTAACAATAAAGGGTATATTTTAAAGAATATGTTGTTTGATGTAATTAAAAGGAGTGTAACAATCGGTCCAGCCATTTAGCAGGAGTTGCATTACATATGAACGTTCAGAAGAATTGTACAAAAGATAATATATTTAAGATCACCACTATTTGAAAAAATAATAATATATAGGGTATCCCATTTAAAAAATTATTTTGCTGTTTTGTGTCACATTTTTGAATGATATTTTGAAGAATACATTTGACCTCTTAAGACCCTTGATTACTACTTGGAAAAGGCGCCAAATAGAAGTACAAGTACATATATGAAACAATGTATTCGTGGACTCAGTACACCAAAACATAAAGTACAGTGTATAAGTACTTGTACTCGATTAGGTACCGACTAGCCAGTATTTTACTAAATTAATATGCAAAGAATAAATTGTAGCACCAAGAAAACGTTTGAAATTGAAGCACGGTCTCATCTTTTACAAACTAAATAACAAAGGGTGTTTAGTGTGGTGCTACGTATCACATCGCCATTAAGTTAGTTATATAAAAAAAGCTTTAAATTTGCGATAAAAAATAGTGTGTCACTTTTCGAGATAAAAACTATATTATTCCACAAGTTGGACCAAGATTACAAAATTTCATTTAAATCCGTTGAGCGTGACTCGTGATTTTTATACTGTGTGTAAGTATGAAATAAATTCATTATTTCCTAAACCAAAAACTTTTAAAAAAGCCTTGGGAGTCATCTACGAATGCCAGGGTGTTGTATCTGGTGATAAAAATCGACGTTTTTCAGTTGAAGTTTTATATTTAAGAAATAATGAATTTATTGCATACTTTACTGACACTCTGTACATAAAGATATCGCACTAGCACTATAAACATAATTATAATTTTGAAATGACTGTCATATTATTGTTAATATATCGAGCGTAAGGAAAATTTATTATTGAATCTATTAAGGGTGACTAAAATTTTAAGAATGCATTTGTATAATATTAAAAATCTTCATTCCAAGTAAGGTGTAACTCACCACAATTAAAAATCACGTTTTACAATGTGCATAAATATGCATAATAATATAAATTGTTTTTTTATACTCTTGCTAATGTTATTTTGTTTTTATATACAGGGTGTGGACCGGAGAGTTTTAATTGAAACTTTTTAGGGATAATATAAAATTACTCCAAATTATGTTGTCAATAATAGTAATTTTAAATACTTATATTATCACGTATGACAATTAAATTGGTAAGGGTACCGTATTGTTATTCTAATGATCTAATTTGGTGTTGGTGATAGGATGCGGACTCAACAAAAGGTATGTACATTATTTTATGAAAAGCACCCAGATCGTGAACATAACTCTAAATCTACGGTAAGCAGAACAGAAAGGAAATACCGAGAATTAAGACACTATAGTGATGTACCAAAGCAAGATAGACAAATATGCAATGTAAGGGGATTATCTATGGAGTTGGATATTGGAAATTCTTCAGTAGCAAACATTTTAAAAAAACTGCAAAATACCATCCTTATAAAGTACGTCTCAACCATGAGTTGGAGAAAGGACTGAGCACGCACAAACGTACTCCGTCGGCTTTCGGTCTCTGGTAAACAACAAAGGATAGATATCGAAGAATAAATATATTATTCAAACGCTTTACAAGAAAGTTTTGAAAAATATTTTTCAAAAACAGTGACCGTTCAATCAAGAAGAAACATCTACTTCCCGGGATATTTACGCAGTGGCCTAGCTTACCGTAAATATTAGGCCCTGTATCAAAATTCTACTACCGTGGAATAGAAGATTTCATGAAAGAGATAATAGCACTTTTTTTAATAAAATAAACATATATTTATTTTACAACGAATGCTTTTCACACAAAAAATTTAAATATACCTACACTTTTTTTGCTTTTTTCGGCAAACTTATTTTTTAAATGCTCCATAGCTGAAGACGATTTTAGTTTTCCGAGAATTGCTGCTTCAATAGATAATATTGACAAGTCTGATAACTGCTACTGTTCCATAGAAGTTCTAAGTTAATTTTCAATCAATTTTAATTTGGAAAAGCTTCTTTCAGCTGTTAAAAATAGAAAGCATGCTGTTATTACTCCCGGAAAGCTAGATGCAGATTGTTAAATTTTATCAGCAGTAATTCCGTGAGTTTTTTAATGGAATTAATTTTTTGAATTTCAGATCTCAAGCATGTTTTCAAAGCAATTAATTGTTCATAAAGATCAACTGACAAGTCTTCATTATATTTGGCAGGCAGTTTTTCAACTTTTATTTTTATTATTTCTTTTTAAAACATAAGAGTCTCTGTGGTTGTAACACTTCAAACGTAATAATGTTATAAATGAAACTAACTGTTTCTAATTAATTCCACTATTTAATGAAAAAATTATGAAAGGAAATTAATTATTATTTCGATATTGACATATATCATCGTCTGAATGACAGAAGTTACATGTGATGCCTACCTGATGTTTAATATTTGGGCTAGACCAAATAGTGAGTGACCTATCTTGTGATTGACTTAATATATTATATGAATAGAAAAAAGAAGAAGATATGATATTATAAATATTCACATTAATATGAGTAGATTCCACAAAGTAAGGTTCCAAACAGTAAATTCGCTTCAAACGTAGGCTCTGAAATCTTTGTTTATAGTTTGAGAAATTAATACAGAGAAGAAAATAGTCCACCCCGATATTTGGCAGTATTCCTTAGATTTTAAGGAAATCAGGAAACACGTAGATTTTTGTTCTAAGGAAGACACATTTTTACGATACAGGTATCTGTCATTTGTCAACCCCCTCCCTTCCACTTCACCAACCCCTTATTTTTAAATAGGGAATATACCATGTGCGGCACATCATTAGAAAGGAATTTAGATGGAGTATTTAGACATAATGATCGTCCACGATTTTTTTAGATATTTACACCATCTTTACAAAAAAAGTCTTAATTAATTTAAAGTGCAACACCTCTTAAAAATGAAAATCATAAGTAAATTAAAACAGTTATTGCAAAAAATTAGTAATTTGATACTAAGACAGTTTGTTTAACATTGTTATTAGTTAGTTTTTTGAAAACGGGAAGTGTGAAAGTAGAACAGCGAATTTATTTAATCAGCTTCATGAAGACAAGCAACTTCATCACTCATACGTATACAGCTAATGTGTGCGTGTGTGTTTGCGCTGCCTCTACAAAGTGCGTCCTTAGCCGACGAACTGCGGTAAAGGCGACCTTATAGAGTGTGTCTTCTTTTCTTGAGATTTCTTACAGGTGACTTTAGGCCATTAGCTGAGCTAATAGACTTGTCACCTGCTCGAGAATCTGTTGTTTCGTCGGCGTTGTCGTCGTCTTCTTGTTGGTTGCAACTTGGGCGTAGCTGACTCCTGGCTTCGTTGTATTTGTTGCTGTTTTCTTTGTCTTCAGGTTGTTTGCGGCCTGTGGGCATCCTCTGTAGTTCGCCGGGTGTCCTCCATGGCAGTTTGCGCAGGTAGCTGGCTTATTCTTCGGTCTTTGGCACTCGTTTGATCTGTGTAGTCCTCTGCACTTCACGCATTTAGTGCTCCGTGGTGAAATCCTGGGCAGTTCTAACACTGCGTCGGCCCATTTCCTCTTCTTTGTTCTTCCCATCTGATACTCACCTTTTGTAAGTGATGTATTCTTCGTATTTTTCTTTTACTTTCTTCTACTGTATTTACGAGTAAAACTACTCAGTGTGGACGCACTCCGACCTTAATTTTGTTGTGTTGTGTTGTGTTTTGTGTGTGGCGGTCGAAATTTGGATTGGTATCTACGTTTTAATCTATAAATACAATATGGAATGGAATAATGGATTGTGTTTAAAATTAAACGATGAATACGAAAAATGACCGGTTTTATGGAACCCAAAAAATCTAAGCGCATCAGAATCAAAATTTTTAAAATGTCTACTTATTTTTTGCATTTTCATGACGGCTAAAGTAGATCCACTATATATCTTTCGGCTTCGAAAAAATAGTTTTGTCCACCATCTTTTGTATATAGTGCAGCGAAATAAAAGCTGCACTCGCAATCGCTATATTTCGTGACATTATTTTCGACGCACACACGTCAACTGGAGCATATTTTAACGCACAAATAAAAAGTACAACGCGAACGGTCGTGTGCGCGCTTAAATCGTTGGTGCGCCCAAATTTTGTATCACTTCAGTCGCACACAAATTTTATATAATTATTCTTAATTCTTAATCCCTCTATTACCTACCAAGTTTTTTGTACGAACTCCTGGGACACCCTGTAAATTACTAAGCAAATAAAAAACTATTTTCACATATCATTGGATAAGTGTTTTTATTTATTTCTTTGACATGCTCACGTTAATATTCAGCATCTCGGCAAAAATTGCAATACAACTCCATTCACGTCAACATTTTGTTTTTAATAATTGCCTTTAAAATGGAAAGGTTAATTGTTTCTTTAGAATCATTATAAAAGCATGACTTTACCTTTATATTTCATTAATTATTATTATTGGACGTTTCTATGGATATAGAAAACTGACTCATACACTTTGACTGACGTTTATATGCAAACGGGTTAGAAATAATTAAATGGGAATCAAAACTATATTAGCAATTACTAATGATTTCACGGTTTTTTTTAGAATATTTACAAATCTAAATAATAAATTGGGTTTCAAATATTTTTTTGTTTCTCAAAGTCACGAGATTTTCAAAATATAATCAAGTAAACTTAATAGTAATATATTTATGTACTAATATTATTTTTTTCCGATATATTTCTAATTGTTTTTTTTTAATTCGCCAACAATGCCTTTTGTAATGACTACTTTTAAAGATGATCTAATTCTATAAAAGCACGAGTTCACTGAACGCAACCTCTTATCTCTGTATTTGTTCGATCTGAAAGATTTTTTTTCATTAAAAATAAAATAACTAATAAACAATGTATTTATATTGTTATTTTAAGGTTATAAAAATATTTATCCCGCTTTGCAATACGAATATATATAGCGAAATAGGTACACTTACTATCAGAATATAGTACAAATCAAACAACAAATGCAAACACAATTTATAAAATTATACAGAGAGGATAAAAAGTTTTACACAGGGTGGTGAAACTGATTTATTTCAAGCTGAGATCCGTCAACTTTTATTTTAATCTATGCGTTTTACAACATAAAAAATACTCCGCCCCTTTCAAATCCTCCCCGCGACAGCTGCCCCCTTCAACTCCTCCACGTGACAGCCACCAACAAATGTTTTTAACTACCAAAGAGAGTCATGTAACATTTTGTTGGAAAAAGCTTCAAAAGCAGAAATAATAAATTTATTACACTTTTAAACCCAGAATACTTTTTTAAGTAATCAAGTTGGCCTGTCCAGTTTTTTGACAAGTTGTCAAAAAAATAATTTCCGTTTTTTTTATATTGATATAAGCAATATAATTTACAGTCAAAATCTCCTAACCCCTCTCTGTGTTATTGAGCCAATACAGCCTTCCATTTCCATTTATGATGTTGACAAACTGAAATTCTACTTTTGGACTTACCTTGTATACGGGCCAACAACGGCCCCCGTCGGGGCTTGGGACATTTAAGTTATCTTCTTTCTCATAAATTGATTAAAGAAAATAATTCTTTAAAGTAGTTTAAATAACAGTGGACAGTTAATATCCACGAAGGTCTCCGTGGTGAAGTCATTCTGGAATCTAGAAAAAAATTCAGTGCAAAATGGAAAATAAGGAATAAGAAACAGTTTGTATTAAAATTTCTTCTTTTTCTTGATGTAGATAAACGTAAAACTTATAAAAGCCATGTTACTGCCTCCTAATAATGAAGGGGTTTCTATTAATAAACGATTTTGGTGTAGGCAGCCCAACATACACTAAAACTCCATAATTAGAGGTATAAAAGTTGAAATGAGCTAACCTTTAGTTTTTTACTCCAAACAGTCGACGGAAAAGTTTCGTAATAACACTTGTACTAATAAGGGCGACCAACAATCTCGAATGTTAACGATCTCGTTAAATAATCTCGATTGTTATGCCTCTTTCACATTATACGGCTACGGTTAAATGCCGGTGCCGTGTTGTGCAACAGCCGTGCTTAATTAAAAGCCGCACGGGCGCGCTCGCCGAAGTGGCCTACTTGACTAAATGCATGCTTTCACATTGGAGGGTTATTTGTCGAACGGCATTAACAACGTATTTGCAGTTTAGTTTGTGTTTATTGTTTTAAGTGGAATTAAGAATGGTTGATATTGATGCTGAAGTTTTAATAACCTTGGTCGAAGCAAGATCTTCCTCTCTCCTCTCTGATTAATGGGGTGCACCCAAGAAAGGCGCTCTTCTTTTTCGGCGACGATGAAGCAACCACAAAGCACAAAGTTTTTTTCGATTCATATTGTCATAGTAAACAAATGAAATGAAAATATTGCGGTAAAAACAACAATGTTCGCGGCAAAAACACGAACGGTTTTTAACCGCACGATCGAAACCGTGTAATGTGAAAGAAGAGTTAGTCGCCCTTGTTAATACGCTTAACATTTATTTAAATTGTATCAAATATATGAATAAACTAAGTACACCGCAAGCTACTATACTTCAAATTAGTATTCACCACGTTATTAGAATTATATAAGTGACCCAATAAAGTGTTCCCATTTTAGTTACAGGTACGTTTCAAGTATCCCATATATAGCCACAGTCACGTGGTCACTACCAATAATACACCTGTACTAATAAAGTTTCTTTTGACGCTCCTGTTGTTATATCTAGACAAAGTTATTGCAGACATTATAAACTGTGAATGTGTTTTTTAGTGGGTAGATCCTACGCGTTATTTGACTTTTTTTTTGTTTTTTTTTAAGTTGATTATTAAACTTCTACCAACACTCTAGAAAGCGTGCTTGTTACATATGAAACTTTAAAAAAGGTCTTTGAATTTTAATTATGCAGAACGAAACAACCTACATTTACAACACATACGTAGCAAGATACATATTTATGAGTCTTGATGATCTATTGTAGGTATCATTATAAAAGTATAACTGTTGTGGAACTGTATTATATTTTATTAGGTGGAAATAACATAGTCAATACCTACTGAAGAAAAAGTTTTCAATAACTTTTGTAAATTTTTATTACTGTCTGTTCATCTTTTGTAAGAACGTGAAACCGTCTAGTTCAGGGCCGGATATACGTATGGGCTTAATGGGCTACAGCCCAGGGACCCCGGGTTCCAGGGGCCCCGAATAATAAAATAATCAAAAATAAAAAACCCAATTTACTTTCGTTCTTCCGCCCTACTTCATTTAAATTATGTAAAATCGCAAATATTTCAATTATTTCGTGGGTCCCCCGGATATCGTTAGCTCAGGGCCCCCAAAGGTCGCAGTCCGGCTCTGGTCTAGATCCACAAGTATTTGCACAATTTAATACCAATTTAACTCCTATTAAAAAGCATATTATTCAAGTATTATACACATAAATAAATTCATTGGAAAGTGCGTCTCTGTACATTTAAGGAGGGAAATTTTAAATCTAATTTGACAACACCATCAATTCGGACATAACCCCACAAAGATACTTACCAAGATTCCTTTAAATCATCTAAACGTAAACAGTTTACGAATCAGGTATTAAAATCCTGTATTTCTACACAAAAAACAATGCCATCAGTGACTCACATTTATAAATACACGTCCATTTTTAACCATAACATCACCACCGTACAATCAAGTTTTTTTCGCAAACTTATTTTACATGTGAAATTTAATTTTTTATTTTTTTGCGTACAAGGTATTTTTCGCGACACGAACAAAAAGTATAAAATAGTATTTTTGGTGTTCAACACCTACATATTGGGATTATTGAATTTTTGTAGTCAATATTTATTCTTAATCTAAACATAGAGTAGCATCTTTCATTACGTTAACAAAACAATTCAAATTAACACATAGGTTTCTATAATATTATGTTGGTAGTGCCATCTTCATTTGGCTAGCGAGAGCTATATTCACTACTCATTATTCCATCTTCTCTTCTAAAGATATCTTCTTTGTAGATGATTTAAAAGTAGCCATATTTATTCCATTTAACATTTAAATAGCTCTAATACAGGGTGTGGTATTACTATGGATCTAGCCCCAGGACTATGACGAATTTGATAAGTTGTCTAAATGTCGTTTTCAGTCATTTTGACGTGTGTAATATTCTTAACATTAGTTTTGTGATTAATAAATTGTAATGAAAATCTCTTGCCCGAGTTAGCTAGAAGATAACCGTGTCTTTAAAACACTTGGATCCTAACGGCGAAGGAGGTTTAGAACCGCAGTTTCAACAGCTTTTTTATGAAGACCAAGACCAAGCAGAGGATATTCTACAAGGTGAAAGACCTGGAGACCCATCTGATGTTGAAAGTAGTTCAGATGACCCTCCTACCTCCGAAGATTGTTCTATTCCTAATAACTCTTCTCATGATAATACTCTTCATCGTTCAACCAGGGAACGTCAACTGCCTGAACGATTCAAGGACTACAACATGAATTATTGAAGGGTGGAAGAATGTAGTATTACTATATGGTTCTAGCCCCAGGACTATGACGTATTTGTTAAGTTGTCTAAATGACGATTTCAGTAATTTTGACGTGTTTGTAATATTCTCATTCAACATTAGTTTTGTGATTAATTAAGCCTCAGTCTCAGCGGTTTTCATTACAAAGGGCTGCCCAAATAACATGGTAAAAATTTAAAGAAGACCACATTTGAATATTTCAGGAAATCAAGTTAGCATATTGCGCTAATTTGTTATGAACTCCAACTGATTCCTTGCTTCGTGCGAATCCAATTTTTGCAATAAGAAGGTTAATTATATACTTGTTCTTGTGTTCGCCAGAATCGTTCAATAACTCGAACTATACTTAGCCAACGATCATTCTTGAGTTGCAGTAAGTCAGAATATGCGGATAATCACATTCAGAAAGAAATTCCTTGAACTGTCAGTGCTGAAGAGAAGAACGAGACCACATAAAATTTCAGCTGTCATTACTTCTTTCAGTATAGCACTAGGTTTTGGTGGTCTAATGGAGCAACGAGATCATGCCCAACGGCAGCCATGGAAGTGATTCTCAAATTCATACTACTATATGGAGGTGGAAAGTGTTGCAGAAAGAACAAGATGCAGACTTAGTAAGGGGAATCATTGAAAAAAAAACCACCTCCTCACTCAGAAAACCTGGGATATGCATACCATTACCAGACTTGGAAAGAATACCATTCAATGGTACACAGACGGATCAAAAGCAATAGAAGGAGTTGGGATAGGATTGTACGGGCCAGGAACCAAACCCTCTGAAAGCTTGGAAAAAACCCCAAGTATCTTTCAAGCGGAAATTCACACCATAAGAAAGTGTGCCCAGTTCAATATTGATAAAGGATATAGAAGGCAAATTATTATCATAATGTCGGAAAAATCACTGAGTTCTTGTGTAATCAGTTCCAAAATGGTGTGGGAATGCATAAGCAAACTCAATGAACTAGGCGAGAACAATATAGTCACCTTACTGTGGATTCCAGGATACACTGGAATAGAAGGAAATCAAATAGCAGATGAACTAGCAAAGAGAGGGGCTGAAACACCCTTTTGGGGGCCGGAACCCTTTTGCGGTATCAGCTCCAATGTAATATTGAAAGAAATAGGCAAAGCCGAAAAAAAAGATCTGACCATTGGAAAGATCCAGTAGGGCTTAGAAAATCAAAGATTCTTCTGGGTGACTACAACCTGTTGAGATCAAATGAATGCATAAGTTAAAGTAGAACTGCACTAAGAGTTTTGACAGGGATCCTAACGGGACATTGTCGCCTGAATGGACACCTGAAAAAGCTCAAAATAGTGGAGTAAGAAGAATGTAGATTAAGTGGCATGGAAGAAGAAGCCTCCTCATACTTGCGAATTGCACAGCAATTGAGAATCCTAGGGCACAACACATAGGAGATTACTGGATAGAAGAGGGACATTCACCTAAGTTAAAACCTGCAGATATCCTAAAGTTCCTTCGGGAAATAGGACTAAAGGAGCTACTAGTCTCTGAGACTTTGCTGAGGAACTGAGTAGAAGTAAGGGGGCACAATAGATCTTTTAGGTCTCAGTGAATGTCACTCCAATATACATACAAACATAAATTTGGTGGTGCAAGTTTCAACCTCCAATCTGCATATAGTACCTAAAACATAAAAAGGAAAGGAGGTAGACAAGGAAAAACTGGATAAACCTAATGGAAGTGAAAGGAGAACGCAGAGGGAAGAATTATCGATGGATAAGATAAGATAAATAGGGGCTTATGTGCTTCGAAGAGCCCCTTCACTACGACCTTTGCAGATCTTGTTCTTGTTTCACCATTCTCGAGACTGCTTCTTTATCCAAGTACTGCTATTTGTTTTTTTGCAGCGCTTTCGCCATACCTTAGAAAGGTTCTGGGCCAATGGGAGCACATCGTACCCCTTCTCGGGCTAGTGTGTCTGCCTCTTCATTGTCCTTGTGATCTGAGTGGCCTGGTACCCAGGCTAAGGACAATCTATTATAGTGTCTCCAAGAAGTCCCAAACTAGTTTGGAATTTATATATCGATGGATAGTAAGGAATGAAAAAAAAATGGATAAGCTTGAAAAAAACAGCAATTTGGATTACAGAAGAAAAAGCGTGTCAGCATTTATAATTTATTCTGATAATAAAACTTTGCTACAATTCTTCATATTACAATCCAACAATTCTCTACATTTTCATTTCAGGGTATTGATAAGTACAAAGAATTGTCGGTCAAAGTTGTATTCTAATATTTTTTGTTTCTAAAACAGCTAATTCATTTACGAAATAAACAACAGATGAAAAACTCTACAAGCTTCTCTGTAATAAGTCATTTTCTACACAAGTTAAATCACAACGGAAAAAATATTGTAGCCGCTCGGGGACGATCTGAAATTTTTTCTTAGGTACGTCGCAGTAAAATAACTGAAATTTTGTTAGTGCATTTTTTTCTTTATACGGAAATTATTATTGGGACCGCACCCTAAAATCAACAAATCGCTAATGAGCGTTTTACTTTTTATACATAAATACTTATTTATATTTTTGGTAAATTCATTTATATTTGATTTAATCACTTATATAATCACCAATAGTAGGGGAGCCCAAGCGGGGATTTCGGGATTTACTAAAGCACGGCGGATTAACATACAGGGGGATACCTTGTACCCGGTTGTGTACCTTTACCAAATATGAGCCCCATATATATGGCCGCCCATCAAGGATAAAGGATTAGAAAAAAAATTGATCATCAGAAAATCTCGAGCGCGTCAGATTAAGGTAGGGTGAGTTGATGACATGCTAAAAAGTGTATATTCCAATAATCTGACAATTTTCGAGTGACGTAAAGAAGTGGGAGGGTTACAAACTTGTAAAAAAAACGCACATTCTCGATCGTGGCTAAATTTTTTTTTATTTTAAAGGAAATAATTCAAGGATAACGAAAAATATATAATCTGACGATTTCCACAAGCCGAAGTAACAAAAATTCGGCGATAAAGTTTAATATGCGTGTAGCTGCGCGATGCCTATATTCCCCACACCGCGTTTCTATTCCTCTAACACTTTTTCTCTATCTATTACTCTCTCACTCCGTCCCCACTCTGGTTTGCCAACAAAAAGAAGATTCTACTATAACCATTGTATAAAGATCTTTATACAATGCTATTACTATCAGAACTTCTGATACTGATATAGTGGTTATCATGTTGGCGAATATGGAACACCTGCAAGCAACAGTAGAAGTCTGGATGGATCTTGGAGTTGGCAATGCACGCCGATACATCGACGTATCCGCTCTTTATAATAAATTAGGCCCAAAAATTTCGAAGGCGCTTCCAGCTTTGCATGCGTCACTGGTTGCGATTTCAGCCCGGCATTATACCGACGAGGGAAAAAGAAACCTTCATAATTTCTTATGAATTCATAAATTTTCCAAAAAGGATTCATGGATTTGGGATCAAAGGAGCATATCGTCAGATTATTAAATAAGAGCTTTTTTAGGCTTATTTAACATCCCCTTACAACTCATTTTTTTTTCTCTCATTTTCAACCCTTACGTACGACCACCCCCCCCCCCCCCCCCATGCAAAAACATACGTACATTATTAAAAATACGTGGGACATGAATACTATCAATATCTGAGGCGCTCGAGTATGTCCATGCAACATTTTTTTTTACATTTTTGAAAATCTATAGACGCTCCCCCCACCGATCAAAAGGTATACATTATAACATTATCTAACATTTTTTCACAACCCAATAGGTCTCTATGACGCTCGAGTAAATCCCAATTTAGCATCGTGGGCTCCCCTACTACAAAGTTTGATCTTTTTTTAATATTTTCTACTTTCAATAAGGTGTTCAACTTCAAATTTTGACCCCATGTTTTATTAGGTAATATTAATAAGTGACAAATGGGATATTCAAAAATAAAATTATTTCAAATTTGGTCTTTAGATCACCAGAAAACAATGAAAACAAAAATTTACTGAACTTATGCAACTTGTACTGCAGATACGTCACTAGTTTAAATGTGAAGTTGCCGATAGTCTTCCTTTGCTGTTCCATGTTTCAGCTTCTTCTTTCTCCTTTATTGGGATGTTTGAGCTTGTTGAGGACAAAAATGTTGCTGGGGATTCTCGTGCTAGCCTCCGAGTGTTACGGACGTTCGAAGGATATCTCGTGAAAACGTGTCAAAAATGATTAGTGAAGATAATCTTCAAATATTATAATAATCCTAATAGAAAGTCATAATCTATTTTAACTAATCAATTCAATAAAGTGTTAAGTGATTTAAATACCATATTTTTGGAGATATTCGATTGCCTAGAGCAAGACAGGAATATCTCCCCTGTTTAAGCTGGGCGAATTGTCCCTATGGATATAACCCAAAAAAGGAAGTGAAGAAGAAGAAGAAGACAAAAATGTTGACATCTGACATCTATCACTATGTTGAATTTGAATCATTTTATTAATAAAATGTTCAAAGCTTAAACTCGAACTAATCAAAAATTTAAATCAAGATGAAACCACATGTGAATGCAAACAACTCACTGTCACTCTAACCTAAGCTTCTTCTTTTTTTTTCTTGAATTTGGGTGACTACCCTTTCTTATGATTATTTTGTTTCATGTGAAAATATGTGACTAACTTCAATTTATACTAGTGACGTCAAAATCTAAAAGGCGGATTTTAAGAAAATTTCAAATAGGGATAAAACAAAAAACACTATTAAATTTGATAAAATACGGTGCGATGTAATTTGTTCCCTTAGAATTAACGATCTGCTAATCATTAACAAGAATATATTTTTAGTTGAACACCCTATTGCTGTTAAACACAAACTAAATGACGCTATTGGTCTAAATTTGACAGGCGCAGTGTTACTGGGCGGGAAATTCAAGAAATTACTGACTTAACAAACTATCGTTACACTAAATATTATACATACTATCAAAATCGTAGGTAAATTTCATAAAAATCACTACTTAATATTTATTTATTTTTTCTATTCTTTTGAGAATTCAGAAGTTAATACCCAATAAAATTCAATGTTTTCAACAGACAGCCAATTCTAAAATATGTTTACCACATTATCCTTTTTTTCACAGGGTGATCATTTTTATTTGTGATAAAACTATATCGGTTATAGGAGATACCAAAAAAAAATGTAGACTGCTCATTTTAAAATTATTTACAAATATACAGGGTCTTCCATAACACTATTAATGAAAATAAACAAATTAAACAAAGTTTTGTAATAAAGAGCCCTGTCTCTTTAAATTAATATCACTTATTGAAAATATTAATGATTAATTTTCATTAAAAAATTAAAGTTGAAAACATTTTACCCATTAAAATGATTGTTTATGTGGCAAGAAATTATTTTAAAAACTAATACAGTTCAGTTTGTAAAATCACAGTCTCAGCTCTAAAGATGGCATCAGAAGACCAACAGCTCTTTCGACAAGTATAAATCAGAACAGTTCCGAATTCCAATCTAGCAGTTTGTTTAGGATCTGTAACCAGTTTTAATTTTGAAATTATTGTCGGAATAATCTGAAATTCAAACACTAGATCGCCTTGGCAATATTGACATTTTTTTGTTGCTTCTTGTAGTGGATAGAGAAGTACTGGAGAAGATTCTCTACTATACCTGGAAAAATTAATAAATTTATTATGAAAAAAATTATAATTTTATGTACCTAAATAACCTACCTTAAAATTTGGCCGGGATTACTTTGTATTTTGGACAAAAATTGATGGAACATTTTATCTCCATGAGCGGGGTTACTTTTTTCATATTTCTCATACCCCTCCCCTCCTTCCGCTCCTCCACCCTCTGGGCAAAGCAAATGCGAGTTATCGTCGTTTTTTTGTTGATAGTCTTGTAACAATTCCTTGACGTGTCTGTAAAAAGTAATGTTTGTTTAAATATATTTCATTTAATTTATATAATCATATGAACAGTTTGAAAATAAATAAACAGTGATTGAACACCTTTACCTATCACTGACATTAGCCAACTGTTTTTCTTGCGTTTCTTCCCACACTGACATAAAGTAAGGAGAAAATTGTATCAAGGAAATTCTCCTCGAATCCGATTGACAAATATCTTGAGGAAGAGGTGCGGCTTCTTGAAGAAGTGTGGCAATATCGCGTTGTGGAAAAGTTGGAGTATCGATACTTATTACTTCTCCTTCATTACCTTCAATTTCGGCTGTCGCTAAAGGAGAGTGTAATCTTCCTACAGCTCCACCTGAGATAATAAAAATAGTAATTTACATACCTAGGTGGAAAGAGTTTTCACCACTTTCCAACCATAATTAAATATTCATAAATACACCTTGCACTGTCTTTGCTCTCCACGGAAAAGAAATTCTTTCTTCTTTCCACCCGGTTATACATTGCGTCCATAAAGAAACGCTTAAATTCATTATTAGAAATTCCCGAAACAGGTCGATTTTTGATTTTAATTTACCACTTTTTCAAATTATAATCTGATATAGAGGGTGAGCCATCTTCGTCATCACCATTTTTTTTAAATGAAACCCCCCTTTTTTCAGTTTGCGGATTTCCCTTGCTGAGCTGATTCCAAAAATGTTTAACGAGTGCTTCAAATTGATACAGGGTGGACAAAAATGCAAAAATTTCTAGTTACTTAAAAAATAATAAATAAAGAATAAACGTAATAAACACATTAAATGAAATAACGTATTGTTATACAACTACTTTAATAAACTATTAAAAACGCCCTGCATTATTTTTAACGTTGTATCAACAGCTTTTATTAGTGATCCAAGCCCCTGAACCATACAAATATTTTTATTGTTTGACAGTATTGTTTTTTACTATTTTTTTCATTTGACGTTAAAAACTGTCAGAACCATTAAAGTACAATTCTGTATTGTTAACGCTTTAGAGAAGGTACGATTACGTGAATACTATCCAAGTAATTTATCATTTGCAACTTTTTTTACAAAAGGCCTTTAACCGAAAGTGATAGGATTGAAATATTAATGATGATTGGTATTGGCGATAAGATGCGGACTCAACAAGAGGTATGCCGATTATTCCATGAAATGCACCCAGATCGTGAACCTATTGCACAATCTACGGTAAGGAGAATAGAGCGAAAATACAGAGAATTAGGACATGTGAGGGATGCAGCAAAGCAAGGTAGACCAAAAATTAATGAAAATACTCAACAAGACAGAATTTTGTCGGCAGTAGAAAATCCACACTGTTGACTGTACAGTAATAATAATAATAATAATTTATTCAATTATTTCAAAAAAAGTGTATACACTATGATAACAGTAAATCAATCAATATAAGAGAGCATCGTATGACATGTAGCATAGTATATAAATGTACAGTAACTTAGGTAATTATGAATAAATTAACCCATAAAGGTTACGAGAGGGGTAATTACACCTGTTTCGGCATATAGTACTAAAACATATTAATAGAACGTTGTATACTAAGCTAAAATTAAAATTAACTTAACACACAAAGCTTAAAATAATACTGTTACCATGGACCAATAGACCAATAGTAAAACTTTCAAATGATATGCGATTGATATAAGTTTCATATAAACTCTAACCTAATCTAAGAATGTACAATATATTTGGACATTTTTAGTACTTGGTAAGGATAATATTATAGAAACCTCTTGCTCTTTCTAAGAGAAAAAATTTAACTTTTTTTTAATAAGTTAATATTAGGAATAGATTGTAATTCTAGAGGAATGCAATTGTATATTCTCGGTGCTAAAAACATAAAGGATCTTTGACATAAAGAAGTTGTCATTCTAGGAACAGTAAAATGATGTCTCCGTCTAGTTTCATATCTATGTTCAGGTCAGTCAATTTTATTTTTTGTGGTGTGATATTTTGTGCTTACACATAAAAGAAATATAGTTGATGCAGATCTAATATCTTATTGGCTTCTTTATATAAAAGTTCGGATGAATAGGTGTAATGTTTATGTAGCAATATTTTGAGAAATCTCTTTTGAAGAACTTCTAAGGGATGCATGTGAGTTTTTAAGGCACTACCCCAAACAAGTATGCCATACCGAAGGTGACTTTCCTCTAAACCGTAGTATAAAAGACTTGAGATACTTAAACGGTACACATTTTTTTAAATACTCAAATTTATAAAGAATAAATTGTAATTTTTTCACAATGTATTTAATGTGGTAGAGTCCCATTTTAAGTTTTTGTCTATAATGACCCCTAAGTATTTAATGTTTGTTACAGGATTTATGATGACGTTTTGGTTGCCTTGCTATATTACCAGAGGTTCAAAATGGTCACTGGTAAAGTTACTTTTAAGGAATGGTAAGTAGAAGGTTTTTTTAAAGTTAACTGTTAGTATTTTTTTGTTAAACCAATTCATAACTATTTTTAAGTGGTTTTCCACTTCCTTTTTTAGGTCGAAGCAGTTATCTCCATCGTAAATGATAACGGTGTCATCAGCAAAACCAATCACATGTCCTGTACTATCTATTGAAAACAATTCGTTTATATATAAATTGAATAATACAGGACCCATGACTGTTCCTTGCGGTACACCATATGTAATATTGCACTGATCACTTGTCATTCCACCAATCCGAACGAGCTGTTGTCTATCTAAAAGGTAACTAGTGTTCAGATCCTCTGGTTTTTAGGATCAAAACACTATAAGTTTCACGAACTTGTCGCGAGTTACACAAAACTCTAGATTAAGAGCCTGTGCGTCTATAAAATGGAACGTGGAGATTTTTCAATACCTACACATATTTACCATAATATAAATGTATTTTCTGATATCTACATATATTTACGTGAATAAAACTAGGACCTAATTTCTAAAAACTGTAACTGACATAAAAAAAAACTAATAATAATTTTCGACAGTTACACGAGAATGATAGACTGATTTTGTACAAGTTGAGGTAACGCACTCAAACTTAGTCACAGGTTTTTCCTACATCTAAACTAAACTACTGAACATTTTTGACACATTGCATAAAATGTGATCATTCCAAAAGTTGTGTTGTCTTTTAACATATTGAGAAAATATATTTTAATTATTTAAAGAGATTTGAACAACTAGCAAATAATTTCAGACAATTGTCTCGTATACCAATGTTTTCTAAAGTTTGTAGCAGATCGCTGTGACTAACAGTGTCGAATGCTTTAGCCAGGTCTAAAAATACGCCTAGGCATACCCTATCACTATTTAATACATCAAATACTTTAGATGTTAAATTTATCAAGGCATCTTGTGTGGAGTTGTTTTGTTTGAAACCATACTGATTAGGTGATATTAGATTGTATTTGTCTATGTATGAAGTCATGTCAATCTATTTTTTAATAGCTTTTCAAAAACTTTGGATACAGTTGAGGTTAATGATATAGGTCTATAATTGGTAGTATCGGTTTTGTCTCCATTTTTATATATCGGTGTTACTAATGATTGTTTAAAAGCCTTACGCCAAATACCCTTATCAATACACATATTTATAATATGTTTAAGAGGTTCCAAGATGCAAGGTGACATAGCCTTTAGACATTCCGTATTGACACCGCCAATTCCCGCTGCTTTTTTTAATTTTAGGTCTTTTATTATATCTTCGATTTCCAAATTATTAGTTGGCAGTAAAACCATTGAGTTAGGTAGTCGAATAGAAGTAGAGTTTCGGCGGGGTTCATAATTTGGTACCTCTGTACCTCAAGAGTAAGTCGCGATTATTAGGTGATAACTTTTTTTGACGGTATATATAGTCTATTTTTTTCATTAATTGATTGTATAAGAGCATGGTGTTAGTTTAGTATTGCGAGGATTATCTAGGGTTTTTGGTATTGGGAAGTCTTCAGTACCAAACATTTTTAAAAAGGTAAAATACGATCCTTATAAAGTACGTCTTAACCATGAATTGGCTGAAGACGACTTTGACCGAAGAACTGAATTCTGCGAGTACCTATATGATGAACCAAAATAACAACTTCATTGATAACGTTTTATTTTCGGACGAAGCAACGTTTTATTTGAACGGTCATGTTAACCGGCAAAACACCCGTTATTGGTCTGATGGAAATCCACACTGGATGCAGGAGTGCCATACGCAAAGACCACAAAAACCAACGTTTGGGCTGGTATTGTGAGAAATACAATTATTGGTCCATATTGTTCGGAAAATGAAAATTTAACAGGAACATTATATCCGGATTTCCTACAAAATACATTAATTCCTGATCTGATCCAGCTTTTTCCTGATATTCAAATACCCTCTAATTTAGACCGAAGAATCTGGTTTCAACAGGACATTTCGCAGTAACTGTGCGCGATTTTTTAAACAAAACTTTTCCACAACGGTGGATAGGAAGGGGACCAGGGCCCAAACAATTTTCATAAATTTTTGTTGTTGTATTTTTGCCCACCCTGTACCAATTTGAAGCAGCGTGTTATACATTTTTGGAATCAGCTCAGCAAGGGAAATCTTGAAATTGAAAAAGAAGGGGGGTTCAATTTAAAAAAAATGGCGATGAAGTCATCACACGAAGGTGGTTCACCCTGTATATTATATTATAATTTGAAAAAATAGTAAATTAAAATCAAAAATCGACCTATTTCGGAATATCTAATTTTATTGTTTATTTAGCTAATAACGAATTTATGCGTTACTTTCTGGACGCACTGTATATAACTTACTACTATTTTCATTATGAATAATTAAAAAAATTTTAAAAAAATCCTCCCCGGCGGGGAATCGAACCCCGGTCTCCCGCGTGACAGGCGGGGATACTTACCACTATACTACCGAGGAATACAATTAAATTTAGCCAGTGCGCTTACAAATAGTGATAAGATTATTCACATTTTTGATGTTCGCTATAGTTTACATAACCTTAAATTATAAAAGCGGAAAAGCAAACACACTGAAATGTTTCACTTATATGATCTATAATAATTTAACCAGTATTTCATTAATAGCAGTTAATTTGTTAAAGTAATAAAAGTATGACACTAGTGCCTCAACAAAGACAGAAGGAAGTTAGTTTATTAAGTCAGTTACAGTATGAACATTTAATTGCAGGAATATCAGGCGGTATAACTTCGACCCTCATTTTACATCCTTTAGATGTTATTAAAATAAGATTTGCTGTAAATGATGGGAAATTACAAACTGTACCCAAATACACAGGAATAGTGAACGCATTTTCAACAATTTTTAGAAATGAAGGTAAGTGTATAAAGCTGTTTTGTGGTAAAAAAAAAACAGGAATAATAATATATATTTATATTTTAGGTATAAGAGGGTTGTACCAAGGAGTAACACCAAATGTTTGGGGAGCAGGAGCGTCTTGGGGACTATATTTCCTATTCTATAATTCACTGAAGAATTGGTTAAGACAAGGAAATACGAATGTTAGCTTAGGAGCGGGTACCCATCTTTTAATAGCATCCCAATCAGGGTTTATGACTTTATTACTAACAAACCCGATATGGGTTGTAAAAACCAGATTATGTTTACAATATTCTAACCAAAAACATTACAGCAGTATGGTCGACTGTTTATGTAAAATCTTCCAGACTGAAGGATTTCGGGGATACTATAAAGGACTTGTACCAGGTATTTTTGGAGTATCACATGGTGCTGTACAATTTATGGTGTATGAAGAGTTGAAAAAAGAGTATTGCAGTTACCAATCACAACCGTTAAACACAAAATTGGGTACAGTTGAATATTTAATATTTGCGGCAACTTCTAAATTAATTGCAGCCGCAACAACTTATCCATATCAAGTAATGAGAGCTCGACTACAAAGGCAATATTGTAGTTATATAGGACTTATAGATTGTGTTAAACAAACATGGAATTATGAAGGTTGGAGAGGGTTTTATAAAGGTTTAGGTACAAATTTGTTAAGAGTTACACCAGCTACAATGATTACTTTTGTTACTTACGAGAACGTATCACATATGCTGCTGAAGTAGATTTTTTAACTATTACTTCAATCTTGAAGTAAAATGAGTAGGATTTGGTGCAAATTGTATATAATGTATAGTTTCATGGTTAGGTTGTATTGAGAAAAAGAACAATTTTCTTTTTAAAATTTTTGTTTGAATTTTATTAACTGATATTCCTATAAGTTGCCATATCTTGTAATGTTAATGTAAATACTTGAATTTGTTATTTTTAAGTTATAAAAGAGCTGTGAAGTTTCAAAACCAAATGAAAAATGGAGTGAATCTTGATTTTACATTAGCAAGTTAAATGTGTTAATATGTCCGTCTAGGTAGAATCCACAATTTTATATTATTCCTTATTTTAATATATTTATTTTTTGTAACATTCTACAACAAAAGCAATACATCAAGCAGGTTGTGCTGATGGTAGGCTATGATCAAAATGGCATAACAACAGAACACCAATTGACAAAAATTTTATGTCCAGCAGCTTTACCTGATTTTAGTCCCATTGAGAACGTATAGGGACTAATGATGATTGAAATTGAACAAGCAGCTCTATGAAATGAAGATTTGATTAGTTCAGTTTTACAGGCCTGGATCACCATTACCGAACATTATAACACTTACTTAGTTTCAGAGGTACCCTGGATGTTCAGTTGAGTGTTTAGAGTTAAATGGAGGTTGTATAAGAAAATAAGATGAATTATTTGTTAAAATTTTATCGTTGAATTAATAAAAAATATATTCCGAATAATTATAGTTGAGCTTTCTTTTTTATGGATATTTCCTACGGACATTATGTAAATTCACAATTTTGTTACCAAAATATAAACCAATGTATATATTCCAATTTATGCTGTTGTATACTTTGAATTGTGTTCCTTTCTTCAGATTTAAATAAAGTTTTAAATGACAAGCTATTGGAATTTGATGATTCACATTTATACTATCTAACCAAATTTAACTTTGTTGACAACTTTATTATTTATTAAAATATAATTTATTTAGAAAACTGTTATTGTATTCTTTATATGCCTTTATCATTTGATACTAAGGGGTCCAGTAAAAAACACTTTTCCATGAAATGTCTTACTGGCAGGATAACAGAATAACTAATTTATAATAATAATTGTTGCTATGTATAAAACTTGTAGAAGTTCATCCATACCTCAATAACTTCGTAAGTAAACATAGATTATTTTAATTTTATGTTGACACAATACATTTTCTGGTAGAGTGGTGTATAGTTTACCTTCACCATATACTTGATACTGAATGTACCTAATTCGCCACAGGTACAATTTGGAGAGTTAGCCAATTTTAAATTTATATTCTGGGTAAATCCCATGCTTACTTCTTATTATATTTAAACTTTTAATGATAATATGGTGCTTTGATATATCGATGAACCAGAGTTTTTTTTATAGATTATCGGTTGTGTATCATGAAATTGGGCACCTTTTGTACATGCCGAATATTCTTCTTGCCATCTTTGAAATTGTTCTTCCTTAAAAATTTGTCGCAAATCTGATACTGGCATTAGTGGTTCTTCCAGTAGTTCTTCTTGTGTTGTGGATGTTTTTGCTAACTTGTCAACTATTTCGTTTCCTTCAATGCCCTTTTACCCAAACCAATGTAATAATTTCACCTCTATTGTTTAATGTTTCAATAAGTTCTAGTATATTAACGATTACTTGATAATCTTTTATTGATAGCTTCTATAGAGCTCTTGCTATCAATTATAATGACAAAATTTGATTTAATATGGTCAGTTATATAGTATAGTGTGACCAACTCCACAGTGTGTATCGACATGTTATCTGGGAGTTTAAACATTCTCATTTGAGTGAAAAAATGCACAACCAACATTTTTGTTCATTTTTGACCCATCAGTATAAATGTATTCTGAGTTTGGCCATCTAGTCAATATTTCGTATCTGAAAGACTGAATATCTTACCTTGTGCTCCTTTATTGGCGTTCCTATCATCAACACATAGATTTCCAAATCCAGATCTTAATGAATCTTCCAAAGAACAACTTTCATCGTCTTCATCTGAAACTTTTTCAATATTGCTGATAACATTGCCGTTTTCTTCATTAAAATTTGCGTTATTATCATCATCCCAGTCATCAGCGTCTTCACACCAATTTGTCACAGTTGTTGGTTTTGAACTAATAGTTGTTTCTTCAGTGTCTATAACTTTTTCTTGAGAATGAACCCTGATGCAAAACCAACTGAAAAACAATAATTATTTATTTCTCATTATCTTCTCGAAGTCTTATGGTTCAAAAAATACTTAGTAGTAAATAATATATTTTTAAAATTATCACTTATTTTTTATTTTATTACCTTTCGTTTAAGTTCCAGCAATTTGGATTGATACAGGCAAACAAATACAGCGTGCGGTGATATACTGAATGTTCTAATGGAGCATATATTTGTACAATCAGAGGTCTTGGGAGTTGACATAGCCCACAAATTGGAGGATCCAATTTAATATTCTGAGGATAATCCTGAAATAAATAGTCCTTTAGTGCCAGTACGTCTCTGCAGATCACTGTGACGGCACTACAATTTTTCGACTAATTATTCACACCGGGGGTGTAACTCAGTGGTAGAGTGTCTGCTTCGCATGCAGAAAGTCCTGGGTTCAAATCCCAGCTCCTCCAATTATTTTGGATTTTTTTTATCAAATAATTTTTTTTTAAATATTACAACGTATTTATTTGTCTAAATAGACTGCTGAATGAATGAACATAAATTAATGTTTCTAAATAAAAGAAAACAGTAAAACGTGTTGAGTACTTACAGGTTTTCCTCCTATTTTGTTAGTACAAAAGTTGACTTGATTTTTATATTTTTCACTAATTTGTTCATCTTCGAATCCTAATAACACTGTACCATTATTTTTTTCCATATTTTCACAATATTTAAATAGTTATTGAAAAAAGCCAGCTGATCGATTGATGTTTTCAAATTAGTCTGTTAGTCAACCAAATATACACACAAGAAAACTATTTCACATAACCAAAGAATTTTGGAATGTATCACACACGCGCAAACGAAGTAATAGTTATTATCGATTTAAATACATACCTACAATTAAATAATATATTAATTTACATACATACATTCATTAACAAGAATTATAAGAAGAGTGTTTTGTTGAATTTTGGACCATACGTTTGAAGTACCTTATGATCTATGTTTTATCTTTATAGGTACTTTCGCACTAATTCAATTTATATACTATGTAAATTATACTCTGAGCCAAGCAAGCAGATTTTTATTTTACCAAAAAATGTATTTTATACTTATAACAATCATGTATCATATGCAAATGTAATTTTAGATGGGTAGATTGTATTTATTATACATATACAGCATAGGTGTAATGTGTGTTGCATACATAGTGAAATTAATTGTAAAGGAAGTGGATAAAATCCCGTACGCGGGGTCGAATCGAAAAATTTTAAATCTCGAACGGGCGGAGTCGAAGCTGCACAGGTTGTTGATTGTCATTTCCATAGGTCATTTCTTCCGTTTATCGGTAGTAGACTCCGTTTCACATAAGAAGAAGCCACTTGAAGTTTGCCAACTGACTTGCGCAGAAACCAAAATCGGTCTTGTTTCATGCCATTGGCGTTACAAACGATTTTCATGCCGACAGCCATTTTATTTGAGGTTGTGTTTGAAGTAATCACTTAAGGCCGATTTATAAAATTGCAGTTGCCGTTTCCGCTCGCAGTTGCCGTTCCCGTTGAAAGTTAAAAAGCTACTTTCACATTTGCGCATTTATATTCTCCGTTGCTGTTACCGTTCGCCGTTGAGCGTGACGTTCCCTAATGTTCAGACATAACGAAGTTTTAAGTTTTGCAGTTCGCTGTTCGTACCGTACGTTCGCATATTAACCAATCAAAAGCCTGGACATTTGACAAGAATTGGGTTTAGTGGGTTTAACATAACCTTAAATATGTTATTAAAAGCTGACTAGCAGAGTTACGTTTATTAAGATTCATTTTTGTTGACTTGATGATTTGTGCTTTGTGACAAAACACAACGGAGGCGAACATCAAACGTCAGGTTTATAAATTGTCACTATCAACGGCAACTGCAACGGGAGCGGGAACGGTAATGGCGATGGCAACTGCAAGTTTATAAATAGACCTTTACTGTCGAATATTTTTGATTTTTGAATATTTTAAGACGCTTAGCTAGTTTATCTGTGAGTGTTGTGTGTTTCATTTTATCTAAAACCATGCTTCCTAAAAAACTTGTTGGTGTTAAAGGAAAAATTATCCACATTATTCTAATTTTGTGTTAACCTACAAAATGTGAAAACGTTACGCTACTGATTTGAAGTCGAATGTCAATTTCTCAATATGGCGCTTATTTTGAGAAGTTGCGCATACGACTGCAACTTCAAGTGGGAGTTCTTCTTACGTGAAACGGAGTCTATCTATTATCGTTGTAGTATTCAAGTCACTTAACTCTTAATTGGTGATATGCTTGGTGATATTGTATTTTTGTCTAATATCAAAAATAATTTATAATTTGATCCATGAAGTATCAGATTTTTTTGTTCAAAATTTGTTGTTAAAAAATTGTTTAAAATATAAAAACGGTATTAATGGGTTAATGACGATTTTTTGAAAAAAAAAACAATGGTGAGTAATTTCTAGAGCAATTTTAAACACTTCAAAAAAGCATAAAAATATTTCACAAATACCTCCAAGAAATTAACGCACCACTTAACAAAGTTAATTTTCTCGTGAACGGATGACTCGATTTGGATAATTTTTATTTTAAATTGTAGCTTAAATGTTCAGAAACGACGTTATGAAAAAAATTATTTAAATTTAAGTTTTAGGGGTATACACTAGAGTGTTTAAAGAATTCCCATCAACGCTATTAGTTGTTTGTCTAAATCAAAGTAACAGTGATTTTTAGCACTACTTAGTATTTTTAAATATCTTTTCCAAAACTGTACCCTATTTTCCTTTTCATATTTATTTATTGCTTCTTGTTACTTTTCATACGTTGAAAAAGAATCATTTAATTTCATCTTAAGTTGATTAACAGTATTAACACCATCGCACGTGGGTAGCACAAATACAAACAAACAGTAACACAACCACCCATTACAACACGTGCAACATAATTATAAACAAAATAAACGGAAGAAATGAAATGTCCCGTTCGGGATTTTAAATTTTTCGATTCGATCCCACGTACGGGATTTTATCCACTTCCATTTGTAAATGTAAAAGACAAATGACACATGCAAAAGCAACCACAGAACTAATAGACCGTTTTAACGGAATACATCTTGTGGTAGCGGCGACCGTTGTCCACCTATAGATTTATATAGTAATTAATAGAAGCTAACTGTAATTCTAAAAGGAGATCTTGGACAAATGTATCTAAGATTACTGCAACGGTATATTTCTTCGCTTTTTTTAGGGACTCGACGAGGGAACGAGGACACATATAGGTCTCGGATAGTGAACGAGTAAACAGTGACACTTTTAACGTAATTTTGCAAATCTACCAGTTCAGTGAGTACAGTTTCCTATTAAAATTACAGGTAGCTTCTATTAATTACTATATAAATCTATAGGTGGACAACGGTCGCCGCTACCACAAGATGTCTTTCGTTAAAACGGTCTATTCTGTGCATGCAACATGCAAGGCTTTTATATAGTGGTTAGGTAGGTTATGTTATCTGTGGTTTGGTTAAAGTAAAAAGAAAAAGTGAGGTTAGAAACTTCATAACAAAACGAAACGTTTTCATTTTAAATATTGTTCATGAAGTAAATTAATAATAAAATAGTTATCACAACAATGACTGAAGAAGTGCAAAGGCATTCTGTTCACACTCTTGTGTTTAGATCCTTGAAACGATCTCATGATATGTTTTTATCAAACCAAGGGCTTCTGCCTTCTGTAGATGAAAAAGCGTAAGTTGAGTGTTTACTTACTTGTCCACTTATGTATGAATATTGAAGTATAATAATATTGTTATGTTGCAGTGAATTAATTAGAAGGTTATCAAAAGCAAGAGATTCATATGGAATGGTATTTGATGATGTTAAAAAAATGCAAGCTATGAAGCATCTTAGGGAAGCTGAATCAGGTCCAAACCCACCTCCTCCGGGAACATCGGAGCATCAAAATGCTCCAACAAACGATAATGTAGTTGTTCCATATACAGATAACAGTTTAGTAGTTAGAAACCAACAAAATGCAAATGCTAATCAATTAGCTAATATTATAAAAAAGGCACCGACAATGCCAAAACCTAAGTGGCATGCACCTTGGAAATTATACAGGGTTATTGCTGGTCATTTAGGTTGGGTTAGATGTGTTGCAGTGGAACCAGGAAATGAGGTAATGATCATACAAAAAATGTTTGTATTATACTGCAAATAGTTTGATTTTATCTTTTCTTTTGTCTTTCAGTGGTTTGCTACAGGAGCAGCAGATAGAATAATTAAAATTTGGGATTTGGCCACTGGTCAATTGAAAGTATCACTTACTGGACATGTAAGTACTGTTAGGGGCTTGGCAATTAGTCCAAGACATCCTTATCTTTTCAGTTGTGGTGAAGATAGGCAAGTAAAATGCTGGGATCTGGAATACAATAAGGTAAAATTATAAAATAGTTTCTCTATTAATAGATTAATTTTTCTTTTATATCCTAATTTTTTATACAAAAAAAAAAATTTGTATGAATTTTTAGGTTGTCAGACATTACCATGGTCATTTATCAGCAGTTTATACCTTGTCACTACATCCCACCATAGATGTTTTGTTAACCGCTGGTAGAGATTCAACAGCTAGAGTTTGGGATATAAGAACCAAAGCTAATATTCACACTTTAACTGGACATACACACACAGTATCCACAGTTATATCACAAGCTTCAGAACCTCAGGTAAATCGTTCAGATTAATTTCAAATTGTAGGTGTATTTCAAGGGCTGGTAGCTTACTGCCATTTAATAAATTACAATTTGCGATCGTCACAATGCATTTTTCTTAAACTTCATCGATTTTCGTGAATTGAATAATATCAAAATGTTTGATATATTTCAATTTGATCTTTAGGTAATTACTGGCTCACATGATTCTACAGTTAGATTATGGGATTTAGCAGCTGGAAAATCGATTTGTACATTAACCAATCACAAAAAGAGTGTCCGAGATGTAGTTTTCCATCCAACATTGTAAGTACCTAACAATTAACTACACATGAGCAAAAATATTACAAATTTTGGATTTATAAAATAATTCATGACTCTTTATTTATTTATTTATTTATTTTGCTTTAGAAGAAACATAGATAGATGATAGACAAAAGTTGTTTATCGGAAAACAATTCAAAACAATCTTTTTAAAGTTGGATTTAGTACCACATATTGCCTCCTCTGTGTGGAATTTGTTGCCTGAGCCTTGAGTGATGTAGGGAATGTTGCAATTACTCATCCTTCACGAATTTTTTCCATTATTTCCTATTCTGAACAACAACAACAAGTCCATAATTCCAGGTTCTTATATCTAGTATCCATATCCCAAGTTTTTTCTGGTCTGCCCTTTTTTTATTTCTTTATTCTCTTAGATAGTCTTTTTTCATCCATAGATTGTAAATGTCCACACCATCGCAGTTGTTTTTCTTCTATAAAGTGGTTGTCTGTTTACTGTTAACACCCATATTTTATCACCATGTGCAAAAATTGATCGATATATTGTTTTAAATAATTTTAATTTCAAATTTTCAGATATTTCTTTTTTATTTATAAATTTGCTATTCATGGCATAGTATAGTTGTTAGTTTTAGCTATTCTATTATTAATATTTGCTTCTTGTGTTCCGTTTTCATATATTATTGTTCCAAGTGACTGGAAATGTCTACCATTGCTGCATTCCACTCATATATATGTTTTCTTGTTTTTTTTTAAATGTTTTGCTATTAATATCAAAAAATAGCAAATGCTCCTTCAAGCTGATGTTTACTCTGCACAATTGTAAATGTCCCACACATACTTTTTCGCTTAGTGTATACCTTAATGATATTATCCTTGTAAATGATAAATACTAAAAGACTTGATACTCTGTCCTACTAATCTTATTAAGTTTGTCTGTGCTTCAAAAACATCGATACTCTGTCCTACTAATCTTATTAAGTTTGTCTGTGCTTCAAAAACATCTAATAGCTTCAGTGAGTTTGTCTTCTGATTTATTACCTCTCTTGTTTTAGAAACATGTTTTCTTCGGCTTCACCAGACAATATTAAACAGTGGAAATGCCCAGAAGGAAAGTTCATTCAAAATCTCTCTGGTCATAATGCTATTATTAACTGCCTCGCAGTGAATCCAGAAGGAGTTTTGGTATCAGGAGGCGATAATGGCACTCTTCACTTCTGGGATTGGCGAACTGGTTATAATTTCCAAAGGTTACAAGCTCCCGTGCAACCTGGATCTATGGACAATGAAGCAGTTATATTTTCAATGACGTTTGACAATTCTGGATCAAGACTGATTACAACAGAGGCAGATAAAACTATTAAAATTTATAAAGAAGATGATACCGCTACAGAAGAAAGTCATCCTATTAACTGGAAGCCTGACATTCTTAAGAGAAGAAAGTTCTGAGGAATTTGGTTTATAATGAAGATACAATTAAGGAAGAAATTGTTGTAAAAGTGTTATATAATAATTGATAATACTACAGGCACTGGTTGGCTAGACATTTGGAAACAAATCTTTACTGTCTTCTAGATTTTGTTTGTGCTACATGAACTTTTATATTATATCCGTTATTAAATATCTTTTGTAATTTAATAGGTTGTAAAAAATAAGCAAAATATATTTTTTCAACAGAATTGTGTATTTTTGTTGTTTTCCTCACATTTTATGAAAAAGACTGTAGATTCTGTGGAATTAAAATAGAAAGCTCCATTCAAATACTCGCGGAAGCATATCACTACAGAATCTCAGGGCACAACACCTGGGAGACAGCTGGATAGAAGAGGAAAACTAGAGTAAACAAGGAATAGGACTAAGACTAAAGAAACTACTTGGTAGTGTCTAAAGTACTAGAAGGAGAGGCACAATAAATACTTTGATAATAATAATAAATGCATTTATTGGCCAAATATACAGTGCATACAAATAAATAAATACAAAAAAAGGTTAATAATGTTACACAGCAGTTTGCCAAATGACAGGGTTCAAATTTCTTGAATAAATCAATAATTTGCTCTTCCACTCAACCAGTTACCAAATACCTATACCTATGCATACAAGAAATGACAAAGAAAATAAATGACATTTTAGAGAATTTAAATAAGTAATGTCAAATAATGAATACAAATACTATAGGTACAATCCATCTTCCGGTACACTTTTAAGCTACCACTAAGCAAATTACTTTTAATTTTACGTTTAAATTCATTCAAGGTGAGTACTTTTAAATAATCGGGTATCCAGTTCCAAATCCTAACTGCATTAAATGAAAAGCAGCCCTCCTCAACTGAGGCGGTTGAATGTTAAGGCATCGTTAAGCGACCAAGTTGTCTCAGGTTTAAATTATGTACGTCGGTTTTAAATCTAAGTTTATTGTGCAAGTATAAGGAGATTTTTGTATATGTAAAATTTTATAATATAATACATATTCATTTACCCTGCGACGTTCTTCCAAAGTAAGCAACTGCAAATCTTTATAATAGAATGATTCTTAATCCACATATAAATCTGATGCAACAGTTTTGAGTATGCTGTAATCTTAGTAAGTCACTTTTCAAGAATCTAGGCCCAAAAACTGCATCGCCATAATTTAACTGTGATAATACAAGTGATTCACATAATAACATTTTTGTTTTTTTTTGTGAGCATTGTCCGGCTGCTGTATATTAATTTGAGATTAGCAAAGGCGCGACGAACGATTAAAGTTGCATGGGATGAATAGCGTAAATCAGAGTCAATGATCAGTACTAAATTTTTTGCACTATCGTTTATATCAATAGTATTATCATCAATTTTTTTACGTTCATTAAGTTTAAGCAACTCTTCCTGGCTATTGGCTTTCCAAATAAAAGTGCAACTGATTTAGTACTATTCAGTGAAATACAAAATTGATTTGATATAGATATTAGTGACTTTAAATCTTCATTTCCATGCTGACACGACACAAATCTTCTTCATTAAAAGAATAATACATCTGCTCATCATCCGCATAAAAATGAAACGAACAGTGTTGCAATTTCTTATAAAATAAATGTGTATAAATTATAAAGAGAACTGGCCCAAGTATAAAACCTTGAGGCACTCCTCAATTAATTTTTAAAAATGCAGAAGACCTTGCAATAAATAACTGCTTGCTGACGATTACTGATTTAACACGGAAGGCATCAGTGGGTGTTCCTCCCAAGGAGGACTTTTTAAGCTTTTTTATTTTTGGAGATTATGAATTAATCTTTGGTCGTCGTTAAAATAATGTACTCGTGAGATTGTGTCGCACAAGGCGTTAAATGAGTGCGGCAAGCGATTATCGCACTCGTGTGAAATAGGTTACTTTCCCCACTAGTTATGTAATATACTATAACATCCATGGTTGTAAATTCTACAGGCTCTAAATATTTCTTTCAACCGTACCTACATCAAAAATTGTAATATCAAATGGAAAGTTATGTGTCCTTACTTCATCTGTCAAGACACTATACTTTCTTAACAATTTTATTTATAATTTGATGGTGACTTCGAACAACAAATCTACCAGAAGAGTAACACAAATCAGATGCATTTATTTTTTTATTACAGATGTTCGTATCGTATTATCTTAAAGTGATAATCATCTATATAACGTCCTCGAACTTTTATGGTCCGTCCATTTATATCCTTCAATACTTATTATATGATTTAGATAAATTTATCAAAAGTAATTTATTTAATCGTTGACAGTATACAGTGCCTCAATTATTATAGTGAGGTTTATAAACAGCATGTCAATCTGAAGATTTCGGCGGATGCGTTTATTTTCGATGACTAACGACATTGTCAGCAAGTAAATTATGAACGAAATAAATATGTTTGATAAACCCACAAACAACACGTAACTGCTGTCGATGTTATCGTTTCCTTTGATAAATACCGTAAAACAACGAAAAGGTAGCGGTCAAAGTGTAAAATGTTGAATTTCATTTCCCAGAGAGAAAAAAATGAAGGGGTTTGTAGGTAAATCCACCGAACATTAATGTCCGGTGGTAAATTGTTCAAACTCAGTAGGACTTAGGCAAGGTTAGGTTATGAGGACGTGGAAGGTGGAAGCAAATAATACAATTGGTGTATTCTTTGGTGGAAGCAATAGTGCATTAGTGCCAACTGATAAGTTGGCACTAATGACAGTCGCCCTGAGGATAAACAATTATTTGGATATATTTTAGGGATTTTAGATTTGTAATTTGGTTGTTTTGTATTGATTTAATGATCCTTCTTATTATAAACAGTCAGATATAGCTTTTAAAATACCTAAGCAATTAAAACAACGTCGAAAAAAGAACTAAATCAAAATCAAACGGACTCGAGTACGATCAAAATAACCACGTGTTGTGCAAAAAACGCTTGTGACTGTCACATGACGTCACGTGGATTTGCCCTATTGTATCCGTTCACTCGAATACCTGAGGCCCATTGTGATACCACAACTTTGCTCTGAATCAGTACATCTCCCTTTATCTCTCCGTTTTCCAGTATCTTGCGAAACTCGATATCTTGTCAAACCCAAGTATATTCTTCTCCAAGTATCTCTATATAATCTGGTCCCTATATTTTGGAACGGACTTCTTTTAGGACCTGACACTTAGGAAATAGTAGATGTTGAATAGTTTCTTCTTCTATACATTCTTACAATCCTGTCACTTTCCTTATCTGGCCCCTGCTGAGGATTAATAATTCGTTAGTCAGCGACTCCGAGGGTTTTTTGACCAGGAGTTCCTGCTTTGCTTTGGCAGTTTGGCACGTGGCTCCAGTAAGTCTGATGTTTTCTTTGAAATACACCGAGATGTACAACCACGTGCTGCAACTTTACTAGGTATCTTAGTATAATGGTAACTTTAGTGGTTTAACTAATTGCTATTTGTTTGGCTGTTTTTTTTATTGCAAGAGTTTCTGCTTGTAAGACATGGCATCTATTCACGCGAATGATCGGTAGGTTTAGCCAAAGCTTACAGAAGCTCCAAATTTTTAATTTTTTTTTCTGTAAAAAAGGCTTTACAGGGTGGAGTGATGTATACGTATTAATCTTATTTCATTTATATCTAAATATGAGTAAATATAATAAATATTATGATTACATCATTACTTAAAGATTTATTGCTTGCCTATAGCGCTATTCGTTATCTGAATGCGTCTTTGTAGATAGGTGAATTCAATGTCGCATAAACGCTTATTAAAATTTCGGGCTTTAACACTAATAAACATTACTTTGCATTAAATAAAAAAACGATAAAGTAACATCATAACATTACGGGTTAAAACGGGTTCCAAACTACAGCGAATTTATCTGAAAATGCACCATTTTGGTTCTCACGAAAAACATGGTAGACTAACCGAATTGATCATGTTCTTAACTTACGTCATTAGAAGTGAACAAAACAGATTTCGTTTACGCCTGATGTAAACACAAGCACGTGAACAGTGAAATTGAACAGGGCCGTATTGCAAATAAATAAAGTACTACAAGTAATTAAATTCTTGGAGCACATAAACTAGAGTTATACTTTGGATAAAACGCCGATTGTAGTTTATCTCAAACGATGCAATTACAGTGAAGACTGGTAAAATCCAAATTTGACCGCGATAATAATATATAATGCAATGATCATTTAATGATGGTTATTAAGTCACGAGTATGAAAATTACGAAAATATCCCCTGGCAAATGTCGTAATCGATATAAGTGTCTTAATAGCCTTCAAATGCGAGCTGCATACACTATTTTTTCTATTCCCATATTTCAATTTTATCATTAGATATCTACAAATTTCAAGAACGGCAAACTTCAGATAACTGCCAAATTTAATCAATTTATGATCTGTCAGAAAGAAAAATTGAGAATAAAAATATCTGTCCAGGCTGCCGGCACATGTCGTTGGTCTGCTTTTGCCATCGGGCGAATGTCGGTAAAGATCAAAGAAATCTCCGCGGGCTACGCACATATACTGATAAAGGAGTATTTAATTTAGCAATGTTTTGTCCAATTAGGCAAATTAGTTCTTCAAAACCTGTTCCACTCATCTTAACAAAATTGTAAAAGAGCTGTTGATATTCATCATGTGAGAGTTCATTTCCACTATAAACATTTCTATTCAAACTAGTCAAAATTTTACCAAATGAGGCGTACCAATAAATCATCCACATCACTCATGGGGCCGTATTCTTGACTGAGGAAGTAGAACTTCAAAAGAGAACACATCTTTTGTCTTTATTTTGCTTGGTTACTCTAGTTTTTAAATTGGTAAGTATTTTGTATCAATAGGAAAAAACCAGAAATAAGATTTTTTTCGTCGACCTTTACCTACAAAAAATGACCTTTTACGTACTAATTTCCTGGTGAAAAATCGTCAACTACTCTTCGTCCGCAAACTCTTTCCTTTTCGTCCGCTGTGATTACTTTGATACGGTTCGGTGCGAGCATGGCTGTGACAATAACTGTCATTTGCTGTTGTCAAATTAATTATTTACGAAATCTGCTAGATTTTACGTGTGAATAAGACCGTGGTGTGAATATTAGTGTTCATAATAATCAAGAATGGATAATGTTAGATTAAACTTATCTTTTGCACAGCGGACGAAAAGTGTCTGCGGAAGAAAAATACTTCAAAAATACTCGATTTTTCATCCGGAAATTAGTAATTTTTTGTAAAGATCGACAATTTGCAGTCTCGACTATAATAGATAGTTTTTCGTCCTTGGTACATAAATAACTATTAAAGTAATTTGGCTATGGGGGTTTGAGGTAAAAGTTCGTTTTGGAAAAGGAGTCTCTGTCCCAAAATAGTTTGGGAATCCACTAGAATAATTTCCTTTTATTTTTTCTAAATATTGATATTCTCTCTCCAAAAATCTCTTTTTTATAATATCAAATGTTATCAGAATATTTTGAATGATCTTTATTATTAATGAATTGAAGAATTTATGCCATGTTTAAAAAAAACACTGATAATGATAATTAATACTTTTCAATTACAATTTTATCAAAAAACTCAACATGCCGGAGAACATGATTCTGATTGTGACAGAGCCATTTAAGATATAGTAGCATTTTGTAAATATACAGGAAAACTGTTGTATGGCGTTGTTATGTCTGGAAGTCTTTTTTGAAAAAAATTGAGTAGCCTCTATTTTTGAGATGTTAATAATCGAATCATTATCTAGCTGAAGATTTTTTCCTTTTTTTGGTTTTATGTCCACCGTTAAAGGAAACGTCACTTCCCCAGAGGTGAGAAATGGCGAATTGGACTAATATTTTTAAAGCGACCCTTGCTAGCTCTGGATATTCTTCTTATCTCAGAACACGTCAAAACTTACTTAAAGAATTAAATTTCATTTTAAGCATACCGTTGAAAATCTAAAGATTTTCTTTCATCTTCGTGTTTAGATCAGCCTCTTCTATTGATCTATTCAGGGAAGAATTTATTATCTATCTACGCCTTTTACTTACTTTCATATTTCAGAGTTATTGTGGCTTCCGTGCAGAGAGTTGTTCCCTTACTTGATGTTTTATTTAATATAGAGCTAAAAAGAGTGTGTACTATGAACGTAGTCTTTCAAATCACTAGCATTTTGTTTGTTTATGACCCTGGATGGTCTTTACAATTTGTTAAAAGGACGCGTATTCAAATAGGTTGAAAAGTACCTCTAGAAAATGAAATTGTAGCAGAAGTATCCAAAATAGGTGCAGAACTATTGCAAAAGTACTCAAAATAAAAATTGCATAAACATCGTTCAGATTTCAGTATGGGCCGTTGCTCAAACCATTGCTTGTGCATATTCAGATTTCACGCGCTACAAAAGTTTCATAAGTCTCTCACGAAAGGTGTAATAGTTTGGTTAACAGTGATTGAATGTCTTCCCTCGTCTTCAACTAAACAAGAACCAATGATCGCATGCCCAGATACAGCACACCAAATGTTAACTCAAGCACTGTGGAGTCGTTTCTGAACTAGGATCTCTGGGCATTCAATCCCAAATAATCGCGTTGTTTGTCGATTTGATGTAATCGTAAAGGTGAATGTGACTCGTCCAAAAACCGCACGTTCTCAAAAAACTGGGGTCTTCGTACTAAAGACATTCGTCGACAGTAAATTACCCGTGGACGTTTGTTCGCAGCGGTCAGTCGTTGCCATTTGAATGCGGTAAGGATAACCAACAATAAACTTCAGCAGTCTACGTGTGCAAGTCTCGTTCAGGGCTCCATACCCCTTTGATGGAAATTAGCATCCATCACTCCTATTTTCAAAAAAGGCAATAAACTCGATTCAAATTATTATCGACCAATCAGCCTGCTACTAGTAATCAGTAAAGTCATGGAATCTATCATTTCAGAAGAAATAACCAAATTTCTTCTCCAGGAAAAGATTATTCCACTACAACAACATGGATTTGTTCAAGGCCGCTCAACCTTAACTAATCTGCTATATAGTGTCAATGACTGGACATCATCGCTTAATAAATAACATCCCATCGATTTTGTATACTTAGATTTCTCCAAATCTTTTGATCGGGTTCCTAAACGAAGACTTCTACACAAGCTTGATCACTTTAGGATACAAGGGCACTTGCATCTGTGGATTGTTAACTTTTTATCGGATAGGCGATTTGACGTTAGAGTAGGAGAAGTATTCTTAGAAGAACACTTAGTGGAAAGTGGAGTGCCTCAGGGTTCTTCTGGGACCTTTGCTATTCATAGCTCACCACAGCGATCTTCCTTTTTACGTTTCGAGCAAAATATCTTTCTACGCAGATAACATAAAAATTTATTCAAATCCAATAACGAACCAGTTATCTGTTCAGGACGATTTAAACTCTATCTCGCTATGGTGTTCCCAAGGTTGCTAAGTGCGTAGTGCGTACTGTTTCGAATCGGTAAAAACAACCCACTTCTGCCGTACTTCATAAACGGTAAACTTCAAACTCCGTTTTCTCTCAAAATGACTTAGGAATTAAACTTTTTTCGATATTTTTCTGAGCATTGCTACAAACTTAAACCATTTTTACGTGAACTTCCAGTTGTGAAAACCATTTCAGGAAATTTTGAAAATAGTTTAGGTTAAGTTTGTAATGAGATGATCTCACTGCAACTCACAAGAGTCTATTTGGGCTCAAACCAGACGACAGTGGCCTGTTAGACAACGTAGACAATGCATGCTATAGTCCAACATTTGCTTGGAGAAATTCTTGGAAGGATGTATGAATCCTTTGAATGAACCAATTCTGGTAAATTATGCCAGAAGCTTAAAACTCTTCTTACAGTCCTTTTAACCTTCCTTGGAATAGTATGAGCCACATGAGCTAGGATGCCAAAAGTAGCGAGCAGTAATAGCATTCCTCTTCCAATTATTTAATTCCAATAATTCCAATAAAAATAAATAATGAGTGCTTAGGATATTGGAATATATGGAGTGGAAAGAGCAGACGACTGAGAAGAGACCAAAATAAAATTTGTCGTACTTTGACAGTAGGCAATTTAATAAAGAACCAATTATTGGTGTAGTCTCTATCGTTTTGTAACTTTCATCGTCAAAAAAGGTTGTATATCCTTCACGCAAATTTAGCAAGTATGTAATTAAAATTTGCAATCAATAAGAGTCATTCGATGTCATATTTATGATGTTCACTGTAATCTCCCGACGTCCTTTGATGATAAAGAACTGCAATAAATAAAAACTGCGTGTATTTGTTTGACAGTTTTTAGGTGTTTCTTATAATTATAATTTTGTATATTTATGATTAACTTAAGAAAACTGTTGATTGTTTAAAAAACAACTGTTAAAGTTATAAAACAATATCATTAAACAGTATTAAGACACCAATTAATTAATTTTTGGTAGATATCTAATCTGGTAATCCTTTGTTATTTGTATTTTGACGTTATGTACAATAAATCTTTCCTATAACTGAAAATTTTTAGGCCAGTAGATTTTTTTCCCTGAAATAAAAAATACATCCCTAACTTATCCTAATTCTCTGTATTTTTTTTCTATTCTGCTTATCGTCGAATGAGAGATACATCCGCATGCTAGCAACAACACCAATCATTAAAATTTCAAAGTTGAAGGCATTTTAACAAAAACTGGTGCTGACGTGATCACTCGAAGATTATTCACCCTGTATAATAAACTTTTTTCATATTGCATTAGAGAATTTCAAAGACCACAATTCAAAAAATTTGAATTATCTGTAAAAAAACTAGTTTCTTGTTGGATACCGCATCTGTTGACGGACGAACAGGAAGCAATTAGAGTCAATTGGTGTAAAAAACTCTAAACCGGTTTAACGCAGGTAACTCAAAAAATATATTGTCACTGGTGGTGATGATTATCCTAGATTTACTCCTATGAATCCAAAAATGAACGTCAGTCGGCTGTTTGGATGTTCCAAGATGAACCAAAACCGACGAAAGTTCTCCAAAAAGTAATGGCCACCAAGATAATTTACTTTTCCAAAAATTAAAAATGAACTGCGTGGTTAAAGGTTCCGGTCCCCAGAAGATGCAGTCAACGCATTCAAAAACTCTATTTTGAATGTACCAACAAACGGGTGAAGTAACTGCTTCCAGAATTGGTTCCAAAGGATGCAAAAATATATTTCTCTTCGTGGAGAATACTTTGAAAAACAATAGTGTTATCTATAATTTTTTTCTAGCTCTATATGCAAAATATAAAAGTAAACTCTTGTACTTATAAGTTTTTTTTGGGAAGACGATTTCCTACTATATCTTGCAAACCACCATACAGGGTAAGTAGTTGGTTAGAAGTGATAAAGGGTTATCAATCAAAGTTTGTTAATGAGGTATTTTGCACTGATATGAATACTTTTGATTGCATTTTAAACATTCACTGGCCTAAGTCGTTGACCTTAGGTATAAATTGAGAAAATTTACAAACTTTTTATCCAGTCTCAATTTATTAACGACACAAGTTTTACAAATTATGGGTTTATCTGATGCTGGTACGCCGTTGTCCCATGAAGATACTATGAAATGGGCTCCGTACGTCAGAGATCACGGAATCACCCAGTTTATTAATTTGTATAAAAGAGAGGCTGATCGAAAAAATGATCCGTTTAAATGGGGAGATGAAATTGAATATACTTTGGTGAATTTCAATAAAAATAAGAAGGAAGCAAAATTGAGTTTAACGAGTTGCCAGGTTCTTGAAGAGATAAGTGATGATTGTTTCAAGAAAAATGGGATCTGGACCCCGGAATATGGAGCATTTATGTTGGAAGGTACGCCTGCGGTACCATATGAAGGATTGAATTTCGTGGAAGTGGAGGAAAATATGACAAAACGAAGAAAAGAGTTGAAAAGATTTTTGAAAAATGGTGAAAATTTACTGTGTATTACCAGTTTTCCTAGGTAAGTTTTTTTGAAATAATTGAGTTTTGTAACTAACTATCTAGTTTCCACCGCATTCTTCTGATCATAATTTTCAAAGTTATGAAACTATTGTATGGACAAATTTTCAAATTATTACGTGTTCTGGAAGTGGACAAAAAGAGAGGATATTTTCAGTAATCTGGCTTTAGTTTTTGACCTTACTTTTTAATTACTATTCTGTTTAAGTACATTTGATTCTCATTGTTTTCTGTTTCAAGAGTTACAACTCTGCATGTTATTGATTTGTTATAGAATGGGCTGTAAAAATTTCACTTTTCCTGAAAGCGAAGTAACTCCAGGAAAAGGACTAACTAAATCTCTATTTTTCCCCGATACTGCCATATGTCAAATTCATCCAAGGTACCAAAATACTACCAAGAATGTTTTAGGAAGAAGAGGAGCAAAGCCGTTTTATAATCTCCCCAGTAAGTTAAATCTATTTTCCAAAAACATTTATCCAGACAAAAAATATAAACCGGCTTCTAATGCTTTTAGCCAAAGTCCATTTTATGTGTTCTATATATACAAGGTTCATATAAAATTTATTGTTACAGTATTTAAAGACACGAATACAAAATTTCCAATAGACGATTGCCATAAATTAGAAAAGAATGCTTTACCTGATCATATTTATCTTGATGCTATGGGATTTGGAAGTGGATACTCTTGCTTGCAAGCCACATTTCAGGCCTCAAATATTGATGAGGCTAGAATAATGTATGACCAGCTAGCACCATTTTGTCCTATAATGGTAAGTTTAAAGAATAACTCGTAGGTAGGGGAGGTTCGGCGATGATGTCACCCTTTTTTTCAATTACTTAGATCAATGTATAAATTAGCTAGTATATTCATATAATCCATGGAGCAGGTCAAGAATATCTTAATCTAGATAAGTTTTACTTTAAAATGCATTAAAATATAAAAATGTTGTTTTTATTGAACTCTTCACATTTCATGAAAAGTGTGCCATACACTGTTGATATATTCTCGTTTTATGAATTGATGTAACCATGCCCAGCCAGCTTTTTCCTTAGTACGATTGAACAGTCAAAACCAATTAAACTACTTTTCATATCCATTTGGTATGATGGTACCCTATGCCACCATATTAAACATCTCGGGTGCCATCATATCAAAAATTGACAATTATAAACTTTGTTAAATTCTCACACTGTAACGGCAACATGGCTAATGGTGTTATTCATGTTTAGAAAGCCTAATATTCATACTATCATATCCATCACCATCCACCCTCAAATCAGTGAAATTAAAAAATGATGAAAAATAATTTCAATGTTAATCTCCAACGGCAGCTTGTATTCAACTATCACATCTCTGCTACAATAGATTTGTTGTGGTCTCTAGCATCTCTAGGGTTTGGTTTTAATTAAATTCAAAGTCGCTAAAATTGGCAGGGTGCCATCATAGGATGCCATCATATCTATATTTCCCCTAAGTGAAGCTACTGAAGGAATCATTTATATTTTCAGATGGCTTTAGCCGCAGCAGCACCTTTTCACAGAGGCTATGTCTCTGGTATAGATACTAGATGGAATGTATCTTGCAATACGCATGACTGTCGAACTGCAGAAGAACGAGGCCTGACACCTTTAAAACATAATAAATTCGTAATACCAAAATCACGATATAACTCCATAGATTGCTATCTTTCACCACAGGGTGAAAAGTACAATGATACAAGTTTGTTTTATTACGAAGAGGATTTTAAGAGATTAGTTAATAGTGGAATCGATAGTCTTCTTGCAAAACACATCGCTCACTTATTTATTAGAGATACAATTTCTTTGTTTAAGGAAAATCTTCATCAAGATGATGTAGAAGATACTGGACATTTTGAGGTAATTTTAAATATTTTTATGATTTGTAGTCTACAGTTGGATTAGCAGACCAACTAAATCATAATATTTTTTCCAGAACATTCAGTCTACAAACTGGCAAAGCTTGAGATTCAAACCTCCTCCACCGGGTTCTGGAATCGGATGGAGAGTTGAGTTTAGACCATGTGATCTTCAAATTACTGATTTTGAAAATGCCGCTATAGTTTGTTTCTTGGCGCTTCTAACAAGAATTATCGTAAAATACAATTTAAATTTTTTAATACCAATGAGTAAGGTGAGTAATATTTTTTTTTCATTCAAACAGAAGTAAATGAAAAATATTACAATATTATACTTTTCGTTTGGTGCGTTTGAGGAATTCCCATAAAATATCTCTTATGATAGGTATCTGTGAGCTTATGTACAAGAGAGAAACTATATTTTGCGGAAAAGCTATCTTCTTAGCTGATAAGGAGTTCAGTAAGTATTTGGCGGCTTCTCTATTATATCCACAGTCAAACAACCAATGGTTGAGATCATCGAAACTTCCGTCACAGTCACATGTATCTGTGGTATACATTTTAATTCTATAAAGGTAGCATGTCCAAAAATAAGGCATCTGACATATACATAGTATACACTTTCCTGGAAGGAAGGCTTCGTTCAGCTAGAGGAGAAAAGGGAAGAGAAGGATATATCTTGCATTAGGAATTGTTACTGTGGTTTGTAAAACCTGCCCATTCAATTTCCCAATTTTGTTTGAGATTTTCTTTTCTAAGTGATATTATATCCCCCTTTGTTAATTCGTTAATTACCTACAAGACCAGAAGAAGCGGCATCTTTAGCAAGCTCATCTACTCTTTCATTACCTGGAATTTCAGAAGATCATTTAAACCATATAAATCCAACATTTTTGTTTAAATCCTTGAGCCGTGTTAATTTTTCGAGGATGCTGACTGTAATGCTGTTACTGTATACATTTTTCTGGTAATTTTTCAATGTCATTAAAGCTGATTGTGAATCAGATAAAATCATATACTGTTCAAATTCTAAGTTACTGTTTAGGATCCATTCCAAGGCTTTGTTGATGGCTACTAATTCAGCTGTAAAGATTGAACAGTTTGGATTTAATAAGTACTGTAGGGATTCTTGTAAGTTTATAAACAGCACTACCAACTCCAGCACCGGATTTGGAACCATCGGTGTATATTTTGCATATTGGTTCTCGGATACGAGATTAATTTACACAAATTTTGCTTCAGTCCGATCAGTTCAGAGATGTTGGACAGAATCCATCTACTTTGCACTGATGACGGCGCAACTACGCCGTAGCCGGTTTGCAAGTGACGTTAACCTTTCTAATTACATTACTGTTATAAATGAAACTAATTGTTTCTAATTAATTCCTCGATTTAATGAAAAAATTATGAACATTCTAAGACATTGATAAATTATTTCGATATTGACATATCATCGTCAGAATTACAGAAGTTACATTTGATGTGATGCCTACCTGATGTTTAATATTTTGGCTAGTCCAAATAGTGACCTATCTTATGATTGACTTAATACATATGAATAGAAAAAACAAGAAGATATGATATTACAAATATTAAAGCTTAGTTGTTATTAGCCCTATGAGGATATCCTGGATAACTTTTTCCATTTAGGATCAGTATAACTGTGCAATGACATAGGAAACCATCTCTGCTGATCTTCACTTCTTACTTAAGAAGACAGTTTAATAGTGGAGAGCTCCCTAGATTTATCTGTTCATTGACGACTTCATATTGTGGGTCTCTTAAGTGTCTTCTAATTTTTAATCCTTCAAGGAAATCTAGTTCTTGTTTCTTATCACAAATATGTAATACTTCTGGTTCTGTGTTAATGAATGTTTGGTGTCAAGTAGATGTTTTGCGTAATGGGATTTATCAGGTTGTTTTAATCTGTATGCTCGTAAGTGTTCATTCAAAATTTCGACTGGTTTGACCAATATAGACAGCATTACATTCCGGAAATTTAAGTTTGTATATCCCATACATAGAGCCCAGTAATTACTTGTTTCTTCTTAGTTAAACGGTTATTGGTTTGAAGAAACTTTTTCAAACTACTCCGGACCAGTTTAGTACGCTCTTCTTTCTTGTCATAATCTTTTAGGTTTTTTATTTTTTTAGGTTGACGAAAATATCCAAAAGGCACAAAAACCTGATGCTGTAATAGAACAAAAATTCTGGTTTAGAAAAAATATTTTCCACAGCAGGCAACATCACAGAAGTGGAATTTTATTTCGTAATACAAAATTAACGTATCAACATATCGACGATACACTTTTAAACGAACATAACAAGAGATGTAATACGAATAGTGAGAAAGAAAACCACAATAGTGATAGTAAATCAAACGAACTTGAAAGGGATGAAGCACAATATGCTCATGGTAACCACAGTGTTTTAAATAACAAAAAACACAATGGAGTTAATAACTTTGATAAAGATGTGAAAAAAATTTATAAAAATGGTTATTTTTTGTCTGAACGGCGTAGAAGTTATGGAAATGAAAATGGAACTAAATATTTGGCAGTGGCAAGTGAGATTGAAAGGAGTAATGTGGAAGATTTCGAAGATGAGTTAGTTGAAATGAGTATTGGTGAAATACTGAATGGAAAGGTAATTTTTTTTAATTAGCTTTATGGCTTTGGCATAAACCAATTAGCCAGACCCATTTTTTCACATTAATTCTGAATATATTATGTTATATATTATGTTTTTGATTTTTTTCAAACTCTTTTTTTATTGTTTTGTTTTATAAACTCATTGACAAAATTAACACTTAACACTAAAATTTGCTAAAATTTAACACTAAAATTTGCTAAAATTTAACACTAAAATTTGCTTATTTGTGATTTAGAAGAAATCTTTTAATTTTCAACCGATTAAAATGATTTTTGCGACACAATTTATTGAAATTATCAAAAGCATTTTGAATTTTTGTGAAAATAGATTTAACAAATTATTATACCGGATGGAATGAAACAATATTTAAATTCACCCTGTGGGGTAAACTGAAGGCGACAAATTTTTTCTTTGCAAATGATTAGAAAGATTTATTAATTCTCGATATTTTGTTTATATTTTTTTATTGTATTCTTTTATTTTTTCATTTATTGTTTTTTTTAAATATTTTCGTCAACACACTTACAATTTATTTTTCGTCTATATTGCTCACAATTTTTGTTTGTAGCTTACAATTTCATTTTAGCCCTTATAATGTGATTGTACAAATTCATGTTAACCTGAATGTTATTACTAAATACTAAACAATTAGGACTTATTGATAAGTTAATATAATTTTTAATTATATCGTTGTATAGCAAATCAATGCTTTTCTTGTACATTGGACTGTGACCAGTGAGAAGGCCCCTTATTGTTCTGAATCGATTCCTGCTAATCTTGAGGTAGTTCTTCTTTTGTCTTTCGACGGTTCTTCAATTAATGTTTGCGTTTGACTCAGTCTAGTATGCATTCCTGGATATGAAGTTGATGAGCCCTTTCTGGTCAATTCATTAGCTTTTGCGTTGCCCTTTACCGCCACCCGGCTATCTGTGCAGATTTTAATCAGTACATTGCGCTCCTGTCTAAATATTGATTTCTCTGGAACATGCAAGTGTTTGTTAATAGTGAAATCCTTATTTGTGGGTGTATCCAGCACCAGTTTCTTCGTGGTTTTGGATCCGTTTGAATATTATCTCCCACCATTTCCTTTATCTTCTTGTGATCCGATCTATTCCTCGTGTTTAGTTGCCCTAGAGGTCCCATTCTTGTTTTCCCCATGATTATGACAATCGAGGGGAGGTCCTGCAGTGTGTCCTTGGCTGTTGTAGATGTTGATTTCTAAGCTTCCGTTATGCTGAAGCAGGTAAAAGTCTTCATACCTAGCTCAATTTAGTAGCGGCTATTTTTTGGCTTATCTTTGTTCACCGTACCAAAAATACGTACCTACGTGATCATGGGTTTCAACGCTATATTGTATGTCCAATACTCCATTTTGGGACATAGCCCGTTTTCCCGTGGCTCGTCTGACTATCATTAACGTAGCCTCGGATTTTTTATTTAATATTTCCAGCTGTTGGTTCCAGGTTCGAGTCTAAAATCACCCAGAAATATTGAACTTCCCCCGACAGCTGGAAAAGGGCCAGAGGTCTTAAGCTCTCTAACTTCCTTCTTCGAGTAAATGGATCATTTGGAGGGACTGATATTGAAACCCTCTTCTTCTGTTGATTTGTATTCTCTTTTACTGTGATATTGACTATTTTCGACATAACGTTATATACAAAATAAGGATTAAAGAAAAACGTTACATTTTCATTACACTTGTGTTCATTATGTTGCTAACTGTGATAAAATCTGTATAATTTTTTTAGGAAGGACAATTTCGAGGAATTATACCTTTAATGCACAAATATTTGGAAACTTTAGATTTAGACGAAAAAAATCTTTTGAAAATAAATCAATATTTAAAATTAATGGAAAGTAGATCTTCTGGGGAACTGTTTACTGCAGCAGCTTGGATGAGGAAATTTGTCACAGATCATCCCAAATACAGGTACAATTATCTGTTCGATCTGCTAGTTTTAATATAAATACTTGCCAGTTTTACTTAGAATAATTGGGCATTATTTTTCATTTCAGATTCGATTCTATAATAACGGAAGAAATCAATTACGATCTTTTAGTTAGGATGCGCAAAATTCAAAATGGAGAAGTGACTTGTCCAGAACTGCTGGGAGAATTTAAAAAATAACTGCGGTTATAATTAATATATTCACTGATATTCAGTAATCAAATTAACATAAAATAATATTGTCTTTTGAATACCTTCCTAATTATTGGGCATTAGAATAGAGAACCAAAAAAAGTTACCTACTCCATCAAAGAACCCAAAACGTAACTCTAGATTAGGTATAGAATGCTAATAAGAGTCGATTAGGGAATAATAATGCAAAAAGAAGGAGTTTAATGAATAGATGAGAAGACGTTGTGGATTTTATAAATGTAGGTAAATGGGCAAGTAAAAAAATTAAATGGGACACAAAGTGTACGATAATTGTACTAATCTACAAGCCATAATAGCAAAAAGGACGAAATTAAATCACAAAAGGGGGTAAATAGCTTGAAGAACATGAAAAAGATGTGATGGATGTAAAACTAAATACTATTTATTGAATCTTTAGATTGATTTATCTACAAAGGCTTGTCAAATTTTTTATTCCAAAATTATAAATTGTTTCAGATGTATTTATATAGAGGTTTAAAAATTTTCACCAACCCTATAAATATAATATAACCTTATTTATAAATTAAAACAAATGCGATATAGAAATGTTTTATTGCTGAAAATTTTGCTACAAAATAAAAGATAAATCACTTGACTTTCTTCTTTTCTACCACAGCCTTCCTCATTTTCGTATTTTGCAAAGAAATGCCTAAATATTGGAATCCAAGAAGTAACGCAACTTGAAATATGTTGAACAAAACCATTTGCGGAATGCTGAGAATTTTGTAGATCGGATACAGCCATACACCGTCTTTAATGTATATCCAAAAATATCTGAAAATTATTAAATTAATATCATAAATATGCGAATGTATTAATATGGTCAAAAAAGTGATTGAAACACAAAGTGAAAGTCATTCGTGAGCAAAACTGTAGGAGGAGATATGACGACAAATAATTATTATTGAACTGATTCGAATAAGGTCAGCTTGTGCTAACAAGAGTATAATATAATATGCATGTCATAGGATGATTATTTCTTTAGAATAATACGATATGACAACATCGAATTTGTACGTTGGTTGCCAGACTACTACTAAATATTTTATTTGAGTCTCAAAATATGTTAATTTTGTGAAGCAATTTGGAACGAATTAAAGTTCGCTAGGTAAATGAGAAATAAGGGTGTGTTAGTGAAGGACTGTTACGGCGCTATAGTTTCGTTGCGCGTGCTGGAGTAATTGCCCCTTTTGTACACATGCAGTGGTACAACAAAATGAATTAATTTACATATTGGACGCAATAACCTAACGAATCAATCACGAACTTAAAATTCCTTATAGTATCAGTACCTAGTGAACTTAGACTTTCGTTTTTTCGGCTTCTAATGATAGTGGTTTTTGAAGGCCTATCTTTTTATAATTCAAAACGGTCTATCAAACTACCACTGTTACTCTGTCTATTACAACAAACCGCATCTCAAAATTATTAATGTTCATAAAATAAAGAGCGATTGAAAAAAATATTATTATGAATTTTAAGAATTTAAAAACACCAACTTTTTCAGAAACATTTCCTTATATTATCACCTTGATTATGTCATTTTCATTATACTTGCTGCTTAAATAAACAAAATTTCAAATTGTTCAACAATTTTTGAAAAAAAACATTTTAATCAACTTTTATCATGTTATAGGGCATAAGATTTCCTATAATTTTGATGACTACTGAAAGAGATATCAGCGTAAAAGACTCCAATTTCGAGTTCTCTACGTTGTGCTTGCAAGCTGTGTCACAAGCTCCAGCGGAATTTATTCGAGAATTAGGAAAATGATTAGAGGTCGATATGTTTTTTGATGAGGGATATGACGTCGGAGATGTTGGGTAGGTTTTTCGACCTTACTTCCCCAGACTAGTATTTTTTATAATTTCACCAGTAGGTTATCAATTTTTATTTTGATGTTAATTAGTTCCATAATTTGTACGAATAAATCTTAATCTAGCTTTATAAGTTTTACTTAGAATGATTGGTAAATATAGATGTTTGTTTGGTAAATAAAGATGTTTATTTGGCGGGGTCATATAATGATCCCACGAGGTCGTCTTTGTCTTAGTTTTGACGTGGTCATCGGAAGGTTAAACAACAATATCCACATTTTTAAACCTACAATCGCGCCCCACTACCAAATAATTGCCAAATTTTAGTTATACTTACAGAGCTTGATATACACTTGCGTAGAAGATCAAAATAGGAGCAACACTTTTGAACTTTATAAAATTATCTTTCTTAGGCAGCAGAATTTCAATGGCCAAAGGAATAAGTATGAAGGTATGTAGTACGTGATTCAACCACGTCGGAAAAAATGCGTCCATAACTTTCGGGAAAACCAACTCTCTATCAACGGCCCAAATTGACCAGAATGTAAACACCACTAGAGCACTTCCAGGAAATACAAGTCCGTTAAATAGATAGGCTCGTGATTTACCCAGAAGTTTTTGTATCCCTGAAGGAAGGCTCAGTAGCTTTGATAGTTCATCTATGATGGCTACAGTGAGGAAAACAATTTGAAGAATCTAGAAAAAAAAAAAAAGAAAAAGGTTAACAATATATCATTTTTAACGACAATAAAATGATGGGATTTCACAACCGTGCACTGCGCCAACACTGGCTATTTTGTTTATATAAGTGACAATAATGTGACAGTTGGTATATAGTTATTTTCCTAACTAGTCCGGAAAGAGATACTTTTTCTCACTTGTTAGAATCAACATTTATTTACGAGCGGGAGAAATGAAAAAAAAATTAATTAGTCTAAAAATCGCTAAAATAGGAAAAATAATTTTTTACTATCTTCCACAATAAAGGAAGCTCACATGGAAAACAAAAATCGGTAAATTTACATTTTTGCAAATAATTCTGGAGCCGTGCCTGTTATTGACAATTTTCAAACAACACAAAATTATATATTATTTATAATCTTAAAGCCCTTCTACCACTTAGTGGTGTAGGGCGTGTCGCAGTTACTCTTCCTTCACGAATTTTTTCCATTCTTTCCTATTTTGAGCTAAGTCCTTTGCTTCTTTCAAGCTTCTTTCTCTTTTATCCAGTAATCCAGCTATTTCCTTATCCCAAGTTTTTCTAGGTCTGCCCCTTTTTTAATTTTTTCAAATTTTTGCTTTTCATACTCTCTTAACCGGTCTTACTTCATTCATACATTGTAAATGTCTCCACCATTCTTGTTAACTTTCTTCCATTAAGTCTAAGGTTGATTGTATTCCTAGGTTTTTCCTTATATCTATGGTTTTTCATTCTATCCTCTTTTGTTACACATCCTACTTTTCTTAAATATTTCATCTCTGTCGCCTGTATTTTACTTTTTTGTTGTCCTGTTAACACCCATGCTTCGCATCCATATGTAAGTATTGGTCGATATATTGTTTTAAATACTTTTAATTTCGTATCTTTAGATATTCTTATTTATAAATTTGGTATTCATAGCATAGTATAGTTTGTTATTTTTAACTATTCTATTATTAATAACTGCTTCCCATATTCCGTTTTCGTCTATTATTGTTCCAAGGTACTGGAAATGTTTAACTTGCTCCATTTTGTCTGTATCTATTCTTACATTTATTTCCTCTTTGTCATCTCCAATGACCATAACTTTCGTTTTGTTTTTATTTATTTTCATTCCCATTTCTACCATTATTGCATTCCACACTATATCTTGTAGCTCTTTTTCATTGTTTGCTATTAATATAACATCGTCTGCAAATACTCCTTCACTGATGTTTTGTCCCACACATACTTTTTTACTTAGTTTTGTGCATTTCTTAACGATCTCATTCATATGTAAATAATAAATAACAAAGGGCTTGGGCTCCCTCCTTGTCGTAGTCCCATATTTGTAGTGAAATTTTCTGTTATATTGTTATTTCTTCTATCTCATTTTTCTCATAGATGTTCAGTTTTATTCTTATCATTTTTGTATTCAATCCCCTTTCTGCTAATATTTTCCACATTTTTTTCTTGTACTGCAGTTTCTATCAACTGTTTAATAGTAAATATGTGGTATTGAGAGCTTCTTCCACTTCTGAATCCACTCTGTGATTCCTCCAGTGTATTTTCGATTGTCGACCTGATTTATTTCTCCAACATTTTCATCGCGGTGCTAATTAATATTATTCCTCGATAGTTATTGCAGTCTTTCACATCACCTTTCTTGAAAATTGGTACAATGAGTGCTTTTTGCCAGTCCCTTGGTATTGTTTCTTCTTCTAGATTTTTATTGAAAATTTGTAACATCATATCTTTTTCTTTTTGTCCAACATTTTTAATCAATTCTGATGTGATTTTGTCATATCCAGGCGCTTTTCCATTTCTAAGTTCTGTTATCACCTGTTCTATTTCTTCTTTATTTATTTTTATTTCTGCATATTTGTTCCTCTCTTTATTTTGTATCATTAAGTAGTTCCTGATAATATTCTTTCCATCTTTGCATAATTTCTTCTTCTGTTAATATTTCGCCGTTCTTATTTTTTACAAAATATGTGGCCTGATATTTTTCCGTTTTTATATTCTTTAATGCTTTATAAAAGAGTTCCTGATTTGCTTTGGAGTCTTCTTCTATTTTCTCCATTGTTCGCTCTTCGATGTTTTAATTAGTTGTTTGGTTTTCTTTCTTTCATCCTTATATTTATTATATTTCCCTTCTGTTCTATTCGATAAGTAGTTTTTCCATGCCATTTTCTTTTATTTCACTTGGATTTTTATTTCTATCGTCCACCATGAAGTTTGTTTCATATTATTTTGTTTTCTATTTATTCCACAACAACACAAAATTACGACTGAAAATACTCAACTTTTTTGCCATATAACTCTAGTGGTTTACGACATACCAATAAAGAGCATTGAAATTGTGGCCATCCTGTATAAACAGATTTTTTAAAAAGATAGATAACCCTTTTTTTATAATTATTTATCTGTAAATATTAAATTATTTATTTTCGTAAAAAGTTTATCCGGGTCGCGACCCTGATTTTGTTTATTAGTAAATAACAAATAATAATCGGTAGTCTGAAGCATAAGATAAATACAGGTTTATTTTAAAATTAAGACAAAACAGTCAAATTAGAGAATTCCGATAAGGTTAGAGTTTATTATCTCTGCTAGGAGGGTTGTTCTTTATATTTTGTACAATGTCAGTTATTCCACTCGCTTGTTGGTACATTCAAAATGGAGATAAACTGGTTTAGAGTTTTTTGACACCACCCATCAACTTTGAAAATTAAGTCGAAGCGGTCTGAAACGTTGGCGTTAAGTTAACTAAACATGAACGTTAATTTTGACATTTGTTGACAGGCGCCAACTATGTTGTTATATGTAACACTTAAAAGACGACCCTGGTATTTAATTCATTCTCTAAAAAATATTTAAAAGTATTAGATGAAATTAAAGCATGAGGCAATCAACAACATAAAGTGATACAGTTTCCAGTAAATGTTCGTCGGGTCATATAGCCCGGAAAGTAGTTGTTTCTTCCTAATTAAACGGTCATTTTTTTGAAATAATCTTTCTCAAACTAAGTAAGGCGTGGAAATAGTATTAAAACTATTATTTTCATACCTAAAGTTTATTTAATGATTTTAATGTGTAGGAAACTTATGCTAACCGAAGCATCGGGTTTTCCTTGTCTTAATAGTTTCCCTGGTTTTCTCCAGACCTGATCCACAAATGGAGAAATTTAGCTTAAAAGACTAAAGCTTTAAGCTATGACAACTATAAATGATACTCACATAACTCCAATGGGTGGCGAAATAGAATTTGTATTTGTCGATAAATAACTTTTCATCAGAGTTGGATTTCATGACACTCAATAAATTTGTATAAGAAACACCAGCAAATAATAGTACAATTAATACAAATGATAAAAGTATTAAAATAACAATGTTATTAATAAACCCCATCTTGTAGGAGGAATGTTGTTGTTTGTTTGAATCTTAAAAATATTTGGTATATATATAAATAAGTTGCATATATCGATATCATATGCGTAGGTAATATAAGGTAATATAAGGATATTATTAAATAAATAAAGTTCATTAGAAACAATAATTCGAATATAGTTTTCAACCCAATCCAAACAAATGAAAAGAAATAATATAAGTACCTACCAGCAATTATGTCGAGCAACATGATTGTGTTTAAACACATGGGCATGCATTATGACAACCTAATTTGAACCTTATGATAATAAAAAAGACACGCTATTGCCATGGATAAAAAGTCGATATCGGTTTCCTTTCATTTAAATATTTTATAGCATTTGCGGTATATCAAAATAAACAGTTTTTATTTCATACTGTCTGGTAGATTTAGTTTACTGTCTCCATTTTGAGACCGGCAAATGAGCTATTACAGAAGAATAGCCGGTAAATGTAAGACCGGATTGTTAATTTTGAGTTTTGACACAATAAAACCTCAAATGAAACTTTTGTAACAAAATTTAATTTCTTAAGCAAATACAACAAAAACTACCTAGGGGTTCGATGGATTAGAAATATTTATATTAATTGTACATTTCGAATGTCCGGAAACAGTAATTTTAATTTTCTGTCCTCCGGCCGGAAAGCATCAACTTTCGGGCCACCGCGCTAAACGAAGTTGAACAGAAAAATAGTATACACGCCTCGGCCAGTAAATAAGAAAGCCTCAGGTCACATGTTTGTCGACCTCAGCTTCGCTTCAATTATTACTCGCCCAGTGTAAGTTGGCACTTGTACTTTGGACTTCTGAGATGCGCGGTAGAACATCCGATCGCTCGAGGCTACTGAAATGGAGGACCCCAGTCTCTGTTTTGACCGCAACCGGTTAACCAGTGGCGTAGAAGTATTATAGTAGTTTTTAGTTACGGAAATTATTATCAGTAGTTAGTTTATAGAAGGTGTGGTTTTAGCTTATAGTTTAGTTATAATTATTAGAATGGATTTTAAAAGTAAATTAAAAAATAAACCTTTAAGTGGTCAATGCCGTGAACTAGTGTCCAATCTATTAAAGTTTATGAAGGAAAAAGCTACACGACAGGAACCCATTATACCTTTGGCCTAAGAGAAGGCCTAACCGCAAAACTAAAGTCTTACCACATTGTCCATAAAGCTGTACCCACAATAAAATAAATTCATGATGAAGTTTTCTGAAAAATTTGAATACGAAGGTAGTATGGAATCGCTACGAAAGGAAATTCACATGATAGGTTTTAGATGTAGAAAAATCAGAAATGATCGAAAAGTGTTGGTAATAACCCCCTCGATATTATTTGAGTTTTTTTTCTGAAAAATCTCAAAGTGAGAATAAAGCTATTGACAAAAATAAACTCCACCTAATTTATTCAAATGTATTTTTGAAAAAGCTTAAAATACTAACGCCCCTCCATCGATTTAAATTGAATTTACTTTTGAAGAAGATTAAAATGTGAATAAAAATATAGACAAAAGCTTCCCTTCCCACTACTGCTTATATTTCTTTTTAAAGAGCTTGAAATTAGAACAAAGCAATTGACAAAAGCTCCTCCCAGTCGATACTACACACATTTCTTTGTGAAAAAGCTTAAAATATTAATAAATCCATTGACAAAATCCCCCCCTCGATATATATAAAAAATATATATATACAGATACATTCAAACACAAACGGAACATAGGGATTTCAAGCATTGTATCAGAACTGCTTTTGAACTAGTCGACCAACATCCAGCTTCAACAGATTAAAAGCACGATTATTACAATCGTTTATTTGGACACCTATAACATATCGTACAATTCCCACTACTTCGTATTCTCAACTGTGGGCGGTCCTTAATTAGCGTCAGACAGTCAGCAAACAGCAGTCTATAGCCCATAACTTTGTTTCAATTTAAAGAATTCTACTGTATTTTGTTTTATTTAGGAATTTATTTTTATTTTGAAAGCTGTTATTGCCAAAAGAAATCAAAACATATTATCTTAACTCGAAACATTAATTGTTAAAGAGAATTTAACAATTAATTTTCGATTTTAACAACATAAAACGTAAGCATATTGTTTCAATATGTAGCGACGTTTACTACCCCCATCAGATAATTATTCAATACTAAATCGCAGTTCGCACACCTCGCACATAACTAACAAATTTTGGAAGGAGAAGGGGAGGGGTTTCTCACATTGGTTCTGAATCCAGCTGTCCAGATCAATACTTGATATTCATTGAAGTGAACTTATAGAAATGTTTTGTTAGTGGACTATTTAGATCGGACAATACATTAAATCCCTATGTTCCGTTTGTTTTTGAATGTATCTGCATAAGATCCTAGCCTTGTAATCTCCTATTAAGATAAATAAATATTTGTAAACACCCTAATGTTAAGTGATTATTTATGAACCCACAATTCAGGTAATACCATTAATTATAACAAAGAATTAAATATTATTATAAACATTTCTCATAGCTAAAAATAGATTTCTTGCAGTGACAGTATCATCACTTTTCAGAAATAAAATTAAAAAGTATGTTTTGAGACCCCAGCAGCCGTCATGTACCTACGACTATGTTGAGGGTCGTACGAGAGTAGTCCGCTCAATATATCTATCTTTACATTTACTGTTACTGTTACTTTTTGTTCGCGCCTATCTCAAATGCCAACTTACACTGGGCGAGTTATACATGTGATCTGAGACATTTCTTACTTTACTGGCCTAGGTCTGTAATATACTATTATTGACATGCATATTTAAATCGTTGCTATGTAGAAGTGGTAGTCTGATTTTAATACATAAATGTGCCTAATAATGTCAAATATTGACGTTATTGAAATAATGAGACGTAAGAATGAAAAATTCAGTTTTTTACAGTATGAAATAAAATACGTTACGTGATACATCCGGTAAGTCTCTTACAGTACTCTTTCGATATTCAGGACTCGGCTCCTTCGTCGCCTCATCCTTAACCATCTCATTTGTACTGTAATACTTGACTTACTGAACTTATGATGTAAATTACTATAACTTCATCACTGGCTCGCTCTAAACAAGTTGTATGACTTTTGGCAATAGATCGTTTCCAAGGTGTCGCCATCCCGCGCCTTATTGTCAGCTGATCACGGAAAACCTTCAGAAAGATGGATGAAAATAGCATCTTTCACTGATATATATATAAATCGAGAACAAAAGTTAATTACGATGACGTACTTGGAAAAGGTCAATTATTGTGATAGTATACGAAATGATTTATCTCGGTGTTCATATAATGGCCAACAAGTAAAGTATATGAATAATTAAAATTAATAAAAATGATATTAATGATTATGTAAACTATGTATTGGGTAAGGTTTGTAAAACTAGATTACGTTTATATTGATGTTATAACTTTCACATTTATTATTATTGTAATGTTTTTCTTATTTGTTTAAATAGTTTTTATGGGTGGTATAAAATTATACACACTACTATGGCTAATTACTATTGATTTATTATTAGAAACACACACTGTATTAAACTTAATTTATATACACACTTTACTTAATATCTACTAATTTATTTACACTTGGTATAATAGTTCTAATTTATTTTTACCACTTGAATATTACACTATTTATCTTAAACGATTCACTCTTTCATTCTCTGTCCGATTACTAAAAACTTCTGTAAACTGTCTGTGAATTAAGTCTGTAATAACTTTTTACTAACTGTTAACTCACTCAAAAACTCGCGTATATATAGTCTTTCTCAATTCTCGAAAGTTCTTGAATTTACTACGCTCTTCATATGCGTAAACACTGCAGTAACCAGAAGATTCTAGAAAGCGAATTCGCTTACATTTATAGTCGAGTGACAGGGCCAGCTTTGAGTTGGTGACTTCGTAACATTATGTAAAAGCCGTTACTTTGTATTTAGGTGAATACTTTATAGTTTAGTTTTAATATATTACATTATATTTAGTCGTAAGTATAATTTATAAATAGATATCGAAGAATAAAAATATATTATTCTAATGCTTTGACAAAGTTTTGAAAAATAATTTTTCAAAAACAGTGACCGTTCAACGAAGAAGAAACAACTACTCCCCTGGCTACATGCCCCGACAGACATTGAATTACACTTCTAAGTCAAACGGGGTTGGTAAATCTACAAGATTTAAACCAATCATTCCGGTTTGCAACTAAAAGGGACAACATAACTTGTAGACCGGTTTCGGCGTATTGCGCCTCATCAGTACAAGGTATATGTTATCGTCCGAGAGTTAATCCCGGACTGAAATGTGACTATAATCAACAACTATACATCTCGTCCAGTTACGGAAATGTTTAGTTGCGAAAATAGCGACATCTCACCTCTAAGTCACAAACCAAAATTCGAATGAGACAACAAACCACGTGGGCTTGAAACAAAAATGAATGAATAAAAATATATTTTTATTCTTCGATATCTATTGGTAAAACGCTTTACTAAATACGACAATTTTACAGGAAACTGTAATAATTCATTTTTATAATTTATAAGGCCAGCCTACGTGCAGGTAACTTGCTTACCTTTGTAGGAATTATAAGAATAATATGTAAATATGTATTCTATATAAAATTACTTCAGGTTGATGAATAAAGAATAATAAATTTATAACAATAGCAATTAAAAATTGTGAAGGTTAACAAAAAGGCAGTGTAGCATACGATTAATTTCTTTAAAAAAAGTAAAAACATCATATTGATCAAAATAAAATCACAGATATAGTATATACTAGTCGGCTAGTTTGTAAAGAGTGTATAGAAAATTTTTTTGGTTATAAACTGAGATCATATACTATAACTAAGTAAAGTTTATCCAAAATCAGTTGCAGAAGTTAAAGTACATATTTGTTGGCATATGCAGATCAAAGGAAAAAATTGGCAAAGGAGACGAACACGTGCTTAAGCTTCTGCAATTGATTATGGATACACTTGTCAACATTATAAATAAAAATTTAGGCAAATTGAAATTTTGTTTGTGTAAGAAATCTGAAAATTCTTACAGTATATCGCCACCACTATGCTTATATTTATAGACATTCGTAGGAAGTTTTCCGCTCTAAAAGATAAGAAAAAAATTTTGCATTATAAGAATAGTCGATAAAAAATTATTAACAAATTTGCCAATTTCTTCCTTTTAATATTTAAGCTATTAGGTTCTAGTCTAGTCAAATGTTAACGCATGTCAAAATTTAGGATAAACCAATTGAAAAATTTAAATTTGAAAAGAAGGGTTATTTAAAAAATAATTGAGGGGCGTTGCGATATAAATAAATAGGAGGAATTTTTGGAGATTATTGTCAGAAAAATTTCAAAAAATATTTTTGGAAAATTGAATTGAAAGGCAGAAAAATAAATCTAAGTAAAAATAAAAAATGAAATAAACTGAAAGTAGGAATAATGAAATGGAATTGATGCAGAACAGAACATGGTAGAATAACATTTGGAGTTAAAAATTAAAAATCTTCGACTGAATAAAATAATTGATAAAGAGCTTTCTTATAATGAAGATTTAAAATTGTAACAACAGGAAGAAATTATCGAGGGAAGTAACTTTCAATTTATTCAAATTAGAAAAAAATTTAGAGTCATATAATCCGGAATACAAATTAAATTACAATAGTGTGGAATTATACATTATTGATAGAAATTTGATATAATATTTTGGACATTTAAAAAAATTTTTAATCTAAAATAAAACAATAATTGTTAGAGAGGAAATAATATAAAATAATATAATAATAATAACAATTACAAAACAATAGTAATTATTCGTACGGAATGTGAAAAGATAGTTTCCTTACCAAAATCATGTAATGTAATTTTAATTGTATCAATATAATTCAGTTTAAGAAAATTTTCTGGACAATTTTATTAAAATAACAGGAACATTTGAACCACGACCTGAGAGGGGCATATTAAAACTAAAAATATTGACCAAAGAAAAAATCAATATAGTATGTCTACGGCTAGAGGGCGAAATTGAATAAAAAAATTTAAAAAGCCAAATTTTACAAAAGTAACCCAATTAAGTGGCATAACAAAAATAATAATCGCATTCTTCAAAAAATTCTCCGTAAGTATATTTGATATTACAAGTTTTAGTCTATCTACTCAAATAAGGAGAGAGTGGGAACCTTGTTATGAAAAAACTCCCATAACTCCGTTTCTACTTAACCGATTTTGAAAAACTTAGTCTTCTTCAAAACAGCTATTTTCCACCAACATAAGAGTAATAATTTCGACATAAACTAATGAGTAACATGCACGCTAGATGGCGGTTTTAATTTTTGTTTAAAATCCAGCAAAACAAACATGGCAGCAAAACAAGTATGTGGTTTATGTAAAATGACCAACAGCAAAAAGTTAACATCATGGTGGACTGACCAAATAAAAGTAGAAATTAAAAAGAAAAAAGTCGTGTGGAAACAATATTTGGCAAACAGAACAATGCAAAATTATGAAAAGTACAAAGATCAGAGAAAAATCGTAAAAGAGATAGTAGCAGAAGCCAAAAGAAAAAGTTGGACAGATTTTGGTAACAAATTAGAGAGTGACAGCAAGGGAAATCAGAAACTATTTTATAAAATACTCAAATCTCCAAGAGAAGACAAAAAACACGATGATATATTCATAAAGGATAAGGATGGAAACATTTTAACAGAAGAGGCAAAAATAATGGATAGATGGAAGTCGCATTTTTAAAATCTACTTATGGGTACAGATGAAAATAATGAAGAAATTGAAGAAAACAGTAGCATAGTATTTGAAGATGCAAATGAAGATAATATAACAAAAGAAGAGGTAACAGAGGCAAATAAATGGTTAAAAAATGGGAAAGCGCCGGGATGTGACAGAATAACATCCGAAATGTTAAAAACGATGGGTGATAGAGGGTTAGAATTATTCACTGAGATATGTAATCTTGCTTGGAATACGTCTAAAATACCCAAAGACTGGGAAGTAGCGATGCTGCTACCTATTTTTAAATCAGGAGATAGCAAGCAATGTAACAATTATAGAGGAATACGTTTAATGTGTGCATCGATGAAAGTTTATGAAAAAATCCTGGATAACAGACTACGACCCAAAGTAGAAAATACACTAAATGAAGCTCAAAGTGGATTTCGTAAGGGCAGAAGTGTGCAAGATCATATATTCACCATTAAACAACCTATAGATAATGCTATCAGTCAGGACTCAAAAGTTATATTTGGATTTATCGACATCGAAAAAGCGTTTGACAAAGTTCCAAGGTAGAAAATATGGGAAAGCTTGGAAAAAAGGGCAATTGATTCAAAACTGAGAAATGCAATTAAGAGTTTGTATAAAACCATAATGTCAACTATGTAATTAGTAAAAACTTAAGGTCGGAGGTTTTTATAACTACAGAGGGAGTAAGACAAGGAGGTGGATTGAGTCCTTTGCTGTACAATATATTTATGGATGATATAATAAATATATGCACAAATAAATCTAAAAAAATATGTGTGGGATATAAAGACTTGCAAGCCGTTAAAATATCTGAGGTAGTATATGCAGATGATGTAGTCCTAATGGCTGAGCACCCTCAAGATCTACAGACAAATTTTGACATCTGGAACAAAACTCTAGAAGAACATGGAATGATAATGAATTTGGAAAAGTCTGCTGTTATGGCAGTGAAACAACAAACAGTGAACATAGAAATTGAAGGTCAGAAAATTAAAGTAGTTAATACATTCAAATATCTTGGAACAGAAATCGAAGACACAGGTAATGAAGATGTAGAAATCAACAGAAGAATTAATAATGCTTTAAAAACATACTACACTATGAATCGTAGTTTTATCAATAAAAAAGAAGCCTCAAGGAAGACAAAACTAAATGTTTACAAAGCAATTTATAGACCCATATTGACGTACGGCTGTGAAACATGGACACTTACAAATAAACAAAAAAGTGCATTGCAAGCTGCAGAGATGAAATATTTGAGGCGAGTAAGAGGTGTGACGAAGATGGATAAGATGACTATAATGTGGAAATTCGAAAAGATCTTGAAATAATGTCACTTAAGGAGTTCATTGAACAAAGGCAATTAAAAAAAGTGTAAATCTAGTGTGAGTTGTGTGGAAATATATAAAAACAAGTAGGGACACCCGGTACTTGTAAAATGTATTATATTTATGTAAGTACTTACAAAATTCCAACTGGTAGCCGTATAAAACTCGTAATCACGAATATTTAAAAGCGCATCTGCCACGGGTCCTTCATGTAATTGCATAGCCTTGAACATTTGGTTTGTACCAATATTAGCGTATAATTCAACAGCAAGTTGAACTGTATATAACAAAAGAGTAAGGGCTTCATCAAAATCAAAACTCATTTTTAACACTTATACCAAAAAATACTTTTCACTTTAATAGAAATGAACGTTATTCAATTTTTAATTAACTAGTGTTACTATAACTACGAAGTGCCAGTTATTTATTTAAAAATAAATGCTTTTTATATCTCGTCTGAGATAACCTGTAAAGTTTTCCTAAATCAAGAGGTCAACCAATATAAGGTCTTATTTAACATTCTGAGTCTGGTCAGTCTGGCAATAGAAATTTTTTAATTTAGTCAATCTGCGTATGTTTCTCGGTGGTAAGATAAGATAAGCATGGTTTAAACTTTTGAAGAAAATAGCGACAGCATTATTTCAAGGATACGACTTTTTTGGTAAGGAGCGGATTTGAAGCCATAATGGGAATACAAAAATTCAAAATAAGGTACACACAATCACATGAGATTATAAACTTTTAAAAAATTTCCTGTAATCTAAAAATAATAACAATTTTTTCTATTTTTTTTTAAATCTTAGTCTCAGTAATTGAATTTTTACTTGATGAAGATCCATTCTGAACGATGAAATAAAACAAAGATTTAAACAAATTTAATTGTTTTATTTCCTCGTTTAGTCTCAGTAGTTTCGAAGATAAGGGGAATGGTCCTATTCATCTATTTTTTCAAATACATTTAAAACTACATATTTATTTTGAAATTATAGAAAAATTTATTCAATTCTCTAGGAAGAAACTCTCTTATTCGATATCCCACACGGTATAGTTGGCAAATTATTTTTTTCATTTTCTAGGGACCTACAAATCCAAAATGAGTTTATTCACGTTATACCTATAGAACTACCAAATTGAACTTAATTTGTAGCAATTTATAGAACACTAGCTTTTGCCCGCGACTTGTCCGCGTAGAAATCTAAAATGGTTCTAATAGAATTTTTAATTAGTTTCTTTCGTTAAAAATTTTTTCTACGCCCACGTCCGTAAACGTCAAAAATCGCACTGTCGACAATCCTTGTAAGTGACATTTAACAATAACATGCAAGTAATGAGATCTCATAACATACACGTGCATGCGTTAAGATAAGAAAACTTAAATTTCTTTGTTTAATCAAATTGCAATCAAATTTTTATCTATTTACTACTTTGTTTGGTCTATTTACATAAATTTAGTGAAATACATTTTAGATTAAAAGAGTGATGCCCCTAAATGTCGGCAACACGTTATACAATTTCTCAAAAAATAAGTCGCGTTTTCTTAGCATGATATGGAAATAAACGTCATGTCATTTATTCCAGTGTATCGATACTTTTTCGTTCGATACTCGATATTTTGTATCGATACTATGCTTTTCGATGCATTCCAAGTATCGATAAATTTGTAGTGTATCGATACCTTGCGATACGGGATTTTTAGTGGTAGCGGCAAGTGGCGTTATATATAGTGATGAGCAATATCGTGATTTTTTAATCACGTTGTGAAATGATATCGTGCTTTTTTTAACGAAACTAAAAATAAAAAACGAAAAATGTGCAGTTTTTTGCGTTTTTCGAGCTAATTTTGAGGGTATGTGGAAAAGTGACTGAAGTAAAAGTTGTAGATTTTCAAGATCTACAACTTTTATCATCAACTTTTTATTCTAGGAACTCACCTTTGGCCGGAAATCGCAATAATGTCTTTTTCCACCCCCCCCCCAAAAAAGTGTTTTTTACCGAAAAAACGTTATAACTCGAAAAATTTCCAATATTTTAATTTGAAATTTTTTTTCATGGTTTGTGACTATGAAAGCTACCTTCTACTAAATTTTCATCAAAATCGAACATTATTTAAGGAAAGTAATAATAAAAAACGAAAAATGCAGTTTTTTGCGTTTTTCGAGCTAATTTTGAGGTTATGTGGAAAGGTCACTGATGTAAAAGTTGTAGATTTTCCCAAGATCTAAAGCTTTTATAATCAACTTTTTATTCTAGAAACTCAACTTTGGCCGGAAATCGCAATATTGTCTTTTTCCACCCCCCCCCCCCCCCCAAAAAGTGTGTTTTACCGAAAACACGTTATAACTCGAAAAATTTCCAATATTTTAATTTGAAAATTATTTTCGTGGTTTGTGACTATGAATGCTACCTTCTACTAAATTTTCATCAAAATCGAAAGTTTTTTAACGAAACCAAAAATAAAAAACGAAAAATGCAGTTTTTTGCGTTTTTCGAGCTAATTTTGAGGTTATGTGGAAAAGTCACTGATGTAGAAGTTGTAGATGTTCCCAAGATCTACAACTTTTATAATCCCCCCCCCCCCCAAAAAAGTGTTTTTTACCGAAAATACGTCATAACTCGAAAAATTTCCAATATTTTAATTTTAAATTTTTTTTCATGGTTTGTGACTATGAAAACTACATTCTACCAAATTTTCATCAAAATCGAACGTTTTTTTAACGAAACCAAAAATAAAAAATGAAAAATGCAGTTTTTTACGTTTTTCGAGCTAATTTTGAGGTTATGTGAAAAAGTTGTAGATTTTTCCAAGATCTACAACTTTTATAATCAACTTTTTATTCTAGGGACTCAACTTTGGCCGGAAATCGCAATATTGTCTTTTTCCACCCCCCCAAAAAAGTGTGTTTTACCGAAAAAACGTTATAACTCGAGAAATTTCCAATATTTTAATTTGAAAATTAGTTTCATGGTTTATGACTATGAATGCTACATTCTACCAAATTTTCATCAAAATCGAACGTTTTTTAACGAAACCAAAAATAAAAAACGAAAAATGCAGTTTTTTACGTTTTTCGAGCTAATTTTGAGGTTATGTGAAAAAGTCACTAATGAAAAAGTTGTAGATTTTCTCAAGATCTACAACTTTTATAATCAACTTTTTATTCTAGAACCTCAACTTTGGCCGGAAATCGCAATAATGTCTTTTTTCAACTCCCCACCCAACCCCCAAAAAGAGTGTTTTTTACCGAAAAAACGTCAAAATTAGGAAAATCTCGGATCGTTAACGTATCGATACTTCGAGTATCGATAAATTAATATTCGATATTTTATTGTATCGATACTTTACGTTCCGATCCGTATCGATACTTTCTAGTGTATCGCGCAACCCTACTCTTGTTACGTAATATACTATTGTTATAACATATAAATTATTATGTTAAAATGTTAATGTAAGTTTTTCATTCAAATATCCAAGAACAAATAAAATTGAAATTTCGAATTATAATCCGATTTAAATATTCTTTCATATTTGACATTCCAATTTTAAAGAGTATTGAATTGCACCAAGCTTTTAAGTGAGTTAAGCGTTTTTTGAATAAAATCGGATTGAGTTTTCAAACGTGTCAAAATAAAATCTAATTTAAATCAAAAGCATTAAGAAGTATTCATATCAACTTCGATGCAAATCACCTCCAAAATAACTTTCTACCCCTTTTTAACCCCGTTAGGCGATGAGTTTCAATAAAATACGAAACACGCCTTCCATCATTTCTGTTAATGAATGTTTTTGCAAAATTTGAAGTAGATTGGACCAAAGTATCACGTTGTCCCATAGAAATTTTGCTCCCGTTTTTTACCCCCTTTTACCCCAAAGAACACTCCCTCAAGTTTCAGGGTTCTACGATCAGCGGTTTAGGCTGTGCGTTGATCCGTCAGTCAGTCATTTTATATGTATAGATTATAATGACTCCCAATAATATACCTACAGTGCGTTCATAAAATGTGGAAGCGGTTCATTATCTCACCAGTTAACCATTTTCAGAGGTTAAGCTCGGAGAGGTCGATATTTCAATTTTTGCTTTTAAGCAGAAATATATCATAACCGGTGTGTATGAATTATGGACCACTCCTGTGAATTATAATGAGTTGATATATTATTTTAAAATTTTGGTGGGTTTTATGGTTTTAGTTGAACCCATAACGTTACAACAATATCATGAACATCTTTTTTATATTTTTTAATAGAGCATGTCCACCAACTGACAAGTTGACACTAACGACGGTCGCCCTGAGGATAACAAATTATTTGGATACATTTGTAATTTGGTTGTTCTGTATTTATTTAATGATACTTTTTATTATAAACATTCAGATATAGGTTTTAAAATACCTAAGCAATTATAATAATGTCGAAGAAAGCACCAAATCAAAATTAAATTAACTCAATCACGATCAAAATAACTATAAGAACCACGTGTTGTGCAAATTATCATCAGATTCATCAGGGCGTGACGTCACGTGGACTTGCCCTATTTCAAATCGTTAGTTAGCTTCGGTACTGGAAACTAAAGAGGTTATAGACCCTTAGATAATTTTCACTATATCTTTTACTTATACTATATTAAAAAACTTCCGGCACACTAAATTTTAGTCGCACGGAATAAAGAACATTTTATAAGGAAAATTTTATACCAGTTAATTTTAGCCAATCAGATGCCTGCATTTTGACATGTTGCTATGACAATAACCTAATTTCTTCGGAAATTTCCCTGCGTAGAGGGAAATTAATAAGTGGAAATTTCCCTCTGGCTTGACAGCTGTCATAAATAATAATAATATGTCACCTAAGTATGTCACCAATTTAATTTCTATTTAAAAAAAGTTTTGGTATAAAATTTTCTTACCGAATCTCCCGCGAGCACAAATTATTTCCGGAAATTTTCCTCAGTTGCGAATTTTTTAAGAAAATTCGCACTTCGAGAAAATTTCCGGAAAATTCGTGCTCTAGGGAGATTATAAGTGAAAATTCCACACCTGTAATTTTTAACCAATCAAAACGTGTTTTTTTGACAGATCAACATGACAACGGATGGATTTTAGCGGAAATTTTTTCCTCGTGGGTACCCAACAGCGAATTAGTGGAAATTTTTTTGACGTTTATAATGACAGAATGTTTTAGTGACACTCTGGTTTTTATTTGCAAAAAAGCAATTTTCTACCACTTGTAATTACTCAAAACTTATGTAAAATTAAAGAATATACTGTGTTGTGCACTGGACAATCTCGTTCGGACGTTGGGTTCGAGGGTGTGAACAAGAAGTTTAACACAATATTTATTTTTTAGATACAGACAACCAAAGAAATACAAACAGTTATAATACTATCGGAGTTTAACATAACTTAGTAAATAAACATCAGCCACCTATTACGGTCGGTAGCTGACTGCCGCCGCGCACTCCCCATGCCTAGCTTCTACCGTCCCCTTTCCACAATGTCTTGGTACTGTCTACTCGGCCATGGGCCGTACCACTACACAACCCCCCACTTAAATATGTGTACATTAAATATTTAAGTACTTAAATGACAGATACCAATGGACAAAAACAGAAGTAGGAACAATCTTTAAGAACCGATCATTCTCGCGATATCTATTAAAACTCAAGGTATTATAAAATAATTTAGCAATAATATTTCAGCTGAAAAAACTCAAAAAATAAAATAAATGTACAGCCTCAGAACAGCTCCTAACTGGAGATGTCTGTTTCTAAATCAACCGGCATGGGTTTATACGGCTTTAGATTTATAATATTTTGTTTGGAACTCCCGGTTCCATCGAGATTTCCTACAATAAAGGAATTCGGTCCGGCTATTTTTAATATATAAAAAGGACCTTCGTAAATTAAAAACAGTTTTTTAATAGTTTTTTGAATAGCGGAAGACTGATAATGTGTCCTGACCAAAACAGCATCTCCCATCTTAAAGTCCGTTGTTTTTACTCCCTTATTCGCTCGTTCGGCTCGTTTTTGCGCCTTCGTACGAAGATTGTTTAAGGCTACCTCCAATATTTTTTTTCGCGAATCGGTACCGTCTGAGTCAAAAACCGGATAGTTCACAATTTTATGTATAGGAAATTCGTCCCTTATACCAGTTTGCAAGAAGTTAGGAGTAAAACCGGTGCTTAAATTTATAGCATTATTTATACTAGTTTCTACAAATTCCAACATATTGGGCCACTTTGTATGTCTCTCGTGACAATATGCTCTGAGCATTCGAACCACCTCCTTGTTATAGCGCTCTGTCATATTACCTGCAGGATAGTACACCGAAATTAATTTCACCTTTATACCCGCGGATGATAATTCGCGAAGCCATACCCGACTAGTAAATTGTGAGGCATTATCCGATAAAATACATTGTGGTTTTTGCACGTCCAACATGTACCCCTTGAGAATTCGGTTTAAAATAGCTCTACTAGTCGCCTTCCGTAGCGCATATAACTTTACATACTTAGAGAAAGCGTCCACAATAACCAACACGAATGTAACGCCCCCCCTACCTTCTGGGAGCGGGCCTACTAAATCCAAACACACTAGTTCCCCAACCTTCGTTACAATTATAGGACTGGCGAGACCCCGACTTTTAGGAGACGTTTTCGATTTCTGGCAAAGGTCGCAGGCCGCTACCAGTTGTCTGACGTGACGAGCCATTTTTGGCCAGTAAAAAGTTTGTCTCATATAATAATAAGTTTTCGTTTTTCCAAAGTGCCCCATAGCACTGTGATGGGATAGAACCAGCTCTTTAATTTGAGCCTTTGGTACGCATAACTTGTACCCAGGACATTTACTGTCCCCCTTTTTAAATAGTAACCCCCCGTGAATAGAGAACCATTGAACTCGCATCCTTTCCCTACCTGAGAGCAGCTTAGTGCCACTTGTTTCACCTTCTAGCAGTTCCACCCTACCCCTTATCCATTTTTCCTTCAATTGATCCTCCCTTAGAGTTCCAAAATTTTCCTCCAATTTTGCAAAATCCAGTGACAGCTTACAGAAAAATAAGCGAATGTCTGAATTATTCGGTTGCACCGGTTCTGTATTGCAACTGGCAAATCGCGATAAAACATCCGCGATAACGTTATTCGCGCCACTGCAATGCTGAATCGTAAAATCAAACTCCTGGATGAACATGATCCAGCGAGTTAACCTTGCTGATCGTAACTTACACGTAAGTAAAATATTCAATGATTTGTGATCACTGATAACAACTAGATCCCTTCCTAGTATTAACGTGCGCCACTGGCGTAAACACTGAATAACAGCATACGCCTCCTTTTCCGTTGTGGTATAGGATAATTGACTTCCTTTAAGAGTAGCGCTCGTATATGCAATGACGTTTCTCTCGTTGTCGTCATTTAATTGAAATAGAGTTCCACCGACTGCAACATTGGAACTGTCGCACTGTATATAAAAGGTTCTGTCAAAATCCGGATGTGACACCATTGTGACGGCCACATACGCTTCCTTAATAGCTTTAAAAGCATTATTTTCGATCTGACTCCAGCTCCACAATTGTCTCTTTTTCAATAATTTCAAAAGAGGTACACTCAAATCCGCATAGTTTTTGCAAAACCGTTGTTCATAATTCACGAGGCCCAAAAAACCGCGCAATTCCCTTAAATTTCGAGGTACGGGAAAATTCATTATACTCTCGACACGTTTCGGGTCTAGTTTCATACCGTCTTCAGTCAGGATGTGCCCCAAAAAACATATCTCCTTGCAAATAAAATTCGATTTTTTCAATTTAATAGTTAATCCGGCCGAGAGTAATTTTTCAAAAATGGTTATCAAATGTTTAAGGTGTTCGTTGATTGAATTTGAAAAAATAATAAGATCGTCGACGTATACTAACGCGAAATGGGCACAATCCTTACCAAGCACCTCGTTTAGGGCTCTCATGAGACTAGCCATTGACACAGACAACCCAAAAGGAAGTCTCCGAAAAGTATACGACTCTCCTTCGAAAATAAAACCCAAATATTTAGTGTGATTATTGTTAATTGGCACTTGCCAATAAGCCGCGGTTAAATCAATAGTGCTGAAAATTTGCCCCTTTTTGAAATTAAAAAGCAACTCCGATGGATTAGGAGGATTTAAAAAATCCTTTTTCAACCGTTTGTTAATAAAACGTGCGTCTAGACACACCCGAATACTTTTATCCTTTTTTCGAACACAAACTAACGGTGACACATACTCGGTTTTTTCCTTTTTAATTATTCCCCAGTCAAACATTTCCTTAATTTGCTTGGATACCTCCTCCCTATGAATAAAAGGTACCGGATACATTGGACAATTAAATGCACTGTAATCATTTAATTCTATATCTTGAATATAATTTTTAACGCAGCCAGGATTATCAGAAAAAACATCTCGATATTGTTTAAGAATTTCCGTTAGTTCGACACGTGTCTCGCCGTCAGTATTTGCCTGTTGTGCTTTCGCGATAAAATCACTACCCTCATAGCGAGACATAGGCGCGCTTCCTTGGCTTGCCGGCGGAATCAAATTCTCCCCCTCGGCTTTATATTTTTCATACTTGCAGACGTTGATGCTTACATTTTTTTCATTAATTTTGTACGACAAATTAATACATATTACGTGATTATTTAAAACTAAGGTTAGGACCGATCGGTTAAAATCAAGCACAGCTTTATTTGCCGAAAGCCAATTAGCCCCGATTAACATGTTCGCATTTAATTTGGGAACTACTAAAAATATGACATCATTAGTTTTACCCCCCAATAAAATAGGAACTAATACTTGAAATTTAATCTTTTGTGACTTACCGCCTATAGCTACTGAAACGGAAGTATTAGTTACCGGCAGCAGAGGTAGCTCAATAGATTGCTTAAGGTATTCATAAAAAGTTTCTGACATTGCGCATACATCAGAACCTGAATCAATCAACGTTTCAACCGGAAATCCCCCGATTTTTATATTTATAAAAGGTGAAATTAATTCACTTTCAGCTGGTTCATCCTCGCAATCCGATAGTAGTTCGTCTGGATCCTGATTAAATTTAGTAATAGTGTAAACTCGTGAATTTGAAGCCTCCTGATTATCCTCGGTAACGGCCGCTTGGTCTCTATTATTGTTGTTATTTCTGGGAGGGTTGTGACGTCGCCAATTCCTTCCATGACTTTGGTTTGGCTCCAATTTATATGTGTTGTCAATCTTTTGTAAGTAAGATTCGACACTTTCGAAATTATCAAATCCGTTTGTTATAATGCCTCTCTGAATTTCAGGGGTAAAATGTCTAGAAATCATTTCGATCAATTTTTCGGTCGGGATTTTTTCTGACAAAAAGCCTGCTTGGTTAAATAAATTTAAAAAGTATTCGGCACGACTTCCTGTACTATAAGAACCATAGCAAATTTCCAGATAAAGTTCGCGTTGTTTTTCTACCCCCCAAAATCTATGTAAAAACGCATTTTCAAACCCGTTAAAATCAACAAAAGAGCCTTCCTTCATACTAGCCCATTCCGCTGCACTTCCTCGCAAGCACGTCACTGCTAATCTATTTTTAGACTGGTCGGGGACACCTGCTTCGTCAAATAATATTTTTAATTTGTTGAGAAATGCTGCTGGGTGTAATTTACAATTTGGGTAATATGTTAAGAGATTACCACCTAACTCTTTGAAATTAGCAATGTATGTACGATTATTTTGACTTACACTCGGTACTGAACAACTAGATATTTGATTTGGAGCATTTTGAATAGCCGGCGCCGTTGCCCCTTGTTTATCCTCTGTTTTTACCTTAATTTCTTGAATATTTACGGCAAGATCTTTAATTAATTCTCGCAAATTGTCCATTTCAAGGGACAGTTGTTTCACCGAACTATCAATTTCTGGTTCTACCGGAGAATCGGAACTGTTTCGATTTTTCCTACTTTTGCCTCTTGAGCCCATTTTTATATAAAAATTTACAGATACTTATATATTATATATACATAAAACAGAATAAAATATCATCAGAATGTAACTATAAAATATGAAATACTTCGGTTCTCAATTTTTCATAGGTTCGTAACATTAATAAGTATTACGTGGCAAAAAAAACACAATACAGTTTTATTATTATGCCAAAAATAGTCAATTATGTCTACCCCCCAGAGATAGGGTCTAACACTATAGTTTATAAGTATTTTCTTTCAAGAATACGATCGTGGGAAGAAACTTTAATCTTTAACTTATTCTTGATTCATTTAAAAGAAAAATATATGAAACGATCTCACCAATGGAATTCCTATCCTCGTCCTATCTGATCACTTCGCTGGCGTGAACAGCTCTTGTTAAAGCCTGCGCTAGTTTTTTCTTCTTAGCAACAGCGATGTATCTGCCTCGTTTGTGAACTAAACCTTTCTTTGTTTCACACGCCGCTAGTTGGGGGCCAAAATGCACTGGACAATCTCGTTCGGACGTTGGGTTCGAGGGTGTGAACAAGAAGTTTAACACAATATTTATTTTTTAGATACAGACAACCAAAGAAATACAAACAGTTATAATACTATCGGAGTTTAACATAACTTAGTAAATAAACATCAGCCACCTATTACGGTCGGTAGCTGACTGCCGCCGTGCACTCCCCATGCCTAGCTTCTACCGTCCCCTTTCCACAATGTCTTGGTACTGTCTACTCGGCCATGGGCCGTACCACTACAGTTGTGTCTTAAGATGGTATTTTCGTGCAAGAACAACGAGTAGAAATCAACAATTTAAAGGTCTAAATTGCTGCCAAAACTGTGAAGCGCTGTAAATCTGTTCATGCAGCATGCCGAAAAACGATTGATGATGATAATGATTGAATGATTTTCTACCACTTGTAAAACGGCACTTTTTAGATACTAAAATCAGTAGAAAAATTGTGACGTTGTTGGAAATCGAAAAATAAATTTTAATTATTTCAAACACAATTTGGTGTCCACACGAGGACAAATTAAATCCGGAAATTTTTTCTCGTACATGGTTAATCTTAGAAAATCATCCCTCGTCTTCGACTCGGGTGAATTTTCAAAATATTCATGAGCTCGAAAAAATTTCCTGAAATAATTTGACCTCTAGTGGTATTACTAGTGATAATGTAACATTTTACTTACAAATATCCAAATAGTGAAAAAACTCCATCCATAATTTCCCATCGTAATAATATACTTCAAGGACTTTTCGTCTATTTCTGTATTTCGCTTAACGTCAATATTAATTGTTCTCAAAATATAAAAAGAAATAGAATAAAATAAAAGTATCGAAGCATAACTGAAAAGCGGAACAGCACGGGTCGACATGATAATTGCAACCACATTAGCAAAAACCACTAACAATGTTTACACTGCAACAACACTGAATTTGTTTACTCAAGGCTACAAAATAGAGTAATCACTATTTTTTTTTAAATTATTATTTACGATAATTTTGAGGTCGTAGTAAGTAAATTGTGTAGAAAGTTATGTTATTTTAGTAATATATATATGTATAAAGTATATATTAAACGAAAAACAGGTTATAACAGAATACGCATTTCGCGTCACCGTTTATCGGTTTTAATTTAGCCAATTACAAATTCAAGTGTTTTAATATGTTAATTTATTTCTATTCCCCATAAATCGTTTTACATTCCATGAATATTTATTAAAAACAAATACCTAAACTATGTTTTCTTCTATGCGGATATAACAAACAGTAACAATCTTTCCCAATCGTTAACAATCGTAAGCTTTCAATAATTATTTTTTTGGGATTTAAATTGTTTTCCATTAAATCAAGTGTCTAATCAAGTTTTGCCTATACATAATAAAAGAAGCAAGCAACAAGCGACAACGGACGAACCGACACGATACATGAATTCGAAATTGAGTGAAGTGGAAAGTGGAAGTGGAAAGTGGAAGTGGAGAGTGGAAAGTGAAGTCACTTGACTTGACGGACCTGACACTTGATTTTAATAAGTCGTAGAGTGTGTAAGTAAAATAATAATTAATTTTTGACAACAAAATAAAATGCCTACCGTTTTTTGTACTAAAGAGAAAGTACAAATAATAAAAGGCTGCTATGATGTTCATTCAGGTATACCTATATATTATTTAATATATTAAAATGAAATAATATGAGTAGGTTAGTCGTTTTTTCAATGACCCACACAATCTCATAGATTGGCGATTACTAAATTAAAACACATTCATCATTTCAATGATCATTTCACCAGTTTGTCCCTTATTTATTCCCTTCTTGTCTCCCGGAGAGGTCGGCAACCTTTTAACAAAGAGGTGCCCAAGTGCAATTTTGAACAAAATTAAAGTGCCACTATAAAAAACTGTATAATTTTGATGCGAATAAATAATGTATATAATTGTTTAAAGTAATAAGGAAGGTAACTAATAAAATAAAAAAATGATCAACAATATTTCTAAAAATTTTAATCAAATAGGAAACATAGCACAGACTTTACTGTTAAACGAAATATATGTTTTTATATAAGGCAAAAATTTGTTTAAAATTTGAAACGTTTTTAGTGCGATCCTTGTCCTTTTGTTTCTCGCGAAAGCGTTTCTATGGCTGGTTCATGTCTAGTTACTTTTAATATTACACACCCCTCTGAATTTTCTGTTGTTAGCCGGCTTCGATATGGATTCAAAATGATTTTCATATGGGAAAAAACTTGCTCACACATATAGGACGATCCGAATGCTGAAAGCATTGAAAATGCCACTTTTTTCAAGCAAATAAATTTATCTGGCAAACTAGCCCAACAATTCAGTATTCAGCTTTGTATATTGAGCAACTGCTGGTCGGATTGTCTCCGTTCTATCAGCATTATCCTTAAACCCCGATTCATGTCTTGTTTGAAAATGTCGTTGAACACTAGATGTCCGGAATACTACGCTTTCCCGACATAATTCACATATGGCTCGATTTCTTTGCTGTACAGAACCATAATCACTTGTACAAGAAGTTTCAAAGGGCAGAACATCTAATTTCTGATTTTTAGCCGCCTCAACATTAACGTTAATCGCGTACGTTACAGATTGATAAATAATGTTTCGATTAACTATCCTGGGTCCGTCCAATAACAACACCTGGTAAAACTTTGATTTCGGAACTTATCTAAACTAACCCTAACTGAATACACGCTTATATTATGGTAAAACCGCCTCCTAGAAGTTTCCCGTATAACCGTGGCAATGCCGCTCACCGGGCGTTCGAAAAGCCGAGAATCACCTGCTCGCGTCTTCTCATTTCTACAAACGTCCCGTCGCGGAAGCGTCGTTCTAGCCCGGCCTGCCATCACTTAGCTCGGTCGAGCTACGTTGCCAGCTTGTGTACAGTTCCGTAGATTATTTTGAATTTACAATAATTATCCTTAAAATTAAATCTTTATTATATAATCATTACACCTCACTGAAAACACTATCTCTTCATGCCTATTCAGCCAGCGCACCGAAAATGATCATTACCAGTGCTGGAAGCTGGAACACTTAATTTATACTGCGTAGACTCAATATTTTCATAACACACTGTCATTTTTGTCATGAAAACCACTTTTTGTTGGCCACACTGAACTTACACTAAACTTCTCTATTGTCCAATAGGAATGACGAGTTATTTTCAAGTGGAGCAATAAAGTAACATTTACATAAAATGTATCCAAAACGAAGTAACTCCTTTTGGAAAAAACAATTTATTCAAATAAAAAATTATATAAAAATTAAAAAGTAAAACATAAATAAACTATACTTCTAAAATTCAACAAAAAATCATTTCCCTTTTAGTCGTGGTTGAGGTTTTTTGGTATTTTGCAATACTATTCCAACTTTTTGATATCCTAGTGCCAATAATAACTGACAAACGGTAAAAATAATTCTTTGTGGCCATGTTAGTACCTTATAAACTGCATACAACCATACACCGTGCTGGATATATATTGTAAAGAATCTAAAAAACAAAAATATATACACCTAATTATTCTCCGTTCAAGATAAACATTTTAATATAATATAATCATTATAAACAGCATGTTAATCTGAAGAGTTTGGTATTTTTCGGTGAATGCGTCTGTGATGCCTTTTGGAATAAAATAAAATAAGAAATAAATTCCCTTGAAACTATTATTAATAAATCATTGAACGTTGAGGAATGCATAAATAAAACCAACGAGGCCGACAGGTATCGAGAGTCAAGTTCATCACGTAAATAAACATATAACATATGCAGATGAAATTCATATTCTGATTCATTCTAATTAAGTATTAGATTATATTAAAGATATGCTCTTCAGTTATACTATAAGTATGCTACAATTAAAGAGGCCTTTCCTTAACAACATCCCAACATCACACGTCAACCAAGGTCAACCGACAGTGACATGTGACGTTGACGTAAAATCATCTAGTCTGTTTGATGATCAAAGATTCTACCAAAGCTACATTTTTAATTGTGTGGTTAATTTTTTGTGTAGATTTAATAAGAACTATAAAATATTTAATTATTGGACAGTTATAAACAAAAATTTTGAATATTTATTTCCAGTTAGGATATTGTTTGCAAACTAATTCAATCAAAACACGTGGAGGCAAGTCAAGGATCTTTACACAATACTAAAATATGCAAAGCATTGTTTTTGTCAGGGTTCATCTTGGAACACCCAAACAGACGACGGACGTTCATTTTCGGGTTCATAGGAGTAAATCCAGGATTCATCAGCACTGACAATACTGTATATATTTTTTGAGTTTCCTGCGTTAAACTTGTTTAGATTTTTTTGGCACCAATTGACTTTATATTGCTTTCTGTTCTTCAGTCAACAGATGCGATATCCAACGAAAAACTAATTTGTTTACAGATAATTATTCATGTAAAATTTGGACTTTGAAATGCCCAATGATGCTCCAATTAGACGATATGTGACATGTCGATCTTCTTGGATCAGCTTACGTACAGCATCGATGTTTTTCTGGGTGACTGTTTACCAACGAGAATTAGGGCCGGTTCTGCAATTTGCTATACGTAGGATAACAAGTCACTATTGCGTTCTACATTAGAGGTACATCTTTATTCCAAGTATAAACCAGAGTATAAGTTATCTATTCCAGTTTGAGGGTATAACCGAGGAATAAACTTACTCTGCATTTCTATTGGTTGGTTTCGCGTAAAGATACCAACTTTGCTGTCAAGTCTCACGTCAGAAGTTGAGAAAATTGAAGAGATAAGATTATACCGATCCTAAAATTTTAGTTAGGTACAGTTTAGCCTAAGTTGAATGAGGTTCCTAATTTGAAGAATATTATGAACTGGAATGTATCATGTGCTTTTGGCTGCAGAACAAGACATGCTGTCTTTAATGATATGAAAACTGTATACCTCTACATCAAAAATTTATGTTTTCAACCACTTCCATTCAGCTAAATAGCACATCCAATCCATTGATGTGAAAATGTTACTACGCTATCCATATTTTCAATACCAAAAAAGCAAAAAACTTAACTAATATTCTGAATCCAGCGAATTCGAACAAGCCAATAAATTGGAGTTATTATAGAAAATGTCAGATTCCAGCTTTTCAAAGCGCCAAATGTCAAAATGCTGGTTGTTGGAACTTCCAGCGAAATATTCTCGGAATACCTGTACCTGTCATAGAAATCTATTGTAGAACTGACAAACTATTCTCGGTATAAATCTAGTTATAAAATATCGACTTTTATACTGGCATTGCAGAATCGGCTCTTAAAAGACAACCCTCGTATAAGCACAGAATACACCAGCAAACAAGAAGCGAAGCTGCTTATCGTTTTTTGTATGCGCATGTCTGAAAGGCGCCATTAGGATACTTGTCATACTTCACTTTGTCGACCAATTATATCGACGATATTTAAAAATTTGATAATTTTCTCGGTGTATTTACTGTAAGTTATCTGTCAACGTCAGTCTCTCAAGGTCATACATTTTTGTTGGCAAAACATCAAAGAGATTGCGTCGGGGGGCTTCGCTTCTTGTTAGTTGGTGTATTCCTTAGTATAAGTAAAAGCAAAGAATACACCAGCTAACAAGAAGCGAAGCCCGACGCATTTTCTTTGATGTTTTGGTAACCAAAATTTATGACCTTGAGAGACCGTCGTTGACAGATAACTTAGTAAATACACTGAGAAAAGTGATCAAATTCTCAAATATCGGCGATATAATTGGTCGACAAAGTGAAGTGGGACAAGTATCTTATTATAAAAATGGCGATTTTCGGACATGCGCATACAAAAAATGATCGGAAGCTTCGCTTCTTGTTAAGTGGTGTATTCTTTGGTAAAAGTTGTACTTTATTTTTATGCATACCACCCAATGACATTGTGTATTATTTAATTTCACTTTCCTACCTACTCATTACTAATATTGAAAAATAATACTTACAAAATTTGATAGCAAGTGAATAAGACACTCAATACAACAGCGGACTTTTCGAATTTAACAAAATTATATCTCTTAGGTAAGAGTAATTCTATAACAACTGGCATAATTATAAATGTGTGTAACATATGGTTCAGCCATGAAGGGAAAAATACATCGAGTGCTTCTGGAAACACTAGTTCTCTGTTAATAAACCATAAAATCCAAAATATTGACATCACCAATAACGTTGAAGGGAAAAGTATGGTATTATACATTACTGCTCTAGTTTTGCTTAATCGTTTTTGAGTGGTCACAGAGAATTTCATGAGTTTGGAAACTTCGTCCATAATAGCAACTGTCATGAATATTAACTGGAAAATCTAAAAAAAATAATTTGAAAAGACGGATGTTTTATTCTAGTTTCTCATAATTTTAAAATACTTATAACTTTCGAGTACCTACGTCCTAAAAAAATTGGGGTTTTCAGTTTAGGATCCAGCAGACCCAAGGGTTTATTCGAGATGATGATAATGATGTTACTGATATTATAATTGAGGCGCTCAGGATCATAGTGGCCCAACCCACAAATTTGTAAAAATCGAGTTATATTCATTTTAATAAAGTTTAACCACTATATTTTCAAAACCAGAGTGGCTCAAGCCACCTTTGGTGTGTTGTTCATAGATAGCAGCACATATTCTTTCTGGCCTAATTATAATTGAATGCAGTTTCTGTTCCATAGTGGCCTATCCCATATTCCGTGGGTTTTATTGTGCTTACATTAACTGTAATAAAACCAAAATTTTGGTTAAAATCTCCTGGAATTTGGTGAGTTATGGTGGATGAAAAAATTAGCCATTTTTTATATTCGATTTTCTCCGTTTAAGCAAAGGTGGGCTTTGGCCACTATGGTTCTGAGCGCCTCAATTTTACCATTTATTCCTTTGCTGCCAGTACCTACTTTTCAGGTTTCTGTATTTTGGTACTGCGTCAAAAGCTTTCTCGAGGTTCAAAAACGAAGCATTTTCCGTTTTTCTTCAAGTGCTTTTTACGATATTTGTTTTTCACTCTGCACTTCTTCCAGTGCCCACTTGATCTTCAAACTAATTTGTTTTTCTATTTTTGCGGTATTTTCATGGCTGTACTTAACTTAACTTACTCGGTAGTTATTGCAATCTTTAGGATTTTTTTTTAGATGGGTACTATTAGTGCTCCTTCCCAATATGTTGGCATGGTTTCTTCTTTCCATGCAGCAGGGCATCTTTTCCTTTTAGATCCATGTTTTTGATCATTTTCGCTGTAATTTTGTCGAAACCGGGTGCTTTTCCATTTTTTGGTTCCTTAATTACTGTTTCTAATTCTTCTTTTTTTATTGCTTTGTTAATATCGTACTCTATTCCACTATTGTCCTCCTTGCGTTATTCCAATACTGGGGGGCCGATAACTAGATCATAGTAATATTCTCTCCATCTCTCCATAATTTCTCTTTCTTCTGTTAATATTTCACCATTTTTGTTTCTTGTACAATACGTATTTTGCTGTTCTTCTATTCTTAGTGACATAAATGTCCGGTAGTCTAATTTTTGATTCTCTTTGCAATTTCTTTCCGTTAATCTTTTATTCTCTTACTTTCTTTTTTGTAACTTTCATAGTTTTCTTCTGTTCATTATCCTTTGATTTTATAAATATCTGTACAAAAATCAGATTGATGTCTATAAAAACCTAACTCCTTGTAATTTTGATAAGTTCGGGGGTGGGAGGCTCGGCGGTCATTCCATTGGATTTGTAAGAAAAACATTTTTTCGTGTTTTTTACATAATGATGTTGCAATTTAACTTTAAAACAATCTGATGCTCGTAAACTTTGGGTTGCCCGCAAAATAGAGAGTTGTCTCATCTCGTCACTACTTACGAAATATTGGCTATGATTATCATCCCGAAAAAACCCTTTGGTATCCCGGACTATTATTTTTAGCCGAAAAAACTATCCTGTTTGGCTATACAGCAATGTAAAAATATAAAAATTGAATAGATGAGGCTTTTACTTGATGAAGATCCATACTAAACGATGAAATAAAACAAATTAATTTGTTTAAATCTTCATTATTTATTTTGAACCAACGTTCAAATTAAAATTAGTGACGCGTTTCGCTACACAGTAGCTTTTTCAAACTAGTGAAGATACAATGAAAAACTTCTAATTTATCAACTTTCTGAAGAGCTACTGTGTAGCGAAACGCGTCACTAATTTTAATTTGAACGTTGGTTCAAAATAAATAATGAAGATTTAAACAAATTAATTTGTTTTATTTCATCGTTTAAAAATATAAAGAAATATTATTAAATAAAGGCAGGCATTCTAGCGACATCTAATATTGAATAGAGACAGCGAATAATTCAAATGATAGATTAACATAAAATATTATACCCAATATTGTTATCAGAGTATTATATTAAATAAGGGCCACTTTATAATATCAAAGAAAATTATTAATTAAATATAAATTTCTAAAAGAAAAAGAATTTACAAAAACTAGGAGATGAGTACTTAATTTAATAAATAAATTTATAAATAATTTTATAAAGTTTATCATTTTGTTTTATTTCGTTTTTTTTTAAATATTGCTTATATTGAAATAAACAAAATATAAAATGGCCCAACAATATTTTTTGATAACCGATATCTACAGAGTCAACAAGATCAGTGACCTTAAAACGAGATACAACTAGGGTTTATATATATTTTTTAACAAGATATCTATAATTTAACTTCACAAATAAAATAGATACATGAAACTTCAACAGAAATTTTAAATTTATTCACTCATCTTGTTTTACATGATAATTTTGTAAGTAATTTTTAATAACAAACAAGTTTTAAAACATACATACAGATGGTAGCACATTACAAATTAACAAATTATCGTATTATAGGTACCTACAGAAAAATAGTATTTGTAACATTTGAGAGTAAATATAACAATAATTGTTATTTTTGAGTAGGTAACTAACTTTATTTAAAGTCATTTACTTCTATTCCATATGAATATACTTTGGTATAGGTACTATATCTAGTTTTATCGACAATTTTAGAAAATTAAAGAAACTGTTTGCAATGTGCTCACATTATGTATATGAAGAAAAATTAAATATAAAATAAAATAATGAATAGGTACTTACGAAATTCCATAACGTGAAGAAACAAAATTCAAATCCAGCAAAGTTCGCTATGTCTACACCAAACTCTTTTTCTCTGCCACTTTTTTTCATTTTTTCTCCCAATTCAATAAAAAATATTAGAGAGTACAAATTAACACATAGCACTGATGCGTACAGAAGCACAGGCAGTACATTTACCATTTTAAAAGAACGTAAACACCTTGATAAAAGCCTAAACTACACTTTATCAGATCTTTTAGACGGCACTGTTATTTTTCTATTCCTGAATTTAATAATAAAACATAATTATGAAGTCTCATGAACTGTGAGCACGTTTGTGGAACTGAATATCATATTCATTTTGTTATGATTAATAACAAGTTGGAAGATAAAAATTGAAATATTAGTATAAAAATAATCTTGAACGGGTGATAAGGAAGTCAGTTGAAAGTAGGAATTTTATTAGACAATTATTGATTTCAACTTTAAATTAATAAAGAACGTTTGGATTCAATATGCAGTATGCAAATAATTTGAAATGTTTGTTGGGTAATGTTGAACATAAAAATGTACAGGGCCGGTATTTTGAAGGGACAAGGGACTAGAGTAGAGGTTCCCAAACTTATTTCGTCTAGTGCCCACTTTGAAAATCAGTTATTTTATAGGGCCTACTTTGAAAATCAGTTATTTTGTAGCGCCCCCCCCCCCATTTGTTTTCACTTTAAACACCTCAATAACATATTAGTCTTGCCTAGAGTTTAATTAAACCTGTATTCTAAACGACACTTTTCTTACCAAAGAGGGCAATAATAATGCAACTTTACAATATTAATCAACATTTGTTTTAAAACTAATCTAATGTGAAGGATGAATCTGACGATTTTTAACAAGTTTGTTAATATCAGACATTGCCTATAAAGAATCCAGTCCGATGAGGATGGTCCAGACTGATGGCAAAACCAATACTTGGTGGTGTCCTGAACTTGAACAAATCAGAAAGACAGCGAGAACGACCTTTAACAAGGCAAAAAGAACAAAACTCAAAGAGGACTAGGGAGTATACCAAGCCAGCCTCAAAGGGTTCAAAAAAGTCTGCAGACAAAAACAAAGAGCAGCCTGTAGAGCCTTCTGCGAGGCAGTCGAAGACTTCCCACAAGTTTCTAGGCTACAGAAGGCACTCTCAAATGACCACCATAAGAGTATCGGCATCCTGACGAGGTAAAATGGCGACAATGCCGGCAACCTCCAAGAGAGCGTTGAGATTCTTATGGAAACTTACTTCCCAGGTTCTGTCTTTCCTGGAACGACGAACTGGGCAGAAGTACACAACAACACCCTCACAATATGACTGTCAATTTGCTAGTGAGGTAATTGATGAGGACAAGATAAGGTGGGCCATTTCGGGCTTTTCCCCTTTCAAGTCACCAGGACCTGACGGAATAAGACTTCAGTGGGGAATGGATATCCTTATGCCGCACCTGGTTGGAATATTCAGAGCCTCTTTAGCTATATTAGGTATATTCCCAGAAAGTGGAGAGAAGTGAGAGTGGTATTTATACCCAAACCAGGAAGGATGGATTACACCTTACCAAAAGCATTCCGACCTATTAGCCTCAGATGGTTCTTTTTAAAAACAATGGAGAGGCTATGTGAGAGGTATATAAGAGATGAAGTGCTAGTTCACAACCCACTTCATCCAAATCAGCATGCATATACTCCGGGAAGGTCCACTGATTCGGCCCTTCACCAAGTGGTTGTCAAAATCGAAATAAAGAATCTACCCTGGGTATATTCATACATATTGAGGGAGCGTTTGATAAAATAACCTTTCCAATAATTACCAAGCAACTTGACTCCAGGAATGTACCCCTGGTAGTGGGAGAATGGATACTCAAAATTCTCTCTAGTAGAATGTAGAAGACATCATAGTGAGAGGACTGGTCATGAGGGGATGTACGCAGGGAAGGGTCTTATCACCCCTTTTTTGGAACATAGTCCTGGACACCCTGATTAATCACCTCAACAATAATGTATTATACACAATCGCATACGCGGATGACATGGTTATCTTGCAGACCGGAAAATTTGTGAACACACTGTGCGATAGAGCGCAGGATGGGCTCAAATCAATAGAAACATGGTGTAAGGAACACTCACTGTGGATCAATCCCAAGAAGACTGAGATGGTCCTTTTCACCAGGGAAAGAGGATTATCGGGCTTAAAACCCCCCGAAATCTTCAATAGCAAATTAAACTTCTCTGAAGAGGTGAAATACCTTAAAATACCGTGAAATTGAACCCAAGTTTGTGTTTAATAAACCGTACAAAATACAAATAAAACAGAACACAGAGTCAGATGCTGCAAATGCAATACGCATATATACAGACGGCTCAAAAACCAAAGAAGGCTCAGGATGTGGAGTTTACTCCAGATCACTTAGCCTAAGAATTAATTGGGGAATGGGAAAAAATACCAGCGTGGTTCAAACAGAACTGGCTGGTATCTCAATTGCCACAAAAGAACTAACCGGAAAAGGAATTTCTGGCAAAAACATAACAATCTGCACTGTCAGCAGACAAGCCCTATTAGCCTTGAACAGACAACGTGTTACATCAGGGCTAGTATTAGAGTGCCACCAAGATTTAGCTAACGCCTCGGTAGATAGCAATATTATCCTGAGTTGGGTTAAAGGGCACGACAGGAGTAAAGGTAATCGCATTGCCGATTCTTTAGCCAGGGAAGCGGCTGGACTAAAAATTTAAGGACACCTACCTACGGCCTGACGACTTCGACAATTGCGGAACTAGCCAAGCTTTACTCCCGTGCTTAATCCCTAAAGAGATTGGATGGAATAAAAGAATGCAGTCTTGCCAGGATCACCTTGGGAGACCCTGGGAAGCTGGCTGGCGCCGAAGAAACATTTGGCGATGACCGGAAAAAACATACGCTTAACAGTAGGGGATTTCTGACTGGCCACTGTCAACTAAGGGGCTAGTGGACACACCTCTATGCAGAATGTGTGAACAAGAAGATGAAACTGTCAGGTATGTCTTATGTGAGTGCCCGGAGTTATCGTCAATAAGAGAGTGTGAGTCGGTGAGTCTTGGCCTACACCTGCCGATATAAAGGAGATGTCTCATAGTGACCTTTCCACCTTCCTGAAAAGGACAGGATGGACGATGACCTAGGAGGACAGCTCCTCGGGAGGATGTATAATAGGTCACATGTGGTCAAAGTGCTGTGGGCCAAAACCAACCCCCCCTCCCCCCTCTCTACAGATCAGGTTCCAATTGACTCAAGAACAGCCGCAAGTCGCTGCATTCGGCAAGTGCTCAGCTTGGCCGCATCAATATTTTGTAACTATTTTTAATACGTGTCTTTGGAGGTACCTCACCTGCGACACTTGAAAACACGAATATTTTTCAGTGTTTGATACTACCTATTACTAAATATCTTAAGATATAAATAGCGTTGTGAACGCATTAAGAATAATATAAATATTTAACATATTTTTAGTTTATATTTATACAATAAAATAGGATTGAATAGATGAGGCTTTTACTTGATGAAGATTACTATGGATCTTCATCAAGTAAAACAATTTAATTTGTTTAACTCTTCATTTTATATTCTTCATATATATTAAATAAAATGAAGATTTAAACAAATTAAATTGTTTTATTTCATCATTTAATAAAATAGGATATAAATATGAACTAATAAATGGATGTTGTGTAGTAGGAGGATTTTAAATTCAGAGAATTTCAAAATATGAAGTAGCTGAAGTTACAAATCACCCATCGCCCCCTTAAATCACATCAGCGCCCCCCAATTTTTACTAGACTCCTTACCGCCCCCCTCTATACCACCAGCGCCCACAAGGGGACATTATCGCCCACTTTGGGAAAGACTGGACAACTGGACTACAGTGAGAATCTCATCATAAGATTGGTGTATTGCAAGGTTTTCTAAAACAGGAGAGTTTCATATTTGTTGTATTTTTTAAGAGAAATAGTGAGATCTACACTGCTGTCAGACTTCTACGCAGATATTGAAAAAATTAAATTGTACTCAATTATTTAATACCAGTTTTACTGTTGTCACATATAGGTATATGATTTTGCAATTTTTTTAAAGTACCTAGTTGATGTGTAATAAAAAGGAAAATTCAACCTCTGAAAATACACAAACACAAAGACGATCAGTCTGGATCAGTCGACCATTGAATTTGAACCTACGACATCCCGAGTGCAAGCACGAACGCCACTGGGTCGTTGAATACATCAAAATTAATTGATGGAAATTTTATCCATCGAAATTATAATCATAATCACATAATAAATAATCAATTGCATAGGCGTAGCTACATTTTAAGAAAAACTTTAAAGTAATAATTATGCACTAAATTATTACCTCATACGTACCTCTACCTATATAGTTCGCAGATACCATAGATTTTCTTATTTAGCCTGATCAAAGTTTATTCAACACAGTTTAACCTTGTCTCAATACCTATGTAATAATCCATTCTCTCTTTTCGACACAATATAAACTAACTATACTTAATTAATTATTAAAAATAAATTGAACAATAACTATCCTGATAGTTGTTTAATAGCCACTACCGCATAAAAAATCGTGCAATAACTGTCACATTATTAATAATTTTTAAAGGTGTAATATAAATATGCGTAAATAATGAAATAATAGTTGTACTTACGAAATTCCAGTTTGTTAAAAAAAAGTTGTGATATATTTTTAGATGAGCAAACGTTTCTCCATTTGGCTTTTTTACATCATGAAGATATATTTGATGATTCACCGAATATAAATCTAACAAAACTAGTCCGACGTAAATAGGTAAATTTGCTTTTTGTAGCATTTTCATTTTCGCAATTGCCCTTTTTAATTGCAAACACTTTGATTTACTGATGGTATCGTTCCAAAAAAACCGATAGATAGAATTCCGCGAAGCACTGATAGGAACCTACTAAGTTTATCAAAAATTGATATTATTATACAAGTGTAGTATATATTTTATCAACAATATTGTTACTATGTATGAACTATTTTAAAAACAATTCCGATTCACTTCAATTTGAGGTTAACTCGTAAATGCTCCAGTCCAGCTTACAAAGGCAATACATTTCTTATTATATAAAATTCAGTGGCGTGCTGCTATATTTACTCGCAAGTACCTACATAAAGTTATATATAATTAGGTAATACTATAATTATTCAGAATGCATCAGAACTTGTTTTATTAAAAAAAGTATATATTGTACACAAATTACTATTAATCTAAAGATAGTATAGATAACATAATGCTTTTTAGTTACATATAGGGTTGCCAGATCAGAAAATTGAAATCTCTGGATAAAATTTCAAAATATCGGGATTTTGGTGTTTTTATCGGGAAAGCTAATTAACATTTTTTTTACTTTAGAACTGAAATCTACTTATTTTTATGTTGCCACATATACTTAGAGTTTGATTTCACAGACTACTAATTTCGTTCCTTGTGCTGTGCCTAAAAATGACTTAAAATTTAAGCAATTATGACCAAAATTAAATCGGATAACTAGCTCAGCTTTAATTAGGTCGAATGCCATGAGGTTTCGTTCTTTCGAATGCAATGAGAAGGCTAAAAACTCTCTCACAGTGAACATTGCTTACCGGAAATGACAGAACAAATGACATCATTTTTTTAAAATTTTCAAGTCATTTTTAACACAACTTCTTAAAAAATGTGCCCAGAGTTTGTCGTTGGAAATATCTTTGTCTTTAGGCAGGTGTTGAAATGCATCTCTAAGGCAGCAGTAATCAGAGTATAACTCATCATATTGTCAATATCATTGGAAATGATGAAATAAAACAAAATAATTTGTTTAAATCTTCATTATTTATTTTGAACTAACGTTCAAATTAAAATTAGTGACGCGTTTCGCTACACAGTAGCTTTTTCAAACTAGTAGTAAAGATGGTTTGATTATGGGCAACCCCCTCAGTCCCCTATTAGCTGAAATTTTCATGGATAATATAGAAAAAATAATGCATAAACACCCCCTTAGTAAAAAATTTATGTACTGGCACCGTTATGTAGATGACATTTTAGCGAGCTTCACTGGCACTACTAGACAACTAGATAGCTTCATTACTTATATTAACTCAATTCATAGCAATATAAAATTTACCGTAGAACATGAAGAAAATAAGTCTATAAACTTTTTAGACCTTACAATTTCAAATATAAACAATAAACATGATTTTTCTATATTTCGCAAACCATCACATACAGACATTACAATTCATAATAGTTCGGTCCACCCATTCAGTCATAAATTAGCAGCTTTCAATAGTATGATTCACAGACTTTTAACAGTCCCATTAAACAATAATAATTTCAACAAAGAACTAAATATCATTAAACAAATAGCAGTTAATAATAATTACGATCCAAACTTAATTGACAATATCATAAATAAAAAGATAAAGAAACGCACTTTAGAACAAGTATATCCTTCAGATAAAAATAAAAATAATCAATTTAAAAGCTTAACATACTTTGGAACACCATCCTTAAAAATCAAATCATTTTTAGAATCTTTAAATATGAATATTTGCTTTAAAACCGACTACAATCTATCTAAATTCATTAAAAATAACAAATCTAAATCCTCAAAATTAAACAAAACAGGTGTTTATAAATTAAAATGTGGTAACGACAACTGTGACAAAATTTATATCGGTAGAACTTTTAGGAACTTTAAAACTAGAATTTCAGAACACAAACGCAGCTATGACAATAACAAATTAGATTCCAACTATTCAAATCATCTATTAACAAACCAACACACTTTCGACTCAAATTTTGAAATTTTGCATGTAGAACCCAAATCCTTTAAATTAAATCTTTTAGAAGCCCTCGACATTAACAAAAACAAATATTCCGGTAATATATTATAATACTTTTGTCAATATCTTAGAATTCCGTATTTAGGCACTTTTTGTACTTATCCCCATTTTTAATACTTTTGTCAATATCTTAGAATTCCGTATTAAGGCACTATATAAATTAAAAGTTCTTCATTGTAGCTTCACTAGTTTGAAAAAGCTACTGTGTAGTGAAACGCGTCACTAATTTTAATTTGAACGTTGGTTCAAAATAAATAATGAAGATTTAAACAAATTAATTTGTTTTATTTCATCGTTTAGTATGGATCTTCATCAAGTAAAAGCCTCATCTATTCAATCATTGGAAATATTTAGCAGCTCGGGCAATTCTGAAATCTCTTCCCAGTTAAGTATATCATCATTTTACAAAGACAAGAGAGTGAGCTTCTTTTATAAAGAATTATCCGGAAAATCGTAGCGATCTTGCAGATATTGGTTGGATCGTTTTAAAAACTGTTCAGCTTCGACACAAAAATTATTTTTCTCATAATCGGATACATCTTCAATAATGTTTTATTTTTGCTTCCGAAGAATTTGTCATTCAAACGGTTTCCGAGGTGGTCCAATAGAGTATAAAACTAAAAGTTTATAAAAAGTCGGGATATTTTGTCGGGAGTCGGGATATCATATGAAAAGTCGTGATTATCCCGACGAATCCCGACCATTTGGCAAGCCTAGTTACATACCTACCTTATTTGATGATTGTTATTGTTCCTAAGTACTGAAAGAAAATTCTGTAGGTAAAGTTTATCCAAAATACCAAAATCAAAAACTTTTATCTGCATATGCCTAATCAGAGAAAAAAGTCACCAAGGAAGACGAACAGATGATGTAACTTCTACAATTGATTTTGGACCAACTTCACTTATCTCGTGGAAATCAGTACTAAATGAAACCAGGATAAGTCGACGATATATGTTACCATAACAAAAATATAAACGGAACAGAATTCACCAACTATCAGTAATAACTTATTAAATTACACTACATTGGTGAATTGTAAAATAATTAACCAAATACATTTAAAAATGTGTGAGCCGTCACGGGACGCCTGGCAGATGTGAAACATCGAAATTGTTTTGTATAAGTTATATGCAAAAAAGAACAGATTACGACAGGAATCAGATATGGCATAATGAAAAGATAAAGTGTTGCAAATTTGTTCCATAAAATAATGACTGTTTATTACATTAATATTCATTTTTATTAAATACAAAAATTCAAAATTTTAAAATTTATTTGAAATCGCGACAACTCAATTATTTTCATCAGTGACTTCGGTAATAGTTAGATTCGATGTTACCTCTGACGGTATTACTGTGACAATTGGTCGATGATAACTGAAGTATGTTACAAAAGTATTAGACATCATAACATTATCAAGATATCTAATAAATACAGCATCTATTGTTTTTCCATATTTTGTAGTACATTCTCTTGGATTGCTTTTAATTTCCAGTTGAAATTCTTCTTGGAGGAATATAATGGCATTGACTCATTTTTTGCAAAATTAACATTGAAATTCCCAGCCCACTACTACGTATGGACTATGTATAGTACATATACAGATACATTCAAACACAAAAGGAACATAGGCATTTAGCGTATTCTCTGATCTAAATAGTCCACCAACAAAACATTTCTATAAGTTCACTTCGATGAATATCAAGTATTGATCTGGACAGCTGGATTCAGACCAATGTAAGAAACCTTGCCCATTCTCCTTCCAAAATTTGTTAGTTATGTGCGAACTGCAATTTAGTATTGAATAATTATTTGATGGGGGTAGTAAACCTCGCTACATATTGAAACAATATGCTTACGTTTTATGTTGTTAAAATCGAAAATTAATTGTTAAATTCTATTAATGTTTCGAGTTAAGATAATATGTTTTGATTTCTTTTGGCAAAATAAAAATAAATTCGTAAATAAAACAAAATAAGATTCTTTAAATTGTACTCTCACCTATGGACTGCTGTTTACTGACTGTCTGACGCTAATTAAGGACCGCCCACAGTTGAGAATACGGAGTGGTGGGAATTGTACGTTATATAGGTGTCCAAATAAACGATTGTAATAATCGTGTTTTTAATCTGTTGAAGCTGGATGTTGGCGACTAGTTCAAAAGCAGTTCTGATACAATGCTAAAATCCCTATGTTCCGTTTGTGTTTTAATGTATCTGTATCCATCATATAGCGTGGCGAAGCGTCGCCACGTCAATTCTCGCCACGCCGAAAATCAGGTTTACCCGCGCCTATAGATGTTTCACATCAAAAATATCTGCAGAAATACTGCTGTTGTGCCGCCCATGGTTTAAATTATTTATCTTTCCGATCAACGAATCGACCTTTTTGAAGCTCTTATTCGACGCCTGCGTACCTACTTTGTATTGTACTTTGGACTTCACGGTGGTGCTTCTAACTTCTAACGTGTAATTTCAATTCGATTTTGGTCAGTGTAGTTTTAGTTAAGAAATACCTATTGAATAATATCTCAAAAAATTAGTTGGTTGTTGCAATGAAATTGTAATAAGTCAAGATTTTTTTTTCCGAGTTAGGTACCTAGAGGTACCTTCATAGATACCTAACCTGTTAGGTACACGTGGTATAAAACTTATCAGATTGCATGCTAGAATATTGAGCGAAACTATTGGTACAGAAATGGACAACACGTTTATACGCGAATTAGATGTAAATATCGGTACTGAAACAAAAGTATTGAAAATTCATCAAAAAATTGAAGGCGATGTTAGTTGTGTAGTTTGGGATGCTGCAATCATTTTAGCAAAATATTTAGAAAAATTACATGAAACTAATATAGGGTATTTTAAAAATCAAAAGATAGTTGAATTGGGAGCAGGTGTTGGTTGCGTAGGAATAACTGCAGCTGCTTTAGGGTAGGTTATTTTCGATTTCGACATATTGTTTGTATCCCTTTTTACCTAACGAACAGACACTGTATTAGATAGAGTATGTGCATCTCGGCTGCATCTCTAACTTCTGGCGTGTTGAATTTTGGAAGTGGCTACTCGGTATAACCAACGGATCAATACTTTTATAAACTCAATGTTTTTAAAAATCTTGCAGAGGCGATGTCACTTTAACGGACTTACCAGAGGCTTTACCATTACTGAATTTGAATATAGAAAAAAATAAAAAAGTTGGGAAGGCAATCACGGTTTTGTAAAAGTAATTCCTTTAGATTGGGGATCAGAAGTCGAATTAAATCCTTCTCCGGATATAATTTTATTGGCCGATTGCATTTATTATGAAGAGGTATTGTTTTTATTATTAATTAATAACTTCAATATTTTTAATGGTTAATACATTATATTAGATGCAGATAAACATAAGACATGGTGTTATGCCTTTGTGCATACAGATGTCGAGTATGTCTTCTCGACAAAAATAGTGATGGATCGTTATTTCAAAAACGCTACTCACGGTAAAAGTTAATCGCAATTATTCTTATGACTTTAATTTGCTTTTATATTTCAGTCAGTATTTCCGTTAATAAAAACTTTAACGAAATTGGCAAGAACCGATACCGAAATTGTAGTATGTCAGGAACTAAGAGATACACCGAAGCAGGTGGAATGTTGGGAATTTTTCATTAAGAACCTTAAAGAGAATTTTACGATTCGATTAGTACCCATTGAAGATCATCATGAAGAATACTCTAGTTTCGATATTGTTATTTTAAAATTAACGAAGTTGTGACATTTTTTATTATAGCTGGACAAAAATATTGATATTTTAATACATTTGAAAACACCTTTCAAAAAATTAGCAATATTGTGTCTACATACGATATCTTCGTCAATAAATAAACATTTATTTATTATTTTAGATAATTAATCTTTTTTTTTCAATTTTGTACTTAATATTATCAATACATATACGAATATTTATTTTATTTTTTATTTTTAAACCCATTCCTTTTCATTTGCCAGGAAGATTGCTTGCAATATTATCAAATTTGTCAATAATGTTCCGATAAACTCAAATACTTACAGGGCCAGCTAGATTTCTGAAGTATATTATGCACATGCAATTGATAATGAGAGAGGGTAGGCCTATCCTCAAAAGTGGCAGAAAATAATGTATGTAATATCTTTACATAATAATGAACAGACCGTTTCAAGTTTTACCCATTGTTTCTAAGCGCTATTTAAAGCCAAATAAAATTGTCGCTTCTTGCTTGTATAACAGTAAGTTATGCATTATCAATTGCTCCCTATCTCGTTTTATTCGAAGACTGGCTTTGTCTGTAAACTATGTATGAAGCATTTATAATAAATGACTTCTAAAAACAGTAATTGTGTTTGGAAAACTTACAATTAATTGATACTAATAATATACTTACGTATTTATTTTTGACATCAATGGAAAATTTAGGATTTTCTTTTAGCAGGTTTTTCAATATAATAAATAAAAACAATTTATATCAATCATTCTATTCATAAACAAAAGTTGAAAAACAACATAATGTACAAATAACTACTTATCTTTGAACTAAGTACAAAGTCAACTAAACAATCTACTAAATAGTTTGTAGTTACATTCAATATATAATAATTGTTACACAACTGCGTTATTAAAAATTGTCCATATTTGAATAGTTACTAATGGGTATAATTTATTTATGTTTGTATACAAGGTGTGGCAATTAAATAACGAGACAAAAGAAATACGCATGCTCAAAACGCGTCTGTAAACAAATCCGTGATCTTCGTCCACATTTGTTTCGCCAGAGAAATGTCTAGTGTAAAATGAATGCTATAAATTGTGAAATCTAACAGGAAACCTGGGAAAACTGCTACTTTAACTTAAAATTTGAATTTTTATCGCGTGCACATATTTTTGAATGGTTTAATTGCTTTCAAGGTAAGCGTGAAGATGATTCTCGATGGTGTCTAAAGTTCTTACGTTAGGCTATCCACCTTTTGCGCCGTGTGACTTCTATCTGTTCCCCAAGATGAAATCTGAGTTAGAGGAACAATATTTGAGTAGATTAAAGCTGCGAAGAGAAAGCGGCACACGGTCTGAAGAAGCTCACAAAAAAAGACATCCAGCATTATTTTCGAACAAGCGTTGTAGAGATAGAGGAGAGGAGTGTATATTTAAGGTGGTCATAAACATAGATGAAATCAAAATAAAAAAATGTTTTACAGCATCAGTCTTCTAATTTAAGAGCAACACATTGTACAAAAGCTGCCAAAATTAAACTTTCAAAAAAGGCAGAGGTCTCGGTAAAGATGCTTCTGTTTCGTCCTGCAACTAACCGTCAACACCCCAAAGTAGGTATAATTACATTATCAATGGTAACCACGGGACACCATCCCCAATGAGGTATAATAAAGTAAAATATATGTTAAGTACTTGAATTATATTCAAATTATTCTAATAGATGACTTTCTCAATCGTCTATGGTCTAGGAGGACAATATTGCATTTTTTGTTTCAAATATCCTTAATACTGATTATATAATAAGTAAACTTAGCCTAAGTGAAATGTCATATAGAATATTAAATACAACAGATTATATTAAAAATAATTAACAAATGGTAATTATCGATAAATTCTGACAAAAATTATTATAAACTTAGTTAAATAACATCTATTTATATCACCTTCGACTTTACAAATTTTATTCGGCGATTATCGGTCGACTTGTTTGAACTTGTTGAACATTTCGTGGTCTCGGCATCCGCAAGTGTATAACCTTTTTAATATTGTCATTATGATGAATGAGATCCGTTTTGTGCCTCCACTCCCACCTGTCGAGTTCTTCTCTTCTTTTTTTTCTGTCAAAATAGCTTATTACACAACTGGCCGGGATCCACAGTAATGCGGTAACTAGAACTACAGTACCAACGATATTATCGCGGAGGAAGAGAAGAACTTTGTTTATGTTAATGTCTTCAATTATGTCCCAGAAACGTTCAACTACGTCTTGAACTGTCTTCTCACAATGACCCTTTAAAAAATTAAATTAGCGATTAACTGTAACTGCAGTATCAAAAATACTTACATTATTGCAAAATCCTTGAATACAAGGAGTACCATCGGCTAAAATATCAGCTGAATCCACAGGCGAGCACGTTTCATTGATATTCGATCTGCAGCATCTCTTACATGCATTTTCAACTAGAATTAAAAAAAAGCAAGTTGAAAATTTCATATAATAGTCTAATCAAATCGAGTGAAATAGTCTTTTTCACATGACATTTTTCCTGGTGATAGCTCAATACATCAAGCTCGATATTAATATGTAGCAAACAAAGTTAGGTAATAATTTACTTACTGACATCACACATACAACTCTGCATTCCCTGCGTTTCACAGAAAGGTATACATTTTCCATTTTTACATTTGCCTCTCTCCTGACAATCCGTTCCATCCGACATTGGAGGACTTTTCGGGCAATCCGCTTGTTGTCCTGTACATCTGGATTCTTGTTCGCATGTTGCATACTGCGCGTCCCTACATTTAACTCCGTTGCGCATGAACTGACAGTTCTGACAGCATGGCGAATTTTTATCACTGGAAGAGGCAAGATTTAAGCAGGTATTTCAGAAAAATAGAAACGATTTTATTTACCTGCACATAGCTTTTGATCTTAATTTACAGTCTTTATCACAACAAGCATCGTTATCTTCAGTACCAAGAAGACCAGCGTCGCATTCTTCGTCACCTTCTACTCTTAAATTACCGCAAAAGCTTTCTTCGGGTTCGGAAAAACATCTTCCAGATTTTGCCTGTAGTACTTTTCTGATGGACCTTAAGCTGCAGGGTGAAAATCTCTAAACAAAAAATAATTATTTACCTAACAAGAAAACACACTTTCTACAATTGTTAGGTATATAATTTTTCTACAAGCACAATTTACAATTATTGACATAAAAGCACACCTATGTGTGTATGTTACTGGGGTGACAATCACTGAGTCCTAAAAGATCTACTGTGTCCCTTTTGTAACGTGTATATTACCGACAGGATAGATGACATTTATGAATAATGTTATTAACAGTAAGAGCCAAACTAGACGGGCATAGAAATTGCAGCGGATCTTCCGCAGCATACTTTCCGCTCGATCGGAAACCACAGATTTAAATGCATCAAACTAGACGGGCATTTTTTCTTGCGATATCGCGTTCATCCGCTACCAAGAGCGAGTCGAACGCAACTGGCAGGCTGGCGTATCGCTAAGAATGAAATCCATTGTTTAGTATGTGATGAATTACACGAGAGTTTATCGCAGTTCAAAGAAAAAATGTTTGATACAGAAAAATTGATAATTCAAGTTGAAAAGCTTCCGCCACTCTACAACATTAAATTAAAAGAATATAGTAATAGAGAGTTAAAAATTAAATTATGGGAATAAATAGGAGCTGCAATGTATGAAAATTGGAGTGAAATTAGTGTTCAAGAAAAAAAAATAAGATCATGTTACATATTTTTATTTCAATCATAATTAGCTCTAAATTTTTTCGTATTGCCATTGTATTATTGCACCATTTTCACTAAAAAAATAGTTCTTAAATTCTCCAGTAGTCTGACGACCTCCTGTACCTGTGGCTTTAGTATTCTTCATTGGGTTTATATATAAGTTTTCACTATCTAATCCATCTCGTCTTCTTACGAAATTGTGCTGCTTGGGTTGTTTGTATAGCGAATTCCACATTAACGAGTAAGCTTGTATGAAATATTTTCCAATTGTTAGCTAATATGCCAAAACTACTCTACAAAATGTTTAGCTCGAGTTAGTCTGTAATTAAAAACTATTTTTTCGGGGATATGGTCGTAATAAATGTTCGTTCAACGCAAAAGCCTCATCAGCGACAAACACATAAATGGTAAAGGAAGGTCTGAAACGTTAGGAAGTGGCTGTGGTTCAGGCAAATTTAGTTGCTTTTTTGCTAGTATCTTTCCAAAGTTTGAACTTTTAAAAATATTGCTATCTGCTTCTCGGACGTCTATGGCTGTAAAATAATAATCCGCATCTGTGACGGCCACTAATACGATGGAAAAAAACTCTTATAGTTAAATTATTCTATGCCTGTGCTGGAAGCGCAAACAGTCTGAAAATGTTTGCCATCAATAGCACCTAAGCAGTTGGGAAAATTACTTTTTCTATAGAACAGATTTCCATTTGCCAGAGGCTGTACAATTTTCCATATTGCTATACATGTTAATTATGAGCCTTATTGAACTTTTCGATACTTGAAAAACATATTCCAGGCATGCAAAATCGGATCCTGTCGCTAAATACCTAAAAAGAATACTGTTTTTTTATCTTATTTTGTCAATCCAAAACTCCAAATTTATTTATTTGTAGGTAAAGAGCTGCAAACTAAGTGGAAATCTTTAAAGGACCAATTTCGCAAAGAAATTAAAGCACTCAAAGAAACCAAAAGTGGTCAGAGTGATATAAAGAAAAGAAAAAGAAACGTATATTTTGATCAACCTTTCTTTTTAACGTCGTCTATCGAAAAAAAGAGCTACCGTATCTAATATCTCTGATGATAATATCGATGAAGAGAACCATGATGAACCACAGGAAGTATCGCAAAAAAATTGAAGTTCCTGTTGTTGAACTTACTCAGGTGAAACCTAATAGAAAAAGAAAGACCGAACAATTAGGGTGACGCACAAATAAAGGAATTAACAAAAGTACTTTCGGATAGCGTAGCGTTACAAAGTGAACCAAAAACGGAAGACAAGCTTGGAAATGGGCATTTTTACTGTCACTGCTGCCTTTAATGGATCAGTTTTATGTTAGAATGCAGAATGAAAATTATGCAAGCTGTATAAGAATCTCGTCAGATTTCCAATTTTCAAATTAATCAGTTAGCAAGTACGTCTTCAGGACCGAGGTTCCAGGATATGCGCTTCCCTACTTCCTATTTGTAATCACAACCGTCAACACCTCCAACCGTTCCAGGATATGTGCTCCCCTTTTTCCTCTTTGTACTCACAACCAGCAACACCTCAACCGTTTCAAGGCAGCATCATCTGACCATTCGCTTGATTCATATTAGTAAAGACAATTAATGTTTCATGTTTGTTCTGAATGTTAAAATGTCATTTTAAGGTTGTCATTTCCTACTTTTATGTAGTAAAGGAAACATAATAAAATAGTAATAAAACTTAGTTGAAGAATAAAAATATATTATTCTACGCTTCACAACTAGTTTTGAAAAATATTTTTCAAAAACAGTGACCGATCAACGAAGAAGAAACAACTACTTCCCGGGCTACATGCCCCGACAGATATTGAATTACACTTCTAAGTCAAACGGGGTTGGTAAATCTACAAGATTTAAACCAACCATTCTGGTTTGCAACTAGAAGGGATAACACAACTTGTAGACCGGTTTCGGCGTATTGCGCCTCATCAGTACAAGGTATATGTTATCGCCCGAGAGTTAATCTCGGACTGAAATGTGACTATAATCAACAACGGTACATATTGTCCAGTTACGGAAATATTTTTGTTGCGAAAATAGCGACATCTCACCTCTAAGTCACAAACCAAAATTCAAACGAGACAACAAATCACGTGGATTTGAGACAAAAATGAATTAATACAGTTTCCTGTAAAATTGTCGTATTTAGTAAAGCGTTTTAACAACAGATGTCGAAGAATAAAAATATATTATTCTACGCTTCACAACTAGTTTTGAAAAATATTTTTCAAAAACAGTGACCGATCAACGAAGAAGAAACAACTACTTCCCGGGCTACATGCCCCGACAGATATTGAATTACACTTCTAAGTCAAACGGGGTTGGTAAATCTACAAGATTTAAACCAACCATTCTGGTTTGCAACTAGAAGGGATAACACAACTTGTAGACCGGTTTCGGCGTATTGCGCCTCATCAGTACAAGGTATATGTTATCGCCCGAGAGTTAATCTCGGACTGAAATGTGACTATAATCAACAACGGTACATATTGTCCAGTTACGGAAATATTTTTGTTGCGAAAATAGCGACATCTCACCTCTAAGTCACAAACCAAAATTCAAACGAGACAACAAATCACGTGGATTTGAGACAAAAATGAATTAATACAGTTTCCTGTAAAATTGTCGTATTTAGTAAAGCGTTTCAACAACAGATGTCGAAGAATAAAAATATATTATTCTACGCTTCACAACTAGTTTTGAAAAATATTTTTCAAAAACAGTGACCGATCAACGAAGAAGAAACAACTACTTCCCGGGCTACATGCCCCGACAGATATTGAATTACACTTCTAAGTCAAACGGGGTTGGTAAATCTACAAGATTTAAACCAACCATTCTGGTTTGCAACTAGAAGGGATAACACAACTTGTAGACCGGTTTCGGCGTATTGCGCCTCATCAGTACAAGGTATATGTTATCGCCCGAGAGTTAATCTCGGACTGAAATGTGACTATAATCAACAACGGTACATATTGTCCAGTTACGGAAATATTTTTGTTGCGAAAATAGCGACATCTCACCTCTAAGTCACAAACCAAAATTCAAACGAGACAACAAATCACGTGGATTTGAGACAAAAATGAATTAATACAGTTTCCTGTAAAATTGTCGTATTTAGTAAAGCGTTTTAACAACAGATGTCGAAGAATAAAAATATATTATTCTACGCTTCACAACTAGTTTTGAAAAATATTTTTCAAAAACAGTGACCGATCAACGAAGAAGAAACAACTACTTCCCGGGCTACATGCCCCGACAGATATTGAATTACACTTCTAAGTCAAACGGGGTTGGTAAATCTACAAGATTTAAACCAACCATTCTGGTTTGCAACTAGAAGGGATAACACAACTTGTAGACCGGTTTCGGCGTATTGCGCCTCATCAGTACAAGGTATATGTTATCGCCCGAGAGTTAATCTCGGACTGAAATGTGACTATAATCAACAACGGTACATATTGTCCAGTTACGGAAATATTTTTGTTGCGAAAATAGCGACATCTCACCTCTAAGTCACAAACCAAAATTCAAACGAGACAACAAATCACGTGGATTTGAGACAAAAATGAATTAATACAGTTTCCTGTAAAATTGTCGTATTTAGTAAAGCGTTTTAACAACAGATGTCGAAGAATAAAAATATATTATTCTACGCTTCACAACTAGTTTTGAAAAATATTTTTCAAAAACAGTGACCGATCAACGAAGAAGAAACAACTACTTCCCGGGCTACATGCCCCGACAGATATTGAATTACACTTCTAAGTCAAACGGGGTTGGTAAATCTACAAGATTTAAACCAACCATTCTGGTTTGCAACTAGAAGGGATAACACAACTTGTAGACCGGTTTCGGCGTATTGCGCCTCATCAGTACAAGGTATATGTTATCGCCCGAGAGTTAATCTCGGACTGAAATGTGACTATAATCAACAACGGTACATATTGTCCAGTTACGGAAATATTTTTGTTGCGAAAATAGCGACATCTCACCTCTAAGTCACAAACCAAAATTCAAACGAGACAACAAATCACGTGGATTTGAGACAAAAATGAATTAATACAGTTTCCTGTAAAATTGTCGTATTTAGTAAAGCGTTTTAACAACAGATGTCGAAGAATAAAAATATATTATTCTACGCTTCACAACTAGTTTTGAAAAATATTTTTCAAAAACAGTGACCGATCAACGAAGAAGAAACAACTACTTCCCGGGCTACATGCCCCGACAGATATTGAATTACACTTCTAAGTCAAACGGGGTTGGTAAATCTACAAGATTTAAACCAACCATTCTGGTTTGCAACTAGAAGGGATAACACAACTTGTAGACCGGTTTCGGCGTATTGCGCCTCATCAGTACAAGGTATATGTTATCGCCCGAGAGTTAATCTCGGACTGAAATGTGACTATAATCAACAACGGTACATATTGTCCAGTTACGGAAATATTTTTGTTGCGAAAATAGCGACATCTCACCTCTAAGTCACAAACCAAAATTCAAACGAGACAACAAATCACGTGGATTTGAGACAAAAATGAATTAATACAGTTTCCTGTAAAATTGTCGTATTTAGTAAAGCGTTTTAACAACAGATGTCGAAGAATAAAAATATATTATTCTACGCTTCACAACTAGTTTTGAAAAATATTTTTCAAAAACAGTGACCGATCAACGAAGAAGAAACAACTACTTCCCGGGCTACATGCCCCGACAGATATTGAATTACACTTCTAAGTCAAACGGGGTTGGTAAATCTACAAGATTTAAACCAACCATTCTGGTTTGCAACTAGAAGGGATAACACAACTTGTAGACCGGTTTCGGCGTATTGCGCCTCATCAGTACAAGGTATATGTTATCGCCCGAGAGTTAATCTCGGACTGAAATGTGACTATAATCAACAACGGTACATATTGTCCAGTTACGGAAATATTTTTGTTGCGAAAATAGCGACATCTCACCTCTAAGTCACAAACCAAAATTCAAACGAGACAACAAATCACGTGGATTTGAGACAAAAATGAATTAATACAGTTTCCTGTAAAATTGTCGTATTTAGTAAAGCGTTTTAACAACAGATGTCGAAGAATAAAAATATATTATTCTACGCTTCACAACTAGTTTTGAAAAATATTTTTCAAAAACAGTGACCGATCAACGAAGAAGAAACAACTACTTCCCGGGCTACATGCCCCGACAGATATTGAATTACACTTCTAAGTCAAACGGGGTTGGTAAATCTACAAGATTTAAACCAACCATTCTGGTTTGCAACTAGAAGGGATAACACAACTTGTAGACCGGTTTCGGCGTATTGCGCCTCATCAGTACAAGGTATATTTTTATTCTTCGACAAATATACCTTGTACTGATGAGGCGCAATACGCCGAAACCGGTCTACAAGTTGTGTTATCCCTTCTAGTTGCAAACCAGAATGGTTGGTTTAAATCTTGTAGATTTACCAACCCCGTTTGACTTAGAAGTGTAATTCAATATCTGTCGGGGCATGTAGCCCGGGAAGTAGTTGTTTCTTCTTCGTTGATCGGTCACTGTTTTTGAAAAATATTTTTCAAAACTAGTTGTGAAGCGTAGAATAATATATTTTTATTCTTCGACATATACCTTGTACTGATGAGGCGCAATACGCCGAAACCGGTCTACAAGTTGTGTTATCCCTTCTAGTTGCAAACCAGAATGGTTGGTTTAAATCTTGTAGATTTACCAACCCCGTTTGACTTAGAAGTGTAATTCAATATCTGTCGGGGCATGTAGCCCGGGAAGTAGTTGTTTCTTCTTCGTTGATCGGTCACTGTTTTTGAAAAATATTTTTCAAAACTAGTTGTGAAGCGTAGAATAATATATTTTTATTCTTCGACATCTGTTGTTAAAACGCTTTACTAAATACGACAATTTTACAGGAAACTGTATTAATTCATTTTTGTCTCAAATCCACGTGATTTGTTGTCTCGTTTGAATTTTGGTTTGTGACTTAGAGGTGAGATGTCGCTATTTTCGCAACAAAAATATTTCCGTAACTGGACAATATGTACCGTTGTTGATTATAGTCACATTTCAGTCCGAGATTAACTCTCGGGCGATAACATATACCTTGTACTGATGAGGCGCAATACGCCGAAACCGGTCTACAAGTTGTGTTATCCCTTCTAGTTGCAAACCAGAATGGTTGGTTTAAATCTTGTAGATTTACCAACCCCGTTTGACTTAGAAGTGTAATTCAATATCTGTCGGGGCATGTAGCCCGGGAAGTAGTTGTTTCTTCTTCGTTGATCGGTCACTGTTTTTGAAAAATATTTTTCAAAACTAGTTGTGAAGCGTAGAATAATATATTTTTATTCTTCGACATCTGTTGTTAAAACGCTTTACTAAATACGACAATTTTACAGGAAACTGTATTAATTCATTTTTGTCTCAAATCCACGTGATTTGTTGTCTCGTTTGAATTTTGGTTTGTGACTTAGAGGTGAGATGTCGCTATTTTCGCAACAAAAATATTTCCGTAACTGGACAATATGTACCGTTGTTGATTATAGTCACATTTCAGTCCGAGATTAACTCTCGGGCGATAACATATACCTTGTACTGATGAGGCGCAATACGCCGAAACCGGTCTACAAGTTGTGTTATCCCTTCTAGTTGCAAACCAGAATGGTTGGTTTAAATCTTGTAGATTTACCAACCCCGTTTGACTTAGAAGTGTAATTCAATATCTGTCGGGGCATGTAGCCCGGGAAGTAGTTGTTTCTTCTTCGTTGATCGGTCACTGTTTTTGAAAAATATTTTTCAAAACTAGTTGTGAAGCGTAGAATAATATATTTTTATTCTTCGACATCTGTTGTTAAAACGCTTTACTAAATACGACAATTTTACAGGAAACTGTATTAATTCATTTTTGTCTCAAATCCACGTGATTTGTTGTCTCGTTTGAATTTTGGTTTGTGACTTAGAGGTGAGATGTCGCTATTTTCGCAACAAAAATATTTCCGTAACTGGACAATATGTACCGTTGTTGATTATAGTCACATTTCAGTCCGAGATTAACTCTCGGGCGATAACATATACCTTGTACTGATGAGGCGCAATACGCCGAAACCGGTCTACAAGTTGTGTTATCCCTTCTAGTTGCAAACCAGAATGGTTGGTTTAAATCTTGTAGATTTACCAACCCCGTTTGACTTAGAAGTGTAATTCAATATCTGTCGGGGCATGTAGCCCGGGAAGTAGTTGTTTCTTCTTCGTTGATCGGTCACTGTTTTTGAAAAATATTTTTCAAAACTAGTTGTGAAGCGTAGAATAATATATTTTTATTCTTCGACATCTGTTGTTAAAACGCTTTACTAAATACGACAATTTTACAGGAAACTGTATTAATTCATTTTTGTCTCAAATCCACGTGATTTGTTGTCTCGTTTGAATTTTGGTTTGTGACTTAGAGGTGAGATGTCGCTATTTTCGCAACAAAAATATTTCCGTAACTGGACAATATGTACCGTTGTTGATTATAGTCACATTTCAGTCCGAGATTAACTCTCGGGCGATAACATATACCTTGTACTGATGAGGCGCAATACGCCGAAACCGGTCTACAAGTTGTGTTATCCCTTCTAGTTGCAAACCAGAATGGTTGGTTTAAATCTTGTAGATTTACCAACCCCGTTTGACTTAGAAGTGTAATTCAATATCTGTCGGGGCATGTAGCCCGGGAAGTAGTTGTTTCTTCTTCGTTGATCGGTCACTGTTTTTGAAAAATATTTTTCAAAACTAGTTGTGAAGCGTAGAATAATATATTTTTATTCTTCGACATCTGTTGTTAAAACGCTTTACTAAATACGACAATTTTACAGGAAACTGTATTAATTCATTTTTGTCTCAAATCCACGTGATTTGTTGTCTCGTTTGAATTTTGGTTTGTGACTTAGAGGTGAGATGTCGCTATTTTCGCAACAAAAATATTTCCGTAACTGGACAATATGTACCGTTGTTGATTATAGTCACATTTCAGTCCGAGATTAACTCTCGGGCGATAACATATACCTTGTACTGATGAGGCGCAATACGCCGAAACCGGTCTACAAGTTGTGTTATCCCTTCTAGTTGCAAACCAGAATGGTTGGTTTAAATCTTGTAGATTTACCAACCCCGTTTGACTTAGAAGTGTAATTCAATATCTGTCGGGGCATGTAGCCCGGGAAGTAGTTGTTTCTTCTTCGTTGATCGGTCACTGTTTTTGAAAAATATTTTTCAAAACTAGTTGTGAAGCGTAGAATAATATATTTTTATTCTTCGACATCTGTTGTTAAAACGCTTTACTAAATACGACAATTTTACAGGAAACTGTATTAATTCATAATAAAACTTACCTTAACATAACTACTAATCTCTCTGCTGGATGGATGGAATGTCTCATATTGGTGTCATTTTTTTGTAGAGTTTCAGACAATAGACCAAGTAACTCATCAAAACTATTTATTGATAAGCGATAATATTGAAAAAATTTATCTGGATATTTTCTATGGTTATTAAATTTCGTATGAAAATATCCCATTGATAATCTATTGCTTAACAAAGGATGAAGACATTTTCTTCGTTTCTTTAAAATCATTCTAATAACTACAGCGGAAACACAACCTAACGTGACTGTATCCATTTTTAAACTAAATATAGTTATTTTATTCAGGATTGTACCGTAGTCAGAGTGAAAATCGATGTGCGTATAGTTTGGACAGCAAGCGTTTTACTCGCAGCGATAATTACGCTGCGGAATCTACGCCCGTCTAATTTGGCTCTAAAGGTTTCGTTACACCTTTCTTCTACTTAGTTTCTGAAGAAAGTCTCAGAGACCAGTAGGCTTCAGTTTAGATAAAGTGTCCCTCTTCTATCCAGTAGTCTCTTAGGTGTTGTGTCCTAGGAGAGCACACCTATTAGAGACAACACTTTTTTTCCTATTATATGCGCGCAAAGTAAAACGAAATGCATTGAAATGTGTACAGATACTGGTTAGTTTCCGTAAGCTTGTAGGAAAACTATATTTTTAATCTTTCTAATCTGAGTATAAGAAATAACTTACCTTATTATTTACATCATATCCGCTAACACTATAAGTATACATGAGGTAAGATCCACCTTGACTAGCACTAGGAGAACATTCCGGAATATCTGGATCATGTTCTGAACCCCAGTTGTGCCCAAACTCGTGTGCAGTTACTAAATCGGCCTCTCTAGTTATCACCCTTTGACCATAATGATTTCTACTGGAGCTAAGACCAGAATTCAAATATAACGTGTACCCGTTCTTGAAGTATTCTGCAACACATTTTTAAAACTTCAACACATTTCGTAATCTTAAAGCTTCGTATGGTGTTTAAGCAAACAAAGGTTGTGCATGATGCAAAAAAAAATGTTTATGGGGGTAAAACACTTTAAATCAACAATTAATATACTATACAAAATAAAAAGCACTACATAAATCAACATGCTGATATAAGTGAACAATAATCCTTAAAAATCACCCATAAATACCTGGGGTGCAAATACCACCCACGGAATTGCGCCTTGGAGACCCAACATAAGCCAAGCCCAATATGCCACCTTCGAACTTGAGATCTGTAAATAGGTGGGCTAAGCAGAAATCTTTGTGAGTGTATTCTCTGCTGAATACCTAACCACCAAATCAATAAGTTTAAGTTAGTCACTACAAATATATAATTATTTAAGCTGTTATTGGACAGACAATTAACAACCGGGTGGCCAAATAATCGAGATAAGCGGCTGTATTTCAAAAACCGGTTAACTTACGACCTTTCGGTAAAAATTATTTTCAAGTATGTGAAATATCCGTCAACTGCGATCGTAGTAAGAAGCACAGAGGCTTCGTTTCTAGCATGTATGATTGTCAGCACAATGTTTTTCTTAACCCCGCCACTTTATTTGAAGAGTTGTAGGAAAAAGTAGTGAAGTTACTCCTTAGAGACGTAAGATTTATTTGCATTCTTTTTCAGTATACCTCAATTGGGCAAATTTTAGAGAAAACTTATTTTTTCTAATTTAAATTATTGTTACTCCTCCTAGCGGACATTTTAGAAACTTGAAAATAATTTCCAGCAATGTCTCTTTCATAACTATAATTTATTACTTGCTTCGGTTATTTGGTGTCCGGTACATTTATAAGAATAGTTTTTTTATAAGATCATATATTTTTCGCTCTTTATAAGTAATAATCGAGTATTCCAATTAGTTTTTCAAATAACAGCACAAAATATACCAATTAAAACGTTATATCCATAAAAACAAACTTTTCTATATTTATAACTGTCCAAAACTAGACAGTAAAAGATTTTTTCAAAAATAATGACAATTGGTTTCAAATTAGCGATTAGAAGTTCGAATATTCAAAACGCGGCACAAAATGTTATCTGAATAGCTTGACGTCAACTGCCCACTTCTACTTTCACGCGAAACACCATTCGTTCATGTTTGTCTGTTTGATCTCAAAAGGCGGATACACACAAGCCCTTAGCTCCCAGTTTTTTTTCTAAGAGTATTTTGTGAAACATGTTTATCATAATGCTGAATTTACAGAATCTTTGATTGACCAATTTCCAGATTTTTTGAGCGTTGCACTTTTAGTTCAAAAACCTAGTTATATTAGACGTATGTCATAATTAGACACGAAACACCATATTTGTTTCAAAGGCCCAAACAACGGACTGAAGCACTAAATTTCTATGCATAATTAAACTCAGACACAGCAGCGGGCAACTGAAGTCACAAGATACCGTTTTCTTAGCCTCTTCTATCACGACAAAATTATCATGTGAATACATTTTTTGTGTGCCATGTATTAGTGCATTATAAAGTCTCCCGAATTATAAGGAAAACAAAAAACATGTTACATGCCTAAGTAAATAGGCTATGTTCGTTCTGGAATATGGCGGAGGCGCTAACATGGGAATCTCCATAAGGAAATCACCAAAAAAGCTAAGGTCAAATAGCAAAAATGGTTCCCTTCAAGGTCACGCGAATTTTCAAGTGTTTTGAAGACTTTTGAAGGGGTTTGAAGATGTCTCTGAACGCGTTACGTCCTACATCTAAACACTTCACAACCTACTTTAAACCCCTTCAAAAGTCTTCAAAACACATCAAAATGCGCGTGACCTTGAAGGGAACCATTTTTGCTATTTTTGGCCTTAGCTTTTTTGGCGATTTCCTTATGGAGATTCCCATGTTAGCGCCTCCGCCATATTCCAGCCTATTAAGGAACTTAATAGCTTCAAAATGTGAGAACAAGTGAAAATCTTAGTTTTTATGGATACACAGTAACCCAAGACATAATTTACAAAAAATATACACCACAACCAGAGAAGAGCCACCTAAAAGCAAGAAAAGCTATGAATATTGTACTAATTTAAATAACATAATCTTTGTTAACTATAATTATAATATATAAGTGGTTTTTATGTTAAGTTTCAAAGAAAAGTTCTAGCTCAAGGATTCATCTTGTTTGCTTTCAGTTTCGTGATGAAATTGTACAGAAACTAGTTGCATTTGAAATTCCACTAGAGCAATCATACCGTAAATTTACTTGCTTTAGTACAGACTCTGGTTCATTTCAATTCACTAAGCTATCTTTCGGACTGAATGTAAGTCCAAACAGTTTTTCGAGATTGATGTCTTTAGCTTTCTCGGGGTTGACAGCTGACAAAGCATTCCTATATCTTAATGACATAATTATATGTGGAGCCTCAGAAAAACATCATCTTAAAAATCTACATCAGGTATTTCAGGTATGCAGGAAATTCAATATTAAATTAAACCCACAAAAATGCAAATTCTTCAGGAAAGAGGTCACTTATTCAGGTCATTGTCTATCTAATGATGGTGTTCTCCCAGACAAAGCGAAATTTCAAGTGATAGAACAATATACAACACCAAAAATATCGGATGGGTTTAGCGATTCGTAGCTTTCTGTAATTATTACAGTCGATTGATTCCTAAATTTGCAGAAATATGTATTCCAATAAACAATCTTGTACGGAAAAATGTAAAATTTCTCTGGTGCGACAAATGTGAACATTCGTTACAGAGGCTGATTAGTCCTTCCATTTTGAAATATCCCGATTTCAATAAGCAATTTATTCTAACGACAGATGCTTCTAATAATGCATGCTCAGCAATTTTAAGCAAAACTTATGATGAGATAGATTTACCAATAGCTTATGCGTCAGGTAGTTGTAATAAAAGTGAATTAAATAAACCAATCATTTGACGAATTATTAGCAATACATTGGGGCATAAATCTTTTTAAATGTTATTTGTATGGGTCACCCAGATTTATTGTAAAAAGTGACCATAAACCTTTATCGCACATTACATTTGAAAATCGCAAGTTTAATTCACATTTTCTGAAATTTAAATAAGATATTTTGCCATAATTTTTGTTTAAATATGACTACAATGTGCTTAGGAAAGAAAAAAGAGGTGATGTTAGCTAACCCTGAAAATGTAAACAATTCAGTTTCTTGTTTATTTAATCACAATTGACAAGAAACGTAGATGATGTCTTTCATCCATAAATGGAAGCAGTCATTCAAGAAATGTTATTGAAAGTAGTAAATACATTTAAATAGCCATAATGCAAAACTAAATAAAGAAAACATAAAAAATAATAACCCTTGCTACAAACTCCTCCTCTGGTATTCAGTCTAGGAGATGCAATGTATGCCAAGCCGAGCACAACTGAATTGCTACTTCTAAACGTTTGATGTGTGAATAAATGTGCCAAACAGAAATTAACATTATCTTGATTTCTGGAGAAAGCCTAAGAAAAAAATCAAAAAAATATTAAAATTTAACAAGCTGGTTAATATGCAATCCAAGTCGCTAGTCCTTGTGTAAAAATTCAAAATAAATGTTTTGAATGGCAATCTTTATATCTAAGAATTATCGATTTGTTTCAGATAAAGGAACATAACAAAGAAAAAGAAAGTGAAGTGATATTACCATTAATCATCAATTTCCTTAAAAGTGATAAGTACTGAATTCAAAATATTCATTACTTTAAAAGATGGCAAAATTGATAATTTTAAATTTTAACTATACCAATACTACTGCTCTAAGATACAGATGAAGCCATTCAGCATTTTTTTACTGTATTTACAGAAATTAAGCATGCTATATATAAAAATGTTTAATTATTCACATCAATTTACCTCTAGCAAGTTTCTAACATCCCATTTTTCTCTAACCATGTTGTAATGTGCTTCCCCAGATTTAATTCTAGTTGGATCACTGTGAACAACTATTTTTTTAATAACAAATCCCATACCTTTGAAGCCATCTACTTCTTGTCTGTCTTGCCAACTGGTGTCATTGTAAATTTTATGAACACGGTCTATTAAACTTATCTGACAATTAAAAAAGTGTATTTTATAAATATATTATCAAGTACATATAGAGAATTTTAAACCACTTACCAAATAATTTATAGTAGTCTTAGTATTACTTCCACCCATTTCCTGAAAAAACCTGTAGTCAGCTACTAGAAGCAAAGGACACCTTGTTTTAGTAGGAGTATACTCATATTGATCAATTTGTCTTTTATGTCTTTCGTGTGATTCCAATTTATCACTAATACTGTCATCATCACCTTCCAGTTCAGCACCTTCTTTAACATAATCACAGACCTTTGGTCTTGGATTACCATTGGGAATGTTTTCAGGATCCCAACTAAATTTTACATCAGATTGTTTATAAATAATCATTGTACGGTTATCTCCGTGAGGTAAATGTCTCCAAGAAGGTTCTACATGGAATGTTTCATCTGGCAGATGAATACTACCAGTCAGTACACCATCTTCCATGTGCATGTTGACATGAGAATTTGTTTCACCAAATAATCTTCCATGATAAAAATCATCATGGTCTATAAACAAAATTTTGTTTGAAATTTGATTCCACCTAGACCGTGGATAGAGTTACGACAGTCATATTATAACATGTGTTACAGTCAATATATGAAATTAGGCATTATATATACTCTCTAGCCGGTATATATATATTAGTAAGTAAGTACGTTTATTCATCTCTTAGAATTTTACAAACACATGTTACAAAAAGAAAACATCATGTTATAATATTACTTAGACTTGTCACAATACAGAAATAAATCGCATACATACAGCCAATTATTCCGGTCATTCATTCATACCACTTTATAGGGTAATTAAAACTAAAAAAAAATAATAATGTACAACATTAGCATTTAACTTATATAAAAGGTAGTTAGTTTCTGGTTAGTTTATTATACTTTGTCTTCTATACTGTAGGAACTCGTCTACAGAATAGAAAGCATTTATGCAGAGAAATTTATGTAGCTCTATTTTAAATTTACTGTAGGTTCCATTTCCGACAGTCCTACATGAGTGTTTAAAACATATGACACCTCGATAACCTCCAGAATCCTGACCAATATTTAGTCTAGAAAATGGTACTCTAAGATCACCAGCCTGTCTTGTATTGTGTGTATGTATCATGTTATTTCTAATATAATTTGTTTCATTCTTTTTTATATTCAAGGTTATGAGGTAAATATATAAACAGGGTAGAGTTAATGTTGACAAATTTTTAAATAGGTCTTTACAGCTCGCTCTATAACGTGTACCAGCCAGGCATCTTATGATTTTTTTTTGCATTGTAAATGCTTTATACATATGGGCAGAATTACCCCAGAACTGTAGCCCATATGATAATTTAGATTGTACAAGACTAAAGTATGCTATTTTGAGAATCTGCAGATTTGCCGTTCTGTATAGTTGTCTAAATACAAAGCATAAGCAACTTAATTTTGAGACTAGGTCGTCTATATGTTCTTCCCATGTAAGTTTTTGATCAATAGTTAGCCCAAGGTATTTAAAATATTTTACTTGTTCAATTGAACTACGATTTAGCTTAATTAAAGGACATTGATCTTGTTTTGAGTTTTTTGTTTGAAAAACCATAAATACTGTTTTACTTTGATTTACTATTAATCCATTTTCTGAACACCAGGTTGAGAATTCCTGTACAGTAGTATTAGCAATATCGGCTGATTGCCGTAGGTTTTGTTTAGCCACTATCTGACTTGTATCATCTGCGTAAGTAATCATTTCTTGAGGTGTATTACAGAAGTATACAGAATCGCTGACAAACAATATAAATAGTAGTGGAGCCTGAACTTACTCCGCTATATATGAAATACGGCACAAATTATAAACTGACTAGGCATTATATAAAACAAGCATAAAAAGTTAGTCAGTTTATTTTGTTCATTGTTTTTAACCGCTAGGAGATTTTATAGTTGTGGTTTTTATGGAGAAGGGCAAGGAAAATCATTGAAGAAGCTATACAGTGTTAAAAAAAATGGTTTCTTCAATCATTTTCCTTGCCCTTCTCGATAAATTAATCAATGATCTGTTTTAACCAAGACAGAAATTCTAAATAGTGGGGCATAGGAATAATTATTTTATTTGCCATAGATTAATAATATTTGGGTATAGTACAAAATTCTATTACGGTCTTGTTTGTAGATGTAAATATTGAATTGTTTCACAAACTGCAATTACACAAATTCGGCGTTACTGTCGTAACTTTATCTAAAACCGCTAGAATTACGACTGTCATAACTCTATCCACGGCCTTATACCTATGATGAAGCAAAAGCTTACTTATATGAACTGTAGTTTCCTTCCCATCTCCATCTACTGCATATGCCTTAAAATTAGAATGTAAAATATCCCTCTTTGGCGATAAAATTAGTCTAAAGTCCCTACCATGGGCTCTTAGGTCAACTTCTTTGATATGGTTAAAAGGGTGGGTACCCTCATTCAATCCTCGCTTGACTATTTTGTGATTAAGCTCATCAGCATGAATTGTTTCAAAAAATTTCAAGTTTTTAGTTAAAGAACCTAGGAAATAGAAATGTGGGTTTATTTGTATATTTATGCATAAGAAATGATACCTTTTGTGTGACTTAAAATTATAGAAGACAAACCAAAATATACACAAATATAATATCCAAGTCCCATTTTAAGATTTGAGTTTCAACTTAGTATTCTCTTATTCATTGTAAAATTATATAGTTGTTAGTTGTTAAAACTATTGGTTATAACAAATCTAACATTTTTAAGCTGCAGAATATCTATTATTCTTCTTCTCTTCCTTTTCAACTCTATTATAGCTGATCATAGCCACCTCCATAGCCACCTATGGTTAAATAAAAATGAATACTTATTCACTTATTATACAGTCAATGCCTTCAATGATAGTGTCAAAGTCTCCAATAATTACTGTTTAATGATCGAAGATCTAAATATTTAATATAAAAACTAATAATAAATTATATTTTGAATTCTAAATATACCGAACCTGTTTACTTATTTAGACGTAGATAAGCTCAGATAAGCTGAAAGAAGAATTCAACCGACTGACGTGTCCTTAAAATTGAGAATTTGACGTTTTACGGCATGCAGTTGGTGTAGTAAGTAGTTGTACCGGTCAAAAATGAATAGTAATTTTTGTAAAAATTCAGTTTTTGCTATACTTTTAATTGCAATAATTTTATTCGTTGGAGAAATATTATCATCGGAAGTTCCTAGACCAAGAGGAGTATCCCTTTCCCGTGCCTCTTTGTATCCTCCAGACAAAGACTTTACTTGCTTTGATGGAAGTAAAACGATACCGTTTATTAGAGTAAATGATGATTATTGTGACTGTTTAGATGCTAGTGATGAACCTGGGACATCAGCTTGTCCACACGGGATATTCCACTGCACAAATGCAGGTCACAAACCCCTCAATTTACCTTCAAATAGAGTAAATGATGGGATTTGCGACTGCTGTGATGGTAATGATGAATACGCATCCGAAACGTCGTGCCAGAATAATTGTATTGAATTGGGGAGAAGTGCAAGAGAAGCTGCTCAACGAAAGGCTGAATTAATCAAAGCAGGAAAACAGATTAGAGCGGAAATGGGCCAGAAAGGTGAGCACACAATAGTCATAGATGGCTAATTATATAAAAAAAAGTAGATAGTTTTTTGCGATGTAACTTAATTTTCAAGTACCTGTTACTGTAAGAATTGATAACTGATTAATACAAATACCCAGTTTATTGACGAATTATCAATATTACATGGTGTATATTTTTATTTGGTTTTTGTAAATGCATTAAGTTTGTCCATATATGTTTATAAAGAAATGTTTGTTGAAGCAGAATGAAGAATACATCTAAGTAATTTACCATCCTGTATTTGAAATAAGTTAATGAGTGAGTTACGTAGTTAATATATAGAATATGTCAATTTGATTGAAATAAAATTATAATTAGACAAAGTCATTATTTTATTACGAAGGGAAGTTTTTTCTAGTTAGACGATCTGATAATATTAACATGGTAGCAGAGCGTACAGTGCCTAAATGGTAATGCTAGAAGAAACAAGAAATTAAGTAAGAATAAAAATTAAAAAAGATTTTGTAACTGTCTCTGAAAGCTGTCATCTTCATAAAGTAATAAAACGCATTTTCAATTAAATCCAGAGTAAAATGGATCCCAGTAAGGTGCAAATTGGATTACTTGAAGGTAAAGATAGCTGGACTACATGGAAATACAAGCTTTCTATTCTTCTGAGAAGTGTGAAAGGCGCGATGGACGTCCTTGAAGGTAGATTAACTTCACCGAAGTCGTTACCCCAAGAAGCAACACAAGAAGAAAAATGCAAGTATGAAAAAGATGTTACATTTTTCAATCAAACGGATAGTACTGTTTTATTAGTTCTTACAATAAATATGACTCAAAGCACATTAGAAAAAGTCATGAGATTTTCGACCGCCAGGGAAGTCTGGTTGGAGCTTCATCGTTTGTATGATGGTAGTGCAACAGATAAAACCTATGATATCTGTATGCAATTTTTTAGGTATATTAGACAATCAGATGACGATATTGCTACTCATACATCAAAACTTAAGAACCTTTGGAATAATTTGCAAAACGAAATTTTAAAAGATAAAGCAGTTGCTGAAAATTACTGTAAGTGCGACTTGCCAGATATTTTGCTTATTTGTAAAATATTAGAAACTTTACCACCTGAATATTTCTCATTCAAGTCTAGTTGGATTCTGGTATCAAATAAGGACAGAACAATAGATAACTTGACAAATCAGCTATGCTCTTATGAAAAAGCATTAACAAGCAAAAATGAGAGCAAGCAAGAAGTTTTATATACAGTGAATAAGAGCAAAGCACATAAATATGGTTATTATTGCAATTACTGTAAGGAAAAAGGTCATAAAGTGAAGCAATGCGATAAATGGAAAACCGATGGAAGACCTCCTAAGCCAGAGAATTCGAAAAAACGTACAAATTCTAAAGCGAAAGAAATTCAGATGTCATTAGTTGCTGTATCATCGAATGTTTTGAATTGCGAAGCAGATTTTAAAAATTGGTATGTTGATAACGGAGCGACTAATCACATAACAAATCAACAAGATGTATTTCAATCGTATACACCATTTAACGAAGAGCAAACAATAACAACTGCTAATGGATATGCAGTTCCTGCATTAGGACAAGGTACCATCAAAATACAATCTTTTGTAAACGGAAAAAAGAAAGAGTTTTCATTGACCAACGTATGGTATGTACCCCCAATATCAAGAAAAATCTTTTCTCAACTTTGTCTGCTCAGGACAAACATCCAGAAAGTGAATTTATTTCCACCACTAAGTGCTGCTATTTTAAAATTTTTAACGAAACAATAATTGTTGGATCAAGATGTCAGTCTGGTGGACTATATAAATTGAAGATGCGGGCAACCAAACCTGAACATCTGAGTGTCAATATGGTTACTTCTAAAGAAAATATATTGCAACTCTACCACGAAAGGCTGGGTCATCAAAGTAAGAGACATGTTAAAAATGTAATTAAGCAAGAATTTAACATTGACGTGAAGCTGGATAGTGAATTATGTGAGGGCTGCGTCTATGGAAAGGCTTCTGTGAAAAAGTTTGGCATAAGAAAAAGAACAGAAACACCAGGAGAACTGATCCATTCAGATGTTTGTGGACCTTTTCTGATCTCAAAATCAGGTTTTAAATATTTTGTTTTATTTAAAGATGATTTTAGCAGATATCGATTTGTATATTTTTTAAAGCGAAAGTCAGAAGTAGCTGATAAATTAGATATAGTTTTAAAAGAAATGAAAGCTGCAGGATATGGTGTTAAAGAATTTTTGTCAGATCATGGTGGAGAATTTGATAATCATAAAGTAGCAAATATTTTAAACAAATATGGAATAAAACAAAGATTGGTGATGCCGTATACACCACAACAAAATGGCTGTTCAGAGCGTGATAACAGAACGATTGTCGAATGTGCAAGATCTTTAATGCATGCAAGAGAAAGTATCTTTGATCAAACATTTTGGGCTGAATTAATAAACACAGCTACATATATCTTAAATAGATCTGGTATATCCAGTATTCCTGGTAAATCACCACATGAAATATGGTTTAACAAGAAGCCTGAACTTAAACATTTAAGAGTAATCGGTAGTACTTGTTATGCTCATGTTCCTAAAGTTTGCAGAAAAAAATTGGATAAGAAATCTATTAAAGGTATACTCGTTGGTTATGAAAATGATGATGGATACAGGATATGGTCAGAAGATCAACATCGACTTATACTTTCACCAGATGTTATTTTTAATGAATTTGAAACTCTAGGTGTGGTACAAGAATCCAAACAATTTCCATGTTTGCAACCTACAATAGATGTCTTGGATCTTGTTCAAAATAATTGTGATACAGAAGAAATAGACATTGTTGATGTAAGTAGTGATGTTATGGAAGAAATGGATCTAGATTACCAAGCAGATGACCAATGTTATGAACCAGAAGAGAGTTTAGACGAAGATATAGAATTTAGAAGACAATTGAGAGAAAGATCAAACATTAAGAAACCGACACGCTTTGACGAGTTCGTTATGATGGTTGCTGCTGAAATAAACCACCCCAAAGAACCACTTAGTTACAAAGAAGCAATTGTTTGTTGTGAACAAAATAACTGGAGGCTGGCAATGGAGCATGAAATGCAGTCATTAAAAGAGAATTGTACATGGGTTTTGAAAAATTTACCTGAAAACAAAAAAGCAATTCCTTGTAAGTGGGTGTATAAACTCAAAACCAATCCAGATGGTTCAATTGATAAATACAAAGCTCGTCTGGTAGTGAAGGGTTATTCACAAAGAAAAGGAGAAGATTATGAACAAACGTTTAGTCCAGTAGCTAAAGGTGGTACGATAAGAGCCGTTATAAGTATAGCTGCTAGTAAAAACATGTCACTCACACAATTCGATGTCTGTACTGCATTTCTTTACGGTACTCTAGACGAAGAAGTGTTCATGAAACAACCAGAAGGCTACGATGATGGTACTGGTATGGTTTGTCATCTTCAGAGAAGTTTATATGGGTTAAAGCAAGCACCAAGGTGCTGGAATAAGCGTTTTGGAAACTTTATAGATTCGCTTGGCTTTAAACGAAGTACTGCAGACCCATGTTTATTTATTAAGAATGAAGGAAAAGACATGTTGATATTAGTGCTGTATGTTGACGACGGTCTAATAGCATGTACGAATGAGATAATGAAGATGGATTTTTTGAAGAAACTTCAGGAGAAGTTTAAAATAACAGTTAAACCAGCTACATATTTCTTAGGTTTGGAAATAGAGAAAAATCAAGACGACTCAATAAGTGTTACCCAGTCAGCTTATACAAAAAAGGTGCTAGAACGTTTTGGCATGGAAAATAGCAAACCGGTCTCGACCCCGATTGTAAAAGAAGCCATCCAATTAGGGAAGGAAACTAGTGAAACGGAATCGAATACTTCTTTTCCATATCGCGAAGCAGTGGGTGCTCTTATGTACCTAATGACGGGTACACGTCCAGATATAGCTTATGCTGTTAGTGTTGTATCCAGAAAATTAGAAAATCCAAGTCAAAACGACTGTGTGAAAGTTAAGAGAATATTCCGCTATTTGAATGGTACAATAAATTATCGCTTAACTTATATGCAAAAGCCAGAAATACAACCTCAGTTAACAAGCTATAGTGATGCTGATCATGGAGGTGATATTACTACCGGAAGATCGACATCTGGGGTATTGTGTCTTTATGCTGGAGCAGCTGTATCTTGGTTCAGTCAGCGACAAACATCAGTAGCCATATCGACAACAGAGGCAGAAATAGTAGCTGCAAGTGACGCTGCACGAGAAATAGTCTGGTTAAAAAGAATATTTACGGAATTAACAGGCGTTAACTTGGTTCCGACACTACATGTGGACAATGAATCTGCCATAAGATTAACGCAGAATCCCGAGTTTCATCGTCGGACTAAACATATACATATTAGACATTTTTTTGTTAGAGAAATGGTGTTGGATGGATCACTTGAAGTAGTAAAGGTATCATCTGAAAATCAATTAGCCGATATTATGACGAAGCCACTGTTTTCTAACAGATTGAAAAAATTACTTTTTGGAATGGGGTTGGCAAATTACTCAATGAGGGAAGGTGTTGAAGCAGAATGAAGAATACATCTAAGTAATTTACCATCCTGTATTTGAAATAAGTTAATGAGTGAGTTACGTAGTTAATATATAGAATATGTCAATTTGATTGAAATAAAATTATAATTAGACAAAGTCATTATTTTATTACGAAGGGAAGTTTTTTCTAGTCAGACGATCTGATAATATTAACAATGTTTACAAGGAAGGAAAAAAATCTATTTTATATACTAACATCTATATAAGTCTGAGGATTTGGATATCTTGATATAATAAATCCTGCAACTAATATTAAAAATTTAATCATTTGTTAATGCTAAGTTGTTTCAAGGTGTCCAAATAAAACAAGAAAAACAAATAAAACTCACAGAGCTTAGGAAAAACAAAGAGGAGGCAGAAAAATTAAAAGCTGAAAAGGATACATTAAAAAAAGAAGTAGAAGAGTTGGAAAATAAAGCTTTGGAATATTATAGAAAACTTGAAGATGAAGCTAAACTTATAAAGGAAGAAGAGGAAGCTGCAGCACTTAGAGCTGAAGCAATAGAAGCTTTTAATAAGTTTGATTCAAACCAGGATGGTTGGCTAGAAATTTCTGAGGTAAAAGTTAGAACTTCCTTTGACCGAGATGGAAATGGGGAAGGTAATGCATTTTAAATAAATTTTTGTTGTGTTAATAACTTGAATTTAAAATATTTTTCAGTATCTGATGAAGAAGCTAAATATTACTTAAATCTTCAGGAGTCTGTAGATTTAGATACCTTTGTCAACCAATGCTGGAAAACTCTCAGACCAGTTGCTTTTAGAGAAGGTACTGAGAAAATTCCAGAAAAAACTGTTGAAGATACAAATGCAGGAGAAGCTGATGATATGCAAGATAATGATGAACCAGAGCTTGAAGAAGATGGTGAAGGTAAAAACAAATTAATTGGATAGTATTATACAGTTCTTCAAACTCCATTTATTTAAAGAAAAATTGTAATTTTTTATTTAATTTCAACAACAGTAAAAAACAAATCCTAAATTATTTTAGATCATGATTATGAAGATGAGGAAGAACATGAATCACAAGAACCAGAACAAACGGAACCAACTGTAGCACCTCCAACTATCCAATATGATGATGAAACTCAGCAACTTGTAGAAAAAGCAACAGCTGCCCGAAATGAATATCATGAAGCCAACAAATTCGTTAATGACATAGATAGAGAAATCAAAAACATAGAAGAATATCTTGAAAAAGATTTTGGAACTGATGAAGAATTTGCTTCTTTGGAAGGACACTGTTTTGATTATGAAGATCATGAGTATATCTATAAACTTTGTCCATTTGACAAAACCACCCAGCAACCCAAGTCAGGAGCTTCTGATGTTCGCTTAGGCACCTGGGGTTATTGGTCCGGTGCTGAGCCTAATAAATATGAACAAATGACTTTTGAAGGAGGTCAGAATTGTTGGAATGGTCCTCAGAGGACCACTGTAGTTAGGGTAAGTTGTGGAAGTGAAAATAAAGTTCTTAGTGTATCCGAGCCTAATAGGTGTGAATACTTTTTCGATTTTGTTACACCTGCTGCTTGTTACGAGGCTCCTGCGCTTGAAAATGAAGATTTACATGATGAATTGTGAGAAAAATTTACGATTTTAAATAATAGGTTGACATCTATTACTGGTATTTTGACTATTCCCATATTTTCTTGTGATTATGTGTAAATTTATTTTTTCCTATATATTCCTTTTTTAAATGTTCAGTATTCTTTATAAGTATGAAACATGTCGATATTGGTTTTGCAGTGTGATTACATTATTAATTTTCAATACTATATCAAAATTTCAATTATGATTTAAGTTATAACAATAATTTCTGGTTTAGTTTAGATTTGGAAAAGACATTGAACTAGTGAGAAAATTTTTTTCCAGCATTTTTAAGACTTTTATATTTATTAAGGTAAAATTAGCAATCAATAGTTGAATTTTTGTTGAAAGGTGTAAATTATCATTAAATAAATGTATGTTTATAAAATATGTTGTTTTATTACACTTCATTTATGGTTCTCTGTTTCTCCCTATACTTAGTTGTATTTGCCTGGGATGCTTATCTTCAACTTGTCATGGGTTACTTAATTTTTATATTTTTTTATTGTTGACTTGAATAGTTGATAGGAAATCCTTTAAACGCAGTTGTTGCATACAAAAATTCTCAACGAATGGTTTGACCAGCTTGCAGCCCTTTTCTCAATCCTTTTGACCATCTCTGGGAGCAACTACGGAGACGCATTCGTTGCCATCCCGTTTTGCCCAACAGCCTTCAAGATATTTGAGTTGCACTATAAGACAAATTCAATGCAATTCCTCATCCTCTCTTCACTAACCTTGAATAAGGTCTTTTCATTATTACATTAATTGAAGTTTGTGGGGTAATAAGATTGAAAGATGACAGATTGTAATAAGAAAAATCAATGTTGAATTTAATCAATTACTTATGAGTAGAAAGGTTACCACGACGATAGTTAAACTATAGTAGATTCAAGACAAGATTTTCATACAACTTTCGTCCCGTTTTTCACCAACTTGAGAGTTAAATTTCCAAAAATCCTTCCTCAGTGGTAGGAAACCAACATGCAAATTTTCTCGATCCTAGAATTTGGGCTGTGCAATCAGACAGTCATTATTTTATATACTATAGGTATGAGGAAAAACTGGTCACATGGAAACTTATATTTGGTAGGGATACGAGTATACTAACACATTGTCGCTTATGGTACATGTTAAACTTTAATGTGAACAGAGTTTTTTTCCTCGTAGGTATGTATTTTAAATATTTAGTATATTTAGATAAACACTGCATTCGTTTTAAAGCCAATGTTGTTTAAGCCAGCCCTGAAGAAACGTTATCAATATAAGATATGGCATGTAAAAATAAGTAAATACCAGCTACAAGCTCATTGATAACACTGGTTTCATTAGATAAAGCTATTAAAGGAAACCAAATAATATTACTCTTATATTTTATGAATTTTATATTTTGGTTTCAGCCTCCTTGATTTAGACCTTCACTGAAAAGTGAAAACAATTCCAAATGAATTTGGATCTCATTTTACAAAAGGGGATGACCAGAGAAAATAAAAGAGTTGCGATATGAAATGTATATTTATAATCAGAACAAACCAAAAATACACATAAATTTTAAAAGTTTTCAATTAATGTGGAATGGTTTTATTTCAGGTTTTATCATTGTATTGTATTTTTTTTATCATCGTATTGTATTTTTTTTATCATTAATTGTATTTTTTGTATTACTGTATTTTATACTGCATTTGTAGGTATTTGAATTATAAAACAAAATTTTTCATGTTCACTTATTTTTTATATGTAATTGGGCTTGCCCGTAAATAAATAAATAAAAAAAAAACACAGAGTGTGATGTACTCTTACATGATATGGAAATGTTTAATTATCATTATTTAGAAAAGATTATTAGATATAAAATCATAAACTTTAGCAATTATATAATCGTTAGGTAAATGTAAGAGTGCAATAAATGCCTGGTAAATAATATGGATCGAATAATGCATGATTTTTTTTTTTTTTTTTTTTTTTTTTTTTTTTTTTTTTTTTCGGGCCGAGATGGGAAACTCATGTTCGAATGGGTCCAGGACCCAAACAGTGTTGGACTCATCCCCAAGGATCGAATAATGCATGATGACAGTCACTAAGAATCACTGAAATAATGATTTGAATATTTGGATCCAATCACCTTATTTGAAGAGCTGAAGCTTATTTTAAGGATATTTATAAATAACGCATCAACTGTTTTTTTATGAGAATGTTAACAAATATCTTGTTCGGAGTTTTTATCGATGTATTCCTTACATTGTGGAACGGCAACATCGATACACATTTGAATTAATGACTATCCAACAAAATAATTCAAATTATGTATTAAAATAAAGTTTAAACTTGGAAACTGTAAGTGTTTACGAAAGCGTGATGTCCTAGACAGACGATATTACTATTCTAGTGTTTTGGTGCGAAATTTAAATTGTATTTTAAAAACATAACTTCTCCTTTAAAACTTTTATGTGAGCAAAAATCGTGGAGCAGTTTTTCAAAATCAGTCATCATGCTTATTCTTTCTTCAGCAGGTTTCAAATATGGTTGCTACAAATGTATTTAACACTCAAAAACCAGAGTAAATATTCATAGTGTTTTATTAATTAGTTACAATCATATCTCTGGTTGAGTGGAGTAACAAATATTTATTTTATAATCTTTTTAAATAAAAATATGAATACCAAGTAATGATGACTATAACATTTTGATTACTTTTGATATCATTTTTTATTTTAAAAAGTTGTAAGACCGATCCTGTACTCTGTCAATCTAATCCACAATCGAAAAATGTTTGTAAGTCAACTGGATACATTTTAAAAAGAGTTAGCAACTGATAAGCCAAACATGCTATCTCAAAAGGTAATATAAACTCTGGCATATATGAAGGTGGTTGAATTAACTTTCCTGGGGAATCAATGAAGCTAACTCAGACTTAACGAAGGGAAAATAATAATCCTAAGTCTAAAAATCAAACAAATCCGGTATTTTTATGCCTCTACATATTATTTAAACACAGCGAGAACAATTGACACTCCGATGGGCATACTGGGAAATTTGCAACCAGAAATAAATGAAGTTGAGAGTTGTATAGGATCACTGAATAACAAGACATTTGAGGACGTCTTAAAGCAAGAAGATGTCCCAAAGGCAGAGAGCAATAAAACCTTGTAAAATGACCATTACAAGGGCGTACCTGCTTGTGATTCTAAAAATCTCAAAAATTGTGAATATTATATTTAGGCAATATCCTGAAATCATGTGAAGTTCTTTTCACGAAAAATGGTTCTGACTCAATAATAGCTTATTTGGGCTTCGCCAATAGAGAGCCGTTTCTCATCAACTATTCACTTATAAATCTATACATAGAAAATAGTTATCCTTATCGTTAAATTAACCAATGATCAGTTTTCCTAGAACGTAATAATAATCGCATTAAGCCATGATATTTACAACCCCAAATATAGAGTCAATTCTACATCAAAAGTGTTTTGGCGAAATTACCTCTAAGATTCTGATCATAAAAATCCACAAGTGATGAAATAATTTATTTTTGGCTAAAATACCTGTCCCCGTTAGTTTGTTAGCATTTGAGTCAATTCACACCGGAGACTATCACGAAAATATAAATGCTGATGATTTTAAGGACTATTTTTCAAAAATGTTAACTCTAATTCCACCCAACTCCGAAATTGCCTACCACCCCTTGGAAAAAAGCGGAAATAATTCAGTGGCTTTTAGATAAAGAAATTACATTTAAAGAGGATATGTTAGAAAAAGAACTATTGGCAATTGTAAATATACATAAACATCCTTTCCTAAGATATACTATTGACGAAATGGCAAAAAAACCGGAATAAATCTATTAGCAATGAAATTTTACATTTAGAACCTAAATCCTTTAAATTAAATCTTTTAGAAACCCTTGAGATAAAAAGAAAAAACAAATATTCAGATAATCTCCTTAACGACCAATTAGATATCAACCGTTCTCCCTTATTAAACGTATTTACCTAGAAGATAGTTCAGGAGGGATTTTTGTGAATGAATTTCCAGGTACACCTTTCAAATTTAAGAACCCCCGTTTGTTGCACTTTTTTTTCCAGTTAAACATTTTCTAATACTTTTGTCAATATCCTTAAAATTCCATATTAATGCACTTTATAAATTAAAAAAAATTCATTATTCCTCCACCGGTTTGATAAAGCTACTGTGTTAGCGAAACACGTAACAAGTTTTGAACATAGCTTCAAAAATAATAATGAAGAGTTAAGCAAATTAAATTGTTTTATTTCATCTTCAGTATGGATCTTCATCAAGTAAAAGCCTCATCTATACAATATGTGAATCGTTTTAAAATTCTGGAGTTTTAGTTGCCCACCCGGTAAGGGTTTTGCACGTTAAATTAGGTTTTATTACTCTCTGTCTATTTCAAACAGACTATAGCTTCAGTAACGTTTTCGAAACTATCTCCCTCTAATTACTGTTGCAAGGAATCTGTTTTAGCAAAAATGTATCTTTAATTCTTAATTTGAATTCAAGTCAATGGTACAAAGATTCAGATCAAGTGCCTGGGCTGTTGAGCACAACCCAAATTTATGAATGAATGAAAAGAAGTAAAAGGCTTCGATCGTTGGAAGCATGGAAATGACTAGAATTAAACTTTGGTTAGAAAATTATAAGTACTTGAATTAAAATAAAGCTAAATAATAGTAGCTCTAAGAATTATTAATGTTTCTCGTTTCTCACAATAAGGGGATAGATGGTAGAGATAGGAATTACCAATTAGGGACAACAGATTCTTATCAGCCCCTAGGGTGGAACATTTTTTTATATTTAAAATTAAAATGGTAATAAATTAATGAATATTTTAGTAAAATTTTCAAATGATCCTCTTCTTTTACAGTCTTTTACTTATACTAAACAATATTATAAATTGATTATAGAATCAAAATTTTTTACATCTTACAAAAAAATGCTATATCTCTATTAACAGCCAAACGTTAAAAAAAATTACAACTCATCATGTCTATTATTTTTCACAATAAAATCATGTAAATCATCCAAACTCCTACTACCAGTATATTCAGAGACTTTTTCTCCGTCTTTATACAAAAATAGGCTTGGGAACCCTTCAACTTCTTCATCATTACACAACTGTTTGTTAACTAATAAAGTACAATCAACTTTAAGAACTTTAACAGAAGGATTAGTTATAAACTTTTCTCTAAGGTTATCCCAAGTAGGAGATAGCCGTTTGCAATGTCCACACCAAGGGGCATAGAATTTCACAAATGCTATTCCAGACTGGATGGTGGATTTAAATTCATCATTGGTTATTTCCCCAGATGGGAGTTGAGAGTCAGAAGTTTCTGGTGGTTGTTGTTTATCATGTTTTTCAGTTCCGAGCATTTTGTTAACATATTGTTTTAGTTCATGGTGACTTCTTTCACCTTGGTATTTGTCGATCTGGAAAAAAATTTAATTGTAGTGAGAGGAGAGTACAAATCTTTAAAAATTTACAGTCAACGCAGGGAATGACGATGTCATCAGTCAAACACTATAACATATAGCAGTTACATTCTTTGCTGGCAATATGTGAAATGTTAAAGTACTCTATATTTAAATAAAATTCAACAATTTACTTACTTTTGCTCCATTTTCAATCCATAATAAGGTAGGATATCCTTTTACTTCAAAATTATTACATATAGATCTATGTTGTGTGCAGTCTACTTTTCCTATAGTTACATCTGTTTCAAGCTCAAGTGATTTAGCCAATTGTTCCCATGTGGGAGCCAATTTCTGAAAATGAAAGAATAATTTGCTGGATAATAATTATTTCACAAACTATGGGTTGCAGCAATCACTATTATTGCTAAAAATGTTCTAATGAGTACTATTTATTGAAACGCAAACAACACCTTTTGTAAGTTAACAAAATTTAGAGCAAAAAGTATTTATTCAAAATATTTAATAAACTTAGTTTGAGTAATGTAATTTTTTTTATCAAATACATTTCTCAAAATTACTTTAAAACATTTTACTATTTCTCTAATAAGGTTCAAGTAATAAAGGAATTTGTGAACAATGTTTGTCTCAAATACTTACCTACTTTTTTCAAAAAGAATTGATGACAATGAAGTTAAATATTGAAAATTAATTATGATTAAATGTTATCAATAATTTTGAATCCTCTAAAGTAAGGGATTTCCATGAATTATTTAAATTTTATTTCAATAAAAGTAAACATGCAACTTGTTTATTTGTTTTTGTCTGCAGTTTATTTGTTTTTTAGACTGCAGACATTGTTTTGGAATCAATTTTAAATAATTTGTTTATTTTATTTTTAATTTAAATTCATCACTTTACTTAGAATTTACCTGGCAATGTCCACACCAAGGAGCATAAAATTTGATAAAATGTTTTCCAGCTTCTACATGTTTATTGAATGTGTCTTCAGTAAGTTCAACCAAACCACCAACTGCTTGAGGTTCTTTGATCGCAGATTCTTCTATATCAGATTCATCACCCTAAAACATGTGTAGAATTATTTATAATCCTTCAGTGTCCAAAATTCTCTTGCATTTTAAAAGCTGGCTGGACATAACCATATATTTGGAGTTTTTATTTGGCAGGTAGAATAAATATTTGGAAATACTCACATCTCGCAGTTGCTCATTTATAAAATTGGTTATTGAAGGCAAATCTCTAGTACCTTTAAACCTGACTCCTTCAGAATTTCCTACTTTATAAAATTTCAGAGTAGGATAACCGGTAATGTCTTGTTCAGAACAAACTTCATTATCAGTGGTACAATCAACTTTTGCTATTTTGATATTATTAGTCTCATCCTCATTTAACATTTCAGCTAATTGTTCCCATTTTGGAGCAAATTTCTGGCAATGTCCACACCTACCGTACCAATTTAGAAAAAGAATAGTTAATCATTCCTTGTCTAGAATTTTCAAGATTTTAAAGAAAAATAAGGTTAAACTTAGAATATTTAAATATTATTATTTGTTAACTATTTAATCGGGTTATAGATAAGTGAAACTATACTTACCAAGGAGCGTAAAACATTACAAAGTGGTTTTTCTTTCCAAGTTCTTGCGAAAAGTTTTCAGTTGTATATTTTACGGAATATACATCTTCATGAGCTAAAGATATTACTAGTATTGAAAATATTAATGATATTACAATTGGAAGACGCATTTTACTAGAAATATTCGATATGAATTGAATAACTATAAAGATACCGTTTAATAAAAAATAAAACGTTCAAATCCGGCGACTTATAAATTATATTGGAACAGAAATGTCAGAAATGGAATGAGTTGAAAAATATTTTGTTACTTGACAGTGACAGTCGTGACAGTCATATACGATTTTAAGCGAATGACCATAAAATTCAACACGGCCAGACAACACGGCTTTTATTATGGTTACTTAAATGTATTGGAGGGGAGATATCGTTGACGTGACTGAAGATTATTTTTCGGTTGATCTTTTAAACGATATGCTTATTTTAATAGGAGGCAGTTTTGTATTTGTATTTTTTACACATTTTTTGATACCTAGAAACTTTAGGTGCTTCTATCGGGTAATATTTTTACTGCAATATTTGGCTACAATGTATGGCAACTATAGACCGGCTAATACGACAACTTTTAACGCAACATATGGCCTAGGGATGGCGATCCGAAATCGATTAATCGAAAAATCGATTCCTCAGGCCAAATATATCGATTTTTTAAATCGATATGTTGTACTGAATCGATTCAGTGGATCGATATTTCACCCTTTAATCGACATTCGATTTTTTCTGGTTTGATTTTGGGAACTATAAGCTATATTATCTATTTTCTTAACTTTTTAATGTAAAAAATACATTTAGAAAATAAATGTCTTCTTTTATATCTGATCTGATTCTTTGATATGGTAATAAAAATAATCGAATTCCCTGAACTAAAAAATCCCTGAGTTTACTGATAAGAGATCCCAGAGATTGTTTATTATGGTATCTTTCTTGTTTTTCATAAAATGGATTAATATTTACATTGTAAATACAAACTTGAAAAAAATCGATTTTTCAGAAATCGATCTTTTAGACCTCGATTTTTTTATGAATTGATTCATCAGGTTACGATTCGAATCGATTTAAAAATCGATCTTTTTTGGAAAGAATCGCCAACCCTAATATGGCCCAGCAATAATATCTCGGCAATAATGCCTGCAACAGTATGGCCTTTTAATTTCTTTCGTAAACGGGTTACACAATCGGGCAACAATGGCTGACGAAATAATACGCGTCTCAGCGGCTTATATTGTTTTAAACAAACATTTAAAGAAAAAAAGACAAGATTGTGGATTGGACCTCACTTCAATAGGCGTGAAACTTTAGATAATTTAAGTATAGAAACAAGTCTTAATAATAATCTATTTAAAAACTTTTTAAAAATGTCAAAGAGTGACTTCGAATTTCTTTTAAACACAATTGGACCAAAAATTACTTGATATATCATATTTTTCAGCGATAACAGCCTATCCATCTTTTTAGCATTTCTATCTTTTTATATTCCGGTTTTCACATTCCACAACTCACGGCGTAAATGTATTTCATTAATAAAGTCAATAATCCTCTCATTAGATCAAGTAGTAGTCATTTTATTCCTACAAATTTTTCAAAAAACAGCAACTAATAACCAAAACAATGTAATATTGCACTGTATTTTCGCTCGCCAAGCGATCGTCCGGCAACCTGTCACCTGTCAGCAACATATAAAACTACATCGGCCATACCAAACGCGTTTGGCTATAGTGGCCGAGACATACTAAAATACTACCCTATATTGCATAGTCTGGCTGTTATTGTTGGCAATGTTGCTGGCTACTCTATTGCAGCCACATATTGTAGTAAAAATATTACCCGTTTAGAAGCACCTTAATTTCTTAGTCTGTCCTTACTGTGGATCACAGCTTCCTTATGGCCTAGGTCAGTGGTCGGCTCCAGCGCCGCATGTGGCTCTTTGGCTCATTAAGTGCGGCTCTGGCACAAATACCTAAGGTCAACTTGGTTAACTGGGCCTACGGGGTAACTGGGCACCCATTTAAATTCTCGGCGGGAAACCAATATTCGGTTTCTTTCATCTTCTTGTTTCGTTAACCTTGAAGTAATTGAATATTGCATTTGGTGTTCCTTTTTGTGACATTATTTTCGCGAATTTAAAAAGTTTATGAAGTTATCCTTGCATCAAGCAGCACACGATCATTGGTAAGTGTACAGTAAATACATTGGTGTAATTATTTTTACCAAATATGTATTGTTAGGTTAAAAAAAACATTAAAACATGCATTTGTGATTGTGTTTGAGGTTAGGTTTGTTACTGGTGGTATACAACCGGTGGTGCCCAGTTGCCCCGGCCAATTTCGGTTTTTGGGAAACTGGGCCCAGTATTTTTGGGGAAATGGGCCATAGTGCCCAGTTACTCTACTTTAATTTTTAATTATTTTGTTTTTCAGAAAATGGTCAGAGATTATAAGAGGAAAACATCTAAAGGTAGCGACGGCGGTCGATATACAAAAGCCTAATTGCAGGCTGCCTTGGATGATGGCAAATGAAAACAAATCTGTTTATGGCGCTTGTCAATTCTACAATATCCCAAGAACGACGTTTAGGCACTATATAAATTAATCACGAGGAAGTGGAGTTTTATCTGAAGAAGGTAAAACGGGAGGCGGACGTTACGCATTAGGGTTGGAGGCGGAACGAAAACTGGCTTCACTCCTTGGCACTATGCAAAAATGGGGCTATATGGTCTTTCAAGATCGGTGCTAGATTTGGTACAGAATTATGTTAAGTCAAATAAAATCAAAACAAGGTTTAAAGATGATCGACCTGGCGATGAAGGGTTCATAAATTTTTGTAGTCGAAGCAAACTTTCCATTAAAAAACTCCAAGGTGTCGAGGTTTCCAGAAAAAAACAAGAGAATCCATGGGCTATATATGGTTTTTTTGATCTCTTGGAGAAAACTATAGACGACTTACATTTAGAAGGCAAAGCCGAACAAATCTTCAACTGCGACGAAACGTCATTCTCTTCAGATCCTTCAAAGACCAAAAAGTAGGGCCCGTTGGTACAAAATGCACCAGAACGATCTCCACATGCGGAAGAGAAAACACTACAGTTTTGGTATGTTGTTCAGCTTCGGGAAATAAACTACCACTATTAACCATATTCAAAGGCAAAAATGTTATGGAATCATGGTTGCCAAATAATCCAGAACCCAATGATTTAACCGGATATGCAGCTTCCCAAAGAGGATGGATGGTGTCATCAATTTTTGTAAAGTGGTTTAAGAAATGTTTTTTATTGAATTCACCGAAAGAACGCCCTCTGTTGTTGATACTAGATGGCCACGCTACACATATTTGCTGCGAATTAATTGATGTTGCAATCCAAAATCAAGTATTTATTTTGAAACTTCCTCCACATTCTACACATATCTTACAATCTTTAGATGTGGGTGTTTTCAAAAGCATGAAAATCAGATGGGACCAAGCTTTGTGTAAATGGCAAAGATCTAATCCGCATTAAAAAATTGCCAAAAATCTGTTCGTTGAACTTCTTAATACTGAATATAAAGATATGCCGAATATCAATATTATCAATGCATTTAAAGCTACTGGTATTTATAGTATTTCAACCAATGGACCTGATCGAACACAAATTTCAACAACCATATTCTCCAAGTCCGATTTGGCAAAATATGATGCACAAACTGTCCCCAGAGAAAATAATGAGTTGAATATAGAAACTGAACCCGAAGCATCTTCAGATCAAGAAGCCAATATAAACAGAGGACCTGAAGAACTTGAACAACCTCAGCCTAGTACATAGTCAGCTGATATAAACGATACATCGACTCAAGAAGAGAATGAAAATATTTTACCTGAATCCTCTAAAAAAGTAGAGCTAGAGGGTAGCTACCCATCAACGAACACAACCCACACTACATTTGAGGCACTGCTGTCAAGTTTACTTACAAGAAATGCTGGAGAAATCCAACCAAAAAGAAGAAGAATCTGTTCCAGTGCAGAGCTTATTACAACGCCAGAATACCTCAACAGAAAAAATGAAGAAGAAATATTGCAGAAGGAAAAAGAGGACCAAAAAAATCAGAGAAAGCAGGCAAGAACAAAAAACACAAAGAATAAATCACATCCCGATTTGGAGAACTCTATCTTAGACGAATCAGAACTGGAAAAGAGGCTGGAAGATTCAGCGTGGAAAGGTAAATCCAAAGCATCCCAAGTATTGAAGAAAAAAAAGGTTCCAGATCCGCCAAGCTCTGACTCTGAGAGTTCTGAAGATGATCTGGTTTTATCTTCAGAAGAAGATGCAGAAAACCCTATTGCTGTTGTCGAAGGAGATTACATTTTAGTCATGTACAATTCGGAACCGTATCCAGGAAAAGTACTCCCAGTGAATGAAAACAAAGTAGAAATTCTGCATATGGAAAAAAGTGCTGTATTTTCGTGGCGTTGGCCAAACAAACCTCATAAACTCACGTATGATGAATCGGAAATAATACAAATTATCCAGAAGCCTCTGGAACAAAATAAAAGAGGAGCTTGCGTTATTCCTGAAATGGAGAGATATTCAAACTATAAGACTTAAATAGGTTAAATTATATTCCTTCCTTTATCATTTAAGTATTTTTGAGAAAAATAAGATTTTGTTTGTTAACTCGTTCGTTTATTTTCGTAATACATTTTTTCAGCATTTTGTTATGATTTTATTGCAAATGCCATATCTCGAAGCTTAATTGTCCGATTTCCATGAATTTTGGACACAAAATTTACAAAGGTGTATGTGTGGACCCAGTTCTCCCTGTAAAGTTCTAACGTAGTTAGTATTGTAAGTAGGTGGCATAGGCGCAGTTACTCCAAACTTCTGGGTAACTGGGCACCAGTGACTTAATTTAAAAAAATATATATAAAAAAGAAAATTACAAACCTAGATCAATATTTTTCTTACAATATATAAATTAGATCCCTAGTTAGCACACACACAAAAAAGAGGTTTGAAATGCCCTCAATTAGCAACGGTATTGGTATATAAACCTTGAGTGATGTAATTTTAGGCCCCAGTTAACCAAGTTGACCTTACACGGAAGGCGCAATAATATTTTCATTTAAAAAAAAACTTTGTAAGAAAAAAATTACATCTTATTTTGATAAATAAAAATTCTTCTATAAATCGAGAACATGTATAATTTTTTGTTTAAGTTATAGAGTTGAAATTGTCTCCTTTTGAAATTGACATTGGTAGCTTTGAAAGAGATATGGCGCTCTTCATTCGAACGTCTTTGTGTTGAATTGGAAATATTGGAGAAGAAAAAATGTGATCTTAGTTCACAACACAAGTGGTCTGCTTTGAATGACCTGGAGAAGGAAGACATGATCATTTTCAACGCTTGGAATAGTATTCCTGACTCTTACGATCAGCTGAAAAAGCTCTCGTTTGCTGTTCTTTCCCTTTTCGGATCTACATATATATGCGAATAATCTTTTTCAAACGTGAACATTATCAAGAGTAAACTGAGGAGTCACCATACAAACCTGACTTACTCAAACTTTCCAAGGAGATGCAAGCACTTTGTTCTCATATTCAGTTTTATTTAGTGCACTACTTATTTAGTGTAATAAAAGTTCACTAAACAAGCAGATTTGTCTCCCATTTGTTGTAATGTTCATATTTGGCTTTTTGGCTAATACGTTTGCCGACCACTGGCCTAGGTCAATGGTTCCCAACCTTTTTTTTCTCATAGACCACTTTCAAAATTTTGCTGGTTCCGATGGACAGCTACATTTCTACCATATTCCCAAAACTCGACAAAAAATGTGAATATTAGATCTCTTCTTCTCTTCTATTCTTCTACCTTTTCAGGTGTCGGACGAGGATTCCGGTTCCTCTTGTACCCAATGCTTCCACTCTTTCCTGTCTCTTGCTAATCTTTTCATTTCATCTAGAGTTTTTCCTTTCTTATTCCCTGTCTCCTTTATTATTTGGTCTATCCACTTTCTTCTCGGTCTACCCCTTCTTCTGTGCGAATAGTACTTCCAGCTTCCATCACCTTTCTTGTAATTCTGTCTGTTTTCATTCTGACAATATATCCATACCAATTTCATTGTTTTCTCTTTATTTTTCGTATTATTGATTCTTGTTTTGTTATTTGTCTTATCTCTTCATTTCTACATTTGTCCCACTTGTGTTTTCCCTGCTATTCTTCTTAGGTGCTTCATCTCAATTGGCTGCATCTTTCTTTCTCAGTGTCCAATTTTCAGTTGCATTATGTTATTCTTGGTATCGTTATAGTATTGTGGATCTTCATTTTCACTTCCATATCAATATCTCTATGTTCCAGTATTGTCTTTATTTAGTGTGTAGTACAGTTTCGCTGATTTATTCTCCCTATTTGTTATTTCTGCTTCTATCTTCCCATATTCGGTCAATATATATATAGTTCCCAGATATTCATACGTCGCTGCTCTTTCCAGTGTTTCGTCTTTACATTTTATTTCATTAGTAATTTGATCCTGTTGTTTACAATTTATGATCATCATTTTAGTTTTATTTGTATTCACTTCCATTTTCATGTTTTCTATTTCTTCGGTCCATTTATTCATTAGCTTCTGCATCTTATTTCTGGTATTTGCTATCAATACCACATCATCTGCATATAGTAGTGAATTCATTTTTACTGGTTTTAGATTTGTGTAGCCAATTATCGTGTTCAACTGCTCAGTTTTGTTTTTTATTCGCTTCGTTATTTGATCCATTATTAATATAAATAAAAGCGGACTTAAGCTATTATTAGATCTAACTATGGAAATTTGCGTTGCGGCTGAGTTTCAACCACGAATTAACAGTTTTCGAAAAAAAATGTGAGAATTCATTGGTTAATTATTTAATTGATTGTGCTGTGATTGGATGTCAAAAAAGTAAATTTGGTCAATCAAAAAAGTGATTCCATCTAATTTTACTTTTTTGAAATCTACTCACAGCACAACAAACCAATCAATTCTCACTTATTTTATTTAGAAAACTTCCCATTCGGAGTGGTAAAAAATAAAAATGGTACCTATATATTTTCTTGTGTTGAATTCATTCAAATACATATATAATTATTACACTATATTAATTTATTATTGTTATAACAGTCGTAATATAATTAAAATTAAACATTAATAACGTAAATGAATTAATACAGTTTCCTGTAAAATTGTCGTATTTAGTAAAGCGTTTTAACAATAGATGTCGAAGAATAAAAATATATTATTCTACGCTTCACAACTAGTTTTGAGAAATATTATAGTCACATTTCAGTCCGAGATTAATTCTCGGACGATAACATATACCTTGTACTGATGAGGCGCAATACGCCGAAACCGGTCTACAAGTTGTGTTATCCCTTCTAGTTGCAAACCAGAATGGTTGGTTTAAATCTTGTAGATTTACCAACCCCGTTTGACTTAGAAGTGTAATTCAATATCTGTCGGGGCATGTAGCCCGGGAAGTAGTTGTTTCTTCTTCGTTGAACGGTCACTGTTTTTGAAAAATATTTTTCAAAACTAGTTGTGAAGCGTAGAATAATATATTTTTATTCTTCGACATCTATTAATAACGTAACGTAACTTCTACAATGATACTCACAAAATAATCATAATTTTAATGGGAGGGATGTACTTGATGGATTGACATCAAATTATCAATATTTGGCTTCAGTTTTGTTAGGAATAACCGCAAATCTCCTCGTTCTGGGATATTCAATCTGTTCGTTTTTTTTTGTTAAAAGGTTTGTAACGACACTAAAACTTTTTTCGACAAGATATGACGAGGGAAACGCAATCAGAAGCTTTCTCGCAATTCCAGGATATTTTTCGGGTATTTCTGCTGGCAGTCAAAATGTTTGATACCTTATTAGGTTTTAAATTTGCTTAGAACTTTTTTTTTATAAATGATTAGTAGGTTTTAAATTTGCTTATTCTTAAAAAATTAATTTGGTAATCAGAATTAGTACATAATATTGTTTATTTATAATCCATTTTTGCTTTCTCTTAATATTTTTTTATACCAAAATATTTCAAATACTAAAAAGCCGGCCGGTATATATTCCTATAGCTATGACAAATTGTTCTTATATGAGAGGTTAGTTCTGATAAACTGTACATATACTCGTATTGGGGCTCCTATGGGAAATATTAAATGACAATTAAAATGTGTCCTACTTCCATTTTATTTATTAATATACAGGGTCTTTAAAAATTGGTTGATTTTATTCATATAAAAGTTTAGCAAAATATATTCAGTAAAATATCTTGATTTTTGTACAAATGTTCAATTTTTAATAAGTAATAATCTGTTATACTTGAATAATATTAAAACATCGCCCTGTATAATATGTATTTAGTAATTCATAGGTATTTGCATTTTATCGAATTCTCAGACTTTTCTTATACTTTTACTCAAAATAAAAACCTACAGTTCTACAGATACTTTTTGATTGTCGGCAGTGGCGGATCTACACATTTGCCGCCACTAGGCTATTCAAATTTTGCCGCCCCTACCGACCTCTACAATGCAATATATTTGATTATCTAGTAAGAATCCGGCTGATAATGTCGATCAGATTCCATCACAGCAGGTATAAAAGTTTCACAATACAATTTTCTACAACAAGGCCAAGACGTTTTGGTTTTCTTAGCTTAAGGTAGATCTTAGACAATTTCTCACTCGTTTCCAGCAGCAAAGAAAGCTTTTCTCAACTGCTGTTGCTGGTGAACATAGAGCGAACAGATAAATACAAGTTAGCATTAAACGTTTTGAAAATTCTGTTTCCGCAGGATCTTTTCAATGGTCCAGATTCCGATTTATCAAAATTGGTGAATGTCGTAACGAGTACTGTTCTTGCATTTATAATGATGGCATTAAAGCATGGAAGTAGACATATTTATGAAGTCATCCGTGTCTAGTGATGAGCAAAGCAAGAACCAAGACAGTCTTGATAACGGTCTCGGTCTTGCTTGTCCGGTCTTGGTCTTTCTAAAATACTTGTAGTCTTGGTCTTGGTCTTGCATACTAAGTCTTGGTCTTGGTCTTTCATAGTAAGTCTTGGTGTTGGTTTTGGACTTGATCAAATACTTGTGATCTTGGTCTTGCCTACTCAGTCTTGGTCTTGGTCTTGCATATTCAGTCTTGGTCTTGCTATTGTATGTATGATCTTGGTCTTGGTATTGCAGAATCGCAAGACGAAGACGGATTTTGCTCATCACTAGTCCGTGCCCATGCTTCCCTACATATTGAACAACATTTAGGTATATAAATATGATTTTTTTTAAACATTTATTTTTGTGAGACATAAAAATGTTGGTTCCAAATTTGCCGCCCCTAAAATCTGCCGCCCTAGGCTCCAGCCTACTCAGCCTGGTGGTAAATCCGCCTCTGATTGTCGGTGATTAGCCTCAGCTGCAGAAATAGACCGTTAAATAACCGAATAAAAAAAACATCTACGAGTTACCTAAACTGTTAACCCAAACCTGCGCTTCTGATTACTGTTATTTCTATGGTAGCGTCTGTATCTGTAACAACTTCATGCCCATAGTGTTTTAATCTCCATCTTTAATATTTATTAGATTATTAAAGTGCGATTTCAGCAGGGGTTTTTTTTTAAGGAATAAACACATTTTTTGTTTCTTATATATTTATTTACATACTAAATTAGGTATATTAATATTCCGATTTGTTTTTAACATTTATATTGTCTTTTGGTTCTAAATTACACAATACTCAATTTAGATCACACTAAATGTAAGTAAGATATATTTTTAAAAAAGATACGTATTTTGATATGAAAAACCCTTTATGGATTTAAACAGTCAACAGTTCAATAAATTAGTTTGAATTCTAGAAATTTAAAAGATGCAATTTCTCAAAGAACTGCGGTTAATTTAAAAGTGTTACAACCACTCAGCGAATAAATTAATAAAAACAAACTAAGGTAGGTATTTGTAAAAAATAGATATTGGGTATACTTACTCAGCCAAGAAAATTTTTAACGTTTTGTAAAAAAGAAACTTTTAAAAGAAAGCTAATTTTGATTCATTTATCTTAAGACGTTATTTTGATGCAAGTTTTTTCAAATGTAACCAGAATAGTATATTCTGTAACAAGGTTAGAATGAAAATTCGATGCGAGTGGAAAGTTCCGTGCGCGAGCCGAAGGCGAGCGTGAGGAACCACGAGCATCACGAATTTTCATTCTAACCGAGTAGCAGACTATACTTTCTCCACGATCAAAGATTTTAAATATATATTTTTAAATAGAAATGAACAAAAGATAATTTATAATACAGAACTAAATCACAATAATTATTATATTAGGTAAACACTCAATAATCCAAGAAACATACTTTGTATTAATTGTTATATTTGTAGTTCTCGAAATAAAAAACTAGTGCATTATTGGGGGTATTTTCAACAATTGCGTGGTTAGGTTAGGTTACACGGTTACGTGACAGCAATAATTTTGACACTTACTCAAGTTTTGACACTACGATGACAATCAATTGCATCAGTTGCTAACCAGTGTGAGAATATTATTCTATCACTAGAGAGAGAATGTAAATACATTTAAATTGCATGGGGGCAGAGGTGTTGTAGAATATTTCTTCAATCTCAAGAGAGAGAATTCCAGCATTCTGTAATCAAATTTGATTTCAGAATTGTCAAATTCTGTGATGATCGTGGAGAAAATACGTTCCATTCCAATATATGGCTATGTACATTCATCTCTGAATTTGTGCATAGCAATATTTGCCAAACCAAAGGTTACGACCATTTCTTCTTGTAATATTCAAGCTGAGGTATACTTTTGAATGAATAACATTCTTAAGACATCGCTGATAAGTTAGGTCATTAGTCTGTACTATGGAGGGTAGACAAAGGTATAGGAGACATGTTAAAAAAATGTACTTCTATATTCTACTCAAGTAACTTTTGGCGCTTTATTTAAAATTCGTCCATCTGCTACAGAAGCGCCACCAATTCAATTCCTTCCGACGGGCATTTTTTCATTAACAGAGTTAGTGTTCCTCATTACTAGCCTCCATAGTACATGAGTATATTGACGTAAGCAAATTTGCCAATTTAGTTACTAAGAAAAACCGACAGATGACACTCGCATAGTTGTTTGCAGTTGTGACGCTGACGGTATTATAACTAAAAGACTATAGTAGAATTCACATTCATATGGCAGCGATTGAGAGATATAGCAATGGGAGAATAACTAGCAATGTTGCCAGTCTTTCATCTTATGAAGAAAGTAATATTGTGGGACATATTTGTAAAATGTTGAATAGAAAAATATTGCACTTTTGTGTGAATATTTTAAATATTTTTGAATTATATAATTTTTGTGATGATATTTTAAAAATATTTTATTTACTTAAACATATTATCTTAATATCTCACCAGATATTTCGATATTCTCCGTAAAGTCGGTCCTGTTTCTTTTACAAAAGTATAGCAATGGGAAGTCAGAAGATTGGCAATGCTGTTATCTTATACCCGCATACTGCCATCTGAATGTGAATTCCACTTTGATCTTTAGGTTATTGCCGTCAAGTAATTGTATACTTTTCAAGATAATTTAAAATATCCATATTACCCTTTGTTTTTTGACTTTTTCCGGCTATTGGTCTCTTATAGTAGCATAGGTATACATAAAATAAACAGCCTATCCTAAACTAGCGTTACTCAAACTTTTTGTGTGGAAGATAATAATTTTTTTTCATCATACACAAACCAATTCATCTTGAAAATATAAAATTTTTATCCAAAACTCATAAACAATGACTTTCCAACAAGGAACAATCAATTATTATCAAACGAACTGTACCATGTGATCGACTTTATAACGTTAGAATACCATATTATTCGTTTAGATTTATCAATATATAATTATAAATTTACTGTTATTTTTTCACAGTTTTCTCTACTATGATCATTTTTCCCAGATTCTGGATATTTTAAACACATTTCAAAGTACTTATGAGTTAGAGTAAGACTGGCGTACACTTCATTCGTTTCTTTATTTAACCGCGTCCTCAAAGGAAAGAGTTTTTATATTTAGCTTAACGATTTTAATTTTATTTACCCCACCTCTATACAAGAAAAAAAGTACTTTCTGCTTAAAAATACGAAAAATTTGCTTAAGTCAAAGTCAAACTTCTCTCCGCGTCGAAAAAAACACAATATAAGAAACCTAATCTATACATTTCTCTACATAGGTACTAATTATATTCTAAATAATACTGTCCACTATGAAAATAGAAAAATTTATTTCATACTGTTAAAACTAACCTTACTTCGACATTTTCTATACCCTGTAACGTGTAAATATAATATTATTACTTTATTTTTCTTGTTATTTTACCTGTCTAATAAGCTTCATAAGTACATGCATTAATCCTCTGCGTTTTTTATGCCTACATCTTTTTCTTCTTATGTTGATATCCATAAATTATTCTTTTGAGGTTATCTATATTGAGTTTATGCGTCGCTTCAAACACATAAGTATACAGATACAGTAGGCGAGCCATTTCTGAGCGAAATAGATATAGATATAGAAATAGACTAGATAGTAGATATATCTCTGGTTCATCCTCGAAGACGAAGACTTTTTATCAATGGAAAATACATTTTTTAAAGATGCATTGCTCGAAGCAAGGTATATATCCAGTGGATCGACAAGGAAAGGATTATGGTGAATATCACCAATCCTTGAAACAACGCTTTTTTCAGCATCCAACACCGACAATTAGCGACCAAGAATTAAAAATTCACCATGATAAAAAGTCGGCACTTTGCCTGAATGTGGGTGCATTTAATTGCAGGCATAATTATAAGCGCTTGTTACCAGCAAGCAAGCAGCCTGATTTCTTTGTGTGCGTACCTTTAGGCAATGGCCACACTAGCCACTCACGCTGCTGCACTTCGCGAGGAAAACCGCAGTCTTTACCTACCTAGCTTTCCTTGTAAATATACAATAATCAGCAGAACACAAGAATCCGTCACACTTTCTAATCAGTTTTCACACTTTTTGTTTGCTGGCTAATGTAGCCAGATATGAGCGTGAAAACCATCTGCAAAAATAGATGCAAACGCAAGACCTTGAGAATGTGGCGCATCAGCAGGAAAACACTGGCCAGCCACATGCTCTTTAAGACTGCCTATTTTGTTGCCTGTATTTCAGCGTGAAAAACACTCCGTACCCTTAGGTCCGTAGTTATGAATGAAATTCGATCTCGAACTTATGTAGCCTATTCAGCACGACTAAAGTCTTTCAAAGAAGACTTCGATTAATCTCAGTCAAGTATGAGTAATAACATGAGAAATTCAGGTTTAGAGACATTATTTTACTCAAACATCTATGACAACCGCGAAATTCGTTATCTCTGAATGCTTCAAGAGGTTTTTATGCATCTCGTATATTTTCCTCTTTGACTACAGTCTACGGCAAAATTTCTTCATAGTGCCATTTGCTCGTCGATGGTCCAGTAGTTATCAAAAAATTCATGTTCCTTATATCCAAGCAAACTCTATGGTTCAAAAGCTATATAGATCTAAATACGGAGCTCCACAGGAAGGCGATTAATAAGTTTGATAACGCCGTTATGGCATCGTTACTGAGCATGATATTTCTATTTAACCATAGTCTACGTCACAATTACTTCATAGTGCCGACTGTTTGGCGCCGATAGGACCATTATTAACAAAGTTATAAGTTAATGCCCTTTTAGTGGCTTCCCTAGAACCGTTTTTCAGGTTACTACGTTGGGTTTAGCCAGGTTTTCAAGCGTAGGTTACCCTCTATAGCCATTCTGGCCGCGTGAACTTGAGCGTAGCAGTTTTCACCAGGGTTTAAAATGTAGGAAAAAATATACGCCTTGGCGGTCGAGTTTCGATTATAAAACTGAAAACTATGCTTTAGTCTGACCATTTTATAACGAAAGGCATACCTATACAATGGTCTTTATAAATACGAGCACTAGAGGAAAACCACAACTTCAACCAGTTGTACGAATTCAGTCTTTCCATTATTTATTTTCTGTGGACTGTATTATGAAGAAATGTCATCGATTTGCTAAAAAGATATTTTTCCAAATCTATTTTCAAAACGGTGACGCATAAGCATCACTAATCTGAAATATATCCGAAGATTGGCTAGGTCACCGTACTCTGCCTGACGGTGATCTAAGATGAGATCTGATGTATCCTGTTCTGTAGTCGACCACGTGGTTTCGAGGTCCATTAGACCCGTGTCGGCTTCTTCTGCTCCATCTAAAGAAAAAGAAAATTGAATGAATGATCGGTTTAGATATATTTTTTTTAAATTGTGGAAGAAAGAACTTTGAGTTTCGCAGTTGCATAAACAATCGTAGAATTGTTTAATTAATTGTGATCTTTCGATAAGCTAATATATACAGTTTTATGTCATATAAGGTACGTGCAAATACTTTTTCACTACTATTCAAAAAGGAAGCTTGGTTGATTTCGTGTGAAGGAGAAGGAGACGCCATGACGTGACTGAAACCGGTATCGGGTCCTCCATATTGGTACTGGTTTTCTGTCTTTATTGTGTTTACCGTTTAGTTTAGTGCAACAATCGCAGTATGTTTGATTCTGTCACATATTTTTACTTATTTTGGTGTTTTTTGACTTGTTTGTGTTGTGTATGAAATACTTATATGATGTCTTCAACCTCTCTAGGATCCTATGCAACCGTATTTCAGGCGGAAATTTACGCCATTGCTTCATGTGTGGAGAGATTGGAGCAAACCAATCTCACACATAAATCAATAAAATTTTTCAAGTGGCTTTGAAAGCACTTAGCTCTTACGGTGTAACGTCGAAACTGGTTTTAGACTGCCAAAAAAGACTCTCCTCAATAGGAGAACTCAATAGAGTATCGCTGGTCTGGATCCCTGACCATTCCGGCATGGATGGCAATGAGAAGGCGGAATCTCTTGCAAGGGAGGGTGCCGCACGGACCGCATCGGACCAGAACCTTCAATTGGCATCGCGATAAGCTTTGCCAAACAAACACTAAATACCTGGACTGCAAGAAGAGCTTTAGATATATCAGGATTGTTTCATTCAAAGGCTTTTATACATCCTTCGTAGAACGTCTCCAAACAAATGCTAGACTATAGCAAGAATGACCTACGTAGTCTAATGGGCCTTTTAACAGGCCACTGTCATCTGAATCATCATATGCTAAGACTTGGACTGTCGGAAGATCCGACTTGTCGTCTCTGTTAGGAAGATGATGAAACAGCAGAGCATATAATTTGTACCTGCCCCACCGCGGCTCAAATCAGGTATCTGCTGTTTGGCAGGGTCTCTCTCTCGCCCTCGGACTTGAAATATCATTCACCAAACAAACTAATCGGCTTTGTTAAGAAGCTGGATTTGTTTGGTGAAATCTGAATAGGTATGAGCCACAATAGATTCTTACGAGTCGCAGTGGAGGGGATTATAGACCCACTCACCACAAACCTAGCCTAACCTAACCTTCATGTGCAGTAAGAAGAAGTTGCTGTAGCACGTTTGGCGTAGAGAAGAAAAAATCATAGGGAATATCATTTCATAGGTGAGTATAAACAAAATTCAGGAGCGAGCTTGTTGTAGTTTAGCCAACATTAAGGAACTATCTTTATGACATGAAATATTAAATACATGTAAAATTTAAATACCTATAGATTCTGAATTTTAAATATTCTTGTGCTATTTGAAGATAATAAATATAACAATTTAACTGAATCCAGCCCTGACCTCGTGGCCATATTAGTGCTGGAATAGTCCCCGCCTATTTATCCCGTTATTAATGCATACTCGTGTACGGCAACGGCGTCTCCTCTTATATACCAACTCAATGATGTTTTTCAACCTTAGTCTTTATGTACTTGTTAGGCATATAGTATCTGTTCAAACTATTTGATCAGTGAAATAAAGCCGAAAACCGTTTTTAAAATTTGAAACTTTATTGAACAGAAGGATGTTTCAATTTAATATTTATTTGTCAAGGTATAATTGCTTTAAAGAAGGTGGAAACCTACTGGATAAAATGCCAAATATGACGTATTTGGTTTATGTTATAAAACATAATCGGCTCATAAATAGCTTTAAGAAAAAAGAGGAAATGAAATTGGGAAAATACCGGATGACATAAATGATATTGAAGACGTACTGGATGAGTAAATCCACCAATAAATATGTCTTAAAAGGAATAATTAAATAAATAGATCCAGTAAGTGTACTAAAAGAGCAGAAAATTGTTACTTCGGACATTATCCTAAGAAATTAGAAGTACGAACAAGAGATATAGGGAGTGGTGGTTAATAACATTTAGGAAATTTATTATATGGACAGTGGTTCATTAAAAAGAAGATGAAGAAGAAGACAATGATAGCCGAAGCAGCGAGCTGCAACATCTTTAAAAAAAGGATTTTTATTGTAGTTTATTTGAATTATTAGGTGGTCAAAAATTTTTCTTTGAAGAGTGAAAGTTATGACTGGCTTTTGACAGTTTTATGGTAGGCCATTAACTACTTGTGCTACACAAATACTTTTTTATATAAGTGAATTTAGTGTGAAATAAGTGCTTTATAAACATCTACTGTAGCTGATTTATGTTCTGAAACTATACTTATATCTATCATATTTATTTATTAATATAAATACGAATAAACTCAGCAGATATTTTGAGAACAATATTAAAAATGAACAGTTATTAGAGCGTCAAATATTAGCAATTCTGAAGAAAAATACATGAATTTTGAACAGTTTTACCGTATAGGGACATTTCAGGATAATAAAAATGAAAAAGTCATTGAAATCCTTAAAAGATTTGTTAATTTGAAATATGTGAAAAGTATTTTAAAATCTAGAATATAAATTAAAATAAAATAGGTATAGTTACAATAAAATTTATTTGTCTTGGCTTCTAAATTCCACAAATAACGATGCAAAACTCAAAGTTTCTGTTAGTTTCTACAATTTTTAGGTGTAAGTAAGGTGCATTTTCACATACACAGAAAATTAAAAAAATGCATGTGGTTATACAGGGTATCAATTTTAAAACTTACCTCGTGAACGAAAAGAGATTTCAAAAAAATTTCAAAACCATCTCTAGGGTAGAGAGGGGGAACTAAAATGACATGACATCAACCCCATATGCCCCACGTACCCCACCTACAAAAATTTAAATGGCAACCCCCTACTTGTGATACGTCGATAGAAAGCCCTTATAAAATGCTCTCCAACGGTCTAAGTCATAATTATACAGGATGTAACAATAAAGCAGAGAAATTTATATAAAGTGCAATTACGGTCCCTTTAAGTGTTAAATGTTCTATTAATCGTATTTAAAAAAAAAAACTTTTTTGCTTTGCAGTTTTTGAACAACACATTTTGTTATTATGTTTTGCATTTCCTTTCTGTACTCAAATTATTGGTTTATACAATACTTACCTTAATGTCATTTGTGATAGATTAATTATTTGTACGTTTGGTCCGAAAATATTTTGGTACGTTTTGTACGTTAATTTAACTACAATAATCACTATGGTTTACAGTATACCTGAACGTGTGGTGATAATTTTAATATTTGGCTCCCAGAACGAAACTTATTTGCAGACAGCTAACGTGTTTAATGAAAGACATCCTGGAAAACATGTAAGTCACTTGTATATCCGTGATTTAGTCGCAAAATTTAGAGAGACAGGTTCAGTGGCAAATAGAAGAAGGAATGCCGCAGGAGTACTCGATGAAGCAATTCAAATTGAAGTCCTTGGACAATTTGGAATAGATCCTACTTTATCAACTCGTCACGTCTCTGCAATAACAGGACTATGACATGAGTCGGTACGGAAAGTTTTGAAGCTTCATAAATTTCACCCCTATAAAATGCAATGTCTTCAAGAATTGTCCGATGACGATCCAGACCGAAGAATTCAGTTTTGTGAAATTATGACTGAAATAATTAAGAATGAACCTAGACTTTTAAAAAATATTTGTTTTAGTGATGAGTGCACATTTTATCTATATGATAATGTAAATAAACAAAACTGTCGTTATTGGAATGATGAAAAACCACATCTGTTTAGAGAAAACCACACTCAATATCCTGAGAAACTGAATGTTCGGGTAGGGGTATTAGGAGATTCTATGGTTGGTCCCTTGTTTATACCGGGACATTTAAACAGTCAAATGTACCTCGATATGCTGGAGAACACTATTGAGCCCTTAATTGTTCATGAATTAGAGAACCAACAGGACGGCGATGACAATCCAGCTCTAGATGAAAATTTGTTGCACTTCCACCAAGACGGAGCACCTCCTCATTACTCAGTAGCAGTTAGGGACTGGTTAGATAATAATTATCCAAATAGATGGATTGGAAGGAGAGGTCCCATTGAGTGACCACCTAGGTCACCAGACTTACCGCCACCTAATTTTTTTCTGTGGGGTCACCTAAGTCGGTGTTTATAAAACTAAACCAACCTCAATCGACGATTTACGACGAAGAATTAGTCAAGCATGTCGTGATATTACTAAAGCAACATTTGCCAACGTTCGAATGGAGTTTGAAAATAGGTTGTACTATTATTTACAAAACAATGGAAACCATTTTGAACTTTTACTAAATTAATTAACATTTTTGTAGTTCTACATTTAACACTTTTTCATTCGGTTGTCAAATAAATGTTTCTGCTTTATTGTTACACCCTGTATAATTATGACTTAGACCGTTGGAAAGCATTTTCTACGGGCTTTCTAACGACATATCACAAGTAGGGGAATGCCATTTAAATTTTTGTAGGTGGGGCATAGGAGGTTGATGGGGGTGCGTCCTCTCTCATGTCATTTTAGTTCCCCCGCTCTACCCTAAAAACGGTTTTGAAATTTTTTTGAAATCTCTTTTCGTTCACGAGGTACAGCCCATTGTAAGTTTTAAAATTGACACCCTGTATATTTTTATTTTAACATCTATGCGTCATACCCTGCTTCTGAAAACTTGACGTATGTCGCAATTTGTTGGTAGTGGTTAGAGGGATAACCCTTGCGACGATTTTTCTTCCCATAAAATCTCCTATTACAATAGCCAATGTAAGTTAAATCTTCTTTTCAGACTGTTTAAAACTTATTTAGGTAAATCAAAATTTTAAATAACAATGGACAACGAAAATATTTTATAGATAAAAGCAGGAAATATATCCTTTAGGTCCCAGTGAATGGTCACCCAAAAAAATAGGTACATAGAGTTAACGTAGATAGAGAACAGTATAGGCACGTCATCAATCTATGCGCTCGTTTCCAACTGATTCTCGTTCCCGTGTTGCACCCCATTAAAACTTATTAAAAATACCTACTACCTACTAGTTAAATTCCTAAAAAATCCACCTAAAAGTCAAATTCGATCTGTAACTATCTTATCAAAAATATAATAATACACAAAAGCTCTTCATTCACAAAGGAACAACCCGTCACTCAACAACAAACGAAACAAGAATAAGCTTTCGTCAAGAAACGCCTCTGAGACCGAAACATGTGATCCAGAGATCTCTTTGATGTGATCAGTTGCCAAGCAATCGGACGTTTTCCCTGATGACGGCCTGTACAGTTCTCTTCTTAGGTCAAAGCTATGACATTTTTATAGTTACATCAGTTACATTTAGTTACATACGGGGTAATTATAAAATTGTATTGCCAGAAATTCAAAAAGTTTTAGTTTTCCCAGTTTTCTCTGCCCAACCAAAAAAATAGCAATTCTTAGTAGTAACCTTTTTGTGTACTTAGTAGATATTCCGTTAAATGAACAAATATGGATTTCTATTTATAAACCACATTTCCATTTTTTTTTTGAAACAATTTGACTAAATTAGATACAGAAATAAGTAAACCCATTGCAGCACTCCCGAGAAACTTCCATAAAGGCATTCACATTTACATGAGAAATTTCTACGGTGGGAAATTGGAAATCTCAAAAGTGCTCTGAGCAGTTCGTATCAAATATTAAATTTCAGCGATTTCTCTCATTCCTCTTTTGCATATTATTTCGTCTTTCAATCTGAGTATGCATTGGAGGATAATTTTCCTACATTCTTCATAAGGACTTTCTGTCGTTGGCACACTGATAGTCAAATTTATTGATTTCCTTGTGAATCAAATAATGCACAAAGGTGACATCTGTATAAAAATGGTATTAGGTGAATATTGTGCGCTGTAATAATTTTACGTTTAGGATTTAAATTAGTTTGATTTTTGTCTTGGACTTTTACCGCCTTTAAAAAACAGTCACCGAAGTTTTTTATACAGTTTTACTAATTAAAGACTCTCCATCCAGAAAGATTATTTTCTGTCCTCCGGCCGGAAAGCATCAACTTTCGGGCCGCCGCGCTAAACGAAGTTGTCGCTTTCCGGCTCCGTCGAACAGAAAAATAGTATACACTCCTCGGCCAGTAAGTAATCACATGTGATCTGAGACATTTCTTACTTTACTGGCCTAGGTCTGCAATATGCTAATATTAAGTGATAAAATACAAAATAACGCATAAATTCATTAACTAAATAAACAGTACAATTTATCACAAGTACAGGGCCGACAAAAACGCAAAAGTAGTTTGTTATTTTAAATTGTATCTATCCACTTTCATAAGAAATCCTAGCTGCTCGATCCAACAGCAATACTTTGATAGTATTTCCTGCCGTTTGTTTGTTAATTTGACGTTAAAATCTGTCATAAATACCCAAGTACAAATCCGTATTGTTACAGTTTGGCAAATACAGGAGTGAATGTTGAGAAACGTACGAGAGGCACGAAGTTAAAATGAGAAAGTATTCGGATGACAAAGAGGGTAATATGCGCTTGGTGAATTAGTACGGTAAATAATCAAAGTACTAAATTCTGTACCCCAGAATAAAATATATATTAAGTAACATTCTTTAATTATTCAGGAGACGTAAATGAAGGTATTAATAGTATTTATTACTTAGAACAATACAAGTCTATACGAAATTTAAAAATTTAATCTTTTTTGTCTGATATCAGGTTTCTCCATTAAAAGTTTTCTATTTGTTTTAGTTTTCCTCCACCGAAATCCCATGCTATGCATAATTTTTCTTAAACTTTCCTTTGAACCTGTGTAGCCATATTCATCGTGAAATATTTTATGTATATTGCGCAAGGTTGGTACTCTCTTATGGGTCACTTGATAGTTCAAAATATATATTCTTAGAACACCTTTATCACAATTATCAAAGTCTGTTTTGGGTTTTGATATTATTCTTTTTTTGTTTGGAGTAGAAAATGATGAAGATTCCCCATTTTCTATTTGCCTCATCTCCTTTTCAATATTTGACTGACACCTGTGGCAATAGCAACTCGTTCTTGAACTTTTTGAATGTCCTTTATAGGTTTATTTTCTGATGCTTCCCGGCGCATAAAATAAATTATATTTGCCAAAATTTCTTGACTCTGTCCAGTCAAAACTTTTCTTTTCACTTTTGATTTGAATTCCATTTTATATCACTGTAAGAATAATAATATCTTTATTTTGCACCAATAAATATTTTTCTCGGTATCCAGTAAAAACAATGAAAGTAGGTACCCACGCAGTGCTCTTCACTATCTAACAGACACAATAGAACTGACAATATTAGTCAAATATACCTACTTGAGGGACCGTACTAATCTCTACTACCATCATCTAGTAACGCGCATTGACGGGCGAGGCTATTTCACATTCACTCCTGTATTTGCCAAAGTGTAATCTAATTTATCATATCGTATTTAAAAAATTGTTTTGTTAAAATGCCTTTAACTGAATGTGAGAGAATTGAAATTTTCATGATGATTGGTGTTTGCGATAGGATGCAGACTCAACAAAAGGTATGCACATTATTTCATAAAATACACCCAGATCGTGAACGTATCTCTCAATTTACGGTAAGCAGAATAGAAAGGGAATACATAGAATGAGGATCGAAGCAATATGCAGTTTTATCGAAAGTAGACGATCCACACCGTGCAGGGTGTCCCAAATTGGTGTGTTTTGCATCTCGTAAACTAGAAGAGATAGAAGGAAAACAGTTAAGATGTTACGACTTCTTTTTTTGTTAAAGTAACGATAGCCTAATTAGATCTTTAGTAACTCCCTGCAGTTGGAAGATACAGGGCGATTATTGAAAACTGTCGAAAACTACAAGGTACTATAACTTCTTAATTAAGAAAAATATAAAAAAACGTTATGAAAACTTTTGATAGATATAATATTAAAGAGTTCAGTGGCGCACAGAATTTTTTTGTTAGGGGGCTCACTAAGGAAATATAATGCAAACTTATGTTGTTTTAGATGGGACACCCTGTATATTTTGACGTTTTTCGTTTCCTTTTTTAATTCTCATTCACCTGATATGACATATTATATATCTATTTCCAATGGTTGGAGCTACAGTGCAAATAAACCATTTATGGATGTTATCAGGTGAAACACCCTTAAAAAATTGAACACTCAGTAACGAAATTTAACATTTTATTATAAGGATACTGATGTGTGACAATTTTATTTATCAAAATTATAATTAAAAAATAAACTCAGATTAAAAAAATAAAAACAATAAACTTATGAGACAACAAAAAACATTGTAACAACTAATCTACCTCCTATAACTAATTTTGTTAGAATGTAAAAATTACATTAAATGTTCAAAGTGTCCTCCGTTTTGTTGAAATAATAATTGACACCTTTTTCTTACTGATCTTACACAACTGAGAATGTGCACTGGCTTTATTTTTCTAAATGCGGCATGAATATTTTGTAATAAATCTTGCCTACTCTCGAAGTTAGTGTTGTAAATATTATTTTTTTAAAATCCTCAAATAAAAAAATCAGGAGGATTTACTTCCGGAGAACGAGGGGGCCACCTAACTGGTCCATAAGTAGCAATCCACCGATTAGGAAATTTTTCGTTTAAATAATCTCCAATGAATAGAGTATTATGGGCAGGTGCTCCATCTTGTTGGAACCAAAATATGTCCCTATCAGCCAACACTTCTTCCTCCAAAACTTGGTGTAAGTTTATTTCCAAGATATCTATATATCCAGCAGCAGTTAGTTTATCATCAAATATATGATAAACTAATTTATTATGTTTGACAAAACAACTAACGTTAAAGCCGAATCTGCCTTGTCTCCTGATCCCCTGAACTAAGTGTGGATTTGAGTCATTCCAATATAGTTCATTATGTCTGTTAAATATTCCTGCACTGCTTGTCACACATCAGTATCCTTATAATAAAATGTTAAATTTCGTTACTGAGTGTTCAATTTTTTAAGGGTGTTTCATCTGATAACATCTATAAATGGTTTATTTGCACTGTAGCTCCAACCATTGAAAATAGATATAAAATATGTCATATCCGGTGAATGAGAATTAAAAAATGAAATGAAAAACGTCAAAATATACAAGGTGTCCCATTTAAAACAACATAAGTTTCCATTATATTTCCTTAGTGAGCCCCCTAACAAAAAAATTCTGTGCGCCTTTGAACTCTTTAATATTATATCTATCAAAAGTTTTTATAACGTTTTTTTATATTTTTCTTTATTAAGAAGTTAGAGTTCATTGTAGTTTTCGACAGTTTTCAATAATCGCCCTGTATCTTCCAACTGCAGGGAGTTACTAAAGATTTAATTAGGCTATCGTTACTGTTACGCGAGCTACTGCAATAATATTCTCACTTAGTGCCCCCAGTGAAATCCCCGTATGAGACGACTATGGCTCCTCCGCCCAATTTTCGAGAAGCATCCAGAATACGAAACATCGAGAATATCCAGTGAACCCGCCAGAACACCGAAAGATTTCTAGAATTACGGCGCGTGAGTATAAATAGGCCACAAGCATCGCCGCAGGCAATTAGTCAATCAGAGTTGATACCGAAGGAAAGTAATCGCGCCTCGATAAAGTGTTTATTAAGTGACTCTCATATAAATTATAATTAGTGTGTTTAGTGTATTACATAAATTATTAAATAAGGACTGAATTACATATAAATCTGTAAATATAAATTAATTGTAAATATAAATTAAAATAAACGTTACATTACTTTAACAGAAAAATAAGTCATAACATCTTAGCTGCTTTTCTTCGATCTCTTCTAGTTTTCGAGATACCCTGCAAAACACACCAATTTGGGACACCCTGTACAGTGCGAGGATTAGAAAATAATGAATTTATGCGCTACATTATTAACGCACTATATAAAACGTAAATTGTACACTTTGAAATGTTACCATAGTATTTATTTGTTCTTAGGTTTACTAATGGCAACTTCTTCTCAATATGTCATTAGTAATTGGTATAAAAGTAACATTCAGTAACAACACTACCAGACTTGAACATTGAACGACATAAAAAGAGTGTTTAAAAGAAATAAAAACATAGATTAAGCATGCACAAAAATTAGCAGACAAAATACTGCATGGAAATGTCTGAAACTTCAAATAACAATAACTTTTTACAGTGATAAGGCGTCAGGATTGCGCGGCAATTCCAGGAGTGAATAGAGACACTGTATGCATATATTGCATACAATATTTTTTCTACAGCCCAATACAAATAATAATAAATGCGTTAGCTTATGGAATGCGTGAAATAAAGCTAACGTTATGGCTCTTTTTAACGCTTTTTATTTTTTTTTCACCCTAACCATAAACATCCGTTTAAAGGTATTTTAAAGATAGGGCGTAAAAAAATAAAATAATTACTCTGTGTCTCTACAAACACCATAAAGCCAGTGGAACATTTGGTATTTGGTTCTTATAACGTTTAGAGTTAACTGAATTGTTTTTTGAGGTTTCAAATATTTTCATACTGCGAAAGCGACACCACCTATGAGAACTTTAACAATAAAAAATGGGCAGTTGTTAAATTCGTACTTGTTAGTGATACATTAAGAAACAAAGATTAGATACGGATATCTCTAGACGTACCTAAACTCGTCCTACCCTTAAAGTCGTCCCAGAGTAGTGCAGGTCGACAAAAATAAACAACTAAACTCGTCCCCAAAAAATATTTTAATTTTATCGAGTAGGTCAAGGAAAATCATTGAAGAAGCTATAGAGTATTAAAAAAACAAGGTAATTTTTAAGAATATATAATCCTTTGCTCGGGGACGAATTTAGTTATGTAATTAATGAACGTTACTTAGCAAGGGATGAATTTAAGGGGTTGCTACCTGCTCGGGAGCGAATTTAGGGCCGACCTTATCTCTAAGGGGATTCTCAATAACTTATTAGAACCAAGATGCGAATCTCGGTTATAAATTAGTAATTAACAACAACTCGCGAGATCGTTTAAAAACAAGAGATTAATTGTTTAAATAGATATTGTCATAAGTGGTTTAAATATGTACAGATTACGAACATATTTTTTTCATAAACGAAATCTGTATTTAGTTTATTTTAACAAGACTTTTCTTTTTTATATAAGTTTTAGTCAAATATTTAAAGCTGCTTTTATTAAGTTTATTCGGCGTTTAATGTTAAAATAAATAAAAATCTCTCAATATTTCTACACCTTTCATATTTGTTTACAGAACCATCATTTTTTTGGTTTGTTTCAATTTATTTAGATTAAACAGTCTGCTTAGCAGCAAACCTTTGTTTTTTTATTCCTTGATTGACGAAAGGAAATATTGCTATATTTAACATAGAATCGACTAGGTATTATTTCAGTTTTACTGAGCAGCTTTTGTGTCCGAAGTGCACATGGATATTGCTCTAGGTCTAGGTAGACATGCACAATTTATTATTATTACTCCAATAATATATAAAGTAAATGAAACAGTTCAAGTATACATTTTTGGAGATATTCTATCGCCCAAAGGCAAGACAAGAATATCTGGAAAACTAAGGAAGTTGAAGGAATGAAAAAGTGATAGTGAGGTTATATATGATGAGGTAACCTTAACGCGCATATACAGATTGCGAAAATCCATTTCTTACTATGCGACTTATACAAGTACGACAAGGAAAATATGAGCAAGACTACGTGAAAGAAAGAGAAGACTTGTTAGCCCAGCGATCAGTCCCCTCTACCAAAACAGTTAGGCGTGTGTTCTTCGCCCCACTATTTCAACCGTTGTTGCCAGAAGCTCAGATTAATTTGTACAAATGATATTTTTGTCTCGTTATCGTTAACTTTTTTTCGAGCTCATGCACTATTAGGTAAAATTAAACACTTTCATCCGGCAAAAGTGTTTACCTTTATAACGGATTTTTTCAAGAAGTTCATATTTTATGTTTAGAATAAGTAATTATCTTATTTTTTCAATTCAATTTATCAATGGAATGGATCTTTAGTTTTTTATACCCAATTACTTTATTATTTTTATCTCAAGAAAAAATGTTTCATTTTCAAGTTACAATGTCTAAAATAATATCCTATTGTAGTTAGAAATTAATTGTCAGCTTGGTCAGAAACGATCAAATTGACAAAAATGAATTTTAAGATGTACAGGTTACGTAATAACTTTTTTTTTTATTTCTCTAACAACCTCACTCCTTCCATGTTGGGAAACTACTGAACACAGTGAACCTACTCACAGAGTGGGGAGTCAGCCTCTGCTGCAGCGTTGCCAGTTTGGTACTTTCTGAGTAATAAATAACTCAATATGCATTTGACTTTTAACACCGGATAACGGTGTATTTAGTGGGAAAAAATCAAGATTGGTAATATTGACTTTTGAAAAATAAGTGAGATCAACACAAATAAGAATAAAATAATGGAGTTCAAGAAAAAATTTGGACAAATTACAATCTGCAATAAATAAAATCCGTATCGATTTAACAATTATTGGCATTTAACATTGTTGCCGCTTGAAATGCCGTTGAAAATTTTAAAACAACGATAGACAAAAATTAGGAATAATTTTTACAGAAAAGTACATTTGGCAACACACCAGTTAAAATAAATAGGAGGGGACTGAATACACGCCCAACTGTTTTGGTAGAGGGGACTGATCGCTGGTCTTCTCTCTCTTTCACGTAGTTTTGCTCATATTTTCCTTGTCGTACTTGTATAAGTCGCATAGTAAGAAAGGGAATTTCGCAATCTGTATGTGCATAGTAGAACGCTTCATGGGATCCATTCGTCTGAGAACAAATTAAACAAATTAAAGCAGATTTCTGTTAAGCTGTAAAACTGAAGTCAATAACTGTAATTCTTAAAACAGACTTCAAAGGTGTAAAAATATAAAATTTATTTATTATTTTTGTTTAAATCTTAAATTTCCGTGCATAGAAATTGAAAAATGTGTTCGTTATCTGTGAGACACAATTAGAAATAGAAAGAAACACTCACATTATTCACATGTGGCTTTGACGACGTGATCGAGAGGGTGTGAGACACTCGGGTAGGAACGATGACCTTCTCGTCGACAGAAGCACTGACTTTTTAGGGGTAGGAGAGGGTACCAAGTGTTATGGATTTTTTTGTGTGTTTTTTATTTGTAGTAGGTTTAATTTCGTCCACACAAAGAGCGACAAACATAAGTGAAAATAATCACACAATTATTTACTACCTACTTAGATGTGAGGAAAGAAAAGGTGAAAAAAGTGATATGAAATATGTGCGAATTATACAGAGTGTCCCAAATATCTTTTATATTCTATTGAGTCTTAAATTATACTATTATTATATGTGACGAACTATCTTATTCCCGCAGGGGTATAACACTATTTTAAATTGTCTAAAATATTTTGTTCATAGTTTTATAACGCCTGGAACAAATGTCATAAATATAATTTGGAAAACTTTTTTTGCTCGGTCAATTTAAATTTATTTATTCTGTAAAACGGCAGCAAAGAAAGGATTTGAAACCTGAACCAGCACTTGGTATAAAAAAAAACTGCAGCACGGAGGTGTACATCTCAGTTGATTATCTGTGAATTTTTTAATGTACATAAATGATTTCATATTCTTAGGCGAAGTACGAGCTCCTCTAGTAGTCCATGGTTTGTGATGTTTAGTTTTACGGGAGCAAACAGGAAATAATGTATTAAGACATTTGACTATTTGTTGAAAAAGTATAAAAATTTATAGTCAATATCCTCAGAAAGACCTTTCCAATCAGTGGCTAAACAAAAGTTATGAAATTTGGAAAAGTTTCTTTGAGAAAAGATGCTAACCAATCAAGTGCTTTTCTTAAGAGATTTTCCGCAAAAACTGCTTCGTGGTCAGAGAAACCTGAGCTAGTTACCGAGTGCACCCCATAAGTGGGTATACAGTCGGACTGGGATAGGATTGTTCGGGCCAGAAATCAAACACACCGAAAGTGAAAAACCCCAAGTATCTTTCAAGCAGAAATTCACGCCAAAGGAATGTGTGCCCAGGTCAATCATCATCATCATCATCATCATCATCATGGCCGTTCAATCCCGAGGAATTATGGCTAGCTCAATGGAGCTGTGTTTAATCCTATTGACGAGGTGGATTACTGCTCTTATATCAGTTCTCCATTTTCTTCTGTCTCTGCATTTTGTTTTCCAGTCTCTGATTTTCAATACTTTTTTATCTTCCTCTACTTGATCCCACCATCTGCTTCGTGGACTTCCTCTTGTTCTCGTATTCAATGGAACCCATGTTGTTATTCTTTTTAATATTTCTGTTGGTGCTCTTCTCATAATGTGTCCCATCCATTCCAGTCTCCTTGCTTTTATATATCGGACTATATTTTCTCCACCTGCTTCCTTTTGTATTTTTATGTTTCTTTTTAATATTCTTTCTCCATCTCTTGTTATGTCTGGTCCAAGTATTGTTCTCAATATCTTCTTCTTCTTTTTTTTGTTTATAGTTGTTGTTTCCAATGCGTAAGTAATGACTGACTGGTCTGATCAAAGTCTTATAGATTTGTATTTTTGTTTTTATGCTGATCGATTTAGATTTTAATAATTTCTTATTTATGACAAGAATTTGGTTTCCTTTCATTATTCTTTCTTTTATCTTGTCCTATAGATGTTCCTAAATAATTGAAGCTTGATACAATTCCAAACTTGTAATTTTTAATTCTTAAGTGAGTATCATTGTCTTTCCCCACTCGCATATATTTTGTTTTGTCTTCATTTATTCGTAGCCCGAATCTTTGTGCCTTTGCGTCTAGCTTCTCTACTGCTTTTATTAGACTTTTCTTAGTTCTAGCCACTATGGTGAGGTCGTCGGCATAAGCAATTAACTGGGATTCGTTCACTATAATATTTTTCTCGTTCAAGTTTGCATTCCTTAAAATGGATTCAAGTACTAGGTTAAACAGTGTTGGAGAAATTGAGTCTCCATGTTTTACACCTTTATTCATTTTAAATTCTTCTGAAATTTCACCTTGGAATTTTACTTTCCCTTTAGTTTTTTGTAGGGTCATTTCCACCAATTCCCTAAGCTTCTTTGGGATTCCTAGTATTTTTAGTGTTTCTATAATCTTGTGTCTTATGATTGGGTCAAATGCGTTCCTGAAGTCTATAAAAATGACGTGTAGATCATTATTGTATTCCAGGGATTTTTCAAGGATTTGTTCGATGGTGTGTATTGCCGTTACTGTTGATTTTCCTGGTCTAAGCCCGTTTTGGCAGTTTCCTATTATTTTTTCTGTGTATGCCTTCAGTTTTTGATTTATTATGTTTGCAAGTATTTTGTAGGTGGTATATTAAGTAGGGTTATTGTTCTATAGTTTTTGCAGACTTCCTTATCTCATTTTTTGTGGATGGGTATTTTTATTCCAGTGTTCCATTCGTTTGGAATTATATTTCCCGCCCAAATTTGTTGTATCAGTTTGGATATTGTCTTCTGAAGCGGTTCTCCGCCATACTTCAACATCTCCGCTGCTATTTTGTCTTCTCCTGTGACTTTTTCGTTGATGGTTCTTTTTATTTCAGTCACTATTTCTTTTTCAGAGGGGCAGAGTCAAGCACTGAGTTCTTGCGTAATGAGTTCCAAAATGGTATGGGAGAAACTCAATAAACCAGGCAAGAACAGCATCGTCACTTTACTGTGGATTCCAGGATACACTAGAATGGAAGCAAATTAAATAGCAGATGAACTAGCAAAGAGAGGAGCTGAACTTTTTTGCGGTATCAGCTCCAATGTAATGTTGAAAGAAATAGGCATCGCCTAAATGAGGAGAAGATCTGACCATTGGAAATTGATATTTTTGTTGGTAACTAAGGAAAAATCAAAAGTTACTATATTATATAAATCATATTTTAATACAGCAGAGAAGTCTTCGATAGAAGATAAAATTAGGGTTCCACCATTCACATTAGACGATATACAATGGCAAATTGAGCTGTATCTAAATATAAAAACTACATCGTGATTTTATAGCGTTTTTGGTATAACTATCCATCTCTAATTTTTTCCAAGTACGTCATTGTAACGAATTTCTGTCACCGGACAACCTTCAAACTGAATTCTAATATAACCTCAAACCGAATAATACAACACGATAAAACTCATAATAATTGCTTTTTTACACTTTTAAATTATTATATTATCCAATTAATACAAACTAGTACACAAATTTACCAAAACCAATTAACGTTTGTTCCTGATTTATATTTGACTCAGTAAAAAATACTATTTTCATCCAACAACATGGCGAGGGATGACGTCACTTGGAAACGCTCTATTATTATTATTATTGTCGAACGTATATCGACGTACAAAAGTTGGGTAAAGTAGCCTCGTTTCAAAAAAAAATCAGTGTCAAACGTTCGTGACAAGAATATTATTTTTAAAAAATATTACCGTTTTAAACATAAAATTATAAAAAATACTGTGAATTAAATGTATGCGAATTCTCTCGTGACGTTTAATAAATATGTCCCTAAAATGTTGTCTTTGAGTGCATCTGGATTCTCGACATATTTTACGAGAAACTTAACTCTAAACTCTTGTTTATTTAAAAACAGTGAAAAAAGTTGGTCCATTATCAGCAGATATAGTTCAATGGTGGGAAAATGCAGAGATTTGACTCAGCGCAGGGAAATGACTGATGCTACTCGCGAAGGAAACAAATGTTCTTTGGAAAAAGATAAACTTGGACAGCCAGGTTTAAATCATGGAGATCACTGTATGTATCCTTTGGTTTCTGGAATAGGTAAGACAGATTTTTATACCAAGTAGAGCAAGTAAGTATAAGCGGTTATTTCGTTGTAGAAAGGTTAAGAAATGGTAACCTAAATAAAGGATTAGCTTTTTCTCTGGAAGAACGTCAAATACTTGGAATCCACGGACTTTTACCGCCCGTTATAAAATCGCAAGAAGAACAAGTTTGTAAAGTCAAAATGAATTTAGACCGTCTGGAAGATCCTCTAGACAAATACTTGTGGCTCTTAGATTTAATGCAGCGAAACGAAAAACTCTTTTATTCTACAGTTCGGAAATACGTCGCAGAATGCTTACCCCTATTGTACACTCCTACTGTCGGAGCTGCTTGTGTAAATTGGAGTAAAATATACAGATGGCCGAGAGGTATGTATATTACGATTCACGACAGAGGACATGTGTATAATATGTTGAAAAATTGGCCCGAACATGACGTTAGAGTCATTGTTTTTACCGATGGAGAAAGAATATTGGGACTTGGAGATCTAGGTGCTTGTGGAATGGGAATACCAATCGGAAAATTGTGTCTATATACAGCCTTGGGTGAGTATTCAATATTTTGCTACAAAGAAAAACTTTTTCGCAACTAAAATTCCTTACAGCTGGCATAAAACCTCACCAATGTCTACCCGTTACACTAGACTGTGGAACCAACAATGAAGAATTTCTCAAAGATCCCCTATATATTGGCATAAAAGAAAAGCGTCACAGAGGACCCGAGTACGATGAGCTGGTAGATGAGTTTTTGTCTGCTGTAGTGCAAAGATGGGGTCAGAATACGTTACTGCAGTTCGAAGATTTTGGTAATAGTAATGCATTCAGGTTTTTAGAGAAATACAGAAATAAATACTGCACTTTCAATGATGACATCCAGGGTACAGCTAGTGTAACTGTAGCGGGTATACTTGCTGCTCTAAGGATTACCAAGAACAAGTTTTCCGATCATACAATATTGTTCCAAGGAGCTGGAGAGGCTAACATTGGTATTGCGCAGTTATGTGTTCAAGCAATGGTTAGTATACCAAGTTTGTTCTTCTACTTGTAGAGTTTTTCTTATATAAGATGTTTAGATCTTGACAGGTCAGCTGACCTTCTACATTGTTGGTATTTCAGGTAGTATTTTTGTCTTCTCTATTTTATTCCATATTCCCTCCTATCTGTTTAATTATCTTTGATGATTTTACCTAACAAAATTGTAGAGACAAGAGCTTTTTTAGGTGGCTAGTGGAGTGTCTGAAGATGAAGCAAAGAAAAAAATTTGGTTGATCGATTCCAAAGGATTAATATGTAGAGGTCGGAAAGAACCCATACAAAATCAAAAAGCCGTGTTCGCCCACGAACACAAACCAATGCAGGTACAATTTTAGCTGATTTTTTTTTAATCGATCTCGTCAAAAATTTTGACGTACATTATCTTAGTAAAAATGCACCGGAAAACTTAATTAGTGATTGATTTTTGAACGTTTCAGAATCTTCTTGAAATTATTAAAGATATCAAACCATCGATATTAATTGGTGCAGCAGCAATTGGTGGTGTTTTCACATCTGAAATTTTGCAAGTAATGGCGAAGAATCATAAAAGACCTATAATTTTTGCTTTAAGTAATCCAACACCAAAAGCAGAGTGTACTCCAGAGCAAGCATATAAAGAAACGAAAGTGAGTTTTCAACTACTTGGAGGGGGTGTGGTGGGGATGAGATGGTCTAGAACTAGCGTAGATTATCTACTAGCGCTGCTTTCACCAGCCAGTTTTCTTTATCAGAGCATATCTTCTTCTTTTAGGGACAAGTTATATACGCCAGCGGCAGTCCTTTCCCGCCAGTTCAGTACGAAGGAAAAACGTATGTTACTGGACAATCAAATAATTCCTATGTATTTCCTGGCATCGGCCTCGCTGGTGTTGCAGGGGGAATCCCACATTACACCGATGAACATTTTCTAACAACTGCACAAGCTTTAGCTGACTTGGTAACGGATGAAGATTTGAGTGTAGGAAGGATTTATCCACCTATAGAAAGTATTTTAGAAGTTTCTGTGAGTATTGCTACGAGATTAATTGAACATTCCTATAAACAATGCATGGCAACAGTTTATCCGGAACCTGAAGATAAAGAGGCTTTTGTAAGGGCGCAGATGTACAGTACAGATTACGAACATTCATTTCCGTGTCCTTTTGAATATCCTGAATCTGCAACGGGTGAAAGCTCTTGCTGATGTCATAACAACAATATAATGTGTAAATGTTTATTTAAAATAATTATTTTATAATATATATTTATTTGTTAACTTGTGAGTTTGTTTTTACGTGTAAATATTCTTAAATATATTTCTCAAGTAAGGTTTATACGATTCGGTTCGTATCCATACCGGAACTGAACCGCGGCAAAACCACTTATTTCAAATTTAATTGGAAGCAGTGTTCAAATATGAAACAGTGAGAATTCTCGTTTAATAATTATTGATAATAAGTTCCTGCTGCTATGTATTAAATAAACACATGACCAAAAGGGCATTTCATAGTCTTTCAAATACACCTGCTGAGTTTATTTATCAGCTTTTAAAAAATCCCTTACAGGGAGATTAAAAAAAGTTTTCCAAATTAAAAAAAAAATTAATGTGCTCTATGTGTCGCCAAATTAGAATAAAATATTTTTTTTATATAAAACGACATCTTGTGAATAGCATCAACGAAGAAGTTGGTTGATAAAGAAGTTATACAGAGTGAGTTTTAAGTATGGAACGCCTCAATTATCTCGATTTTGATAGATTTTGGTGTGTAAGGAACTTGTGATATGGAGGTATTTACATTGTTGTCAGATGTTTCCTTTTTTCGGAAAAATAATGAACTTTGTTATTTCGAATGGATAATCCTGTATATTTTTTGCCTTTTGAAATCCTTAAAAAATACTGAATATTTTTCATAAAACGCTCCTTATACCTAAATGCCATAATTTCGGAATTATAGCTACATTTACATTATCTATGCCGAAGTTGAAATAATACTTTTCTTAAGGATTTCAAAAGGCAAAAAATATACAGGGTTATCCATTTGAAATAACAAAGTAAATACCACCATATCACAAGATCTTTGTACACCAAAATCTATGAAAATCGTGCGAACCGTTTCCGAGATAATTGAGGCCATACTTAAAACTCACTCTGTATGTGCCCAAGGGTGTGCCAAAAACATCTAGTTACAGCTTACAAAATGTTTTGTTTCATCATTGTTGACACATCCTTAAAAAACTGTAAAACCATCTGAGTTACTCCTGATTATATCCTGAGTGGTACATTATTTCAATATATTTGATTTACTCTGTATAAAAAATTAACAGAAACGTACAAAAAGTGATAATTATTGACACACGGTATCTGTGGTGCGAATAAAAGCATATGACGCAATCGCAAACGTATTTTCTTTGAAATGTGAATAGTGTGAGATTGGTAAATGGGATGCAAAGAACAATACAGTTAGTAGATAATAATAAAATATAGAAAAACACTCAAAGCAGCAAACACGAATTATCTTGACGTGTTGTGATTTGTGTGGGTGTGTGTGAGTGGTGATTTTTTTGCAAAAAAAAAGGAATGAAACTAATCTATGGGTATCTAAAATGGACCTTTATTTATTGTCGAAATACAAACTCAAAAATATATATTTCCTTCTAAACGGTTTAAAATTTCAAACACTAAAATCTACTTGCACGGTGTTCAGACTAAAAACTATTTACAAAAATTTTTGGCGTTAAAAAATTGGTATCAGTAATATAAATTACTCAGCTATATATAAAATTAAAATATTTTTATAAAAAGTATGGTCCAAAATCTAGTATAACGTTAAATGCAATAAAAAATACGCGTACTGGGCGTTGGAAATATGTTAATAACATTTTTCAAAGAAATCTGCGTTTTTTGGATTTGCCGTTTTTGTTTCAATAGGGGGAGAGCGGGAACCTTGTTATAAAAAAATTGCGACAAATGTAAAGTTGACGTAAAAGATATTGTGCGAACTTAAAGTTGTCGGCTTTTTGTTTGACTCTAATACGAGGATATCGTCATAGTCCAATCAATATTATAATTTAAAATAGTTAGTTGACGTTTCAACTAATAATCGTTAAAATGTATTTAACAATTTTTAATTATTAAATAAATTTATCGACTGTCTAACGATTATTTTTAACCCGCAATTATGGAGCGCCATCGTACTTTTTAAGATACTTAGCGTTAATTTATAGAGAAAAATAGATTTTTGAATAAATCTTTTCCTAAACGATGACTCGAGCTTTCTTTTGATGTATTCATGGTTTCTTTCAATCTAAAATCTATTTGTTCTTTCCTCTGCCGTTTATAACCCGAATACCTATCAAACATTGCTTTAAACAATATTAACTTATTTATATTTAAAAACAACTTAAACACAATACCATACAATTAATACTACCTTATATCTCGTTTTATTAAGAAGAAGTAGATTATTTTTTACATCTTTTACTGAACTATAACTACTTATCTTTGAAAGGGGTTGATTTTTCGAACGCCACACGTGTTGACTCATTAGTTGGTAGTCTGACATCAAGAAAGAGTGTAGTGTTTTTCTGAGGAAATAGTAAGTATACCTGCATATTTATATATATTTATACAAAAAGGGCTCAGTTCACGTCTGGTATCCCGTTTAAACCGAACAATTACGCAACATCGAATACAATATGGAATTATGTTTGGTAAGTAGACAAAAATAATATTAATAGATTTCAGAGTTTAGCTCCGCAACATAACTTAAAAGGTATTACGATTAGATCTCTGCACTAAAAGTTTTACGTCAACTTATACTGTCTCTTCACCGTTAGCTGGTTATTGTATGTTGTTGGTGTATGTACATTTTTTTTTCGGGCTTACGTACAATTAAAATTAGTGAAGACAAAAGTTGATTCTGTTAAATTTTTTTAAAGAAGATTAGTTCGGGAGCGGTCAATGCTGCCGTATGCAATCATAAGCCCTCTTCCACACTTACGGCTTTCTTAACGTGAACGTGTACGGCAAGCAGTTTTTGTATTGAGTGCACCAGGATGGATGAAAGAAAAAGACGCTGGTGAATAGATAATGATATACCTATCATTATCGCAAAAAGTCACGAAAAATAAGAAAATTTTGGATTCATCCTCTACTTGAAAACAGACAGTTGATGGGCGAATTTGTAACATTGTTTCATGAGATACGAGAAGATTTTCAACCTCCAATGTCTTGTGTCTGTTTTTATAGTCGTCAATCGCTTAGTACTGGCCGCTGTTCAACAAGTGTAATTAGTAGTGCATTATCAATTTAAATAACCATTATTTCGTTATATTTTTTCACTTTTAATAAAGTTTACATCTGTACAATACAGAGACCAAAAACCTTCTGAATAAAATAACTAACAGACGGCACGCGGCACGTGTGCATACTTGTATTTTCTATACACTTGACTGTTTCTCTGTTGCCGTACATGGCAGTCATTCTGCCACGCTGCGACGGCAGCCGTGTACGATTCCGGCATCAAACCGTCTTGTGTGAAAGCTACAATATGCTACCATTACATACGGCACCGTTGCCGTACACGGTCACGTTAAGAAAGCCGTAAGTGTGAAAGAGGGCTCAGTCCAAGGATAAAAAAGTGGTATTCTTATGTATTTTGAGCCGCTTAATCCGAATATGCCCGGCATTTTCGCGAAAAACCGGTACGAATTGTTTAAATCTCAATTGTTTAAATCTCAATTGTTTAAACAAATTATGAACAATCGGTTTTTTTATTCGGTAATTTTTTTCCATTCAAATATGGCCTATTTCAAGAAGAAAAGATCTCTTCTAATTTTTTTGTATAGTGCATATTTAAAAAGTTATAAATTTTTGACTGTCGAAAAATCGACGATTTTTACTAACTTTTGACCTACTCAACATTTTTGAAAATTTTAAAAATCCTACTTGTTCTTTAATCAAATTGGTATATATCAGGGCAGGTCCGGCGTTTCGCACTTATCGCGTTTGACAAATAAGCGAGTTCGGAATTCATATTCCTTAAAAAATAATAATAAATATATATTCATTTCACGCCGTCATCACTTGATCGTGACAGTTGGCGACAACTGTCATGGGTATGTCCGATGAGAAAAAACGTCGAAGTCGAGAGAAAAAATTGTCATTGTGACAGAGAAATTTCTTATGTAAAAAAAAAATTCTTTTCCAAATCTGATTACGAGAAAATAATTCAAATACAGACGACAAAAAATAATAGTTCAATACTATTAATAAATAAATAAATTTCCAAAGAGCAGACCGTCCACTAAGAAGCAACAACTACTTCTCAGGCTATAAGCCCCGACAGACATTGAATTACACATCTAAGCCAAACGGGGTTGGTATATCTGCAAGATATAACCAACCATTCTGGTTTGTAATTAGAAGGGACAACATCTCTTGTAGACCGGCTTCGGCATATTTGCGCCTCATCAGTACAAGGTAGATATCCTCCGTCCAAGAGCTAAAAGAGCATAATTTACTGATAACAAGCTTTACTAAAATATGACAATTTTACAAGAAACTGTAATTAAGTAAATCGTATACGTGTTTCTCATTTCTCATTCTCTACTTTTTTGTATTAATCCAATTTCCAACTTCGAGATTCGATTCAATTTGTAGCTTTGTGATTTACGTATTAGATTTTTTCAAGGATTAAAATTGTATTTAAAATAAATATTTATAAAAACTTTCCTGTGCGTAAATGTCTCAATGGCAGTCTTTTTAATAAACCACACTGAACACCGTGCAAAAAAAATATAAATATATAACAATATAACAGTCCAAAATCTCTATCGTATTTTGTACAGCATCAGTAAAATAACGCAGCCTACTACGCATACATACATTAGATCACTTTTTTTACCCCTATTTGGGGTCGGCATACTATAAAAAATAAAAGAAAAACAGTTACTTAACTAAAGTTCTATTTACAATATACAAATCTACAGTTAATACTTCTGTCTTATAGATTACTGTTTACCCAGTGTAAGAACGGTAGGACAGAAGCTAGTTTTCCTTTTGTAGTGGAACCAAAGAGTAAATTATATCAAAGAATCTTTGATTATATCTGTAAAATGAGACGCAAGCAATTTACTGATGACCTTGGACATATTTTTTAATAGAATCATGTTATTATTCAAACAATTCGCAGGATATAAATTATTGCAGTTTCTCATATACTGTATTGAAGGTCTAAAATAGTTATTTATGATACAAGTGCGTGAAGTGATACTTTTGCGCACGAGTTGCGAAAATGAAAAAATTTTTGACCATTTTATACCATTTTTCCAAATTTTAACGATTATTGAGCATTTTTGACAGGTTCTGACAATTATTGACCATTTTTCAAAAATTTTGACAAATTTTAACAATGATTGACCATTTTTGACAATTATTGACCATTTTTTCAAAATTTTTGACCATTTTTTCAAACTTTAACAATTATTGACCATTTTTGACAATTATGGACCAATTTTGACAGTTTTGAATTTTTCCAAATTTTAACAATTATTGACCATTTTTGACAATTATTGACCAATTTTGACAGTTTTGACAATTATTGATCATTTTTGACAATTTTTCAAAAATTTTGACCATTTTAGACCATTTTATCAAATTTTAACAATTATTGACCATTTTTGACAATTATTGACCAATTTTGACAGTTTTGACAATTATTGACCATTTTAGACAATTTTTCCAAATTTTAACAATTATTGACCATTTTTGGGCATTTATGACAGGTTCTGACAATTTTTCAAAAATTTTGACCATTTTTTAAAAATTTTGAGAATTTTTAACAACTATTTGTTGTTGACAGTTTTTTATAATTATTGACCATTTTTTCAAAATTTTGATAATTTTTGACCATTTTTCAAAATTTTAACAATTATTGACCATTTTTGATAGTTTCTGACAATTATTGACCATTTTTGACAATTTTTCAAAAATTTTGACAATTTTCAACCATTATTGACCATTTTTGACAGTTTTTCATAATTTTTGACCATTTTTCCAAATTTTAACAATTTTTGACCATTTTTCAAAATTTTAACAATAATGACCATTTTTGAAAGTTTCTGATAATTATTGACCATTTTTGACAACTTTCAAAAATTTTGACATTTATTGACTATTATTGACCATTTTTTAAAATATTTAACAATTTTTAAAAATTTTTGACAATTTTTGACAATTTTTGACAATTTTTGATAATTTTTGATAATTTTTGACAATTTTTGACAATTTTTGACAATTTTTGACAATTTTTGACAATTTTTGACAATTTTTGACAATTTTTGACAATTTTTGACAATTTTTCCAAATTTTAACAATTTTTGACCATTTTTCAAAATTTTAACAATAATGACCATTTTTGAAAGTTTCTGATAATTATTGACCATTTTTGACAACTTTCAAAAATTTTGACATTTATTGACTATTATTGACCATTTTTTGAAATATTTAACAATTTTTAAAAATTTTTGACAATTTTTGACAATTTTTGACAATTTTTGACAATTTTTGACAATTTTTGATAATTTTTGACAATTTTTGACAATTTTTGACAATTTTTGACAATTTTTGACAATTTTTGACAATTTTTGACAATTTTTGACAATTTTTGACAATTTTTGACAATTTTTGACAATTTTTGACAATTTTTGACAATTTTTGACAATTTTTGACAATTTTTGACAATTTTTGACAATTTTTGACAATTTTTGACAATTTTTGACAATTTTTGACAATTTTTGACAATTTTTGACAATTTTTGACAATTTTTGACAATTTTTGACAATTTTTGACAATTTTTGACAATTTTTGACAATTTTTGACAATTTTTGACAATTTTTGACAATTTTTGACAATTTTTGACAATTTTTGACAATTTTTGACAATTTTTGACAATTTTTGACAATTTTTGACAATTTTTGACAGATTCTGACAATTATTGACCATTCACGTTTCACACTTCTTAATGACAGTACAAAATTATTACAATTACAGAACCTTTGACAGAAAACAAAACACAAAATTATCTAAGGTAACTTAATAAATATACGAATAAAAAAGAGAGTTATATGATTATCCCATTTAAAAAGCATTGTACTTTTTCGCACTCTTTTGGGTGTTATAATGAAACTTATTGTTCAACTTCCACCAACTCCCCTTCTCATCCGATGAGTCCTCATCGTCAACGTTCGCGTTTTTCACGCCTCGTGCCTCGTCCTCAGCCAAATGGCTGCTGGCTAGGGTCAGGGCTGTCTTCTTCTTGGCTGTGTAACCAAGGTGGTTATTCCTTCAGCGGTCTTCTAACTTGCTTTTGTCTTCCGTTGTGTGTGTTTTTGCGCTGCATCTGCAAGGGGCAAATCCTTAGCCGACGAACTGCGGCTAAAGACGACCTTATAGAGTGGATCCACTTGTTTTTGCTGTCCTAGTTGAAATCCCGACTCATATTTTTCATGGATGAGCCGAGACTTCTCGTAGGTCTTCTTTTCTTGATATTTCTTATAAGTGACTTTAGGCCATTAGCTGGGCTAATAGACTTGTCACCTGCTCGAGAATCTGTTTCTTCGTCCTTTTGTCGGTTGCAGCTCGAGCGGTGTTTTTGGTGCTGTTTTCCTTGTCTTCAAGTTGTTTGGAGCCTGTGGGCATCCTCTGTAGTTCGCCGGGTGTTCTAGCTGGCAGTTTGCGCAGGTGGCTGGCTTGTTCTTCGGTCTTTGGCATTCGTTTGATCTGTGTGCTCCTCCGCACTTCACGCTTTTAGTGCTTATGCTGCATGCCGTCTGTCCGTGGTGGAACCCTTGGTAGTTGTAACACTGCATCGGCCCATATCCTCTTATTTGCTCTTCCCATCTTATTCTCATTCACGTTCTGTATGTGCTGAATTTTACTTATTTTTTCCTTCTCTTCTATTTCGGGCTCAACCATGTAGATGGGTAGTGGTTTCCTCTCGACAAATCTGGAGTGGAGTTGGCTGATTTTCCCTATCTTGACTACCTTTCTAGATTTCCTCCTTTATTTCTTCGCAGTTTGTCAATCCTTGCTTTTCTTTATTCTCGTGGCATAAACGTATACCCTACACTTATTTCCTGTCTTCTCTCGGGTACCTGGTTAGGTTCCTGTAGTCCTCTGGTCCTACGCATGGTATCCTTACTCCGAGTCTTTCTCGGATTGTGATGTATCTTGTTCGGATTCCCTGTCGTTGTATTTCCTTCCTCACGGAGCTTCAGTGGTGGACACTTCTGAGGATGACGGGTGGTGGTCGGTATGTTTTTGACTTCTGGTTTTCTTGGATGGCTTTCCTTTGCGCGGCTTCTTTTCGCTGTTCCTTATGGATTTTCTTCATGGATTTCACTTCCGGGAAATCCATATCCTCGTTTTTTTCTTCTTCTTGGAGGGTATTCTGTTCTCTGTGTTTTCTGAACGGCTTCGGCTCCTTTTCTCTTCCTGCATTGCTTCCATCGTCTTTGCCATGTTCTCCATGGCTTTTCGCAATCCTGTTAGTTCGTCCTCCATTTTTCTAATTGTTTTCTTTAATTCTTCTAACCCTTTTTTGGCTTTTTCTGCTTTTTTTGTGGCTTCTTGTCTGTCTCTGACCCTTAGACTTTTCAGTTTTTCCTGTTCGATTTTTTCTCGTTCTTCTTTTCTATTAACCCTCTCGATTGTTTCTTTCGCTTCTCTCCTCACATAACAAGTATAAAATTTGGCACAGTTAAATAGTTTAAACTGATGCTTACATTTATTATATAATGACTTCTGCCATTCTTTTTCTGGTCGTTTTCTGAATAAAAATTACAATTTCGGTGTGCGAAATTAAAGCTCAGTTATCGACTAGACTAAATTTTGTAAATTGAATATTCAATTCAATTTTATTTTTGGAAATGGGTTTCAGTATATTCGAAAACAAAACAAGATATACCCGGGAATTGTAAGATAAAGAAGATAATCTGTTTTAAAGTGGAGCAAAAGGAGGAGCAGTGGCATAACATTTTATTTAGATCAATAGAACTGGTTGAAGTATGTGTCCAAAAAAAGAACGACTATTAATGTTAGGGACAGAAGAATAAAATTTGATTGCTTTCTATGATAATCAACTTCTTTGGATAAAGGTTTTTTTTTATTTGAAAAGTAATAGATAAACAGTAATCTATAAGATCCTAGTAGATAATAAATCTAATGGTTTCAAATATCTACTGTAATAAAAGAAATTATACTGTTATAAATAATTGGTTTTATTTAATTGCTTTTATAATTTTCTTGCATTAATCTACAGGGTAGGATGGCTAAAAGGTTATAAACTAAGTTTTATTGTCTAAAAGCAGTTTTATGATTTACTCAAGTCTTATTAAAAATATTGTTAATTGTAGGGATTTTCAACTAAAGGCGATATATTGTAATTCTTTAAGTAACAAACAAATATTTACAATTTACATGAAAACAATTATTATTAATCATTTCTTTTGGCGTATAAAAGAATTAAACCTTTTGTAAAATCTCCACTAGAACAGAGTGAAGAATTTAAAGAAAAAACCTGAACGTATAGTTTATCTAAAGACAGTCTGGAATAAAAAAATTAAAGGGCCAAAAGCACCCGAAAAGCGGATCTATTTTTTATGGATTTCACACTGACCTTATAAACTATACTTCTAAAAACTGAATCATATCAAGGTATCCCATGCAGGAGTTCCCCAGAGTTGACAAAGGGGCCGAGCCTGGACCAGTACTGGGAAGACTAGCTTTGTGGTACCTGTATAGGCCAGGTCGCTTAACCCAGCCTTGGCCATGCCTATGATAATGCTTGGGCCAGGGCTGGATAAACCAGCCTTGGCCATGCGCATGATAACCCAAGCTCGGGCCAGGGCTGGATAACCCAGCCGTGGCCGTACGATGGTGACCCAAGCATGGACCAGGACTAGCTAACCCAGCCTTAGCCATGCCAATGATAACCCAAGCTAGGGTTAGGGCTGGATAACTCAGCCGTGACCGTACGATGGTGATCCAAGCATAGAACTGGGCTGGATTACCCAGCCTTCGCCATGCCAATGATAACCCAAGCTCGGGCTAGGATCACTTGAAAAAATCGGGGTGATAACAGCAGTGAGTAACTTTTTTTCCGGAGCAAAAGACAGGGAAGGTGGACGTGCTCAGCGCAACAAATAGAAATAAGTTGAGGTATATGATAGAAAATGGTTTATAATAATTTAATTATATATTTGCGTATAATAAAAGAATAAATAAATTTAATTTTGGGCCAGTATTCGCAATCAAGGATGGCCCAGTCCTGGCAATGCAGCCTGGCCCACTCCGGGCAACCAAACCTGATCTAGCCCTGGCAATTGAGCATGGCCCAGTCCTGGTAACCGAACCTGGTCCAGTCTTGGCAATCGAGCCTGGCCTAGTGCTGGCAACCAAGCTTGGCCTAGTCCTGGTAACCAAGCCTGGCCCATCATTATCACTCCAGACCTCTACCAACGCTGGGCCTAGCCTGGCTTACAAGCTTGGCACAGATTTCTACATAGTTGGGCCAAGCCTGGACCAAGCTTGGCCCGTGGTACTTTCCTCTATGGGATATTGACGTCTCGCCATAATACTGTATCTGGTACAATTTTTCCATACTTCTTGCTTGGCTGCCATTCTTGTTCGACTCGTTAAGATGTGTATAAATGTGGCGGGACGAAAGCGAGTCGCGCCTGACACGCATGAAAAACGAACCTAGTTCGTTCATCATAGTTATACGAAGCTCGCGAGTCCAGCATTTGCTGGGCGAGGTAGGCTCGCGGAGATCCGTTTCTTGTCGGTATCTTGTAGCACTATCAAAAGAACTGGCGGGTCTATTGTTGAAAGTGTTTTTAGGTATATACAGGCATGACGCGAGTACCGCACGCGACACTCCAAATTTCCTAAGCGTGTACGGGGAGTGCAGGAAAATCGCTCGCTTCCCGTCCGAAGCGCTTTGATATCCGTAGGTTTTTTAACTTGTGTCTAGCCGGACCGTTTAATTTTGTAACCCGCATGCACGCATGCGCATTTCATGATCAGTTTGCCTCCTAATTTATCGAGGACAAGAAAAATCATTGCAGAAGCTATATAGAACGGAAATGGTGAATGGAATAGTTATTTTTTCTTCCCCTTCTTCAAAAATTAACCATCTGATCTGTTTTAGACTTCATAGGTCCGGAACCGTTTTGTGGAATCACAAAAGATTGCATAAGAGGGGAAATCGGGAACTGGCTAGATAGGGAACACCAATTCAAATGGAGGGTGACACAAGGGCACCTTCATAGAAAGAGTTTACTGAACAAGGTAGACAAGGAACTAACTCTCAACCAGGCTACTGAAACTGGGTAAGAGACATTTGAAAACAGTTACCGACCTGGTGACTGGACACTGCACCTTGAGGAAACATCTATATAAAATGGGCAACGTTAGTGAACCTATGTGCAGAAAATGTGAACTAGTTGATGAAATACCTACTCACATACTCTGCTTCTGCGAGAACTTACAAGAACTTAGACGAAAGCACTTTGGAGAGGAATTAATACAACCATCACAACTACTGATAATCACTCCAGTCAAACTAGTGGCCTTTATAGAAGACACGAAGCTTCTGGAATGGAAGTAGATAACATGGGAAATTGTACAAAGATTCAGTTTAAGTGCCTGGGCTGATGAGCACAACCCAAATATATGAATGAATGATCTGTTTTAACCGAGAAAAATTATGATTTTCCTTGCCCTTCTCGATAAATTAGGAGGCAAACTGATCATGAAAAGCGCATGCGAGCATTCGGGATACAAAATGAAACGATCCGGCTAGACGCAAGTGGTTTTTCAACTGTCGATCAAAGGAAGCTTTTGGAGCAGTGTGGACGATAGTAGAGGCTGCGAGACAACAGAAAAACAGTTGCTAAAAGGCTGAAATGGAGGCGTGGAGTTTATATGCTTGCTTGGCGTGTAGCAAGCGTGTCTCGCGCGTCATATCTACGCACCATTAAAATTCAGTTTATTGCGAGGTCGATAGAAATAATGTAAAATTGACACATGACAAAGATTGTTTTGAATAAGAGAAAAAAGTTGACTCGTGGAATAATGTCTCAGCTGTTGGGAAATCCGCAGAAGCATGTAAGAAGAAAATTTCTAGTTGATTGGCGACCTGGGCTGCTGGAAGTAGCAACTGACCAAGCCACTTCGTCCAAATATTTGTCAGCTTTACACATAATAGTTCGCATCCAGGATCGCTCAGTTTAGTTCGAACTAGTTTGACGACGATGAAGCAACCACAAAGCACAAAGTTTTTTTCGATTCATATTGTCGTACTAAACAAATGAAATAAAAATATTACGGTTAAATGTGAAAACAACAATGTTTGCCGCAAAAACTCGGACGATTTTTAACCGCACGATTAAAACTATGTAATGTGAAAGAGGCGTTACGGAACGAGGGATTTGAGAACTAGTTTAGAATTAACCCACAGTTAAAAAAGATCCTCAAAATTAGTGGTTCAAGAAATAACCACTTTTTGGTGGCAGGATTTTTTTGACGGTCAGTGTAGTAGGTTTATTGTTTGGTGATTTTTTCAATGATTTATGTGAATAAAAATTAATTTTGCTCAAATATACATCTCCCGATTAGTTGAAATTCCTCGATTAACAATGTTTTTAATAAGACTATATACAGGTAAAAGTTTCTTCTTTTTGTATTGTGTTTCTATTTACTTTAAATTATCGAAATACCTATGTTAATGATTTCCGATGGCGGTATTTTGATTTGCATGAAAGGAAGTATTTTCGATTGTCCTAAAAAAGTGAAAAACATGTGCTTGTGTAATATGTAGTGTTAAAATGATCGAAAACATACAAGCAGTAGGAATATTAAGGTTATTATAAGGACAGACACATAAAAAGGACACATGTATATATATATAGAGAAAAAACATGCTTTTTTATTATTAGAAAACTTACCTCGCACTGTGGCTCAACATTATGATATTTCTGGAACAATGGACAATGTTTTATTATCGAAAAAATATTACACTAATAGTTATATTAATCTAGCAGTATATGAAGATATTTTGTTCAGTGTAGATTTAATAAATTATAGCTTGGTGTTGAATTAGAGCAAAAGATATCACATAATGTGTCATTAAAAAGTATAGGTACTACCAGGGTTGTCTTTTAAGTGTTGCATATAACAACATAGTTGGCGCCTGTCAACAAATATAAAATTTCAAAACTCAGTTGAAAAAAATGGAATTAAAACAAAAACATTTTTGCGCAATAATTTTTAACAATTTTCGAATACAGTTGTCTCAACAAGAATGTCTTGTCAAGTTGATTTCTATTTTCGGCAATGAAGCAGCACATGCAGTCGACCTCGTTGGTATGGAGAATTTAAACGTGGACGGATAAACTGTCAGTGGTGATGAATCCTGGATTTACTCTTATGAACCCGAAAATAAACGTCAGTCGGCTGTTTGGGTGTTCCAAGATGAACCAAAACCGACGAAAGTTATCCATTTTTGAAGTGTTTCCAAAAAGATGGTGGTGACATTTGTCTCACAAGCGGGTCATGTAGCAACAATTCCTCTGCATGATCAAAGATCTGTTACTGCTGATTGGTACAAATCGATTTGTTTGCCGGAAATAATTGCTGAGTTTCAAAAAACCAGCCCCCAAGGACGAATGATCCTCCACCAAGACAATGCAAGATCCCACAGTTCGAGTTTTTAAACCTAGAAAGCATCGAATTGTCAGTCCATCCTTCAAACAGTCCTGACCTAAGTCCTAACGACTTTTTTACTTTTCCAAAAATTGAGAATGAACTGCGTGTTCAAAGGTTCCAGTCCCCAGAAGATGCAGTCAACGCCTTCAAAAACTCTATTGTGAATGTACCAACAAGCGAGTGGAAAAACTGCTTCCGGAATTGGTTTGAAAGGATGCAAAAATGCATTTTCTGTTCGTGTAAAATACTTCGAAAAAAAATAGTGTCCAAAAGTTATCTACTGTTTTTCTTTTTCTAGCTCTATATGCAAAATATAAAAGAAAACCCCCTTTAACTCAACAAAAAAGAGTTTTATGCGAATAGAAAGTAAGAGATGCTAATACATATTTGCAGTTAGTGACACATTGTGTGATAATAAAAATTAAAATATTCAAAAGCATGGAAACTTTATAGTTCTAGCCCCACTTTGGGAGGGACTACTGTTATAAGACAGAGTAAAATAGTATTTAAAAAAAAATTTGCGAAAAGAGCAAAATCATAAAATGACGAAAGCATAGAAAAACAGACCTTCCCATTGAAGATACGACTCGATTTTCTGCAAAATTAAAATTTTAATTCTTCAAAACTATAATTAATTGAAATAAAAATTTCTTAAAATAAAATGTTTTGCCAAATATTAAAAACAATTTTATTACGGAATTCGTTGTACTCCGTATAAGGTTGGGCGTTGTTTTTTTCAATGTCAGCTGTAATTTTTTTTGTTTTTTATGTGAAAACTTCTTTAACCGCATAGAGCGATTTTTCCATTTACGATGGGCTTACGATAAAATTTTATTTATTGACAAAAATTTCCATCTACCATGGGCGTACGATTAAATTTTCATAAGAGGTATCTGTAAAAATTTCCTCCTATCATAAGCGTATGATTAAATTATGATTAAAGTGACCAATTTATTTTTAAAAAATTTTATATCATAGACAATGAAATTTTCAATCACGTTTAATGATAATAGTAAGAAAACACATAATCTTATATTAAACCAATGTAAACCTTTATACAGGGTGCGGCACCGAAAACGAAACAGATCGCATATCTTGAAGACAAATTTTTTTTGGAGAAAATGCAAAAAGTGGTCATTCGATCATTCGATCATATCCTCAAAACTATCCTACATCCCTCCCTTCCTCTCTGTCACTATTACCAATAAAATTTAAATAGGGAAAATACTAAGTGTGACAAATCATTGAAAAGGTAATTTTATAAGGAATTTGACACTGTGACATGTGACAGTTCAAATAAGCGTATTTTCATGTGAAAGCCAAATTCAACAATTTAATGCATAATTACCTTTGGAATAAAATTTAACTTACTACGCCTGTTTTCGAAAAAAAAAATAAAGATTTTTGTTTCCATAACTACCTGGTCTGTTTTTTAGTTTAGCGTCATTGATACTTCAAGTCTATTAGCGAGTAAAACATAAAAATAGTTTATTCTATTCAGGAGAGAGTAGAAATTGTTGAATGTTATTTAAAAAATAACGAATGTGTTAACACTGCCTGTACAATTTTCAATGAGTGACACCCAAACAAACAGGTCAAACGTAAGTACGTTTTGGAACTTATTTCAAAATTTCGACAAACAGGGATCTGCTCAAAATAAAAAACGGCAGATTCAAAATCCAGTAAGAAACGAAGCCGTTTTAGGACAAGTTGTTGCAGATCCAACTCTTAGTACAAGAAAGCTTGCAGAATTATCTGGAGTAAGTCAACGTACCGGCGGGCGAATTTTGAAAGCCAACAAATTCCATACCTATAAAATTCATTTAGTTCAGGAACTTAACGAAGACGATTTTGATCGCCAATTGCAATTTTGTGAAATCATGAGCGAGCATGCTATACAAGATCCACATTTGTTTTTCGGATGAATGCAGTTTTTATGTTAACGGGACTGTCAATCGACATAAATGTCGATACTGGTCAGGTTCCAATCCAAGAGTATTTCATGAAACGCATACTCAACACCCATAAAAGTTAAACGTTTGGGATGGAATATTTGGCGATCGTATTGTTGGTCCATTTTTTTAACAGGTAATTTAACTTGGGGTATGTCTTTGGAATTACTCGAAAACACCATTGATCCAATGTTAACAGACATAATAGAAAACGATAACCGATACCTTGAAGAAAACCTAATATTTCAACAGGACGGGGCTCCTCCACATTTTGCTGCAGCGGTTCGTCAGTACTTGTGAAATGAAAACTTCCCTAGACATTGGATTGGACGAAGAGGATTTATTGAATGGCCCCCACGATCTCCTGATCTATCCCCCTTAGATTACTTTTTATGGGGATATCTGAAAAGTAAAATATACGCCACTCAGCCAGGTTCCTTAGAAGAGTTATGTGAACATATTATTACAGAATGTCGTCAAATAACTCCAGAAATGCTCCAAAACGCCAGACAAAGATTCGAGAATAATTTATATTCGTGTATGGAAGTTAATGGACAACACTTTGAGCATTTACATTGAAGTAATTTAGTTTTTAATTATGGAAGTTGTTCTAAATTTTCCAATTTAATTTTTATGTTCACTTTTCTATTTTTTTTTATTTTTATTATGAATTGCCTATTAAATAGTTGAGTTTTGCTTTCAAATGAAGTATCATTATTTAAAATACGGAAACTTTTCCCGCAAGATGGCGCCAAAATCAAAAGTTACGTAATAAACTGCCACACAGTCAAATTCCTTATAAAATTACCTTTTCAATGATGTGTCACACTTAGTAGTTTTCCTATTTAAATTTCATTGATAATAGGGATAGGGATGTAGGATAGTTGAGAATATGATCGAAAGATGTCCCCCTTGAAATCAAAATCGACATCTTTTTGCATTTTCTCCAAAAAAAATTTGTCTTCAAGATATGCGGTTTGTTTCGTTTTCGGTGCCGCACCCTGTATATAAACATTACGGATTATTTTTCAATAAAAATATATTTAATTGTGGGATTTAAAATGAGCTAAGACTGGACATTTAATTCGTTGAAAATTTCTGTAAATTTTAAAAATAACTCGCAATTGAGGAACATCAATAAAACATTACTGTAATCGACATTTATTTCTTACACTGAAGAAAAATTCCCTGGTAATTTTCGTAAATCGAACGCGTTTTTCATTGGAAAATATCAAAACAGAGCGAGGAATGGAGAAAACCATTCTAATTCAAAGCATTCTAATCGTGACCTCATCATTTCGTTTTTCGTTCGAAATCTAATGAAAAATTCAAAGGTCTGCAGTGGTGCGTGTACCGCAGGCTGCATAATACAAAGTGTGTGTAAATAATTTATTCTTCCAGGAAAATATTCCAACAATAAACATGTCAAAAACTGTTTCCTCAAAAATAATTTGAGGTTAGGTGTTCTAATATTTTACCCATTGGTTTGTGTTCGGTGAAATATTATACAGGGTGTTTCAAAAAAAGTTACCCCGTCTCTAGTATAGGTAGAAAACTGAAAAATAATTGGGCTTTGCTTAGTAAAAAAATTTCGTAACGCCATCCGTATTCAAGATAAAGGGCGTTGAAGAAAAAAATGTATACACATTTTTTACGATTTTGCCGAAATTACTGGCAACATTGTAATGAAATTTTTAATTCACATAATGCATACTAATTAATAATAATAATTAATAACATTATCATTATTACCAGCATCGGTTATTTCTTCATAATTTTCAAATCAAAATATTCCGAAAACGGTACTTACCAAAAGTACCTTTTTTGGTGTAAAATTGTTTAAGTTCACCTGAAATTTTGATTAATAAATCTAATCATAAAAAAGTTATGTTCAATACTACTTGGTACGAACCGTGTAACTAGCGCCCTCTATGAGAGTCAGATATAAAAACAAATTCTTGGGATGTATCAGCTTCCAAAACATACAATGTTGAATGTTCCCAGTAGTTTCGGCAAATTCGTAAAAATGTGTTTTTTTCCTTCAACTTGAATACGGATGGCGCTACGAAAATTTTTTACTAAGCAAACCCCAATTATTTTTCACTTTTCTACCTATCCTACAAACGGGGTCACCTTTTTTTGAAACACCCTGTATATTTCAGCCAAAAATGCTGATGAATCTAATTTCTTGTCAAAAATGACATTTATAAGTACTTACTCTTCAACAGTCATTCTGACAGTTCAAGAAAAAAAGAACATGGGTTCGATATTTTCTTTAATATACAGTAAATTGTATGTTAAAAAACAACTAAGAATACTTATGTTGGGTTCGGATGGAGCTGGTAAAACTACAATTTTGAATAGTACCGAGTTAGGTAAGTGTACCTAAATCTATTGATATTATATCCGGTAGTGAAGTTGTGGATACTATTTCATATTTGTCTTTTGTGGACGAAAAGCTAAAATAATTCAATATTACTTTTTTCGGAAAAATATCTACCATGGTAATTATATGGCAAACGGTTTTCCCCTACGACTTTCACAAAACGATATTTTCTCGACAATAATAAGTGAAAACGTCATACGGAGGTAACGTAAATCAATTTTCGAAAAACATTATTAGGCTCAGGCAATATGTTAAAACGTCAGTCAGAGGCTGACCTTCAAACATGAATTGTGCAAATTTTTAGCCAGAGGTATGAATATTTTTTGAGCTATTTTGTCCATTTTTGACTCGTCTGGGTTTGACGTTTCTTCTGCAGTGACTTTGAGAAAAATCTTTGCTGATGTCATTTCTTGATGTCCCTTAAACCACAATGCATAAGAGAGGAATTCGGGAACTGGCTAGATAGGGAACACCAATTCAAGTGGAGGTTAACACAAGGGCACCTTCATAAAAAGAGTTTACTGAGCAAGGTAGACAAGGAACTCTCAACCAGGCTACTGAAACTGGGTGAGAGACATTTGAAGACAGTTACCGACCTGGTGAATGGACACTGCACCTTGAGGAAACATCTGTACAAAATGGGCAAAGTTAGTGAACCTATTAGCAGAAAATGTGAACTTGATGATGAAACACCTACTTACATACTCTGCTTCGGCGAGAACTTAGACGGAAGTACTTTGGAGCGGAATTAATACAACCATCACAACTACTGAAAATCCTTACAGTCAAACTAGTGGCCTTTATAGAAGACACGAAGCTTCTGGAATGGAAGTAGATAACATGGGAAATGGTACAAAGATTCAGTTCAAGTGCCTGGGCTGATAAGCACAACCCAAATATATGAATGCTCAAAATTCCAGGAGGTGCTAGCGCCAACTCTCTGTCTACAACGGAGTTTAAAAATTTGACTGACTATCAATGTACGTTGAATTTAAAGAAAAAATAACACTAAACACTCATTTCTATTCTAGATTAAAATAAATCTAATATTTTAGGTACGGTAACTCGAACGAATCCCACTGTATGTTTTAACGTAGAAACGTTGGAATTCACAAAAGCAAAATTAACTGTATGGGGCGTCGTAGTTGCACTTAGAAGCATTTGGAGGCTTTATTACGCATATACTCACGGTAAATGATCATTTTCTTCACTGAAAAAAAAAACAATATATTTTTCCATTATCCATTATCTTACCAAGCTTACAATGTCTGATTCCTTGTTTCTGTTAACAACTTTATTTACCAGTCGTTGCCGGTTTCTGCATAACAATCTTCCGCGTCTTGATCTGCATGTTAAGGCGGAAGCGAGAATGGCTGCATACAGGCTGGAGTGCAATGGGAATTGGCACGAAGGAACCAACACCCATAGTCATTCCAGAATCACAGAACTCGCTTCTTGAAATGATAAGTGGTAACATGTTGGCCACAATTAACGACAACCAACCATATCATATCCAGCTAAACTGGTATGGGTTGGAAGCATGCAGACAGGAAGGAACGTTGGTGTGGTACACAGACGGATCTAAAACTGACATAGGAACAGGAGCTGGAGTCGATGGTGCCAGATCCAGGTACAATGTCCACGCATCGTTGGGGAAGTTTGTATCTGTATTCCAGGCAGAAATTTACGCTATCGACACATGTTTGCAAATGAACATCGAAAGGGGGTATAGAGGCAAAAAGACCCTCATACTCTCAGATAGTCAGGCAGCACTGAAATCTTTAGCATGTCCCCAGATCAGATCTAGACTGGTCTGGGACTGCCTACAAAAATTTTTTATCCCTGGCAAACCATAATAGAGTAACTCTTAAGTGGGTCCCGGGGCACAAGGGAATTGTAGGCAATGAAACGGCAGACACCATAGCAAAGCTAGGGTCTGAAACTGCGTTCACTGGTCCTGAACCAGTATTTGGAATATCAAAATCTGCTGCACGTGGTTGTACATTTCGGTGGATTCAAACTAAATATCAGACGTACAGGAACACATCCAAGTCCTGGTCAAAAAACCTTCGAAGTCGTGACTAACGAAATATTAAACCTCAGCAGGGGCCAGATGAAGAAAGTGACGGGATTACTCACCGGTCACTGTACCCTAAGGAAGCACATGTCGGTTGTGCATGGAAGAGGAGGAAACAGCCTCTCAGATTATCTTCGAATGTGAAGCACTGTCTCATTGGAGATATAGACTCCTAGGACTAGAGTATCCAAGGGAGGATTTCTCCAAGCAGGACCTAGTGAAAAGACTGTTGAGCCTGATAAGGGCTACTGGTCTCTTCGCATAAACGGTATAACCAAGAGCACAAAAAGCCTAAAGGCTGAGGTGCCGAGGTCTCTAATCCTCTGACTGGTGGTGCCGAACCAATCAATCAACCAGTCGTGTTATTGAAATTTTATGTACATTTTAGGTGTAATATTCGTCGTAGATTCCTGGGATAGAGCTCGGATAGAAAAAGCAAGATGGGAACTTCTATATCTGACTTGCGAACCTAACCTTCAACAAGCAGTTATACTAGTTTTAGCGAACAAACAGGATCTTCCCGAAGCGATGTCAGTAACCGAAATATCGAACAGGTTAAGACTTGAAGATATCAGAAATAGGTGTTATATACAAGGAGTGTGCGCAATAAGAGGGACTGGGTTGTCTGAAGGATTTCAGTGGTTATTTGACGAGATAAATGAGTTAAACTAGATTTAAAGTAGCTGCATAATTCGTCTCTTGTGGTGTTAAATTTGCTCCGTACGATCTTTGTAGTTATTACGATAAGTCAGTAGCGTACCATTAAATAGGTTTATTCGTTAATAAAAGATAATAAATAATAAAGAAAACACAATGTTTATGTCATATTTATGATTTATGTACGATATACATATAAACAGAAAAAGTCTGTTAGAGTGAGGTAATAAATGAGATAATTTATATATTTCCGGAGGTAGTAGGAAACTTGTGATTATAATTTTAATACTAAAGGTATTCTCCGAGCAAAAATATATACACCTATATATTTATCGAATAATTCTAGAAATGTTTCTATATATTTATAATAAAAATAGATATCAAATCATAATATCATTATACCTATAAATCCTGGATGTCTTTATAGTTTATTCATAAATTTGGCGGAGCAATAAATCAATAAATTGGCCAAATTCCATAAGCGTGCTTAATATGAGTTTATGAATGAATCGTTCCGATTTATATGTGTACAATTCAGATTTATTGAAAACGTTCAAAACATTTAGTTCATTCTCTTAACAATAGAAAAGACCATAAACTCGTCCTGATACGGGGTGAAGCTGTCTACCCGACACAGAAATAGAAAAAATTAATGTTTGCGATAATATCTTAATATTACTTGGATGTTTCATCCTGTATTGGTTTTGCAAGGGTCACGATGATTTATTACTCTGCCGAAATTATGAATAAACTTTAGCAGTAAAATATGCTCCTGAATCCTGTAATAGATTTTTGAAAATCCAGCGGTGACAAATCGGTTTTAGAGAGACGAGAGAAATATTGTAAAATTATATTCTACATTAAACAATTATAAATTGATTGAAGGATTGAAAAGACTTACCTTAAGAGCCTGGTGATGTAATCTGGCCAGTTATCTGGGAACATGACTAGGAAAAATCCAACTCCTATCAATATCATCCCAGCTAATTTCATTCCTTCAAAACTAGCTCCATATAAAACAACGTCTAGTGCTGTTCAAAAAAAAACACTTGATACAAATAACATTGAATCAGCAGAAATTTTACAAATTTTGTTTAAATGGAGTTGTCATTTCGTTTATGAAATTATAAATTGTCATTTGGAAAGAATGTCAGGATATACACTGCATCCGGACATGCAAAATTATGTTCAAATTCAATTTTAATTTTTTTGTTTGTTTTTGCATGAATTTTAAACATTTTTTGTCAAGTTGTGGACCCTCCAATTTTTATCATTACCCCTATCGATTTCGCCAAAAGTTCAAATGGATATGGTGATATATGGTTTTACGCTTAACTTCTGAACATCCTGTGGGAAAATTTAATTACTGAATGATGTTTAATTGTACGACGTTTTCAAGCCCAATCTTTTTTGAACAATTTGTTTTTTGATTAATCCCGATATCTCAATTATTAAAGAAAAAACACAGGGTTAAAGAAAATAATGCTATAATCCTTTATTAACAAAAAAACAACAGCAAAAATTAATATGGCAACAGCAATATTAAGATTTTTCTTATTAAAATCGACTATTTTCCCCACGAGCCTGAATAACAGTTCTTATCCGTTCAGGCTTAGATTCAATTGAAGCAGCAACCGCGTCTATGGTATCGGCTGCCACTCGTTCGTCAATGCAAATGCAACCAAAGCTGGAAACTCTCCGTAGTTCTGTCTAACTGATCTTCCTAATGTATTCCACATTGCTCAATAGGTTTAAGATCCGGATCAGGCGAAACTACACGGTATCATGCGATACCACTGTGAAGTTACAAAAGCATCTGATAGTGTCGTCGCTTCTTGATGAGGAAGAAGTGCTATTTCGGACCATTTGGAAAAAGAATACCATCAGGTATTTATTTCCACTTTCTGTCAAAGGAAGTGGACCTAAAATATCAATTGCAAGTCTTTCAAAAGGCTCTCCGGAAAGATACTGTGCCATTTTTCCTCGGCTTCTTGTTTTGGGACCTTTTCTACTGTTGCACAGATCACATTTCTTGCACCAATCTTCTACGTCCCTTCGACAGTTGACCCAATAAGACCTTTCCCGAACTCGTGCCAGTCTTCTGTTAGTACCGAAATGTCATCCTGAGTGGCTACTATGAAGTTCTTCTAACACACTTCTGATGTGTGATCTTATAAGTACTCCATCGGGGCTTTCTCATCTTCGATGCAATAGGCCATCATTTAGATACAGTGAATCCCACTGAGCCCAGTACTCTTTTAAGCTTCCACTATAAATGGCTACCTGTTGCCAAGTAGGTATGACTCAATTTTTAAGCCATTGTCTTCCTTTTGACTTTTTTTAAGGATTTCAAGGGAATTCTGATTATCATCACTTTCTGGCTTGATTGTGGTTATCTGTAAAATAACTTCTTCCACTGGGATCTTCTTCTCTCCAAGCTTTCCACAGTACCGGCATTGTCGTTTTAAACAGGGAAAGTATATCGGCATTGCTATGGAGACGTCCTTTTTGGTGTACTATTACAAAGTTATATTGCTGTAGTCTCTCTATCCACCTAGCAACTTGCCTTTCAGGCTTCTTAAAATTCATTAACCACTGAAAAGCGCCATGGTCACTTCTTATAACAAAACTTCTACTATAAAGAAGAGTATGGAAGTGTTCAAGGGCTTTGATAATAGCCAAAAGTTCTTTTCTGGTGACGCAATAATTTTTCTCAGCCTTTCGCATGGTTTTCCGGCGTCCAGTCAAATTCAATGTTGTTTTCAGTTAGTCTATGAAGAGGTTTAGCAATTCGACCAAAGTCCTTGACAAATTTTCGGTAAAACAAAGTCCAAGAAAACTCCTTATTTCCATTTTGTGGTTTAGGCCAGTCTTTAATAGCTACGATTTTCTCCGGATCAGTTTTAATTCCTTCTGCGGAAACGATATGTCCCAGATAATAGGCCTCCGTTTGAAACTGTGAACATTTCTTGTGATTCAATTTTAAATTGGCACTCCTTAACCTGTCAAATACTTCTTTAACATCTTTCAAATGCTCATCAAAGGTTTTCGACATGATCATTACATCATCAAGATATACTAGACCACGTTAATCCTCCCAAAACCATCTCCATCAGTCGTTCAAATGTGGCCGGAGTATTACAGAGTCCGAATGGAAGGACCTGGAATTGGTAGAGACCGCTGCCAGTAGAAAAAGCTGTTTTGTCTCGATAATCAGTACTTCTACTTGCCAGTATCCACTCTTCAAGTCTAGGGTGGAAAACCACTTTGCACCTGATAGAGTATCTAGTGTATCGTCTATTATTGACTTTTTCTTTTTGTGTAAATTGATTTAATCTTCGATAGTCTACACAAAAGCGAGTGGATCCATCTTTTTTAGTTACCATGAACATCTGCCAATATTCTAGGTAAAATCGGAGCAGAGGCCGCTCTCGAAGAACCTGAAGACGAAGAAACCGATCTTCACCTGCCATTATTTCGTTTAAACATGTGTTGTTTCTTTAATAATGCGGATATCGGGATGAAACAAAAAACAAATTGTTCAGAAAAGATTGTGGTTGAAAACGTCGTAATAGTAAAAATAATTCAGTTATTAAATTTGTCCACAGGAAGTTCAGAAGTTAAGCGTGAAATGCAATTTTCTGTGATATCAACATATTCATTCGAATTTATTGAGAACTCGATAAGGGGTAATGATAAAAATGGCAGGGTCCACAACTTGACAAGAAATTATTGAAATTCATTCAAAACTTAAATTTAAATTGAATTTGAACATAATTTTGCCTGTCCGGTTAATTTTGCTGTGCAGAGTATTTTAAAACGTACGATTCCAACAAAAATTAAATGGATATAAGACACAGTAGAGTTAGGAGTTTGAAATATATGTTTGAAAATAAGCCTAGATGAAAGAGGCGTTGACAAATATAAAATCCCGAATATATATCCCTATAAAAAATGTGGTAAAGTTTGTCGAAAATCAATTGCAGAAGTTACACTCCTGTTCGACTCCCTTGCCGAGTTTTTCCTTTGATTAGGCATATGGAAAAAGTCTGCAATGGAAACGAGCATGTGCTTACTACTACTACTTCACCTACTTATTACCAGAACAATACTTTTTTCCGTAGACTCTCGCGATTTTAGTTTCTTCATGTTTTATGTTTGACATATTCAAGTACGCTCGTTGTTTTAAATGTCGGTAGATATATTATGGTTTGTAAGCTAAATTAAATTATGTGTATGAAATGTCAAATGTCAGTAAATATGGGATACATCAATTTATGAGGAGCGGATATACAGATTGCGAAAATCCCTTTCTTACTATGCGACTTGTACAAGTACGACAAGGAAAATATGAGCAAGACTACGTGAAAGAGAGAGAAGACTTGTTAGCCCAGCGATCAGTCCCCTCTACCAAAACAGTTGGACGTGTGTTCATCGCCCCACTATTTCAACCGCTGTTGCCAGAAGCTCAGATTAATTTGAACAAATGATATTTTTGTCTCGTTATCGTTAACTTTTTTTCGAGCTCATGCACTATTAGGTAAAATTAAACACTTTCATCCGGCAACAGTGTCCTTTACATAGAGAACTCACATTTAAACTTATGTGATCTTTTCGCTACAAATCTTTCACACGTTGGTAGCGCACGCCGTTGTATTTGAAAATAAAACATTTTACAATGTTCACATTAAAATACGAAACCTGCGAAAAAGTGCAAATTATAAAATGGTATTTTGGAGGTCATTCGGCTGATGTAATAGATAATTTGTTTATTGTGGCATTTGAAAATCGCCAAATTCCTTCACGAACAACAATTTTGAACATAGTTAAAAATTTCGAGACAAAAATTAGGAATAATTTTTACAGATAAGTACATTTGGCAACACAACAGTTAAAATAAATAGGAGGGGACTGAATACACGCCCAACTGTTTTGGTATAGGGGACTGATCGCTGGGCTAGCAAGTCTTCTCTCTCTTTCACGTAGTCTTGCTCATATTTTCCTTGTCGTACTTGTATAAGTCGCATTGTAAGAAAGGGATTTTCGCAATCTGTATATCATACGAAATACCGACGTTTTCACATTTCAAGAAAGCTCGCGGCTCTTACTTTTTCAAGAAGGGGAAGGAAAAATAACCATTCCATTAACCTTTCCCCTTGGAGGTTCATTAAGGTGAAGGGTGAATGGAATGGTTATTTTTCCTTCCCCTTCTTGAAAAAGTAAGAGCTAAGATATATAAAACGAAAACAAACACTTAACCTCATTTTATTCTCCACATTTTTTAAATGTCACTTTCTTGAAATTTGGCAACGTCGGTATTTCGTATGATATATATCCGCTCCTCAATGTATGTGGCACTTACCTGCAGAAACAGGGACGGCTGTTATAAGTCCTAATGTAATGAATAAGTCGTACGTTAGAGCTACACTAAAATTACCCAGTAAATTGGCAACTGCAAAAAAAATTACCATTATCTAAATTGTATTCATGTGAATAAATTTTAATGAAAAATAAGATACTTTAACAACTGTGACTTCAAAAAAAAATTATAAACAAACCTAGAGAAAGAACACTAGATGTTAACAACGCTGGCCACGGCAACATATCCCAGTGGAGTGTTTCGATCCCCATAAGGAATAATCCCAGGCAGAGGGGCCACAAAAATGCTGCATTCAACATGCCGATGAGCGAAAAAAATAGCGCCACCTGGCCGTATGTCGCATCTCCTATGACTTTCTTGAAAAGCACCTGAAAGAAATTAAATTCAAGTCACTCAGTTTCCAAATCACGCGGAAACAGAAGAGTCGATGTAGGAATGTATTTATATAAACATGTGGCTTTAACATACAGAAAATGTCAAGAATTAAATTTTACAGCATGTATAGCTATTGCAAAAATAACTGGGTCAATACTGCCTATTGTGCTTCAAGCTTTCTAAGGTCTGTAGTCTGACTTGTTTGACAGCCACACGGTAGCATTTAATGTGTCTCTTTTGAAGGTCCGTTGACTCTGGTATCTCATTCCAGTAGGCGCTTGCTTTGTGGTCTATCTGATCAGAGATTCCCAGCCTTTGAACTGGGACTGACCTCATTTCCTGGCAAGCTGATCCACTACTTCGTTACTCAGGATTCCGGAGTCAACCGGAATCCAGGCCAAGACAACTTTATTGTTTACACCCAGTTGGTTTAGGAGTTCTCCAACCAGTTTGGAATTGAAACTGTTGGAGTACAGTGCCTGACTATCGGAAAATATTTTTTGGCCTGTTATTTTACCACATGCTTATTTTTTATTAACCAATAATACAACTTTTCGCGACTTTATTATGGAATGCAATTCAAACTGTAGTGTTAATCAATATAACTGGAGCTTTACCTTGTACACAGCAGATCCAGCCGCAGCAGAAGTTGCAAGAACAACTCCACCTAGCGTTGGACTCCCTGTAATACCATCCATATAAGCCAACAGAGCTACGCCGGTGTCGCAAATTATCACAGCCATTATCTTTAAAAAATAACATTTGGGAATAAATTCACATAAACAAAGAGGTCTTGCTGTGCATTCTCAGATATCGAGGGAGCAATCAACAGCACATCTCTACACTCAATCTCAAGGGCATCGAGAGGTAGGAATGGAGAACTATCGATAGTCCCGACTATCGATATTTATCTATAGTGCTATTTTTACTATCGATTATTATCGATAATTTTCGATAGTTTTACATCGGTAAAGTTGACATCTGACATCTATCAGTCTGTTGTTTATATATAATTGTCAAAATTTTGAAAAATGGTCAATAATTATCAAAAATGGTCAATAATTGTTAAAAATGGTCAATAATTGTTAAAAATGGTCAATAATTGTTAAAATTTTGAAAAATGGTCAATAGTTTTGAAATATTTTGAAAAATGGTAAAGATTTTTGAAATATTGTCAAAAATGATCAAAATTTTGAAAGAATGGTAAATAATTGTTAAAATTTTGAAAAATGGTCAATAATTGTCAAAAATTTTGAAAAATGGTCAAGCTTTTTGAAAAATTGTCAAAAATGGTCAAGATTTTTTGAAAAATTGTCAAAAATGGTCAATAATTGTTAAAAATGGTCAGAATTTTGAAAAATGGTAAATAATTGTTAATAGTTGTCAAAAACTGTCAAAATTGGTCAATAATTGTCAAAATTGGTCAATAATTGTCAAAAATGATCAATAAATCAATAAATAAATCAATTGAAAAATGGTCAAAATTGGTCAATAATTGTCAAAAATGATCAATAAATCAATAAATAAATCAATTGAAAAATGGTCAAAATTGGTCAATAATTGTCAAAAATGATCAATAAATCAATAAATAAATCAATTGAAAAATGGTCAAAATTTTTGAAAAATTGTCAATAATGGTCAATAATTGTCAAAAATTGTCAAAATTTTTGATAAATAGTCAAAAATGGACAATAATTGTCAAAAACTGTCAAAATTGGTCAAAAACTGTCAAAATTGGTCAATAATTGTCAAAAATGGTCAATAATTGTTGAAATTTTGAAAAATGGTCAATAATTGTCAAAATTTTTGATGAATAGTCAAAAATGGACAATTATTGTCAAAAACTGTAAAAATTGGTCAATAATTGTCAAAAATGGTCAATAATTGTTAAAATTTTGAAAAATGGTCAACATTTTTGGAAAATTGTCAAAAATGGTCTAATAAGAAAAAAATGCTTACAATATTCCGAGGGTCGTGAACCTTACCGAATCCGTCTTAGATTCAGACAGTTGAAAATAAACACTCTTTCTCTCCCGTCTTTCTCTCTTTCTCTTCCTGCTCTCTCTCTTCCATCTCCCTCTTCCATATCTCTCTCATTTTTCTTTCTCTTTCTCCCATCTCTCTCTCATTTTTATTTCTTTCTCTCCCATCTCTCTCTCATTTTTCTTTCTTTCCCTCCCATCTTTCTCTCATTTTTCTTTCTTTCTTTCCCATCTCTCTCTCATTTTTCTTTCTTTCTCTCCCATCTCTCTCATCTTTCTTTCTGTCTCCTTCATCTCTCTCTTTCCTATCTCTCTCATCTTTCTCTCTCTGTCCCATCTTTCTTTCTCTTCCATATCCCTCTCTATCCCATCTTTCTTTCTCTCTCTCTCCCATATCTCTCTTTCTTTCCTACCTCTCTTTTTTTCCTATCTCTCTCTCTTTCCTAACTCTCTCTTTCTCTCCCATCTCCTCCTCTCTCTTTCCTAACTCTTTCTCTTTATGTCTCCCTCTTTCCTATTTCTTTCTCTCTCTTTCTCTCCTATCTCTCTCTATCCCATCTCTTTCTCTCATCTTTCTCTCATCTTTCTCTCTTCTTCCCATCTTTCTCTCTCTCTCTCTCTCTCTCTCTCTCTCTTCCATATATCTCTCACTCCCCTTCCTCCCATCCCTCTCTCCCCCATCCCTTTTTCTCCCTCTCATTTTTCTTTTTCTTTCCTATCTCTCTCTTCCCATCTTTCTCTCTGTTCTCTCTCTCTCTCTCTCTCTCTCTCTCTCTCTCTCTGTCTCTGTCCCATTTTTTGATAGAATTTTTATTCCATATCAGATTACAAAATAAATTCTTCACCTAAACATCTCAACCATCGATACTACCGAAAACTATCGATTTCTTTCAATAGTCAAAAATATCGATGGTTATCGATAGTTCTCCAATCCTATCGAGAGCAAAAGGCACCTGCTGCAGGTATTAATAATCTACTTCTCTCCAATTTAATTCTGTACCGTTTTATCTATACTTTTAAAAGACTTTTTTTTAATTGGTTGGTGAAATAATAATAACTGCCTACTGTTCTAGAATGCCCATTTGCATCGTTCGTCTCAAATAAACAGAAAAATAAGATAAATGAGAGAAAACTGGGTCAGTAGTATATTTACTAAACGTCAGACTCTGAAAGAATTATTTGTTTTTAGCTGGTAAAACAACACCGCTGACATACTATATTCACGGACAAATTAGTAATTCACTCATATTTGTACGTAAGCATGTACAGTTTGAATATACATATATGAAAAATAATGAAATTGTCCGACAATAAACTTTATAAAATCTGACAGGAAGAGATCGTTATAAGAACGACGATTCTCTAAATCCCCTTAATGCTTAGTCGATAACTACAAGGTTTGCAAATTATTCATAATCTCTTCTTTATTAAGCAGGCCGCACACTATCGCGGAACGGAATGGAACGGAACGGAAATTTCGGAAGCATAGAATTAAGTTAGAAGCCGCACACTACCGCGGAATGGATTGGAATGGAACGGAATTTATTGGATTGCTCACTGAGCGAATTTTTCCACGATTCCGCAGCTCCCTCCACTACCCACCAGCCCGTAGCCACTAATCAGTACAACAAAACGTGTTCATTCCTGTGACAATATCACGCCGTTTTGTGTTTGTTTCCTTTTTGATTAATTAAAGTCAATGCCAATGTTTCTTCTGCGCTTTACGAAATGTAGTCTTGTTTCTGAATATCCAGCATTTTCAACAAATCGTAAAATCTTTCACTAGACATTCGGAAGTACTTGAACAATGTTTGCTCGTCTTCTAAAAGATCTGGGAGTAGATGATGAAATTCACCAAATTCTTGTCTTTTGAGGTTTATTTCATGGATCCATTTGCGCTTTTTCTTGTTCTCTCCCGCAATTTCTTCTTCTTCAACAACTACACACAGCGCCACAAATTCTTCGTCTGAACTGTCCATTGCCAAAGACCAATACACACTAAAACTTGATTGGGAAAGCAGGTCTCTTACTCATATACAAATATTTTTTTCCGTTGAATTCCGCGATAATGTGCGGAGATTCAAAATTTCCATTCCGTTCCATTCCGTTCCGTTCCGCGATAGTGTGCGGCCTGCTTTTGGATGGAATTTAATTTGTATAAAACTCTAACTGAGCAAATTGTTGCCTCTGTTTAAACCAAAATTTTAAATGATCAAGTTAAGGTAGATTATTCATGCAAGAAAAAATTAAAGGTTAAATTAATTTAAAACCAAAACTAAGAACATAAAACCATGTTATGTAGGTGTTCTTGCAGGAAACTAAGAAATTAAGATTTAAACAAAATGATGCCCAGCTTTCACGTAAAGGCCCCCCTAGACGATCAATTATATCGCACAATATTGGAGTTTACCCAATATTATTGTGCGTCTGAAGTGAATATTGTGTTAATCGCGCAAGTATTGGTATTGATAAAATATTGTACTTGTTTGAAATCAATTGCACAATATTCCATCATTTGTGCGTGTAGGGACAAGTTTGCCCAATATTTGAGTTGTCAGTTCATTTTTAAGTATCATGGCCACCGTACACTAACAAAGACTAGTAGTTCCACTCTTCGACACGCCCCTAAACGCTCCCTCCTTGCCCCGTAGCCGAATTCGGACCTAACCTTCCTCTGGGTTTCGTGTATACCAGTTGTCCACAGATTCTGCTGAGTACGTATTATACCGGTTGTAGTTTCGTGTTGCGCTGTGTAATATTGTGAGAACAGTGTTTATATTTTTTAATAATTAAATCTAGATTAATAGAAATGGGGTTATTGTGTCCTGCTGATGAACAAATTAATGACCTCTTTAATCCACTGAATTCTTCCCATTTAAATAACAATAATGCTTTTATGGGCACCCAAAAACAAATTAAATTTTTGGAGGAAATTGAAATTATGCTACAAAATTTAAAAATAATTAATTACGAGGGTAAATGCGTTACAAACCGAATGAAATTTATATCTGGATGGAAGTTAACCATAAAATCATTAAAAGCTCTTTGGAATATTTTGAAAACAAAGCAATATACATTTTTGTTGACCAGAAATCTTAATCAGGACTGCCTCGAAAATTTCTTTGGTCAAATTAGAAATTATTGTGGCAATTTTGGAAACCCAACACCCATACAATTTTGTAGAGCGTTTAAAAAATTGTTCACTCTGAAATATTTTGATGAAGTCGAAGGTGCTAATTGCATGAACGATATTAATGAAGTTTTAATAGACTATTAGACATTAATATGGACTCAGCAGAAACTTTTATTGATATTCTCCACTTTTCTACCCCAAAAACACCTTTAAAAGTTTTTACCTGTGACTATCGAAATCTTACTAGCCCAGAAGGTAATGCAGTAGTTTATGTTAGTGGGTATATTTTGAAAAAAATGTTTGTTGCAACATTCTTGTCCAATTTGTGAAGAATTTAACCAACAAAACTTATTGGATAGAAGAGCCACGATTTTCACTAAATTGAAAGCCTATGTCCAGAAAGAAAACTTGTCTTTTGGAGGTTTGACAGTACCCCCTATCAATATTGTGCAAGATATAGTGCAACTTGAAAATATATTTATGGGTAATTTTAATAAAAATGGCTGGCATTGGAAAAAATCTGCTAGAGATGTTTAAAAATGTACCTTTTAATCACTCCAGTACAAATTTTCCCAAAAGTTATATGTTATCGCTTTATACTAGATTACGTATTTATTTTACAATAAAATTTATAAATCGCAACAAATTAAATAAGCTTGATATAAAGTCGTCAATATTGAAAAATTTGTAAAAATTGTCTTTGTTTATTAAATTCTTATTCCTGCTACTTCTTGTTTTAATCCAGTCAAATATTTTGTTAACAATTCAGTACTAGTTAAACTTCTAGTGTAGTAGTTATTATTCGATGGCTACTTACCAAAAGAAAACATGTATTTAAAAAAAAATAGTTTTCTAACAAGGTACGTTTTTACCGGCCCCCGTAACAAACACTCATCTATAAATCAACAACCTATGAATGTACGACTCTCGTAAATAGGAGGCATGTGCTCATCTACGATCGTCACACTGACAACAGCGGCTTTACTTTATAACACGACATCAAAGACCCAAAGGGAGAATTGGACTACTATTCTTTGTTAGTGTACGGTGCAATGGCGAAGCGTAATGAAGACCGCGAATTTATTATCGAATTTTTGCATCTATATCGTGAATATCCAGCCCCATGAAAAATTAATAGTGCAGAATACAGTGATAGAAACCTAAAAAATAATGCATATAAGGTGTTAATTGAAAAATATAAAACAGTAGCCATACAAGCTTTTCGTTTATTATTATTAAAAGACATTTTAATTCGATTGCTTTCAATGCTTTCTGATTTCGAACTGATGGGGAGATGGGGATTGCACAAAAATATTGAAGCATTTGAGTTAAAAAATATTGAGCAATAAAATATTGCCCATTAGTTTCTTCCATGAAGTCTAAACAACGCATGCGTCAAATCCTGACCACAGATCACCTAGTGGTTCTGAACTTGCCGAACAGCCTCCATTTGTGTTACACGAGCTTGTGTTACATGTTTATAAATTTTTATAGTTTACAACCTTTAATTTTTAAATTAAAAATAAGGAAAACACATTATGGATTATCTACCGGTACGGATTGGCGAAATTTGTGTATTCACTGTACAAGGAGACTGCATATACCTATGAAATATGAATAAAGGCTTTAAAAACAAAACAAGACAATTTTCTCTTGTAGCAGTACTCGTACCGTCCGATGTCCGATGCTATTGTACCCAAAAAATCCCTGCTAAACCGGCACTGCACAACCGACTCATCCAGATCTTCAAATGAATCAGTTAAAAGTTCCTCTTAATGCATTATTCCTTTAATTATACAGGCTGTTTCATGTCGATCTTACACTCTTTACCTTCAGACAATCATATTGAAAATTCTGTGTAAACATCCCCAATAGGTACCAAATAAAAAACATCATGTCGGGTCGATCAGTGGGACGATCAAGGTAATTGGTGACATGTGTAAGACAATTTTTTTTTCTCACCCTGTTATTCTTAAAATAGTTTTCGTTTCAAGTAAAATAAATTAAATCATGGGTACACCCTAATATTTCAGAAATGCATTTCTCGACAATTATCTGAAATAGATAAGTAAAATATCATAATGTCACGTAGCCTTCGAGGCCACGAAAGGGGAAAGAAAGGTTTTAAGAACGATTTGGGTTTTAGTTGCTAGAAGATAACTAAAGTGTTCACTTGAGCCAGATAAATTTAAATATATAAAATATAGTGTGTATTGTGGTGCATGTCAGGAGTTTAAATAGGTGAGTCTATCTCACAGAGTAATTCAGTTTTGCCTGTTATTTGATATTTGAATTTAAAAGATATTTTATCACATAGAGTATATATATTTGCTAATTATTTTTAATAATAACTCTGTTTAAAGTTCTTTAATATTCAACGTTATTAAGAACATTAATTTGTTGTTGCATTTCCTATTCATCCAATCCTTCTGTACTGTGGAGAGTTTGTGCCACTTGCAGTTTAACTCACATACCTATACTGTACTGTGGAGAGTTTGCGCCACTTGCGGTTTGTCCATTCCTGATACAGGGTGACTTCTCACGTCACCTATATCTCCTTCCACACCCCTGTATTGTGGAGAGCTTGAGCCACTTGCAGTGTAACCTTATTTAGCTGTACAGTGGAGAGTTTGTGCCACTTGCAGTTTAACTCACATACCTATACTGTATTGTGGAGAGTTTGCGCCACTTGCGGTTTGTCCATTCCTGATACAGGGTAACTTCTTACGTCACCTATATCTCCTTCCACCCCCCTGTATTGTGGAGAGCTTGAGCCACTTGCAGTGTAACCTTATTTTGCTGTACTGAGGAGAGTTTGTGCCACTTGCAGTGTTTTATTATTTTGCTGTACTGTGGAGAGTTTGTGCCACTTGCAGTGTATTATTATTTTGCTGTACTGTGGAGAGTTTGTGCCACTTGCAGTGTAATATTATTTTGCTGTACTGTGGAGAGTTTGCGCTACTTGCAGTAGTTATAATATTGTTTGTGGAGAGTTTGTGCCACATATTCCTTACATGCACTGGGGAGAGTTTGCGCCCCTTGCACCTTTCCTAATAACCCTAAATATTTACTATTAGGCATTTATTTTTGATCAAGTGAAGTTTTAACTTTACTTTAGTACTGATATGCATAATCACAGTTCAAACACATAAGATGCACCTTGTATATTATTAATACTTTCATTAATTTTGGGGATTTCAACTATACTAATCGTTAGTCAATAATTAATCATTATTTATGGCAAATTGAATACTCAGAGTGTTTTTCTATCTAATTCCAGGTACGTCATCTCGGTTGTTGAACCTACTTGGACCAGGTCCATAGTGACTGTTCAATTAAATCCAGGCATCACGTCCAGTGTCTTGTAAATTGTTATTTTCAACATTTTGATTTGTTTTATTATCTATATTAAAAACGATCGAATGTAAGTACACAGTAAGTAATTAAAAGTTAAATTCTAATTAAATATATCAATCTTTACAAATCAGTCATTCTCCTCAAGTCAAGTTTTTCCCTCCTTTCACATGTCCGAAACTTCTTTTTTGTATACAGGGTTCGTAAAAAAGTGATGAAAAGTTCAACTTCTCAAATGTCAAATATCTCAATTTTTTTAAATGAAACAACCATATTTTTATTATTTCACTCATTTTTTAAATTCAGCTCACGTCTTCTTCTTATATCACCAGCACTACCACTAATGCAATTTTTAACAACGCATACCCTGCCCATTATAAATTTTTATTATAACAATTTCAATTTTCTAGTTTTTAAAGTAATGTTCACTATTTACCTACTGCCAAATACAAAAAGTAAGGTTATTGTCGTGACAGTTTTAAAATGTTTCACGAGTTACAATGCGTGACGCCACTGTGAAAACACAAACTGCTTAGAAAGACGATTTTGAGGACAGGTTTTGTCAATTTTCACGTATGAGTTCGATCTCCTTGTCTAGTTTCCATGGTCCTACTAATCAACCCGACAAGATGATTTTTATTTGGAATTGGGGATGTTAACACAGAATTTTCAATATGAAGGTCTGCGCCTTTCAATTTCTTATTAAAAAAATTAATATCTCGATAAGTATAAATTTTAGATATTATAGGTTATTCTACAAAAAGTGACATTTAAAATAACAAAGTTGTCGTTCGCTTTCGGTGTAACCGGAAGTGACATGTATGTCAAAATATTTTCCATAAATTCGCCATAACTTGTTCTCCATCTATGCCAATTTTCATAGAAATCGTGTTAGTAGTCTCCAATATATAGAGAGTGTAAGCTGTTTATAAATTATTTTTTAATATATAATAGTTATTTATGCAACAAGTGCAAAAAGTAAGTGTTTATTTCACGCGACGTGAAATTGTTGAGTGCAATAAACACTTTTTGCACGAGCTGCATACAATATTTTTCCTACGTGCATTCAAAAACCAAAAAATGTCTTATTTAGGCTGCTCTAAATGGACTAAAAGTGGTGTCGATTTGAATGTTCATGTTTGTCATGATTACAAAACGCTAAGTAAAATGACAGATGAGTGCAATACAATTTTTATCGCACTAGTGCAATAAAGAACTAGTTTTTCTACTAAATAGAGTTCAATAAAATTTTGTTTTTTGCATGAACGTATAAAAAAGCTTTAAATAGGGTATCGTGTCGATTTGTAATTGTAATATTCTACTTACTCTAATACCGACGAACTGTTCGTGAAGAATAACCCAGGAAAGTAGATACACAAAAGAGACGTTTGTCGCGAATAGTGCCATGACGTCAGTAGCTAAGAGTATCCTTAAGGACATTATGTACATGTAATTAGTGCCGACCCAAAGGATACAGAAGAGACTGCATCTTGTCATGAATCTCACTGGAACAAAACAAATAAATGTTTATTGAGAAGTACAAACTGTTTGTTTTCCACATGTGGTGATCGAAAATATCTAACTAGCGCCTTGAGAAATGTTTTTTATTTTATTTTCTCTTAATTAATGTTAAGTTTCAGAAATTCAAGATTTGCGGAACTCAAAAATAAAAATCTGGATATTATTACATTTGATTTATGCGCCTCTAATTTTCCATTTATAAAATCCGTTTTTTCCTTTTTCCGCCTTTTTTTATTGAAGAATTTGCATTTTCATTAAATTTGTAAATAGAGAAATATTAAATTTATGCGAACTAAACTTAGATTGGGCCTGGGAAAATTTTCTATCTCAATAGCTCTGCAAACTACGCCTCTTTTCAACATTTCCGCAACAACCAAATTATTTTACAACATACTAAATTGGGACTACCGCAACTCTTTTAATCTGTTTGCTCCTTGATATTATCAGAAAAAAAGTCACTCAAACTTCCTAAATATACTTTCTGTGTATAAGCGTAAGCATTTGTTAACTTTTAATATTATCATAAACATTTGAAAAGTATTAAATTTCGAATTGATTTTATAAATTGGTCTCACTTTTACTTAGAACACCCGATTTCTTTACTCCCAGTAGACTAAATTCATTTTATCAACTTCCTTGTAACACTAGTTAGTTTGTGTCATAAAAATAACACAAATAAAGTGCCACCGTACCTGCCGTGAATCCTTTATCCCTGAAATCCCTGATGCTCTCAGATAGAATATCAGGCATCGATTCGCATCTTCTGTTACTTACTCGACATAAAAAGTATAGAGGAAAAAACAACATTGTCCAGTTCGTGACGAACCACGTCGTAAAAAATGGAGCCTGATACGAGGCGGTCTGAAAAAAAAGAATAAAATTATTGAATTCAGTTATTTTAATAAATCATAACTCACATAAATTGTTTGTACAAGTGTCATATTAATTCCTGTGGTGTCATGTGGGATTAATACTGGATCCACATCTGTTTCCACATCTTTTGGTCTTCTTAGGTAAAGGTATTTTATGCAGTGTGTGGCTCCTACCCATGACGCTGTTACGCATACCGTTACCCATATCCCAAAGTAAATCTGAAAGAACAAAAAACACTTTGCCATTGAATTCACGAGCTAGTACCAAAACTATTTCTTCGATTGTTTTTTTAATAAAATCAAGAAATATGCCAATTGCAACGATTTGGACTGAGGAAAAATATATTTTTTCTACGACAACCTCGATAAATGTTCATTTTATAACCGTAACTTCAATCATAAACAAGCACTTTTTGTACAGAATTTCATTTTTGCATCGGTTGCTAGGCAAGTTGCTAAGCAACAAATGCGAAATGGAATATTTCGTGTTAGGTATAGGTTCACTCTAAAATCAAGACGACTACGGCTTGTCAAATTATGACGTCCAGCGACAAATTGATGAAATGTCAGCAGATCGTTTCTGTCAAAGTTTTAGTAGGTAACGAGTAATTTCATAGTTGTTTTCTATAAAAACTATTAATTAAAATGGAAACTGATAGTAATATTGACTTATATTTGACACCTCCGAATATAATAGAAGCAGCGAAGGTAACAACACTGAATTTATTACCGGAAACGTCGAAGAGTATGTATCAACGCGCTTATAACCTTTTTTGGAATGGAAGGTAGATCAAAAGACAAAATCGTATGTTATGATGTTATGTTATTATATGTTGTCATAGAAAAAGTATAGTATGCAACTCGCAACAAAATGGCCATTTTGCACTCGTATGAATTGCAGCACTTGCCTTCGGTTCGTGCTGCAAATTTCATACTCGTGCAAAATGGGCATCATTTTGTGCTCATTGCATAATATACTATTTCACTGCACTATTAATTAAATTAGGCAAAATATACTTAGTATGTATGTTTAGTTGCCTATACTGATGGCCAGATTCTAGTGTATGTTTGATTTCCTATAGTATGTTTGATTTCCTATAGTATGTTTGATTTCCTATAATGATTGCCAGATTTTAGTGTATGTTTGGTAGCCTACACTAAAATCTTTTATTTAGGTAAGCACGTGTGATTTAGTGTTTTAAAATGGTTATTTTTTCTCATGTCGAATTGTGCTGTAGTGAAACACGCTTTTGAGTAACGTGATTGTTTCTTCCAATAAAATCGAAGTAAAAACAATGAGCATTAAGTTATGTTTTTGAATCATCAATCTTTAAGTGATTAAATAATTATTTCCGCCTAGGTATACTCCATCTCAAGATATTTCGTTTTAACTTTACACCAACATGATTGAAAAACCCGCAGCAGGTAGACGTTAATCCGATAATAATATCACAGTATCGTATCGTACTCGTTTCATCGAAAAGATAATGCCTAATAGTATGATTATTTTACAACTGGAATATTTGGCTAGTCTATTTCAGAAAGGTATAGAGTAATAAAATGAGAAATTCCGTCCAGTTCGGCTCAATTTCGGTGTCGGCCATAGGCGTAGGTCTTGAAATAGTATTGTTTGTAATATTAAAATTTCAAGTAATTGCGTAAGAGAATTAGGAAAAGTATGTTTTCTGGCCTGAAGTGTCAATATCGAAATATTGTGTAGAGATTACTTAGGTAGTAGATTATACAGTTACGTTTTGCGTTTAACAGGTACCGTTTAACCTTCTATTAGTGCCTCTGCCTAATTCCAACCCTGTTTCAGATTCGGCTCAACCATGAGCCGCAAGGTGCCTTACCCAAAATTTTTAGACCTTTATAAGTATATTTGTTTAGTTTAACGCATCAGTATTTGCTGTTAAGCCGTAAATAGTGTTCACAGTATTATAAGATTAGTAATAAAATGGTGACATTTACATCAACGAAAAGATGTTCCAATAATTCTCCACTATCAGTGAATGAAAAACTTATTATTTTAAATTGCATAAAATACGATTACCCGAAATTTACTGTACAAGAAACTGTCGACCGATGTTCCCGAATGACTGGAGTTGGAAAGTCCCCCCCTTTTTTAAATTATTGCGGGGGAGAAAGATAGCAGGCCAAGTGGAGCCTCCCAAGAAAAGTCCAGGCAGACCAGTAAAAGTCCTTGATGAAGACACCAAAAGTGTAATTCGAAGAAAAGTTCACTCTTTTTATTTTAAAAAAGAAATACCCACCCTAGATAAGATTTTAATGGAGCTTGGCCAGGATGACAGTATTCCGTTGATAACTAAAAAACTTTTATGGACCACTTTGAGAAATATGGATTTTGCCTGGGAAAAGCATAACCGTAAAGCACTTTTACTGGAAAGCGATGAAATTGTTTGCTGGCGACGAAAATACTTAAGAAGTATAAAGCAGTACAGAACAGAGCAGAAGAAAATCTTTTATCTTGATGAGACGTGGACCAATGAAGGTTATTCAGTACCAAAAATGTGGCAAGACAAAAATATAACCAGTGCTCGCCAAGCTTTCCTGGAAGGCCTGTCAACGGGTATTAAGGTGCCTTCAGGTAAAGGGAAAAGACTAATAATCGTCCATATTGGAAGCGAAGAGGGATTTTTAAAAGAAGATTTGCTTTCAGTCGTGCCATACGGGAGATTACCACGAGGACATGGATTCGGATGTTTTTGAAGACTATTTTGGTGAAATGATAAAATATCTTCCGGCTGATTCAGTAGTAGTTATGGATAACTCGAGTTATCATTCTCGACGCATAGAGAAGACTCCAACTTCATCTTGGAGAAAACAAGACATTATTGACTGGTTAACCACCAAAAGTATTGAATTTGAAGATAATTTGATAAAAAAAGAACTATTAGCTATAGCAAATTTACACAAACATCGTTTTATGAAATACGCCGTGGAAGATATAGCAGAAAAACATAGTGTAACTGTGCTGCACACACCGCCATATCATTGCGAACTAAATCCTATAGAACTTATATGGGTGCAAGTGAAAGGATTTGTAGCAAGACACAACACGACATTCAAAATGAAAGACGTTAAGCTACTGTTTGATCAAGCCATTAAGGAGGTGACACCAGAGAACTGGCGAAAAGCAGTCCAGCATGTCATTAAAGAAGAGGAGAAAATGTGGGTTCGTCGACCCGTTAATTATAACGTCAAGAGGAGATGACAGTTCCTCAGATGACGAAGAATATTATGATTTTTTATAATTCAATTTCTGTATAATGTATTTTTTGTATAATGTTCAATAAAAAATAAGTGTACCTAATACTATGTACATAATGCCTAATTTTTATTCTGTTAAAATAAAATTCTTTCCTTTTTACGAGTATCCTACCGGCGCGGCACAGTGTTTGTGAATGGATAACAATAGACTAAACCCATATATTGACCCCAACCCGGGTGGTACTACTGCACTTGATAAAAAGAAAGAATTTTACAATGAAATCAATGCCAAACTATGAAAGTGGCTTAAATATTCGTTGGGTCACTCTGTGCTCCCTTTGCATACCTAATGAGGTTTTATACTCTATACCTTTCTGAAATAAACAGTTTTAGTATCTAAATTTTACCGACCATGGATCTGTTACTGTTCACTGTACAATGAGGGTTTTATAAACTTTTATTATTAAATTCTTAAGACCAGATACCGAGTCAACGAAATATTGTGAAACATACTTTACCTACGATGAAACATTAATTTTCGCTACAAAATATATCTACCTTTTCGCCCCTACTGTCGTTTTCACGAAAATTTATGCACATAGCGTGCTCAGATTTAAGCGATTATAAGAAGTGTTTTATGTTGTTTAAGTGGAAAATACACATTCGAATCGACGGATCGGTAAAAGGTTATGGTTAAATTAAATTCCCGTAGGAATTAAGTATTTTGAAAGGTGGACAGAAATAATGTAAGTTAAGTTTTTATTTAATTGAAGTCAACGAACTCCGAACTCTAAAGAAACATTTTATTTTTTGCACAAAATGGCATTGGTATGTAGTAAACTCAATAAAATTTAATCCAAATCAGAATTTGTTTCATCTGGGGACATGGAAGTGTCTCTGGTCTCTGTCAAGTCGAGCACCGCCTTACTATCATTTTCTTGAAGCAATTTGTAACATGCTGTTCAGCTTGTTACGTTTTTTTGTTTTTAAACTATTTTATTTAGTTAATTTTTGTGGCTCATTAGTCACTTCCTCCTAAATTTCTAATATATTTCTAAACATGCCGTTTCCTTGTCGCATTAGCCACTCCAAACTAAGAACATTCATTTTTATCGAATTCCCCTTCCATTTTTGTCTTTCGATATTCGAAATTTTAAATTGTCGATTGGAACTCTTGCTTTCCTCTAACTGCTACCTTAAAGGCAACAGTCCAATATATTTTAATTTTAATTTGTTGGTGAACAATTTATATCGTCTGGTTGCTCTGCAGCCCTCAAGATTCCCCCTCAAGTTCGGCACTCAAGTTTCCGGCAAGTACCGTCAAGTTTTCGTTCCTGTTCATGTTCCTGTGCCGTTGGAGTCATCGCCGCCATCGCTAAGAGCTGCAAACATCCCACCCCTTTAAGATAAGTTCCTTCGTCTTATCTTTAGCGTTTATAAGATTTGAATTTGGCGTTTTATTATAACTACTTGTTATTCTCCTCGTTTGGTTTTTTATATCCAATTTGTGTTGAATTTTTAAATTTCAATAAATAATTATTGGTTTCATTCTTTGTATTGATTATTCAATAATTATTAAAGTGGATAAACGGGTTCAGGAATAAATAATTTGATTTTATTTTTTATTTAAATTAACGTTAAATTTTACAAGGTGTTTCCAGCTTTCCACCTTTTGCTTTCGTTTTTCTTTGTTTTCGTCTCGATAAAAAGCTGGTGGCGTCCAATTTAATATTAATTGTACACCCCATCCCAGTGATAGCATATAAAATAATTTAATTGGTGCCGAATTCCACTCCCTGAGGAGAGTGCTCTAGCCAGGGGCGATTATCGTTGCAAATTCAGGACATTTTCGACCCCCTTGTAACTTTAAGTGGACGAAGCTAGAATCCTGTTTTAGTGACCAAGAGAACATAATATAAGTAGAAATATTTCCAAATTACATTCAATTTGAATAGATTAAAAACTATTCCAGTTACAGTTTCTCAATTTTGCCACTGACTCACAAGAACTATCATTTAACATTTTAACATAACTTTAATGGCAACCTTATTAGATAACAAATTGAACGAAAATCTGGTGTTGTATCAAAACGTATGCCTATTAGCTGAGAGTTATAACGATAAAGTTGAGGCAATAAAAAATATGCCGAAACTAGACACTAGGCAAGATGTACAGCGTCTCCTAGGTATGCTAACCTATGTAAGCAAATTTATAAAGAATTTTTCAATTACAACGGAACCACTAAGAGTTCTTCTTAAAAAAGATGTGCAATTTAAATGGGAAGTGGAGCAGGAAGAATCCTCTGAAAAATTGAAAAATGCTTTAACTAATAAACCAGTCTTTCAATTTTATGATGTAAATGCAGAGACAGTAATTTCGGTAGACAGCTCTAAGTCAGGGCTAGGGGCTAGGGAGTGCCTACTCATCTAGAGCATTAATGGAACCGCAGACAAGGTGAGCGCAGATCGAAAAGGAGCTGCTAGCCATCACCTTTGGCCTGTCCAGGTTTCATGATGATGTTTTTGCCAAAAGGATGATCGTCGAAAAAGATCACTTACCTTTAATTATCAATATTTAAAAAACTACTCGATAAATGTCCTTACGTGCTTATTGTAAAGATGAGACTGATAGTAGTCTGGATTAAGAAGTAGAGTTGCAAGTTTGCAGTATCATAGCAGAAAATAAACTAAATGAATTTAAAGCAAAAACAGCAGAAGACAGAAGACAGTGAACTTACAGTATTAAAAGATTTAGTTTTTAAAGGAAATGCCATAGTTATTCCAAGAGTCTTACAAAAAAATGTTAGATACGGCACAGTATAATCATTTAGGCACAAGTAAATGTTGGCTCACAATAATTTAATTCTGAGGAATTTAAAACATTTGCTTATTTGCCTACTTATGCCCAGTCCAACGGGATGGCAGAAAGAAATATTCAAACTTCCAAAAATATATTCAAAAAAGTAAGTAATTGAAGACAAAAAAAACATTAATATGGCCTTACTCTTGTATCGAAACATGGAAGTAGATGGTGTTAACTCGCCAGCTGAACTATTATTTTCATGGAAATTAAGGACTATATTACCATGTAAAAATAGTGAATTAATACCCAAAATTGTAAATAGAGAAAAATGTGATAAGTTTCTAGATCAAAGACAAAAACAAAGTTCAAATAAGGTGTTAAAAATCTTGAATTATTATCAAACGGTGATAGGGTTCAGTGGCGGCTCGTGGTTAATTTGATAGGGGGATCATAGGTGATGTGACCAAAATCTTAAAATACGGAACGCCACTGACCAGCCCCCGGAGGCGAAATTTTTGAAAAACTCCCAATTTCTGCCCAGAAGTCGTTAAAATCGTTAAAAAAGCAAAATTTGTGGAGTTCCTTTCCAAAGCACCAGAGGCAAAACATTTTTTTGGGCCACGCTTATTTTATATAAAAATGATGCTCTCTTAAAAAACAACCATATTTTATTCATTTCTATACATATTAAATATGACAAACATAAATTAAATGATAATTAGTCTAAATATTTTTAAAATTTAAGTGAAGCCTTCAATCTTTTGTATTTGCAACAACTTATTACGTCAAAACACAGCTCATTATTCTCATTATTTCGCTTCAAATGCTCTCCTTTAAATCAAAATATAGCGCGGCCTGCCAACCCCTCTACTCATCTCTTTTCTAAGCGTGTAATAATCAGCCGACGTAAGTCAATTCATCGTCGATATTAAACCGGGCTTTTGACCCATTACATGTAAACTTCGGGCATGTTTCTCTCACGCCGCGAAGATCGTCAGAGCTCGGCAATTTCCGTTCCCATATAACACCTTGAGGTCAACGGTGGACTCCAGCCCGCTTTCCAATTATGGTTTAAGCCGAGTACTTGATGCTTGATGCGGAATAACGTTTACACGGGGGTCTTGAAAAACGTTTACACGGGGGTCTTTAAACGTTTTAGGTAAATTTTATTCAAGAGAAATACGAAACTATATGTATAGTAGGTATATTTAATTTTTTTAAATGCTTATTTAATTGATATCAAAGAATAAAAATATATTATTCTACGCTTTACTAGTTTTGAAAAATATTTTTCAAAAACATAAACCGTTCAACAAAGAAGAAACAACTACTTCCCGGGCTACATGCCCCGACAGACATTGAATTACACTTCTAAGTCAAACGGGGTTGGTAAATCTACAAGATTTAAACCAACCATTCTGGTTTGCAACTAGAAGGGACAACATAACTTGTAGACCGGTTTCGGAGTATTGCGCCTCATCAGTACAAGGTATATGTTATCGTCCGAGAGTTACTCCCGGACTGAAAGCGTAGTTGTAAAGCGTAGAATAATATATTTTTATTCTTTGATATCTGTTGGTAACGCGCTTCACTAAATACGACAATTTTACAGGAAACTGTAATAATTCTGATTATTTAATTATTTTTTCAAATTATTTTTTAATGGGAGGTCATTGACCCAATATCCTAATGGATGAGCCGCCACTGATAGGGTTTATGTACAAACTAAGCCAGGTTCAATGTGGTCCACAGGAATTATTTTGAACAGAATAAGAGATAGAACTTATAAAGTAAAAGTGGAAAATGGTTCAGTTTTAATCAGAAATAGAAAATTCATAAAACTTCTCAAAACAAAACAAGAGAACCATTCTCCACTTGAAAATCTACCTACTATAAAACCAATTAATAATCCAAATAGTATTAAGCATTATTTAGAGTTAGAAAATAAATTGGAACATTTGGAGGAAAACATAAATAAAAAAGAAAGCCCTCTAAGAGAGAGCGAAACTGAGTTTGAGGAAAAAGGAAGAGAGACAGACAGTAATAATGATAGTAGCATAGATCCAGAAAATGTAACTTCAGGAACAGACTCTGAGAATTTAGTACATTACGGACCAAGGCCAGTAAAGTAAGAAATGTCTCAGATCACATGTTTGTCGACCTCAGCTTCGCTTCGGCCGACAATTACATGTGATCTGAGACATTTCTTACTTTACTGGCCAAGGTCTGTAATATACTAATTTCTGTTCGACAGAGACGGAAACCGGCAACTTCGTTTAGCGCGGCGGCCCGAAAGTTGATGCTTTCCGGCCGGAGGACAGAAAACATAATTTACTACAGAATAAAGTTACTTTTAGTGGTCACCTCGAGGCTGAATCTGTAAATTAACTTAGATGTTAGGAATGTAAAATAAACTTTAATGTAGCTTTCCGATTTAACTAGTTTCACAAGTTTTGTTGTTCACAAACTCGTTTTATTTTATTTTATAAAAAGGGAGATGTTAGGGTTTTGTAACTATGTAGGTTGGTACCTACTGGCAGATAATAAAATATACAGATTGCGAAAATCCCTTTCTTACGCTGCGACTTACACAAGTACGACAAGGAAAATATGAGCAAAACTACGTGAGAGAGAGAGAAGACTTGTTAGCCCAGCGATCAGTCCCCTCTACCAAAACAGTTGGGCGTGTATTCAGTCCCCTCCTATTTATTTTAACTGTTGTGTTGCCAAATGTACTTATCTGTAAAAATTATTCCTAATTTTTGTCTCGAAATTTTTAACTATGTTCAAAATTGTTGTTCGTGAAGGAATTTGGCGATTTTCAAATGCCACAATAAACAAATTATCTATTACATCAGCCGAATGACCTCCAAAATACCATTTTATAATTTGCACTTTTTCGCAGGTTTCGTATTTAAATGTGGGCATTGTAAAATGTTTTATTTTCAAATACAACGGCATGCACTAACCAAGGTCTGTAGCGACAAGATCACATACGTTTAAATGTGACTTCTCTATGTAAAGGACACTGTTGCTGGATGAAGGTGTTTAATATTACCTAATAGTGTATGAGCTCGAAAAAAAGTTAACGATAACGTGACAAAAATATCACTTTTACAAATTAATCTGAGCTTCTGGCAACAGCGGTTGAACTAGTGGGGCGATGAACACACGTGTAAAACTGTTTTTGGTAGAGGGGACTGATCGCTGGGCTAACAAGTCTTCTCTCTCTTTCAAGTAGTTTTGCTCATATTTTCCTTGTCGTACTTGTATAAGTCGCAGCGTAAGAAAGGGATTTTCGCAATCTGTATGGCACTGTCAGTGGGGATGAGGCAGTTAAATAAAGATGGTCGAACTGAAAAGATTGTTTTAATTTAAATAATCTTGTACTACATAATAATTAATCTCAAGCAATGCAAATATAATAGAGACTCATCACCATCTTCAAGTAGTGACGAAGACTCCATCAGATGTCACTGTAGTTCTCGCATAATACATATTTCACATGTGTCAATTAGTTCAAAAGTCTGAACACGACCCTTTCGGAACACATTTCCAATCTGGAAACTTTTAGTGGTATGATTAAGGTTTTTCAAAATGCTCCTCCTAGTTTAAAAGCAAGGTATAGTTTTTATTATTTATCAATGCTCTTTTCGAATTATACAACTACTACAATTTCTGCTACAACTAGAACGATTTTTCCTAACTGATAAGATTTTTCCTAACTGATAGTCTCCTTAGTGTAAATACGACAGTTAATACATGCAGCTTAGTAATAACACTGTTCTGGGAAGTGGAGTAAAAACTGAACACAGTCTAACTCAATCTTTGATTTAATCCATACTGTGAGGTAAGAATGTGTATTATTAGAAATTGTTCATAATACGGCTGGTATTTAACTGATGCTTTAACCAAAGAGGTGGTTAATTAACAAAGTTTTGACACGCATATATGCAGTATATTCGTGAGAAGTCGAAAACGTAAGTCGAGGAAAAGATTATTTCTGGGCGATTAACGATAAAGTTTGACCTAGTGCACTTGGACGTTGATTTTATTAATTTCCGTGTAAATTGACACATTTTTTATTAAAAGATAGTAAGAGTCGTGAATTTGATTTGTTTTCGTTTATAAAAAATGAAATATACCTAATAATAAAAGATGGATAATCACTTCGTACGTATGGCAACATCGGCTTACGGAGAATTACCGTTGGAATTTAAAGGAGAAATGGGTGAATGTCCAATCAATGTCATTATTTTTAAAAAAATTTCATTTAAAAAAACACCCCTTGTAATTAAAACTAGTCTTATAAGACTAACCATTAATTTGCATCTAACTATTGTTAAAACTAGGTACATGCACTGTACTCTGCTTTACACAAAACACACTACATAAGATCGATCGGCTTGGTTCTTTTCAGTCTTTGGTCATGACGTTGGTCGTCCAGCAGCTGAAGAGCTTCTACATTCACATGTTGATGGAGTATGGCTTCATGCTTGCCGACTAACCTTTTAATCTCTTCCTTGACGGTTGGTATTCGAAGATCTCTGAATATCAGAGTTGCGAACATACCAGGGGGCATTCACTATGTTTCGTAACACTCTGTTCTGGAATGTTTGGATGCACTTGATATTGGAATCGCTAGCGAGCCCTAAAGCTGGATACCATAAAGCCACACCGGTTTCAAAATCTGATTATAAATCAATAACTTGTAGATTGAAAGTTCTTTCCAACCAGACAGTAGTGCTGTCTGTATTTTAGGCCTAATTTGGATGTTTTCTTTTTGATATGTTCTTTCCACCTGAGTTTGGCATCAAGAGTCATGCCGAGGTATTTGGCATTCATCGAATATGGTACAATTGTTCCGTAAATATTTAGAGTATAGGGTTCTAGTACTCTTTTGTTGGTAAAGTTTACTTGAATAGATTTAATTATTATCATTAAGGTTAATCTTCCATTGTTTGGTCCAGTCTACTACTGCATTGGCTACTATCTGCAGTTTTCTAACAGAGTTTCTTTGGTTTTTATCCACTGCAAGTAAAGCAGTGCCGACAGCGAATGCAGCAATAACTATATCTTCTAGTTTGCTGGTATATAGCAAATACAGGATAGGACGCTACCCTGCAGCACACCCGCTTTTATCTCTTCCAGGTCGGAGTATTCCTCTTCGTGCTTGATTCTAAACAATCTGTCGGATATATATGAGGTTAGGATGTCAACGTATTAATTTGGTAGCATTTTGTTTAGTTTGCATATCAGGCCTTCGTGCCATACTTTGTCGAACGCTTGTGCGACCTACAAGAAGACTGCAGAGCAGACTTGTTTTTCTTCTTGAAGCATGTTCAATAATGTTTGTTATTCTATGCACCTGGTCTATTGTATCCTAACTAATGTCATCACTACAGTTCAACAGTGAGTTTTAGTAAGTACAAAGAAGAAATGCGTTTATATTATTATTTTAATATATTCGAAAAATATCAAATTACAAAAAACGAATGCATCAATATCAACTTTAATATTTGTTGCTGCTAAACGTAGCAGCTGAGTAAGTGACTTAACAGAGAGGAACATTTATATCCTGACTATATAAATTTCATGTTGGAAAAGCTGCTTTAGCAAGTTGGATATCGTTCTTTTGGCAGCAGCTTAAAAAAACTCGATCCAGTTTCAGTTCTTCCTTCGTAAAAAGGATCTGATTGCAAATCACACAATTTCCAGTTAAAAGTCTGCTCTGCTAACATTCTCATCTGAAACTGTAAGGAGCTAAGTGAAAACGGATTTCGCTAAATCTATTTTTGAATTCATCTGCAATTGTATCAATATATTTTATGTGAGGTAAATTTGAAACTTGAAACCTCAAAATCCTTCATTTCTTCGAAATGCTATTTACAAAATAATTTTTTTCCAATGAAGGCTTAAAAATATTAATTTTATTCTTGAATCCATTTATGTATTCAATTGAGTTGGTACTATTCTGCTGTTTTTCTTGTAGCTTCAAATTCAAATCGTTAAGGCGAGATGTCAGGTCTGTTTCAAATTCAAGGTCTGCTAAAAATTGTTCATCTACCATTTGATATTCCAGTGCTTCTGAAGTGCCGTACTTGACTTCTTTAAGGAAGGACATCTTTAAGGAAATTAGGAATCTCCTTGCGTAAAGCGAAGAATCGTTGCAAACAGTTTTAACAGTATTAACCAACCAATATCGGTGTGAAGTAACAAGTCCCTATATGTAGCATCTTAGCCTCTCGGTGAACAATAAAATTGCAAATTCGATTTTCTATTTCATAGGAATGCATTTTTGAAGCTTGCTTCTTATTGCACGGATTGCATTGGATTGGTAGAAATGTTTTGGAGGGAACTTATCATGGACGTGAAAATCTAATTTGTTTAATCTTATGTGGTACATTGACCCTGTTTTACCTTATTTAAACTGATAAAATGTCACTTCCAGAACTACGTAGATAAAACTGTTTCTCCCTAGGTTTATTATATTTAATCTTTTTGAAGCTAGCTTCTTATTGCACGACATAGGACTTTTGAGAAGGCTAGTGAACTCGTGAAACGTGTGATGTTACGAAAAAGCGTTCGTCACGCGATAACTCATTCAAGCGACTGTGCGCAATCTCTCTTGCCGCACTGAGCTCGCACACCTATAGGTGTGAAAAATTGTCAAAAATGGTCAAAAATTGTCAAAATTTTGAAAAAATGGTTAATAATTGCCAAATATGTTAAAATTTTTAAATATGGTCAAAAATTGTGAAAAATTTGGAGAAATTGTCAAAAACTGTCAAAATTTTGAAAAAATGGTTAATAATTGCCAAATATTTTCAAAAATTGTCAAAAATGGTCAATAATTGTCAAAAATTTTGAAAAATGTTTAGAATTTTTGAAAAATTGTCAATAATTGTTAAAGACAGTCAATAATTGTCAAAACCAATCAAAATTCGTCAAAAATGGTCCAAAAGGATCAATAATTGTTAAAATTTTGAAAAATGGTCAAAAATTGTCAAAATTTTGAAAAAATAGTAAATAATTGCCAAATATGTTAAAATTTTTGAAGAATTGTAAAAAATGGACAATAATTGTCAAAATTCGTCAAAAACTGTCAATAATTGTTAAAATTTTTGAAAATATGGTCAAAAATTGTCGAGAATTTGGAAAAATCGTCAAAAATTGTCAAAAACTGTCAAAATTTTGAAAAAATGGTTAATAATTGCCAAACATTTTCAAAAATTTGGGAAAATGGTGAATAATTGTAAAAATTTTTAAAAAATGGTCAACTTTTTCGAAAAGTTGTCAAAAATTGTCAAATTTTTGAAAAAATGGTCAATAATTATAAAAAACTGTCAAAAATGGTCAATAATTATTAAAAATTGTCAAAACCTGTTAAAAATGCTCAAAAATTGTCAATAATTGTTAAAATTTGGAAAAATGGTCTAAAATGGTAAGAATTTTTGAAAAATTGTCAAAAATGATCAATAATTGTCAAAACTGTCAAAATTGGTCAATAATTGTCAAAAATGATCAATAATTATTAAAATTTGAAAAAATGGTCAATAATTGCCAAATATGTTAAAATTTTTGAAAAATTGTCAAAAATGGTCAAAAATTGTCAACATTTTTGAAAAATTCACGGAAAATTGTCATTCTATTGTGCACGAGAAGCAAGCTTCTGTCGGCGGTCCGACGACCGCTCACCTTTTTTTGTTCATATATTGTAGCCCTTAAAGGTTAAGAGTAACTTTCTAGCTAATCTTCGCCTTCTCGGGGAAAATGTGCTGTACACGTTTGTTAAATAAAGACATTTATTCAAAACAGTAAAATTAATCGAATTCACGTATCGAATTTTTTATAATATCGTTGCATATTATATTATTTGAGAACCGATAGTACATGCATAGAAACAATGCACTGAAGTTTATTATTGTGGTTTGTAATTAAATAGTATGATTCCCAACGGTTATTATAAACTCGATTTTCTTTCTGCGAAGACGTATTTCACCTATTATTTCATTTTATAAAAAAGGTTAGAATTGGTGCATCCAGCACACTAGAGCAATCATAACTAATTCTGTCCGCCCCACTTTACTCAACTTTCTTAGATACATGTGGCTTCTGGAATATTCGAGGGTGATCGAGCAAGATTGGTCCTATTTCCAGAACTTCGCTGCAACCTTTTATCCGTCGCCAGTGGCGTCACATGTTATTTTATTTGTATTTTATCGTTAATGTAAGAATTATGCATATTTCGTATTTGAGGGTCGCAGAAAGTGAGATCGCGGGCCAGCTGTCTGAGCACCACATGCTGGACAGCTCTGTCATAAGTCATACATTGAAATAATTTGTACATCTGTACATGTTGAAACCACACGTTCAACAATTTGTATATTTATATTTTAGTTCCTTTGTATATTCATGTAGAGTTATATTTTAGTTCTTTTATTTTCATTCGAAATTCCTACCGGCGCAAAATACTTCTACCTTAGTTCAAAATCGCGTTTTGTTTTATTTCCCTGGCGGCTGACCGACGCCTTGCAATATTCACTATTATTCTTCGGCAGTTGAAGTAGGCGTGACCAAACGCACACTTCGCGCCTAAATGCTTTATCTCCTTGGTTTTTACGAGGCTAGCTCAGCTAGTAACAGTCGATATTGAGTTTCCAACCCGATCGGTCTCCCAGTTAAGACCTACCACTCCTTTACCGGTATAAAACCGATATTTTCAGACCAAATGGGTCAAGTTTCATAGTAATTAATTTACTTCCGTTGCTCCCTGCATAATAAGTGCATTTTCTATAAAGTTAAAGTTTGTATAGTGATTCAACCCGAAGCAAAATTATATTTCAAGTGAAAAGTCCTTTGAAAACCTCAAAGGAAAGAGTAGGATCGTTCTAATAATTACTATTTCATATTGAAAGGCTTGTCTACATTTATCGTTCCATCTGAATGTATTTTCGACCTTAAAGTTTATTATAGTTTATTGAATTGTTAACGAAATACAGTTATTATTTATGCGAGAGAACCAGTCATCCTATAGAATTCTAGTCCACTAAATCGAAGGCATCCTATTTTTTACGACAGAATAAAATTTGTTGTCATTTCAACTGATGTGGCATCAACGGCATTACCCATGACAATTAAAGATACCCAAAAACGCCATATTTATTTAGTTTACATTCAGTTGAATTAAAGTTTAATAGTATATTGTGTCACAAGGGCAGAAGACTATTAGCTGCATAAGCGAGCGTAACGAAGCGAGGGCAACTGACAGCTAAGGGCTGACTGCTAAAGTGGTTTCTGCATGTGTGACACACAAATATTTTTCGCCCACCGAATAAACGAAAAAATAGGAAGATATAACAAAAAACTTTGATTTACACTGACGTTTAATGAAAATTTACGTGAAACGTCAAAGTACTCAAGTGACAGATGGTGGAAAACTACAAAATAGTGGCGTTATGAATTTTCCGCCGTTGGGCAGCTAAATAATACTTTCCTTCCTATTTTTGGTGTTCCTATGATTGGTTTTCCGGTAAGGTAGTCGAAAAAGTTCATTTTAATTCTAGCCAATTATATTTCAACTTCTTTACTCTCCTTGAATAATAAAAACAGAATCGTGTTCTTTACCATTTAAGAAGGTTTATTTACGAACTAACTTCTGATATATTGTACATCATTAAAATCGTGTACGAATAAAACAGCTTATGAAGTGTACCTATAAACATGTCAGCAGTGAAGCCTATTTTGATAGAAATAGCTTTCCATTTTATCGATTACTTTTAAGAAATATTTATGATGTGTACTTACCTATTCATAAAAATAGAATAGTGCTATTTTTATTTTAATATTTTGGTATTTCAACCTGTCAACAAAATATATATAGAAGGAAGCGGGAGTCTTGAAGGAAGTTCTGTGAGAGTATTTCTGATATACCTCGCAGTACTAGAATTCACAAGATTCTCTCTAAAGAGTCGATTGCCGAGATAGGGTCGTTAAAGCGACCTGATGGCAGAAAAGAAACGTTAGAGCTTTTAATTAAAAATCACTTTCCTGGAAGTTTGACTCTGGATAACTATCGACCACCCCACTTTGAAGGCGCAAGGCGCCCCAAAGAGTACCCTTGAAAGCCCTGAAAGAGTACTGGAAAACTACATTAGGCGGGTAGCTTTATATAACTTCCCCCTGAGCACCCACCAGTACGCTTATCAAACTGGCAAATCAACAGATTTAGCGTTACACAACCTTGTTGAGAAAATCGCACAATCCCTTAACAACAAGGAGATTGCGGTGGTCATATTTCTTGACTTCGAAGGAGCATTCGACAATGCACTATCGACCTCCATTGGTTCAGCAAGGCCAACCAACCATTACCGGCTGGATATATGCCATGCTTACTAATAGAACAGCCACTACTTCTCTTCAGGATGAGGCCATTAGCTTTAAGGTTTCCAGGGGCTGCCCACAAGGCGGAGTACTATCTCCCCTACTGTGGTCACTCTTAATGTATGACTTGCTTAGCGCTCTCGAAAGAAGAGTGGTGGAACTGCAAGCGTATGCAGACGACCTTGTCATCCTGGCAAGGACCAAGTCAGGAAGGATAGCATATAATATCCTCCGTTGGATGATATCTACAGTTGGTGCCAGAGGGAAAAGGAAATTGGAGGATCTTCCACCACTTTCTTACAATGGGGAGTTTATTCCATTTGCAGCGGAAGTAAAACATTTGGGGATTATCCTAGATACAAAACTTACATGGAACGCTCACTTGGCAAAAAAGTTATCCATAATGCCAGACTATCTTTGTGGACATGTCGCAAGATCTGTGGAAAATCTTGGGGCTTGGGATCCAAACAAATCCATTGGATATATGTGATGATTGTTAGACCAATTATCACATCGAGCTATTGCTTGGTGGTCAAAAGCTTTACAGCGAACGGCCCAAGCAAAGCTCTCTGGCATACAGAGACAGGTTTGTCTGGCAATTACTGGTGCAAATCAGTACCACACCGTCAGCAGCCATGGAAATCCTTCTAGACCTACCTCCTCTCCATATATTTCTGGAAAGGGAGGCTAGATGGACAACATATAGAATTGCGCATATTTCTAAATGCACGAAACAGGCTTATACAGAGCAAAGCAGAATGCTAGTGGACACAGAAAGTCATAGTATTCTGGGAATTACCACTGACATAATGCCTCCAACAGTAAACTACGACCTGCCTTATACCGTCCTAATTCCAAATAGAGACGAATGGGATGGGATGGATGGATGATGTATTAAGAGCAGACAGCTGATGCTACAGTGATGGATCAAAAACACCCTCTGGATCTGGTGCAGGTGTATACGGGCGCAGACCTAGGACAAACATTTCAACCTCTCTAGGATCCTATGCAACCGTACTTCAGGCGGAAATTTACGCCACTGCTTCATGTGTGGAGAGATTGGAGCAAACCAATCTCACACATAAATCAATAAAAAATTTCACGGACAGCCAAGCGGCTTTGAAAGCACTTAGCTCTTACCGTGTAACGTCGAAACTGCTTTTAGACTGCCAAAAAAGACTCTCCTCAATAGGAGAACTCAATATAGTATCGCTGTTCTGGATCCCTGGCCATTCTAGCATGGATGGAAATGAGAGGGTGCCACACGCGTTTTTATCGGGCCAAAACCTTCAATTGGCATCGCGATAAGCTTTGCCCAACAAACACTAAATACCTGGACAGCAAGAAGAGCTTTAGACTTCTGGCATAATTTACCAGGATTGGTTCATTTAAAGGCTTTTATACATCTTTCGAAGAGCATATAATTTGTGCTTGCCCCCCCGCGGCTCGAATCAGGTATCTGATGTTTGGCAGGGCCTCTCTCTCGTCCTCGGACCTGAAATATCATTCACCAAACAAACTAATCGGCTTTGTAAAGAAGCTGAATTTGTTCAGTGAAATCTGAACAGGTATGAGCCACAATAGACTCTTGCGAGTCGCAGTGGAGGGCCTTATAGACCACTCATCACAAACCTAACCTAACCTAAGCGAACGTGAAATACTTTCATCTATAAATGCATCTTGGATGATTTGTTCTTGATAGCGAGTCTGGTAGAAGAATTCCAATGTTTAGGAAAAGTGTGGTTAGCACATTCAAATAATGTCACCGTTAATGTAAAATGATGAAAATAGTCCGGAAAACACGATTGGACAAGTAATTTAAAGGAGAATGTTGATAACCGTGAAGATATTACTATTTCAATGGTAATTAATAGTTATTACGCGACAACATATATGGCAGCTGATCATCCCCTTTCTCGAAAAATATCCAATAGAGCGTTTCCAAGTGACGTTATCCCGCGCAATGTTGTCAGCTGATCACGGACAACCTTCAGAAAGATGGATGGAAATAGCATTTTTTACTTATTAAATATAAATTGAGATCATAAGTTAATTGGTTTTGGTAAATTTGTATACTGTATATGTATGCTATAATAATTTAAAAGTGTAAAAAAGCAATTTTTATGAGTTTTACCGTGTTGTATTATTCGGTTTGAGGTTATATTAGAATTTAGTGTGAAGGTTATACGGTGACAGAAATTCGTCACGATGACGTACTTAGAAAAGGTCAATACTCTGTATTCCACATAAAGTATTGGATATCATTCTGTCAGTTTTGTCATCTCTCCATTGAAATCCCCAATCACGTAAGAGTCATAAGACAAGTCTACTAGGCTTAGAAATCTCGCAAGCCAGCAGCACTAGTGGTCTAGCATTCGGCATGAAATTTAGCTGGCCAGACTATCTTTGTGGACATATATGATCTGTGGAAAATCTTGGGACTTGTGACCCAAAAAAATCTATTGGATATCCTAGATGACACTGTCAGCAGTCATGGAAATGCTTCTGAACCTTCCTACACTCTATATTTCAGGAAAGAGAGGCTAGCTGGGCAGCATAAAGAATTGCGCATATTTCCAAATTCAGAAAACAGCTTATACGGAGTGTAGCAGATTGCTGACATTGAAAGTCACAGTATTCTGAGACTGACCTCTGACATAATGCATCCAACAGTAAACTACGACATATACCGTCCTAATTTCGAATAGATATGTCTGGGTTCTCTGTGAAGAGGAATTACTAAGAGAAGATAGTTGTTCCGCCATTGACATAATGTGTGGAGAGATTGGAGGAAATCAATCTCACATCGAACGATTAAAATTTTCTGGACAGACAAGTAGATTTAAAAGCTTTTAGCTGTCATCATGTAATGTCGAAATTGGTATCAAACTGACAAAAAAGAGTCTCTTCAATGGGACGCTTAATTGGTTTGGTAAAATATGAATAGGCGAGTCGCAGTGAAGGGCCTAAGTGGGTCGTCACAAACCTAACCTAACAGTGCCGCGGTGGCGAAATGTAGTGTACTACAGTGTACGGTATACTCAACTGACATTTATATATTTTAAATTGTTGTTACTTGGCATATTATTTATATTTTGTATTTAATAAACTTTTTAAATTAATTGATGTAGTCTATGTCTACCTATGTATTAATACTCTCTAATTTATTTAAATAGATGCTTTTTTTGATTGTGATATTTTTATAATAAAACTTTTCCACCCCATATGAAACATAAACGCAACGTAGGTACATATTAATAATTCAGGCGATTTTTTCCCATGAACCTCAGCATATATGTTTCTACGATATTGTTTTTAGTTGAATTTATGACTACGCAAACAAAACCCCCGGCAATATAATATCACATATTCAAGGGTAGAAATGGAATTTTTTTGCACGCACTCCGTGAAAATCACGCAATTTTTCTTAAGTTTACCTCGATTTTGGAATAATTAAAACAATCGTTTATTTATTCTTTACTACCAGAGATGGTTAAAGTTACGCTTTGGAATTGTTTTGATACAATCAGTGCTTAACACGCTGACAACTTTTAATGAATGTATCCCATGCAATATGATGATTTTATTGATAAGAGAAAAACTTATAGTGACATTTGGGAGATGGGTGAACGAAAAAGAGACGGACGCTGCCTCAAGATAGATATAAAACGATTGTACATCCAGACTACCCTTGGAAATCTTACTGCCTCTGGAAAATCACGATGTTAACTAGAATTTAAGGGGGGGGCCTCACAATTTAGACACCTCAAATCAGTCCGCACCCCTGACTTGCAACAAAATTGAGGTCATTTTGTAAACAACAAATCTAAAGAACGCAGTAAAATTAAGTGTTGAAATTTTAGCACAATATAACTTGGACCTTTGTCTTGGGGATCAGATATTTTGGTTAGATTGTTATAAAAAAGATATTAGCCATTAAGTGATGTTGTGATTTTGACAGTTTTGACAATTTGTGGTCACCAATTTGAACGCCAAACTCTGATTGTCAAAATAAATTACGAAATGAACAACTCGGAGAGATATCTGGTGATTCCGAATATAGGTGATTCCAAACGAGTAAAAAGATTCTTATATAGTTCACAGATTAATATCAAAGAGTACTTTTATTGCCATGGAACATTTTTCAATTTTATGGACAAATCGACATAATTTAAAAAATAGATACAATATAAAAAAAAATTCACAACAAAATATTAAGAAAAAAAATAAATACTGACTATTGTAAGACGCAGTGTCGGTTAGTGGTAGCTTATAATAGACACTTTAAAATTTCAAACGTATCCGTATCCGCATCGATCTGCGAATGCGCAGAATAGATACGGTGGTTTCGGTGCGTTACGTTGCCCGTATGGTTACGGACCTACCGTCGTATCCGTAAACGTATCCTAAACGACCTGTCAGTTGTCAATTTTGTCATTAAAATAATCTAATTTTTCGAAGCTTTATTTTACGTTTATTTCATTTGGTGCAGTTTGGTGTTTTTTGGAAATTATATAAGGCAAGGTGGAAATTTCCATATAGGGCTGCTCAGTTGCCCAGGAGGTGACTATCATGTAAAATATGTCCCATCAGTATATCGTTCAAATCATCGTCGTCTTCATTATCCTTATCGATAAGGATGGGGTGAAGTATTTCATCCATAATTATGTAAAATTAATTAGATTTTCCATCCGCCGAAATCTCAAAATCAGAGATAAGATATTGTGGAGACAATATAAAAATAAATTGAAAAGTCTCTATGGAAATCAAACAAAATTGAAAACAATTTTTATAAGCAAAATTGAAAATTTTTTGAGGTTAGAAAGCCTAACGTCATCTGTTTCGTATACGTATGGGTTGATTGGTGCTGCTTTAATGGATAATTTGCGATGAACGTTACGTTAAGGTATACGATTAAGAATACGCAGAAATTTTTACGGTTTGCTCAGTGTCTATTACCGAACAGAACATTGATGCGTAGGAACCGTCCGTAGCGCAGAAGGTTACGCAAGGGCTTTCTAATCGAGGTGTCCCGGGTTCGAGTCTAGATGGTTGCGCTTTTTCAATGTTCAGGATATTTACCTTATACTAACAATACAAAACATGGATAAATGCAGAATTCATTTTAACATTTAACATTTTTGGAAGAATTGTAGGTAAAGTACGACCAAAGATCTAAGAAGGTAGTAAATCAATCTAAGCCGACGACCTATTGTTCGGAATATAGGTAAGCAATACGAGTGTGTGTCCCTTAAAAGATTCCCAGGTCCGGATTAAAATATCTCATGAAATAGTTTGGCATTTCAATAATAGTACGCTCTCCATTATTTTTGGCTTTTTTTGACAGAGTATTTAAATGTACTTGATAATAAAAAATTTCCTAGGATTTATTTAGAACCTTTGGTAAGGATATGTTTAAATGTGTGTAGATGATATAATTTACTTGCCTGGCCACCAGTTACCGTTACAAAATAAATTACCTACCAGATTTGGAAAACAAGATGTTTTAAGAACTGACCGCTTTCCAATTTCGGAAATAAAATGGGGAAAGTTAAATAACATTCAGTCATCACCTACCTAATATTCCCTTGTGTTAGTTTTGTATATTTTAAAGTGTCTATTCGATTTTTGTGTCGTGAAAAATGTGGCGTCCAAGGACTCATCCTGAAGCTAGTACTTCAACTGGTGGTCGTAGTACCACTAGTCGACAAATTTTACACCCTCATGGGAAACAAATTGAATTAAATGTTTATTCTTCCTTTCTGGACCGTGGAATTTCCAAAGATCAAGCTGTGCAAGAAAGTGCTTCTTTAACAAAAACACCGTATTCCACAGTGTTTAAAATAGTAAGTAACCCTATTTTAAAAAGAAAGAAACAAAAAGACTCTGGTGGTTCAAGTAAACTAGATGGCTGTGATGTAGATATAATTCGACGAACAATATATGCCTTGTATAAAGAGCATTAGGTATTTTAATGCAACGGCTTAAAAAGAATGAAACTGGTATCCAGTATTGCAAAGAGACTTTAAGGACGACTCTTTTACAAAGAAGAAGTGGAGATTTGAGTATTTATTGACAATAAATGAATTTAGAGAATATGGTGGAATAGTAGTGTATTTAGATGGAACTTGGTTCGATATATACGGTATTCCACACAAAAGTTGGGTAGACTCATATGACTTGTGCCAAACTAATGCGCAGTCTAATAAAGGAAAACGTATTACGATAAATCACGCAGGAACCGAAAATGGTTTTATACCAAATGAGTGGTCTTTATCGGCAAAGAATATTGAGAACTCCTTAGTCAATTATAACGATGACACTACAGCCGAATTATTTGAAGACTGGTTCCAAAATAAACTCATTCCACCCAACAGTATTATCGTCATGGATTATACCTACCTATAAAACAAAATTTAATGGCGAGGACAGGATCAACTCTGCGTAGACTCGACCGCCTACTGATAACTCAAGTGCTGGGTGATTTATGACCTTCTTAGATCTCTGGTCGTACTTTTACCTCTGGTTAAAAGATAAAGTGAAAAATATGGTTTCCTCTTAATTGAAAATTTACGATTCCGAATGGTTGTCTAGAATGCCTCTCTTCATTTTCGACTCGCTGTTCTATATTAAAAATACCCACGTCATTAGTAAATAATTTGAAGGACTCTCCGTTGAAATCAAGGGCATGATAATAACCCTGAATACATAAAGTTCGTTTCTGTGTAATTTCCGTTATTTATAGAGAATCGAAGGCTATTAAATTGAATATTTCTCCCAATAAGTACATTTGATATTGTTTTTAATGAATAGATTGAAACATGCAGAACACTTTGATTATGACTCTAATCGAACGCTCGAGGATGATTATTTTGTTAAATTGACAAAAGCATATTATACGTGTGGAATTAACGAAAGTCAAAGTAACGTTTTTAAAATTAATTAATTTTTATAATATGGAATTATTACCAATTAGTCCTAGAACATTTGGTAATAATTCTTAATTTTTTTCCAGAATATGTAGTAATCAAAGCCTAGAAAAGACATGCGACATTTTATTTATAATTTTCTAAAAATAGCAGAGTTTCCACTCAAAGTATACAATTTTAATAACTGACCTTCCTGGCAGATTTTGAGCACAAAGATGTTGAACAAGATTTCAGTTTTCCTGCTATGCCACATGGTTGAACAGGCGCTATCAGCTCACCAGCTCCCTGCGATTCCTGTTGACTGCTAACGGAATCAGCGTGAGCGAACGGGCCATTGGCGACGCCTTCTTCAGTGACCACGACGCTCGGTGCTCTGTTTCGACCACGTGGATTGAAGATGGTCGGAATGTCCCCGTCACGGGTCATGGCAACGCTAAAACATTGCTGATGTTGAGGTGGTAGACTGATCGAGAGCGATGAGACGAGAATCTGAAATTAAATAAACAAATTACTGAAAATATGTAAATGTTCTGGCTAAGACCAAATTCTGGTATGTTTGTAATAATTTAACATATATGTTGTTAGTACACTTTTTTCAGCTCGATCTCATTAAAATTGACTTTTATCATGATCTATGGGAGCATGGGGCACAAAGGACCGGCGGAGCACACAGTTTTTGTGCGTGTGTTCTTCCCTCTCACTTCGACAATTGACTGGCGTTGATTATCCAGTGGCGTTTATATTGTCAGTAATTACCTTCGTATTTTCAGTTTTACTTGGTATCTTATTATTTCGTATCCAAATTGAATTCAAGTACGATTTTTAACATTATTTGTTTTTAACAAATACCGTGTTTTGAAAAATACCTTACCTTTAAAGCAAATCATAAATCAGTTTCTATATAGATATAATTATTATATAATAATTATTATTATTTTTAATACTTTTATAAAATAGGTACTATACGCCATTGGTAAGTTTATGACAGATATCGGCCATGTTGCCTCGCCCCTTACCGATGCCGCGTAGCTTCAGTTAGACTTGCCAAACTATAGGTATACACGTTGAAAGGCAATAGAAGCGACCTGTAATATAATGTCAACATATGGCGGACATTTACGCTCGTAGCGTCAGAAAACGTGGTTAGGAGAGTATTATAAATTTAATGTATTCCTAATTTCATAGCCATAGCAAAGGAATGTGTGTGTAGATAGTTGTTTTAATGCAAGCATTCAAAAGTGTAGTCATTAAGATTTAAGTATGCCCCAAAAGTTTGGTACTACGAAATGTTTTAATAACTTGACCTAGAATGGTCTTGAAAATGGTACATCGGGGACAGAGAGGACCGAAAGTGGGCTCATCAATAATGTGCTAGAGCAGCATACGATGATATACACTTCTTATGTATAAAAAGGGTCTGATAGACAAGTTTAACTTAACGTCAACCCCACCAAAACATTCTTAATAGTCTTCACTAAGAAAGGAAAACTCGACCACAAAACCATTAAACTTGATGGGAGCGAGCTTGAATGGAGACAAGAAGTCAAGTATATAGGTTTGACTCTGGACAGTAAACTCCTGTGGAACAAACACGAAAAGGAAATTATATATACAAAGCAAAAATTGCTCTAGTGGTGTGCAGGAATTTGGCAGGGAGAAATTGGGGTTGCAGCCCAAAATCCTGAGATGGATGTACACAGCCATAGTGAGACCAATTATCACTTATGGAGCCACTGCGTGTAGTAGAGTAGTGGAGTAGTAGAGCGTGGAGTAGAACTAGCTTATTGACGACGAGAGATATCCTTCCAAAATTCAAAGACTAGCCTGTATATGCATTACAGGAGCGCAGCCCAACGGCAGTCATGGAAGTGATTCTCAACCTCACACCATGCACTACATATGGTGGTGAAAAGTGTTGCAGAAAGAACAAGATGTAGACTAAGTAGAGAGGGAATCAATAAAAAAAAACCATCTCCTCACTTCTTAGAAATCAGAAAACCTGGGACATGCCACAAGATGGTATGATGAAAAAGTATAACTTTTCAAAGAAATTCGTTACGGAATTAAGCAACAAGAAGGAATGGTATCCAAATACCATTACCAGACTTAAAAAGAATGTTATTCAATGGTACACAGACGGCTTAAAAGCAATAGACGGAAATGGGATAGGAGTATACGGGCCAGGAACCAAACACTCTGAAAGCTTGGGAAAAACCCCAAGTATCTTTGAAGCGGAAATTGACGCCATAAGAAAGTGTGCCTAGTTCAATATTGATAAAGGATATAGAACGTAAGGGATCATAATGTTGGATAGTCAAGCAACCATTAAAGCATGCCTAGGCCAACTCAATGAACAAGGCAAGAACAATACAGTTACTTTCCTGTGGATTCTAGGACACATTGGAATAGAAGGAAATGAAATAGCAGATGAACTAGCAAAGGGGGGGACTGAAACACCCTTTTGGGGACCGGCACTCTTTTGCTTCAATGTAATATTGGGAGAAATAGGCAAAGCCGAGAAAAGGAGGAGATATGACCATTGGAAAGATCTAGTAAGGCTTAGACAATCAAAGATTCTTCTGGGTGACTACAACCTGTTGATATCAAATGAATGCATAAGTCAAAGTAAAAAGCACTAATAGTATCCGAACGGGACATTGTCGTCTGAATGGGCACCTGAAAAAGCTCAAAATAGTAGAAGAAGAAGAATGTAGATTCTGTGGCATGGAAGAAGAAACCTCCATCTACACACTTGCGAATTCCACAGCAATTCAGAATCCTAGGGCACAACACCTAGGAGATTACTGGATAGAAGAGGGACACATAGTTAAAGCCTGCAGATATCCTAAAATAGGACTAAAGGGGCTACTAGTCTCTGAGAGTTTCCTCAGGAACTAGGTAGAAGTAAGGGGGTACAATAGATCTTTTAGGTCTGAGTGAATGTCACCCTAATGTAACGTTAATTTCGTTCACTTTACTTTCCTTCAGTTAATTAGTAATAAATTATCGTATGGGCGGCGAATAGCCAGTCCTTTCTCATACCCAACACCGAGAAATGTTTCAAGGCTAGAAATATTTGCTGTCGACGAGAGTCGAAATCAACGTTTCTATACGGGCCGATCGAGTTCCGTCTGTCGTGAAAATAGTCACTTCTATTTTGAGATTCCCACTTCGAACTCGTATCGCTTCTTCTACCACTTATTAATTAAATATGAATTAAGAATTCAGTATTGAAATGTAAATTCCTTTCCTGGTCAAGGCGTCTGAGCTTGACATGAACATGAGACGTAAGTCTCTTATCTTTCATATGATTTCCTGTATTTGAAGGATGGCGGAGAGGGTTCATTTTTCTTTCCTGTGAACATGTGCCATTGAAGCCTTTCTAACGTATCGTATCTTATCTTTAAGAAGTGCATTCATCTGAATGCACTTTACCTGGACCCGAAACTAAACCAGGAACTTTACCGGGACCAGCACTTTACCTGGACCAGAACTTTACCTGGACCCGTACTTTACCTGGGACAAACATTTTACCTGAGACACTACCTGGAACAAGATATGTAACCTAAAAAGGACACCATCTCCTCACCATTACTCCAGGAAAGTAATATATACATTTCATCGCTTCTTCAACGACGTCAATAAAACTAGTCAATTTTTTTTTTCTTTGTAACAAAAGTCAATATACAACTTGTAAATTTAATAACGTTGTTCATAAAGTTTATTTTCCCTTCCAATCTTACAGGATTTGTCGTTATAATGCTGATGTGAATAACAAATAAGCTAGTATTATTCAGGGTGGCGCCCACTTACCTTTCATAATTTACCTTTATCTAATTTCAGTACCTTAAATAAATTTCAAGTAGGATTACCCGAGAACCGGTAAGACCACAGATCTCCTACCTAGGTAAGAGTACTCCCTGAATTTGTACTAGTTTGGTCTCAGAAACTACACCTGAGGTGCTCTCTAAACTGAGTAGCCGTTACACTAATATACATACATTCATTCATATATATAAATTATAATACCTTCTATCTTTCGCCAAAGAAAGCACTTCACAATTAATTTAGATATAAAAATACAGAGGCATTTTGCTAAGATATTTTCTATGCCCCACGCTCCCCTACTACTTATGAGTATTAAAAATGTCACAAGGAAATAAGTTTGACATATAACAAGTTAACAAGAAAATGAAAACTCCTGAAGCAATAAGACTACACTTATTCCAGAAAAATTAGTATAATTGTGAACATTTTCAAAATACAAAAATGATTGTATTTAGATTAGATCATACAATTCGACAAAATATCTATTCGAGCTCACAATAAATATATTTATTATTTACGCTGTATCGGGATACACATTTATTCCACCAACCATCATTTATTGATGGAAATCTAAGAGAATCCATAACAAAACTAACAAATCTCCAGCGCACTCAAGAAAAATACTTCTACTGGTATCAAGAAAAGCTATTTTTAATCTCTAAGGAATTCGAAAGTCAAGAGGATTTCTCCAGCAGACGTAATATTTAATTCTCAAGAAGACGCTTTTAGTCCAGTGAACTGAAGTCCAATATTTTATTATCTGAGAAAAATTAACAAAAATACAAAAGCGTCCACGGATATGTTATACAGCCAGCATTATACATTGAAATGCATTTTCTTTCACCTTCTCCATTATCGGAAGTTGCTTCTCAGGCAAATGTTTTATGTTCTTTAACCAGAAGGATTTCCACATTGAGCTAAATATGCGGGGATGAGAGTGTTGACATGGTATCGTGCTCAATACGATGCAGCTTATTAAAACCTTCCTCCCAACTATCCCTATGCCAAAAGACAGAATGATATTCTCAATTTTGATGGATGAAACATTATTAGTCCAGGTTTCAAGAGGATGTCCTCAGGGCAGAATTCTATCCCCCCTCATATGGAACTTTGTAATGGACGAACTGATAAGAAGATTCAAAGAGGAACACCATATTGTCTTGGGATATGCGGACGGCCCTTCATCATATTACAATCAAATTCTATACCGTAGTGAGGGAACGTATTTAACAGGAACTGAATATAGTAACTGAAGAGAGAGAGAGATTTTGTAATTTGAAGATAGATTGAAAGAGGTGCAAACTACAAGACCCCCAGAAAGGCAAACCATAGCGAAAGTGCGATTCGAACAAAAAGTAGTAAGTTGTTAAAGCAATAGAAGAATCAAGCTGTTTAGTCACATATTTAATGGAAAAACAAGCAGAGGATCATTTTTTCGCTAAAGTGTCTACATGTACAGACCATTTAAGGGAACCGTCAATATGGAGACCAAGAAATTCAATCGATTTTATTAGGCCATTGTTAACTATGACAGGTTGCAAAACTCCTTTGTAAGATAAAACTAAAGTTTTCTCAGTGTTAAAACAAAACCCGTTCGAGTCAGACCAGGACCTAATAATAGTGATCTTTGCCTATGGTAGAATGTAAAGTTGGTATATCTGAACAACTCCAGGTTACACTAGAGTGTCATCAGCAAATAAACTGAATTTACCATTAATTCGTAAGTCTGTGACATCGTTAATGAATACCAAAAAAAGAATTGGACCTAAAATTTAACCCTGAGGTTGGTGTGAATATAAGTATAAGTCCACATAGTGCCTTGCACAAAAAGGAGGAACCTAATTGGATCGGGACCATTATTTCAACAGTTATCTCTATTCGGAATTAGAATGATATGAGGCGGGTCGTAGTTTACTGTTGGAGGCATTATGTCTCGAATACTCTGACTTTCAGTATCCACCAGCAATCTGCTACGCTTCACATAAGTCTGTTTTGTGCATTTGGAAATATGCACTATTCTATATGTAGTCCATTTAGCCCTCTCCAGAAAATATGGAAAGAAGGTAGGTCCAGAATGATTTCCATGACTGTTGACGGTGTGGTGCTAATAGTACTAGTAAATTGTCAGACAAGTTTTGGCAGGTGTCCTAACAGGGCATTCCGCTTGGATGGGTTCCTCAGAAAGTTCAAGTTAGTGGAAAAAGAAGAATGTAGATTTTGTAGAATGGAAGAAGAAATTCTCATGCGGAATGCAAGTTACTACTGGATGGAACGATAAGACTTGCCTAAATTGAAGCGGAAATCCTAAAATGTCTTCAATAGTTAGAACTAGACTTTTCTTAGGAACTTGTTAGAAGATGTGTAGATTAGGTTATCCCAGAGTTGTTCTAGGTTTTTGTCTTTTTATTTCGCGATAAAACAATCAAACCAAGGATTGTGATTAGTTTGAAGCTGTAAATAACATCATAATCTTTTAATTTAGACGAATACTAGTAAGTTTGTAAACTTTTAAGGGTATTAAATATACAATAAAAGGAATGTCTACCCTATCAAGTCATCATTTTGAATTAACAAATTAAAAATCAAGCTGTGACATGAAACTAGGTAGTACAATCTAGATAAAAACGTTAAAAGAACATCACAAATTGATTCTCCAATATAGGTTAGAGGGAATGATGGCTCCTTGTTTTTATTTCAAGCTACCTTTCTCTCTTTCTTTTCTCTTCAGGTTCGAATTCAATTTATTTCATCAAGAGCAGAAAATAGAACAGTCAAAATAATATTATATAAAGTGTTTTGAATAAGTTGTGTTATTGTAGTGGATAATTCTTTCAACACGTTACATATTTTTGTCAAATTGATTTTTTATAAAACTATAAGCTCAATATGTGAATCTTTTACTCTATAACTATTTTTCACGGTATTATTTAACGAATAAGCATAAAACCTTTGATCTTTTCTATTATATACACTTTTTCTTTCTGAATTTCCACTAGGGACGCGTAAAGTAATCAGAAATGTCGACGAAAAATCGATTCGTCTCATGCAAAATTAAGTCTTCAGAACCTTGAACTGACTATCTGATGTGATGTTTCCGTTCAGCATTAATAATTTCATTCCATTTTATCCAGAAAATCTATTTTCTATTTCAACTTCAATTTCTCCTATAAGGTCTTATTGGAAGAAGTTTAAATGAACATTATCTACAAGGCCTATGTAAAGGCTTAGTTGGACATGATTGCATCGGTTTTTCGTGTACTAATTTACTTCTAATTTAAAATTTAAGGATTTATTCGTGGTAAAATTATTCTGCACCAAAGTAAGCTGAACCTGAATTATGAATCAAAAGCAAATTAGATTGTAAGACCCTCTTCTCTGTATCTGTAGAGTGGGGAGGGTGAGTTTAGGCCCACAGTACTTAGGCCACATGTGACCCATTGTACATCCTCCCGAGGAGTTGACCTCCAAGGTCATCGTCCATCCTGTCCTTTTCAGGAAGATGGACAGGTCACTAGGAGACATCTCCTTTATATCGGCAGGTGTAGGCCAAGACTCACCGAACACACACTCTTTTATTGACGATAACTCCGGGAACTCACATAAGACATGCCTGACAGTTTCCTCTTCTTGTTCACACATTCTGCATAGAGGTGTGTCCACTAGCCCCATAGTATGGAGGTGTTTCCTTAGTTGACAGTGGCCAGTCAGAAATCCTACTGTTAAGCGTAGGTTTTTCCTGGTCATCGCCAAATATTTCTTCGGCGCCAGCTTCCCAGGGTCGTCCAAGGTGATCCTGGCAAGACTGCATCCTTTGATTCCATCCCATCTCTTTGGGGATTGAGCATGGGTGTAACCCTTGGCTAGTTCCGCAATTGTCGAAGTCGTCAGGCCGTAGGTGTCACTGGGTCCTATAATTTTTAGTCCAGCCCCTTCCATGGCTAAAGAATCGGGAATGCGATTACCTTTACTCCTTTACTCCCTTTAACCCATCTCAGGAGAATATTGTTATCTACAGAGGCGTTAGCTAAATCTTGGTGGAACTCTAATACTAGCCCTGATGTAACACGTTGTCTGTTCAAGGCTAATAGGGCTTGTCTGCCGTCAGTACATATTGTTATGTTTTTGCCAGAAATTCCTTTTCTGGTTAGTTTTTATGTGGCAATTGAGATACCAGCCAGTTCTGTTTGAACCACGCTGGTATTTTTTCCCATTTCCCACTTAATTCTTAGGCTAAGTGATCTGGAGTAAACTCCACATCCTGAGCCTCTTAATTGAAAGTAAAATAGATCGATCAAATTACTTCAGGTTTTATATTATTGTTCGTTAATTCTTCACCTGAATATTTTGCCCTTTTCTATTCTATTCCGCATTTCTCCTTCTCCTCTTGGCTTTTTAATTTCAATTCATATTTTTGCAATTTGTTTTGTATTCGTTTAAGACTGAATCAAATTTTCTTTTGGAAATTGTGGCCAATTTTTTGGGGAACGTTATTTGTTCCAATTTAAAAGTCACCTACAGTACTATTTATGATGCCTTACGTAAATATTGAACATTTATAAGGTAGATATTCGAGGCCACTTCCTTATTACCAAACATTCGTTAAGGATACCTTTATATGTTTTATTCAACATAAAACTATAGATATACATTTTTATTTCATTCTGGATGTATTTATGGGAATATAAACATGAAAATCAGTGAACAAAATCAAGAATACACTTGCCAATAAGGTTTTAAAACTGGTGAATTGATAGAAAGTAAAACTATATATGACTAAACTACAGAATGACTTACTCCCATAGAACTGAATCCTTTTGACGTTTCCTTCAGAAATGTGTTGAAACCACACGTTCAACAAATATTTCTACTTTCGTAAAAAACCTGCGTGTTCGTTGTTTCTCTGGCGTCTTAACGTCGCCTCTATGTTTACCATTTTCAGCGGTTAAAGTAGGCGCAGTTAAGACCTCAGCTTCCTTTCCCGGTATAAACCCAAAAATTTCCACCCAAAGGGGACAATTTCCATAGTAATTCATTTAATTCCTTTATTTTCTGCATAGAGAGTGCATTTTTCTAAGTTAAAGTGTATGACGATAGTATAGTGATTCAAACCTAAAACAAGTTTTATTTCAGAGTAAGATTGTTCCTAATATTTCCGATTCCAATCTGAAAGGCTTGTATATATTTATTGTTACACATGTATGTACTTTCGACTTTCATTAATGTTATTAAAGTTTATTGAATTGTTGACGAATTGCAGTCTATTATTTGATGCCAGAACCGGCTCCTATGAAAATACAGTCCATTGAATCGAAGGCAGAAATACTTCTAAAAAACGTTTTGTGGTAAAAACAGCCGCATCAAAATGGATTGTTGTTGGGGTAAGCGATTTTGATTTGACATTGGTGACAGTATCAGCACCTATTACGCACTTTAAAAAATGGCGAATAAGAATTGAGCGGTTTAAATAACTAACCTTGAAAACTATGTAAGCAGTTCTATTGCAAATTAACTTGAAAACTATACAAATGGAACGAAAGAGTATATAGTGAAAGCCACTTGGGAACACTTTAAAGATTATCAGTAGTAATAACCCAAGGACATTGATAATTGTTCGAAAAAAATTTATATCAGATTTCGAAAGCTTGTTGCCAATAAGCAACAAGCTTGAGAAAGTTGTTATAAAATTTTTGAGCATTTATCAATGTTCGAGTTATTCGAATAGAAATTTTTTTTGCTAATTATAGAAAAAAACAGAGTATATTTGCTTCTACATTTTCATTAATATTCTCGTCTGTATTATGACAGAATCGGGACATTTTGAAATATTAAATATTTTGAAACGTCAAAATCGAAATAAATCAAAATGTATCCATGGCAACGTAGATTCTAGTAGATATCCAATGAAATCAGTTAATTTGAGGTCATTTCATTGAACACAACCAATAAGAACAACATTACACTGATAACAGACCATGGGCTGTTATCAGTGTAATGTTGTTCTGATTGGTTGTGTTCAATCAAATGACCTCAAATCAACTGATTTCATTAGATATCTACTAGAGCAAAAAATTTTCACCAAAATGGCAAATTCAATTTACATTCACTTATGCAAAATTGATACGTGTGACGTGTGGAAAATGACGTGGGTTGTCTATTTTTCACATAGTGACCATAAACAATGAAATGACAGCCAATGACATAAGTCATTGGTATCGGCACCTAATATTGCAGACCTGTAATTACTAAAAATAAGACACGCGTTTACCCAACTGTAAATGTTAAGTTGACGACCCAAAAAAATAGGCGCCAGATAATTTTGTGTTCTTAACCATTTTATAAGGCACTTATATCCTAACTAGAAACTATAAATGCTCTGGAAAAAATACCGTAATAAAAATAGAACTAACCAAACTGATGGAAATAAAACCGAGAAAAGATGGGTTCGATATCCGTAAAACCATTGTTACTTATAATGAATAAGGAAAACAATTGTATAGTAAATTTTATACCCATTTAGAATAAGACCATCCTTATTTATTATTAATAAATCGGTTGAAACAAAAAATTACCAACAAAAATGAACGTCGTAACTAATTTATTAGATGTCACGTTTTTGAAGTTACGTCAAATTTTGATTTCATGTTAGTGTCATAACGCAAAATAAGATATGAAAATGCGATATTCTGATGAATCCAAAAAACTTATGCTTAATGTAGTAAACTATTTTCAAAACGATTTAGGATCTCGATTTAAGGCAATTCAAAAAGCGTCCGAAGCACTAAAAGTTCCAGAAAGCACATTATATAATCTTGAAAAACCAAACAGAGCTACAGATTTCGAATTTAGAAGAAATATGTCTGCAAGCGTTTCCCGGAGCAAAACCCGAATTACAAAAAATACCCTGCATTGTTTGAGGGAAGTAATTTATAAAATGTATGCGCGAAAGGATAAAATCACAGTAGAAACTATTTTACGGCAATTTATCGAAGAGTCTCCAGAAACTAAGATTTCCAAAGGTTCGTTATATTTGGGAATTAAAAAAATGGGTTTTCATTTCAAAAAACAGGATGGAAGAAAACATTTATTGGAAATGCCTGCAGTCAGATTAAAAAGAATATTATTTTTGAACAAATACCATGCTGCTAAAAGCGAAAAGCTCTTTACACCTGTTTTTCTGGATGAGACATGGGTTTTTAGTAAAAGCGGGGACAGAAGAATGTGGCAAGATGGTACTAAACACAGTGATTTAAAAATAACTGGAAGTGGGACACGATATGTAATTGTTCATGCCGGTAATAAAAAAGGTTTTGTGGCAAATGCATCGCTTATTTTTAAATGCAATAAAAAAACAGGCGATTACCATGATAACATGAACACCGATTATTTTGAAAATTGGTTTAAACAGCAACTAATTGTAAACTTGGAAGAACCATCGTTAATTATAATGGATAACGCAACGTATCACAGTCGCCTGGATGAAGAAATCCCAAGAAAAAGTTGGAGTAAAACACGCATGTTAGAATGGCTCAAAAAAAAGAATATTCCTTCTCCAGATCACATTTTAAAGGATGCTGTTTGGAATATAATTGAAAAGCAAGTTTTGCCAGAAAAAAATTATCATTTAGACAAATACGCTGCCGAGCATGGTCATTGTGTTCTCAGAGGCTACCACCCTATCATTGCCATTTTAATGCCATCGAAATGGTATGGTCAGAAACTAAAAGGCATTATGACCAAGCTATTACGAAAACTGCAAGGTCACCTACTGAAGTCTTAAAAGTATGGAATGACGTTGTAAAAAATGTACCGGAGCAACACTGGCAGAATTACATAAATCATACAGAGAAAATTATTTCTGAAGCATGGGAAGTAGAAAACAAACTGGACCTACTAAACATCGAACCTATGGTGATCTCTGTATCCAATGAATCCGATGATGAACTATCACTTTCCGAAAGTTATTCTGATTTAGAAACTAATTAAACTTTGCCTTGAAGATCACGTTGTCATTTTTTTTTAAATCTAGAATTTGTACTTAATCGAACTTTGAATTGCCATATTTTTTTAAAAAAACTATGTATCTAGTTAATAAAACAATGTTTTTAAAATTAGTGCCCTTCTTTTATATTCTTTTATTATGTCAACATCTTTAGAATTTTATGAATTTCATAAAATTAATTTGTATTATTACAAACCGCCACTGATAATATGACATTTCAAGTCACTACGCCAATGCAATAAGAAATATGTCAAGCATTTGACATGACAAAGGTCATAACCTAATTTTTTTCATGCGGGTTCAGATGGTTCAAGAAGCCGCATACGTTAAGTTACTAAAACGGCTGGTACCTCTAAATAGGTATTAATTTTACTATATGTTCCTTAGTATTGTAATTTTTTTGTAGGTGGTGGTGGTGTATTTAAAGGGATTTATACATAAAAATAGATTTCTGTTTCATCAAAAAAGAGCTTCTCGGCGGGTGACATTTCTACTGAAATAGATATGCAACAAAGGTGTACCAACATTGTCAGCAATAACAGCCAGACTATGCATTTGCTTTTTTGCTTGTTTTAGGATAATATTTTTTGTATTCGGCCACGTAGCCGCATTTGTATGATTTGTAGTCAATTGCCGGACGATCGCTTGCTGATCGAAAATACTGTGCAATATTAGTTTGTTTTTGTTGTGAAAATTTTGGAGGTTAAAATGACTATACTCGATTTGCTATTGCATAGGAGCACAGGAAAGGGTCGACACCCATAAAACGGCAATAAACCATTGGCGTTACATTTTTCGGTAAAGACCTGAATGGTATCATTTGTCGGGTTTATTTAATAGTGCAAAATTTGGGCAAGTATCATATCATTAGTAAGTATTTATTACAGTATTAAGAGCCGATTTTACGAATACCATCCAATTGGGCCAAAATACCTGCTATAATCCGTTACTGAAAATGGGTATTAACTAGGTATTCTAGGTACTGCTAAACAATATAAGTTTTGACCAGTATGCGGTCATAAAGTATTCCAGGTAGCTATAAATGTAGATAGGTACTTAAATTGTGCAATCCTTAATATAATTAGGCAGTTATCTTTTGGTATATCATATATATCCTAAAAATAAAATATATTTTTCAGTATTTGTTGCACTTTTGTAGTCAGAATGTCGTCCAAAATTTAGCCCCGTAGTGTGTAAAGGTGTTTTAGATTTTAAAGCAAGGACTATAGTACTAAACGTATATGATGCGCTTGTGCATCAAGCACCTTTAAGTACTGTTAGGCTACATTCGTAATCAATTCGATGGCCAAGTGGCACTTTGGCATGCAAGCTAAGCAAATCTATTTCAGTGTGATCGTTCACAACCCAATTTGGCGTCAGAGTTGAAGTCGTTGAAATGTCTTGCAAGCTGCAAACTTTCACTTTGACTTGCACTTCGTGCCGGCTATGGGACATGCGCATTAATTTTTGTTATTTGTTTTTTAATATATCTGACATCTGCCTGATAGTCCATCACTACTAAACTCCAGTATATACTGCTATAAAAAATAAATCCAAATCCAAATTATATATTATAACCTCAGACTGAACTAAATACAGACACAATCATGCTTCGACCATATGTTGAAGGAATCCTGACAATTATTTAGGTACGAACGCGCTTGCGTTAAAGTCGACTTTGAAGTTATTGTGAATGGCAAATTTCGTACCAACTTGCGTGCCAAAGTGCCACTTGGCCAGCGAATTGATAACGAATGTAGCCTTAGAAGTATAGTTTCTACGTGTGCCAATATGAAAGGAATTAGCGAATCTACAATTTACAGACTTCTTAGTGAAAGAAAATGTCAAAAATGTGGAATCAGAGTGAATTTGCCTGATAGTTTAAAAAAGACCCCTGGTAGAAAGCCGTTAGAAGTTGACGAAACAGCGAAAAATATAATCATTTTATTTTAAGAATGAGATTCCAACAATAGATAAAATTTTGAAAGTAATAAAAGAAATTGTACCAGAAATGGGAAGGAAAAATTTTATTTATAATATTAATCATTGCACTTCACAATTTTGTATGTTGCTTCTTTTTAATAAAGCAAAATAAAGAATATTTGTTTGCGACTTTTTTAAAATAATTATTATCTTTATCTTTGGCTTTTTATATAACTTTTAGATCTTTGGGATTCTTTTTTGTAATTTACTAAATACCTACCAACCATACTTCAGCTTATACTTTTATCTAATAGAAAAAATCCAGATATAAAATTTATCCTCATACAAGATTATTTAACAGAATAAAAAACTTTAAGACCCATCCCTACTCGGCAAAACCCTTAAACTGGCTGCACGACACTGGCCACCGTCTTATCATATTAAGAATCCCCATCCATTGTTGTGAATTTTACGACCCTATTGTATTTGAGGCGATACAGGACGTGTCGATTTAATTTTGGTAAAACCAACCTGTTTTATCATTTTATTCCACATAGAAAAAAAGAAAGACTCACCCTATATTTATAGTACTTTTGAATGAATAATGAGGTACTTTGCTCCCACGGAAAAGGAAATACAGTATAATACTTTTGGTCTAATATGTACGATGATATACCAAATTTTTTTCCTTCAACTTTTCTTGTGAAACAATATAAGCCAGTGCAGGGCGAAAGATTTAGTCTTCGTCAGTTATTTTTGCCCGATGTATGAAGCCCGACAACGAAACAAATTGCTTTTTATAATTGGCCAAAATATACAAGGTTACTACAAAACAATAATCGGGTTTGACAAAGCTATATTTCAGTTAGTATTACAACTAGAATGGTAAATGATATGTCGTTAGACAGAGAAAACATTAAAGTTTTAGCACATTACAAATGTTAAATGTGGGCTCCGTGAGTCAAACGACAGACGTCCAAACGATAGTCCAGTTCAGCCCATACACGCTGCACTGTATCTCGGTCTATACTGTTAGCAGCATCGGTAATGCGTCTTCTGAGCTCAGCTAGTGTTTTAGGTAGTGGTGGTACGAAAACCGTGTCTTTATTGTACCCCCAAAAATAAAAATCGCGCGGTGTAATATAAGGAGAATTGGGAGGCTACGCAAACAATGCCAAATCTTCTGTAGCACAACGGCCTATCCAACGATGAGGCAGTTCCTCGTTTAAATACCGACTCACTTCATGATTCCAGTGAGGTGGAGCTCCATCTTGTTGGTATGTAAAGTTGTCGGAATCAGCCGTCAGTTGCGGAAATAACCACAGTGCAACATATCGAGGTACGACATACCGGTCCACAGTTTTTTCATGAAATAAAAACGGTCCAAACCCTTTTGTGCTGGATACGGAACAAAAAAACATCCCTTTCAAGTTGGAGAATTGCATGATGATTTTCCGTGTCCCATATCCGAATATTGTGACGGTTCACCTTGCCACTTAAATGAAATGTCGCTTCGTCGCTGAACACCAGACGGTTAACAAATCCGTCATCCTCCAGTGCTTCCTGCATGGCATTACAAAACTGGGTTCGCTTGACACAGTCATCTTGTCATAACTTTTGCACCATCTGTATACGGTACAGTTTGAATCGCAATCGCTTCCGCAAAACTTTCCATACCGTTTTCTGCGGAATACCAACTGCAGGGCCTGCTTGTCTGGTGGATTGTTGTGGCGAACGCACAAAACATTGTCTAACCACATCCATTGTTGCGTCTGACACTCGTGGTGTTCCGGTGCTTTTACGTTCATCAAGTACACCTGTGGTCTTGACTTGTCCATACCAATGTAGAATGCTCCGATGATCTGGAAGATCAATTTCATATTCCCGTCGGAATGCACGTTGCACTGTAAAAAACCACAAACGATATACAACGCGCGTATTCCAACACAAAATGCTTTCTGCTGCATAGTCGCCATTTTGATTACTGCGGACGTGACGTGAGCATGCGCATGACAAGCTGCCTAAGCAGGCGCGAGTTTTGAACGTAGAGGCTGTCATATTTTCCGAATTATAGCTTTGTCAAACCAGATTATTCTTTTGTAGTAAGGCATATGCTACATTCAAAATATTGACATGATGGCTGGGTTTTGATACCAATATTGCAGTAGATGCCTATTAATAACGAACCTCCGTGTAGATTTGAGAAACATATAGACGTGGGACGTATAATGTATTATTCTAAAGCGTTTTTTTTATTAATTTCGTTATATATGCAACACGTTAATAATTCGGTTAAATGCTAATTTTGCTGGTAACTGCATCATACTACTAGTAATTGTTTAATTCTGTTTGTAATTTGGCCGCAGTGACAACGGCCGTATCACTTATTAACGATTTCATAATTTGATATGTTCACACTTACACTTACGTTGAAATGTTAACAGTTTGTGGTTTGGTCACTTATAAATTAGTAAAAACTTCGAATTACTGGTGCTTCAATATACAGGTTGTCCGTGTTGTCAGTTTTGAGTTTAAAAAGCCAATATTAATGTCTGTTAATGGCCCAAAAAATAATCTCTAATTTGTAAAAATTAAAAGGCAATGAATACAATAATTAAACAATTGTAATGGGGAGGATTAATTTCTTCTATACTTCTTTCGCCATCAGAAGAGAATATTAAGTAAAGCCAGTGTGCCCAATTAAGTGAAATAGGAACCATTAATAGTAATTATGCGCCAAGGTAGAAAAGTGAGGTATTATTGTCGAGGTCCATTAAAGATCCGAGACATTAATACATTTTTCTATCGTGGCTCATATAGCATTTTTTTCACTACTTCACTACTGGCATTTTATTTGTTTAAATATTAGTTTGTCGACTCCCGATTCACATGATATGACAGCTGGGCACAAGTTAACCTCACATTCTATTAAATGGATTGAGATTTAGTTCTAATCAAGTAGGCTCTGTATTTTTCTACCTTGGTTAATAATGAACAACTTTACTACCTCAACAAAAGTCAATAAAGTTAGGTTTAGAGGCTAGTAGTGAAAAATAGTTATTTTTAACCAACAAGTGTATTAATAAGGTAAATTGTAACAGGAGATCCTGTTTCTCTGCTCAAAATAGTTCGTTTTACTTATATATTACCTATTTAAGTATCTCTCGAGCCATCTAACGGCAATGCCTAGGAACGCATTTAACTACAATGTCGACGCACGTTAGATTCCTTACTTATGTTCTCATATCTTTTCTGAGAGGACTCTGTTAAAGATTTAAAACATCCGAAAATTGTCAGAAATGATGTACGCAGAAAAGTTTGTTGAAAATAAGAAACCATTTTGGAGACAAGCCTGACCGGCGTTCTCTTGATTGTCTAAAAAGAAAGACAATTATAATGTGAGTTGTGTCGAAGGAAATTCTAAGTAAGTCAATACCTTCTTATAAATTAATACTGATTGTCGTGTATATATCTTTGAAATGTTGTGGGGTGACTCTGTCATTCTAAATTAATTGCTTTCGCCGACAGCACTTGTTGCTTGTAGAAGCTTCTAAAAATTCCTGTGTCTTTTTAGATTGCAACAACTCTACATTCTACAATCAACCTGATTCGGGTTTACATTCTACAATCAATCTGATTCAACTAGCAACTTGATTTGAAAATCAATTCAGTTCGATTCTCTACTTCCAACACTACGTTATACTTGCTTTAACAAGTATGGATCATATTATGTCCAGTACTTTGTTGGCATAAAATTCGTTTCTCTTCTCCATTTGAGAATACGAAGACCATTTATAGATGCATAAGCCGATATATCTTTCTAATCTTTGATTAATCATACCGTTGTGTAACCTTTAGCATTGAACTAATTTTCCTCGAAATCTTATTAATTTGTATACTTAATGTACGACGGCCAAGGGCCATATTTCTTTGATTCATCATATTTTTGTAGAACCTTTAGCATTGAACTAATTTCCCTAGGAACCTTATTAATTTGTATATTTTTGTAGAACCTTTAGCATTGAACTAATTTCCCTAGGAACCTTATTAATTTGTATATTTAATGTACGACGGCCAAGGGCCATATTTCTTTGATTCATCATATTTTTGTAGAACCTTTAGCATTGAACTACTTTCCCTAGGAACCTTATTAATTTGTATATTTAATGTACGACGGCCAAGGGCCATATTTGTAAAATAGTAGGGACCAAAGTCGACTTTAAGTAGGATATTCTTCATTAGATTGTTAAGTTACTTTTCCGATTTTTATTTAATGATCATCTCCATAAAAAACCATATACTCTGTTTTTCGTCATTTTATCAGGGTAAATTATATTATTTCATTTTACAAATGACGTGGCGCTCAAATAAGTTATATGCCAGACAAATTTTTATTATCTAAGTGTTATACAAAATTTAGGCGAAAATTCACGACCCATTGTTTTACCTAGAGCTTAGTCGAAGGCATACCGTAAGTAACACTAGAATTTTTTTTTATCGTTATATCTACCTGGGTAGTTACAAAATATCGTGGAAAGTAGATTAGTTTTTGAACTGTCATTGTTGGGCTTCTTATAGTGAAATGGAATACGCATGTGAATCCTAAAGTGAAGGTCGTCGGTTCAAATGTCACTGTTTTCGTTTTTTTCCCATTCTTATCATAGTTTTGTAGAATAAAATTATAACCAAAACGACATTTGAGAAATATCCTAGAAAAATTGTAGTGATAAGGAAAATCGAGCAATAAATGTTTTTTATATCGTAAAGAATATAATTAGGAATATCACTATATTTTATAAGGAAAAAACGACTCAGAAATTACTAAAGACACCATGTTTAAAAATGTTTCTCTATGTTTTGTACACCCGATCATCCCAACAATAATACTAGAAATAACAAGTTGGTAATAGTGTTATTAGAGAAAACTCATTAAATATTTTCTACAAAGATATTATCCCTGAGGGTTTGTGGATTAAGGATAATCTAATTCCGAATTCCGAACTTTTGAAGTTTATCAAAGTTCCTTGATTCACTTCAATGTCCTTGAAGAGCACGTTTGCAATTTATTTTGTCGCGGTATAAAACTGTTAACGAAGTTACATAATTTAATTTAAAGTACAGCCATTTAAGATTCTACAAAGGAACAGAAACATTTGTGGGTAAAAATGGTAACCGAATTTCCATGATCTTTGGTCTACAGGGTCATAGCTTCCCTCGGAACAAAGAGACAAGTGGATACGCGATAAGTAGTCTGTAAGTATTTAACTCAATTGTAATGAGATAAAATTATACAAGATGGATTTTTGATATTTCGAAATTTATCATTTATCAATTTTCCCATCCATAAACGAGTCCCATACCCCCTTTATACTGAACCGATCTTATCCACTCATGCTAATCTTTTATAAATCTACCTAGCTATTTTACACCGAACACAGTTTACACTAACTACAACCGCACTAACACTTTTACACTATCTTACGAGCTGAATTGATTGATTGATTGATTATTTCATCACCACCAGTCAGAGGCTTAGAGACCTCGGCACCTCAGCCTTTAGGCTTTTTGTGCTCTTGGTTTGACCGTTTATGTGAAGAGACCAGTAGCCCTTATCAGGCTCAACAGACTTTTCACTGGGTCTTTATTGGAGAAATTCTCCCTTGGATACTTTAGTCCTAAGAGTCTATATCTCCAATGAAACAGTGCTTCACATTAGAAGATAATGTGAGAGGCTGTTTCCTCCTCTTCCATGCACAACCGAAAGATAGGTTCCTCCCTATATATGCCAATTGTATGCATGTGCTTTCTAAGGGTACAGTGACTGGTGATTAATCCCGCCTCTTTCCTTATCTGTCCCCTGCTGAGGTTTAATATTTCGTTAGTCAGCGACTCCGAGGGTTTTTTTGACCAAGAGCTGGCTGTGTTCCTGTTTGGCACGTGTCTTCAGTACGTCTGATGTTTAGTTTGAATCCACCGAGATGTACAACATCCTGCAGGTGATTTTGATATTCCAAATACTGGTTCAGGATCAGTGAATGCAGTTTCAGACCATAGCTTTGCTGCCTTTTCATTGCCTACAATACCCTTGTGCCTCGGAACCCACTTAAGAGATACTATATTATGGTTTTCCAGGGTTAAGAGTTTGTATAGGCAGTTCCAGACTAGTCTAGATCTGATCTGGGGATATGGTAAAGATTTCAGTACTGCCTGACTATCTGAGAATATGAGGAACTTTTGGCCTCTATATACCCCTTTTCGATGTTCATTTGTAAATACGTGTCGTTAGCGTTGATTTCTGCCTGGAATACAGATGCAAACTTCCCCAACGATGCGTGGACATTGCACCTGGGTCTGGCACCATGGACTCCAGCTCCTGTTCCTATGTCAGTTTTAGATCCGTCTGTGTACCACACCAACGTTCCTTCCTGACTGCATGCTTCCACCCCATCCCAGTTTAGCTGGAGTTGAAGGTTAACCTTCAGTCTCTGAAGAAGATAACTTGGTTATACAAACGCGCGTAAGATAGTGTAAAGTGTTGGTGTAGTGAGTGTCAACTATATTCAGTGTCCTTCTTGTATTCGAGTATCGCCAACGGTTCCAAAATTACCGTACCCTTTCACTACCTACCCACCCATGCCATGAAAATTTCGTAGCAGACTCGACCTTCGAGAGACTCAAGATATTCGAGAATCTTTGGCGCGGAGTAAGTATATAACGGTCGTATACGCCAAACAGCCGACAACACGTGTTTTTGAGTTTATTCTTGTTTCTTTATTGGTCGTGCTAGTTTGTTTATAGTTCAAAGCTTGTTTATTGTGCTAATAATTGTGTTTTTCAATCAAGAAAAAGATAGTTGGTTTTCCAGGATTTTTAGAAATATATTCAGGTGAGAGATATACATCCTACTTACTAAAAACCTATAAAATATTGGCAAAAAAGGATTGTACCATATATGGCACACTATGCAGCCACAATCTGTCCCCCAAAAAAGTACGTATGTTTTGCATATATGGATACAAGGTTATTTTATGGGAAAATGAGTGCTGTAGCTATACCAGATCTTGAAAGTGAAGATTCTGATTTATCTGATGAGGATGACATAGGTTCAGAAGTTATCCTGGCACCAGGTAGTGATTATGAAGAACCCGAAGCCGCAGAAATCGATGCTGAGGAAATTGTAATTAGTGCAACAGATTCATCTGATGATAATATTCCTTTAGCTACTATGCAAGAAGGACTTCGTAAAAAGAAGAAAAAGAAACATCCAAATCCTAACAGGGTAGCAGGTAATCTGAGAAAACTTGCAACTGTAGTACAATACACTGGATCTGATGATTTGCCATCCACTATATCAGAATTAGAAACTCCAATACTATTTTTAAAATTTCTTTTTGCTGATAGTCTTAAGAATATATTACAGAGCAAAGTTATTTATACTCAGTACAACAACGTCCAAATACACCAGCTAACATAAAAAGTCACGAAATGGAACAATTTATAGGAATTACTATTTACATGTCCTTAATTCAGCTTCCTTCTACAAGATATTATTGGAATGCCAATATTAGTCATCCAGCAGTTAGCAATGTAATCAGCTGCAACAGATTTGAGGAAATAAAAGGGTTTCTGCATTTCAATGACAATGACAAGATAGAAAAGGGACAGCCTGGACATGATAGGTTGTTCAAAGTTAGGCCGATTAGAGGACGATTACTAGAAGTACCGAAAGACTTTTTAGGTGTTGATGAACAGATTATATCAACCAAAGGCCCGAAGCCAGCTAAAGCAGTACAACCCCAAAAAACCACATGAGTGGGCTACAAAAATTTTGTACTCTGCGGTATATCTGGATTCAGCTATGATTTTGATTTATTTGCTGGATCCCAAAGCAATACTGTCCCTCCAGGGGCCCCAGATATTAGTACCAGTAGCAATGTTGTTGTGAAATTATTAGAATCGATACCGAAAAATCTAAATTATAGTTGTTCTTTGATCATTGGTTAAGCGTTCCACTTATGATATATTTGACCAAAAGTGGTATTATACCTTTGGGTACACTAAGACAAGGTCGTGCTCCAGGACTTGTTATACCAACAAAGGAAATGAAGAAAGAGGGCCGAGGTCATATAGTAGAAAAAATAGCAAATATAGAAGACGTGCATGTTAGTGTAGTGTCCTGGTTTGACAATAAAATTGTTACTACGATATCAAAGGAGAGAGAAAAAGGTATTTCAAACAGGAAAACAGACATAAAATGATTCCTTGTTCTATCAGTATTTTGATTTATAAAAACTATATGGGGGGCGTTGATCTCCTAGATTCAATGTTGGGATTTTAACGCATAACGTATAACGCAGGTCCAAACGATCTGTGTATATTTTTCCGTTTTGTTGATATGACTTCGGTTAATACCTGGTTACTGGGCAGAATAACTAAAAAATTTAGACACCAAATTGGCATTAGCAGATGCTCTTTGCAGAGCAGGAAAGTTAGCAGGACCCCGTAATTTAGGAAAGGCCGTCGAGTGAGAGCCTTCAAACAAAATATGAATGTAAAAGAAAAAAAGGGCCAACAAAAGAAATCCCTCAAGAAGATGTGCGAAAGGATGGTGTTGATCATCTGCCGTATTGGCAGGAGACGGATCGGTCAAGATGCAAATACCCGGGCTGCTTAGACAAAACCTATATAATATGCGCAAAATGCCAAATTTCATTGTGTCCCAATAAAGAATGAAACTGTTACTTGCGATTTCACACCGAATAGAATGTTTCTGCCCATAAAATAAAAAATGATTTCTGTTTAGGTGGCACTTTTTGTCACAATCTATATTATCGTTTTTGCATGATGTTCCATATCTGGTACAAACCAATTTTTTTATTTCAATATCCTGACCAGGATAAACAGGATTAACGATTGATATATTATATTATATACACTCTCCGTCCTATATCTCATACATTGGTTGTAAAAGCAAATTTTCTAGTGTCTAAAACTTTTATTTATTATGACTGAATTGTTTACACAATTTCTAAAATGTGGCATATTTTACGCAATGTTGGTCTCCAGTTTTAATTTCTAGAATTTATAATTTAGCTTGGTGATGATTTTAATTTTTGTTATTTAAATTTTTTACAAATTGATAGTGATTTAATAAATTATTTGCCTTGCTATTACTTTTTTCTATTTCTAGTTTTTATAGAATTAACATAAACATTATATAAATTTGGAATGGAAGGATGATTTTGTTGGAATATTATACCGAACTTTAATATTTTTAAAATAATAACAAGAAACCACAAGCAATTATTTTATTTATAATAGAGAGTAATTATGATTTAAACGAAAGTTTTGTTTATGTAACAGTAGGCGCTTTTCTTACAACAATAAACATTATCAGTTCTTGTTCACAAAACACAACAATAATCAATCTAACAACCGCAATTCACTAAATCTATGAAATCATAACATAAAACAGAAAAATAATCCAATTCTATTCTAGTTTTCTGATATTTTCCTTCCGAGCCAATCCCCCAGAATCCAACAACAACAAAAACTTACCCTATCGCCTGGTCACTCAGCTCGTCTATACGAAAACAAATGATGGTTTATCGACCTTAAAGGTATCGAAAAATGCAATTTTCACGGAAAACGGCGAAAGGAAAAGCGTGGAAAATATCTCAAGCGAAGATTTCTGTAGACAAGACGCGATTGAGCGACTCGTTCGTTGGAAAAACTGAAAGAAAAACAGTTGGCGATTGCTCCGTAGCAATGAACGAAGTGGTGGGGGATGACATAGGTGTGGCTGGGGGATTCTAAAATGTGAAGTGTTATTAAATATACGTACCGAAGTTTACGTAATTTCGAATTTTATTTTAAAAATAACTTTATATCAACGTACACATTGTCAAGATAAAGTACTTTTTTCACTACTAGCCTCTAAACCTAACTTTATTGACTTTTGTTGATGTTGTTGTTCATTATTAACCAAGATAGAAAAATACAGAGCCTACTTGATTATAACTAAATCTCAATCCATTTGATAGAATGTGAGGTTAACTTGTGCACAGCTGCCATGTTATGTGAAACGGGAGTCGACAAACTAATATTTAAAAAAATAAAATGCCAGTAGTGAAGCAGTGAAAAAAATGCTATATGACCCACGGTAGAAAATTGTATTAATGTCTCGGATCCATTAAAGATCCTTCTCGGTCTTTAATGGACCTCGTCAATAATACCTCACTTTTCTACCTTGGCGCATTATTACTATTTTCTCCCCCTCATAACTATACATCCTGTGGGAGGAGATCTGGCACTCTCCTCCTCAGTAATAAAAATATCTATTAGGTATTTGCTGACAAATATCAATCATCAAAATGTCATATTCCGTGCCTAGACAGCGATCACATTATTGACACTTGTTGACAAATAGAGTATATTGAGAAGTTTTCCAAATATTTACTTCATCTACCCAGTAGTCCTCTTTCTCCTTAAAGTGTTTTTGAATTGAGCACTTTTTTTGGGTGAAGAAAAAACATGGATTTTTCGTCATCGTCACGCTTTTATGCAACACACAATACTTTTGGTTATGCAACACAATTAACAATGAAGCGTATATATTGTTCCATAGATCATCGACTCGCTTTCCATGAGCTATATGTATACTGTGTATATATGTGTATTGTGTACTTTTTTTGTAAAAAATTCCATTTACGATGGGCTTACGATAAAATTTTTAAAAGGGATTTATTTATTGGTGTTCTCACTTCAGTCGGCAGTCTCATGACATGATAATTATGAAAATGCTCGATTATATATCACCCTGAACCTGGCACCCTTTTTGACAGAACCCTCAACTTTTTTTGGAGTTCTGGGATCTTTACGAAGAGTTCTAGAGTTCCCGCAGGGGTGCGGAAAGAGTTCTAGAGTTCCCGCAGCGGTGCCATTCTTCCGCCTTTTTTTTAAACAAATTTTGGGGTGCCAATATCATGCCGCACCCCTTTTATGAAAATGAGGAGTTCTGATCACGGGATTCGCAAGGGAACAAAGAGTTCTAGATGGTTATCAGAAAGAGTTCTAATATAATTGTTGAATTATAAGCATTTAAAAAAAAAAGTAAGATCGAAAATCACATCCTCCGATTTTGAAGATTTGAAGCAGATGATCCCATCCCATAGCGCTAGCTAGCATCCCACAGAACTTGATATTTTCCTTTTGTACGACGTTTCCAGCCCCAGATCTCTAGGGTTCTGTCAAAAAATTACTCCCTAGCCTGTTTAATACATATGACTAACGTTAAAAACTAGTAATTCTTATTCAAATTGCAAAGGAAAATATCATAAGTTCTGTGGGGTGCTAATGATCGAGGACATTTAATTGCAATAGGAATGAGTAGTAGAAGTATTTTGCATTTTCACGTCGGGTAGCTCTCTTAAAGAGTCTAAGGAGTAATTTTTTTGACGGCACCCTAGTGTTCTAGGGTTGGAAATATTGTATGAGTGCAGTATACAATGAGTTCCGTGGGGTGCTGATCAGTAACAGCCTTTTTCTGTAATTTGAATAAGAATTACTAGTTTTTAACGTTAGTCATATGTAATAAACAGGCTAGGGAGTAATTTTTCGGACAGCACCCCTGAGTTCTGGGGCTGGATACGTTGTACATAAGGAAAATATCATAAACGCTATGGGATCATCTGCTTCAAAATCGGAGGATGTGATTTTCGATCGTTTTTTTTTTTCAAATGCTTATAACTCAACAATTAAGTATGTTAGAACTCTTTCTGAAAACCATCCAGAACTCTAGAACTCTTTGTTTCCTTGCTAAATCCCGTGATCAGAACTCCTCATTTTTATAAAAGGGGTGCGGCATGAAATTGGCACCCCAGAATTTGTTTTTAAAAAAATGGCAAAACTCTTTCTGCACCCCTGCGGGAACTCTAGAACTCTTCGTAAAGATCCCAGAACTCCAAAAAAAGTTGAGGGTTCTATCAAAAAGGGTGCCAGGTTCAGGAGGATCAATTCCACTACTGAAATGACGAGGTCGCTATTTTACTGGATATTTCATATAGGTACCTATAGTCTATTTCAGAAAGGTATAGAGTAATAAAATGGGGAATTCCGTCCAGTTCGGCTCAATTTCGGTGTCGGCCATAGGCGTAGGTCTTGAAATATTATTGTTTGTAATATTAAAATTTCAAGTAATTGCGAAAGAGAATTAGGAAAAGTATGTTTTCTGGCCTGAAGTGTCAATATCGAAATATTGTGTAGGGATTACTTAGGTAGTAGATTATTCAGTTACGTTTTGCGTTTAACAGGTACTGTTTAACCTTCTATTAGTTCCTCAGATGACGAAGAATATTATGATTTTTTATAATTTAATTTCTGTATAATGTATTTTTTGTATAATGTTCAATAAAAAATAAGTGTACCTAATACTATGTACGTAATGCCTAATTTTTATTCTGTTAAAATCAAATTCTTTCCTTTTTACGAGTATCCTACCGACACGCCTTTGGCACACTATTTTCAGTGTTTGTGAATGGATAACAATAGGCTAAACCCATATATTGACCCCAACCCGGGTGGTACTACCTGCACTTGATAAAAAGAAAGAATTTTACAATGAAATCAATGCCAAACTATGAAAGTGGCTCAAATATTCACTCTGTGCTCCCTTTGCATACCTAATGAGGTTTTATTACTCTATACCTTTCTGAAATAAACTATAGGTATTTTTCTTTCCTGTGCATTATCAATTGCCGTCACAGTAGAATACTTCATGAAATTTGTGAAATATCCATTATAAATACATTCATAAAATTTAATTTAAAAGTTTTCTATCGAAAATGCATGGATAAAAAATGGCGTATGCTAGATATAGGTAGAATATAATAGCATTGTATCAGAATCCTTATAAAATGATAATAGTGTCTGAAAAAAGGTTACTATGTTTAGTCACGTCATTACTTAGTAACTCTTTTTATTCTCACATTCTGTAATGTTTTCCTTGGTTCATATCCCCATCCTACATCTTCTTCTCCTACTCCCACTACTCACTTTCCAGCTGCAATTTCAATCATCACAGCTGTTTTGGTATCTATAGTATCTAGTGATGGACGCAGCTTTTATAGAGATGGTAGGTAGTTTGAACGTATCGAGTTATTTTAGAACGACTGTTCGGGTAAACTTCCTACGAAAATGTTCTTGATTGAAACAAAGATTACAAAAAATATATAAGATTGTTCACTCGTACGAATTCTATCGATCAAAGGATTCATACCGCTGGTAACTGTCTGGTGACTTAGCGGTTGGCGCCATGCTACAGTATGTCGCTAAATCCTTACTTGCATTTAATTTTGCATATTATACGGGTCGTCGCCTATCGAGCGCTGGTATTTTAGAATTCGTTGTTCGTGTTTTATGTTTATGTTTAATAGATATTTTAAATTTATTAATTAATTATTGCAATAAGGAAAAAATAATATTAATATTTTTCTCTTCAATAGCAAAACTTATAAAATAAATATTTTGTTATATTTGTTAATAGTCTTAGTTGTATACATAATAAATCGTAGAGTTTATCACTTTCCCACGAATACTGAATGCAGTCTTGGTATTAAGTACTTATAATGTAAACAAAGATAAAAATATAGAGAAGCAATTAAGGGCCAGAAATGTGCCTATAATCTCTAGGAACTTTGTATAAGTATTTCATTTAGTTTTTCGGGAAACGTTCCGGAAGTAAAATTTCTTGTTCGCATTATTTTAACTCCTGTCTTCCAAAAGTAACATTAATAATATTATAATTGCGGTTTTAAAATGCCTGTGTGTTGTGCTGTGATGGGTTGTTCCAGCAAGGTAGGAAAACCAGAAATATCCTTTTATCGTTGTCCCAAAGACGTTGAGAGGTGGGTATTAAATTAGTTATTATCAAATACGGAATTCAACTTTTTCAAAACTATTGTAACGAAGATATTTGATAATAAAAAATTAGTTAGTTATTTAGTACTTATAGGTACTGGGTATTCATAGAAATTTGAGAAATAACATATTTAATTTATTAATAAATATATCCTGCAGCTGCATAATATGTTTTAACCTTGTGAATCCAAAAAATACGGGGTCCAATTCAAAGATCAAAATTGTTTTAGTGGTCCTATTATTCTGGTGGCCAGTGAGTATATATAATTGAATTTGTGATATTCTGTATAAATAACCGCTAGATCATCTATTACTAAAATGTTGAATAAAATCTGTCAATTGATTCATTTTAAAAATTTTGATGTATTTTTTACTTATACCTAAACTTTCCTTTTTAAATTCATATCCTGAACATTTTCCGAAATAATTAACATTTAAAAACATTATATAAAAAAACCTTTAATATATCATCCTATTACTTTGAATATATATTTCTCAAGTTACCCCTGTATAGCTTGGAAAAAAATATACTTTTCTAATGCCCTGGTACCTAGCGGTGTCGTTATTTACAACAAAAGGGAGCCGTAAATATGATTTATGAGTGCGGCGATCGTTTAAAACACTAAGAAGAATCAGTGAAATATCTTATATTTATTTTGTAATCTTTGATTGAGATTTGAAATACATTGTCATCCAATACGAGATTTGAACATCGTAGGTCACAAATAATTGATTTTTTCGGATGGAAAGATACCAACAGTGTAATAGTATATTTCATTACGAGTCCAGAAAATAGGCTTTTTCTGTGTGCGCGCAAGCATGGGAATAGTATATTGAGCAAAAAGTGGGAAAAGTTCTACTTTTCTAACGAGTGTGGAAGTTTGTGGCACGAGCCCGAAGGGCGAGTTCCGCAAACACACGAGTGAGATGAGTACTTTCCCCACATGTTGCACACTATACTTTTTCTTCAACTGCACAAATTTAAAGAATACAAGTAAAGTAACTTAATATTTATTTATATGGTTAGTAAAACAAAAATAACACTAAAGTATCCTATTTCTAAACTGTTAAATAAGTTTATTTTTCTACTCCTGTTTTATAATATACTTACTAAAAGACTAAAATCTGTATCATAATGATATTCATTATGATACAAATTTTCATTATGATACAGATTTTTAAGCCAATAGGAATGCGACATTCGCACAATATTTAATATAGCCATGGATACCTGGTTGACATTTCTGAAATTAATTATATTAGGTGACACTTAATTTGACAGCTGTCAAATAATTTTGATTTTCAAAAGTAACTATATATGATAATTATTAATTAAATAATTCTTATTAATCGGAGTAGAAAAAATATTGTATGCAACTTTCATGTAATGGCCATTAATACACTCGCATATTATATACGAAACTCGCCTGCGGCTCGTTTCGTATCTTACAACATGCTCGTGTCTTAATGTCTATCATTACATGATCGTTACATAAAATACTATTAAAATTATAGTTGATGGTGTTTGTACAAGTTTGTATGGTCAAACCCGGAACGTCATTTCTTTTCACTAAATTCTCCGTTATATTAACTAATCTGACAGTTTTGTGGCAACTAAGTAGATATTTAAAGATGACAGAAGCCTACTAAGTTTTTGTCCATTTTATTTGATTCTCCATATAAATTTAGGTGGCGTGGGCAAAGTGCCGTGAGAAATAGTGTTTCTCACAGTATGAGCAATATTTGGTTTTGAAATTAAGTAAGGTATGAGAAATACGTCACTTTTCATAGCAGTTGTAGAAAAAAGCATTTATGGATTTGTAATGGAGCACACTTTTCTGAAAACAAAAACAAGTAAGTATTGACTGAACTTTTATTTTCCAACATAAATGAACAAAAATATCAGTCTATGGCTTATATAATTTTTATTTTTTAATCAAGGAATTGTTTATACTACAATTTGAGTTGTTATAATTATAAATTCCTTTAGTTATATCCAGTGCTGGGTAATTACATGTACTTTAAAAATAATTACAATTACAAAGTACATGTCTTAAAAATAGGAATTATCAATTACTTTTATAATTACTTTGCGGATAAATCAACAAATTATGACAGAATGATACGAATAAAATTTTTAAATAGGTAATTCAAACTGTTAAACTAACAGCCAGTTGCAGCGACTTTCTCAAGGATTCCTTAAAGTTAAAGATATGTTAAGGGTAGTTTGTATGAAGCTTACTTGGAGTTAAACTCGGTTTGAGATGACATATGACAAATTTTGTATGGCGTAGATACAGTCTAAACACCATTTAGCAATTAGGGCTTGTTGCCCGAAACATTAGACTGCACCTATAGTTATAGATCGGAAATTGACATGTATCACCTAAAACTGAGAAGATCTTTAAGTAAGCTTTATACAACTTAAGGACTCGTTAACTTATGGGAGAAGACAAAATCCTTAATAAGTAACAAGTAATATAAAAACGAAACAGGGAAGTTAAAATAAAATGTTTAGTTAAAAAGTTTATTGATTCGAACGAAACAAAAATACAAAAGTTCGTGTACCTACCTGGGTCTAGGTACATAGATATATTATTTATTAGGTATAATCATATCATACAAATCGGGCAACATTATAGGTATAGGTATAGGATTCGGTTTGAACAGGAAATTTCTTGTTTTTGTACCACGTGCATCTCGTAAACACGCATTTAAAAGTAATTGTAATTAAAAAATGTAATTGTACTTGTAATTGGAAATAGTAATTCGGAAAAGTAATTGTACTTATGAGAAGTAATGGTATTTAGATAATTCAAATAATATAATTACAAAGTACAATTCCTCCACAGATTTTGCTGCAATTACAATTCCAAATTACTTTAAGAAAAAATTATTAATTACTTTTTAACTAGGAATTACCCAGCACTGATACCTACCAATTATTACAATATCATTCTGTTAATAATTAATGAATATTTTGGGTTCTTTGTTCGAAGTGCACATATCGAGTGTTTTGGTTATAAACTTGTTGACTAGACAGAGGGAGATCAAGGTTGTTTTTTTTTGCTTAAATGTCGACATGACGTAATGTTTTATAATAATGTAAGATTCGTTGGTTTTTGTAAACGTTAATGATTTAAAAATATATAGAAACAACCGCTTTAGTTCTGGAATGAAAATATCTGGGAATTTAGAATTATCCCAACACATTCTTTAGTAATTTTATTTGGTGCAAGGAACTGTTACATTCTAAAAGTTTTCTTCCGTCTCTAACTGCCAGTGGAGCGACCATGCGCGTTGTGTATACAGATGGAAACGACAAACATCAAACATCATACGTGTTTCAGGTGCTAATACAGGTGGTTGTGTAGTTTTAAAAAAACATCATTATCAGTGACACCTCCTTATTACAGTTATTAGTTGTCAACACAATCAGGATCCTAGGGTAGGTATGTAGTTACAAATATGAATACATATTACTATGTGTCTAGAATGTCTTTCAAAAGGTAGTATTGTTAGGTTATAAAACCGGTTAAAACTGTATAAAAACATTAAATGTCTAATTACTAAGTGGAAGTATAAAAAAATAAGCATTATATCACGACTTACCTACGTGAAATAGATTATTCAATTATTTCAGTATCATAAAAATAGTAACAATTGAAATGTTTACCTAACCTACCTATATGGAATTGACTAGTTAGTGTAACTTTATTAAGTATACCTATATGGAAGTCACCATAGGTATAATTTTAAATATAAAAATATTTTGTTTACCTACCTAAATAAAGGAATTGTCGGATTACCTATTTCTACATTTTGATGTTAGCAATAACCTGTTTTCTACCTTTAGTCTCTAAATCAATTTTAATAGGTAATTGTTGTATTATATAATAGGTAGTTAGACATTAGTAGTTGCAATTCTTGACAATATCGTTTACCTAAATATTGCACCATTATTCTTATTACTTTATTGGTTGTACGAAATATTAATTAGGCTTATTAAATTTCCAATGAACTACAAAAAAAATGTAAAAACAGTTTGTAATTAAATTCTTTATTATAAAATACTGAACTTTTATAGTTCTTTTAAAATGACTAATTGTTGAAGTTTTTTTCCAGATCTTTCAAAACAAATAATTTGAATGAATAGACTAATAAATGGGTTATTATTTTTTATTCCCATGGGTCATTTAAATTGGATTGATTAACATCAATTATAATGTCATTGTTCGTAATTATCATTCTCATTAACGGATTCTATTTCTCAATAACAAACAATAAGTTTTCTCGCGGTAATATTTTAGCAAAAATGACTTTGCAACAAACAATTCTCATTCTTTTGGCATTGATTGACTCCATAAAAAAAGATTTGATTCATACTTTTTTTTAAGCATTTGATGACTAAATACTAGGCTGGAAGTGATGCTAACTTGGGGGGTTTTCTCCCTAAATTTAGGGAGAAAAAATGTATACAGGGAGTTTTTTAGGGGGAAGAATTTTTTGGGGGTATTTTTAGGGGATAAAATTTTCACATTATTTATTTGTTGACCTAGCGGGTTAGCGCTAAAATATAGATGCCTTTTTTTTAATCTCTTACTCATTAACAATTAATTTGTTGGAAATAATTCTAAAAATTTTCAGTTGTTTACTGATTTCAGTTTCATAATAATTATCAATTTATTATTTATAATTTTTGTAATAAAATTATTTTTTTAGGGGGATTTTCATGTAAATGTATTGATTTTAGGGGTTTTTGATTTAAGCTTTGGGGATAAAAATTTTTGAGAGTTGCAACAAACAATTCCCATTCTTTTGGCATTGATAGACTCCATAAAAAGAGATGAGATTCATAGTTTTTTTTAAACATTTGATGACTAAATACTAGGTTGGCAGTGATGCTAACTTGGGTGGTTTTCTCCCTAAATTTAGGGAGAAAAAATTATACAGGGAGTTTTTTAGGGGGAAGAATATTTTGGGGGTATTTTTAGGGAAAAATTTTTCACATTTATTTGTTGACCTAGCGGCTTAGCGCTAAAATATAGATGCCATTTTTTATTAAATTTCTTACTCATTAACAATTAATTTGTTGGAAATAATTCTAAAAATTTTCAGTTGTCTACTGATTTCAGTTTCATAAAAATTATTAATTTATTATTTATAATTTTTGTAATAAAATTATTTTTTTAGGGGGATTTTCATGTAAATGTTTTGATTTTAGGGGTTTTTGATTTAAGCTTTGGGGATAAAAATTTTTGAGAGTTGCAACAAACAATTCCCATTCTTTTGGCATTGATAGACTCCATAAAAAAAGATGAGATTCATAGTTTTTTTTAAACATTTGATGACTAAATACTAGGTTGGCAGTGATGCTAACTTGGGTGGTTTTCTCCCTAAGTTTAGGGAGAAAAAATCTATACAGGGAGTTTTTTAGGGAGAAGAATTTTTTGGGGGTATTTTTAGGTATAAAATTTTCACATTTATTTGTTACCTAGCGGGTTAGCGCTAAAATATAGATGCCATTTTTTATTAAATTTCTTACTCATTAACAATTAATTTGTTGGAAATAATTCTAAAAATTTTCAGTTGTCTACTGATTTCAGTTTCATAATAATTATTAATTTATTATTTATAATTTTTGTAATAAAATTATTTTTTTAGGGGGATTTTCATGTAAATGTATTGATTTTAGGGGTTTTTGATTTAAGCTTTGGGGATAAAAATTTTTGAGAGTTGCAACAAACAATTCCCATTCTTTTGGCATTGATAGACTCCATAAAAAAAGATGAGATTCATAGTTTTTTTTAAACATTTGATGACTAAATACTAGGTTGGCAGTGATGCTAACTTGGGTGGTTTTCTCCCTAAGTTTAGGGAGAAAAAATCTATACAGGGAGTTTTTTAGGGAGAAGAATTTTTTGGGGGTATTTTTAGGTATAAAATTTTCACATTTATTTGTTGACCTAGCGGGTTAGCGCTAAAATATAGATGCCATTTTTTTTTCAAATTTCTTACTCATTAACAATTAATTTGTTGGAAATAATTCTAAAAATGTTCAGTTGTCTACTGATTTCAGTTTCATAATAATTATTAATTTATTATTTATAATTTTTGTAATAAAATTATTTTTTTAGGGGGATTTTCATGTAAATGTTTTGATTTTAGGGGTTTTTGATTTAAGCTTTGGGGATAAAAATTTTTGAGAGTTGCAACAAACAATTCCCATTCTTTTGGCATTGATAGACTCCATAAAAAAAGATGAGATTCATAGTTTTTTTTAAACATTTGATGACTAAATACTAGGCTGGAAGTGATGCTAACTTGGGGGGTTTTCTCCCTAAACTTAGGGAGAAAAAATCTATACAGGGAGTCTTTTAGGGGGAAGAATATTTTGGGGGTATTTTTAGGGATAAAATTTTCACATTTATTTGTTGAACTAGCGAGTTAGCGCTAAAATATAGATGCCATTTTTTTTTAAATCTCTCAATTAATTTATTGGAAAAATTCTAAACACTTTCAGTTGTCTACTGATTTCAGTTTCATAATAATTATTAATTTATTATTTATAATTTTTGTAATGAAATTATTTTTTTAGGGGGATTTTCATGTAAATGTTTTGATTTTAGGGGTTTTTGATTTAAGCTTTGGGGATAAAAATTTTTGAGAGTTGCAACAAACAATTCCCATTCATTTGGCATTGATAGACTCCATAAAAAAAGATGAGATTCATAGTTTTTTTTAAGCATTTGATGACTAAATACTAGGCTGGAAGTGATGCTAACTTGGGGGGTTTTCTCCCTAAATTTAGGGAGAAAAAATATATTCAGGGAGTTTTTTAGGGGGAAGAATTTTTTGGAGGTATTTTTAGGGATAAAATTTTCACATTTATTTGTTGACCTAGCGGATTAATAACCCTAAAATATAGATGCCATTTTTTTTTAAATGTCTTACTCATTAACAATTAATTTGTTGGAAATAATTCTAAAAATTTTTAGTTGTCTACACTGATTTCAGTTTCATAATAATAATTTATTTATTATTTATAATTTTTGTAATAAAATTATTTTTTTAGGGGGATTTTCTTGTAAATGTTTTGATTTTAGGGGTTTTTGATTTCAGCTTTGGGGATAAAAATTTTTGAGAGTTGCTACAAACAATTCCCATTCTTTTGGCATTGATAGACTCCATAAAAAAAGATGAGATTCATAGTTTTTTTTAAGCATTTGATGACTAAATACTAGGCTGGAAGTGATTCTAACTTGGGGGGTTTTTTCCCCTAAATTTAGGGAGCGATTTCATAACTTTTTAGGGTTTTTACGCAAACCTAAAAATTCTGTTGGTGTAATTAACTGATATGATTAACTGAAATTAGATTGCATTGGTTATTAGCATGTTATTAGGTTACTAAAAATTATATTTTTGTTGAAGAAAAAGAAATAAAATTAAAAACAATAAGATTCAGAGAGGATTGGGATACATAGTGTGAACACTTGTTAGTTAGTTAGTATTTCGGAAAATCAAATTAATATTCAGTAAGAAGGGGTATATTGGTGTAGAGATCAGAAAATTCATGATGGGTAACAGGGGCTGTAACGTCATTCCTAAAAGTAAAGTTTTGTTCTTGTGTGTCTTTGAAGGAAGTGAAGATCGTTTGGCATAAAAAATTATTCTTATAATTTATTCAAATATGGTAATGAGTTCTCCTTAAAAAATGTAGTACTAACCTAATCCAATCTCCTTCCTTACATAACAGTTGTTATTATTATGTTTGTGACTATAAATAGATGCAGTAACTAGAACATGATGCGGAAAAGTAGGAGTAACTAATTGACCCACTGACGTAACCTTACTTGAACATTAATGGCATTTCCTTTATTTATTGAACTTGACATTTAACTATTGAGATAAAATATATATAGTTATTCGCGAGTTGCAGACAATGTCGAGGTAGTGTTAGAACAGGTGACATTCTTTTAATATTCTGTTGGTTTGTTGGCTTCTTCTATCTACATTGATAGAACTGTTCAGCTACTCTTACAAGAGTCGTTTTTTACTTATATACAGGGTGTTTCTGTCTTACATCGACAACGTTCTACTCCAGAGAGCTCTCGTTAATTAGGAGACCAGTTACTGGAATTTATATAAAACCGGTTTTGTTTTATGAGCAATTTTTATTTTCAATTTCGAATTTCCTGTTTCTCGGTAACCAATGAGAGCTCTCCGAGGTCAAGCGTTTCTATATAGAAACACCCTGTATGTATATATTGTAGATAATCCCATTTAAACCGATGAAAATGAAGGCGGTTTTAATCGTATTTGGTCAATTTCTATTCGACATTTAAAGGTTAACGTTCGCATTGATCCATCCATAGAGACTATAGAGAAGGGGCTTCTCAATTATGTAATCTTTGAGGTAATAGAGCAAACACAACATGATTTATTGATTTAATTATTACAGCCAGTCAAGATTATCATGGTATGCATTGATCCCTACCCCTACTTACGTTAAATATTTCGTTCGTCAGCTCCGAGGGCTTTTTGACCAGGAGTTTGATTGATTGATTGATTCGGCACTACCAGTCAGAGGCTTAGAGACCTCGGCACCTCAGCTTCTTTTGCTCTTGGTTATACCGTTTATGTGAAGAGACCAGTATCCTTTGTCAGGCTCAACATTCTTTTCGCTAGGCCCTTCTTGGAGAAATCCGCCCTTAGATACTCTAGTCCTAGGAGTCTATATCTCCAATGAGACAGTGCTTCACGTTCGGAGATAATGTTAAAGGCTGTTTCCTCCTCTTCAATGCACAACCTATGCCAATTGTATGCATGTACTTTACGATGGGAATATGAGCAAACGCTCCTTCTTTATCAAGAAATGATAGTGATATTTCTTGATTCCTTATAGAACAGTCACCAGCGGGTGTCAAATCACAGAATTGCCTTTCTTGTGGCTTTTAAATGAGAAAGTTTTCCCTTACATGTCTATCAATAAGTTTTTCCGTTATCTCTAACATAAAAAATTACATAATTATTGGCCTGAATGATATAACGTTTTCCTTGTTTGGAAAAAAAATCGGGCTCTTTTCCTGCTAGTGAGTTTCCAAAGTACTGGAACTGGATGTGTCTTCTTCTGTTGCAGATGGACTGGGATTATGCCATCTGGTCCAGAAGGATTATATGGCTCAACCGTCGCAGTTCAGTTTTCTCTGGCTTATTACGGATATACTCCAGTTCTCTTTTCTCTCGCTAGCGGAGTTGGAGGACTGACGGACTGTTCCGTTCCTGTCTCTACGGAAGCCAGTAGAATTTCCAGGGTGTCGCTACTAGTTTCAGTGTATGACCCATTAGATTTTAATAGAATTGAAAGGATCTTTGGCTAGGATTTTCTGGAGTCGAGCCATTTCTGAGGTTGTTTCCACCTCTCCACAGAATTTCTTCTCCAAGATTCCCCCTTAGCCCAACTGTTTTAAACAGCTGTTTAGTATGTTTAGTCTGCTTATTGTTTGCTTTGAACTTCGAATAACCTAAAATAGTCTAGTGGGTTAAGGTTTGGGGATTCCGTAGGCCAATCAATGGCACCTTTTTTAATTCCGTCTGTGTTAAAAAACTTGTGTTGTTGTGGTGCTTCGTCTAGCTGAAATCGTATATTATTTGACAATTATTGTCTATGTAGGTCCTTAAATTGACAACGTTTAAATTACTTCTAGTTTCGCAATTCGTAGCAGAACTGAAATTAATTCCATAGTCAATCAAAAATGTGTCAGACACTAGGGTCAATGTACGGAACGAAACTTATTTTTGATGGCTACCGCAGCGATTAGTTCGAAGTAGGGCAGTTCTGCAAAAACGTTTTCAATGGTACTTTTTTTTATTTTCGTAATAATTACATGGTGTTCTTACGAAAGCAACGATTTCGATTACTGTTTGAGAACCCATGGTTCTAGCAGTGTCGTAGCACTAGATCATGATAAATAACAAAAAGGATGTTAATTATGTAAGGGGGGAAAACTTGACTTGAGGAGAATGAGTGATTTGTAAAGATTGATATATTTAATTAGAATTTAACTTTTAATTACTTACTGTGTACTTACATTATATTGTTTATAATATAGATAATAAAACAAATCTAAATGTTGAAAATAACTATTTACAAGACACTGGACGTGATGCCTGGATTTAATTGAACAGTCCATGTGGACATGGTCCAAGTAGGTTGAAGAACCGAGATGACGTACCTGGAATTAGATAGAAAAACACTCTGAGTATTCAATTTGCCATAAATAATGATTAATTATTTAACTAACGATTAGTATAGTTGAAATCCCCAAAATTAATGAAAGTATTAATAATATACAAGGTGCATCTTATGTGTTTGAACTGTAAAGTTAAAACTTCACTTGATCAAAAATAAATGCCTAATAGTAAATATTTAGGGTTATTAGGAAAGGTGCAAGGGGCGCAAACACTCCCCAATACATGTAAGGAATATGTGGCACAAACTCTCCACAAACAATATTATAACTACTGTAAGTGGCACAAACTCTCCACAGTACAGCAAAATAATATTACACTGCAAGTGACACAAACTCTCCACAGTACAGCAAAATAATAATACACTGGAAGTGGCACAAACTCTCCACAGTACAGCAAAATAATAATACACTGCAAGTGGCACAAACTCTCCACAGTACAGCAAAATAAGGTTACACTGCAAGTGGCTCAAGCTCTCCACAATACAGGGGGGTGGAAGGAGATATAGGTGACGTGAGAAGTCACCCTGTATCAGGAATGGACAAACCGCAAGTGGCGCAAACTCTCCACAGTACAGTATAGGTATGTGAGTTAAACTGCAAGTGGCACAAACTCTCCACAGTACAGCTAAATAAGGTTACACTGCAAGTGGCTCAAGCTCTCCACAATACAGGGGGGTGGAAGGAGATATAGGTGACGTGAGAAGTCACCCTGTATCAGGAATGGACAAACCGCAAGTGGCGCAAACTCTCCACAATACAGTATAGGTATGTGAGTTAAACTGCAAGTGACACAAACTCTCCACAGTACAGCTAAATAAGGTTACACTGCAAATGGCTCAAGCTCTCCACAATACAGGGGGGTGGAAGGAGATATGTGTGACGTGATAAGTCACCCTGTATCAGGAATGGACAAACCGCAAGTGGCGCAAACTCTCCATAATACAGTATAGGTATGTGAGTTAAACTGCAAGTGGCACAAACTCTCCACAGTACAGTAGGATTGGATGAATAGGAAATGCAACAACAAATTAATGTTCTTAATAACGTTGAATATTAAAGAACTTTAAACAAAGTAATTATTAAAAATGCTTAGCAAATATATATACTCTATGTGATAAAATATCTTTTAAATTCAAATATCAAATAATAGGCAAAACTGAATTACTCTGTGAGATAGACTCACCTATTTAACTCCTGATATGCACCACAATACACACTATATTTTAATAGATTTATTTGGCTCAAGTGAACACTTTAGTTATTTTCTAGAAACTAAATCTCAAATCGTTCTTAAAATTTTCTTTCCCCTTTCGTGGCCTCGAAGACTACGTGACATTTTGATACTTTACTTATCTGTTTCAGACCATTGGTTGTTTGGTCGAGAAATGCATTTCTGAAATATTAGGCTATACCCATGATTTAATTCATTTTACTTGGTACGAAAACTATTTTAAGAATAACAGGGTGAGAAAAAAAAATTGTCTTACAATTATTTTTTGAAAAGTGTTTTAAATCGTGCTTAAGTATTTGCAAATATTGATTATTGAAGTGAAATCTTTTTTGATGGAAGAGGCAAAATTTATGGGTTGGTGACGACACCGATCTGCTAATGTAACGTGCTGCGCCTGGACTTTATCATGTGCGTGTTTATAAGGGATTAATTTATTTGTAGAAATATTCTATCGTAGACGTACGCTGAAATTTTTACAAGGAATTCATTTATTTGTAAACATTTCAGTATCATTGACGTACGATGAAATTTTTAGAAGTGTTGATTTTTTTGCAAAATTTTCTATATGCCATGAGCATACGATAATATTCTTATAAGAAGTTAATTTAATTGTAAAAAGAACACCGCAAATTGATCTCACATGGCCATTGAATATCCCTTATTCAGTATAAAAAAATAAAAATGCCACTATACAGGGTTGGGATAAAGTATGGAACCAAGTAAATATCTTTTAAACGAAAAGAACGATATTTATGAAAATTTGCAGGCAAGTGCAATGGAATAAAGTGCATCTGATGTACATTTTTTTGTTAATAATATACTTCCGGTTTAACCGGAAATGCCATCAACGCAAAAGTTGAATATTTTTACAAATTTTGAAAGAACTTGTTATTTTGAATTCATACATCCTAAGTTTAGTGTAAAAAAATTGTAAAAACGAGGAATAACTCACTGTTAGTTGTACAATAGGTGTACAGTGTACAGTGTACAGGAACAAAATTACTTCAAATGTTCAAAATGCTCGCCGTTTACTTGCTGACAATATGCCATCCTATTAACAAATTCTTGAGTCACTCTTTCCAAGACTTCTCCACGTATTAGTTCACATTCATCAATAATTCTTTGTCTCAATTCCTGTAAGTTTGTTGGTCGTCTAACGTAAACACGTGATTTTAGAAAGAAAAAAATCTAACGGGCTAAGATCCGGAGAACGAGCAGGCCACTCTATGAATCCTCTACGTCGATTTGGAAAATTCGCATCCAGAAAATCCCTAACCCGTCTATCATAGTGGGGAGGTGCTCCATCTTGTTGAAACCAAACATTTTGTGGTAATTGCCCATTCTGTTGAAGTGCAGGAATAATTTCGTTATTTAGTAGATCCAAATACTTGTCACCATTCAAGTTTCCGTCGATAAAAAATGGGCCTATAAGCCTATTTTCGACAATTCCCATCCAAACATTTAACTTCTGTGAATGCTGGGTATGTGCTTCATGAATCCAATGAGGATTCTCATTTGACCAATACATTGAGTTATGGCGATTAACTGTTCCATTTAAACAAAAAGTTGCTTCATTGGAAAAAACTGTGTTAGAAGCAAAATTATCGTCGACATTACAGATGTCCATTAGCCGTTCGCAAAATTCTAACCGTCAGTCAAAATCATCGTCTGACAATTCTTGAACCAACTGTACCTTATACGGATGATACTTTTCACTTTTTAATATCTTTCCTACAGAACGTCGACTGATACCATGGTTTAGTGCCAAATTTGTGGTGGAAGTTTGAGGTGATTCTTCTAAATCGATTGCAATATTTTGTTTAACAGTTTCGTTCGTTGCAGTCCACGGTCTTCCAGGTTTTAGCAAATTTTTTACCATCCCAGTTGTATTAAAACGTTGTAATGTTTTAGTTACTGTTGAGCGTGATATAGGATTTCTCTCCGGATGCAAATTATTAAAAATATGACACACTTCTTCATGAGTTCTAACACGATCACCAAAACCGATCATCATTAAAATTTCAATACGCTTAATTGAACCATTCTAAATTGTAAAATTTATTTCCGTCAATTAGAATTTGACACTTGAAGAACAAAAGACGTACTAAACAGTACTCATTTATTTATTACTATGCATACAAACAACATCAATTAGTTTATCTAAATAGTTTTTTGCTCTAATGCAAAAAACTCAAAGGAGGTTGATTAAAGTGCTATATTCCTCGTTTTTACAAATTTTTTTACACTAAACTCAGTATGTATGCATTTAAAATAACAAGCTCTTTCAAAATCTGTAAAAATATATAGGGTGTCCTATTTAAATTGAAGAAGTCGATGGCATTTCCGGTTAAACCAGAAGTATATTATTAACAAAAAAATGTACATCTGATGCATTTTGTTCCATTGCACTTACCTGCAAATTTTCATAAATATCGTTCTTTTCGTTTAAAAGATATTTACTTGGTTCCATACTTTATCCCAACCCTGTATGTATTTAGCATGCTATATATGGTCTTTATATTTGAGGACAATCTGGATAACTACTATTATCCAATAAATTGTATAATATACAATAACTGAAACTAAAATATATTTTTTATGTTAAATTACTCGATAAAAAATAATTAATGACGTTCATATGTAAAAACTGATTACAGCAACGTATTAAAAATTTAACAATTTCATCGACTACTTAAACTAATAACAAAAAATTATGGAATTTAACCTACGAATTCTCTAAATATAGGGTGATTTATAATGAATTTTATATTTACGATTCCCTATTTTTTTGTTTCACACTATATATGATCGTCAAGTCATATCTGTTTTAGTATTCATAAAGCTAGAAATATAAAATTGTATATTACATTATGAGTGAGGAAATACTTTTCACACGAGTGAGAAAAATCACTTTCGTTCAAGTGCTGTACACTATTTTTCCTACTACCTACGCGATATTTTTTACGAATCGTATTTCACTTGAAAAAGCTTTAGAATTGGTGCATAGAGAGAAAAAATTGTTAACTAACTCTGCCCGTCTCGCTTGACATCTTTTTATATAATATGTCCGCGTGGCTTCTCGAATATTCGAGGGTGATTGATGAAGATCGGTCCGATCTTCGCTGCGACCTCCTATTCGTCGCCAGTGGCGTCTCAAGTTATTTTATTTGTATTTTATCGTTAATGTATGAATTGTGCACATTTCCTATTTGAGTATAATTGATACATTTAAAAGCACGCCCCGCAAAAAATAATATCGCGTGTCGCAAGCGATCTGCGGATCTCATGTTGGACAACCCTGATATAGTACAAATCTGGACGCTGCCAATGAAATAACTGTAAATATCAACCAAACGATGAAGAGTTTTGCCAGCGTCTGATGATGTTTGGGAACAGATGACTTCCTATGACTTGACACTGATTTCATTCGGATTTATGGATTAAATTCCTTAAAATGAGGAAAAATATTGTTCCTTTTAGTATTTATATCACATGCAGATACTACCAGTTTACGTTAAAATTGTGTTTTTAATTGAATACAGTCAACATCGCAATCATTCAAGTAGTGCCGGATTCAGTTGCATTGCACACTAACATCTGGCGTAATATTTACCAACATGGACATCAATGTCAATGGCACTCAGATGTTTAACGTAGCCGTGATATTTTCCGTCTCGATTAATATAGGGTGCGTAAAACATCATGTTTATAATTAGAAATTTAGTTCTGTCGGACAAATTCAGTGGATTTCCCTACCGATGAAATTAGTGTAACTTGGAGTAGTTCCAGTTATGACAAATTCACATTCTATATTATCCACAAAATTCCTTACTATAAGACATGTTCTTACTCGATTTAGCTTTATTTTAACATTGATAATACTATAGTTTTACATCGGAACTTTACAACCTCTTGAACTAAACAATAGCCCAGACAGTACAAGTACGTACCTAAAACGTTCCCAGGATGTCCGTTATCAGACATCCGAAGTCCCAGGAACGTCCGTTTCAGACCCTTAGCCATCCTCAGGATGTCCTGAGGACATCTTATGTTACTAAACCATAAGTCCCTTGGAACTCCTAATTAGAACATCTCAAGTACGTCCCCTTAATTTTGGTAATTGACCTCCCAAGTACGTCCTTTTATTTTTTTAATGGACCTTCTTAGAATCTTTTTCATGGACACAGGAAAAATCATTAAAAATAAATACCATAATATCTCTGTATATATTTAATCAAATATTTATATTGTACATTTATATGTATATAAGGACCAAGGACCACGACACGATAATTTTTTAATAAAAAATTAAAACTTTGAAACTATGAAAAAATTATCCTTTGATGAAATTCTGATGTCACACCATTTTGCCAAAAAAAATACATCTTAAAAATTTTATAGAAGGGTGTCCTGGTCGTTAGTGGGCCACAATGTGTATATAATATGTATAGTAGTTTTACATTTGTTTTATTTTCTTTTGCTTGAATTCTCTCCCTACTTCTTTTTATGAAACTCTGAATCGCCCCCTCCACGTCCTTCCGGTTGAAATTTTATTACACTTACTTGCAGCATAAATTGTAAATAATTGTGGTTTCTAATAATGATGTGTATTATTTTCTAATTTTTTATTCTAATTTGTGCGTCCCTAGTACGTACAAATTAGGTTTGGGACATAGGGACCAACTTAGGATTCAATATGGACGTCCTAAGGGTATCCTGTGCTGTATGGGAGACATAGATGATAAAATCTACAAGTCTACACTGCGAATACTATTTAAAAAATACAAAATTTTAACTCTTTCGGATCTATTTATTTTGGAATCCGTTTGTTTGGTTTGAAAAACATTCACAATTGAACTAAAAGACCAGTTCATGATTACCCTACAAGAAGAAAGGATTTTGATGTTTACTTAACAGTGCCCACCTCTGACCTGGAAAAAAATTCCATCACTTTTAATACTAAAAAATTATACAACCATCTGCCGTTAAAATTAATAGTGGTTAAATATACAATCAGTTCCTAAGAGTGACGAACACACTACATTGTACCTAAAGATGCTCGTCACAAACAAGTTGCTCGCAGAACGTCCAATCTACTTCAAGATTTAGTGGTTCGTTTGTGTTTGTGGAGGATCCAGTTTTGTCCGACCATAAAAGTAAAGCAAGCCTAAACAAAGGGACGTCCAAATTGAACAACGTTCGTCGAGCATATTTCTTTGATGTACCCACTTTTGATGGTTTGTTTGTCAGTGTTTGCAGTGTTCGGCATGGAGGGGCTCGTCGCATCAGTGAGGACGCACCTTTAGACTTTATGTTATGTTAATGATTTTATTTTTTACCTCTAAGTTGTTTTCTGAGTTCAATATATTTTTTAACAGCTTTGAGACTGATGGTATTTCCGAATATAATAAAATAATTTTTTTAAACACTCAGTACTTTCAAACACTCAGTTAAAGCGCAATATAAATCATTTACGTCGTTTATATACGCGTAAGAAGTGTGCCAAGAGTTCTTCATCTTCATGAAAATAGCGGTAAAGAACAATTATCCACATCTGGAGATAATTGCATGTAAAATTTTAAAGAAAACTTTTTAATCATTAAATGAACTTGGAAGAATAAGCACCATAGCGTCGTTAATGTGATCGGTAGTTAGAAACGTCTATAATGAGAATTTGGTTTACATTTTAATAATAAAAGATGTTAACTTGTCTTACAGATGAAACATATTAGTGACGAATGCTCTATAGGCCAGTGAAAATCGACACAAAGCTTCGCTAAATTCGCAAAACATGATGTATATTTTTGGACCCATTAATGCTATATATACCCAAGTTTGCAACTCTCAAAAAGTTGTGGAAACATTTTAACACACCAAAAACTGCGAAATTTTTGGCCTTGTTTCAAATTCCGCTCCATATCTCCTAATACATGCATTTTTCGTCAAAAGCTACTTTATACGTTTTTAAGAACATTAAATTTGTGACAAATTAAGATCAATCGGAACTCTGTAGGTCAATTGGTTAACAAATTACGGCGAAAAGGCTGAGACAGAGAGAGACTTTTGCTTAGCAGTAAAAGGCCACTCATACTGTTTGCTGAAGACAATGAAAATATACAAAGTGTAACTGCCAAATTCAAAAGTGCCCCTGAAAAACTTGAAGAAGGCCCGACCGCAAAACTTTGGGTACTCTACTATCGAATGACCTTACTCTTGAAGCAGTTCATTCAAGCCGAAAGGATGGGAGATTGGAACCTTCACCTTCGAATAATCAGCTAAATGGTTCCATTATTTCACTCGTCTGGACGCTTCCTCTATGCGAAAAGTGCTCGTTTATATTTACAAGATATGAGCACTCTGCAAGACCGGATGGACCAAACAGAACATCAATTCAAATCAGGTCTGTGGTCTGACATGACAATTGAACAGGTATTGATGCGTTCAATGAAGAGCCAGGGTGGTCTAACCCATGGCAGAGGTATCTCTACAAGTGTGTTCTCTCCTTGGACGGGAGGGAATGTATATATGCTGAATATTTGTGAAGAGCTAGAAGGGTATTGGGATATTTTCTGCACAACAAGTGAACAGTATGTTGTAACGGTAAAAGTATGCTTTTAGCTGGGCGCCAATTTGTAACGGTATATGCTGTACCTCACAGGGCACCAGCTCGAAGGGCTCCGGCTAGAGACTCCTCTCAAGGGTGATTCGACCCCAAGTTTATGCTGCACAGGTGCTACAGGAAGGTTGTAAAAGTTGAGGGCGCCACTACCTTTTTAACGATGAAAACTACAAAAAACTAAGGCGGAAAAGGTAGAAACCCTTGTAAAATTTAGATAAAAGTTAATAAAGAAAAGTGACCCCGGGCGGTATCTCCCTCAACTTTTATAGTTGAGGATTTCTAATAAAAAAGAATTAAAAACAAATTTACAATTTATTCTGCCACAGGAAATGAACAACGGAATTTAATAGAGGAATTTGTACTTTTATAGGTACTTAGCTTAGATGAAGTGGTTTCCTGGAGAAGAAGTCAGGTCTTGATCCGAACTGATGAGTTCTGTTCTAGGGCGGTAGTTTGAGCTAGGGCTGTATCCTTGGCTATATTATTGGGGTTATATTCTTCGGTTTATATCCTCAGCGTTATATTCTATCCTAGGGTTATATTCTCGGCGTTAAATTCTCGGGTTATATCCTAGCCTAGGGTTATATTCTCGGGTTCTATCCTAGCCTAGGGTTGTATTCTTGAGTTATATACTAGCCTAGGGGCTGTGCTTACCTAGAAGTACAAGTGGATCAGGGATATGTAGGAACTTGAATGTAATGGCACATTATGTTGGTCAGCTTTTCAGGTTAAAGAAAAGGAAGGCAGTTATTTGAAAGTCAAAAAATTGAATTAATTTACTGAAAGCTTTCCAACGTTATATGTTCCATGTTAAAACAGTAAAAATAGCAATTATCGACTGAATTAAAAAAATATACTAATGATCCGAAAGAAACTAATAATAGCAAAAAGTTATTTATTTAGTTATATGAAAAAATATCGTGCTTAGGAAATATATGAAACCGGCACTGGCGTTGCGAAAGAATATTTTATAGGTTAGCGGTTTATAAAAGTGTTATTTTATAATTAAGAGTTATTTCGCAACTGAAAAAGCTTGAAAATGTTTGTATAAAAGTAAAACAGTGGATTATAAAAAAATATTTGACTTAAAACTACCATATTAGTATAAAAGAACAGTTTATGACCACGTGTTGAATTTAATTTCGTCTATCTCTGTAAAAAAATAAAGAATGCATACGAAAATTATATCAGACAGTACTTTAGAAGAAGCTTATTAATTATAAATTATGATTTTGGACTTACCACAGCAAAATTCATAAGATAGGTACTTGAGATATGAAAGATAGCGAAAGATGTGTCCCCTTCGGTGGTCGTTAACAAAAAGGGGTGTTTAACGTGGCGGTGTGCAAAAAATGGAAGCGTCCGTTGGCAAACGTCAATTGTCTTACGTTCGGGGTAGAAGAGTTTGGGATCACAGAACTATAATTGGATGTGGCTAGTGACGACGAGCGCTAATTAAAAGGATTTATTCTGTAAAATCGAAACAGGTCGATAGACATGTTACAATGTCGATATGCGACCTACGCAAATTGCACAAGGTGAAAATACTGAAAGGATGGTTCAATAAGTAATTGCTGAGTTTAGGAACACCAAACCCCCAATGACGAATGATCGATCCTCCACCAAGACAATGCAAGTACCGCCACAACTCGAAAAACTATTGAGGCTTTTACTTGATGAAGATCCATACTAAATGATGAAATAAAATAATTTAATTTGCTTAAATCTCCATTATAATTTAAACTAACGTTCAATTTAAAATTTGTGACGCGCTTCGCTAACACAGTAGCTTTAACAAACTAGTGACAAATTAAATTGTTTTATTTCATCGTTTAACAAGAATTGTATCGAATTTTATAACATGTTCTACATGAGAATCATTTTTTGCAAGACATACATCATTCATCCAATCGTTTCTGTAAGGATTGTCTACTCTTGAACAAATTATGGGGTAATTTTGAATTTCATTACATGCACCTCTATCTATCCTACAGCTAAATACGATTTTGTAATGATATTAACTAGCCGGTATTACTTTTTATGTTTTTGATTTTAATAGAGAGTTCTTTTAAATTATTCATTAACAAGATCATTATCTCCTTATGTAAACACGAGTACTATTTTTATTAGATTTTTTAGTTAAAATTGTGAACAGACCGTGAAAAGTAGAAAGTACTTGCACTCAAGGTAATAATAGTTGTTGTTTTTTTTTGTACAAACATCATTACCTTCTCCCTTGTTTGTTTCGAATAAACAAGTAGATATTACGAAAGCAACACTTTCATTTTTCTAACAATAATGTAAAAATCGAAACGTGCATTTGTGAGAATTACTCGATTGTCAAGAATTTTGTGGTACGATGTTTTATTCATAACACTATTACAAAAAGTACAGAAAAATGAAAGGATTTTTACAAAAGTATTCGGACAATTCCACTCCTGTACAATTTGAATGATTTGATTGAATTTATGTTTTTTGAGGTAAACATTCACTGAGAACTATTTGCCTCCTTCTTTTACTTAGTTCCTGCGGAAAGTATCGGAGACCAGTAGTTTCTTTAGCCCTATTCCTGGAAGAAATTTTAGAATTTTCGCAGGTTTCAGTTTAGACAAGTCTTCCTCTTCTATCCAGGTGTTGTGCCCTGGGATTCTGTAGATCTGTGCAGGTATTTGAATGGAGGTTTTTACAATTCTACAGAATCTACATTCTTGGTGCTCCACTAGTTTTAGCTTTATAAGGTGACAGTTCAGGCAAAAGTGTTCTGTTAGTATACCTGTCATAACTTTTAGTGCAGTCTTATGCATTCATTTGTTCCCACCTGGTTGTAGTTTTCCATGAGTATCTTTGATTGTCTTAGCCTTGGTAAATATTTCCAATGGTCAGATCTTCTCCTCTTTTCGTCGTTGCCTATTTCTCCCAATATTAATTTGAAGCTGATATCGCAAAAAGGTTTTTCACCCCAAAAACCTGTTTCAGCCTCTCTCTTCGCTAGTTCATCTGCTATTACATTTACTTCTAATCCAGTGTGTCCTGGAAGCCACAGTAAGGTGATGATGTGGTTCTTACCTAGTTCATTGAGTTTTTCTAGACATTCCCATACCATTTTAGAAGTGATTCTACAAGAACTCAATGCTTTAATGGCTGCTTTACTATCCGACAAAATGATAATCCATTATCTTCTATATCGCTTATCAATATTGAACTGGGTACACTTTCTTATGATACTTGGGGTTTTTCGTTGCTCTTGTATTGCATATACAGGATTGTCTTTGAATTCTGGAGAATGGATTCATAAGTGATGATTGGTCTCTCTATAGCTCAGGATCCTTGGGTTACAACCCAAATTTTTCCCTGCCAGGTTCAAAGTATTATATTTTATATACCAGGAAATCGTACAAAAAATTGGGAGACCTTAGAAGGGTTAAAAATAATGATAGCAGTTCATATACAATGTATGCTTTACTAACTTCGTTAAAAATTAAAAATTGTGTTTTATTTATAATTATTATTGAACGACTTATGGGAAATGAATCAAAATTTTATATCAGACGTCATTGAACTTTGGGGAAGTCATTGCTTTTTCTTACAGTACATGTCATAGCGAAACTCAACAGTTTTTTAAGTTTAAAATATGTAAAATTTTGTTGGGTTATGTAATTTATCAACTTTTCATTATACAAAAACTTGATAAGATAAAATGTATATAGCAAATATTCATGTATTGTTCAATGATATTTTTTTATTCTGTATGTGATCAATTTTTAAATAACCACTTTTAAATTAAATTATTTATAGTTGATCATTATAAAATTTTAGAAGTATGTTGAATGAACAGATCAAATTGAATCTAATAATAGCGAATCCTTATACGATACCAATATTAACAACAAAGGATTAAAAATCCTTATCAACGATATAAGAGATATTTTATTTGTTCTGGCATTGTCTGTTAGGTAATTCTTTATTTCTAATCAATGTTTTGCAGCTTTTTTAAATCATTCTATGATAAGCGGTGATACATCATTATAATATACAGAATGTCCTACAAGTTTAATATATCATCTGTTGAATCGAAACTAATTCGACGATACTTATGTTACTTCGTGGGAAGGATTAATAAATTTGTCCGTTATAAGTTTATGCCACAAAAACGTTTTTTGTGATTCTTCATTTTGAGGTTAAGTTGTGGTTTTATGTGTGGGAATCGCTATTATTAGAAAATTATTGAATGCTGCTGTTTTTCTTTGTGAATTTGAATTATACAAAGAGACCAAAAACAATAATAATAATAAATAGGTAATCATGTTAATTTTTTTTCAGTACTTTTTGTAAAAAGTATATATAAAATTCCTTGATATGGTTTAAACTGACTAGATTGTATTTTTTATAAATAAAAATAGCAATTTGTCAAGTTCGATAAGATCTACTTCAATAGACAGGTATATGTAATTATTAGCTATTTTTAAAGATTATAAATTTAACACTTATATCAATCTCAATTTAATAACAACATAATCTAATCGCAAGTATGATTGTTCGTTAAAATCGAAAGAATTTTGCTAAATTACAGATTTGACTTTCTGCATAAAGCTCGAACATGATTCCTTTAAGTTATGGTTATTTCATCTAATTTGTCCAACTGCAAGTACCACAATTGATTGCACAATTTTTAATAAGCACCCCCATCACTGAAATATTTCTTCTTTTTGCCAATACTGCACTTAATATTGTGTCAGATTTTTAAAAAGATAATCGCTGTTTTAATTTTTTCTTATAATCGGTAATTACATCCTTTTTGGACTCCCATGTGAATTGCCGAAACGTTTTCTCATGTAACGTAGTGTAATTTTGTTTCATATTGTAATCTTGGGGAACCGATAGTGCTCGCATACAAACAATGCACTGACGTTTATTATTATTGTTTGTGATTTAATAGATTAATTTCCAACGGTCATATGAACTCGATGTTTGTTCGTTGAAGAGTATTCCACATAAAAAGACTAGAATTTATGCATACTGCACACTAGTGCAATTATCAACTAACTCCGCACTTCCCGCTTGACTTAACTTTCTTATACAGGGTTAGATTAAAGTATGGAAACATCTGAATATCTCACTAACGGAAAACTATAAAAATATTTTAACGCACGTTACAAGGTTGCCATAGGAGCATATTTTCACGTTGCGACAAAACTTACAGGGTGGTTCTGAAAAGCGTAGTGACTTCAATGAATGATTTTTTAAATTGAACACCCTGTATATTATATCATTTTATGAATCCTTTCGACTTCTAGATTAACTTTGTTATGAGGTACCCTATGCCCAAATTCTATGGTTACGCAGATATCGGCACTTTAATTATTGCAAAATGTTTATTCTAGTATTACAACTTGATTCCAATTAGTAATAATAAATAATCAACATTGAAAGAAATATAGGTAACCCAACAAATTCTAAAGTAAATGTTCAAAGTGCAAACTGACAGTATCCAAGTCTTTTAGAAAATTGTCCAATTGAATCACGTAAATATGTGTGTGGTATCAGGTTTACCTCTTTCAAAATACGATTTTGTAGATCAACTGGTTTATTTTTGTAAATTTTATTTTCAAGGTATCCCCACCAGAAAAAATCTATGGGGGTCAAGTCCGGTGACCGAGCCGGCCATTCTATCGCTCTTCACGTCCTATCCATCTCTGTGGAAACACTGTTTCCAGATAAGTACGTACAGCCAGGGTGGAATAGGGGGAAGCACCATCTTGTTGATACCATAAGTCATCAGAAAGTAATATGGGATTGTTAGGATTGGAAAATGTGGCTGCTATAGTTGCCACAATATTATTTCTTAATAGGTCCACATATCTGTTACCAGGTCCGATTATGTGATTATTAATAATCCCTTCCCCCAAACATTTATTTTCTGCGGCCACTGCGTGTGTCTCTGTTTACTTCTCCGTTGAGGCAAGACGTTGCCTCATCAGAAAATACATTTTTTTTTTCAAAATTAACATCAAGGTTCCTTTTTTCTTCAACCATTTCACAAAACTGTAATCTGCAGTCTGGATCATCTTCTGTACGTTCTTGATTGTAGTGAATTTTATAGGGTTTCATTTTTTCTGACCACGGACGTCTGAGCGATATTGTTGTCTAGCGACAACTGGTTTGAAGATATTTGAGGACTTTTCCTCAACTTGGAGTAGCACATTAAGTTTTGTTTCATCATCTGTAGCAGTTTTTGGCCTGCCAGGTTTAAGACAATTCTTAACGTTTCCAGTCTCTCCATATCTCTTGACAGTTTTGAAAACGGTTGATCGGTTAATAATGTGTTGAGGATTCAATTCATTAAATATGCGTTCAACTTCTTCATACGTTCTTTCCTTGTCGCCAAAGCCCCGAATGATTGTAAGAGCACCAAGTTTGAATATTTTTAACACAATCTTACAATATTCTTTATTTACTGTCTGACATTTAGCCAAAATAGACGCTTGTGAGTCTTAGTGGAGGGCCTAATAAATAGACCCACTCATCACAAACCTAGCCTTCTGTCTGACATTCTGGCAAAAATTCCTAGTGTACAACAACGCGATAATAGAAAAAACTGTCAACGCCACTTTTACATTTTGATCGACTTTGACGTACTTATTTCAGCTCAGTTTGAAGGCTAATGTCGAAGATTTTTGACTGGTTTGCATTGCAACATCACCAATTACAATGCTTAATTCTAGCGCGTCTTCAACAAACCATTATTCACAGAAAACACAGGTCTTTCAGCAACGCTTTTCGTGCTCAAAAAATCATTTGAAATGGTACGAATTGATTGGGATTGATACTCAAAAATTTCAGCTGTTACATCTCTCAGATTCACAGGGTTCACCTAAGGGTGAACCCTGCAAAAACTGCGCTCATTCCCTTCACTAGGAAAAGGAAGATTGAGAGACTAAAACTGCCAAGCCTCTTCAACGTGCAGCTGTGTCTTGGCCATGAAGTCAAGTATCTGAGCATAATTCTGGACGCAAAACTAACCTGGAATTCACACCTACATGACAAAACCAATAAAAGGAAAATGGCCCTAATGGCTGCCAAACGGGAGATAGGAAACACATGGGGACTAAATCCACGGATCGTTCACTGTGCTGTGGTGAGACCCATGGCTTCCTATGGAGCCTTAGTTTGGTGGCCAAAAACAGATCAGAGGAAAGCCGAACTGGAACTATCGAAACTTCAAGAGGCTTGCCTGTCTGTGCATAACGGGTGCGATGACTGCGGCAATGGAAGCCTCTTTATCTGCAACTAAAGGCGGAAGCGAGAATGCCTGCACACAGGCTTGAATGCAATGGGAATTGGCACGAAGGAACCAACACCCATAGTTATTTCAGAATCACAAACTCGCTTCTTGAAATGAGAAGTAATAACATGTTGGCCACAGTTATCGACAACCAACCATACCATATCCAGCGAAACTGGGATGGGCTGGAAGCATGTAGACAGGAAGGAACGTTGGTGTACACAGACGGATCTAAAACTGACATAGGAACAGGAGCTGGAGTCCATGGTGTCAGACCCAGGTGCAATGTCCACGCATCGTTGGGGAAGTTTGCATCTGTATTCCAGGCAGAAATCTTCGCTATCGACACGTGTTTGCAAATGATCATGGAAAGGGGCTATAGAGGCCAAAATATCTTCATACTCTCTGATAGTCAGGCAGCACTGAGACCTTTAGCATGTCCCCAGATCAGATTTAGACTGGTTTGGGACTGCCCACAGAAACTTTTAACCTTGTCAAACCATAATAGAGTAACTATGAAGTGGGTTCCGGGGCACTAGGGTAATGTAGGCAATGAAAAGGCAGACAGGAGGGTCTGAAGCTGCATTCACTGGTCCTGAACCAGTATTTGGAATATCAAAATCTGCTGCACGTGGTTGTATATATCGGTGGATTCAAACTAAACATCGGACGTACTAGAGACACGTGCCGAAACAGGAACACAGCAAAAAACCCGTGGAGTCGCTGACTAACGAAATATTAAACCTCAGCAGGGGCCAGATGAGGAAAGTGACGGAATTATTCACCGGTCACTGTACCCTAAGGAAGCATCTGTCGGTTGTGCATGGAAGAGGAGGAAACAGCCTCTCACATTATCTTCGAATGTGAAGCAAGAAGGACCTAGTGAAAAGACTGTTGAGCCTGATAAGGACTACTGGTCTCTTCAAATAAACGGTATAACCAAAAGTACAAAAAGCCTAAAGGCGGAAGTGCCGAGGTCTCTAAGCCTCTGACTGATGGTGCCGAACCAATCAATCAATCTCTCAGATTTACACAACGATTTACAGACTCCACTTCCTTCATTTTAGCAAAATTAAGTTCAGTTGATGGTCAGACCTCTCGACCTCTTTTCATGGCATCGGGACAATTAATTCCATTTGCAATGCGAAATTTAAGACAGGTTCTTTGTTCGATGAAGTGAGCGGGCTTTTTTTAGTATTTAAATTAAAATACTACATTTGTAAATCTGCAAAATGCCTTTTATAGAGTGCATGGTTGGAAATCCTAATTTATTGAATAAAAAGTCAGTGATTCTCGCAAAACAAAAATTTAGCCTCCCAACAGGTAACCACCCACTCGATTGTTTCGATATTCAAATGTAGACGTGTAGTTCCGGTAATCTCGGTTTACCGGATGTTAGACAGTGACTGACGCATGTACAACTACTATCCGACCATATCACACCGCTGGATGTTATGGTTAATTACATTTCGCTTTTTATACACGCGAAGTGTCGGCGAACTGCAACAACTGGATGATAGAAAACAATGAAAAAAATAATACCAGGTTACATAAGGAAATCTCACGTTGATTTTTTTTGTTTGATTTGGGAAATAATTATATCTTTGTACGTAGTCGTAATACAAATGTAGGATTTTTACAAACGACATTATAAAACTATCATAAGTATACATGGTTTCCAAGTAAGTGACAATGTATAGCTACAGTATATGATTATAATCCATAATAAATCCGGTTACATCAAATAAATATCTGGCGCTTCGAATGGCTTTATTCATACAGGATGTTATTTATTCATCGTTTTAGCAAATTTCTTTTTGTAGTCCCTACTTTAAAAAAATGGGTAAAAAAATGAAACTTTGCTTAGATGGCCATGACTTTAAATCTGGATGTATTTTTTAATGCCGAAGTGCTAACTAATATTTCCAGAAATTTTTGAAAATGTGTGTTTTACCATATTTGGTTGGTACATTTTTATTTTCAGGGACGCACAAACTTTTACCAACAATAACTTTTTGTCTAAAAACCCTCGAATAATAAGTTTCCCATAATAGTGCATACTTTGGGAATATCACTGTATAAAAGTGACTAATCGTCAAACTTCTTCGAATCAGTATTGTTGTAAAAGCAGAACAAGTAACGTAAAATAAATTTAAACAAAAGAAACATCAAGAGGCGATCAAACATATGGTAGCATGTGGGGAGGTATTGATTTTTGATTATATACAGGACGTCATAAAATAGGTTGAATATAGAGGTAACGGATTTTTTTTCTTTCCGGTGATAATTCAATTAATAAAAATTCACCATTTCAAGAACGATTATTGGAATTTTTAATCTTATCTTCAAAGTAATCCATTATCTGTATCCAAATGATGGTAGGTATTAATAATAAAAAAATTCTGTTACACTCAATTAAGTTTTAGATACATTTCACTTGTATCCAGTAATTTTTTAAAGATCAATTACACAAAATGAGATAAGGTAGAATTAGTTTGATAAGATAAAATGTTCATAAATGATTTCATAGGCAAAAAAGCTAAAATAATCGTCTATGCTTCTGTGGCATAACCGTTTCAAGTATAAAAAGTGAGTATTTTTTCTTTCAATTACAATACTAGTGAAAACTTATTTAGCATATCGGAAGATCCAAACTAGATAATCGTATGAACCATTAACGCTATATTATTTTGAAACTTTTTATGCATGCAATGAACTGACGAAATCCCATTGACTAACTTTCTAATTGGTCTAGCCAGCGATTATACATAATACATTTATACCAACATACTTAACTCATTAAAAGACCTACCAACTTTACGTTTAATGTCATATTTTTTAATTATTCTTTTAACTTTATAAAGCATAATATTTATATTTTACATATTTTTATAGCGATAAAGATACTCAGTGAGACCGTCTTTATATTCATGTATATTAGTGGTCTCCTTTTTTTTCTTCCCTATCCCTAAGGTTAATATTTTGCTAGACTGCTACTAGCTAGTATTAAAATATTTAAATAATAATAATTAATATATTGTAAAAATGTACATACAGGGTGTTTCTAAATTCATGCGAAAAAATTCAGGAGGTCATTGCCCGTATAAAATTATGACAATTATGACAAAATTTCCTCATCCCTACACCTTCCGATATATTACCCCTAAAAGTGCCGAGTAAAATTGAGTTTTCATTTTTCCCCCAAATTCAAAATACGCAAAGACTAACCACCGATATTTTTTCAACATTCCTGTTACATTATAAAGGGGTGAAATTATCAACCCCTACTTTATTTAATATCAAATCATTTTTTCTAGATTGAGTTTTGTGAAATAAAAATATTATTTAACATCTCTGTTCTAAGCAATACCCCAAATAAATGAAGTAGCTTAAAGTTAGGTTAGACAAGGTTGGATTGAGATTCTAAGACTAACTTTTTGGATTCGGTTGAGTATGGTCGAGATTATGTAGTCTAGTTTATCAAAATCACCTGTTTTCCAGAATCTGTCAGGACTTTTTTATTTTGCAATTTTTAATTGAAAATAGTTGTTATCTACTTTATCAACATTATTATTATTTTGTTACAGTTAAGTCATGGAGGATAACGTGTGGGCTCGTGACCATACAGATGGTTACATTTTGGGACGAATAACTGAACTACTAGAAGATGGAGTTGAAGTTACACCGCAAAGTTCCAAGTACCCCAAAAGGATTCTTCCTTTTAGTGAAATCTTTAGAGCCAATTTGGATGAAATTAAAGATTACGATGACAATTGTAAGTAGATTTTATATGCAATTGTGCAGTTTAAGTGGTTGTCTAGAAGCTTAAATTATATTGTATACCTTCAACAATACTGAAAAATTATGCATTTTGCTTAAACGCAATATTTCTTTGAACCGAATTTGACTAACTTTAAACTTTTTATATGAGAAAAAATGTAGGATGACTATTTTGTTTATAACTTCATGTTTAGATAAAAATTAAAACTGAAGATAACAAAATAAATGAACCAGACCAGGGGTATATTTAATGTAACGCCTCTTCGAAATCGGACTGTACAAATTCATTAAAGGTTTTTCATCTGGATCCGTTGCACTAAGGGCGATGCGCGATTGAATCGTTTCAATACGACCGTAAACGTAAACTTTTTAGATATTTTTATGATCCGTTTATAATAGACTTTCGCATACTACTTGTTTTTTAAGTAATTTAAAAATCTTCCTCAAGTCCATTGAAACCTTGCAAAAGTCATAAGAAGTACTAATCTCGTTTAGAATTATCTATTATTAATTACAGATACCTACCATATTTTTATTATACAGATACATTCAAATAAAAACGGAACATAGGGGTTTAGTGTATTCGCCGATCTAAATAGTCCACCAATAAAACATTTCTATAAGTTCACTTCAATGAATATCAAGTATTGATCTGGACAGCTGGATTCAAAATCACTGTAAAAAAGCCCGCCTCTTCTCCTTCCAAATTTGTTAGTTATGTGCGAGGTGTGTCCGAAGTGCGAACTGCGATTTAGTATTGAATAATTATTTGATGGGGTTAGTAAATGCTACATATGGAAACAATATGCTTACGTATTATGTTGTTAAAATCGAAAATTAATTGTTAAATTCTCTTTAACAATTAATGTTTCGAGTTAAGATAATATGTTTTGATTTCTTTTGGCCATAACGGCTTGCAAAATGAAAATAAATTTGTAAATAAAACAAAATAGGATTCTTTAAATTGAAACAGAGTTATGAGCTTGGACACTCTCACCGTCGACTGACTGTCTGACGCTAATTGAGGACCGCCCACAGTTGAGAATAGGGAGTGGTGGGAATTGTACGATATGTTATAGGTGTCCAAATAAACGATTGTAATAATCGTGTTTTTAATCTGTTGAAGCTGGATGTTGGTCGACTAGTTCAAAAGCAGTTCTGATACAATGCTTAAAATCCCTATGTTCCGTTTTTGTTTGAATGTATCTGTATATAATTTACGAAATTTAATTTCAAATAAAAATTACCTGCCTTTGGATATGTTTCAAGTACCGATTTATATTAAACACACAGTAACGGATATATTATCAAACATTGTTAAAGATCGTTCTAATAAGAAAAAAACTAAAATGTTCCACTTATAAATTTAAATCGAGCAACAATGCAACCGACGAAAGTTGGTCATTATTTATGTTTACATTTCTCCTGCTTGCTGTCTAATTGTTATAATTACCCATATTGGATTCATTTCTAATTATTTGTTTTAAGGTTTTTTACATCTTTTCGTTATTTTTAATAGTTTCTACAAGTTTTCATTCCTACTGTAATTTTTATCTAATAACACAATATTAGAATCATCTGTTATGAGCCTTGCTGTTTAATTTTCGACTAAACATATGGTCTTAATAAAAAACAGCTTTATCGTTTATTAAAATACTAGCTTGTCCCGAGACTTCGTCCGCGTAGATCGTAGATCGTCAAAAATAAAAATCTGTAGATCTGCAATTTATCTTGATGGAATAAGATGAAGAGTGGTCTCAACAGAAAACGGTTTGAAAAAATCAAAACTGTTTTCAACGATCAAAAATGCACTGATATTGTTTGTAACAAAATGATTTAAAAATAGTATATTATTCAACAAGCATATAATGATGGCTTCTTTTTTCAGGTGAAATGATGTTCCTAAATGAAGGATCTCTATTAGATAACATATGTAGGCGTTACTATAAAGATAAAATTTATGTGAGTTTTATATAATATTTAAAAAATACTGTATTATTCTTGTCATATAACTAAAGATGAAGTTAGTAGCTTTCGGATTAGATGTTTTATGAACTAATAGCCAGTTACAAAAAGGCCGTTCGAATTTGAAGTTTGAAGAACTGTCAAAGTCTATAATATATATGTATATATATATATTTTTATAACATACTGCGTCAAACACTAGGGTTATTGGCAGTTCAGTGGTTACAAAGGAGTTTACATAGTAAAGGGTAACAGTAAAATTACAAATTATGGCTTTTAAAAAACTTGAGGAATCGTTCATTTGGTCTCTGAGAGCTAAGTAAAGTGTTGGGGATCCTATGGTTTGCAAACTGGTGACATTCTAGAATGACATGTTTGATGGACATATTTTCATTACATTGGGCACATTGAGGCGGGTCTTCTTTACTTATTAGGAATTTGTGCGCTATGACCTCAGTCGGGTAGCTTTCATTTGCTCAGCTCTTGAAGTCGGTAGGGAAGGAGTATCTCTCACATTTGTCACAATTTCATGCATTTTGTTGCGGGTCTCAAGGCTCCATTTATATTGCCACTTATCCATAACAAATTTCTTAACAGTTATCTTGTGGTCTTGATGAGGTATCAGCTCTAATTTTGGGGTATGACTGTTGCTGATTGATTCTTGAGCAGAGGTATCGGCGTCTTCGTTACCCTGTATACCGGTATGTGATGGTACCCATAAGAAAGATACATTCCTACTATCGGACTGGATTTTGAAAAGTTGGTTCTTGATTTTGGGAATGACCGTTTTGTTTTTGTTTACAGTTTATACGAGTTTGACGATTCAATATTATTATAAAGTAAAAGCATTATATTGAGATTTGGTTAAGTTTAGTTAGTTTTAACCCTTACTTTGTGGAATTACAGACGTTGTGAAACTGGTAATTTTAATATTTACTAGTTATATTTTTTGTTAACTCAACAACAATTTTTCAAGTTAGAATAATGCCAATATCAAATAAATCTTGTTTTGTTTCATACTGCACTAACACACTTTGTAAGTCCTAAGTCATTCAATATAAAAGCAATATAACATAAACATAACCTATACATAATCGCGATTTTAAAAAAGAAGACGACAGAATTGTGGTCGTATGTCAATCCTCAACCCCTACGTAGCTTACTTCTCTTTTAGGTAATGTACGTCACAGCATAAATGACCAACTAATGAAATCTTATACAAGTTGAATTTTCAAATCGACATAAAAACCTTGCGAGAATAAAAATATTAAAAATAATTGATTCCCCATTATGATTTTGTCCACCACTAACTATAACATTGAAAAAACATCATATTTTTGTTAAGTTTAACACCTCATTTTCGTGCATATCCACAGTGAAGTGGTGAAAGTCGTAAATCAGGCAAAATGTTATTGTGGAGATTATTTCATTGACATAAATTGCTATAGATTTCCAAATAATATCGCTTGCACTTTTCTTAACAATCAGGGACAAATAAGATAATTCCCACTTGAAAACTGAGTTTATGTCGATATGGTTTCTGTTTTAATATAATTTTTGTTTTATTTTGTTTTTTTAGTCATATATTGCAAATATTTTAATAGCCGTCAACCCCTACAAAGACATCCCCCCATTGTATGCATCACAAACAATTAAAAACTACAAAGGAAAGTCTTTAGGTCAACTTCCACCACACGTATTCGCAATCGCTGACAAAGGTACAGTATATCAATTTCAACTTGCAAATATGCAAAAACTTCTTTGGTCTTATATACTCCAACTTTAAAATTGTTTCCAAAAATTCTCCGGACTCAAATTTTTCATCTTTCAGCATACAGAGACATGTTAGTCTTGAAGCAGTCCCAGTCTATAATAGTTAGTGGAGAATCCGGTGCTGGAAAAACCGAATCTACCAAACATCTGCTGAAATTTTTGTGCGACAATTGGGGAGCCGAAGTAGGAACACTAGAAAAGAAAATTTTAGATGCCAATCCAGTATTAGAAGCATTTGGAAACGCTAAAACTACGAGGAATAATAACAGTTCGAGGTAAAAACAATTGCAGTTGATTTGAAATTGTTAGTACCTAATTGGATACTTTTTTTTAGGTTCGGTAAATTTATAGAAGTTCATTTTGATAACAAATTCAAAGTAGCCGGCGGTCACATATCCCATTACCTCCTAGAAAAATCTAGAATATGTTCAACTGAAGGCGATGAAAGGAATTATCACATTTTTTATTTGTTATTGGCTGGAGCTCCGGATAATTTAAGAAGCAAGTTAAATCTTACACAACCAGATGATTTCAACTATTTAAAACAGGGCTGTACAAGGTAGGTAGAGCAGTTCATTTGTCAAATTGAAGTAAGATATTGAAAAGAGTATAAAATTATCAAAAGGTGGTTACAAAGTAGTGACTGAAGTGAACTGTAAGTTCTGGATGGCATTACTAAATAAATTTGTAGTTTCAATGTAAAATAGCACACATAGCAAGGTACTGCTGATGCTGTTGCCAGTTTGTGCGTTATTGATCCAGCCTGTGGAGTTTTTGTTTCGTTCTGTAACAAATAATACACAATTATATAATAGATGGTTTTACATATCTCCATATTGCGGTGGATCGTATTGTAGTGCGATCTAGCGGCACTTATCGAAGGTAGGTCTGAGGTAGAAAAATAGGTAACTAGTAGGGGTAATTAATGTGACGCCATCTACATTTTACTCACTTAATAATTATAAACTAGATGTTTCATTGCTCCTGTGAAAAACCAAGACAGATATATTTTTGATATTGATATAAGTTAAGAAATTGAGGATTGTATATTACATTTGTGACATTTATGTAAGTGATAAAATTGTGTTTCAAGGTGTGTGTTGGTTTTTCACAGGAACCATGAAATATCTAGTTTATAATAGGAACATGGCAACATTGACATTATTAATAAGTGAGTGACATGTAGACAGCGCCACATGAATTACCCTTACTAGTTACCTATTTTTCTACCTCAGACACTTTCGCACTACAATACGAACCACCGCAATATGTAGGTATGTAACAGGGTAGGGAAAAAATAAAACCACACACATCTATTCAGTATATTTATTTTTTAATACTTTAAACGTCAGTCATATAAATTTAATATTTTATACATATACTTTGTATAGATACTTCACTTCAACAGCAACGGAAAAGAAATTGGATGCTAGTCGGAAAAGTGCTGACCATAAGAAGGGGTCTCTGAAGGATATCATATTGGATGATGTAAACGGTTTTCTGGAACTGGACCAAGCGTTATCACGGTTAGAAATTAACGAATCCGATAGGAATCACATATATTCAACAGTGGCAGCTGTATTACATTTGGGTAATGTTGAATTTGAAGACAATCCCGAAGATACCAGGGGTGGATGTCGAGTAGTTGGTGAGTTGATTAAATTAAGTTAAAAAAGTGATAGTAACTTGTTGTCGTACAGCTTGTCAAATCTAAAAAAAAACTAGTTTTTAAATGTAGCAACGCTCTCCTAGAGCGCTATAGACAGCGGCTGAATTCATCAGATAGAGGTATATCGACGAGTAAAGGTAGCAGAGTACAGTCGGTGAAAGCACAGAACAACCCACAGAAGTGACACCTTCGTTCTTATTAAAAACAGCCTCCAATCCTGTCGTTTTATTGTTTATAGTTGCTATATGTAAAGTAGGCAACCCACGGCCACACGTATCAATGCTATCAATTTCCAACGTGGTTTCCACTCTACTCTTCCCCATCATTTGTGTAGTTTTCCTGTTAGTTTGCAATAGAATTGTTTACATAGTTTTCAAGTTTAGTTATTTAAAGCAATCAGCTCTTTTTTGCAGTGTAAGTTCATTCGACAGGATGTGATAGGTGTCGATACTGTCGTCAATGCCAAATCAAAATCGCTTGCCCTACCAACAATGTATTTATTATGGATATGTTAAAATTTGTCCCTTCTGAGTGAGTAGGTTATTCTGTAATGAAAAGATAGTTGAGTTAAACTGTGTTTTATCAATAATGATCAAAAATGGCTTTTAATTTTAAAGTAAAAGATAGAGTTTTAACAAGCCAAACTGGGGAAGTATAGCTGTAAACGTTATATTTTTTATGCAGCCAATAAGAGAATTTAAAAAGGTTCAAGAACGTGCAACTGGTGTAAGTTGGTACACAATTGAAATGAAATATGTTAAGTAAGGCTCTTCCACAAGTTTTTCAACGCCAAATAGAAAAATACAATAAGATTATGATTACAAGGGATCTCATGAAAGTGTAAGGAAAGTAATAAATTCATTGGGATTTCGTTGGAGGTAAAAAAAATAATCGAAAATTGTTTATGGTGAATCCAGAAATTCAACACCTTAGACTTTTAGAAAGTTCATATTTACTATCGCTGTTAAAAAATTACAGTCTTTTTAAAATAGATAGAGAGTAATAAAACCTAATTTAACATGCAGAACCCTTACCGTGTGGGTGGGCAACTAAAACTCCAGAATTTCAAAACTTTTTACATTATAATTCAAATCTTTATTCTTTTACTTGCCTACCCAACACCGGCTACAATAGAAGTTCTTCTAGATTTTCCTATTCTCATTACCGAAATCCCTTATTGATCGCAAATAATTCCGTCTCCAACATACAATTTCATCTTTTTCGATTAAAAGCGACTTTCTGTTTACTTTTTCCCGGATTTGAACTATTTTTAGGTATAAATAGATCTATAAATGAAAAAATGATAAGCAATGGCTACCTAAGGGCGAAACCCAAATAAGCTATTATTGAGTCAGAACTATTTTACTTCACATGATTTTACGATATTGCTTAAATTTAAAATTCACAATTATTGAGATTTTGAGAATTACAAGCAGGTACGCCCTTGGAATGGTAATTTTTCAAGGGTTTATTGCTCTCTGCCTTTTTCAAATAGAGTATGACTCATTACATTATCGATAAGATAAAACTATTAAAATTTTTAAACTTTCTCAGCTTCTAAAGAAAAATACTTGCTAATAGCATCCAAACTATTAGAAATCGACCCTAGTGAACTTAAACAGGCTTTAATTTCACGTGTCATGCAAAGCGCCAGAGGAGGAATGAAAGGAACAGTAATTATGGTACCATTAAAAACTTACGAAGCAACTAACGCAAGAGATGCTTTAGCAAAAGCTATCTACAGCAATTTGTTTGACTACATTGTGAACAGAATCAATAAAAGCATACCTTTTCAAGCATCTACTTACTATATAGGAGTTTTAGATATTGCTGGATTTGGTAAGTACCACGTGAATTAAAACTGAAATCAAATGATTAATTAACTGTTTTTCTTTAGAATTCTTCACTGTTAACAGTTTTGAACAGTTCTGTATAAACTACTGCAATGAAAAACTACAGCAATTCTTCAACGACATGATATTAAAGTCCGAACAAGAATTATATAAAAGAGAAGGTCTCAATGTGCCCGAAATACAATTTGTTGATAATCAAGACTGTATAGGTAACAACTTATATTTCATACCATCAATTTCAACAATTTTAATGAATTTTTTTATAGATCTAATTGAAACTAAAAACAAAGGTATCTTAACTCTTCTTGATGAAGAGTCTAAACTTCCCAAACCAAGTTATACTCACTTTACCGAAGAAATTCACAAAACGTGGCCTAAAGAATTTAGATTGGGGCTTCCTAGATCTTCTAAGCTTAAAGCTCACCGAAGTCTTAGGGACAACGAGGGCTTTTTGATCAGACATTTTGCTGGCGCGGTTTGCTATCAAACTGTAAGTATTGAAACTCAAAAAATTATTCAGTTACGAAATGTCATAATTTCATATCCTTCTGCATTCTTTATCAAAAAAGCAATTACATTTGTAAACTGTTGTTTGTAAAGGAGCGTCAAAACTATGCCGCTGTTTGCCAATTAACATGGTCAGTTGGCAAAGCCGATTCGATGTAGACGCGACCGTTGGCACGTGCTAATAAGTCATCCGTGTGCCAATGAAAATCTCGGGGGGGAGGGGGGGGTAATTACCACCATATCGACGCCCTTGGCATTAACGTGCGCATCTTGTTTATTACTTATCTTTGTCCTACTTTAAAAACAAGGTTTAGTAGGAGCATTTTCATCTTGTATAAACACGTCCATTTTGCAACTAGTTGTATATATTCGGTAACCATTCAAATATATATATATATATATATATATATATATATATATAATGGTGTGTGCTTTTCACAATATTTCACTAGTTACATTTTTATCTTCAGAAATATTTCATCGACAAAAACAATGACGCTCTCCATGCATCCCTTGAAGGTATTATTCAAGAAAGTGGAAATAAATTTATACAAACATTGTTTTCAATTTCAAGCACCTTGAAAGGTAAACTAACGTTTAACAGCGTAGGTAATAAATTCAAGATTCAGTTGGGAGAGTTGATGGAAAAGTTAAGAAGCAACGTAAGTACTGATTTACATAATGTAGATATAATTTATTTTTCAACATGAAAAAAAGTAACACCAAACGCGTTTTATTAACAACATTTATGAAATAAGCAAAAAGGCGCTATCCTCAATAAAACCGTTACTGGAGCGTGCACTTCACTGGATCCCATTCCTAGTAGACTATAATATTGTTAGATTGCCATACAAAAAATATTTGATTTCGTGTTTTATCAAGGATGTGATCTACTGTGAATGGACCTTAGAAATTTGACAACAAATGTTTTGCAGTCTTAAACTTCAAAATATTATTGATTGTTTAGTTCATGGAGACTATATTTGGAGATCGGACTCGATGTATTCTAATTTCTGGTCATGGTATAGGGCACAATTTTAAATCCAATACCAAAAACATCTGACTGCAGAACAATAACAGCCAATCATGGGCCTTGCATACACCTTGAGTTCATGGTGTTTTATAGGGCATGTCCACCAACTGACAAGTTGAGAGCCCAAATTTTATTGAGCTCAAAAATTGTTTATTAAAATCGTAAAACAGTGCCGGAGAGGAAATTTCTATCAATAATTAATAATTTCAATATTTGATTAAAATAAACCGCAAGAACCAAGCACATTTGCGCCACTGATAACATCCTCTTGATATTTGTAGTTATTTAATTTTAATGTAGATTTATATTTTGTTCAGACTAGTGATGTTCGGGTGGACATAGAAGTCTCACTACAATTTTTGTAGCCTGAGGCAAAGGAACGTAAACTAATTGTACGTTTCTCCAGCCTGTAGAAAGACTTTTTTAATTACTGCCATAAAAACTGTGCTATTAATCATTTTCAAATATGCTAGATATGATAGACGCCCTCACACATTTGGAGCTTCAATGTACTCTCTATCTATTTTATAAGAGTGTTAATATAGGCTGTCATCTTACTCACTTTTTTTAATCTGACATTTGCTTTTGACCATGGAGACTATATGAGGAGATCGGACTCCATGTATTACAATTTCTGGTCATGGTAGGCGCCAGTTTGAATCCAATACCAAAAACAGCTGACTGTAGAACAATTACGGCCAATCATAAACCTTGCATACACTTTGAGTTCATGGTGTTTTCTAGGGATGTCCACCAACTAACAAGTTGACACTAATGACCTCGGGCCCCGTTTTAAAGCACTAATCCAAGCATTGCGTCCGGAGAGATCAATTAAATAGTCACCTCGCTTCGTTAAAACAGCCGGTATTTGAAAAAACGATACCTTAACTCTTGCTCCCCGCATTGCACACTTATAAACACTCCAAAACGATGGTATTTTAGATAATTTTAAGAACGAATTGTAAATTAAAGGCTAACATCCGTTGATACCAGTAAACAATGAAAACTAAATAGAATATAACATGAGGACCCAGAACGATATGGCCGACCTGTCAGTGACGTCATTCTGGAATGGTCTATTGGATATGCAGTGGCGACGCCGCGTTGAAGAAACAAACTGCTTAGATAGACGATTTTGAGGACAGGTTTTGTCAATTTTCCCGTATCAGTTCGATCTCCATCTCCATGGTCTAGTTGTCGAATTTTTTCGTTAGTGTCAGATAGGGACCAGAATTTAAAAAACTTAATTGTTCTTGATAACGGTAGCAGGAACGCTACCGAAACGTTGAATTGAAAAATATAAAAAAGATTGTAGTTTGATTTCCCAAAATTATTAACAAAATGAATAATAAATACACCACAAGGAACATACAGAAGATAATATTATTCTTGACCTGATCAATATTTACACAAAATTACAAGTTTCTGTTAGAGTAGTAGTAGAGACTATTTAAAATCATTCGTTATGTTTCAGGGAACTAATTTTATTCGTTGTGTTAAACCAAATTCTAAAATGGTGGATCAACAATTTGATGGAAATTTATGTTTGATGCAATTGAAGTGTTCCGGAATGACAACTGTTTTAGAGCTTATGGAATACGGATATCCCAGCAGAACGTCTTTCAACGACCTTTATCAAATGTACAAACAGTATCTACCAAAACAACTAGCGATGTTGTCTCCTAAACAATTTTGTGAAGTAAGTTGAATAGCGTTATACAATTTTCTTTCTTTTTTTTCAAATTTCATTTGCATATATTTTCTTCAGCTTATTGAATTTTATTCTATATTAGTTTGATTCAACTTGAAAGTCCATTATGCTTCCTAATGGCGAATAGGCATATTATCGTCAATGCAACGATTGGCCACGTTTTTACCGACCATAGCGGAATGATATTCCCACCTCTAAATTTTCGTGGTGATCTTGACCTTTTTTTTAACTCAACTCGAAGGACCAATGAATAATCGTTAACAGCAATAAATACATGTATTATTTCGCTAAGCGAATAACTTTGAACTTCTCAGATGCTTTAGGCAAAATAAGTGAAGAACCATAGCCCTCAATCGGCATACAATCAATAGTGTCTCTCCTTCATAAAAAACTTAGAGATGGGAGCGTGTTATATCGGCACAGCGATGACAATGCATTTCAAGTCCTATGGTCGGTAAACAAGTGGCCAGATCTGTATATAAATATGATCACTTATCTACGCCGATTTGTTAGACGAAAAAGTACCAGTCGTGACGTCGATACTGAGCCTCCCGAGAATATATACTATTTTTTTCTACTACTATACTAATTTCATCATTAGATAGTGATTTTGATTCATTTTCCAGAACACATATTCATCTCATTATTAGTCGAATCGATTAATTTATGGCACGCTATTTGTATATAATCGGTGTTGGTAGTGTACGACAACGTACATAAGGCATCTTCCGACGGAATCATTACCTAATGAAAATAGTAGGTTAGCGCACTGTAGCTTTTGAACCCTTTGAATAAATACAGTTCTGTAGAAAATGTTGCGTAATTATTATTTGTTTCAGGCTATGTTCCATGCTTTAAATCTCCACGACAAAGATTTTAAATTTGGTGTAACTAAAGTTTTCTTCAGGCCGGGAAAATTCGCTGAATTTGACAAAATTATGAAATCGGATACCGAAAACTTGAAAAATATAATAGACAAAGTCAAAAAGTGGTTAGTCAAATCTAGATGGATTAAGGCTCAATTCTGCGCACTAACTGTCATTAAAAGTAATTACAATAACATCACATTTCTACAAAGTTTGGTTTAAAATTGTATATTTTAGTGAAAAACAAAATCGCTTGGAGGAAAGAAGCCCTTATTATTGTACAGAAAACTATAAGAGGTTATTTAGCAAGAAAACGACATCATCATAGAATAATATCTTTAAGAAACATCCGAAACTTGAACGCCAATTTAAAACAAATCGACCAGAGCGCACAACAACTGAAAAAAGATAAGGAATCCGTTACAAACAGAATTAATACTTTAAAAACTGAGTTCGAGGCAGCCGTGGAAAAAATTAAGGTGTGTTTTGATGAAAATACACGTTTTAAGCAGGTATTTCAAGTTATATTTCCAATTTTTTAGAGAAATGAAAAAATGGACAAAAAAGATATCGAGAGTTTATATAAATCCTTAGTCGACAAAGTAAATCAACAAATGACATCGTTACAAAAGAAAATCCAAGAACAGAAGATCGCCGAAGAACAAGACAGATTAAGAAAGATACAAGAGGAATTGGAAAAACAGAGAAAGTTGAAAGAAGAGGAAGAGCGAAGATTGAGGGAAGAAGAGGAAAATCGAAGACTTAAAGCTGAGATGGAAGCCAGAAGGAAGATAGAAGAAGAAGAAAGAAGAAAGCAGGTAAGTAATAAAGTTACAAAGTGAAATTCGCTTTTATTATTTCATATCAATTATTTACAGGAAGAAGCTGATAAATTGTTGGCACAAAAACTTCAAGAACAACAAGCGAAAGACGAGGAGGAACAAAGACGTCTGCAAGAACAAGAAGATCAAGAGAAGCAAGATAGAGAACTGGCCCTTCGACTTGCACAAGAAAGTAATGGTTCTATCGAAGAAAGTCCACCAGTTATACGCAAGTACGTATATTTAAACAAAAATTTGTTTGTTCCCAACCATTGTCAAAAAAATGTTTGCGAAATTCCAATTATTTTTTGTGGTGAATCTTCGTAACATGCAGTGGAATAGATGAAGTTGAACATTCATCATTTGAGTTTTAAACTCATTTGTTGTAAAAATTACGAATAAAACTGCTAGTATACAGAGGGCAGCTTATTTTTTTTATGATTTTCGCTCTATTTGTAAATATAAGAATGCTCTTGCTTTTTTGTTTATATTTTTCAATTCGGAATGCATGTGGTAACTTTATTTCTGTATATCACGTGTGTGTAAATACGGAGAAAATTATTTATCAATCAATTTACGATTCATTGGGAGTTCCAATTTACAAACTCTTTAATACTTATTTTTTCTATCCAGCGGCACGGTAGAACTGGACAAAATCATCAAGTTAAACAGGTATTTATTTGGCAACGTTTGCTTGGTAGATAGTCAGTAGAAATGAAATCGAATTTCACTAATATTAATTTCCGTTTTTTTTTTAATAATTACTAACATATTTTCGTATTATTATTACTATTCGTTTTCAATTGCATTAGTTTAATTGTTTTCTCTAATACTATAGTTTGTTTTAACAAATATTAACCACTGAAATTTCAAAAATCTACGCTACCAACACATTGAAGCTTTTTCACACAAGAGATGTTGACAAAAAATTGCCCGTTTTGGAGTTTGAATGTACGATCCGGTAAGCAGCAGTCAAAACATGATTCTCAGATCCACGACGACCTCTGTTGATCGAATCTTTCAAAATTGAATCGACGTTTTGATAATAAATAAACTCCTGTAGAAAATTAACGCATCATTGTTTACTTTTTGTGTGATTTCGAGGTCCGTTGATCGTTTCGGATCATTATTACGTGAAACTATGCGTGATTAGATTGGTTGTGTGTTTTCGATAGTGTTAGACTGTATTCAGTGCTCTTATGTGTTTTTGTCTGTATTTGGGAGGAAGAAAAATTATTAAAAAAACAATTGCGGACAGTTAAACGTTTTAAGACGTTCTCTAGAGCTCCAAGACATAGAGCTGCTAGAGATGATCGATTTCTTAGACAACTTACCTCAAGGACGAGACGATCGACTGGTTCTTAGTTAAACAGATCCATAGCTAAAGTTCGAAATGTAGAGATTTCTGGACGAACAGTCAGGAGAACTCTTAATGAAGCAGGTACCAACCATTGCTCCATTGCTCTCCAGGGAACATGGAGTTGCTAGATTGCGTTTTGGTAGAGTTTGCAGACTGTACTGGAAACGAATTTTGTTTTCGAATGAAACACGAGTGTGTCTGAAGTCGCCAGATTGACGTGAGCGTGTTTTGAAAAGGCCACAAGAGAGGTGTGCTGACTGTAATATCTCTCCAACAGTTCCTTTTGCTGGTGGTCAGTAATGTTCTGTGGAGTATCTTGTTTTGACGCTTGCTGGGAGCTAGTACCTATTCTTAAGAGATCAATGAATGCAAATTTTCATCTCCAGAATATTGTAGAAGCACATGTTATGCTGCTTGCTCCATTTATCGGTGACAACTTCCTGATTATGCAAGATAACGCTCGACCACACGTCAATGTATAAGTAATGGAATATTGTCGCGGAGCAAATATTCAGGTTATGGAGTGGTCAACTAAAAACCTGAACCTGAATATCTTAGAATATCTGATAGATGCGCTTAAAGTGGCAGTTAGACACCGTAGATTTGTTCCGGCAACTGTTCGGTGACCTGAAGAAATTATTCTTGCTGAATGGGAGAATATTCAATAAACCACAATCTGAAATTTAGTTAGTGGTATCCTTGGACGAATGGAAGCAGTTATAAGAGCAAGGGGTGGCAATATCCGATGTTAATTTTAACTGTCAACTTTTAAATAAGCTATTACTTTTTTAAATTATTGTATCACGTTGACAATTTTGTTACAATTCAGCCATTATATTTCCATTAAAGAAGTTTTCTACTATAAGTGATGCGGTAATTTTGCTCAGGGGTTTATTTCCTATCCCGGTGTTTCAAAAGAAATTTTTCAAGAAATGTCAGCAGCTGTAACATATTTTTTGCTTTGTAACCAGCCGATTTTAGTTTTAAGTATGGTTGCTACTAATATGTCGAAGGATTCTGTTTATTACTTACCTCTAATTTTTTATCGATGTTCCTTTAAATTTAATTGATATCTTCGAGGGTTTCTATTTCCCAACAATTATGCTTTTATTAGAATAATTTGCTGATAATCCAAAATGTTGCTTTGGTAACCAGAATTGGAGGACCATGATGGTCAAATAGAGAATTTGAGTACTAGCATGACAGTATTTTTCAAATATAACTAATAAAAATGTAACCTTATCTAATCTAAAAGCTTCCTTCCTTTTGTACATATCACTAACATTAATTGCATGATTTTTCTTATATTTGTTTTTAACTTTCTTTATATATTTATTTTTGATATACTCGTGATCGTATATAGATCGGAAGCACACAGAAATCACCAAGCGTCTTTGGCCAACAGCAAGTACGATCTATCTAAATGGAAATACTCCGAATTGCGTGATACTATTAACACATCCTGTGATATTGAACTTCTAGAAGCCTGTCGACATGAATTCCACCGCCGACTTAAGGTATGTATAAGTAGCCTACTAATAAGCAATCGGATTTGTATAGTATAGAAGGCTGCTATCAGTAAATTTGTCAAATAATTCTTAGAGAAATCCTACAGTTTGCCAGTAGGCTAGTCAGCTCATTGATCAATTAATGAACACACTTGTGTACCTGCTCTTCAATTTATAGCATTTATTTCGAAGACACCCTGTAGATTACTGAAAAACATATAAGAAGTCCATGGTCCCAAAATAACATCGGAACTCTTTCCACGCGAGCTTATCTCAATGTTTTGATCCACCAAAACAGTACTTTGTGGTTTTTGTGGAAAACGGAACTCACTATTTTTTTAAACCTTGTCAACTACAACTTTCGTTATTGCTAATTTTGGAAACGAAAATTTTAAAAATAATTTATCCGTTTATTTTGAAAGGTGTACCATGCATGGAAAGCGAAGAACCGCAAACGTACTGTCATGGACGAAAACGAGCGCGCGCCCCGTTCTCTAATTGAATCAGCTGCTAAAACTCCTCAACGAGGTACCAATCAAAAACCCGTTCTGGACAACAACACTCAGAGGTTTTTCCGTATGGCATTCCAGAGACCCGATTCCGAACAACAGAGTTGTCGTGGATGGTGGTATGCTCATTTCGATGGACAGTACATTGCTCGCCAGATGGAACTGCATCCTAATAAAGCACCAGTACTTTTAGTTGCAGGTAAGAATAACCTAAAAAATTATATATTTTATGGTAATTTTAAAAGTAAATCAGTATTTTTGTTTCAAAATATCATTATCCTCTAATATTGTTGATTTTGACAACTTTCCTCACAAATATCCTGAAGTTTGTTCCAAATTTGTTGAAATATTTATTGTTATATTATCTTTCAATGGTGAATCTTTATTAGCACAATACATACTATGCGTTGCGTAGCAAATTTTGTTTAGAATATTCATAGACATCGGATTACATTCAAGAAGACTCTACCAAGGTAGAAACTATTTGCACCCAGCAGTCGCACCTCCATTCCGCATTATGGCTTCAGTATTAACCTTTTCTGGCATTCTAACTGCCCGTCAATAAAATATTGTTACTGATTTCTGATACTAAATATGGGCATTGTTGACAACTAAAACTTTTAGCTTTGCTTTTAAAATCATACTTTGATTTAATTAGTTTGTGGTGCAATTTTGAGGAACATCCGTATGTTGTAGCATAGTTCAATATGTAAAAACATAAACTGTCAATTAGGTATTTAAGCTAGTATCAACCCGCCGTAGGTCGCCCATGTATTTGCGAGATCGTAATTCTTTTTAAATGTATGATGTTTCCTTGAAAATGGCACTGAAAGGCGTCTATTGTCGCTCTATTGAGTGACGCGGTTATTAAAATGAACGTTTTTTCTTTTGCTCCAAGTTCCTACATTTTTAATAATTCATTTGTTTTTCATTTTGTAATCGCACTACCATGGCAGTACAATTCTTAAGTTCTTATGATAAAAAAATCTGTTTTTTTACTGAAAAAATTAGGAACACGGAGCACGGTCCTAGAGAACAGAGCGACCTATGACGGGTCGACCCTGGGGATCAGAGCGACCTATGACGAGTAAATTAGGTATTTTAAATATTCAGCTGAATCACAATTGGTTTTTGTTAAAAAATGTATTTCACTTTTCATGTTTTTCTTAGGATTTGGATGACGAAACGTGTTTTTTGTAAGTAGCTAGATTGCATGAATTCTGTGTGTGTTAGGATACGAAGTGTTTACAAATAATGAACCGATATGTAGAATGGCCAAATATATCTTATAAACTATTATAGTTTATTTCAGAAAGGTATAGAGTATAAAACCTCATTAGGTATGCAAAGGGAGCACAGAGTGACCCAACGAATATTTAAGCCACTTTCATAGTTTGGCATTGATTTCATTGTAAAATTCTTTCTTTTTATCAAGTGCAGGTAGTACCACCCGGGTTGGGATCAATATATGGGTTTAGCCTATTGTTATCCATTCACAAACACTGAAAATAGTGTGCCAAAGGCGTACCGGTAGGATACTCGTAAAAAGGAACTGTCATCTCCTCTTGACGTTATAATTAACGGGTCGACGGTCCGATCGATCAAGTAGTCAAGATCCCACATTTTTTCCTCTTCTTTAATGACATGCTGGACTGCTTTTCGCCTGTTCTCTGGTGTCACCTCCTTAATGGCTTGATCAAACAGTAGCTTAACTTCTTTCATTTTGAATGTCGTGTTGTGTCTTGCTACAAATCCTTTCACTTGCGCCCATATAAGTTCTATAGGATTTAGTTCGCAATGATATGGCGGTGTGCGCAGCACAGTTACACTATGTTTTTCTGCTATATCTTCCACGGCGTATTTTTCTTAAAACGATGTTTGTGTAAATTTGCTATAGCTAATAGTTCTTTTTTTATCAAATTATCTTCAAATTCAATACTTTTGGTGGTTAACCAGTCAACAATTTCTTGTTTTCTCCAAGATGAAGTTGGAGTCTTCTCTATGCGTCGAGAATGATAACTCGCGTTATCCATAACTACTACTGAATCAGCGGGAAGATATTTTATCATTTCACCAAAATAGTCTTCAAAAACATCCGAATCCATGTCCTCGTGTCTCCCGTATGGCACGACTGAAAGGTTAGCAAACCTTCTTTTAAAAATCCCTCTTCGCTTCCAATATGGACGATTATTAGTCTTTTCCCTTTACCTGAAGGCATCTTAATACCCGTTGACAGGCCTTCCATGAAAGCTTGGCGAGCACTGGTTATATTTTTGTCTTGCCACATTTTTGGTACTGTATAACCTTCATTGGTCCACGTCTCATCAAGATAAAAGATTTTCTTCTGCTCTGTTCCGTACTGCTTTATACTTCTTAAGTATTTTCGTCGCCAGCAAACAATTTCATCGCTTTCCAGTAAAAGTGCTTTACGGTTATGCTTTTCCCAGGCAAAATCCATATTTCTCAAAGTGGTCCATAAAAGTTTTTTAGTTATGAACGGAATACTGTCATCCTGGCCACGCTCCATTAAAATCTTATCTAGGGTGGGTATTTCTTTTTTAAAATAAAAAGAGTGAACTTTTCTTCGAATTACACTTTTGGTGTCTTCATCAAGGACTTTTACTGGTCTGCCTGGACTTTTCTTGGAAGGCTCCACTTGGCCTGCTATCTTTCTCCCCCTCAATAATTTAAAAACGGTGGACTTTCCAACTCCAGTCATTCGGGAACATCGGTCGACAGTTTCTTGTACAGTAAATTTTATGCAATCGTGTACATTTAAAATAATAAGTTTTTCATTCACTGATAGTGGAGAATTATTGGAACATCTTTTCGTTGGTGTAAATGTCGCCATTTTTTTACTAATCTTATAATACTGTGATCACTATTTACGGCTTAACAGCAAATACTGATCCGTTAAACTAAACAAATATACTTATAAAGGTCTAAAAATTTTGGGTAAGGCACCTTGCGGCTCATGGTTGAGCCGAATCTGGAACAGGGTTGGAATTAGGCAGAGGCACTAATAGAAGAGGTTAAACGGTACCTGTCAAACGCAAAACGTAACTGTATAATCTATTACCTAAGTAATCCCTATACAATATTTCGATATTGACACTTCAGGCCAGAAAACATAGGTACTTTTCCTAATTCTCTTACGCAATTACTTGAAGTTTTAATATTACAAACAATACTATTTCAAGACCTACGCCTATGGCCGATACCGAAATTGAGCCGAACTGGACGGAATTCCCCATTTTATTACTCTATACCTTTCTGAAATAGAATATAAGCACATTTTAACGATGTCATAAGACATCTCTCAGACTATGTACAGGATGGTTTAAACTTGGACAACTTATGTCATGTGAAAGCTAAAACATCTCAGATGTTGTGCGGGTATTATTATAATATACTATTATTTATAATAATGTTAATGTCAAACTGTAATTTAAGTAGTGAGAATCTCTTAATTCCTAGTATTCCATTTTATACAACGCTCTGTTTACAACTTTGCAACAAAAAGGCTTCGTTATTAACAGTTACAAATATTTTGTAAACACCGAGTAATGGGCTTAACATTTTGTTTAACAATAAGTTATTAAAAATCTGTCTTTTTGGGTTTTTTTACTCCTTAACAATTTATTTTTCTGTAACATATCTGTATTTGCAACAATTTAATTTTGTTTTGTTTATGCAATTTTCTATTTTTCGTAATTTGAAGGCAGGTCCAGGCTATGTAACAAACAAGTTAAATAACAAAATTGTACAACAAATTTGTTGTGTGTGCAACATGTTCTAAGTGTAGACAAGTCAGGGCGTGTTATATAACAATGTTTTATAACTTCCTTTGTTCTTTACCGACAACTGATTTCCTTTTCTCCATCAAGTTATTAAACTTTGCTATAAAACATGTTATGTTACAAAGTGTGGACTCTGCTTTAGAATACTGAAATAAAGTCAAACACTGGATTGTGGAATCTACTAATGTTCATTCATTCCAACGTTGAGCTACCGGAGCGATAATCAATTACCTGCTGAACGCGGGTTTTGTCAACTGACTGATGTGAGCGCTGTGGTAGCAGTCGCCATTTTTCCCATCAGATTTGAAATACGCTACGCTACTGATCAATGATGTCATTTATGACAAATATCATGTTGATAAACATATAAAATGAATGAACACCAATAGGATCTATTGAACGACATTGAAGATGAATAATATTACACCACATCCGTCAGGATGAGCAGGACCGAGATTTCAACTTTTGGCCCGTGTAGTGTATACGACTTTTCTTCATAGCCGGTCGAAAGTACGTTATTAGTTTTATTATTTTTAACTTTAAACGTTTTTGATGCCTGCCCCGACATTTGCGGCACGAGCGAAGCGAGTGCTGCTGGTCGTTACGAGTATAAATACGCATGAGAAATTCTTTCCTCCCGCAGTTATAGAGGGCGAGCGTGTACTTCTCACATGGATTAAATGTTGAACTTTCGTCCCTGCTACTAGGGACGAAAGTATGTACTTTCGACCGAGGTATGAAGAAAATATAATTATTGAAGCTATATATCAAATAAAATTAGGTTATGTTGTTATATCAAGATTAGAACGTTCAGCAGAATTAGGAATATTGGGATTATTCTAAAAATCGCTAACTGATCACCTTTGTTGGGTAGAACGCGACCAAAGTTGTCGATCTGGGCGCGTGAAACGTCATACGTCAACATATTGTTCAGATTTGGCTAATTCTACTAGTTTTTCTAAATTTGTTTGTCTTTTAGTGACAATTACTACTTATTCAGATTACGAAAAATTGAAAAAAAAAACCTTAAAATTATTCTACTTCAATACTTTGCATTCTAATTATTTATTTTAATTTGTAGGAAAGGACGATATGCAAATGTGTGAATTGTCGTTGGAAGAAACTGGATTAACACGTCGACGTGGGGCTGAGATTTTGGAAAACGAGTTTAACAAAGAATGGGAAAGAAACGGTGGTTCCCATTATACCCGTCCAGCTGACAGAAAATAAACATATTACTATTTGTCAACATTTTTTCAGTGATTAATAATATCTTTCAAACGATACTTTGAAGGAACCTACGTTGAATGTTGACTAGTAGAGAAAAAAAAGTTTACAAAATTATTGTTTTTCGTTTTATACAGTATTAAAAAGGGAAGCTATATGTATATCTATGAAATTTATTTAAATATAAATTTATTTAATTAAGTCGTGTTTTATTCACACCCCCACGAAGTAATGATCCCGGTGCAGCGACGAAATCTTCATCCAGAAATGCTCGCAAAAAAATTCAGTGAAGTATGAACATCTCTTAACCAAAATTGTTTTATGTGGCAAATAGCAACCACAAACTCAAAAAACAACAAGTGAATAAAATAAGAATTAAAATGAAATAAAATATTTCAACATAAAAATCTGTGAGTACATACCTAACCATTTGCATAATACAAGACTACACGTAACAACCTGTTCTCATTCAGAAAATGACATAATCACAGAGGCTATTTTTAATATTCATAAAATATTCAAAACATTTGATTTGCACAACAACAAGGATTTAGAATCGATGTTTTCGGAATAGGAAAGTGATAGTTAATGTTCAAAAGTCTTGTTATTGTAACTGTAATTATTTTCAATCGGTATTTATCGGGATATTCGAAGACCAGTTAAATCATACAGGAGTTCGTCAACCGTCAGACTTCGCATTAATCGGGATGCTACTCATCCTTGTAGACATCCTCTGATTGTGAGCACTTCCGACATCCATTTGGATGTGCTGTCTTCTGTCTCCACCTTTTCAATTTAATGTTTTTTTTACAGTCATGTGGAGAATTGTTGTCAAAAGCTCCTTCTATGTCCAAAAACCCACATTCTACAGATTCTTGGATATCTAAGGCACTTCGGATATCCTCCGTCGGCTGTACCAGTGAAGTCTCCGTAGATTTGCTTGCCCGGTATATCTGCTGATGTGAATGGAGAGGTAGTCTTTCGTTTTAAAGTAATTGTCAATGGTTTTGAGCACAAACGATGTTGGGCTAATTGGTCTTAGGATTTTGGGTTTGTCGTGTTCCTTTTTCCACCTTTTGAAATGTGGAAAAATTTCGTCTTGTTCTTGCGGGAGCAATACTGGTAAAATCCCATCAGCTCCTGGTGCCTTGTTGTGTTCCTTTTTCCAGCTTTTGGAATGAAGCTGACTATTGCTCTACGCCATGCTTGTAACCCAGTTCTAAGCTGCTTCGACTAATTCTAGCCAAATATGGTAAAATTTCGTCTTGTTCTTGTGGGAGCAATGCTGGGTAAATCCCATCGGCTCCTGGTGCCTTGAAAGGTAGAAAGGTGTTCATAGCCCATTATCGCCTTCCGTTACTACAAATGTGCATAGCAAGTAGCCTTAGCTTCTCTTGAAGGTCTGTTGTGACCCGGGGCGGGGCTGAGAAAAAATGTACACCGATATTTCTGTGATGGGACTCGGATCGTGCTCGGCTTATTATTAATTTATATGTGCAAATAAATCCTGACAACGATTGACCGTACCTTCACCGATATCATAGCCTACCGTAAATTATCATTTAAGAAGTATATCTTCAACATTATTCATTTTTTGGTCAAATTTTGCGTATTGGGAAACATTTCACATTGATTCTTTTGTATTTTCATTTGCTTGTCGATTAAAACGTTCCATTATTAATTTTACTGGTTATATTTTGCAGCTTTAAGCTTTGAGATCATATTAAAATCTGGGTTGTAATTCAGGGTTGAAACGGCAATTAAATCCGTTTTGTTGTCATGTATATATTTGCCGTAATTATTCAAAGCGATTAAGGTCTTCAATCTAGTTTCCTCTGTTCTCTCCCATAACCGTCCACGTGTTAGTATGTGTATATACACACACAACATGTAGAGGATTTACACAATAATTGATTTCGGCCACCAATACCATATTATCTATTATCAAATTAATTAGATTTTGTTGTTTGGCAAAATTCTGTGGTTGTGTCGTCCACAACGTAACATGAAATTGTATTATTACATAAAAGAGGAATTTGCACAAAATAAATATTAGATTAATTAGATATATATTTATATAACTTAAACGAAGGTTATTTATTAGGACCCAAAGTAGAGAAGAGTAATTTTTTTAATAAAACGTAAACAAACCCACGGTGACTTGAAAGGCGGCAAGATGTCAAAGCACGGGCGACTATGTAAAACCTTTTTTAGTAGCGTTCAGCTGACACGTCTACAGACGGGCGTTTTTACATTAACGATTTTGACATCCCATGTCAGTATGGTTATTGTTATTGTAAAAATGACCATCTCTACTACGTAGATTATGAAGTTTGAGCGTGTGTTTGAGACATTGGGTGTGCCGACTGCGCCGTCTGTCCGTACGCTGCCGTCACGCGGCATTTTTGGGAGCAGGCGAAATATAAAAATAAGGATTAATTTTCTCACTCATAATTAACAAATGTTTTTAATTTTTGTGCGAATATGCTTTGTAAGGGCCAATCTATGAAAATTCATTTTCAGTAGTGCCAAAACTACGTCCTCTTCATTAGTTATCGCGGCTGAACCAGTTCTATGCAAGACAAATGCAGTTAACCTAACGATTCAAAAATGGCGCAAAGCAGTTGTTTTTTCTACAACTTTCTAGTTGTTTTTAATGTTCTGAACATTTTTATCACCCATAGTTTGGAGTATTCTTATAGTTGACAAAAAATACTACTACTACTACAGGTGTCAACTCATACCGGATGTGGGGGAACCACCCCTATAACTTTTGAATGGGTAGTTAGATTTCATATACATACTTTGATGGGTATATTTTGATTTTTTCACATTTAAAATAAATATGACCGACTTCTTGAAAGCCCTTATAAAATCAACTTTCATTTTAGCCCCCTTGCCACCAACAAATGCAGTCGCCATCCAACATACTCTGCGGGTCTACCTCCAAATCCAGGGCTGGTATGACAAACCAAAGAATCCTCTTAGATAGGGATGGAAGAGGAGAGTCTTGGTGTGCTTTCCACCACGAACACCAAGGATCCAGCTTGAAATCTTAAACAGCATCGTTTGATGATGAAGGTCTGTTACACATGCCGATCGCCGTTGAAATAGGTGAGGATAGTCTCCTTGAAGATGATACCGACAGAGAAGTCGTTGAAATGCCACCGCAGCCTAAAAGCTTCGTAGATGAAGGTCCATCTACATCTAAGAGATTGCGAATATGAATGTGCTGCTCGTCCATTCATTTCTATTAATACTTTCAGTACTCCAGTGCATCTAAAATATAAACAATTATGATTAAGTCTTATTAATTAATTACTAATTAGAGATTTAATGGCAATATACAACTTTTTATAAATTGAAAATATTTTTGATTCGCACTACTTCGAAAGTCCTCATCCGTCGAAAAAAACGATTTCGAGTTGATGCCAAATTTAGTCATTCAAAATAAATGAATATGAAAATTGAGGTGTCTATATCGCCTGAAATTTTTTTCTCTACTTTTTCATTCAATCGATCTTTGAATAAGAGTACCTGTTTAAAAGATATGTGGTCTTGGAAAGTCGCAAAACTTAAGTTCGCACTAATATGAGAAATTTTTCCAGTTTCCAACTTTTCATTTCGCCTAAACCACCGAATCGAATTTGAAATCTCAGAAGTGCAAAAATTTCGTGGTTTATTGGTATGCTCGCCTCTTAAGATGGTGCAAACTCAGATTATACGCATTTGAGGCCAAATAAAGGTATAAAAATGACTTCTAGCTTGTTGGAACTTAATACCTCGATAAACTCCAATTGGATTGGCCACTATATTAATCGCAATGCTTAGTAGCATGATCTCCACTCCTTTAACTATGATTCCTGACAAGTTTCCTCTGAATCTGCGAGATCTGTCAATATCATTATGTTTACTTACAAAAATTGAAGAAAAACGCTGCAAAGGTAAAGTAATGACAAACATAGTACTTAATGAAAATCTAGTGAATAAAATTAATACAAAAAATATTAAACACTTCTCAAATCATTCATGCTCTATTAACTTTTACACCGGACCTCGTAACGAGTCTCTGAAATCTAGACCGCAAAGAAAATGAGTAGGCTCGAAGAGATTTCAGTTCTAACACTCCCCTGCCCCAATTCCGACCTACTCTAAGAGATCTCATTGCTAGGTCAAACCGTTGTGTCGTCTATTTTTTTTTTAGTTTTCAGCCGCCTCTGTAACCCCTCTATTCCTGGATGAAATCATTCCTCCGCAACGCTGCCACGTATACCGATTAGGATTTATTTGGGAAATTAACCAGTATAACTTTACTATAAGTTTAATAACTACGAAAAATAGAGCGAATAGATGCTAGAAATATCAATTTTGTCGTAATACGCCTTTAATTTCAAGCATTTTGTAAAATTATTGATAGGATCGATAACAGTATAGTTTTAAGACTGATTTAAATACATATTCCAAGGAGAAAGGACCTAGGTATCATTACATTGATAATTTTGAGAATTATGGATCTCTTTTTTCCTTGATAACATACATTTTTAAATAAATCGAGCAGTGGGATAATTATCAGCATAAATTTTTCGGGAATTCCCGGTATTCCTTCAGGCAACATTGTATTTCATCGTCATCTATCGGTAGCGGCAGCCGGCAGCACGGGAAGTCCTGCGCACGTTCGCAGGATAACGTTATCAAAGTTATGGCGTCAACACCGGGTCCAAATATGCCCAAGTAGTGACTAGTAGAACTTCGTCCCGAAATGAACCCTTATCAAAAACACCGATTTTCGTAAAAATTTACCCGTGAAAAATACAAAAAAGTGACCAAAAAGCTGTAAGGATTTAATTCGTGAAAGGATAGTGATAGTGGAAAGGGTTAAAACCACATCCTTTAAGGATCTAGTACCGCATGATGTCGCTGTTAAGTGTTACAGGTAATTTCATTAAAATATAAATTGCTGGCAATCATAATAAACGTCAATACAATTTCAAACTAGGTTAGAAAAGTATTTTTGCGCTAAATTGACCTTTTGAACTGGGATTTTTTTTCTATGATACCGGATCAATATTTAAAGTTCGCATTTAAGATTCTTTGCTTTTGTATACAGATGAAAGGATCAAATGAAGATTCGGCTATATTTTATTAATATTTTTAATAAAATAGATTGAAATTTAGTATTTTTGTGTTTTAGTTGAGGTTGATGACAGCAAATGTCAATTTTCAGGACGGCCTAGGTTACCGACCTCTCAGTCTCGCAAATGTTATTTATAGAACAACACCTGATTTACCTGGATTGATAGGGTTCATTACTTTTTACCATTTGTAATGAATCAAATACCTGACTCGGAAAATTATAATAGACAATTTATCAAAATATTGCTGACGTTTTACCGATTGTCCCATTATATATTGCCGTATTTTAGCTACTTGATAACTTCTAAACGGTAAAATATATTAATGTAAATTCAAATATATATTTTTTGCTTTTTCTATTTTTTTTAATAATAGCTTGGTAGCAGATGGAATGTCTTAGAGTGGACTCCAAATTTATCCGAATTAACAGCTCTCATTATTTTTTGGTACAGTACAAATTCGAATAAACTCAAGTTAAAAACAACAGCCCCGACTCGTTTGACAAATCTCGGTGATGATTTTTCTTCTTCAGAAACGTGTGAATGTTTACAAAAATTGAACTTTTCAGTCTTCACAAAACTAAGTCCTCTATATTAGTTTCTCCCGTACTTTATATACAAGGCAAATGCAGTCAACCCAACCAATCAAAAATAGCATAAAAAGTTTTTTCGCCAACTTCCTGGTTTTTTTCACATCTAAAATGAATATGGTTGACTTCCGGTCTGACCGGAAATTTGATTTGGATTTTTTGACTTTAACTACATAATGTCAATGTCAAAAAACACACCATTCTCATTTTTTACTTTCGAAAAATTATCCATAAAATCTATCTACCCAAAATTACTGGGGTGGCCCAAGACTTATTTACTACCGGTATAAGATAAGATAAGATGGGGCTTATGTGCTTCTAAGAGCCTCTCCACTAAGACTTTTGCAGATCTATTGTGTGTGCCCTCCTATTACTAGACATCGAATGCCAAACCTCAGGTCCTCCATATATTGGGAGGATTGTGGTTTTTCCTCCCCTATCGTCTAAAACCTCAGCCTATTCAGGCCTTCGCAGTAGCAAAGTATGTGTGCTGAGGTTTCCTCATCTTCTTGGCAAAACCTGCATATGGTTGTGTCTGTTAATCCGATGTTTTTCATGTGTTTGTTAAGTCTACAATTCCCCGTCAGGAGCCCAACCAGGATCCTAATTGTTCTCCTATTCTGACTTAGTAGGTACTCCGTGAATTTTGGAGAGGGTTCTTTGATAAACTCTTTGGCCTGCCTCATTCTTGGCGCCTTGTTCCATACCCGGTATACGTATCATTAATAAAATTCTGCATTGTCCATTTCTCTTTGTTTGTGTTTCTCCATTATTATTTTTCTAATTCTTCTATCTTTGGATGATACATATGTGTTGACAATTGACACTAGTATTTTTTGACAACTGTAAGATGTGAAATACCCCAAACTAAAAACAGCTAGGTACATACTTGTCGAGTACAGCTTGGTGAAGGGGCACAAAATAAAAAAGAGATTCAAAAATTGGACGAAAAAACCTTTATCTGTAGTTTTTGATTCGTTAGATTGGTTGCATTTGTCTTTTATAAAACTCTCCATTACTAGACGCGGAATTTATCGAATACAATCAATCATCATCATGTATGATATTTTAGGGGGTTTAATCATAAAAAAAACTATAAACAACGTAATCTAGTATAACTACTCCCAAAAATTCTGATCAATATTTATTTTCGTATCTATCAGTATCGATAAACTAACGGAATTTGATACAATGACTGATAACGGGGTAAAGGTGAATGAGAATACCTACTTCCCGTTGATATTAATTACTTACTAAATCATTATTACACCACATTGTGCAGTACACAATAACTTTATTAGGTGCTAATTCTTGTAACTTGATAAACATCCTGTAATTATGTAGTTAGTGCGGAAGCGTCGATCTAATCCCTTATCAATATTTTTTAATACGTTACGACTTATTTCAGTTGATGATAATTATTATACCTGTTGCGAATAAATATTTTTTAACTACCTGTTTTGTAGTGCACTTTTTAAATCGATATTTCACTAACGTCGTAGTAAATTTTTTAAAACTTTAAGCACGTCTATTGTGTACTTCAATACTGCCAATTAGATTTTATTTTTATAATTTTTACTATTTTTTTAATGAGACGTGCTATCTTGAATATGCTGCAACTAATGTAAATGTTATTTCGCAAAAAATGAAAGGGGCAATTTCCCTTTTTAAAATGCAATTCAAATATTGCGTCAAAAGGCTAGAATAGTAATGGCGTCTGTCTATGACATCACGCTTTCGTAAGCACCTGACAGCTTGCAAGTTAAAAGCTTATTTTGATACATAATTTGAATTATTTTGTGCGCTAGGGATGCATTCTAATGTTTATCGATAGTGCGCGGTTCCAAACTGTGGAAATACATCGGTAAAAGTTCCGAACAAGATATTTGTTAACGTCCCAATACAAAAAAAAACCAGTTAGAAATGTGTGGCTATATCTTGCAAAGAGATATCCAGCAACTGTGTCTAATGATTTGAGCTCTAGATTATGTTTGATCTACTAATATATGTAACACTTACATGAACTATTTACTTAATTACAGTCTGCTGTAAAATTGTCATATTTTAGTAAAGCGTATTACCAATAGATCGGAGATGATAGAATTAATACTATTATAACGCCTTATTAGTACAAGGTAGATATCCTCCGTCCAAGAGCTTTGAGAGCATAATCCTATATTGGAAATAACGCTGAAATCACAAAAATATTGTAACGTTTATTCTAATTTATATTTACAATTAATTTATATTTACAGATTTATATGTAATTCAGTCCTTATTTAATAATTTATGTAATACACTAAACACACTAATTATAATTTATATGAGAGTCACTTAATAAACACTTTATCGATGCGCGATTACTTTCCTTCGGTATCAACACTGACTGATTGACTAACTCACTGCAGCGATGCTTGTGGCCTATTTATACTCGTGCGCCGTAATTCTAGAAGTATCTCGGCGTTCTCGCGGGCGAATATTCTGGCGGATGCACCCGGGTGTTCTGGATGTTTCTCGAAGTTTGGGCGGAGGAGCCATAGTCGTCTCATACGGGGATTTCACTGGGGGCACTAAGTGAGAATATTATTGCAGTAGCTCGCGTAACAATATAGTGATGTTGTCCCTTCTAATTTTAAAAGTATTAATTCTATTATCTTCGATCTCTTGGTAATACGCTTTACTAAAATATGAATATTTTACAGGAAACTGTAATTGAGTAAATAACTACAAAACCGATATTCTCAACTGTGGGCGGTCCTTGATTAGCGTCAGACAGTCAGTAAACAGTCGATAGCTGAGAGTACTATTCAAGCCCATAACTTTTTAAAATAAAATAAATTCGTAGAGAAATCAAAATGTACACCCATCAGGAAAAAATAAATTTTATCGTGGTATTTTGGAGTTCCCTCGATTAGGGAAATAGTAAATTTATTCTTTGTTGCTTTTGAAAACCGACCGGCGCCTTCACAGTCTACAGTTGATCGAATAATTCAAAAATTTCGTATTTGTGGATGTTTAAAAAACTGCAACAAATTCAGTAATCTCGGTCAACCACCTGTAAGGCAAATGATTATCTTTGTTTAATAGATTCGGTTTTTGTTTGGCTCAACAAGGAGGACTATTTGAACCTTTAATTCATTATTTTTTTTAGTTTCAGCATTGTAAGTTGTTTTTAGGGATTAATTTTTAATTTGTTTCAATTTAAAGAATATTATTTTGTTTTATTTACGAGTTTATTTTTATTTTGGAAGCCTTTATGGCCAAAAGAAATCAAAATATATTATCTTAACTCAAAACATCAATTGTTAAACAGAATTTGACAATTGATTTTTCGATTTGAACAACATAAAATGTAAGCATATTGTTTCAATATGTAGCGACGTTAACTAACAAATTTTGGAAGGGGAAGGGGCGGAATTTCTTAGAGTGGTTCTGAATCCAGCTGTCCAGCTATTTGATATTCATTGAAGTGAATTTATAGTAATGTTTTGTTGTTGGACTATTTAGATCGGAGAATACATTAAACAGCTATGTTCCGTTTCCCATTGCATGTATCTGTATATTGATGCGATTTCAGCGTTGTCTCCAGTCCAGGGTTATGCTCTCAGAGCTTTTGGACGGAGGCAGGGCCTATTTTCAACTGAATTGGCACCATCAAATTTTCGGGCCCTGTCTTGCTCCGTATATTGGAATGTAACTAATAGGCTTAAAGATTCTGTTTTAATTTTTGTTATGAGGACGAATTTTTTTGCTAAGCTGTTCGGATGAAAAGGCGACCGCCGAACTTCAATTGGGGCTCAGGTGTCGGGCCTATTCGATATGTTTTTATAGCTTCTTGTATTGCTCGTGCCGCTACACTTTGCAAATTAAGATTGTTGACTAAAAAAAGATCTTATTGTATATTATGAAATCGCATTTCTTATAGTAGTATTATTGTGTTTGCATTTTCTTATGATTTTATGCTCGCCGTTTCGTGCCCTCTGATCTTTGAGCCCTAGGCACGGGCCTATTAGCCTAGTGGTAAAATAGGCCCTGGACGGAGGATATCTACCGTGTACTGATGAGGCGCAAATACGCCGAAACCGGTCTACAAGTGATGTTGTCCCTGCTAATTACAAACCAGAATGGTTGGTTATATTTTGCAGATATACCAACACCGTTTAGATTAGTAGTATAATCCAATGTCTGTCGGGGAATATAGCCCGAGAAGTAGTTGTTCCTTCTTAGTTGAATGGTTATTGTTTAAAAAAAAATTTTACAAAACTTTGTAAGCTGTTATAATAGTATTAATTCTATTATCTTCGATCTACTTACATGAACGTTTGAACATGTCGAAATTCCCAGGTTCACCAAGTCGATTCTTGAAAAATTTTGAGGTGATAAAATCTTGTTCCATTGTCAACGTTCCTTTGTCGCACTTTCAACAATACAAAACTGAGATTCGTAATAGTTTATAACGAGAAAATGTCACATAAACGATGCAAAATCAGCAAACACAATGAAAGTTCGAACGATATATAAAATGTAAAAGCCAAAATGTAAAATGATGTTTAAAAAAGCGTGACGGCACGTGCTTCTGATCGGTTTTTTTACTAAGATGCCAAATTGATATTGTTTAGAATCTCTGTATCCTACATGATGAGATGAAATCCTTTTAAATATATTTTAATCAATGAATAATGATGTTGGTTCAGTGTGCAGACAATATTATGTGTCAAAATAGTATTAAATATATTTCCTGGCCTTTTGAAATCAACATATTAATTCAAAACTGAAAAATATCCTAAAGAAGTGGGCGGTGCTATGACGTACTAACCCCTGCTAACATTATCTGTCTCTATCTGATTCTATTATATCCTCTGGACACCGTAATGCAGTGTTGTCAAAGCTGCTCATCATTGGCTTTTGTATATCTGAGTTGCTTTTGCCCTACAACGTAATCAACTAATGATAAAAATGTCATTTCACAACAAAGTAATTTGTTGGAATGATTATATTTTGTTTGTATTCTTCTTTATCTCGGGAACAAGTTGGCCATTTTAGTGCGGCAACTCTCAGCGTGATTGACGTTTCATTCTCTGATCTGTGACCTTTAGTAGTCTTTGGATGTGCAATATTTTTCGTACACGGAACCACAGGAATACGGATTTACTATGATTGGTCGACGTGTAGGGGCTAGTACGTCACACTGCATTACACCAATGAGAGCAGCCTTTAAACATGTCGCGTAAAATTGTATGTTTGAAATGAAAATTATGTAATTTATTGCATTATTCATATTATAAAACAAATAAAAATATATAATTACTCCATATAGTAGTTTTTAGACATGGAGATCACGATTATACTGTTTTTGGAAATTAGTGGTATTCCCATTCTTTCAAATCACTATTTCAGGGATTTTTAGTGACTATCATCATGCATATTCTCACCTTTTCGTTACATACATATATTACTGTTACTATGCGAGGGGTTAATAATTTAACACTCTGAGACCAATCATATTACATTTTAGGTTTACATATTGCAACATCTTGCTTAAACTTCAACCAAAACGTTCTGTAGAAATAAAACTGCTTCTTAATAACAAGTCTGGATTAAATTGGAATACAAGAATGAGTTTGAGAGTCACCGAGAAGTTATATGAACTACAAAACAACGTGCCAGACCAGTAAGGGTCCAAATATAATTAGAATTGAGTTGAGTAGCATAATAGTAGTGTTGCGTAGTGAAGAACACAAATAGTTGTAATAAAATAGAGTTAAGAGACCTTCACAATTTTTAACTGAAAAAAATATTTTGGATGTTGAGTATAGATAGAGTAGGTTAGAACCTTATAGTATTGTTTCTATAGTTGATTTTTACATACGAGGAAAAATGTTGAAGTAAGTTTAGTTTTACAGTTCTTGATGTGAATTTATTAAGACCACTAAGTTTATCAGCAGTCTCTTAATTCGGAATAATTTTCTTCTGTTTGCAATTTAGGATCTTATTATACTTGTGTAATTGATATTCACCGTTGGATTTCGTCTTCCTGCAGGTATTATCCGTTAAAACTTGACAAACAGAAAATCTGTCCAGGAGAGTAATAAAATTATCCATTAGTTGCTTTGCCTATAAGAAGAATCCTGAAACCTCTCGAGGGAAATATGAAAGAAAGTTATAAAAAGTTAATTTCATAGGTCGAATTAGATAGATATACAAGGACTTTTTATACTTTCTATCTGAGTACTTGACATTTATTACAATATTTCACAAAAAATTTTAAATGTAGAGCGGTGAGATCAGCATAATTCACAATTTTTCCGGGATGAAAAATTTGAGAAACGTACCTAGTTGCACGTGCCTCATATGGATAAGGTGTAGGAAAATTTATGGCGAGCGCTTTCTGCTATTAATTTGGTTATACCGAGTGGACCAGCGTAAAATTTTAAGAGGTTCTAATCATTTTGAGCTGAGCTTATATACAGGGTGCTTGAACCCCCCAAATCTAAATGGGATCAAGGCTGCAAATTCTTTATTATTGGACCAAATTTTGAATTTCAAAACATAAGTAGTCCGTACTTAATACTAACATATTTCAGAGTACATGTTGAGGCAGAGTGGCACAATGCACAAATAACCTCAAAGATTTTTACGTTTTTATCCTCTGAAAAGGTTTTGAAGTCAGTTACGAAGCCTAATTAGTGGAATATAGTTTCTGATAATGAAACATTCAACAGACATTGATGGTTCAAACAAGATCAAAGATGTGAAACTGGAACCTGCTCAATTACGCGTTTAACATGTTTTTATAATGGAGGTTATCCATAGAGTCCTACAATAAATATAAATACAGGGTGGTCCTTGAGTAATTATACATAGAAATTCGGTACAATCTTCACTTTAAAAAATCGTTCGTCACGCGATGACTCATTAGAAAGAGAGAGAGAGAGAGAGAGAGACGCAGGCCATAGTGTACGTTCAGTGCAGAGATAGAGAGAGAGATAGAGAGCGATAGAGATAGAGAGACACAGAGAGAGAGAGAGAGACGATTGAAATAACGCGCCATACTATACAACCAACGCTGCGTAAAAAATATGAAAAATTGTCAAAAATTGTCAAAATTTTGAAAAAATGGTCAATAATTATAAAAGACTGTCAAAAAGGGTCAATAATTGTTAAAAATTGTCAAAATTTTTGAAAAATTGTTAAAAATGGTCAATAATTGTCAGAATCTGTCAAAAATTGTAAAAAATTGTCAAAAATTGTCAAAAATTGTCAAAAATGGCCAAATATGGTCAAAAATTGTTAAATATTTAAAAAAATGGTCAAAAATAGTCAATAATTGTCAAAATTTATGAAAGTTGTCAAAAAAGGTCAATAATTATCAGAAACTGTCAAAAAAGGTCAATAATTGTTAAAATTTTGAAAAATGGTCAAAAATTGTTAAAATTTTAAAAAAAATTTCAATAATTATAAAAAATTGAAGAAAATTGTAAAAATTTTTGAAAAATTGTCAAAAATGATCAATAATTGTTAAAATTTTGAAAAATGGTCAAAAATTGTAAAAATTTTGGAAAAATGGTCTAAAATGGTCAAAATTTTTGAAAACTTGTTAAAAATGATCAATAATTGTCAAAACTGTAAAATTGGTCAATTATTGTAAAAAATGGTCAATAATTGTTAGAATTTGAAAAAATTGTCAAAAATTTTGAAAAAATGGTCAATAATTGTAAGATTTTTTGAAAAATGGTCAAAATTTCCGAAAAATTGTCAAAAATTGTCAAAATTTTTGAAAAAATGGTCAATAATTATAAAAAACTCTCAAAAATGGTCAATAATTGTTAAAAATTGTCAAATTTTTTGAAAAATGGTTAAAATTTTTGAAAAATTGTCAAAAATGGTCAATAATTGTCAGAACCTGTCAAAGATGCTCAAAAATGGTCTAAAACGGTCAAATTTTTTGAAAAATGGTCAAAAATGATCAAGAATGTACAAAACTGTCAAAATTGGTCAATAATTGTCAAAAATGGTCAATAATTGTTAAAATTTGAAAAAATAGTCCAAAATTGTCAAATTTTTTGAAAAAATGGAATATAGTTGTCAAAAATAATCAAAATTTTCGAAAAATAATCAAAAATGGTCATTCTATTGTGAATAAGAAGCAAGCTTCTGTCGGCGGTCCGACGACCGCTCACATTTTTATTTAGAATAACGCTTTTTGGGGGGCGTCTATTAATTATGTGAGGCATTTTTGAAGATTTTTTGACCCCTTCTCCCCCTTTGGTGAGATGTAGTAAGATTTCTCTCAACCCCCTCCCGCTCCCCCTTCCCTAATCTAACGTGGGGTTCTTCAACATTTGTGTTTTGGGTGTAAAAGCGTTGGATTTATTAAAAAAAAAACAATTTGCTTAGTTACTTGCTAATTAGCGCTTAAACAATCGAAGGGAGATTTGGTAAGATTCGGCACTATCCCCTCCCCCCCTTGAACACCTCACGTAATTAATGGACGCTCCCTTGACGTGTATGCACAAAAATTTGACGGTGGGGGTTTTTGGATATGAGAAATCATAATTTTGTACCTATTTCGATGTATTTTGTAGAGCGCCCCACATAAGCCTCGTATGCGGCATAAATGTAAATTTTTTTGGTGTTTAAATTAGCGCTACTTTTGTGAAAAAATATTAAAACCATTTTAACAAAAAAAGGTATATTTCTTAGTATTCCCAAATCTTAACGGTTTTAGAGATAATCACAATAACTTATGTTTCTCGAGTAGAACTGAAAATTTTAGAAAGTGGTGTGCTAAACACTGGAAGTTGAATATTTTAAATAATTTTTAATATGGAAATGTTTGTTTAAACAATATTGGTTGAAACGTCAAATTAGGGAGTGTCTGTATAAAAAGAATATTTATTTTGAGGAGAGTTAGGTACTTAGAAAATGAATTCCAGAAAACTGCTGATGGATTTAAAAGCTCGTATGACAAATACAAAATTGAGTGCATTGCTGAAAAATACTTCGTCGATGTCTACATCTCAAGACTTCCTTTACCATTCAATAATGATTTATTACTCACTCACATCAGAAAACAGAGTATAAAGTCCATGCTCACTGTACTCAGTTAGTTGAGGACCCTGTATACGATTGTGTGAACCTATCTGGTTACTTCTGTTTGGTGTGTACCTTATAGTAAAATATATTTTTTCTTAAGATCAGTTACGGTCGTGGCAATTTATCATCAATTTCGTCACATTTCCTATGATGGTTTTCGACAACACTTTGATCGATTATGTATGTTCTTCGAAGTACATTTTGTCATATCACATTTATCTTAAGTTGTCGATGTTTTTAAGAGGTTTCCCTAAATACGATTAAAGAATAATTACTTAGAAACGGAGAGGATTCTAATTTTTTTAAAATCTGGTTACATAATGTTTGTATAGACGCGTACATGTGAAAGCTATACTCCACCTGGTAGAAAGAAAATGAAGATCGTTCACGTATACCCTTCAATCTGTTTCCTTCCTATTTTGTTTGCTGTTATTGTGTGTGTCCATTTAATTGATTTTTTCTGTATTGTGTGAACGACCCTTGGGTAAAATATGAAGGTATGTATTGTTGTGGCCAATAAGTTATCATACAAAAAACTTCTGGATATTTCATTCCATAGTATCTATTGGTTGGCAAAACAGGTTATAAGTACTCGTATCTTTGGTATAGGAAGCTGGAAAAAAATTAAATATGTAAACTTACTGCAAAAAACGTTTTATGTATAGAAATGTCACGCACTAAATGTTACTGAAAAAATCATACTATGAATACTATGAATACTACTGAATACTATGAATGGATTAGACATCTATGAATATTATGAGAAATACGTATTCCTAAATAAATTAATAATGAAATTCTTTTTTAAAATAAACTTTTATATAAAAAATAAAAGAACAGGTTAAATCAAACCCATCAATTTATAGAATTTTAGTTATATAAAAGCTTGTCGCGAGATTTACTGTGTAAATTTATTTTATAGAATACATACGTTTTTTTAGAATAACGAACGTGTTTCAATATCAAGTTACATTGTATTCTCGTTTATTTACACAGGTAAATACCACGACAAGCTTTTGTATTATGTAACGAATTAAACCTTTGAAAATAAGGCTTTAATTAAATAAGACTATGTCATATAAAATATAAAGTAAAATAATAAATTCAAACTTAAATTACTGTAACTATCTCGGCCAAGCGAAAAGCTTTGAGCTTAAATAGACAACGTTATGGTCGACAGTACTACTACCCTGCATTTTGTGTACTTTTCAAACCCTGCAAAATATAATTGGCAATAATTCTGTGGTATAAACCGTTAAAGAGATCCCTTGTTAAGAGCCAACCTTTAGTGCAGCAATGTGTATACAATATTTTATGTCTGCTGCCAACCATTGAGGAGTTCCCTAGTCAGGACCCAACCCTGAGTGCTGCAGCCATCACTGAGACCTAAAATATTTCTTGTGTCCCTTCGTCGCAATTGCTGAGGAAAGTCACAGAGGCTAGTAGTTCCATCACTCCTATTCCGTGGAGGAATTTTATAATATCCGCAGGCTTCAGCTACACATCTCCCGTAAGTATGTGAATGGAGGTTTCTTCTTCCATTCCACAGATTCTACATTCTAGTTTAAGCTTATTGAGGTTCACATTCGGGCGACAGTGCCCTGTTAAAACACCTGTCAAGACTTAGAGCCTTAGAGACTTACTTTGCCTTAGGTATTATTTGAAACCTACCTGCTTGTTGTTTCCCAGGAGTATTTTTGATTGTTTTAGCTTTACTAGATCTTTCCAATGGTTCGATCTTCTCATTTTTTCGGTGTTACCTACTTCTTCCAATATTACTTTGGTGCTGATAACGCAAAAGTGTTCTTTGCTTGTTCAGCTGCTATTTAATTTCCTTCCATTCCATTGTGTCATGGAACTCACAAAAGATTGACGATGCTGCTCTTGCCTAGCTCTACAAGTTTTAGAACTCATTGCTTCAATGGCTGCTTGACTATCCGATATGATGATAATCCTTTGCCTTCTATATTTTTTATTAATATCGAATTTGGCATACCTTCCTTCTACTTGAGAGGTTTTTCCCAAGCTTTCGGAGTATTTGGTTCCTAGCTCATATACTCCTATACCAATCTCTTCAATTGCGTTGGAGCCGTGTGTATACCATTGAATGGTATTCTTCCCAAGTTTAAGTATTGAACTTCTTTAGGAAATTTCATTATTCCATTATGTAACATGTCCCAGGATTTATGATGACTAAAAAGCGGAGAGGAGAGTTTTGGTTGATGATTCCCTTTCTAGTCGGTATCTTGTTGATTCTGCAAAGTTTTTCACCACCATAAGTAATGGCGTGAAGTTAAGTACTACTTCCATAGACGCCGTTGGGCATGGACTATTTAACCTCACTTCCATCAAGTTTAGCAGTTTTGAAGTTGAGTTTTCTATTTTTAGGAAATACTATTAAGATAGTTTTGGTGTGGTTGATGTTTGGTCCTACTTTCCCACACCTTCTTTTCTTATACTTGAATCCCCTTTGTACAATGTAAGGGATTCTGTTATTTTCCCCTACTCGTTATGACAATGTCTTTGGCATATTCTTCGTCTACCGTCAGATATCCATATCAAATAACTGGTCCGACATCTTAAAAGTCAGCCATATTGTATTTAAATTGATGTTATGCATTGTTTGTTATCCAAACTAAGCGTGTAAGCAAAATTTCAGCTCAATCGGTTGGAAATAACTGTTTTAAAATTCAGTTGCAAGATTTAACCGAAACAAATAAACATTGCAAGCGAGTGCAAATTACGATCAACAATCATTTAAATATTTCCGTGTCAGATTGTAGAATGTAGTTTAAGCATATTTTGCATTACCCGTCGGAAGAAAATTATGAAACCGTGAAATAGAAAAAAAAATCATCACGAAGACAAAAACTTCTTCAACTACTTCAAGTTCGCTTTAACAAAAACCGTTTCATAAAAACTTGGATTTAAAGTTCTATGCAATAAAGTATTTTCATTTGTCCCAACACAATAATCGGTATAATGTCATTCAAAAAATATTAAATTCACCCACTCTGTTCGGGATTTAAAGAGTTTTGTTGCTCACATTTTTCTAATAAATTTAACCATTACTCTTTTCGTTATGATGCTCTGTCTACTTGTCACACCAACGCAGTTGACAAAATCGTAATTTTATTGCAATAAAAAACACGTTTTTTTGTTTTTGTCGTGATACTCGACGCAGTTATTTTATTTAGTTACCAAGGACGTAACGTAAATAAAAATAGAGATTGGGCAATACCAAATGAAATAAATGTACTGAAAACACTGTTACATTCAACATGAACAACTTTTGACGTTTATATGGTTATGAAAATGTAGCCTCAATGCCAAAAAATGGTTTACTGCAAAGTCAAATTATAGATAACATATTTCTTCTTGTCTTGATAATACTGAGCGAGTTCACTAGCTGCTAGTGAACAAAGAAAAAAGTGTAGTCAATTTCACCAGCCAACTAGCACATTGTAAACTATTTGCGAGTAAATGAAACCCGAGCGACCTTAAGGCGGCTTTACACGATGCTAGTAGCTCGTACGAGTCACTAAAACCGAGTACTCTCTTTTAGTACTCTCCTTGTATAAATTGGTGTTCTGTATTTCAGTAGAGAACCCGGTGAGAGTGTGCATGCCAGTCGAGTGAATAGAAATCAATACTATTTACTTGTGCCGATGTTCTGGCTCCGTTTATTGACATTTGCATGTTTAAAGCGTCCCTCAATCACGGCTCCTTACCAAATAGCATTATCCGCGTGTTCTCGTAGCTCTATGATCCATAATAGATCTGGCCGCACCTAACAGTAAACATTCCCAGGAGATTATGTTGCATTATCCCTGAAAAGTCAGCAAAAAACAGGGTCACATAATCAAGGTTTTTCCCTAATCCTAGTCCAGTTATCGCTCTTTCCAGTCTACTTAATATTACTTTATCGAGAATTTTGGCTACATTGCTCAGTAGCGAGATTGGCCGATAATTTTCGATGGAGCTCCTACCGTGGGGTGTTTTCGGCACCGGTATGATATTTGCTGTTTTGATATTATTTTTGGTGGTAGGTTTTTGATGAGGATATTGTGAATCTCGTCTCTTCCTGGCGCGGTTTTCATTTTAAGATTACTTATTGTTGCGAGGTCACCAACTCAAAGCCGGCCCTGTCTCTCGATTATAAATTTTGGTGAATGCGCTTTCTAGAATTTTCTGGTTACTGCAGCCTTTACGCATAGGAGGAGCGTCATAAAATACCAGAACTTTCCAGATCTGATGCGGAATATATATTCGCGGGTTTTTGAGTGCGTAAACAGTTAGTTCGAGAGAGTTAGTGAAACGGAAAGAGTTAGTTCATAGAAGTTCTTAGTAATCGGACAGTGAATGAAATAGTGAAGATAACTAGTGTAATATTCAAGTGGTAAAAATAAATTAGAACTATTATACCGAGTGTAAATAAATTAGTAGACATTAAGTAGAGTGTGTATATAAATTAAGTTTAATACAGTGTGTTTCTTTAAATAATAATTAGCCATAGTTTGTATAATTTGATTCCACCGGTAAAAACTATTTAAATAAATAGGAAAAACATTACATTCTAATTGAATAGATTTCCTTTCGTTGAAGAGAGCGATTTGGGTGGCAGGGTGTGTGTTGTCTGCCCAAATCTCTCTACCTCCCTCATTTTATTAATATGCTGGTCCCTGTCCGGCATATTGTTGGTAAAGTTTTGTTGAAACTGTTCCCTGAAAGCTTGAGCCATTTCTTTCTGGTTTGTTATGTGGTTTCCGTCTTTTGTAATTTTCGCCATTCCTTTATTGTTGTTTTTTACTTTTTTGAGGGCTGTCCAAATATTACGGTTGTCGGTGTTCATGCTTTCAAGGTAGTTGCTCCATGATTGATTTCTAGAACGTGTGATGCCATTGTGGATATCTTTTTGTATAATCAACATGTAGTCCTGGTACCCCTTGTCCTTTGCCAGATCTTTCGTTTTTTGTTTTATTTTGTTAGTTATTTCCTAAGGGAGTTTGTCAGTTTTGTTATGCAGAGTTACTTTGTTATTGGTCTCGTTGCGTGCTTTTATGATGTTTTTTTTCTGGACTTAGAAGGATTGAGCTTAATTCGTCTTTGTTTTGTATATTGTCTATTTGTTTTGTGCTGACATTTTATGCTTTTCTATACCGTGACCAATTGGTGGTTTTATAGTTATATTATGTTTTGTTTATTGTCCTTGTCTTGTGATGTAATTTTATTGTGATTTGTGTGGGGGTAGACGCCCCAGTGAGCGTCGTGTAAAGCCGCTTTATGCTGCTTTAGGTTCGGAGCGAGTAGCATGCCTGATCGCTTAGAACTCGCATGGAACTCGTACTGTATAAACAGAAACGCCAGTATCTACACTTGCAGCTTTGGCCAGTCTGGTTTACCCGAACCCTGGAATTTTGAGACGACTATTAAAATCATTATAAACTAATAAATAAAGTTAAAAAAAGAGAAATTTCGAAGGGGCAGCAATAAGAATTTCATACTGCAAAGCCAGAAAGTTCTGTAAGACTTCAATTCCAATTAGAAAACTTCCAGTTCACTTCAAATACTGTATTATTTATAATCTACAATAATGCGATTTTTATGTTTAATCTTGTTAAATATTACTATCTAAAATTTTTCCCAAACTGGCTTACGATGAATTTAAACTAGGCTAACCATTAGCGAAGCTAAATTTATCGACGATCGCATAAACTAATCATAAGTTCAACTATCCTGACAAAAAAACTCACTCCCCCTGACAATTTTAAAATCGATTTTCAAACGAAGGGTTAGTGGAAGAAAATAGGCCAGCTATTACGCTCAGTTTGATGATTGAAAAATATTTTTCTTGCTCTGAACAATCCCAGAATTGTTTTAAAACAATTTTTTGCAAGTCTGTCGACAGAAAATAGATAATATTGTCGGACATTTTTCGTCCAGAAATATTTTTTGCATATTTATCGTACAAAGTCTGCAGTTTGAAAACAGTGCAAATCTCTTGTAATAAAAATCGAACTGTCATGCATTTTTTAACTACCACGGTTTAGAGCGTTTATGTTGATTACAATTTTAAATAAATAAATATGGAACAACCTCCTTAACATGCGAAATATATTTAGAATAAAATAGCATTCTTAAAACAACGAGCTTGGGATCTGTGTAGAGTTAATGGAGTTTCGATGTTGCAGGTTTTGTCAATAAGGGATGGATCCAAGGAAATACAGTAGGTGATATTTCCCACCCCCCTAATCTTCCTGTCAGTTTTCTTCTCTCTTATTATTCATGTGATTAATGAATATTTTCAAACTTCAACTTCACCTTTCTATTATTTTAAGGTTATGTTTACATAACTTAGTTCCAGTGTAAAGATTTCTGTATTGATATAATTATCCTGCAATTTTCTTTCGTTTCATAAGATCGACTTCAACGTATAATAACCAGTATGACACGGAAACACAGAAAGTACGCTTAATAATTGGAAAAGACAACTTTATTAAATGTATTTATGATTGATATCCAGTGGGATAAAAATACAGTATTTTCTGGTTACTTCTGACAGGATATCTAATAAAGATTTATTACATCTTAGGATAGCTAATAATAAACGATGAATATTGGTCTTTGTACAATTCCCAGCAGTGTTCTCAAGTATAAGATATTGTTCAGGCGGCAATTTAGGGTTGTTTCAGTTTTTACATTTTATTTTTACGAGACACGTCTTGGAAAAGGATCTAGGACGAACACCAGTATAAAGAGAAATACTCACTACTCAAACCACATTTTCTTAATTCGATTGCCTTGTTGTTTCAATTTATTTTCATTAAATACGTGGTTTGGATAATTATAAATTTTTTCTATAATGTTTTTACTGCTCTCTTGTCAAACAAGAATACAATTTCCATCCTCAACTCCTATCTTACTGATAAAACTGTGAATTACCGTAGCACTCATAAAGTTTGGGATTAAAAACTAGCACCTATAGGATTTTTTTTATTCCTTCATCCAAAAAATGGATCTTTCCAATACAGTCAGTTCAAGTCCATGCAGATGGCTGGGTATACTGATAAGAAGGGGCAAGCATGATTTGGTCATTTCAAAATTAAAACAGCGTGTCCTGAATTTTGTCATCAGTTATTGATGTAGGTGTAGGTAGATGTAGGCTGTTATACCCTGCAATACAAAAAAATTTCTGTAGCATATGTATTTCCAAGGAAATTTTTGCTTAAATCACATCTTTCTAGGCTTGTCTAAGGCTGTTCGACAAGAAATAGGATTTGAAAACTAGATGACACTATATGGCCAGATAAGGAAAATGACGGGATCACTCACCGGTCACTGTACCCTAAGGAAGCACATGCATACAATTGGCATATATAGGGAGGAGCCTATCAGTGCGTTGTGCATGGAAGAGGAGGAAACAGCCTCTCACATTATCTTCGAATGTGAAGCACTGTCTCATTGGACATTGGACTCCTAGGACTAGAGTATCCAAGGGAGGATTTCTCCAAAAAGCACCTAGTAAAAATACTGTTGAGCCAAATAAGGGCTACTGGTCTCTTCACTGGTGGTGCCGAACTAATAAATCAATCAATCACCTATGCATATCTGCTATGGTGATTAAAAACATTGGATTAAAGGTAACGCTGGATCTAATTCCGCATGCCAGAAAGAATTATGGCTAAGTATGGTAGAGTGTGGAAAAAGGCGAATAAAATAGGAATCAGCTAGACATTTGAGGAATTTTTTCGCCTTCCTGCCTCTATGTTTATTCGATACTCGCAGTTCAGAGATGTTTTTCCATTCATGTAGAAGAGAGTCGGTGTTGCAAGTAGTGATTGGGGAAAAATAATGAAGGTATACTTAGTTGACTAGTTTACGTACAAACTAATAAATTTACAACCGCGATATGTGCAGATAAAGATGAATAAAAGGGGCAGTTAAATGGTGCGTGGTTCGTTGGCAAGCCATGGTGTGCCTTGGGAGCTTCGCACCGTGTATCATAATTGGGACGTCCTAGCTCAAGGTCGGTACTCGTGGCTCATTTGTGGCTCGCTAGCCCCACCGGCTGTCGGTAAAAACGACGCGAGCGAAAGGTCGCGAACATAAGCACGATTCATAAACTTGTTGTATATTAGCAAATTACGCCGAACTTGTCTAGACTTGCGAAGTCTGCGTCCTGTTTAGTTGCATAATAACGCGGTGCAGAAGTGCCATGGAGTAGTTAGAAGGGAGAAAAATTAGAATTTTTGGATTTATATGTTTTTTTTGGCACGTTTTATACCCGTCGAGAGGAAAACCAAAGCCAAGCTATTGCTAATCACGAGCTACGAGCCAGCTAGGAGTCATCAACCCCTTACCGCATCATGGTTCATATTTGGCACAATTAATATTTTCACACATAACCGTTATAAATAAAGCCACATACCAAACTATTTATGCATAGGGGTTCATATACGGCGCATATCTCATAAATCTGGTAGTGTAGCAACATCTCTAAGCAGCTTTGTGAAGTTTCATACAAATTTGCACATGGCCACCGTGTGAACAGGTGTTGTCAGTTTTTATGAATTTTGATCCACGATCATCTGAGTAGACTAGAGTCTCTCGGAGGAATTACTGTAAGTAAACTCATATAATTCTTCATTTTTTTGCTGTTTTTGATGAGAAATATTGTTGTGGCATATATGGCACAATAAGCATTCCGGACATTACATTTATTTGGTTTATTTTAAAAAATGGATCCAAAAATGTTTTATGGTGCCAGAAAATGTGTGCCAATGGATGTACCAGATGGTAGTGAGGACGAAAGACTTTCAGAAGATGGGGAATCGCCTGTTATATTAGCTCCGGAGTCTGACGACGAAGACGAAAATGATATGGACGAAAATCAGTCAGATATTATCATCGTAGAAACGGATTTAGAAGACAGTTCCGATAGCGATGACGATCTACCTCTGCTCGAACTGAAGAAGAATACAAACAAGAATCATCCTACTTGGAAGCGAGGTAATTTAGTCACGTCGGATAAGGACCTAAAATTTTTTGGTTCTCCTGACATGCCACCTGAATTGGAAAACGCAGACTCTCCTTATGCATTTTTTACATTGTTTCTAACAAAGGAGATGATCACGGATATAGTTTACCAAAATATATTATATTCAGCTCAAACGAGACTACAAAAACCTTTGGATCTTACTGAAAAGGAGCTCGAACACTTAATAGGGACCTGTATTTATATGTCAACAGTGCAATTACCTACTTCTAGAAGTTATTGGAACCTGAACCTGAACCTGAACCACCGCTTGATCTCAGATGCAACAGATGGGAAGAAATAAAACGGTTTTTGCATTTTGCGAATAATGATGACGCTGTTGCAGCCGACAATCCTGGTCATGATAAACTCCTCAAAATACGACCCGTACTCTGTAAACTAAGGGAGCAACTACTCAAAGTTCCAAAAGAAGAGTATTTGGCTATAGACGAGCAGATTATTCCTACTAAAGCGCGTTCGTCCATAAAACAATATAATCCCAAAAAATCTCACAAATGGGGATATAAGGCGTCTGTTATTAGTGGTGTCAGGGGATTTTCGAACTATTTTGAAATTTTCGCGGGAACTCAATCCAATATTCTTCCCAATGAGTTAAAACGTAGTTCTTTTGCTAACACAAACTGTTCCAAGGCACATAAACTATTTTATGATATCTGGTTCAACAGCGTCCCACTATAAATTTACTTGGCACAAAACGGTACGTTACCGCTTGGAACAGTTAGAATAAACAGAGTGCCAAACAGCAATATGCCAAAAGAGAATGAACTGAAAAAGAATGGTCGAGGAGCGATGCTGGAGAAAGTCGCCACAATTGATGGCACAAAAATATCTGTTGTTTCATGGTATGACAACAAATTGGTAAAAATTTTGTCTACATATGCCGGCAGTACACCAACAGTTGAGGTTCGACGATTTTCAAAAAAGGATAACAAATATATAATGGTTCCGTGCCCAAAGGCTGTAACAATTTACAACACATATATGGGAGAAGTAGATCTCTTGGATTCCATGCTGGCATACTATAGGATCAAACTAAGATAAAAAAAATGGTGCATGAGGATATTTTTTCATATTATTGATTTGAAGGTTGTCAATGCATGGATAGTTTGGAGAAGAAGAGAAAACGAGTTCAAAGATTTACCTCTGGCAGATTTCAAAATTGCCGTTGCAGAGTTCTTGTGAAAATTCAATAAAACCAGCTCAACAAAGAAAAGAGTCCATCCCAGTGGAGTCATGGATAATTTGCAAAACAAAAAAAGGGGCCCAACATCAGATTTTCCCGTCCAAGAGGTTCGAAGAGATCAATATGGCCATCTTCCAATATGGTGTGATAATCAGCAAAGGTGCAAATATTTCTGTGGTGGGAAACGTGTGAAAAATGTGGTGTTTTTCTTTGCTTAAGCAAAGACAGAAACTGCTTTTACAAGTTCTATACTGAATAAGTTTTCGTTGATTTATTTGTTCATACCTACAATATTTTGATGTTTTGTAACATTACTGCATATTGTGCCATATCTGACATATAAAAAAAATACAAAAAACCAAAAAAAAAATAGTTAATAAAGAATTTTTTAAATATTTTTACGGTAATCCTGATATTTTTTCCACCTAGAGTCAACGGAAACAGTCTAAGCGTTTGTACACGCTGCGTAGATAAAATCCTGTGGACAAACTGATGAAAGCCTAATAATCATTTGATAAAAGTTTGTTGTTTTTAGAAAATATTTGATATTGAAACATCCATAATAACGAATATTTTGTTAAAATAACTTCAGTTTGTTCCGCTTAATCCTGATTGAAACGTCAGTGAATGAAGCGACATCAAAAAAGTAAATTTTAAATTTTTCTTTTCCATTTCACAAAGTGGCGTATGACAAAAGCAACTGTTTTATTCAAAGTGTTTTCTTTGTTCTAGCTTGTACCTTCGCAACAATAAAAGCTTCTCGTATCAAACCCGAAGCACGATACGCGATGAATAGTAAAATTTCAACAAAACGTCAACGCTTGATATAACTGTGTTTAGAAAGAGTACAAGACAGCGAAAATATATTCAAATAGAAGGTACTCGAGATTAAAAAGCTTCTTTCCCCAATTAAAATTGCTATATTACGGTAGATGTGTGAGGAGTTGGTTGTGATGACAAGGACAATCTTTATATACCTAAATAATTCTTCTGTGTATTAATGCAACTCCTCCTAAACGTCTGGACCAATTTTGATGAAATTTTGTGTTTGTTGAGTCCCTGAATGGCCTCGCAAGCAGTCCCGGCAGGTGGCATTGCGATCCAGTTCTGACTAAACTCCTCCTTTACGTCTGGGACGATTTTGGCGAAATTTTGCATAGGGAGCTTTTTTGTTACGACTATTCCAAAAAATGGTGCAAATTCTGAAAAAAACAAATATATTTTCCGATCAAAAATAAACACGATTATCGGATTTTTCGAATTAAACCTGAATTCTGAATTTTTTGAGCTAAAAAACTGTAAATTTTTTTTAAAAGTATTTTCGTACCATTCGATGAAGGAAGAATGACTCTAAGTGGTAAACAAATATTTAGTCTTTTCAATCGACAAAAAAGTGTACCGCCTACAGCTAAGGAATCGAAGCGGCCAAATAAGTATACTACGAGAGTTGAAAGAGTAGAGCAAAATAATAAAAATAAACCGGCCCTAGGCTATTCAAATACGAGTTATTGAAGTTGAAAGTTTGTGAAACATTTTTTAATTCTAAGAACCCCTTTGGATAGGGTTTGGAAAAAAAATTTGTTGAAATATAGGGTGATTTTTTAGTACGGTCATGTCAAAAAATGTGCCAAATATCAAAAAAAAATTGTCCTGACTATTTCACGCACTTGTCAAATGAACCAATCAGAAGCTCTAGTCGAGTTCGGATTATCGATAACACCAAACTTGACTCTTGATCCTGATTGGCCTGTCAATCAGTCTGGCCTGTTTTCTTGTTAATTAATTTTGCCCCGTCTACAGATTTTTTCTCATAATTTTTGCAGGGGGGGATCGGGGGATCTTCAAAATCAGACTCACTTTGTTCTGGTACGTATTCCGAGCCGCTACATGAAAAAGGTTCAGGTTCAGACATTTCGAGTTCAGACATTATCGCAGAACGCACAACGCATACACTTCAAAACAAACGTAACAAGCCAAGCGTATCCTTCTAAATATGAACTATAACTAATTAGGGATGTTAAAAAATAATGGATTTTTATATAAATCGATTATTATTTTCTTATAATCGATTTTTAGCTATCGATTTTTATAGTAATATTAACCGATTTTATAAATTACGTGTTTAAATCGATTTTCGGAAACGGCTCGTATTATTTATTGACTGTTTTTCAAAATTTTGACAATTATTGACCATTTTTCAAATTTTTGAAAATTTTTAACAATAATTGTCCATTTTTGACCATTTTTGATAGTTTTTGACAATTACTGGAAATTTTTGACAATTTTTAAGAAAATTTCAAAAATTTTAACCATTTTTTCAAAACTTTTGGCCATTTTTAAAACTTTTGACCATTTTTCAAAATTATTGACCGTTTTTGATAGTTTTTCCAAATTTCAACAATTTTTGAGAATTATTGACCAATTTTGACGATAATTGTCCATTTTTGACAGTTTTTGACAATTTTTGATAGTTTTTGACAATTATTGACCATTTTTGACCATTTTTCAATTTTATTTTTTTATTTTTTTGACAATTGACCATTTTTCAAAATTTTTTAAAAGTTTTTGACAATAATCGACCTTTTTTGACAATTATTGACCATTTCTACAATAATGACAATTTTTGACATTTATTGACCATTTTTGACCATATTTCAAAATTTTTGACAACTTTCATATAATTTCATTTGATTTTTAGTCTGATAAATTGTTAATGAATGAATCTCATAGATTTATTATCGGAATATGAAAAGCATGTTCTTTTTAAAATAATACCAAAAAAATCGATTTTTTCGCAGAGATCGATTTATTTTTTATTAAATAAAGTAAAATCGATTTTTATTTAATCGATTCTTTTCCATTAATCTCACATCCCTATAACTAATTTGCGGAGTAGCAGAGTACAAGTTCAGACATGAAAACAAATGGCGGTAGGAGGCGGTACGCTCTCAATTATTAGAATTGGAAATAAACACGCTGCACAATATGATATTCAAACTTCAAACTGTTTGAAGAAGTTTGATTTCAAGTCAAACCTAAAGATACAGAAATCAAGTCAAGTCAAACTTTTTTACATAAAAAGTTTGATTTTCAAGTCAAGTCAAGTTTGTTGAGTAAAATCAAACTAGTTTGACTTGATGCATCTCTACGAGGGAGTACGTTTGGAAGCCATTTACTAGATTTTGCGATGAACGAAAATACGTATTAGAAGAAGCAACGCCTGTCGAGAGACTAGCTGTTATATTAAAGGACTGTGGCTTCAACATGAGAAAAATTGATGGTTCAACTTCTTAACTTTTTTGATAATTTCCTCTAATTCTGCCGAATTTCAGATTTTTTACCTTTCACTTTGTTTGTGAAATAGTCTAATAAAATTCCACTCGTGTCTGAATGTATTTTATAATTCTGTCTTTTATTTCACAACTCAACTGAGCTGCTTGAAAAAAACACCACTCGTCCTGCGGACAATCACTTGTGGTATTATTACTGAAAAGTAGAGAATTTTCCATAAAAGAATTAACTTGATTATCGGATTTTTCGACCCAAGATACTATAAATAATGTGATATTTTTCAATAAAAAAAAAATAGGTCAAATTTGCATAATTTGGCAATCTGCACATCTCTAGTGAACCATAAAATACGGCATTATCAACAAATCTTCCGACCAACTTTATCATTCAGTAACATAGAAGAAGCAGGACTGGGATATTGATAATAAACAATTATTTAAATAACTAAACTTAAAAATTATGTAAACCGTGATATCAAAATCAAAATGGCAAATTCAATTCACATTTACCTACTTATGATACGCGGGAGGCGTGGGTTGTCTATTTTTCACATAGCAACCATGAAAAATGAAATGACAGTATCGGCACCTAATAATGGAGGCTTTTTTTAATAAGAACGAATGTGTCGCTTCTGTGTGAGTGGGTTATTCTGCACGTAGTGTGTCCGATATATTTATTCTATGGGCAGGTTTTTACAGTTGACAGAGGCTTGATTCCACATGTCCAAACTGTATGTATCATCCCATTTCTTGTTAAGTTCGTTGTGAGAATGTTTGTATTCCTAGCCACTCTTTGTCCATCACAAAATAAGTGAATGTATGTTGGATGTATGAGCTAAGTTCACACTTCTACTCCAAATCTTTTAGGATTGTGTCAGACAATCTGGAAAACATGACAGAACGTTAAAGACCTTTGTTGCTTTTCACTTGGTATTCCTTTTATACATGAATTTCAACAATTACTTTCAGTGAATAATGACGTATGCTAGTTGAGGTGGCTTCACACGACGCTAGTAACTGAAATCGAGTATTTGTATTCTTGAAATCGGTATGCGACTTTTGTTATACGAATTTGACATCGAATGGGTCAAGCTAGGCGAATTTGATTTTCCGTATACGAATTGAGATATTCTATAACCTCTAACCACACTTTTACAGATGTTTGTTTATTTTTATTATTTTTACTCGCTTTCTTTTGTATACTTTGAGTTTTGGTAGGCATATATACTTGTGAAAAATTTAAAAATTTCTCGGGTTAAGTGGAAAAATGGTTTTGGGATCAATATTAGTGAGCAGTGAATGAAGAGTTTCTTTTGGTAACGGCCAACGAACTTAAATTTACTATGTTCATACTTTCTACTTGTGATTTATTGGTAGGTTTTAAGGTTTGTTGATGGCTAAGTTGGATAATTTGTCCCTTTTGGGAAGAAGCCGAAATTGATGGCAATAATCGTCATATAGTATTTCAGCATAGGCAAGTTTAGATTGCACTAAAACTTTTCTCTGGTCCTTGCTCATAGTTTTCTTAGGTGCACGATCCATGTTTAGACATATATTAAGTCTGATTGAGTATAAAATAAAGAAAAAAGCAAAAAAAAAGTAAATAAAATTAATATCGTTCTACGTTTGGGAAATAAATTTCGGTTTATTTTGTAAGCATCAGGCTCTTGTTTTTTGACACATTTTACATTTATTTCGCAACACGTACAAAAAAGTAGAAAATATGATGAGAAAATTATCCGCCGGGATGTTACCAAAAAAGAAGATAGAAAAAATAAGAAAAGAGGAGTTCTCAAACTGTATATTAGGATGGACGTTCGTATTCGAATCTTTCGTTCGAATTTTATTCGTATGCTACTGACATCCGCATAAGTTCAAGAACTAAGTCCCAAGAGGCGAGCGATTCAAGGGGATAATGGCGTCCACACGCTAAAATTGGTTTCCACTCGGTGCGACAATTTTCAGTAGTCGAGTTTTTTTTCTTTTTGTCTTGCAAAGATGAGTACAATATGTAAAAATTCTTCTATCAAAAAGTGTTTAAAGACGTGTATTAAAGTGTTATGCGAAGAATTGATGGAAATAATCGAGTCAGAAGAAAACATATCTCCCAAAAATAATTTGGATAAAAAATCTGATTGACGGGCTGATATATTCCGGCCCGTATTCCATAAACATTCTTCTTCTCTATACAGTTCTAAAAATTTTAATGTGGTATCTTCACCCCACTTGGCCATTTTAAAAAACTACACCCAATGATCATCTATGACAGTTACTATTCAACGACTTCAGTAGAGCTAAACTAACCACAATATGAAGACGTCAATGAACAGATAAATCTAAAGAGCTCTCCATTATTAACTGTCTTCTTGAGTAACAATAATTGTAAAGATCAGCAGATATAGTTTTCCTTGGTTTCCTATATCATTCCATAGTTATACTGATCTTAAATTGGAAAAAATATATCCAGGATATCCCCATTGGGCAAATAATACGAGAACCAGAACGGCCCAACCCCGTAAAAGCTGTTATGGAGGAAATTCGAAAAGAAAAAAATGCATTTTTGTTGATAGTCTACAAATCAGCCAAAACGATTGTTATACTGCTCTATTCCTTTGCACTTGGATCTTTTTCTCATATTTTTTTCCACTGATCTAATTTTCGAGTTCTCTATTTTCCTCTCTTGATTTCCTTAGTTTCTTCATTCAGATTCTCCTTGTTATTCTCGACATTAGCAGTAGACACGGGCTCAGCGTTTTCTGTTTCGTAAGACAAACGTTGAACTTCACTTCTAGCATTAGAAGGAACATACTCTGATCCTGAACTCTCAAACGGTTCTTCTTCACTTACTAGAAAAAAATGTGGGTAAAAACATAACCCCAAAATCACTATAAAATCACATATAAAAGATCTAAGTTCAAAATATTTTGAAAAATTATAAATATCAGCTATACATACCATCTGAATTGCTTTTCTTCTTGTCCTTTATGTACAAAAGTAGGTACTAGAAATGAGTCTCGGTTTTAGTGACTCGTACGAGTTACTAGCATCGTGTAAAGCCGCCTTTACTCTCTTGGTAATACTTTTAATGAGACATAACGATAAATTATTATGATTAATATAACTGGAACTTTCAATATTGCCATCTGTTTGAAAACGAACTGGACAGGAATTTTCTGATTTCGGCATAGTAACACATTTGGAAATAAAACATTGCACACAGGATAATGAAGATTGATTAGTAGATAAGAATATAATGTGGCGGATGTCTCAAAATTCGCTATAAAATGTGGAGGACATTCACAAATACTGGAGTAATACAGACCCGTAAACTTTTGCAATAAATCAAAACGAACAATGAACTATCAATCGATAAATGGTGTTGTTTCGTATTATACGGTTTTACTGCTTGGAACTGGCAGATGGTGATAATTTACAAGGTGATGTTCGATTAAGTGACATTTTATTAATTTGGATCTTATTGTGTGAGATGAGATCGATAAAGTGAACATAACCATCTAAACAAAATCAATAAGAAAGATATCAATAACTTGAAGCAAATTATGTGTAATTTATTTGAAGTCACGATTTTTGTGTTTACATATTTTTTTAAATAAAAGTTGTGCTACCTTAAACTCAAGCTAGTACAGCTTCCAAAATCATCATCCGATTTCAATGAAACTAATGCACTTTGTGCACTTATATACGGTAAGGGCCACAAAAAACAGTATACCCCGATATTTGGCAGTATTCATTAGACTTTAAAAAAGAGGCGATAAATCGGGGTATCTGTAAAGCCGCCTACTCACACAGCAATTTGCAGGGGCCAATCTGAAGGGTCCCTGCAGATCGCAGAGTATGTAGTCGAATTGTCCCAATTTTTTAACGACTTCCCGATATCGGCTGGTTGGTTGTTTAGTGGTTCCAATCGCCCTGCTCCCCTCTATAATCGTATTGTGTGTAGACTTGTCGTTGCCTGCAAGAAATTTTTCTGGTTCGTTTATGAATGCAGATCTTTGTTTGTTTTGATGTATTTTCTTGAAAAGTTGTCAAGAAATCGTGAATTATGCCATCAGAAAGGGAAGCGTCTTGTTTTGAGATTAAACACTCATTATCCATCCGTAAGAAGTTTTTAAAGTCCATTGGTTCTAATTCCTTCATTAAGTTTGAATGGCAAAATTCATTCCTTTTCAGTAACCAAGGTTTTGTCCAGTATTTCTTTTTTCTTTTTCTTTCTGCGTTAAAGCTAAACCAATTTTTTGCAGCCTTGATGGAGTAATGCTGTTTCACATAAAATATCACGACTACTAATAAATTGTGATGTGCAGAGGCTTTTTTTTCGGGCCGAGATGGGAAACTCATGTTCGAATGGGTCCAGCACCCAAACAGTGTTGGACTCATCCCCAAGGGGATGCCTACCAACCAAACCCACCTCAAACTCGCCGTAACCTCCGCCTCGGAATCACTACCCTAGCATACTTCGAGACGGGCGGCGATCCCTCGCACACTATATGTTCACACCGTCGTCTTCTCCCTAACTTTCACTCCTACCTCTCATGCCATATCGAGTCGTTCTCTACCCCCAATCATGCACTCTACTACGCCACTTACCTCCATCCATTCCTCCTCCCCTCTCAACATTATCTCCACCATGTTCTCCCAATACACCGCCTCCCCTAGTTTCCTCTCCAACTTCTTCAGCACTTCCTCGTTCCTCCAGAACCTAAACACATGCCCCACATCATCCTCCACTTCACACCTCTCGTACACTCCAGTCTCTTTTTATCCAATCTTGTGGAGGTACCCTACTCTCGACCCATGTCCAGTGAACACCTGTGTCAAGAAGTATTTCACCTCCCCGAATTTCCGGTCCATCCAATCTCTCCTATTCACAATCGCTCCTTTTAGCGCGCCCTCATACTCCTCCCACATTCTCTCCATTTCCTCCTCCATCCATTCCTGTACTTCCTCTCTGGTCGCACCCCTCCAGCGTGTATTTCTGGCTCTAGCCATCACGTCCAATGGGTTGGTCCTTGCCAGCACCGCTGCTGCCAGTCCACCCACTGTCCTGTACCCCTGCACCACCCCAGCATTATCCCTCTCTGCACCCGCAGGAGTGGCCTGACCCTCGCATTCACTCCCGCTCTTTCACCCCACACCTCTTTACCGTACAGAATACTCTGCTCTACCGTCCTACCATTATCCTCCTCTTCCATTATCCCGGCCCGTTCACATTACACATCAATCTCCCCAGCCATGCTGCCCTCACTTTCCTCTTCTCTGTCGCCTTTATGTGTGTTCTGAAGGATAATTGACTATCCAACCACACCCCTAGGTATTTCACAGATTCCTCCATACGAATTCTACTTCCCTTCACCATCACCCCCACTTCCCTCGTCCCTTTACTAGCAACCCCACCGTTTTATCTTCCGCCACTTCCGCACCTATCTATCTTCTCCACAATCTTCCTACACATTCTCTCCGCCTTTCTTTCTATCTCAGCCTCTTTCTTTGCTGTACATACCAGACACACATCGTCCGCATACACCGTGATCTCACATCCCTCTGTGTAGAGGCTACACCCGATTTCTGCACAGATTGTCCCATGTAAATTGTCCCCTGCAAAATGCCGTTTGAGTAGGCGGCTTAACTACATTTTTGAACAATTGTGTACCTCAATTGGATGAAACTGCTGCATTACAATCGGTTTTACTATAAATAGACTAGACGTGTAATATCAAAAATAAATTAAAACCACCTCACATTTTTCTACATGAACCAACTACGGATTATAAATAAACACTTTAATCAATTTTATAACCTACTTGGCTGCCTTTATTTGCTCAAAATACAAATAAAACTGTATAGAAATTTGCCAAATACTAGTTTTGAATATCCATAGAATATTCGACCTCGGAAGGTATGTCATAAACGGATTATATTTAAATAACTGGAAATAAAAATAAACCTCAAAAGCTTCTATTGATCGTTCCTTTTAGCGGTTTTTATTATTTTTAAAGTGTTCAATTTAGGTATAGTATAGTGTAAATTAAAGTAGTGCCTGATACTTCTTGAACTAGTGGAGTAGCGGACAATGTTAGTGATATAGTATTTAATTCGTAGTATTACTTGGTTTTAACTTAACTCGAATAAAACCCAATGTAACATTAAGACAATAATGCAAGTGATAAAAAAATGATCTCTTCTTAAGGAGAGATTCAGGATTTGTTGTTGCTACTAATGAATTTTTCACAAAAACTACTACTACTTTGGAGAAATTTTGAGCTTTGGTTTGTAATTAAAATTTGAGATTGTGTCATTTCCAAATCTGTAACATTTTCCAATCAATAGGATTAGTTTTATTAACTTTTCGTAAAGTCCATGGAGACTAAATACAAGGAGAATACACTGGTATAGGAGTGAAAAAGTGTTCATAACACTTGGATACTAGATGCCGCCTGCTTAGACAGACTGAAGTACGCCAAGTTTCGAGTTAAAGTTAATATTATAATCTTGTCCTGTCCAGCATCTTGAACCGGTCTCCTTTATTTCTTATAAAATTTTAAACATCATTGGCACACTGTTCAATGTACATAAATATTATTTTATGGAATATTACAAGAGGTCTTATTGTGTTTTAAAAACTTGACAAAATAGACCATGTAGTTTTGACAGGTGTATGATCCACAAGTATGTTTTTGATCCATTTAAACTATTGATCAATTACAAATTATATTAAGATTTGAAAAGTGTATTTATTCTTTTTTGATCATTCTGATTTTTCAATTTATCACTACATGGCATAAAAACCATTTCTAACAAACGTAAAAATGCTCCTATCTAAAAATGCTGCTATCAGCTGCGTAAAACTTAACCAATTTTTTTTTGTTTCAGTAAAGAAAGCTCGTTACGTTGGAATTCAAGGTAAATATATGTTTCAGTCATTTCGTCTATTTTGAAACAACGATTATCAACATAAATAGCATGTAAAATAATTCGGAACAAACACACAATAAATGTAAATCCTCAAAAATTGTTTATGTTATTGAAAGTCGTCAGTCGGATCATAGTGATTACAGATCAATACAATACAACTTTTAATATAACAATTATCCAACAAATGAGAAAGTAAAGCATAGCACGCCCGATTTGGGATCCCTGAAGGGATGGAAAATGTATTATGGTTGCTTTGTTAACCTATACAGACCTTTCCCAACGTGACGGGACGACGATACAGAATAGATTAGATTAGAATAGATCTAATGAGGTGGATGATTGGCCTGTTTCACGACCTTTTCAGATCTATTATCTAGATTATTTCCCAGCTAATCAGTCTCAAGATTGAACCGTTCATGTAATTTCTTAGCGGTGGTTTCTCATCGCCCAGTGCTAGAAACCTCACAAACGCCATGCAGTCCATTAAGCTTACAGTGCCCCGTTAGCATACAAATTTTCCTATCTTTGCTTATTAGGTCTGCCGTAAATTTTGGCGAATGTCCTTTAATGAATTTTTTCGCTTGCCTGTGTCCTGATGAAATTCGCCGCCGTTCCAGATACTTCTGTACCACCTACTTTCTTGTAGTCATGTTTATTGTTGATTTTGTGACGCCGCAGAAGGGTTCCGAACCAATGAATGGCATTGATGAGCCTTGTCTTGCCTTTTTATTGACCTTATGATCCCATGCTTTGGTACCCAGGTTACCTTGACTCTGGAATGGTCTGCAACGGTCCCAACGAATTCCCTTACTAGCTTAGAATTGACATCTATGGAATCGAATGCCTTTTCTGCAGCTTGGCAGATATCTCCTACGCAGTAGTTAATAGATAGGCGTATTGGAATACCTATCCTTCGATTTTACCTTGCAATTCCGGCTTCTACACCTACCTCTGACTTGGAACTGCCCTTTTACCAGGTTACCTCAGCCTGCATGGGCTCACCTTTTTTCAGTCCCCTCTATCTTTTTTCCCCGGGAGTGTGGGATTACCTCCAGCCAGGGCTCAATCTCCCTCGGGAGCTCCGCACGCAAAGCTTCCGAGCAACATTGACGTCCAGAGACGACCACACAAAAACTACCTATCATTATTATAGCCGGCTATGTCTCGTCGACGTTACAACGACTAAAGCAATGCGCTGTCCATTATATTACGTTCTCTGATATTCTTTCTCTTGAGTTTCTTTCATTTTCATTATCTCTGTAATTGATGTTAGGATACTTTTATAATTATTTATGCTTTCTGTTGCAATTTAAAAAAAAATGCTGTACTTTAATATTGTTTTAAGGAGCTCATTCATCCATTTTCTAATTGCGTCGAATTTGTGACATACAAACACCGTATGATTTGCATCATCTACCTCACCGCAATAAATGCATTTGTCGTCATCTGCCTTATCAATGCCTGCCGTATATTTCCTAAATGACCCATGTCCCGAAAGAAACTGTGTCATATAGTAGCTAGTTCTAATATGTGGACACTTGAACCACGTCTTGACATCTGGTATGAGTTGTTTTGTCCACATTCCCTTAGTGCTTATTTCCCAATTTTCCTGCCATTTATCTAGGATGTCCCTTCTTATAGTTTTGTACTTTGCCGTGTCGCATTTACCAATATCATGCTTTCTTGCTCTTTCTGTAGCTTGTAAGTCTATTGGTATTATCCCACCAATAACTAGGGCAGCGTTTGTGGACGCAGTTTTATAAGCACTGATTGCTCTTAGTAATGTTGGTCTCTGTAAGGATTCAAGTGTACGTTTGTTTTTCTTAATTTCCAGAGCCTTAATCCAAGTCGGTGCACCATATAGGATTGTGGAGTGGACTACGCTTAGTAGCATCCTCCTCTTGAGGTGCCCAGGGCCTCTTGTTTTTCAATCTTCATTATAAGATTTTATAAAACGTTTCTTGAAATTATTAATCGGTAGTTGAAAACTGTTTATCAGCATCTTCTAAAAGAGAAATGATCGAGTCTAAAGTTTCCAATGAAGTTATGTTCGGCATTAATTTATTTAAAGCAGTTACTTTTGTTGCTACCTTATTTTTCAACGATATTATATGTGTGCCAAATTTCATTTTAAACTTGAGGTGGATTCCAAGGTATTCCATCGATTTACCCGGAGTAATCTCCACTCCGATCATCCAAAACTTGATGAGCTTTCTGCTAGATGGTCCTTTTAACATTATGGCCTCCGTTTTGTGTGCAGCGATCTCGAGTTCCTGGCTCGCTATCCACCTGCCTATCCTTCTTAGTGCGGTATCTCCTATTACTGTCATCGCGAACGTAGATTTAGTCTCTAGGTATAGCACCAGGTCGTCTGCAAACGCCAGGCTCCTGACCCCTTTGCCCAAATCTATGTTTAGTACTTCGTTGTAAAGTATATTCCACAGTGTAGGCCCTAGAATCGAGCCTTGTGGGACCCCTGCTGTGATATTCTTTGATGATATAATCATCAATTCCATATTCTGTCATCGCTTTGATAATTCTGGGCCATGTCGCCGTATTGAAGGCATTTTTTATGTCTAGTGAGATCAAAGCTGCATATGTTTACAGTAAATAGGCTATGTGCATTCTGGGACATGGCGGAGGCGCTAACATGGAAATCTCCAAAAGGAAATCGCGAAAAAAGCTAAGGTCCATTCTGGCAAAATTGGTTCAAAAAGTGGTGGGGGTAAATCGCGCGCATGCAGTCACTGGATAGGTAGGTGTTTTGAAGTGGTTTGAAGACTTTTGAAGGGGTCTGAAGATGTCTCTGAACGCGTTACGTCCTACTTCTAAACACGTCACAACCTACATTAAACCCCTTCAAAAATCTTCAAAACACCTACCTATCCAATGTCGCATGCGCGCGATTGACCCCCACCACTTTTTGAACCAATTTTGCCAGAATGGACCTTGGCTTTTTTCGCGATTTCCTTATGGAGATTCCCATGTTAGCGCCTCCGCCATGTCCCAGAATGCACATAGCACCTTTACTGTTCACCTTGTGTTTTGGACTCTACCCCGGATCCAGTTGACTGCCTGAATAGCAAATCGTCCTTTTCTGAATCCGAATTGGTATTCAGAGATCACGTTCTTCTCATCCAGCTCATGTTCTAATCTTTATTTGATAATATTTTCAAAAAGTTTACCTAGAACGTTCAACAAACAGATTGGCCGATATGACGTCGCTTCTTCCGTCGGCTTGCCTGGTTTCGTTATTAGTACCAATTTTTGCCACTTTTTCTTCTTTCGGAAAGAACGCATTGACATGAGGTTATTACTTATATTTTTGATTTCTGTTGTTTTTTCCTTCGCTACCAGTTTGATAATCTAAGATGTATTTCCGTCTGCTCCAGGTGCTCTATTGTTTTTCATCTCCCCAACCGCAGCTATCAATTCATCCTCGGTAACCATAGGGACATATGTCACATCTCTTTTTTTGTAGTTGAAGACTGGCCTATCTGGAAAAAGGATTTCTACTGCCCTTTTCTTAGTGTCATCTGGAATGGTGTATGGTGTATGTAACCTAAGGCTCCCCATATGTCACGATCTAACTCTTCAATCATATTATACCATTTGGTTCTCTTGCTATTTTTAATGAGTTTGGTTAATAATCTCTCTCCTCTACCTGGAACCTATTTGACAGAATATACTAGATTGGCTTGGCTTCTCATCAAGAGATTTGTTTTGCACGATTATGTTAAGCCATGTTCACCAGTAATCACCGGAGGAAAAGCTAATTGCTATAAAAATAAGTTTCTAGTCAAAACTGAACTTTTTAGTTGGTGAAACTTTGACCAAAGGTATGGATATCAATAAGTCAAAAAAGGAAATGATTATTCCAAATGAATCGAAAAAAATCATTATCATCATTACTATCATTATTACTAACATTATATTACTAACAGTGTCCATTTGAACTTATCCATAGTTCTTCACTCTTGTGAAGTGATAAAAACTCTTCAGCCCATTGGAAGCTATACTATCAACGAGTACATTATACAAAATTTGTCTATGGAAGTCATTATCTGGCATGCGCAGCCCACAAAAAAGTCGGCGAGTCCAAATTAGTCAATCAAAAGAGTAGAATCGAATCATGCTAGTAATCCTCATCCAAATAACTAGTTTAATAATCAAGGTGTATCAGACCTTTTTTTAGACGATATTTCGAGTATAAAAATGCCCTACACTTAGTTCCAATGAGTAGTGGGCGGTACCGAGCAAACTAGGGCGGGTCGTTAGTTTGGGATAGTTTTGTTCCAACTGGTATTTAGGAACCGTTCTGGAATCGTTCCGAGTACTGTATAGTACGCAAACTCGATTTAGGGATAGCCACATCAACTTTATCACCCCTTCCAGAAACTAGTTTTTGTACCGTCCCAAGAACTATACTATAATCAGTTGGAACGCGAAAGAAATACAGCACTTGCGCCAACGATACCTAGAACGGTTCTAATATGTATTTCAGCTCAACAAAATATTTTTATTTTGCAGCACAACAATTTAATACCTACGTAACCCTCAAATTACAAAACGTCAAGTCTACAACAGTAACAGTAAAAGGAGCAACACCATGCTGGGAACAGGATTTTTTATTGTAAGTTTTTCACAGGATCTGTGTTTCTAAATAACTATTTAATAGAGTTTATAACCAAAATAGCGTATTAAACCTTTAAGTTATTATTGTTGTTTGATGGTTTATTATCTTGTTTTTTTTTCTAGTGAGACCAATAACTTAGATACAGGTCTATTAATAGAGGTCTGGAGTAAAGGAATGATCTGGGATAGAGCGATAGGATATCATTGGATACCGTTACAAACAATACAATATTCAAATGAGGTACAGTAATTTTTATTTATATGTTGATTCTGGTAAACTTCGCGCCTCTCGGGATTTCATGTTAATTTGACATTTGTTTGACAGCCTACCTTAAATAAAACAGGTTAAAGCAAAAATTTCGCTGGATCACACAGTTTTTACTTAATGAATCATGAATTTAGTTCAAAAAATGTTCCTTTTCTAACACTAATAAATGCTGTCCTACTATATATATTTTCACTTTGAACTTTAAAGGTTATTAACTTAAAAGTAAATCTTATTATTAGTATGATTACATGAAATAATTTCAACAAATTTTGGTCTATGGTTTGAAAATGATAATTTTAATGTGAAGCTCTACTTATTCTCTGGCTACTTACTTATAAAATTACTTTTCTCTATGATATTTTTTAATATCACGTTTCTTGGTACCCTTCTTGTGGTTGCTGCTCTTTTTTCTCTATAAATATTAATATGAGCTGCTCTTCTGTCTGAACTGTTTATGTATGTTTTAAAAGATCAATTTATTTTTGATATAGGAAGGAAATGGTCAATGGAGATCTTTGGAAGCTGAACTGGTAATGAGAGATGGTGAAGTCATTGGTACTAAAATGCCAACTGGTCATTCTCTTCTTCTAGATTGCCGATTTGAACTTCCTTTCGGTAATTATTGAAATATGACTTATATTGGTTTATCTCTAAACAATTACTAGAAGGAAATTTGGTACCAGTGTAATTTTTGGGTACCGTCACAATTCCACCTTAAGAATGTCACGCAAGATATAATGGGGGACTTCGGTCCAAGTTTCTTTTAAATATCCGTAAACTGAGTTTCGGCGCTTCAAACCAGGTAGTTGAATCCAAATATCGATATTTGTAAATATCATGTCCGATTGGTTAAAATTTATATTGGAGCTCCTGATTTCACGTCAATTTGAAGAGCCGAGGCTCAGTTTTCGGATATTTATAAATAATACGAACCTTGACATGACAAATTTCCCTTCCCCAGTGGTAGAAAATTCCAAAATTTTTGGGTTGGCAACTTGGACCCCCATTGTCACTTTTAACACTAGTGTCATATATTTGTTTGCCATAGAGGCCAATGTTTACTGTGTATATTTGTTGCCAATTGACAAAAGAGTCATAATCCACTTAGTTTTTGATGAAAAAAAAAATAGTATATGGTACACCATGGTAGAGAACAAACTTTTCTCAGCTTCGCATCTTGGGATAATAAGTTGCGAAGCTGAGAAAAATCTTCATACACTATTTTTTTCATAATCATTTAAAATTTTCAAGTGTAAGTACAAATATTAAAGGGCTATTTTTATATATTCCAAGATGCTGAGAATATAGAAGCTTTGGATCTTCAAAGAAAACTAGAAATGCTTAACAATAGCATGACCATGGACCAAGAAGGCAGGCTGGATAATTTCCGCAGACAAATGATATATCTTGGACACTGTAAGTAGCTTCTTATATCTTTAATAATTGCAAATTTTTGCAAATTATATGCCTTAAATTTGCATTTTAATGCTTCAACAGCCTTATATTAACAATATTATAGATATCTAGTAGATACATAAATTTACATATTATACATACTTGATACAATATTTATAAATCCCAATGAACATCACTAAGTTTGCCAAGTCGTTGATACAGTTGGAGAATCTAGTAAATGACAAATAAAGTTGTTTATATTATTTTTTATTTTCATTTGACTGTAAATAGTATTACGAATAGCAGATGTATTAACGACTGAAGTATTATCAACAGTTTGATTTCTTATAAATTTTATTATATATATATATATATTTTGGCTTAACACCCCCGAGGGGGTAGCGCCGCTTCAAAAAGCTTTCTAAATCCTGAATCCTTTTTTCGGGGTGGATCAATCCCCTTTTTTTCCTGTTCTTCCTTATATTTTTTCAGCAATCTGCCGCCATTTCTTCCTATCCTTTGTTTTTTCCTTCCACTGCCTTATTCCTATGCTATTGAGGTCGCTTATAACCTCCTGTAACCACATTGTTTTGGGTCTTCCTCTCTTTCGCTTATCACAAGGTTTCCATTCAATCATTGCATATATTGTTGACTTTGTACCTGCCCTCCATATGTGTCCCAACCATTTTATTCTCTGTACCTTAATTTTTTGTACTATATCTTTTCCTATTTCAAGTGCTAATTCTATGTTTGTTTGTTTTTTATAATCATCTCCTCTTTTTTTCGGTTCTAATATCATTCTCAATATCTTACGCTCTTGTATTCTCAAATCTTCCTGATGTTTTTTCGTCATTGTTAATGTTTCTGATCCATACATTAATACAGGTCTTATAATTGTTTTGTATATCCTTATTTTCGTCTTCTTACTTATTAGTTTACTTCTTAACAGTTTTTTATTGGTATCGAATGCTTTATTTGCTGCTGCTATTCTTTCTTTTATTTCGGTTTCCTTGTCTCAGTCATTAGATATTGTTATTCCCAAGTATTTTATTTTATCTACCTCTTGAAACGAATAGTCTCCAATCCTGATATGCCTGTACTCACACTTCTTCTTGAATCTCAAAAGCTTGGTTTTATCCGCATTTATTTTAAGACCAATTTTTTTCCCTTCTTCCACTATTTATTGTAGCATTTCTTCCATAATTTTTCTATTATTTGTTACTAGTGCAACATCATCAGCGTATGCTATTAGTTGACCTCCCTTTGTTCTCAAGTTTCCTTTACTTATCTTTTTTAATACGTAATCTAAGGCCAAATTGAATAGCGTCGCCGACAATGAATCACCCTGCTCGACTCCTTTGTTATTTTCAAATTTTCTTGTTGTTCCTTTCTGGGTTTTTATTTACGATACTGTTCAATCTTCTCAACTTGTCGCATACCCCCAGTTCTTTCAATGACTTTATCACCACCTGAATAATAAACTTTGTACTTATTTCGTTCTATAACTCCATTTCCTTGCCATCTGATTTCCTGTAAAGCTGCTATATCAATTTTATATTGCACCAGTTGTTCCGCTATCTGCTCCATTTTTCCTGCTTCCAACATTGTTCTTACATTCCATGTACATAATCTTATTTCGCGTTTTCTATTACTTTTCTTCTTTACCATATTTCTAAAGATTTTCGAGTTCTGTTTCATCTTCTGTTTTCTTCTCCTTGTTTTATCATCTTCATCTGCTTTTCTTTCAGTGAATACTTTTTCATGTTCTTGTAATTCCTTGTTTTCTTTTTTCAGTTTCATCTTCATTTGCTAGATTTTTGGATTAGATTTCATTCTCTTTGTTGTACCATCTCCATTCTTCTCCATTTATGATCATCTTGTTATATCCAGTTTTGACTGTTTCTTTCTTCTCTTGCTATGTATCTCATTCGCTTCTCTTTGAATCTTTTATTTTTGTTAGATCGTTTTTAATGGGAACTCTTTCATCTTTGTTATCCTTTAGTTTATTTTTCTTTTGCATTATTTTCTCTTTGTCTTTCTCCTCATTTAGTTGTATCAGGCATGTTCTGGGTCCTAATTTAGTAGCTGCTTTCACCTGTACATTGACATTCAATTTCTGTCTCTACTGCATCTTTTAATATTGCAAGATTTTCATCATCTATTGTTAGCCCACTCAGCACCACGTTGTTTTTCTTTTTATCTTTCTCTATCCATTCTAGTGACTTTTTCATTTCAATCAAACCTTCTTTAATTTTTTTATTTTCTTGTATTATTAGCTCATTTTCCTTTTTTATTGTTTCATTTTTTTTATTATCTCATCTCCAAATCCTTGTTGATCTTCTCTGATTTGTTGTATTTCCTTCTTTATTTCTTTTTGATTATATTTCATTCCTTCTAATCCGGTATTTATTGTTAGTAATTCTCCCTTGATGTCTTCATTAAATTCCTGTAATATTTTATTTAATTCATCCATTTCTCGCTGTTTATCTGATTTATCTGCTGAGTGCTCTGTTAAATTTTATTGGCGACTTTGAACTTCGATTACTCTTCAAGGCTTGTGCAATATTACTCACAGTTGATATATTCAACTTAAGTGCTGCTCCTGTACGCAAAAAATACGTATATTCATATTTAGATAATTTAATAAGTTGTCCCTTGTATATCAATTCTCTTTGATCAATCGATGGCCCATTGTTATTACGTTTTTTTTTAATAATCGATCAACTAAGCCAAAAGTTCTCTGCAATTTTTTGGCATATTTGGTCTTAAAAGTAACAGCTCTATTAATAACACAAAGATAAGATAATCGAAAATTTGAAGGAACAAAATAAAATATGTAGAAGATAACCACAATATCTGCAGAAACGTCAAAATTGTTCCTAAGAAACCATTATTGCCAAAATAGACAATTTTAGAAATGTCAACTCGGACTGCTGTTAGTTTGAATTTGATATTTGTTTTGAAATTAAATACAAAACGTTTCTTTAAATATATAATCAAATTTTTACGATCTACAAACTCATTATAAATTTCAAAATTTACTATTGATTGACAGTGGATTGAAGGAGCAAACGAACGATCCAACTAAGGCAAACGAACTGCTGTGCTGACGTCACTGTTTTGCTTTTCAATCACGTTCATTGGGGTTTATGTTGTACCAGCTTTACATAAAAAACTTTAAAAACTTTTATAGCTTTGCCTGTGGCTTTAATGAAAACAATATTGATTCGTTTTTATTTAGTTTTTATTATAAAACTTCAAACTCTGGAACTGGATAATTCTTTGTATCGGAAATATTAAACTTATTTTTACATCCTGAATTTTTACAGTGTCAATAATAATAATAACAATAAGGCATCTCTCGAAATGAACGGCACCAATATGTCGTAAACAAGCTTTTTAGTGATTTTTTAGATGACTCGGCATATTTATAAAAATAAGTTGTTCAGCGTAAAATATTTTATCCCTAATGCTTCTGAGTTGTTGAATTGGGTAGGAGAAAGAAATATTTATTCTGTGCTTATCCGTAGGGTAGTTTTTTTATATACAGAGTTGTCCAAAAGTATGGGACCAATTGAATGTTTTTGAAACGAGAATGAATATATTTATGAAGTTTTGCAGATAAGTACAATGACGCCTAACATATCTGATGTCAAATTTTAGAATGTAGATGGAACACAATAATAAATGTTCAAAAAGATGTAACCCCAAAAAAATCTGAAGAATCAAGGACTGGAAAACGAGCAGGCCACTCTATGAATCCTCTCCATCGATTTGTAATATTAGCATCCAAAAAACTTTTAAGCCGTCTATAGTCGTTATTTGCATATTTTTTAACATCCCAATTTTAATCAAACATTGTTGGTAGTGTTTTAGTTACAGTGTAAATAAATAAAATTATGACACCAGATCCCTTCCATTTTAAAGATATTTACTTGGTTATATACTTTGGGACAGCCCAGTATACAATCGACACAATATTTTTGTTATTGATTTGGTTGACGGAAAATTAACAAAATGTTCAAGGATCCAATGATAAGATACCAAAAACAAAATTGTTCATTTACAATGAAAAGAGAACAAGTTGTTGATCAAGGATCAAAAACCGAATGATTTCCAGTAATTTGGGTGAATAAAGCCCTCCTTTACGTCCTACTTCAGTTAGATACGGTATGGATAATTTATTCGTTGAAGAATCTACATACCAACCCGACGACATTTCTCAACGACAAATAATTTCAAACTTTATACTGGGGATGGCTTCGTTAAATTGTTAATATTTTACTGACATTTTTTTGTAGTGCAGGCACGTTCCGAGAAACTTTTTTTTCCATTCGAATTTCAATAAGTTTCTAATATTAGCACCAACATTCGTCTTTTTCAATGTATTAGTTCGCGGAAGTTGTGGGGTCGCAAACAGCTTTGCGTGTGGTATTGATCGACGAGGTAATAATAACCTTTCGAGAAAGTGAAAACATACAAAAACATAATAAGTTCTATTGCTTACAGTGTCTTATAGTTAAAGCATTAACATTTTTCGGTGGCCAAAAGCATCAGATTAAAAAAAAGGTGAGCGGTCGTCGGACCGCCGACAGAAGCTTGCTTCTTATGCACAATAGAATGACCATTTTTCGTGAATTTTTCACCATTTTTCAAAAATTTTGACAATTATTGACCGTCTTTGAGAATTATTGACCATTTTTGACAATTTTTCAAGAATTTTAACATATTTGGCAATTATTGACCATTTTTTTCAAAATTTTGACAATTTTTTCAAATTTTAATAATTTTTGACCATTTTTGACAATTATTGACCAATTTTGACAGTTTTGACAATCATTGATCATTTCTGACAATTTTTAAAAAATGTTGACCATTTTTCCAAATTTCAACAATTATTGACTATTTTTGACAATTTTTGAGCATTTTTGACAGATTCTGACTATTATTAACCATTTTGAAAATTTTGACCATTTTTAAAAAAAATTTAATAATTATTGACCATTTTGACAGTTTTTTATAATTATTGACCATTTTTTCAAAATTTTGACAATTTTTGACCATTTTTGACAATGTTTCGACAAATTTGACCATTTTTCAAAAATTTTGACAATTATTGACCATTTTTACAAAATTTTGACAATATTTGACCATTTTTGACAATTTTTCGAAAAATTTGACCATTTTTTAAAAATGTTGACAATTTTTGACAATTTTTGACAATTATTGACCATTTTTTCAAAATTTTGACAATTTTTCGAAAAATTTGACCATTTTTCAAAAATTTTGACAATTATTGACCATTTTTTCAAAATTTTGACAGTTTTTAACAATTTTTGACGATTTTTCCGAATTCTTGACAATTTTTGACCATATTTAAAGATTTTTGACAATTTTTAACAATTATTGACCATTTTTGACAGTTTTTGACAGTTATAGACCGTCTTTGACAATTATTGACCATTTTTGACAATTTTTCAAAAATTTTAACAATTATTGATCCTTTTGGACCATTTTTGACGAATTTTAATTGGTTTTGGCAATTATTGACCGTCTTTGATAATTATTGACCATTTTTGACAATTTTTCAAAAATTTTAAACATTTTTCAAAATTTTTGACAATGATTGACCATTTTTGACAATTTTTGAAAATATTTGGCAATTATTAACCATTTTTCCAAAGTTTTGACAGTTTTTGACAATTTTTTCAAATTTTAACAATTATTAACCATTTTTGACAATTATTGACAATTTTTGACGATTTTTCAATATTCTTGACAATTTTTGACCATATTTAAAATTTTTTGACCATTTTTCAAAAATTTTAACAATTTTTAACAGTTTTTGACGAATTTTGACAATTATTGACCGTCTTTGACAATTATTTACCATTTTTGACAATTTTTCAAAAATTTTAACATATTTGGCAATTATTGACTATTATTTCAAAATTTTGACAATTTTTGACCATTTTTCAAAATTTTCACAATTATTGATAATTTTTGACTATTTTTGACAGTTTTTGACGAATTTTAACAATTATTGACCGTCTTTAACAATTATTGATCATTTTTGACAATTTTTCAAAAATTTTAACATTTGGCAATTATTGACCATTTTTTCAAAATTCTGACAATTTTTCCAAATTTTAGCAATTATTGACCATTTTTGACAGTTTTTTATAATTATTGACCATTTTTTCAAAATTTTGACCATTTTTCAAAATTTTTGACAATTATTGACCAATTTTCCAAAATTTTGAAAATATTTTTGACCATTTTTGACAATTTTTCAAAAATTATAATATATTAGGCAATTAATTGACAATTTTTGACCATTTTTGACCATTTTTCAAAATTTTAACAATTATTGACCATTTTTGACAATTTTTCAAGAATTTTAACATATTTGGCAATTATTGACCATTTTTTTCAAAATTTTGACAATTTTTTCAAATTTTAATAATTTTTGACCATTTTTGACAATTATTGACCAATTTTGACAGTTTTGACAATCATTGATCATTTCTGACAATTTTTCAAAAATGTTGACCATTTTTCCAAATTTCAACAATTATTGACTATTTTTGACAATTTTTGAGCATTTTTGACAGATTCTGACTATTATTAACCATTTTGAAAATTTTGACCATTTTTAAAAAAAATTTAATAATTATTGACCATTTTGACAGTTTTTTATAATTATTGACCATTTTTTCAAAATTTTGACAATTTTTGACCATTTTTGACAATGTTTCGACAAATTTGACCATTTTTCAAAAATTTTGACAATTATTGACCATTTTTACAAAATTTTGACAATATTTGACCATTTTTGACAATTTTTCGAAAAATTTGACCATTTTTTAAAAATGTTGACAATTTTTGACAATTATTGACCATTTTTTCAAAATTTTGACAATTTTTGACAATTTTTCGAAAAATTTGACCATTTTTCAAAAATTTTGACAATTATTGACCATTTTTTCAAAATTTTGACAGTTTTTAACAATTTTTGACGATTTTTCCGAATTCTTGACAATTTTTGACCATATTTAAAGATTTTTGACAATTTTTAACAATTATTGACCATTTTTGACAGTTTTTGACAGTTATAGACCGTCTTTGACAATTATTGACCATTTTTGACAATTTTTCAAAAATTTTAACATATTTGGCAATTATTGACCATTTTTTCGAAAATTTTGACAATTTTTAACCATTTTTCAAAATTTTAACAATTATTGATCCTTTTGGACCATTTTTGACGAATTTTAATTGGTTTTGGCAATTATTGACCGTCTTTGATAATTATTGACCATTTTTGACAATTTTTCAAAAATTTTAAACATTTTTCAAAATTTTTGACAATGATTGACCATTTTTGACAATTTTTGAAAATATTTGGCAATTATTAACCATTTTTCCAAAGTTTTGACAGTTTTTGACAATTTTTTCAAATTTTAACAATTATTAACCATTTTTGACAATTATTGACAATTTTTGACGATTTTTCAATATTCTTGACAATTTTTGACCATATTTAAAATTTTTTGACCATTTTTCAAAAATTTTAACAATTTTTAACAGTTTTTGACGAATTTTGACAATTATTGACCGTCTTTGACAATTATTTACCATTTTTGACAATTTTTCAAAAATTTTAACATATTTGGCAATTATTGACTATTATTTCAAAATTTTGACAATTTTTGACCATTTTTCAAAATTTTCACAATTATTGATAATTTTTGACTATTTTTGACAGTTTTTGACGAATTTTAACAATTATTGACCGTCTTTAACAATTATTGATCATTTTTGACAATTTTTCAAAAATTTTAACATTTGGCAATTATTGACCATTTTTTCAAAATTCTGACAATTTTTCCAAATTTTAGCAATTATTGACCATTTTTGACAGTTTTTTATAATGATTGACCATTTTTTCAAAATTTTGACCATTTTTCAAAATTTTTGACAATTATTGACCAATTTTCCAAAATTTTGAAAATATTTTTGACCATTTTTGACAATTTTTCAAAAATTATAATATATTAGGCAATTAATTGACAATTTTTGACCATTTTTGACCATTTTTCAAAATTTTAACAATTATTGACCATTTTTGACAATTTTTCAAAAATTTTAACCATTTTAAAGAATTTTTTACAATTTTTGATCATTTTTCCAAATTTCACTAGCCTTCTCAAAAGTCTCTATGTCGTGCAATAAGAAGCAAGCTTCAAAAAGATTAAATACAATAAACCTACGGAGAAACAGTTTTATCTACATAGTTCTGGAAGTGACATTTTATCAGTTTAAATAAGGTAAAACAGGGTCAATATACCACATAAGATTCACTCCAATTCCACTCTTCGAGTATATTTAGGAAGAAGACTAATCATAAAACATAATATCCCGTTCATCTTGATAAGCTTGGTGTCATAATGACCATCATCATTTTAGATTGCAGTATTGGTAAATCAACTAGTTTGCTGCAGTTGAATGGTAAACTTGAATTACTTCTTAAACCTCACTCTATTATATTTGATTTTGAGTCAATTCCGTTCACATATTCCATGGTAATTCTTTACTCCCAAGAGATCTTCTACATCCTTTCACGGCATCTTTATACAATTTATTTATGTAAATATTAAATTTGCTCATACAAAGTTTTCCACTTCTATTTATTTTGTACTAACAATCTCGCTTGTCATATGCATAGTGTCTCTAATTGAAATTTGAACAGTCTCTCCAATAGGTTTCTATCCGCTTGTCTCAACTATTGTATGCTTCGTTTATTTTAAACAATAAGTATTTTAGGTATAAGGCACGATAAGAGGACTATATTCTTCTTCCCCATCCTCTCCCACAATTGCGATGGAGGTTCTGCTGAATCTACCACCACATTTTCATACAAGGCGAAGCCAGATCTGTAACGCACAGATTACTTCAAAGTCCACAACAGACAAACCAGACGCTCAGTGCTGACTATCGGAAGATTATCGAGGAGCTAAAAGGGCAACCTATTGACTCAAAATATAGCTACAAGGCAGAGGTAGATCTAGAAGCCGAAATTGAAGGGTTGAAACCTAAAATTTTTACAGTAAAGGCGATATTCACCACTCCGTTGAAAGAATTAGAAGGAAGGAAAGAACATATCATTCAGTTGCCATTTTGACAGCTAAGCTCCACTGAAGGCAATTGATTCCAGAAAAGTTAATAACGTATAACGTACGTGCCCTAAACGCACTCTGAGACCGTTGCAAACTCACGGTAGCGTGGATACCAGGGAACGAGGGTCATAAGGGCAACGAAAAGGAAGATGAAATTGCCAGACAAGGCTCATCAATACCATTCATTGGACCAGAATTATTCTGCAGTTTCGCAAAATCGCTAGAATTGTGAGAAATCTCTCCAGTACAGTGACAAGCGAAACAGACCAAAAATTAAGGCAGACATTAAAAGCTATCTCTGCTGTCAAAGCAGTGGTAAGTATGCTAACAGGGGGGTGCTTAACTTAACAGACACGCAAAGCTGATGGGGTTGACAGACGAAGCCACGTGCAGATTCTGTTACCTAGAGAAGAAAACTGCAGAGCACTGCCTTTGTCAGGCGTATGTGCAGTTTCTAGGCGAGACCATCGGCAAGAAACTACATGAAAGATTGGATCTTGAGGCTGATTGACCACATATAAAGAGTCGGGCTGGAGAATGTAATCTAGATTCAGAGGACCATGAATTGAATTAGCCACCTCATCAAATCTTATCCAAGAGTATAGTCCTTGAATCTTCAATTTCTAGTTATTCTATTTTGTTTGTCGAATCCTGTATAAACATGTTTTCTAAATCATTGAACATTTTATGCGAAGCAATATCAAATATTTGAAAACAATTTCCAGAAAGTTGAGGCCCATTACAGTGTCAGAAATGTTTACCTGAAATATACTGCTTTCTACAAGCCTTCATCCTGGAGTGCTTATACAGTTGCTTGTAATATAAAATTTGCTCTTGCTAATTTTCCCCCTTCAAGCTAAAGGGCGGCCTGGCGAATTACCCGTTGAACCCAAATTTGATCTAATATGTTATTTTACATGAATTTTAGTGTTGCTAGCAATGCGAGAAGAGCAAATACACGGACAAGAGTCATTTAGCGAAGAAGGAAATAAGCCAATCAAAACCTGTGGTTAATATTATTTTTGTTCTTTTCTTCGAGTGCCTTATAATTTATGTTTAATTGTTATATTTTTTGAGTAATAAATTCTTTTAAATAAATCATGTTCTTATTTTTATTTATTTTTTTACCTTCAAAAGTCGTTATAATGACTCGTGAAGCTGTGCTCTACAAATATGATATTTTGATTAGTTACAGCTCGTTCTGTATACTGTGGCGTTATTTTACACACCTTCGGCTTTTGCCATTTCGTCATCTTCAAGATTATATTTCGGGTGCAAAATTTTACATGGTTGGCTCTAACAACTAATTGTTACAATCCTTAGTACGTAGAATCTTTCCATATAAAAAAAGGTGAGCGGTCGTTGGACCGCCGACAGAAGCTTGCTTCTTATGCACAATAGAATGATCATTCATTCACCATTTTTCAAAAATTTTGACAATTTTTGACAGTTTTTGACGAATTTTGACAATTATTGACCGTCTTTGACAATTATTGACCATTTTTGACAATTTTCCAAACATTTTAACATATTTGGCAATTATTGACCATTTTTTCAAAATTTGGACAATTTTTTCAGTTTTGACAATTATTGATCATTTTTGACATTTTTCCAAATTTTACCAACTATTGACAATTTTTGAGCATTTTTGACAGGTTCTGACAATTATTGACCATTTTTGACAATTTTTATCAATTATTGACCATTTTTGACAGTTTTTTATAATTATTGACCATTTTCTCAAAATTTTGACAATTTTTGACAATTTTTCGAAAGATTTGACCATTTTTCAAAAATTTTGATAATTTTTGACAATTATTGACCATTTTTGACAATTTTTGAAAATATTTGGCAATTATTAACCATTTTTTCAAAATTTTGACAATTTTTGATGATTTTTCCAAATTCTTGACAATTTTTGACCATATTTAAAAATTTTTGACAATTTTTCAAAAATGTTAACACTTATTTACCATTTTTGACAGTTTTTGAAGAATTTTGACAATTATGGACCGTCTTTGACAATTATTGACCATTTTTGACCATTTTTCAAAATTTTAACAATTATTGATCCTTTTGGACCATTTTTGACGAATTTTGATTGGTTTTGACAATTATTGACCGTCTTTGACAATTATTGACCATTTTTGACAATTTTTGAAAATATTTGGCAATTATTAACCATTTTTTCAAAATTTTGACAGTTTTTGACAATTTTTGATCATTTTTCCAAATTTTTGTAAATTATTAACCATTTTTTCAAAATTCTGACAATTTTTCACACCTATAGGTGTGCGAGCTCAGTGCGGCAAGAGAGATTGCGCACAGTCGCTTGAATGAGTTATCGCGTGACGAACGCTTTTTCGTAACATCACACGTTTCTCGAGTTCACTAGCATTCCCAAAAGTCCTATGTCGTGCAATAAGAAGCAAGCTTCAAAAATAAAATAAATAAATAACAGACACCACAACAGAAATATAACATAAATTACTCGACCGGTCACACAAATTACATTTGCATCGTCAGGAGTAAATTATAGATACATTTTTTCGTAACCCAGAAAAGCAATATTATCTTTTAAAAATTACTTTCAGTTCTTTTTTCTATCGTTGGCCTCAAAACAATGAATCTTCTTTGATAACAGGGATAATAACGTGAAAAAACAAACAAAATGTGCTTTAAGAATGTGGTTACATTTTGACACCAATTGACACCCCTGCATCCAACAGAGTGTTTCAAATTTAGGGTAAAAAACATCTTCACATTCATGCACCGCCTATATGTTAAAATCCAATTCTACACCAAAATGTTAACCACAGTATGGTTACAGAAGGATTGACCTACAGTTCACAAAAAAAAATCTTCAAAATCAAATGTGTGGTTCAAGAGAAAATTTTGAAAATGTGTCAAATTTTTGACGGTCAGTGTAGTCCATCTAATCCGAATTTTATGCGATTCATTCAAACATTGTTAAAAATCAATACTCTTTACTAGCTTTTGCTCAATACTATTTTCAACTTTGATTTTTGGTACAAATAATTGTTATACCTTTAAGGGAATACGTATTATCTATAAATCCATCGATTTTATTTAATAAATTCCCTAAAATCCATTTTTCACTACCAAGAATTTTATACGTAGATATTTACGATTTTCTTTATATTTTAAACGATAATAAAGGTCGGAAGTATAGCAAAATTTAGCGAAACACAAATATCAAAAATATATCATAGGAGGTTATAAAAATAGAAACCTAGAAGTGATTAGGTAGAATTGATAATAAAACTAGAAATGTATATACGATTTTGTATTGTAGTTGGTTGTGATAAGATATGTATTCACTTCACAGTACGATTAAAAGTAAAACTGTAATATTATGTGTTCCTGATAATATGGAACAAATTGATGATTTTTATGTATCTCTTAAATGTTCTTCTTTTTATTATATTTCTTACAACTTCTGCCTGCGAATTTTTATCACTCTACTTTAGATGTTCATTTTTCTAGATTCTATTAAAAAAGTATTTTAGACAAAAAAGAATATACAAAAATTAGTAATATACATTAACTGTATTTGGAAGGAATTCTAAACTATATATAGACTCAGGTGCAAAAAAATCGGCCACCTCAAAAGCCTAGCGTTGCCACGGAAACGCTTTGAAGTTTTTTATGGATACCATCTAAAAAGCACATTGCTATGGTTTTTGCTTACTTTCTTATTATAAAGGCATATGTACAGTAACCGAAATTATGAATTTATCCAGTTTGGCTTTTACACACTGTATAAATATTAAGCTACAGTTAAAAATGTCATGAGAACGAAACACTGTTGATAAGACATAAAGTAGACAGTAGACAGCATTTTGCTCATCTTCTATTTGACGAGGAAGTGGTTTGCTATTTCGTTATTTTTTTTCACAAAGAAAGAAAAGTATTTAAATCCAAATACGTAACCAGAAATTTGTCACTTTCAACAACATCACAATGTCCATGCTCCTGACTGAAAATGTCTTCCCAGACAGCGAATTATTCTGATCGTTGTCACCATCTACCAAATTGTTCCTATGAACGTCTTTATTCTCAAAATGGTTATAAGTACCGTACCTAATGAAGATTGTGCTAAAACCTTAGCTCTTTTGGAAGATGTATGAAATTATCAAAAAGTCACAAGAAGATGAAGATTCCTGATAATAACAGTAGGTTTATTGTTCTGGCTGCCTTCAAAATCGACACTTAACATCAGTGCAGACCAGAAATCTACTTCTCTTAGTTCGAGGCATAGAAGCTAGTGGACGGTATGTTGCTGGTAGAGCGAAGCTGTGCTCAAGGCTTACAGACTAGTTAGTGGTCCAAAGTTGCTTAAACATCACCGGGTAGCAAAATTTGCATATGCTCATCAACATAATATTGTGCCTTTTTTACTTTTTGTAGTGGTCGACTACACTTTTCTCTCTTATAATGGGATGAATTTCCTTCATTTTTTTTTAATAATTGCTTGACATTGGAACAAAAATGAGAAAGTTATATAAGATCAAAATCTGTTAACATTTTAGACTGCTATTTTTTCCGCCCCTGACTGTATATTAAAAAAAGAAAGCTGTACATTTACAAAAATGTAGCTCCTCGGCTAAGAGATGTATATGAATACAAAAAATTTAAAAATCCAAAATTTACAAACATTCTTATTACAATTCAATAGAAATTTCTGCCCCAGAAGTTTACTTAGCGTAGTGATGAGTTGAAAAAAAACTGCTAAACTACTTCTTCTTGTGTACTGAAGATCTTTGACAGATGATAACTTGAACAAACTAGGTCTCACTTACATATGTCTATAATACAACTTTTCTTCTATTTCTCATATTTGCACGTATACTTTTAAAAAATATCTCAGTGACACCAAGCACACTACTAAACACTTTTCATTCACCTTGCCAGCATGCTTCTTTATAGTTCCCCTTATTTTTTTTCCAGCTCATGATAATCAATTTGAAAATGACATTTCAGCGGGGTACAGCGAGGATAGCGACTACACCTCAGACCTCAACTACCCCGTGGGGCAACACCCTAATTCCTCAGCTTCACAATTTAGATCTGCCGCTTATCAAATAAATACTCCCCAAAGATCTTTGGAAACATCCAGAGAAAATTCCTCGGAGCGGGCTGATACTCCTAACGCATATAATCAGCAGCAAATGCTGGGAGTTTCACAAAATCAACAGCACCTAAGTCCCGATGTTCACATACGCCATCACCAGGTGAGTTTAAACAACAATTTGAGTTAAATCTAAGACTAATTCAGGCAAGGTATAAATTTCCAGATTATATTTTTGTTCATTGCCATTATTGGGCTCTATTGTGGTGAATTATGCTAAATTTGTGATATTTTGTTTTAGCATCATTCTTCCTCTACCGATAATTATGGTACCTACAGAAACAACCAACGTGGTCAAAATTCTAACCAAATTCAAGAAAGTACTACTGATACTGAACCTCTTTTTTATAACAGTCGACCACATAGTCAAAAATTGATTCAATCCAACTACTCAAGGTATGTAACTATATTACAAGACATTTTTAGGTGAAACGTACACAGAATGTTTTGATTCTGCCAAAAAACTAAATAGAATTCCAACCACTTAGAGGACCCCAACTCTTGAGCGTTTGGAATACTCCGGGTTATTCGCTTTCTAACGAATTCTTTCAAATTATTATTATTATTAATATTAATATTATTTTTGCTAAAAAACTGAAATTGTTCGAGGTATGTTGATAGAAAATTTGGAGATGGCGGAACTAGAGCAGCACACCCATAACTCTGGCGGGTGCTTTATTAGAAGGAATCATTTTTGAGACGCAGCTTTCATGTCTATGAAAGGATATTAACTGCCAAACTATTGATTTAAATTTAATATATAAAATTTTTTGCAGTCATGAAAATTGGATGAGTTGTGAAAGTATGGGCTACAACCAAAGTACCGATAGTTTTGACGCTACTTACTATGCAGATGCTAATGAAACCGTTATGACACAATATCCTAAAGGTAAGCTTAAGCCATTTTCACCAATATTTATTAGTAATTATCAAATAAATCGATAAATAACATATTCCACAACAGATATATAACATATATTAATTGATTTTATAGAATAATTATGGAAATATTCCACGTAGTAAGGGTTGAAACAATTAATTTGTTAATATTCATTAGATGACTGAAATGACAACCATTCTACACATCACAGAATATTTTTCTTCTAGAAGTAGAAATTTACAGAAAAAGCACGCAATCGCGTGGAATTTCGTAGTGCAACTTTCTGGATGATTTCGTGGGGTAAACTAAAGGTCAACATAGAACTATAGAAAAATAATTCTATCAATGAATATATAGTAAAAAGATTGAATAATCAAAACATAAAATTCTACGTGAAAAAAAAACGGAATTGGAGAAGGACTACCAGCCCAATACATGTAATTGATCAGTTATACTTCCCGAGGAGTATTTTTAAAAATGCGGAGTGAGGAATCCCTTGATACTCAGACTAGATATAATTTTGCCAGATGTCACGTATTTCTTTATGGGGTGAAAGCATGGACGCTTAACAATGTGTAAGCTATAGGCATATACGAAATGTAGGTGTTCTGATAAGAAAAGCATGTTACCAAATTAGAAGTCATACAACGTATAAATAAAGAACGAAAGCTTCTGAACACCATAAAGAAGAGAAAAGCTGCAAACCTTGGTCATGGCAAGTGACATACGGTAGATATGTCACCCCACAACCAACTTATAATTAAAGAAAAGATCAAAGGAAAAGAGGGACAATAGTCATGGTCATTGGCGGCTCCTTCATTAGGTCACTGGGTCAATGACCTCCCATTAAAAAATAATTAAATAAGCATTTAAAAAAATAAAATATACCTACATGTAGTATAGAATACCTCTTAAATAAAACCTAAAACGTTTCAAGACCCCCATGTAAACGTTTTTCAAGACCCCCGTGTAAACGTTATTCCGCATCAGGCATCAAGTACTCGGCGAAAACCAAAATTGAAAAGCGGGCTGGTGTCCACCGTTGACCTCAAGGTGTTATATGGGAACGGAATTTGCAGAGCACTGACGATCTTCGCGGCGTGAGAGAAACACGCCCGAAGTTTACATGTGATGGGCAAAAACCCCGGATTAATAACGACGATGAATCGACTTACGTCGGCTGATTATTACACGCTTAGAAAAGAGATGAGTAGAAGGGTTGGCAGGCCGTGCTATATTTTGATTTAAAGGAGAGCATTTGAAGCAAAATAATGAGAATAATGAGCTGTGTTTTGACGTAAAAAGTTGTTGCAAATACAAAAGATCGAAGGTTTCACTTAAAGTTTAAAAATATTTAAATTAATTATCAATTAATTTAAGTTTGTCATATTCAATATGTATAGAAATTAATAAAATATGGCTGTTTTTTAAGAGAGAATTATTTTTATGTAAAACAAGCGTGGCCCAAAAAATATTTTTGCCTCTGGGGCTTTGGAAAGGAACTCCATAAATTTTGCTTTTTTAACGATTTTAACGACTTCTGGGCAGAAATTGGTAGTGGTTTTTCGAAAAATGGATTGGCCTCCGGGGGGCTGGTCAGTGGCGGTCCGTATTTTAAGATTTTGGTCACATCACCTGTGACCCCCCTATCAAATTAACCACGAGCCGCCACTGGTCATGGTTGATAAACATCAGAGACTGGACGGAGTTAAACTCCACCACCCTACTTAAAAAAGCAAAATATATAACTAGAATTAATTCGTATAGTATCATCTCGATTCAATGAAGATCGATAACAATATTGGCAAATACAAGTTTTGCTTCATTTTGAGATTATGTGTTAATTTTTCAGGACGAAGACCCAGCTTAGAAAGGCAAACTACACTGTACGATGATGCGAATTATGACTATGCTGGATATCCCTCCAATACCGTCGACAAGTGAGATCTACTTACTATTATTAATATATTACCTTTAATCTTCCTTTGCCATATTTTTCGTTCACTAAGGTAGTTGTGGCTATGTGACAGAAAGTTTTAAATTTTCGAATACTCATTAAGAATATCGATTGACTGTCTCCAACTTGAGATAAAAGTTATATAATGGAGAGCAACGAAGAGTTAGTTTCAAATTCTAGAAAAAAACTAGAGACCAGAAAATTTCCAAAAACTAACTGTTGTGTGTGTGTATGTAAATTGGGGTGATATTCACTGAGACCTAAAAGATCTATTGTGCCCCCTTACTTCTACTTAGTTACTGAGGAAAGTCTCAGAGGCTTCTTCTTCTTATCCTCTCCTGTCGAAGTTTGGCGATCCAAATGGCAATTGTAGCTCTGGAAGCTGCAGCACGAAGGATTTCTGCAGACGAGAGGTCGAACCAACTCCTTCAATCTTTTAGCCACGAGTTCTGGCGTGTTCCTATTGATCTTTTTCCCTGAACTTTGCCCTCTATCATGATGCGTAATATTTCGTATTTATCACCTCTCATCGTATGACCCAAGTATTGCATTTTTCTTTCCTTGATGGTGTTCAGTAGTTCTTTTTGTTTGTGCATGCGTTGAAGTACTTCATCGTTGGTGATCCTTTGTACCCATGAAATTCGCAGCATCAGTCTATACACATATATTTCGAAGGCTTCTATTCTCTTTTCAATCTCAGAGACTAGTAGCTCCTTTAGGCCTTTTTCCCGGAGGAATTTTAGGATATCTGCAGAAAAAACTGTTAATTGTTGAATTTGTTCTGCCTTAAAAAAAATAAAAAATATTGACCGTTTCACTATTAAGATATAACAACGAAAGTTTCATGAGTTATCAACAATATACATGCCTGGAAGTCTAGTAGAAACTGGACTAGAATTGTATGTGTAGTATCGGGTATATAGTTTGTGACGAAAACGATGACGCATTGTGCTACAAGCCCCTGTACAGAATACTAACTGAAACTTTTTGACAATATATAGCACGACAACTACCTCAAGGCCGACTGGGTATTTCTAGATTTATTGAAACAATTAAATATAAGTAGTTTTGTACTATCATTTTGGTGTAGGTACCCATCACTTCAACAAAATAAAAGTTTAGACGAATACTACGATACGCTGCCCTATTCTACTCAAGACGAACGTTTCGGACAAGAAGATGAGGATCGTCAATGGGATAGTGGAGGGTACGATCCTTTCGTACCTCCGAAACCTAGATCTTCCAAAAAATTACCTACTATACCAGCTCAGCTACAAAATATTACTAATAAGCAGCTACCTTCTATACAAAATTTTCAAAACACTGGTAAATATTTAACACATGTTCAGATGATTTATAGCCTCGGTGACACGAAATATAGTAACGCGACAGTTCGTAACCCCACAAATGGTAACGGACAATTCGTAATGCCGTCAATTCGTAACGGCGACAGTTCGTAACTACAACTATTCGTAACAGTATATTTCGTAACGCTATTATTGTTTATTTTTGTTAATGTTGAAACCAATTTTTATTACATTTGCAATTGAAATTATGTTAGGCATTAACGGATTGTTACGTATGTTAAAAATCCGACTATCAACTTTAAATCCCGATTCATGCATACTTGATTTTGAATTTCCTGGAATTAGGGTAAACGTTTGTTTTTTCCATTTAAATCAATCAATGATTCGAAAGCTAGGGGAAATTGGTTTAAAACGTGAATTTAATTCTAACGTAGAATATTATGCAGTATGCGTTAATATGCCAACTTCAATTTTTCAACTTCAAAAACTAAATGTTGTCGTTACTAATTATTCCGTTACGAATAGTTGTAGTTACGAACTAACGGCATTAAGAATTGTCCGTTACCATTTGTGGGGTTACGAACTATCGCGTTACGATATGTCATTTTTTTATTTTTTTTCCGGCCGAGATGGGAAACCCATGTTCGAAACAGTATTGGACTCATCCCCTAGGGGATGCCTACCAACCAAACCCACCTCAATCTCGCCGTTACCCCGCCTCGGAATCACTACCCTAGCATACTTCGCGACGGGCGGCGGTCGAGTCTTTCTCTCCCCCTAACCATGCTCTCTACTACGCCACTTACCTCCATCCATTCCTCCCCCCCCCTCAACATTATCTCCACCATGTTCTCCCAATACACCGCCTCCCCTAGTTTCCTCTCCAACTTCTTCAGCACTAAACACATGCCCCACATCATCCTCCACTTCACACCTCTCGCACACTCCAGTCTCTCTTTTTCCAATCTTGTGGAGGTACCCTACTATCGACCCATGTCCAGTGAACACCTGTGTCAAGAAGTAGTTTACCTCCCCGAATTTCCGGTCCATCCAATCTCTCCTATTCCCAATCGCTCCTTTTAGCGCGCCCACATACTCCTCCCACCTTCTCTCCATTTCCTCCTCCATCCATTCCTGTACTTTCTCTCTGGTCGCACCCCTCCAGCACCGCTGCTTCTAGTCCACCCACTGTCCTGTACCCCTGCACCACCCTCAGCAATATCCCTCTCTGCTCCCGCAGGAGTGGCCTAGCCCTCGCATTCATTCCCGCTCTTTCACCCCACACCTCTGCACCGTACAGCTTATTCTGCTCTACCGTCCTACCAATTATCTTCCTCTTCCACTCTCCCGGCCCCTTCACATTACACATCAATCTCCCCAGCCATGCTGTCCTCACTTTCCCCTTCTCTGCCGCCTTTAACATGTGTGTTCTGAAGGATAATTGTCTATCCAACCACACCCCTAGGTATTTCACATTCTCCTCCATACGAATTCTTCTTCCCTTCCCTTACGATATGTCATGGATCCAAGAACCTCACCTTCAATTAATGGCTTATTTTAAATGGCCCATCATGTATTTTAATAGTTCATAATGTTAAAAAAATGTCCTTTTCCGAATGATGCTGGGTTGTCCTATACCTAAATGTCACTTTCACTCTTTTGAGGTTAAGTGAGAGTTCAAGTCCACTAATTTCTCGGTTTAGTAGTAGTTTAGGAGTACTCAAGTATCACTTAATTGCTAAGTGGATAGTGATGGGCAAAACCAGTACAATTGGTTATACTAGCACACTCCGTACAGTATACCAAATTGTGCCGTATAGTACGTGCCGCCGTACAATTATACGATGAGATCGAGCGCGAGTTACGTCAACAGCGGCCGCGGCGGATTAGTTAGTAGTAGAACGAGAAAGAATGACCCGTAGTACATACAAGTACGATACGTACAGTACATACTTACTCTTACTGGTTATTTATTGGTGTTGTAGTGGAATATTTAAAATAATAATACCTTTAAATATTGTTTCACTGTAATTATTATAATAACTTTACCAGCAGACCAGCACCCAACCAGCAACTAAAACCAATGAACTAATGGTGGATTGTACTATTAGAACAATAAAATTGTACGGCACGTACACCGTACATGCACGTACACCGTACATTAAAGTGTGCAGTACATTTTATACGACACCCACACGTACTTCCCATCTCTATAAGTGGAACCGGTGCGAATTCCAAATAACTTGATTAAATCTACAGTCATACTTATTAAAAAATTTTGTTACAAACACTATAATTGAATTGGTTCTACTAATATTAACCGATAAATGACTTTTTAAAGATGCCTATTCCCTGTGCGACGAATCCTCGAGACCAGTGTCCACCGGTCGCAGAAGAATGCCTCAGATACCGACCAAAAAAAATTCATGGCGTCAATTTTCTCAACAAAGTCAAGAAGACGGCTGCAAAACTCCAGAATCCTGTACCCGTGGAGCCAGTCTTCCCCCAACGCCCACGAAAAACTCCCGGATAATGGCAAGGCTTGCGCAAACCTTAGAACCTACGAGAGCCATGACTCCTGGACGCAAACTACCCACTCCAAATCCCAACCTTAGAGGAAAGAGGAACAGGCTGATGAAGAGGACCAGCTCCGCTGATGATTATGGGGAAACCCAGATGGACAATACCTATATGAGATTCGGTAGTTTAATTTATATTCTCACCGAGGCATTTTTTTTAAATTACAATCAATTTTTTAGGAGCTATAAGTGCCACAGAAAATTATAATGAAGACTACAATTATGCATATCAAAGTACAGATAATTTGCCAGTAGCACAAGACGTAGATGTTTATTCAGTACCACAAGTAGCCAATGATAAGAGTGTAGCTTACCCCCAAGTTCCCACCACTATGACATTACAGAATGATTTTTACAGTAGGACTGCTCAAAATTGCGATTACAATCAAACGTATTACAATGATGATGTGTATAGAAAAAAAGGATTAAGTAAGTATGTTGCATGAATCGTAGGAATTATTTGGTTGGATAGGAAAGTTGTCTGTTTAAAACTTTGTTTTGTTTTTCTAGATGACATTAATACAAACCAGTTAATTCAACAAAACACTGATAGCTTAGAATCACGCGACGATGAACTTAAAGATTCCTTCGATACGGCTGTTTCTTCGATGAATAGCTCGATGTACCATATGAAATCGGTCTACGTCGAACCTGTCGTAGACACCGCACTCACAAATTCGACGACACACAATTTAGACATCGCACAAAAGAATATCCTGAATAGTATATCACATCCTGGGGACCATCAGGTTAGTGTAAAACGTAAATTATTTGAGTCGCTTCGAAGCAGAGTGCACCAACTGAAAATTTGGCATATCTGAGACCCCACTGCAACTTTCATGAAATCCAATAGGAATGTATTGAGTAACACCTGTCGAAGTCTTAAAACTTTGGTCTAGCCGAGTACGGAGGTAACGTCGCATTTTTAAGCGATTGTAGGCATTATTAAACAACTGACAGTGACAAGTACGGTTAGGTGCTTCTTCTGTGTTCGTGTTTGATACTACTGCAGAGTAGAAGAGGTTAAGGTGATTGGTAAACATAGCAGTACATCTTCGGAAAAGAATTCTTCTGCTTCAGCAACCATATTTCTGCTTCTGCAACCGATAGAAACCTAATAAATATTTCCTCTGCTGTATCAAATGGGTCGCTTTTATCCCTAATGGTTGGTATTTCCATATTAAATAGTTGTCTGAATCAGAATGCTTTCCCAAAGTCTTCAGGTACGACCAGCAGTCTTAAAACTTTGGTCTAGCCGAGTAAGGAGGTAAAGTCGCATTTTTAAGCGATTGTAGGCATTATTAAACAACTGACAGTGACAAGTACGGTTAGGTGCTTCTTCTGTGTTCATTTTTGATACTGCTGCAGAGTAGAAGAGGTCAAGGTGATTTGTAAACATAGCAGTACATCTTCGGAAAATGATTCTTCTGCTTCAGCAACCATATTTGTGTTTCTTCAATCGATAGAAACTTAAAAATATTTCCCCTGCTGTTTCAAATGGGTCCCTTTTATCCCTAATTGTTGGTATTTCCATATTAAATAGTTGTCTGAATCAGAATGCTTTCCCAAAGTCTTGAGGTGCGACCCGAAGTCTTAAAACTTTGGTCTAGCCGAGTAGGGAGGTAACGTCGCATTTTTAAGCGATTGTAGGCATTATTAAACAACTGACAGTGACAAGTACGGTTAGGTGCTTCTTCTGTGTTCGTGTTTGATACTGCTGCAGAGTAGAAGAGGTTGAGGTGATTGGTAAACATATCAGTACATCTTCGGAAAATGATTCTTCTGCTTCAGCAACCATATTTCTGCTTCTGCGCTTTTATCCCTAATCGTCGGTATTTCCATATTAAATAGTTTTCTGAAACAAAATGCTATCCCAAAGTCTTGAGGTACAATTCCGAATGCGGGTTGGGTTGAATTGCTTGAAACTTCTGGTTGAAATAATTTCACACTATGACTGCTTTCGGTGTACCTTTTTTATATCTAGTTATAAATGATCGAACGTGCCTTTTCTTATGTTTTCAGCACCAACAACTACAGACGCCGTTCAGAGCAATAGAAACCACAACAGCGCTTCCTAGTATAACCGTAGCTGCTCAAGTGCACAATCACAGTAGTATGGGCAATGGTGCAGGTAACGGTAAAACTATTTTAAAGCAACAAAATTGCGTTGATACCAATTACTATGGTACCAATCAGCTGAATCAGTTGAATCAACTAGAAAACGATAAAGAATTACAAGATAGTTATTTAGAATCCGAAGAACCCATTGAGGAGTATATTGAAGAAGAGACTGAAGGTAGTATTAGTTACGGTAAGTTTTAGGTTATTTTCTTCATACCTTATTACCAAATTGAATGATTTAAGATGTTACACTAGCACTGAAACGTTTTTATTGATACGATTTTGAGTTTAGGAAAATCATTTCTAAGCCAAGTTGATCGTAAGAATTGAACATGAGTTGATTGCAGGGTGGGTGATGTGTTCATTGTACTTTTCTCCCATAAGGTCATCGTTCTAAGAAAGGACGTGGTTTTACTAATCTAATGGAAATAATTGATATGGAATTGGATAGGGTTACAGAACATGGAGAGCATCATCAGCTCATTCTAGTGGAGACATTTACTGAAATTATGTTGTTTTACACATCCACATCCGCAACAATAAATTTGGTAGATTATTTACCAGAACCGTGACTTGTTCCTCTTCCAAGAGTCACTGGTTGAAGTAAAGATAATACCACTTCAAAGATGAGAATAGATTTTTCTATTTTCTAAAGCTAGTCTATAGATTGGACTTTCCACTATTATTTATGTCTTATTTACTTAAAGTAAGTTAGTTTGACATTTTCCCATATTATGGATATCTTAGAATATGGTATTGGTATTAAATCGGTATTTTTAGCTTATTTTGAAGTAGAATCAGATCTGTTCTACTAACTGAACAACATTTGTGGAGTTAATAATGTGTTGTTAGCTAGTCTATTTATACCGATACTATATGAAGTTGTTTTGCTAGATTAGATTTGAAAAGGTGACTAATTGGCATATTTCTCTCTGGCTTTGTGTCGTTCTGAAGTTTTCTCCTCTAGATGGAAAAATCTGCACATGGCTTCGGCTGTCAACCCCATTAGCTTTGCGTGAGATTTCTCATCTTAACAGATATTTCTGTGCCACTCACTTCTTTGTGGACATATTTATTGTCGATTTTGCGTCGCCGTAGACAAGTTCTGGTCCTCTTCGTTGCTTTCATGTCCCTCGGACCCTGGTAACCAGGCTAACGTGACCTGGCAACGATCTCACGAGTGCGTTTAAGACACGGACGCAATCCTTTACTAACCCAGAATTGACCTCTATTGAATCGAGTGCCTCCAGTGCAACTTGGCTGTCTGAGAGGATGGCTCTTCAATGCAGAATCACCGTCGCTTCCGCTTGGAAAGTTGTAGAAAGTTATCTATCGCTTTAGTCCTATAATTCCGATTCCTACACTTTTATTTGCCTTGGAGTTATCCGAATACCAAGCCGTTTCAGCCTGTATGGGTACACCTTTCTCATAGTTTTCTCTACTTTGGAACTAGTTGATTAAACTATATCTTGTGGCAGTTGCGTGAATAGGTTGCCCCATTAAGTCATCCGATTTTAGCTCCTCGATAAGCTTTCGATATTCTGTTGAGATTGAAGTAGTATGTACCTTCGCCTTGTATAAAAATGTGTATTGGTGGTAGATTCAGCAGAACCTCCGTACAGGCAAGTTCCTTGCAGTATATTTGTTCACCACACTGCTGATGCGTATAGCTATTGGGTCATTTTTGTGTTGAAACCTCAGTTTTTTCACATTCTTGTGTATCTTCCGAGACCAGTGGCATATTTCTAAGTGGTCTTCTGAAGGTGAAAGTTCTATGAAAGCCTTTGAAGTTTGATGAAGTTGTCACGGATATTTCACACTCCTTAAGAGATGTGGTCGATGGATTAGTTCCCACAATAACTTTTTCGTTTTATTCACCTCTTGACCTATTTATATATATTTTATTTCGATCATTTTAGTTTTGGTTATTTTCAGGTCAAAACGCAGTAACCAAAGCAATAAATCTCGATTCCCCATTGTCTGTGATACACGTAGAAAATCGAGAAGAAAACGGCAGTAATGAACCACATATGATGCGTAGTAGAGAACCGTCACAAGCGAGTGTCATCATCGATCCGTACCACCCGGCGGCAGTAGCTGCGATGCAAAGAGCACAACAATCCGGTGCTGGATCCAGGAGATCTTCAGCAGAGCAGTCTTACCAGGTAATAGATTAACCTTATAATTATGAGGTGCAACCAAAAAACATTTAAGTAAGAGCATAATAAAAGCTATTCGGGAGTGAGCGTGAATAAGGTTTATATGAACCTAGGAACTATTTCAAGCTTGAAATTGTTGTCAAGAGACCTAGATAAGACTCATAATAATGTTCGAAGAGAACAAAAAGTCGCGTGCGATACAGAATTTTGGCAATATTTATCATATTCTAATATAATATGGAAGTTTTAGGTGGAATTAGGTTAGGTAGTTTGTCGTAGTCTTGTCATTAATTTCAATAAGATTTTCAAAACATTCATTCCTTTGTACTTCTTCAACTTTTTGTTGATATTCTTAAATATATTTTTTAGAATTATGACGATCCGTATTTGAACTATCAACGTAAGAACGGAACAGATCCTAGCATTACCGGTCGTCGGTTATCTGTGAGGCGATCACCCACCACCCAAGAGCACGACGATGTATTGGAAAAGGAACTTCTACCTGAAGCACCGAAGGAGGTGAGATTGAAAAAATGTCTTAATAAAATATATTGATATGTAGTTTGTAAGTTTAAAATGACCAAATATGAGAATCTCTTTTGTTCGCAGGTACATGAAGAAACGAACTTGGTTGTTCCAATAGTGATTGAAGAGGAATTGAAAGAGCAAAGACCCCAAATCACTGCTCAACAGAGGTGGTTGTGGGCCTACAACAAGATCATCATGCAGCTAGATGTGAGTAGATTTTTTTTCATTCCATGGTTTTTGAGAACATTTTCAATACGCGGTTTTAACTCGATATAATTTAACGTTTTTCAAACATCAAAGAGATGAATATCAAAAAGAAGACTATAATTGATGGTTTTAAAGGTGGCCATTTTGCGAGATCTAGCGGTGAGTGACTAAAGTAGAAAAATAGACTTTGTGATAAACTAGTAGATTGGAAACCATTATTTATCTTCCCGCAAAGTTTACATCCAAAGGGAATGCAAAATCCCAGCATTCAGGGAGTATCCAATACGACCAGTGCTGGTTTCACATGGGTGCTATTTGATGCGTAGGGTGGTGAATCGTAATAAGTGTGAGCTAAGTATTGTTTGTAACGTTAAACGAAGAATATACCTAAATAATTTTTCGCACATCAAGTGGAAATCCACATACCTAACTTATAAAATTAAGCGAGTCAAATGTATATGGAGGCACACTCATTATTTTTCACGATTCCCTACTTTCGACACTCATCGCTAGACCGCGCCATTATATGCTCTCCCGCAAAGTGGTTGTCTTTAAACCCATCAATAAAGACCCTGATGCAAGAAGGGGATAAGTAACAATTCTTAGATTTTACAGGAGAGGCAAAAAACTTTTTTTTTAGTTTGGTTTTAATGCTATTCAAGGTATACAGATACATTCAAATACAAACGGAGCATAGGGATTTAGTGTATTCGCCGATCTAAATAGTCCACCAACAAAACATTTCTATAAGTTCACTTCAATGAATATCAATTATTGATCTGGACAGCTGGATTCAGAATCGCTGTAAGAAAGCCCGCCCCTTCTCCTTCCAAAATTTGTTAGTTATGTGCGAGGTGTGCGAACTGCGATTTGGTATTGAATAATTATTTGATGGGGGTAGTACACCTCGCTACATATTGAAACAATATGCTTACGTTTTATGTTGTTAAAATCGAAAATTAATTGTTAAATTCTCTTTAACAATTAATATTTCGAGTTAAGACAATATGTTTTGGTTCTTTTGGCCATAACGTCTTTCAAAATAAAAATAAATTCGTAAATAAAACAAAATAAGATTCTAAATTGAAACAAACTTATGGGCTTGAACACTCTCACCGATCGACTGACTGACTGACTGACTGTCTGATGCTAACTAAGGACCGCCCACCGTTGAGAATATGGAGTGGTGGGAATTGTACGATATGTTATAGGTGTCCGAATAAACGATTGTAATAATCGTGTTTTTAAACTGTTGAAGCTGGATGTTGGTCGACTAGTTCAAAAGCAGTTTTGATACAATGCTTAAAATGCCCATGTTCCGTTTGTGTTTGAATGTATCTGTAGATAGAAAAGTTAAGTTTTTTCGTCTATATTAGATAAAAGTATTGGCGTAAATAAGCTAGATATTTAGGAAAAAAGTTTTATGGTGCAAAAAGGTATATTGTAACCCGTTTCTAGTTTCTGATTTATAGGAAGGTGCAAGAAAGGGATAAGTAACAAATACACTACTTTCATATTTATTATTTTAAATACTAATAATATAAACCCTTTATAGAAATAAGAGAAACTCTTATGAAATAAAAACTGAAAATATGGTAATGTGATGAATTAAATGCAATGAAGTACAACTTCTGTAGTATTAGGTATGCAAACAGGTAAAAATACATTTAAATAAAAAAAACATTGTGTGTTGAATAAAAATCCTTATCCTGCATCAGAACTACCGGAGTCAATAACCTCTGAATCTTGGTGCTCTAAACATTGATCGGATTTAAGAGACAAGTAAAAGTGCATGTCACCATTGCTCACATATTGATTGGCCAATACGATCACGTTTCTATATTTCAAGTCTTTTAAAGTCAACTTATGTGAATAAGCCTGTTCCAAGTCAGTCAATGTAGGGTTTGCATTGTTTTTCAACAATACAATATTTGTGGGAAGAGCATTGGGGCAAGCCGAGGCGCAACAGGTAGCGCCACCTATATTTTTGGAGTATTTAAATACACGATAGGAAGAAATTGCAAACTTTTATTTTGTTTCAGATTTTGGGTGAAAAAAACTTTTCAAATGATCGGTGTAGTTAAATACCATAGATTGGGTAACAGGAATGACATGAAATTTTCGTGAAGATGACTTGACAATCTCCATATACTCTTTCGGTAAAAAAATTCTATCGATTCGACGTTTTTTCTTCTTTATTATGTCAAAACACCTATTACAGGGTAAAAAACTGTGCCCTTGCTCGGTACGATTGTGTCAAATCTACCTGTATAACATAAAGTTGCTAAAAATTGAACCAGGGTATGGTTTTTATTTTGAGCGCAACAGTTATCACTAAATAAGTATAAAGTTTTCACATCTGAACTAAGTATGTTCTCAATATAATATTGTAGAAAGCTTAAAACATTAAGAAATGTCCCGTTTTTTTTTCGCCGAGTATATACAAAAATTTTGGACCCATCGCTGACGCAAATAAAAAGCATCCCCAGATGGCACCTTGGGAAGAGGCATGTTCTGCTGAAAGTCAAAAGACAAAGTTTCAACATGCATGATCATTATCTTCTTTCAGATCTTTGTAGCATCACTCAGATTTGAAAATGTGTAGCTTTTTTTGGGTTTCGAAACTTTTAGCTTTAATCGGTAGTTTCTCTTGTTTCAGTTTGTAGGTTTCTGGTTCGAATTTTTGTAGGTATAAATCGTACATGATTGTAAAATTTAAATCGGAAGGCAAATATTGCTTACTGCCTCTTGTTCGAGAATAATGCGATATTTGTTTAGGAAAGCTCTCGATATGTTCATGAACTTGCATTTTCAAACCTTCCGAAATCATGTTTGGCCTATTAGCATGCTTACCTCTTTTGTCTTGGACAGGGGTTACACTTGCTGTCAAATGACTTGCAATACGTTCTAAGCGCTTTTTGCCGATTCCATGGATTAAACATAGAGCCTGCTTACAAACTTGTATCTCGAATGCACCCTTTCTCAGCTAAAACAAAAATTAAATACGAATAATAAAAAAATTAACCCTATACTTGTAGCTGTAATTTCGTTGGAAAATATTATTATTATTGGCGTTCAAAACATTTTTAAGACGTCTTTTAATTTTTTACTATAGGTATGAATCTTGTTTTTCGTGATCTGGAAGGCCATTAAATGCTGTAAATATTTAATTATTTTCATCAGGAGATACATTTTTTAAACACTCTTTTTCACATTTGCAGTCACTACCTTTTTTGCGTTCCGGTACTATTTTGTCAGAGGAGATGGACTTATAGCTTTCTCCCCTGGCTCTTTTTACTTTTTGCACATTCCTTTTCCAACAACTCACATTACGTTTTTTTTTCTAGCACATGCGTTGTTAGTTTCTTGCCCTTCTATGGGTTCTACAAGATATGGCTCACTATACTCTTTTACACTTTCATCTGTCTCATTATCACGTTCCTCCCATAATAATATTATTTAATAATAGCTGGCTTACAGCAAAACCGTATAAAAAACAAATACGACGTACGTACAATGCTCGATACTCTGCTTGAAAAACAACAATATCACTCGTTTCATAAACCACGTGGCCGCTTTATGGCTGAAAAGAGGGGAAGTTGTCGGCGTATCCTAAAAATACAACTATTTGTGATGCAAAAACGGGATAAATTACACGACACATATTACACCAGTTCATTATGGGGGATATGTGTTTTTCTGTTATAACTTTGTAGGTACCCTTTCGTCGCACATGTACCATATTTGCAACACAGTAAAACTACCTACCTATAGGCAGAATAATCTCATTTTTGAAAATTTTGCACATATCCCCTTCTTGCAGCAGAGTCTTCAATTGTGCTGAAACTACTCAATAAGTCTTAATTTAACTATTTTTAATCAAAACAATATTTTTGTTCACTTTATTTGTACTCAACTTTGTGGAACACACTTTATGTCTAAACAGAATACAATAAAATAAGTTTCGAATTACTATGGATTATTTGAAATGTTCTCAATTTACAAACTAATGAATATTTCAGAGGTTATTGGATTTACCATTAAATTATCACCTTTCTGCATTTAAATCAAAAGCAGACCGGGTTTTTATACTCGTAAATCATTCAAACACATTCAATAAAGTCGATATTGCAGCATGAGCTTTCTGGCCAACTTGTTATCATTTTCAAGATCAACGTGGTTGATGTGGTTTCATAGATATTCTGAATAAACTTAATTTAGTTTTTGCCTTGAAGCGGTTTCAACCGTTTAAAATCTTATGTTTTCAGTAATCGGTCTGAAAGATTAATATTTTTTTATAAAAAAACGCTTAAATATTAGTATAAATACATTTAAGTGCGAAGAATGGTCTCCCAAGTACATTTTAATGGGAACTCTGTAGTTGCAAATACATATTTTCACACTTAAATTTATTGTACACTGCAATTTAGGAAAGCAAAATTATTACGAGCGTCGAGCAATACAAACCTGTCTGCACGGAAACCTGTTGCTCACTGCAGACATCGAGCTCACGACATTTTTCACTTTCTTATGCTGTATAGGAATCCGGCTAACAAAAAGCGAAAAAAAAAAACAAACAGTTGGAGTTTAAAAGTTTTTCAATTAAATGGCTATTAGCGAGGTTTTTCGGTATCGAAATACTTTTATCATGCTATTTTATTTGGTTGTTATTGGTAACTCGAATCAATAAGCCGTTAAGCCGGCTTTACAGTAGAGAAAGGAGAGAGAAAACATAAATTTTCATTAATTAAACTTTATTCGGGAATATAAAAACTTTTCCTGATCCATGTTTGAAGAAGAAGAATATAACATAACCGAATTTCATTTTCCCAGCATTGGAGACATTTTAAAATCGATTTAGTGGAGGAAACGAAGTTACGTATATGGGGGTACGTACTCACCATATTGCTATAGGAAAACCTCCCAAATGCCAGTGTAACGCGTAACTATTTGCTCTGCCCATATACGAGAGTTGTCTTTTAAGTGTTGCATATAACAACATAGTTGGCACCTGTCAACAAAAAATACCAAATGTCAAAATTAACTGTCTTGTTTAGATAACTTAACACCAAAGCTTCAGACCACTTCATTTGAAGCTGTACCTAAGTTAATGAGTAAGTCATTCATTCATATATATTTGGGTTATGCTCATCAGTCCAGGCACTTAAACTGAATCTTTGTACTATTTTCCACGTTATCTACTTCCATTCCAGAAGCTTCGTGTCTTCGATAAAGGCCACTAGTATGACTGAAGGGATTTTCAGTAGTTGTGATGGTTGTATTAATTCCTCTCCAAAGTACTTCCGTCTAAGTTCTTGTACGTTCTCGCAGAAGCAGAGTATGTGAGTAGGTGTTTCATAATCAAGTTCACATTTTCTGCACATAGGTTCACTAACCTTGCCCATTTTGTGCAGATGTTTCCTCAGGGTGCAGTGTCGTCACCAGGACGGTAACTGCCTTCAAATGTCGCTCACCCAGTTTCAGTAGCCTGGTTGAGAGTTCCTTGTCTACCTTGTTCAGTAAACTCTTTGTATGAAAGTGCCCTTGTGTCACCCTCCATTTGAGTTGGTGTTCCCTATCTAGCCAGTTCCCGATTTCCCCTCTTATGCAATCTTTTGTGATTCCACAAAACGGTTCCGGGCCTATGAAGTCTCCTTTAGAGCCTTCTTTAGCTAACTGGTCCGCCATTTCATTACCTGCAATCCCCTCATGTGCCGGCACCCATATTAGAGACACTCTGTTGTCTCTTGCCAGCCTGCTGAGGGATTCTTTGCAGTTTTTCACCAGTCTAGACCTAGTTGATGGATTACTGAATTACTGATAGCCTTAAGCAGAGCCTGGCTGTTAGTGAATATTGATGAGTAAGCCGCGTTGGTTTCTGTTTTCGTCACATCAGTCGACAATTTCTCGTTGGCTTGGAGAATTTAGACGTGGACGGATTAAACTTAGCGATGATCCAAGAACAGTTCCATTAACAACGGCAGTCACCCAGGAAAACGTCGATGCAGTAAGTAAGCTGATCCAAGCAGATCGACATGTCACATATCGTGAAATTGGAGCATCTTCGAGCATTTCAAAGACCACAATTCAAAATATTTTACATGAAGAATTTTCTATGAAAAAATTAGTTTCCCGTTGGATACCGCATTTGTTGACGGAAGAACAGGTTAAACGCAGGAAACTCATAAAATATATACAGTATTGTCAGTGGTGATGAATCTTGAATTGACTCTTATGAACCCGAAAATAAACGTCAGACGGCTGTTTGGGTGTTCCAAACCAAAACCGACGAAAGTTATCTGTTATCGAAGTGTTACCAAATAGATGGTGGTGACATTAGTCTTAAAAGCAGGTCATGTAGCAACAATTCCTCTGCAAGATCGAAGAACTGTTACTGCTGATTGGTATATAGCGATTTGTTTGCCGGAAGTAATTGCTCAGTTTCGAAAAACCAACCCTCAACGACGAATGATCCTCCACCAAGACAATGCAAGTTCCCACAGCTCGAGTTTTTAAAGCAAGAAAACATCGAATGGCTGGACCATCCTCCAAACAGTCCCGACCCAAGTCTGAACTGCGTGGTCAAAAGTCCCCAGAAGATGCAGCCGACGCCTTCAAGAACTCTATTTTGAATGTACCAACAAGCGAGTGGAATAACTGCTTCCAGAACTGGTCCAAAGGATGCAAAAATGCATTTCTCTTTGTGGAGAGCAATAGTGTTTAAAAGTTATCTACTGTTTTTTTTCTAGTTCTATATGCAAAATATAAAAGACAACCATCGTAGTAAACAATGATAGCAGATACGTTTCAATGGTCATAACCGCCTTCTCATAACTCACCCTGTATAAAAAGTTTAGTAGCATGATCAAAGTAATAATTCTGTAATTTTCACCAGTAAACATAAGTTTATGACAATCTATGTAATTATATTTTGGCAAATCTATCTGAAGCTACGCGGAATCGGTAAGGGGAGAAGAAACATGGCCGATATTTGTTATAAACGTACCAGTGGCTTACTACTTACTTACTTACTTACTTACTTACTTACTTACTTACTTACTTACTTACTTACTTACTTACTTACTTACTTACTTACTTACTTACTTACTTACTTACTTACTTACTTACTTACTTACTTACTTACTTACTTACTTACTTACTTACTTACTTACTTACTTACTTACTTACTTACTTACTTACTTACTTACTTACTTACTTACTTACTTACTTACTTACTTACTTACTTACTTACTTACTTACTTACTTACTTACTTACTTACTTACTTACTTACTTACTTACTTACTTACTTACTTACTTACTTACTTACTTACTTACTTACTTACTTACTTACTTACTTACTTACTTACTTACTTACTTACTTACTTACTTACTTACTTACTTACTTACTTACTTACTTACTTACTTACTTACTTACTTACTTACTTACTTATCTATAAACATTAGCAATCACCTCTCTAGTTTGGCTATGGATAATCAATATCAGTCAATAGTCGAAGTGAGAGGGAAGAACACACGCATGCGCTTGTCAATAGCAAGTCAGGTGGTTGCATAGCAACGGGATGCTCGATAAATCTCCATCAATTGAGTTCGTTCAGAGAATGCGGTAATTTGTTTTTCGCACGACGTTGCCGGGTTGAAGGATATCCATAACATATTTGGAAAAGCGTTTATCTTTTAATATTCAAAAATTAAAAAAATAATGTTAATCGACAAAATCCAATGAAACAAGCACATTAAAGCACTAACGTTTAATCGTTATTGATATATTGTTGATAATTAAAAGTCTATTTTCAAATAATTACTACTACATACTCAGCACCTTAGCTTTCTCATAGTTAAACGTGGCAATATCGAATGTTTTCGGCCGCATTCCTTTCACAGCTTCAGATAAGTTTGCCAAACTATAATTCATCTATATTACTCTTTATTTATTGAATAATATCTTCAAAGTGAACATCATCAACAAAAATTACTCCTCTAGAGACTAAAGGTAAGTGCACGACTTTTTTTTCTTTTATTATCGTGTTCATTATTGAATATTTCCTGGTTTCTAAATAAAAAAATGACAAAAGCTTCGAAAAATGTTCAAGTATTTAACGTCGCTGCTCTAGGCAGCTTCCTTTATTTTAATAAACAATGTTGTTTTTGATCTCGCGAAATCCAGCTGAAAGCTGAGGTAGTAAAAAATTGATAATATGATCGATAGGTACGAAAGCGGTTGGTAAAGAAGGAAAGCTGAAGTTCAGTTATGGTATTAATTAAATAGTAACCATTACAAAGAACATAGTAAATACATTTTATAATTCATTATAACTTTGCCATTTATAAATTATTCTTAACAGTACATAATATGCAAGGCTAAAAATTTTACTATTACAGGAAATGCATGTAGGTAAGAGTGGTTTTTTATTTCAATATCGAATACAGTAAACAATGATATATTAAATAAGCACTTGAAAAAAATTATCATATAACTGCGTCACCACTTGTATGATCCAAATACCATGTCACCAGTTAAGGGTTACTATTTACTATAAAGGGATCCACCCTTCTTTTGATGTCTATCGCTACGTCTTTTTGATATGTGAGGTACTTCTAATCTAACACTCTAATTGAACTAGAACTTAATATACTACAATCATTATTATCAGACGATCTGTGTAGCTTAAATACCAGTAAGCAAAGTAACAGAAATCCTTTTTAAGACATCACCCTAGCTTGTTGGTGATCTGCATCTGATCCTTTCATCATATCTAGGACTCTATTTAACACAATGTTAGGGAGAATAGGGTTTGAATATGACTGTACGGTAAATGGTAGGTGTTTTCTATCTGAATACTGTCATAGTGCTTGACCGATTTCCTTGAATTATGGTTGTTTTGTTCTTTTTGATGGCACCAATTTCTGAATGTATGTTGGTAAGAGATAATAAAAGACTCTTTCATTTTGATGATAAGCTTCTTACAAAACTTTAGTTTGTATTCTACTTGATTGGTATTTGAAAGAATTCCAGCCCTCTGCCAAAAAATTGGGTAATTTATTCACATCACCCTGTATAAAATCTGTTTTAATCAATTATTTCAAACTGTTTAACGCTTACAAATTATGCTGCCCTTTTTTGATTATCGATTACGGTTAATGCTGTTTAATCTGATTATAGGAATTTAGATTAGCTTTATACCCGACAAAGATCAATATTTCCAACTTTCCGGTTTATTAATTGCGTATTCAAATATGCAGGCGACTAAAATAACTTCCAACCCGTAATAGTCGCCACACACTCTAAATTTTTCGTTTCTAATTATTGGATAAACGTGAAATTGCTAAAGAGGTGAAAATGAACGACCTTACATTACCTTAGTATGGAAATTTACCAGATTTATATTCTGTAATAGTTACCACGATAGATATTGTTTCCGTTTAACAAGATACCAATAAAATATTTTAGTCCAGTAAATAAAGGGTCCCAGAAGCGATTATACATGCCGGTCCATGAATTTTCCGTGAAGGGTGGTAGGGTTTGACTAGTAATTGAACATCCAGAAATTTCACACACCTAATCGCCTTTTTGGGGGGGTATTCACGGCCCCAAAGCTCCAAAAATTGTTTTCCCACCTTAAAATATGGCATTTAGAGAATTTTTATATAAAGGAAAAATGAAGATCAGGTCATTATCTACAAAAATGGTCCTCATGATTTTTGCCGAAAACTCGATAGTTTTCGAGATAATGTCCCTCAAGCGGGATCCATATGTTGAGCTCCCGCTCCGGAGTCGAAAGAGCGGTTTCTTTGCACTTACTCATGACCGGGGGAACAAATTATTTCATATCTCTGGTAAAAATGCATATATTTTTTACGATTCAAAATTCATATGAAAGGAGAAATCCACAGCTATCGTATCCAATGATTCAATACCCATTTTTATATTTCCAAAATATTTATAAAATGGGTCAAAGATTTTGTAATAACTTTTTTTTGAGTGTCGGGAAATTACTCATATTTTTCTCAATAATAGACTTACTCTCGATTTTTTGTTATAACGGGTCCTTTAAAGGTCTTTATTGATCTCAGAAATTTTTAATGCCCATCTTTCTTGCCCCTTGATTTTTCAGTTGGTGTTTTAATTTCCAAATTTTTGCTGTTTTTCGAGGTTGCCAATATGTTGCGAAGAATCACTGTCTAAAAGTTTGTACATTATCGGATTGTCTTCCAAGATACGTCATTTTAAAGGTGGGAATTTCTCCTTTTTGGTTGTGCCCTCATTTTTTTCTCGAGTTTAGTGGTTTTTCAGAAATCCATGAAACGCGTTTTTGTGAAAAATATTAATGTTGCGAAAAAATCATGAAAACCATTTTTGTAGATAATGAACTACTCTTCATTTTTCCCCTATATAAAAGTTCTCCAAATGCCATATTTTAGGAGATATTGGCGGAAAACCAATTTTGTAACTTTGGGGCCGGGAATTCCCCCTACCCCCCCACAAAAAGGCGTTGCGGGGCTGCAGTGAGTTGAATTTTTGGATCTAAATTTTGACGTGTTTTTTTACATTTTGAAGAAACTCTTGGTTTTTGAACTTCTAGGGGTCAAGCTTTCGTTGGATCACCCTGTATAATACATAAAGTGTTATTTTCAAATACCTAGAGCTTGTCGACAATTTTGGTAAATGTCAAAATATTTGCCAATACAACAATATTTTTATAAAACTACGTATCTCACTTTCACCAATATAACCAAAAAGCTAACAAACTGTAAAATATTATTGCCATAAAGACAAACTGTTGCATTAAACATCCCAGTGTAGCTTCTCAAACATATGTACATTCGCTACATTTTACAGCCACGTTATGTTTGGAAAGATGCCATTTGCAAAAAAAAGCAAACGAGACATTAAGAACAAATGTCTGGTATGAACGAAATTAATGTGTGTATGCCTTTAAAAAAGGATTACCCGCTGCGGAAAATAATTTAGAGTGAAACAAAACATGCTCTGACGAAGAAGTTTAATTATGCTAGAAATAATCCACATAATTTTGGTTTTTCTTGTGTAGTGGGAAATGCAACAAGTATAAATTGAACGAGCAAGAACGCTCGGCGTTTTAAGCTGTAGAATGCTATTTATTTCTGCATTCTAATGTAGATGCTATTTTTTTACCGACATAAAATGTACAATGGAATATTTTATGTAAAAAAATTTAAATAGAAAGTTCATCAGAAAGATTTCTTGCCATTTATCACAATTGTGAGGATATTATTTCTCATGATCTCTCGTTGATATCTCCTTGGATAATGGATACTGTTAATCTCGAAATTTATTTGGTCATTTTCGTCCTTTCCTGGGAATCCATTTCCTAAATCTAATCGGTAATCTCTTATTTGCCGGACCATTTATTTATTTTATCAGTAACAGTGGTTATATGTTTGACTTTGTCTTTGGCTATTGTCTTTTCACTTTTGAATTCAATCGGTTCTTTCCTAAAAACACATAGAGCGAAAACAAACAAGTATTTATGTTTCCCCAAGAAGTGTCAAGGTATAGTTACAGAACATGATCAGAATCCATATTGTAATGCTTTTGTTATTTATTTAAATAGTTTTTACTTGTGGGATAAAATTATACACACTATGGCTAATTACTGACTTATTTCTTAAACTTCATTTATATACACACTACTTAATGTCTATTAATTTATTTACACTCGGTATATTAGTTCTAATTCATTTTTACCACTTGAATATTACACTATTTATCTTCATTATTTCATTCACTGTCCGATTTCTAAGAACTTATGCAAACTGTGAACTAACTCTTTGTCTTCGTTTCACTAATTGTTTACTCACTCAAAACCCCGCGTATATATAGTCTTTCTCAACTCTCGAAAATTCTAGTAATATCCGCGCTTGTCCTATGCGTGAACAAAGCATCTTTTCGAGAATGTTCTCGGAAGGAGCGCAGCCACCAAAATTTACAGTCGAGAGACAGGGCCGGCTTCGAGTTGGTGACCTCGCAACAATATTAAAACAATATAATAGATCTTTACTGCTCCAAAGCTCGATTAATTCTATTCTTAAAATTCCTCTCTTTGTGGTCACAAGAGCTAGTTTTGTTCCACTATATATTGTTGCTGAACCTCTGCTCGCTTGTTTATTTCCAGAAATATCGTTATGTTCCGACACGTCTACCAGTTCATTTAGTTCTTTCTGACAGTCCTCCACCAGTCTAGATGTTACCTTGCGAATGAAAATAATTCCAAACCTAGCATTAACACAGAATTAACACTGTTTTGTATGTTTTTCATCAACTTTCGAATTGTAGGATTCCTATAACAATATTTTTTTTTAAGTGTGCGAAATGGTCTGTTCTTATCTAATACTATTGCCGGGATCACGTAGTTAAGCACTTAACTCGATAACATATACTTTGCCGATACGTCCCATTGACAATTTCAGTGGCAGCCATAAAATATTTTTATTGGGTTCCATATACCAAACTTGAACTATAACACCAATTAGTGTAAGCTGGTGGAATCTGGTCTTCTTCATTTTGGACGAATATGATATTAACAGAGTTACAATTTTTCAATTATTTTTCTCTTGTTTAGTGTTCTAATATTGATTTAATTTTTTTTGTTAGGTACCACATCTTTTTGTTCAAATCTTCCCATCTATATTTTTCTATTTGCTTATATCCAGCAATTATTTTGTGGTTTAAAAGTAAAAACTTCTAGCAAAGTAGAAAATTTCTAGTGACGAAACTCAAAAATGTTATTAAAATTACATTTCTTGAATAGGGGTGTTATTACAATATTTTACTAATAGATTTAATTGAAATTTCACTTTATCTTCGAATGTGAAGCACTGTTTCATTGGAGATATAGACTCCTAGGACTAGAGTATCCAAGGGAGGATTTCTCCAAGAAGGACCTAGTGAAAAGATTGTTGAGCCTGACACATAAACAGTATAAACAAGAGCACAAAAAGTCGAAAGGCTGCGGTCTCTAATCCTCTGACTGGTGGTGCCGAACCAATCAATCAATCAATAAATTGAAATTAGATTTTTTCTTGATAAATTTTGGAATACCCAGTATATAATTTTTGTCAAGATACAACATGAGATTGGGTCATAAAACTTCATATTTAATGTGTACAATAAAGTATTTGATAGATAGTTTCAAGACCTTTTAAATCATCCCCATCGGCTAGTGATAAGTCCAGTGGATCAGTCAAAATGTTGGAAACATTTCCATATTTCGTCTTTCAGCGTCCGGACCCAGCCAAAATCGTGACCAAGTCTTAAAAAACCTTTAAAAATCGATTTTAGGTTTATTCAGACACAGGCACACATTATCATAGACAAAAACAATTGATACATTTATATGGAGAAATAAATAAAATGGACAAAAACTTAGTAGGCTACTGTCATCTTTAAATACCTACTTAGTTGTCACAAATCTGTCAGATTATATTAGAGAATATGTAAAAAATTTTAAAAAATTGTCAAACATTTTGAAATATGGTCAAAAAATTTGGAAAAATGGTCAAAACTGTCAAAGTTTTGAAAAAATGGTTAATAATTGCCAAATATTTTCAAAAATTTGGAAAAATGGTTAATACTTGTCAAAAATTGTCAAAAACTCTCAAAATTTTGAAAAAATGGTCAATAATTATAAAAGACTGTCAATAATTGTTAAAAGTTGTCAAATATTTGGAAAAATTGTCAAAAATGGTCAATAATTGTCAGAATCTGTCAAAAATTGTCAAATATTTTAAAAAATGGTCAAAAATAGTCAATAATTGTTAAAATTTTGAAAAATGATCAAAAACTGTCAAAATTTTTGAAAGTTGTCAAAAATGGTCAATAATTGTCAGAAACTGTCAAAAATGGTCAATAATTGTTAAAATTTTGAAAAATGGTCGAAAATTGTTGAAATTTTGAAAAAAATGTCAATAAATATAAAAAAATGTCAAAAATGGTCAATAATTGTTGAAAATTGTCAAAATTTTTGAAAAGTTGTCAAAAATGGTCAATAGTTGTTAAAATTTGAAAAAATGGTCAATTGTCAAAAATTGTCAAAATTTTCGCAAAAATGGTCAAAAATTGTCAAAATTTTGAAAAAATGGTCAATAATTATGAAAAACTGTCAAAATGGTCAATAATTGTTGAAAGTTGTCAAAATTTTTGAAAAATTGACAAAAATGGTCAATAATTGTCAGAACCTGTCAAAAATGATCAAAAATGGTCAATAATTGTTAAAATTTGGAAAAATGGTCAACATTTTTGAAAAATTGTAAAAAATGATCGATAATTGTCAAAACTGTCAAAATTGGTCAATAATTGTTAAAATTTGAAAAAATAGTCAAAAATTGTCAAAATTTTTGAAAAATGGTCAATAATTATCAGAAACTGTCAAAAATGGTCAATAATTTGTTGAAATTTTGATAAATGGTCAAAAATTGTCAAAATTTTGAAAAAATGGCCAACATTTTTGAAAAATGTTCAAAAATTGTCAAAAGTGGTCAATAATTGTCAGAACCTGTCAAAAATGGTCAAAAATTGTCAAAACTGGTCAATAATTGTCAGAACCTGTCAAAAATTGTCAAAAATGGTCAATAATTGTTAAAATTTGGAAAAATGGTCTAAAATGGTCAAAATTTTTGAAAAATTGTCAAAAATGAATAATAATTGTCAAAACTGTCAAAATTGGTCTATAATTTGTTAACATTAAAAAAAATGGTCAAAAATTGTCAAAAAATTTGAAAAAATGGTCAATAATTGTCAAAAATTATCAAAATTTTTGAAAAATGGTCAAAAATTCACGAAAAATGGTCATTCACTCTTGTGTTTGCGGCACTCGCCCTTTGGGCACGTGCCACAAACTTCCACACTCGTGAGAAAAGTTGAACTTTCCCCACTTGTTGCACAATATACTATTTTCTACAACTGGTATGAAAAGTGACGTATTTCTTATACCTTACTTAATTTCAAAACCAAATATTGCTCATACTGTGAGAAATATTATTTCTCACGGCACTTTGCACACGCCACATACATTTATATGGAGAAATAAATAAAATGGACCAAAACTTAGTAGGCTTCAGTCATCTTCAAATACCTACTTAGTTGTCACGAAACTGTCAGATTAATTAATATAACGGAGAATTTAGTGAAAAGAAATGACGTTCCGGGTTTGACCATACAAAATTGTACAAATTTCACCATCAACTACAATTTTAAATAAAATTATTTAACAGTATAGAGATGGGATACTTTAGTGTTATTTTTGTTTTACTAACCATAAATATAAATATTAAGTTACTTTACTTGTATTCATTAAATTTGTGCAGTTGTAGAAAAAGTATAGTGTGCAACATGTGGGGACAGTACTTTTCCCACTTGTTGCACAATATACTATTTCCGCCTTCTTCTATCCAAAGTATACATTTCCTGGCCTCGTTGTAGGAAGCAAAGTCGTACTTTTCCTCCCTAGGGAGGAAAAGTAAAAGTGAGGTTATGGTACGTCATCAATGAAATAACTTATACGGCATTGACGACCTAAACGATATTCTATTATATAAGTATAAATTTTAGCGTTCAATTTTGCAAAATGGTAGAAATCAGTAAATTGTTATTTTAATTTAACGATTTTTACATTAATAATTTGACTTCAATTCATAGATTCATCCGGTTTTCGAATTTAGGACAGATAAATATTATATATAGCATGCTATGGTCGATTGATAGATTAACAGTTTCAAAGTGTGTTACTGTTGTTTTTTAGTTTTATAATCATAGACACTAAACGTAACTTAAAATAAACGTGGTCATTCTATATTTATGTTTAGAATCAACTACTTTCTTCTTCTTTATTAAAACTTACAAACTAGCCAACTTAATGACAATCTGCTAAAGGCAGTTTTTCGCGAACCTAAATAGGTCGCTGATTACTTTATTTCAACAGTTACGCTATAATTTATCTACAAAATATAAAATAATATTTAAAAAATGAGTGATTCAAGCGAATTTGAAGATATAAATAATACACCACCGGATATTTTGGAACAAGTTAATGAAACGGTACAATCTCTATTACCCCAAAACTCTAATGAAAAATACGAAAAACAGTATTAACATTTCAAGGTTATAAGCAAAATAATGGAGGCATGTCAATATCCCTGATTTTTCAAAGTTCCTATACCTGTAACTTCTAATATACAAGTTTGATTGAGTTTTTACGCTGATTTTCGGAATCTACGGGGATTAATGAAGGTAAGATATTTTCAAGAAGTAGGTGAATATATTAAGAAAATAAAAGTTAAACAGCAAATATTAAAAAAGAGCTACAGCAATACGTTATGTTCATGATTCCGCAGAACTTCTCGGTAGCGCAACGAGTTGTTGCACACCTCACTGTTCATGACAGGCCTGTAGGTGACGGTTCGAATTCCGGCGAGGACAGCTTTTTTTCTTTTTTTTTAATTCTTTCATAAATAAATAATTTAAAAATGACTTGTTATTTGAGGGAGGCGGAAAAGTACCTTTTCCTCCCTTGAATGATTACTGCCCTTCGCTACGCGTCGGGCAGTAAACTCCATCCTCGGGAGGAAAAGTAGCACTTTCCTCCCTTGTTAAACAAATAGCTATTCTAAATGGATTAATACATTTTTTTAATTATTATTAATATTTTTTCATTTTATTTTTCCATAAAAAAATAACCCTCTTGAAAAATATTTTGACTTGTATACTGTCGTCACGCCACCGAGTATCCATCCTATCCGTTCTACCTTCATTTACAGCCTTGCTTGATACCAATGGACTTGCCCATGGTCAGCCTGCTGTACATTAGTTTCCAACTGAGAGGATAAATCAATGAAGAGAGGTCTTTGTTTCTACCACATCCACAACCTTCGTTAGATGTGTTTTTTATTCAGTAACAATACACTTTTTGTGCGGATAAATACTTCTGTCACACTCCGTTCTCTGCGATATATGGATGTGGCTACTAGTTCGGTGTTTTCGAACGTAACGTCTATGTTGTAGTAGCAACTTTCGGTCTATCGCGCTGATTGTGGGTTTCTTGCGTTTTCTGTCAGGTTGTGAAAGTCAAATATAACACCTGTTGAGTGGAAACGGAGTAATGTTGGTTTAGTAGTAAAATATATCGATTTTTTTGTTGTTGAAAGTATTTTAAGTAAATTATACTAAAATTAACCTATATATGTGTTACAGAAATACGTTTTTTATATAAGAACTTACAGGAGTAAGACATTTTATATTTAACTCTATTAATTTCTAAATTTGTCGAATGTTTCTAAGCAAATATGAGTTATAGGAATATTGAGAGGTTGTCTGTGTGTTACCTTTATTTCAAGTGGAATTTGTAGATTGAGGTGCGTTTAAATTGTCTTATTGTATTGATAAATGATTGTTTGTCTGTAGGTGACATCTGAGATAATTTAATGGGTGTGATTTTATCGGTGACCAAACTAATGCGGATTTTATTATCAAATAAATAGATTTGTTCTCAGAATGATAGATCTGTCACCAACCTATTAACACCAAATGGTTATCTATAAATGTATGTAGAATCACCAGAAAACGTAAAAAGTTTTGAAATAATTAAATAAGGGCCAGGAAAATGATTAAGAAGGTATAGTGTTGAAAAATTGAAAAACTGCAACTTTAAATGCCAATAGCAAAGTAAAATAATTACCTAATAAATAATCCGAAAAGGGTGAGTTTTGGCCAGATTACATGTTATGAATTATTTTATACCTGGAAAGGTTTTTTGGCGAAATTACCTATAATAAAATGAGTTTATGACCTTCTTTGCCGAAATTACCAACACCCCAATTTATATGTGGCATCACCATGAATGTTTTGCACATCGCGAGTTAATAACAATAGTTATTTATGCAACAAGTAGTGTGTAAAGTAACCCTTTTTGACGAATGTGAATATTGTCGCATGAGCCGAATGCGATGATCACATGAGTCAAAAAAGGGACTTTACACACGAATTGCATACTACCATAAGTTTCATCAGAATTTTGATAGAAATTAACTATTTACTTTTTTTCACTAGTGCGTAAAGTGAAGAGAGTGAAATAAAGTAAAATTTGTGAAGAATTGAGCAAAGCAACAAAATAATATTTATATCAACAGTTTTTATTATTTAAATTATAATTTTCTCTAAATGCCATAGATTTAACTAAAAGTAAACTAACCTCGGATATCGATTTTGTTAAAAGTAAGTAGGTTATTACATTTTACAAATATTTTATTTGGACTTTACAAAATACAATAACAAAAAAACTGACAAATTAAGCAATGCTCAAAAAATAGGTTTTTAATTGTTATAAATATTAATATTGAAAGTGAAATTATTACAACTACCAAAATTTATGGTTTTGACCATTTTCAGCACAGAGTTTGAAAATTTTTGTGATATCAATTATTTTTTCTACAGTCGCGCGTAAAATTTTTAATTACTATATTCAAATGAAATCGTAAAGTAAACAAATGCCGAGTATTCTTACTTCACGCACTAGCGTTAAAAAGGAATCTTTTTCGCTCGCTTATTTAATCAAACCACGCCCTCCGAATTAACTCAATTGGTGAATAATTAACAATTTATCAGATTAAAAATAATATAAATATGAAAATTGTCAAAAATTTTGAAATATGGTCAAAAATGGTCAATAATTGTCAAAAATTGTTAAAAATTGACAATTTTTGTCAAAAACTGTCAAAAATGGTCAAAAGAGGTCAAAAGTGGTCAATAATTGTCAAAAATGGTCGATAATTGTCAAAAACTTTTAAAAAAATTTGAAAAATTGTCAAAAATGGTCAATTGTCAAAAATTTTAAATTTTTTTTGAAAAATGGTAAAAAATTGTCAAAAACTGTCAAAAATGGACAATTATTGTCAAAATTGGTCAATAATTGTCAAAAATTGTTAAATTTTTTAAAAATGGTCGATAATTGTCAAAAACTATTAAAAATGGTCAATAATTTTGAAAAATAGTTAAAGTTTTTGAAATATGGTCAAAAATGGTCAATAATTGTCAAATATGGTCAAAAATTTGGAGAAATGGTCCATAATTGTCAATTATTTTTAAAAACTGTCAAATATGGACTTTGGAATTATTGTCAAAAATTGTTAAAATTTTGAAAAATGGTCGATAATTGTCAAAAACTATCAAAAATGGTCAATAATTTTGAAAAATGGTTAGAAATTTTGAAAAATATTTGAAATTTTTGAAAAATTGTCAAAAATTTTGAAAAATGGTCAATAATTGTCAAAAATGGTCAATAATTGTCAAAAACTTAAACAAAAATTTAAAAATGGTCAAACACTTTCAAAAATTGTCAAAAATGGTCAAAATTTTTCGAAAATGGTCAATAATTGTCAAAAATTATCAAAAATGATCAAAAATTGTCGAAAATGGACAATTATTGTTAAAAATTGTCAAAATTTTAAAAAATAGTTGATAATTGTCAAAATTTTGAAAAATAGTTGATAATTGTCAAAAAATTTTTGAAAAATTGTCAAAAATTTTGAAATATGGTTAAAAATGGTCAATAATTGTCAAAAATGGTCAAAAATTTGGAAAAATGGTCCATAATTGTAAATAATTATCAAAAATGGTCAATAATTTTGAAAAATGGTATAATATAAAAATAGATTATTTTTTAACATCCCTAGTCAGTAGATCTTTTTAAGGTTAATCATGATGAATATCGAAAATGACGATTATTCTAGCACTCCTATTATAATCTAAGATAATATAAAAAACTGTTTTAATTATTAAAAGGGCGACTGTAAAAAAAATTCGTAAAGTAAAATTGTCGCTTTCATTCTTTCTGTTACTTTACGCTCTAAATACACAAATAACTATTGACGTGTTCTGTGATACTAATAAAATTTTAGAGATTGACAGTTCTAATATACACAGCCACAGCCACGGCCTACTTACTATTACCAAAATCGACATCCATGGTTTAATTAAACCGCATGACATTAAGAGAAAATTATTATAATTAAAATAAAAATTGTTGATAATATGTTGGATACAAAATATATAAGCAAAAATAATTTACTTGTTTTAGAAGGAGATAGCATAAAAATGGTAATATAAAATAAAACGTTATATTTTGTTGCTATGTACAATGTCTGACAAATTTTAATTTTTTTCACTATAGTGCGTAAAGAGTTTTACTTTACGCACTAGTGAAAAAAATAAAACTTTACACACTTCGTAGCGTGCGTAAATTACGTACTTTACACACGGTAGTAGGAAATAGTTATTTATGCAACTAGTGCATAAAGTGGTGCTTTTTTTCACGAGTAGAAAAATTCAATACCATGAGTGAAAAAAAGACACTTTATGCATATGTTCCATATACTATTTTTTCTACAATCAAGCAAAAACCAAAAAATGTGTTATTTAGGTTGCTCTAAACGGACTAAAAATGGCGTCGATTTGAATGTTTATGTTTGTCATGATGTCAAAACGCTAAGTAAAATGTCAGATAAGTGCAATCTGCAGAGCCATTAGCGGAAATATTTAAAATTAGCGTTAAAAAAACTACGTTATCTCACCCTAATGTCACTTTAACTAACTCTAAAGTCACTTTTTTAAATTGTTTAACAAATACATCATTTATGTACGAAAATCGATTAAAAAAACGTCACTTTTATTATTGATTGTAGAAAAAATAAATTTTGTAGACAACGCAAATCTAAATTGGTGACAGATATATCATTTTGAGGAAACAGTTAGATATTATTCCGAACATAATACAGATTCTTTGGACACAAGTTTCGATGATTATTCGTTTATTTTTGATACAAATATATAAATCTGGGAAAAAAAATTTCTGGGATTAAAACTAATAATCACAGGATTTTGTTTGATGACAAATATTTATTTTGGTGATGAATAAATTTGCTCTCCAATTTAATCTTTGTGAATTAAGTATTAATATATTTTTTGTTATTGAAATTTTCTCGCAAACATTCTTGCATTTTGAACACACTATATGCTTGGAATTTTTTTTGTCAGATGGTTACGTGCGGCTTTTCAAAATGCATGTTTCGAGCTATTTAATATTTAAGTTGCTCCCAACAGTTTTATCAATTAGATATGGGCCATCTACAGCTCACAAAATATATTTCACCGTTTTTTATGCTTGTTTTCATCTTAATTTACTTTAGGGAAAATAAGTTTATCCTGTAAATTTTTTATGTTACATTTTTCCACTGTCAAGTGGATAATATAAGCTTACAGGCTTTTTACTACAACTCCTTGTCTAAAAAATGATGTCTTCAGTAACTGATAAGGTTATTATTCAATTGATTTTATTTATTTTAACGCTATACAACCTAAATTCCACTTCCCAGAGATTTTTTCATCCCTCATTTGAGTAAAGCTTTACAAAAAATATAATTATTAGGTACCTACTTTTTCTTATTAAAAATGTCTTATTCAGTAGCACTGTTCATTAATTTGTTTTTAATTATTTTTTTGCCATAGAAATTTCTCGTTAACATATATATTGACCTACTTAATAGTAGGGATTTGAATTTGATTTTATAAAAGATCCAATCCGTTTTTTGTTTGTGCTTTTCTTTATATTTGGGTCAATATTCACGGTCCAATTTTCTAGTTCGATGCTTCTTCAACAACTTTCCGGCGACTTTGAGTCTTGATTGTTTTAGGCACAACGATCTCGAAGATAAAAGCAAACAACAAAGTTAAATATATTTTAGCTAGTGCGGTGGTTTCATTGGTGTTCAAGATTCATGCTGTGGCTTTTAAAAACATAATTATTTACATGACACAGTGCAGTTATGAAAAAATAACATTCGTATTTTAAGAGAGATGGTATACAAAAAAAATAATTATAATAATTATTGAAACTAAAAAAAAGTTCGTCACACTTGGAAATTTTAGAATAAACAGCCTTTATATAACCAAATGGTACACCATTTTAATAAAAATATACTATACATTCCTATATACAGGATAATTCATTAGTGCGATAAAGTCCGATATTTTGTAAATCCTCAAAGATATTCGAAAAAAATGTTGACAGCTTGTAGCCAGCCTAAAGAACCATATTTTAAAATTAGTCACAATTGTACGCCTTGCCATCAAAGTTACATTTTCTTAAATGTATATTTTATTTCAAATTTGAATTCTTCTTTACTTCTCTATTGCAATGATATAAGGTTGTAGTAAGTTGTAAAGTGTACCCCTGATCTTCAGCATAGGCTCTGAAGAAAAAATAAACTTTATTTAACTCTGGTGATCTTGGTGCCCAGAAAACTGGTCCTGCTCGTGCAATCCACCTTTCAGGAAACGCATCATTCAATTGACTTTGAATTATGATGAGCAGGAGCTCCGTCATGTATGCTGACAAACGAATTAGAGAAATGTAAATGTTTGTTGATATTTCAGAATCTACTTACTGCCTACCTGATTACTAAGAACGATAATAATGATGTGGTTTTAATTTAACTATTTTGAAAAACTTCATCATGAAATCTGTCCTTTATACACTTGTGGCACTGTTATCGACCTTTTGAAACATTTTTCTAAAATACACTTTCCTAACACGTTAAATGTTGTGAATGAATTTTATATAGCTTCAGTTTGGGTTTAGGGAATACTTTATCAAGTTTGAAGTATAGTCATTTACCGATATAAAATACAGTGATACATTTAAAAACATTGTGAAACCGATGTATTTGAGTTTGGACTCGCCCTGTATACGGTTTCTTAGATATGGCAGCAGGTCTTGTGAATTATGATACTAGAGGGCCATCACAGACGTATGGCTGTAACAGATTAATTTCAAATTGTGCAGTTTAAAGTATACGGGGTGTTGAACTCATTACGATTTTTAGGAACAAGTGGTGAGAACTTCCTAAATACACTGTATAACCGTATATCATTGCAATGGAGAGGTCAAGCTGAATTCAAATTTGAAAAAATGTAACTTTGATCTGACACGGCGTTCTGAAAGAAGAATAGTTGACTACAATCAAAAACTTGTGCTTCTTTGTATAACTGGTCACTAGAATACATTCTGTTTCTCCTAAGAATTATTCTTGAAAACCTTCGTTGAAGTGCCTCAAGGGAGTTTAAGTAAGTTCTACATACGCCACCCCATCCAATGATTCCGTATCTTAGGTGATACTCTACCAAACTTTTGTAAACTATGATCTTTTGCTTTAAATTAAGAACAACTGAAAACTGTCTAAATCTATATAGTATTGTTCTGAGTTTTTTCAATAAATAATCAATATGAGCATTCCATTTCAGACTACTATCAATAATTATCCCTAAATATTTAATTTTCCTCGCTGATTTAATTTTTATGTTATTTTGGATAATTAGGTCGAAATTTTGGAGAGAAATTTCTTGGGAGCTAAAAGGTATGTAAAATGTTTTTCCAAAATTTAGATAGGAGTCTGTCGTCAAACCATTCCTTAAGTTTTTCTAGATTTTTTTCCACCTCCGTTTTTAATTTAAACCAGTTTTCTTCGCTATAAAATATGACAGTGTCGTCAGCAAAACTTATTATTTTATTATTTTCTTGTAATAAAAACAGGTTATTTGGGTAGATGATGAACAGTAAAGGCCCTAACACTGTTCCTTGAGGAACTCCACAAATAACTGTTCGCTCATCACTTTCATATTTGTTTATTCTTACTTTTTGTTTCCGATTTTGTAAATAGCTTATCAATTAAAAATTTCATAAAATTCTCCAATTCAACACTAATGCTACTCAACATTCAAAAACAAACAAGAGGTAGTAGCAGCACCCGTAATCCTGAAAACGTAGACTTGTTTATAAAACAATTGTTGATAGCTGTTCACTTACAGGGAGTAAATTAGAAATCCATTAATTTTTGCTGTTAATATAAAAACGATATAACAATTTGTCCCGTAATTGACCCCCATATTCTCATAGTTCCTTCACTCGTTTCGTACAGCTGTTGCCAAATTAATGAATAAGGTTGGGTTGTTTGTTGTACATTACAAATTAAGGGATTGTTAGCTGTTCCCCAGACTGTATTTATTAATCCTTATTAATCTTTATAGCCGTCGTTATAATAAACTGCTAATACTTATTGGAGATACAGAATGGTGTATAAATAAAAAATGAGATAAATCATACAAAACATTGTTATGGACAACTATGAAAGGTTCAATAAGCTTAATTTGGTAACAGGGAGGTTTTGCGTGTGATATTTGAGAGAGGAATAATATTTTTTTAAATATCCAATTAAAAGACCCCGCACTTTTTTTATGCTTGGATATGCTGCAGAATTTGTTATTTTGAACAAAAGCTCCATGGGCACATTTCAGTTTAATTGTTTCATGTCTAATTAGCTGTAAAATAAATAAATAGCCTATAGCTTCTGTGTCACAATAAAAAACATGAAACTTTTAAGAATTCCCGGAATCGTGTTTAAAACAACCCCGGAAAATTGCTTTTAGACATTGCCAAAAAAAACCAAAGAATTCTTGCACAGAAGTTGTTCGTTTGCTTCAATCCACTGTCAATTCAAAGAAACGTTATGCGTTTATTTGTATGCCAAGTACCTACAACTTGCTGCTCAATTAAACATCAAATTGGAACTAATGGCAGACTTGGTAATGCAAAGGAAATGTGAGGAATATACCATCGTATGCATGATAGGATTGTAAGGTAAAAACGGTGAGGAAACATTACAACGAGTGTTATTTTGGTAAGGGGGAAGCAGATAAAATGTTGAAACTACTTAGTTACGAATCTTAACGAGTATAACAAAAGAATATAGGATATTTATTTCAGGATTTTTGTTTGTTATTAGATTTAATATAAAAAGAGGAGAGCTGGTAACGAATACGTGACTGAATCATCAAAGATCGACTTTTCTTGACGTGAAATAATACATGGCAACAATGTAAATACTACCATAAGATTGGTCGTATTACAAAACCGACACAGACCCAAATTTAAGAAAATCGAGCAAGTCGTTTCCGAGATAATCACTGGATAAAACAGGAAATAGTTCTAGAGCAACTACTAGTCTCTAAGACTTTCCTCAGGAACTAAGTAGAAAAAAGATAGAAATATACATACATACATTCCGGAATAATTGAGGCGTTCCCTATTTAAAACTCACTCTGTATAAATATGTAAACTAAAACATAACGAAGCACTTCACCTTGTCTAAGTCTCGTTTGATTTCAACCTAACCCAGATAAAAACAAAAAAATTTCCTTTTAATGCGAAGTAAGTCTATTATAAACGCAGACTACAACATGATCTACGTTTTTCATCTAATCATAAAAAAAGGTTGCTTATACTTGCAGAATATAAAGGAATTTTTTTCGGCTAGCATTCATAATATTCCAAGTAAAACCTTATACTTATAGAGTATGAGCATATCCTTCACAAAAAGTATTTGGTTATCCATAAACGTTACCTTTTACTCTAAATAAAAAGGATATCCTTCAATAATTTCGAGTGTGATCGGTAGACTCAGTCGTGTAGTGATCAGTTGTAGCGATGGCAGATGTGGAACTGAGAGAGATTGTAGCGTTTATCAACACCTGTTCGTGATTACAAAGAATTATACCGGATTGAAGAGGAAAATGTGCAATGCATTGCCAACAGATTTTTGGAAATAGATAATGCTGAAACTCAAGGAGGTGCGTTATCATCCGTCCTAAAAATGTAGATAGGTTTATGCTATCTCAGAGACCCTGAGTATCAGAAAGGCATTCTCTAAATCCAATATTCCTTGAAGTTTTCCATCATCAGCTTTTAGTCTTCACTCAACACAAGTCCTAAATATTTTACCTCTTTCACACCAAGCTGACATTTTTTTAAATTGAACCTCACATTTGCATCTCTTGCTCTCTTAAACACTTCTTTTAATGCGTTTAGATGCTCTTCTTCACTTTCACTATAAACTAAGATGTCATCTATGTACTACACTTGAATACCAGACACATCTCCAAAAATTTCAACAAATGTGCGTTGAAATACCTCCGGAGCGGAGCACAATCCAAAAGGTACTCTTTTATAGCAGTATCTTCCATATTTTCCAGCATTGAATGTTGTTAATAACTGATTTTTTCCATAAAGTTTAATCCGATAGAATCCCTAGTTAGCATCAAGCGTAGAAAATATTTTTGGCTTTCCAATTTGTGACACATGTTTTTGTACTGTGGATCTAGACAAACTCGCAATGAATTATCAGATTTCTTCACAAAGATAATCGAATTGACCCATTCTGTCGGTTTAGTTACTTTTTTAATTATATTCATTTTTTCCATCTTTTCTAATTAGCTTTAAGTTTTTCTTCAATCCCTATTGGAATCTTTCTAGGAGCTTCTGCAATAGGCTCGGTACCAGCCTTAAGTTTCATTTTGTGAGTACTATTTTTTATTTCACCAATAGATTCAAATAAGTCTTTATTTTCCTGTATTAAGTATTCTATTTTTCTGTTTTGAATCATATTTAGGTTAGCGCGTTTAATCAGCTTATATTTCTGTATGAATTCCAAACCTATAATACATGGTGAGTCAAGTCACACAACTTGAAACGTCTCAATATCTTCTATATTATTTACGTTGCATGGTACTCGAATTTCTCCCTCTATATTGTTGATAGAGCTTCCATCATAGTTTAATAGCTTTATTTTTGACTTATGTATCTGTGCACCAATCTTTGAGGCAACTTATTTGGTCAAAATATTGGTCTCCGCACCAGTGTCAATTTTAAAGCTAACTTCATGATTATTTATTAAGACTTTCTGTATTCAACTATTTCTGTTGATTGATCCAACTTGTTTGATATTATTTTGCATTTGTGATTGTATTTGTCCAATAAATAACTCTTCTTCTTTATCCTCATCTTCTTTTTTTATTACATGCGTTTTCCCCGTCTTTTTGCCTTTTTTTTGTTATTGAAACACATTTTCTCAAAATGGTTAAACATTTTACAATTTCCGCATGTTTTGCCATATGCAGGATATTTTCGAAAATCATGCCTTGTACCAAATTTTTGGCAAATACGCTTTTTCTGCGTATTCTCGTCATACTGTTTTTTATTCTCTGTTTGATACATTTTTTTCTTTATTGCATTTAAGCCCTTTTCGTCTTCGTCAAGCTTCTTACTTTGTGCTTCTGCTAGTTCAGCCGCTTTGCAAATGTCTCTGCATTTTCTTAATTCTAGGTTAGGTTCTCGCAACAATCTATCTCTGACTCTGTGATCTCGAATTCCACATTCAACTCTATCCCGAATTAGACAGTCACAAAAATTTCCAAAATTACAATTATTACTCAATTTTTTTAAGTTCTCTATCCTCCAAAGTCTCAAAAATATCATGAGCTTCTGGCTCAATAGTGTGAAGCAAAATTGCTACTTTTCTTTCTTCACTAATATCTTTATTTGAACTAATACCTGAGGCTTCCATATATATTAGGAATCTTTGTTTCCATTTTCTGAAATTTTCTGCTACATCACCTTCTAAGCTCAACGCACTCGGAGTCTTTAAGTTTTTCATTTTTCCTTTTATTTTTGTACTGACCGGCTTTTTATTGTAGAGGTTAACTTTTTCACGTCGGCTATTATTTTTTTTTCTAAAGCACACAAGTTCTTAAACACGATTATCGCAGCGCCTTGTCATGTTTTGGGTATTATAAATAAAATTTACGTATATTCATTAATTGAAAATACTATTTACTCATTAATAGTTTCAGAACCAAACATTACACTTTTCATTGTTCATTAGCTGTCACTTCTTCTACAATTGTCACCACCTGGCCTTTAACCCAGGCCCTGTCAGCCACATAAATACTACTTCTTGACAGCCGTGGCTCATTACTCCATTCAGAAATCCCGCCACAGGAGCTGAACTAGATTATAATAAACTTTTGAAAAAAGAGAGAGTGATAATTGAACATTGTTTTGGTCAACTGCAACGTCGATTTCCTATTTTGCAACATGTTGACCGAGTGAAATGTGCCAAAAATAATTGTTGCCTGTATTGTGCTCCATAACGTGGCAAGAACTTTGAAAGACATCGATTTTGAAGCACCCGAAGAAGAAGATGACAATGGTAATAATGACGAAGCTGGTCTACCTCTTCGCCAGTAAGAAGAAATTTGGCATTGTAATAAACAACTTTGATAATTAAATTTAGGAATAAAACTGTATAAAATAAAAGTTAAAATTTAATTTAGTTTCATTATTTACGCCATCAGATCATTTTGGTTTTTAAAAAACAAAATTCCAATAATTATCAAGTTTATTCACTAATGCAAACTGTTCTATTTTCAGTTTATTACAAACTTTTGAATAATATTAATAATAAATTAAACATATGCCTACTGGATTTTTAAAAAAACTAGATATATACTCAAAATCCCCTAGTCTTACAAAAAAATAATAATTACCTAACATAATATAATATTGTCAATATAATACGTTGTACGAGAAAATTTGGAGAATTGTTTACATATTGTAGTATGAAAACTCCCCCCCCCCTCGTTGAAATATTAGCTGCTGATTCCTCCCTCTTCATCCTCTCCAACTTTTTTCATAATATTCTCTTTGAACTCTCCTTGTTCGATACTGCTCTAGAAGAACTAGCCGTTGAAACTCTTTGATTGTGAGTACTTTTGTTTCATTTGTTTCGTACTTTTCTGATGCAGTTTTTTTTTCTTGTTGGCAGAAGAGATTCGACAGTCTTGACACTACTAGATTGTGGTTTGATGGCTCGCGTAGTAGAAGCTTCACCCACTCTACGCTGAGTAGATCCATCTTCAATACCAATTCACAGTTCGCCTCCGATTCTTCCAATTGTAGGATTACTGTCATCTTCCATAGCCTTCAATAACTTTTTCTCCCATTCCAACAGTTTGATTGCTTTATATCCAGTTTTTTCCAAGTCAGATTTCTTCTTCAACCTTCCTTTCGTATATCTTTCGCATTCAAAGGCAGTACATTTTTGCATTATTGTCCGCTGTGTCAGACTATCCAGATTATAGTATTTCCCCCTTTCTCTCCTTGAAAAATACCCATAACTATGTAGTTTTTCTATAGTTGCTTTCAAGTTGAATTTGGCTTTGGATGAATCATTTTTAGTTTAGCTACCCTATATATCTAACAAACTTTTTTGTTAAAACAATATTTTCTCACGTCTGTCGAATACAAACCATTTTTCTTAACTTTCCATTCAACATTTTTTTCCATAATTCTTTAAAACAACCCGTAAACTTTTCATAAAATTCTCGTTAATATGAACGAACGACTTATCAGCGTACTTTTTTTTTATACCTCTTTAAACATTCATAACATGTATATGGGATATCGTCGAGAACATCATTTCGTTAAATAATTTCACATTCAAGGAGACTATAACCTCAATTTTCTGTATCCTTATCCTTATCACTACCTTTCGCGGAGACCCTGCTGGTAGGCAAATTATTTTTGTTATTATTTCAGCGTGTAGTATTTTTTTCAGTGCAGTTCGATCGACATGAGAACATAATTTTTCATTTAGGATCGGTTTGAAACGCGGACATTGCCGCGTTTATTTAAGTGAATTTTAAGCTGTAGTGTTAGACGTGAAGTGTTTGTTTTTAATTTTGTTGGTGATTCATTCTTTAACGAAGTTTGATATTCCTACAGTTTAAAAAGGAGGTTTTGGGAATTAATATATCGTTTGAAATAATAATATTAACCATATAAAAAAATTAATTGGAGAAGTTCTTGATTATAATATAGTTATTTGTGTATTTAGAGCGTAAAGTAACAGATTGCCGATCTTTCGAAAGCGGCAATTTTACTTTACGCTCGAAAAACGCACATAATTTTTTCTACAGTCGTCCTTTTAATAATTAAAACAGTTTTTTATATTATCTTAGGTTATAATAGGAGTACTAGAATAATCGTCATTTTCGCTATTCATCATGAGTAACCTTAAAAAGATCTACCGACTAGGGATTTTTATATAAATCGATTATTATTTTCTTATAATCGATTTTTAGCAAATTGAATTTATAAATTACGTGTTTAAATCGATTTTCGGGAACGGCTTGTATTATTTATTGCCTATTTTTCAAAATTGATTGATCAATGATTGACCACTTTTCCAAATTTTTGATAATTTTTGACCATTTTTCAAAATTATGACAATTTTAAACCAGTTTTGATAGTTTTTGACCATTTTTGACAATTTTTCAAAATTTTAGACCATTTTTCAAAATTATTGACCATTTTTGATAATTATTGACAATTGTTGACTATTATGAACCATTTTTCCAAATTTTTGACCATTTCTGACAATTATTGACCATTTTTGACCATATTTCAAAATTTTTGACAATTTTTCAATGACTTTGACAATTTTTGACAATTATCAACTATTTTTCAAAATTTTGACAATTTTTAACAATAATTGACCATTTTTGATAGTATTTGACAATTATTGACCAATTTTGACAGTTTTTAAAAATAATTGACAATTTTGACCATTATTGATAGTTTTTGGCAATTATTGGCCATTTCTGACAATTTTTTAAAAATTTGAACAATATTTCACAGTTTTGGACCGTTTTTCTAAATTATTGACCATTTTTGATAGTTTTTGACAATTATCGACCATTTTCAAAATTTTAACAATTTTTGACAAATATTGACCAATTTTGACAATAATTGAACATTTTTGACAATTTTTCAAAATTTAGTCCATTTTCCAGATTTTTGACCATTTTTGACCATTTTTGACCATTTTTGACCATTTTTGACCATTTTTGACCATTTTTGACCATTTTTGACCATTTTTGACCATTTTTGACCATTTTTGACCATTTTTGACCATTTTTGACCATTTTTGACAATTATTGACCATTTTTGACCATATTTCAAAAACTTTAAAACAATTTTTGACCATTATTAATTATTTTTCAAAATTTTGACAATTTTTAACAATAATTGTCCATTTTTGACAATTTTTCCAAAATTTCAACAATTTTTCAAAATTTTTGACAATTTTTCAAAATTTTTGACCATTTTTCAAAATTATTGACCATTTTTAATAGTTTTTGACAATTATCGTCCATTTTTCCAAATTTCAACAATTTTTGACAGTTATTGACCAATTTTGACAATAATTGCCCATTATTGACAGTTTTTGACCATTTTTGATAGTTTTTGTCACGAGTTTTGACAATCATTGACCAATTTTAACAATTTTTGAAAATGTTTGACCATTTTTTAAAATTTGTGACCATTATTAATTATTTTTCAAAATTTTGACAATTTTCAACAATAATTGTCCATTTTTGACAATTTTTCCAAAATATCAACACTTTTTCAAAATTTTTGACCATTTTTCAAAATTATTGACCATTTGTAATAGTTTTTGACAATTATCGACTATTTTTCAAAATTTTAACAATTTTTGACAGTTATTGACCAATTTTGACAATAATTGTCCATTTTTGACAATAATTGTCCATTTTTGATAATAATTGTCCATTTTTGACAATAATTGTCCATTTTTGACAATAATTGTCCATTTTTGACAGTTTTTGACCATTTTTGATAGTTTTTGACACGAGTTTTGACAATCATTGACCATTTTTAACAATTTTTGAAAATGTTTGACCATTTTTCAAATTTTTTTTGACAATTGACCATTTTTGATAGTTTTTGTCACGAGTTTTGACAATCATTGACCAATTTTAACAATTTTTGAAAATGTTTGGCCATTTTTCAAAATTTTTGACCATTATCAACTATTTTTCAAAATTTTGACAATTTTTAACAATAATTGTCCATTTTTGACAATTTTTCCAAAATTTCAACAATTTTTCAAAATTTTTGACAATTTTTCAAAATTTTTGACCATTTTTCAAAATTATTGACCATTTTTAATAGTTTTTGACAATTATCGACTATTTTTCAAAATTTCAACAATTTTTGACAGTTATTGACCAATTTTGACAATAATTGTCCATTTTTGACAATAATTGTCCATTTTTGACAGTTTTTGACCATTTTTGATAGTTTTGAAAATTTGTGACCATTTTTGACAATGTTTGACAATTATTGACAGTTTTTGACAAAAATTGTCCATTTTAACAGTTTTTGACAATAATTGACAATTTTTGACAATTATTGACCATATGTCAAAATTTTTGAGAATTTTCATATAATTTAATTTTAATATTAATCTGATAAATTGTTAAATATTCACCAATTGAGTTAATTCGGAGGGCGTGGTTTGATTAAATAAGCGAGCGAAAAAGATTCCGTTTTTGCGCTAGAGCGTAAAGTAACAGTTCTCGCCATTTGTCGACTTTACGATTTCGTTTGAATATAGTAATTAGTCATTTTATGCGCGACTGTAGAAAAAATCCTTTTTGATGTCCAAATAACTCCAGGCAACATTACCATTAATATAGATCAAACTTCCTTTGCACTCTACCACAAACATCCAAATTGATTCTAATTAAAATACAATTAATTTGAACATATTCAACAAGTTGAATACATATTAATTACAAACAAACACAATCGTAGCCTGTGATTTATGCGATCCAGTCTCAAAACTGACAATGAAATAAAGCCCTTTGTCTATATTAAATTTATTAGGTCCTTTCCGAACTGTCCGGAACGATTTATTAATAATTATACCACAACCATAAACAATTTCCAGTGAATAGGAAGAAATTATATTAAACAACAAATCTCTTTAAAAGTTTAAATAACCGCAATAACTGATATCAATTTCGCTGTTAATATTGATTTTTTGTGTTTTTGTATCAATAGACGCAGAGGTGTATTTTTATTATTTCTACAAATTGTTTTCAATCATTTTTCATATTATTAGCTAGTCACGACCGTTGGCGGAAGTTTCTTGGAATTAAAGACAATAATTTAACTATTAAGCTGAAATAGTGGCGCTTCACAATGTTAACATTTTTTGCGATCAAATGCGACATTGAAGTTTTTTTTTCTATTATTGCGGTGTTGTGCGCTCGGAATTTTTACCAGAAGGCAGCAACATAAAGAATATATTATCGGAGCGTTATGCGACGTTTGACAGAGCAAATTAATCGATCAAGTTCATATTTGTGGAAGAACACTAATGGATTTTGCACCACGGTAACACACTATATCTCACATGGCTATCATTGCGAAGTTTGTCTTTTATATTATGCGTATAGAGCTGGAAAAAAATAGTAGATAGCTTTTAAACACTGTTGTTTTGCAAATTATTCTCCACGATGAGAAGTGTATTCTTGTATCCTTTGGAACCAATTCTGGAAGCAGTGATTCCACTCGCTTGTTGGTACATTCAAACTAGAGTTTTTGAAGGCGTTGACTGCATCTTATGGGGACTGGAGGACCTGTTCTTAGATCGTCGCTAAGATCAATCCGTCCACGTTTATTCTCCTTACCAACGAGAAATTATCGACTGATGTGGTGCTTCATTGCGAAAACAGAAACCAACTGGGCAATATATAGGGTAGTTGGCGGCAAAAACACGCAGTTTCGTTATCTCCTGTCGTCTTCAGAAATTATGATAGTTTAGAACTTTTCCCAATGTTATTATGGGAGAGCTCACATATTGTTTTTCCATTTTAAGTATCGACAGAGGTTCTATAAGTTCACTAATAAATGAAAAACATGTTTTAAAAAAATCTGCATTTGCGTACTCTTGCCCCTACAAATGGTACGCAAGTGCGTATTTTTGCCCCAAAATTAAAATGTATAAAACCCCAAATAAAAGAAATAGTAGGCGTTTGAAAAAAAACTAATCCTCATTGAAAAAATCAAACGTAAAATACAAAACGTTAATCTAAAAGAGGTCGTCAGAAAATCCTACTGAAATTGAAAATCTGAAAGAACTGGTTTTTATCGGCTTTGGAAGCTTTAAAACCATATCGTTCTTTCGAAAAAAGGCATCTTCCGTTGTCTCACGAAAACGAAATGTTGTGGGCAGTTGCTTAAAAAATACGCCTTCATAACCGTCATCATTTACTTTGGCAACAAATAATGATGATTTTTTTCCCAAAAACCTTCACTACTACAAAGTCATCAAGTAAAATATTTGGTACAATATCAATGTCTTGCTCTTCATCGTTATCGGAAAAATAAATGTCACAAGAATCAATACTTTCTTGATAGGAGAGTGCTACTGATTCATCATATAATGATTCGTCGAAAACTTTCCTTTTGGCAGCACGAACTTTAGCACTTTGGTATTTGATCTTTTGTTTCTTCAGTAATGCTTTCCTCTCCTCTTTTTCTGCTTGCTTCTTTTCTTGTAAAAGTCGCTCTTTATTAGGTGTCGATGTTAGTAGGGTTGACTTTAAACTTTTCCTGGTTCGTTTCCTTTTTATCTTAATTTTTAGAAAGGGAATGATTTCTGAAGGTGAAATTACTGACTGTTCTGATGTTGATGACGGTTGGGGCTCTATCGAGTCAGTAACAGTTTCTTTTTCAATATTTAAAGGACCAGGTACAGAAATTACTGACTGTTCCGATTTTGATGTCGGCTGGGGCTCTATCGCATCATTAACAGGTTCTTCTTCTTGCTGAAACTGGATGAAAACATGACCTTCATCTACTAAATCTCCACCTAAATCTTGCTCTGTTACTTCCGCTGGCATAAAATCTACGTCCAAAATAGTTATTTGTATATTTAGAGCGTAAAGTAACAGATTGCTGCTTGAGAAAGAATGTTGCGATCTTTCGAAAGCGGCAATTTTACTTTACGCTCGAAAAACACACATCATTTTCTCTACAGTCGCCCTTTTAATAATTAAAACAGTTTTTTATATCATCTTAGGTTATAATAGGAGTGCTAGAATAATCGTCATTTTCGCTATTCATCATGATTAACCTTAAAAAGATCTACTGACTAGGGATGTTAAAAAATAATCGATATTTATAGTAATATTAATCGATTTTTAGTAAATCGATTTTATAAATTACGTGTTTAAATCGATTTTCGGAAACGGCTCGTATTTATTGACTATTTTTCAAAATTTTTGACGATTATTGACCATTTCTCAAAATTTTGACAATTATTGACCATTTCTCAAAATTTTGACAATTATTGACCATTTTTCAAAATTTTAACAATTATTGACCATTTTTGACAATTACTGACCATTTTGACTGTTTTTCAAATTAGTGACCATTTTTCAAAATGATGACAATTTTTAACCATTTTCGACAGTTTTTGGCAATAATTGTCCATTTTAAACAGTTTTTAACAATAATTGACAATTTTTAACCATTTTTGATAGTTTTTGACCATTTTTGACAATTTTTCAAAATTTTAGACCATTTTTGACAATTATTGACCATTTTTGACCATATTTCAAAATTTTTGATAATATTTTAGAAACTTTGACAATTATCAACTATTTTTCAAAATTTTGACAATTATCAACTATTTTTCAAAATCTTGACAAAAAATTTTGATAATTTTTCAAAAATTTTGATAGTTTTTGACAATTAACGTCCGTTTTTCAAAATTTTCAAAATTTTTGACAATTATTGACCAATTTCGACAATAATTGTCCATTTTTGACAATATTTGAAAAATTATGATCATTTTTCAAAAAAAATTTAAAATTTTTGACAATTGACCATTTTTCAAATTTTTTTGACAATTATCGACCATTTAATTTTGACAATTATTGACCATTTTTGACAATTTTTGACAATTATTGACCATTTTTGACCATATTTCAAAATTTTTGATAATATTTTAGAAACTTTGACAATTATCAACTATTTTTCAAAATTTTGACAATTATCAACTATTTTTCAAAATCTTGACAAAAAATTTTGATAATTTTTCAAAAATTTTGATAGTTTTTGACAATTAACGTCCGTTTTTCAAAATTTTCAAAATTTTTGACAATTATTGACCAATTTCGACAATAATTGTCCATTTTTGACAATATTTGAAAAATTATGATCATTTTTCAAAAAAAATTTAAAATTTTTGACAATTGACCATTTTTCAAATTTTTTTGACAATTATCGACCATTTAATTTTGACAATTATTGACCATTTTTGACAATTTTTGACAATTATTGACCATTTTTGACAGTTTTTGACAATTTTTGACAATTTTTGACAATTTTTGACAATTTTTGACAATTTTTGACAATTTTTGACAATTTTTGACAATTTTTGACAATTTTTGACAATTTTTGACAATTTTTGACAATTTTTGACAATTTTTGGCAATTTTTAGCAATTATTGAACATTTTTGACCATATTTCAAAATTTTTGACAATTTTCATATAATTATTTTTAATTTTTAATCTGATAAATTATAATTATTCACCAATTGAGTTAATTCGGAGGGCATGGATTAAATAAGCGAGCGAAAAAGATTCCTTTTTTGCGCTAGAGCGTAAAGTAACAATCCTCGGCATTTGCCGACTTTACGATTTCATTTGAATATGGTAATTAGTCATTTTACGCGCGACTGTAGAAAAAAATATTTTTATTAAGTGGGTAGATTCCTGTAGACCGAAAGCCCTCTCTTGCTATAATTACCGTAGCAGAGACCAGCCACATGGTAAATGGAGAGAACCTGTCCTGGATGGGAACTAGTCCAGCTGTCAGCGCCGCTCTTATAATAAACTTTTAATGGTTTGAAACATGCCCGATCGAATGGCTGGGTCTTATGGCTGCTATGTAGTGGCAGACTTAATAAATGGATGAAATTATCTTTTGCAAATGTTACTGCTTGAAGACTTGTTTGTGATACATGATTATCTAGAATTAAGAGAACGGGGTTCTCCTCTGTTGGACTGTTTTTTAAAATGCTCCAGGTACTTGATGAAGGTGGGAGTGTTCATGTAACCACTATCAGTAACAGCCATGTCGCAGGCAGTGGGCCCGTCTTTGATTAGAAGAAGATTCTCCGTTTTCGAGCAAATAAGAGAAATGCCTTGCTCGGCAGCAATTGCTTTTGCTACATATCTCTCTCCCACTGGGGCAACATATTTAGGTAGATGGTTTGGGACTGTCTGAATGCTCGTTTCATCGACGTTATAGATACGGTTGGCAGATAACTTATATTTGTTTATAGTGTTCTCTAAAATTTCGAAATACTGAGCTACTTGCACTCTATTGAATTCCATGGTTCTAGCAATACTTGTTTTTCGTGGAACTCGTAAAGATAGTCGCTTCCTCTTCATGAAAGATCTAGTGAAGTCCCGACCAGCCAACTGATTCACAGGTGAACATGGATGCTCAATACGGTTTCTTACACAATAAGAGTAAATTAAAAAATGCAATGACTTGAGCGTTGGTCGAGTTCTTTGCAATGCTGAACTATTTTGTTTTCTTGGATTTTGGTTAGAACTCCTTTAAATCTGGACACCATTTCCTTTTCTCAACCGATGCCGTAGTGTTGCTTCATGAAATCTCACAGCTTTTGCAGCATGACGTATAGAAACGTCATTATTGATAAGTTCACGAGCTTCGCACAAAATAACTTCTGTCGAAGGCTTGCGCTCTGATTTTCTTCTGTAGTTTATGGAAAACAGAAACCAAGGTTCAGATCAATTGAATATTTAATTCCGAAAGAAACAAAATTAATTTAGGATAATGGGGCAAAAATACGCATTCGTCGTTTTGCCCCATAGCTCTCGCGTATTTTTGCCCCATTCGGCAACACTGTCAAAACCATCTGTTGAAATTTTAAGCACCTAACCTCAGTCGAAAACTCTTCAACATAATAACCTACAATCAAGCCGAATAAACTAATTCAACGAAAAATGCCAATTTGATTTTATTTATCACAAATTAATTTTGTTATGCCAATATTACAGTGTAATAGTAAAAAATAATATTTACCTTATAGTTTGTAAACAACGCCGTGGATCAGCTTTAATTTTGGGACAACACATTATCGGCAAATTTAAATGAGATGCGTTCTTTTGCCCCGTGCGTGTTTTTGACCCCAACTACCCTACTGCCTTCGAAAATTGTAAAAAATTATTGCGCGAAAATTTTCTGGGCTTTTTTATGACTGACTCATCAACTTTATGGCCAAAAACTTAACAAATATTATCGAACAACCATCGTATTCCTTTGATAAGGCTCCGGCCGAATGTTTTTCTCTCTACGAAACTCAAATTACCACTTCAAGAAAATTCAGTCAAAGAAAATTCGCGGCGTATACTAAAGTCGATTCCTAATAATAATGTGCTTGAAGAATATTTGGATGGTCCTGCTTTGAAGACGATGCTATAGATTTTGATGAATAATACATATTTTGTCCTTCATTTACCAATTCCTGGTAGTTTTTTTAACGTATTAGTATTGATTCAGATGTTCTGTTTCCATTTTAAATGAAAGCAAACCGGAAATAGTCACAGCTCTATCTAATTTCAATAAACACGAAAATCCTCCAGCTAAACCACTTCACGGAAACTATGGATAGATTTAAAGAACATTTTCACATTTATACAGACGCATCAAAAACAACTGAAGGAATGGGAGCCGCAATTTTCACCGACATCCATAGCGCCAAATTTAAGACCTGATCTTCATTTTTCCCCTATATAAAAATTCTCTAAATGCCATACTTTAGGAGATATTGGCGGGAAACCAATTTTTGGAACTTTGGGGCTGGGAATACCCCCCCAAAATGGCGATTAGGATGTTTAATTACTAGTCAAACCCTACCCTTCACGGAAAATTCATGGACCGGCAGGTATAATCCCTTTATTTACTGGACTATCCGTGGTTCGGGCGACATTAAATAAAACTAAATAAAAAAAGAAAAATTGTTAGCAATTACAAATCAAGTTTTTCACAGGTACATCTTTTTTTGTAATTAAAAATCTATCGGTTCCCCAATCAAAGTCGAGTGATTTTAATTTGTCCTACTCTCATGCTGGTTATTCAACACACACTTCGCGACTGGTTTTAATTTCGCGTAGTTTTCAATGGCATATTTACTACGCTGAAAATTTCAGATTTTATGCTTCACAGTTTTACACTGTTGCACTGCAATTTCACTTGTAGAAGCTTACCGAGCAAGGAATTTGGGTAATGGTTGAATTTTTTCAATACCAAATAGTTTAAATATAAAATGAATAATTAAAAAAAAAACGATCTGAACAATCACATTTAACTTAAAAGAATTATTGAAATCATTTCAGAATAGATAAAATTAAATAATAATAACAAATTAATTGTTTCACCCCTTACTACTTGGAATCTTTCTATAATTATTGAATAAAATGTTATTTTACTTTTTAAATGAAAATAACTGTTTCTAGATGTCAATGGTAATAGTTTAATTATTATAACGCCTTACAAAGTTTTTGAAAAATATTTTTCACTAAGAAGCAACAACTTCTCGAGCTATCTGCCCCGACAGGTATTATAATAGTAATAATAATAATAATAATAATCTTTATTTCAAAATATGATGATTTAAGTAATCATTTATATTATAAGGTTCTAACTGAACCAAGAACTCTTTTACTTTTTTTTAAATATATTAATCGATTGTGAGTTTTTGATATGTTATTGCCATGTAATAAGGATATTTGCCCCAGAAAATTATTCCATACCTTAAGACAGACTCAAAATTGGCAAAATAGAGAGTCTTGGATGCTTCCTTAGGTAGATATTTAGTGACAGTTCTTAGCCCATAGATTATGCTGCTCAGTTTCTTTAAAATCATTTCTATATGCTGTGACCATTTTAAAACTTCATCTATAAATACTCCTAAGAATTTTGTATTATCTGTCAATTGGAAAGACACATTGGTATTTAACTCAACTACCTTTGGTTTTTCATTTAATGTTGTATTATTGAAAAGTATGAAATTTGTTTTTGTTTCATTTAACGCTGATTTGTTTTGTGCAAACCATTCCTTTGTTCTTTTAAATATTTCATTGCAATTCCTTACTTCTTCTTGATATGTTTCTCCACCTGCTATAAGGGTAGTGTCGTCTGCATACACCGTTATAATCTGGTAGGAATTGAAATTTTATTGGCACAGATCATTCATGTATATAATAAATATCAATGGCCCAGGAAAGCTTCCCTGTGAAAACCCCACATTATTTGTTAATACATCTGAAATTATTATTCTTAATGCATACCTTTTGTTTTCTGTTCCCTATTATGACTGTATCCATTTTAAATAGTTTCCTCTAATTCCGTAACACTCTAGCTTAAATAATAATAATTTGTGGTCAAGACAGTCATATGCCTATTTGACAGTGCCAAATATTTTTTTTCCATTGAATTTATAATATTTTGTGTAAATTGGAATATTGCAGTTTGTGTAGATCTTTTGCTAGGATAATCATGTTGACATAAGCTAAATAGATTGCATTTTTGGAAAAAACGCTATAATATTATTGCACATAGCTGCCTCAAATAACTTCGAGAAACTTGACAAGATACTTATCGGTCGATAGGTTTCCAATGATTCAGGATCTCCTTTTTTGTATACTGTTTTAATTAGAGCTAATTTTGGTTTGTGACGGAAATACTCCAAATATAATAGAATTGTTAATCAAATATGCTAAAATATTACTAATTACATGTATAATTTTTTTAATCACAACAGTGGGAATTTCATCTTCACCTGAAGTATATTTGTTTTTTAATTTGCTTGCTATTTCAACTATATTGTTTGAAAAGAACTTAGGAATATACATGGACTCTAAATTATCGGGGATAATACCACGAGTGCTTTAAAATTATCAGTAGTAATAACCCAAGGACATTGATAATTGTTCGGAAAAATTTTATAACAGATTTCGAAAGCTTGTTGCTTGGAAACAGACCGACGCCGCAGGCCAATAAGCAACAAGCTTGAGAAAGTTGTTATAAAATTTTTGAGCATTTATCAATGTTCGAGGGTTACTCGAATAGAAAATTTTTCTAATTATAAAAAAAAAACAGAGTATATTTGCTTCTATAATTTTATTAATATCCTCGTCAGTATTATGACAGAATCGTGACATTTTGAAATATTAAATATTTTGAAACGTCAAAATCGAAATAAATCAAAATGTATCCATGGCAACGTAGATTATAGTAGATATACAATGAAATCAGTCAATTTGAGGTCATTTGATTGAACACAACCAATCAGAACAACATTACACTAATAACAGACCATTGTGTTCAATCAAATGACCTCAAATTAACTGATTTCATTGGATATCTACTAGAGCAAAAAAATTTTCCGGCTAATTTCTAAGCACAAGGTATTTAGGGAGAATATTTCTCGAATAAAAATACAAATTACTGTATATCTCCACTATATTGAATTTGTACTTTTTTTCGTCGTAAAGTAATATAAATTGTCTCCATACACTATTCTTACTCTTTTCCGTGTTTTTGGGTACACTTTTAATGACATTTTTGTCAATTTCCCGTTCTGCTATATCTCCGAATCGATTCATAACTTCTAAGAAACTGTTCTTTGACGTTTCACGTTTATTATTTTAATGTTGTCAGTCAACGGTTGTTATGGCAACGTGGAATTATCGCTGGATTGTCATGGCAACATGGTATTTCCACTGTAATTTTTGAATTTCCATTCAATAATTTAGCATTCGTTGCATTGATACAACATGTATGAGTGGAATATTCTTGTAAATTAAAGTGGAATGGCACATACTGAATTTTGAAAATTAACTTAGGAACTACCGACATTAAATATGTATTGTAGTCATTAGCAATTTTTTCTGAAATTCCTTTCAAACTAGTAACTATTGTTTTTTCCTTGTCCCGTAATTTCATTACATATACTCCACATACATTTGTTTTTATTATCTGAATTATTTATTCTAAGTTTATAATATTCTTTTTTTGTATTTACAGATTGTCATATTTCTTTTTCAGTTCTATGTATTCATCTTTAAGAGCAGGATTATGCTTAATAATATATCTAATTTATTTTTAATTTCACTTATTTCATTACTTTTAATATAATTGAGTTTTTTTTTAAATAATTTAACAGATTTCAGGGGAAAACATTCATTGAACAAAGTGCTGAAATAATTAATGAGCACATTCCATTGTTCATCTTTTGATAACAGGCTTTACTAAAATATGACAATTTTTTACAGGAAAATGTAATTAAGTAAATAACTGTTTCTAATTAATTCTACTATTTAATGAAAATTCGAATAAATAACTTATTAGAATTTTCATTAATTTTCTCATTAAATAGTGGAATTAATTAGAAACAGTTAGTTTCATTTAAAAAAGTAATATGAGTAGATTCCACAAAGTAAGGGTCCAAACAGTAAATTCAAAATGTTATTTATTGATTTTATTTAATAATCAAATAATTATAGGTACCCATTTCTTGACCTTTCATCAAGTGTTCACTTCCTTTTCCCACCCTCTAAAATAATATCCTGTCAATCTAATTATTAGATCTTTATTGCGAGCATAAAAAACGTTGGACGATTATTAATTTACTTTTAAAGTTTTAACATAGAGAAAACCGTGAAATTCCTTGTTGTACATGAAAAAATTTGTATTTAAAGTGGATTGTATTGTTCAACAAGTGTAATCCTGTTGTAAAAAGGGGTTTTCCGAGAGAAACGGGATATGTATCGGGAAAATCGCTTTCCGGTTTGCATTCAGGTGCGTTTTTCACGCTTCAGTTGTACTCTAATTGCTAGTAATATTATTCCTCCAATATTTTGCTATAAAAGTGAAATAAAACCGAATCTTTTAAATCCTGCGAATTATATATTATTAGTTGACATTTTTGTGTGTTAAGTAGTGGAAATGTCTTTTTAATGGAAATACTTTAAAATATTGTTAAAATCATCATCACATTTCAAGCAGGAATACTAACATACTATAACTCAATGCCTGTGGCGACACATACGCCAAGAAGTAGTCGTTTCTAATTCAGAAAAGACTTCCATTTCCATTTTTGACAGATAAATAATTTCTGATTCGGATATTGCTTGGATGATGCTGAAAATAAAATTCTCATCTTTTTGAAGGAGTTCTTTGGAGTTGTGTTTGATTTATAAGGAAGATACTTTTGGATTCAGTAGAAAGAAACCTACAATTACCTCAGGTCGTGAAACGATTGCACAGGGGTTATAAGTCCATAAATTCAGCAGAATATTTCAAAAACTAAAAATAATCCGATTATGTAGACTAAATTCGATAGATCAAGATTAAAATTGAGAAGGTGTACAATCGAGTGAAATTTGGATGAAAGTTTAACAGGAAAATAACAATTGGAAATTCAAATTAAGATCGTAGCAATTTAGAGCACATGTGATGCAACCAAACTATTTATACTTCTGTGCTATCCATCTCTCTAGTTGGAATAAATAGAAAATAATTAAATCGATTAGCGACTTATTCGCTTTCATTATGTTGCTATTACCTACTTCAGATTCAACCAATGTTTCATTCCAAAGCGAGATAATTTCACTTGTATTCATAAGTAGATTTTTTTTCTTCTAAACTTAATTCGAACAAAAATATTTATTCGCTCGAGCTCTAAGCGTGAGAGACTAAACATCTGTGCTTTTCTTATTTAGAATTAAATTCCCTGATGAATTATTACAGAATGCGTATTTTCTTATTACGTTTTATGCTGGATATACTACAGTTAAATGGACGTTAGTTTGATATAACGGCTATGAGGTAATTCTTTAAAAAGTTTTATGAAATTACGCCTCTAGAAACGCAAGAAAACTTTTTTTGTATCATTATTGTCATTTGGAGTGTCTTGACGGGTTCAAATTTATTAAGTCTCTTCCAATAAAAAGTTTTTTAATCTATGAAAGATAAAATAAATGGTAGCAAATAATACTTATATCACCATTAAAATAAATAACTTTTCAGCCTATTGCTTGAATCTACTGCTTATGCATATCCTAGAACCATTACTTTTTGAAATTTTGGCTGTTTATTTCATAGAACCATAGAACTATGATGTTAGGCGTATTGTATTGATTGTTTTGTTCATACATTAGCTATGTTCGCGGGTCTCAATCCGAACTGATTTCGAACCAGTCTGGAATTAACTTTGAATTGTCTAGAGCGCATGCCTAGTTCCGAACCGAATAATTTTGATTATACCGCGAACGGTCTTAGAACCACAGAACTTGAAATACTTTAAATTTACCTTATACTACACTTCGGGTAGACAGCTAAGTTAGAGTTTGATATTTGTTTACAACGTTTAAACACAACAGAGCAAACAATAAACAAGTGAAACAACAGGTAACTAAAATAAGAAAACAAATCATATGCGCATGAGCAGTCGAACCGAACTTTCAGTCCTTACCAAAATCAGAGAACCGCTAGGACTGATTCCGAATCGATAACGAACCAATCCGATATGACCCGCGAACACCGAACTATTTCTACGCCACTTTTCAGAATGCGCATGCGAATAGTCGCTGAACTGGTTCGGATTGTGACCCGCGAACAAAGCTATTAAAATCGGGTTTGATAAACATAGTGTTAGTTCTTCATAAGGATTGTGGATTCTGTCCATGGCAAATCAAACAAAACAGGTATACATTGTTCCTTTATAAAGAGACAAAATTCACAGATGCTTTGTAGACGCATAAATGAAATAAATATAAAATTTTTCTAAATGTTTATCAAACGAAAGGCTTTGTCGAATAAATTCTGGAGTTTATCAAAAGCAAAAATCTTAAAAGATGCAGAGTTATTGAAAATCCTCAATTTCCCAAAACCTTGTTCCATTTAATGTTTCCTTGTTGTACCTTTGGTAATACAAAACGGGGATTCTTCATAGTTTATAACGAGGAAATATTAAATAAACGATGCAAAACCAGCAAATACAGTGGAAGTAGTTCGAACAATATACAAAATGTCAAAATATCAAATAATGTTTACAAAAGTATGACGTCACGTGCTTCTGACCGGTGTTTGAGCCAAGATGGCGGATTTTTATTTAATGTAAAAATAAGTGTTCTTTAAAATCTTGTATTCCAAATAATTACTTGAAATCAATATTCAAGTGTTTCGTAATGACTGTCATTTTGCCTATCACAATATTGAGCGTGAGCGAAGGAGATTCACTTCGCTCTTTTTGATGAACCAGGTGTTGCGAGTTCATCGTCTTCTTTGGTAGCTCTTAATGAAACTTGCTACCTGGACCTGGGTACAAGGGAACAATCATAAATACTGCCGATGATATATCTGTAGTTGCAAGAGATAAAAAAAGTATGACGGAGGCAGTTATTGAACTTGATAAAGAAGCAGTAAAAAGGGGTCTGAAAATAAATGAAAGCAAAACGAAGTACATGACCTGAAATAAAAAAAACCTCAGACAACACAAAGTATATCACAATAGGCAAACACGACTTTGAGAAAATTGTACATTCTAAATACCTTGGAGTGATGGTCAACGGAGCAAACGAAAGGAGTGAAGAAATCTCAGAACGTTTGCAGGCAGGTAATAGAGCTTTCTTTCATTACAAGAAGCTGCTAACTAGCAAAAGCCTTAGTGAAAATACCAAGATAAAAATATACATACGGAAGTGTGCTAACAAAGAAAGACTTTTTGGAAGAAAAATTTTAAGAAACATAGTGGGTCCTAAAAAGATTCTAGAAAATGAGTTTAGACCACTAATGAATTTGGAATTGAAAGATACTATCGAGGGAAATATTGTGAACTACATAAAGTCTCAAAGGACATGTGAACAGAAGAGAATCGGATGCAGCTGGAGACCAGCAGAAAGCAGACTGAGGGGCAGGCCAAAAATAAGATTATTACTTATTTACGAGCATTGGAAATACAGGATTGGGCTGAAATCATCAAAGATAGGAAGAAATGGAAATCAGTAGCGGAAAAAGCAAAAACAGACAAAAATATATAAAACGATGGAAAAGAAATTTGGAGAGATTCGCCGCACTATACGAATCAGAGCTATATTCCAAATAATTACTTGAAATCATTCAAGTGTTTCTTAATGACTGTCATTTTGCCTATGACAACATTTAGCGTAAGCGAAGGAGATTCACTTCGTTCTTCTTAATGGAACAGGTGTTGCGAGTTCTTCGTCTTCAGTATCTTTCTCTTCTTCGGTAACTCATTTAATGAAACTTGCGAGTTATCACAGGTACTATCGCAGTTCATGCATGTTCGAGCACTTTAATCCAACCTTTATGCATCCACAGGCTCTCTCTCGCATTCCTTAGTGCATTTGCAAGAAATAAGTTTCATTAAGTTACGTATCAGTTTCTTTCTTAAATTAACTAAAGGTTATGGAGTTTCGCAAATTATAAATCTCCACGCCCGTGGTAGACTTTTCTGCTGGTTCAATTTGCTGAGGATAGGTCAATAGTGTAAAGACGATAGTAAACCAGAATCATAGTACCCGTGTTCGTACTTGAGACACTTAAACTGTATATAAATATTCAATATTTTTTATTATACATCAAGTTCTAAAAAAAGAGAGGGGATTAATCTGTTAATATGTTTTATTCAAGATGAGTTTCAAACAAATCTAAAATTAATATAGAACTCCGAGGGTCGCGAAGTTTACCATAACCTTTTATTGCAAACTATTACAGTTTACGAATGGCAATAATAATAATAATATTACTTTCACCTTATACAATTCTAGGTAGTTTTTATTTTTAGTTTTTGTTATCGAATTATTATTTTCCTCTGTAATCAATCAATAAATTAATTCTCAAATTAAAGTGATCAAAATGAATATATAAATTTTTATTTTTGGAAATTGTGCATCAATCCGGGGTCGTCGGAAAAGTAATGTAAATTACGTTTTTGGAAAGTGTCATTTCACACTCATGGTACAACATTCTACCACTCGTGTGAAATGGCCGATTTTCCGCACTAGTGTTATAATATAGTACTAATTGCAAATATAAAAACGTGCATGCTAAACAAACATAAAAAAACTGATTTTTCAAATTCAATTAAATTCAATTTATAAATACATCATAGCGCCGCTTAAAGTGAAATGCTAATATTTTGTAATTTTTCACGAAATTTAATTTCCAAAGCGGTCACACATGCATGAGTTTCCATTAAAATTAAACTCCGAAAGTAGAACTGGGCGTAAGTCGGCTTTGAAACTTTTCACAAAATAATTAAAGTTTAAACGTAAAGGTTATACAAAAATATCAACAGCTATTTTTATCATGCTCGTAAGTCTCTTTTGTAACCTAAGGTTGTTTTTTAAAAAACTTTGAAATTTGTGGGATTGTCTCAATAGAAGTGACAGCAAGTGATATTCCATCTAAATAATCACTGTCAGATCATATTCAGTGGTATCAGTGGTTATGTGGAAGCAATAGACAAATGACAGATTGACCAGGAAAACTGTCACTGCAGATATGTATAATAAACTCCAATTTTCTTTAGTCGTAACTCTGTTTTCCAAATTTCCTCCTCTTGTCTTTGGTTTTGAATTGATTCAATAGTTTTGGTATTTATCACATGAATCTTCATAATTGAAGTGAACATTCACCATTAAATAAGAACATGAACACTTTAAAATGGAATTAATTCATTTCCTCCCTTTCATATTAACAGCAAGAAAACTATTCCTTCATTATTTCAACCCCTCTTTTATTGTCGTCAATTAAAAGCCAGAAGGATCGAAGTTCTAAGCGTGATTTAGTGATGTCAGATCTAACTCATTTGACAATTATATTTTTTTTATTAACAACTCGTATATTCACAATCTGCTTCTTACAGAGCATTAAGTGAATGTGTTGGTTGCGTAGGCTTGGAAGTGTTTCTCCTTATTGATTATTTCTATGATGGATTAAGTCTTCTCGCATCAGGTCCCTTATTGTATAGTTCTTCAATTGGGCGGTTGTCATGGTTGGTGATTCGGTCCCTGTAGCTGGCGGATATTTTTTGGAATTCTTCCGTAACAAAAGGAATGTTTAGATCAGTATGGAGAGTTCTATTGCTGATATACCATGGTGCATCTACGATTGATCTAAGTGTCTTAGACTGAAATCGTTGTATTGTTTTGATTCTGGTTGGTTTAGCACACCCCCAAAGGTGTACTCCATATGACCAAATAGGTTTTAAGATTGCTTTATATAGAAGAATCTTGTTGTTTAACGACAGTTTTGATTTACGGCCGAACAGCCAGTACATGTGTTGAAACTTGATGTCCAACTGTTTTCGTTTGGATTCGATGTGTGTCTTCCATGTAAGTTGTCGATCTAAGTGTAGCCCAAGGTACTTTGTTTCGGTTTTGACAGGTATAGGTATATTATTCATTGTTAAAGGTGGGAAGTTGCCATATCGAGTTGTAAATGTAACTTGTACCGATTTGGTTTGGTTGACTTTTGTTCTCCATCTACTATTCCAGTCATTGAGGAGGTTAAGGTGTTGCTGGAGGTTTTCTGAAGCTCTATCTGGGTTTTGATCCACTGATAGTACTGCTACGTCATCAGCAAAAGATGCTATAGTGGTGTTTACGGTTTCGGGTATATCAGAAGTATAAATAAGGAAGAGCAGTGGTCCAAGAATGCTACCTTGGGGGACGCCGGATTTAATTGGGTTTATGGATGATTGAGTGTCTTCGTCTTTAACGGAGAAATTTCTATCTGTTGAGTGGGATTTGAGGAGCAGGTAAAAGTTGTAATACGTCTATCGACCTGTTTCGTTTTTGTAGAATAAATCCTTTTAATTACCGCTCGTCGTCTCATTAGCCACCCCAATCATCAACCCTGACCATAAGACAATTGACGTCTGCCAACGGTCACTTCCATTTTTTTAACGCCACGAGGACAGCCCGCCCTTTCCGCTATCGACTCTCTTCGGGTAAAGACCTCCATTTTTTTTATCGCTTTTATATCTTTACTATCTAATTAATTTTGCCGTGGCCCCAAGACCTAGGCTAGGATACTGCCCTAGACCAGGACACTGCTGCTAAGATACCGTTAAAATCAAGACTCTATCTACCTATCTTCTTCGAGATCTAGTCTCTATCTTCTCAAGACTTCGTAGAGGCAAGATCTACCTACCTTTTACGGAAACATCCATTTCATAAGCTAAGTACCTATAAAAGTACAAGTATTCACATTTGTTACATTTCCTGTGGCAGAAGAATGAATATAAATTTGTTTTAAAATCTATTTTTGTATCTTTTTCTAAATCCTCAACTATAAAAGTTGAGGGAGATATCGTCCGGGGTAATTTTTTTATATGATTTCTGGTTAACTTTTATTTAAATTTCTACCTTTTCCGCCTTAGTTTGTTAGTACTTTTTATCGACGGCAAAAAGGTAGTGGCGCACTCAATTTTTACCTTTCTGTTATCCTTGTGCGACATAAACTTAGGATCGAATCAACCTTGAGAGGAGCCTCTAGCCGGAGCCCTTCAAGCTGGAGCCTTTACCGTTACAAATTGGCGCCCTATAAGGTTACAAATTGGCACCCAATTACTGTTACAAAGTTATGGGAAAGGGTGTTTTTTAGTTTAAAGAGAAGGCCTGGATGTGCCATACTTTGTCTAAGGCTTGTGAGATATCAAGGAATACTGCATTGCAGTATTTCTTTTCTCCGAGACTTGTTCCGTGGTAGAGTGGTGCTCTCGGAAACCAAATTGATGATTTGGTAGGAGTGTGTGTAGGTCATGTTCTTGGTTGATCCTTTTTAGTATCAATCTTTCAAGAACTTTACTTGTTGTAGGTAATAGATTGATAGGTCTGTATGACGTTCGTTCGTGTGGAGATTTACCTGGCTTGGGAATCATTATGATTTCAGCGTACTTCCCGATTGTGGGGAAACAAGCTAGACTTATGATTCTGTTGAATATGGTCGTCAGTGAGATGATTGCTTCTCTGGGTAGTTGTTTCAATATTTGTCCTGTTATTAGATCATAACCAGGAGCCTTTCGAGGGTTCAGCTTGCTTATTTCTTCTTTGGCAGCTAGCGTCTAGAAATCTCTCCATCTCTTGATCTATCTTGTCATCATCAGGTATGAAAACTTCTGTTAGCAAAGTTTGTCACCTTTTCTTTATGAGAGCGGGCCCATTCTCCATTTGGTTTAAGGATTGGAGGTACATGTATTTGTGGTCTTTTCAATTTTTTTGTCGCCTCCCAGAGTGTGTGGTCGTCAACAGATAGACTTGTTATGCATTGTTCAAAGGTGTTGCTTTGGGCATCTTCAAGTGCTGTCTTTAGTTCTCTACTGAGCCGATTGTAGTTATGATGGTCTAGGACGTTGCCAAATTCTTCTTGCTCGGCGTTTCTCGGTTATAAGTTGTCTTATATGCAGTGGTACGCTGGGGGTACTACCCTTTGTATCCTGACTGTTGTGCGGAGTAGACTGCCACGCTGCATTTTGTACTAGTTTAGTGATGTCTCATCAATATCTGGTGAGGATTTTATTCTTATGTTTAAATTTATATTTTGTTTTATGTCATTTTCAAATTCCTTCCAGTCAGTGTTTTTTGTTGTAAGCCTAGGAGGAGGAGGAGGAGGAGTTTTGTTGATGACTGAAGTGCTATTGTTCACTATTACTGGGGTGTGGTCAGATGAAAGGTCCAAGTGTAATTCAACTGTACAGTTGCCTCTAGGTATTCTATTAATTACGAAGAAGTCCAGCAGAACTGGTAGTTTTCTAGGGTCCGTTGGCCAATAAGTAGGTACTCCATTTGTTAGGTGACTGTAGTTGTTGTCGTTAATTGCACGTATCAGATTTCTACCTATTGTGGTGGTAATTCGTGAGCCCCAGTCCTTGTGCTTGGCATTCCAGTCTCCACCAATAATGAATCTATTTCTTTTATTCTTCCGTTGTAATAGCATGTCGAAGGGGACTGAACAGAGCAGTAGCGTTGAAGTGCCAAGGCAAGGCTCTTATCATAATACTTGTTGCTTGAATTTTTTCAGTTTGATATTTTGGAAGTGTGAATTGGATTTGCGGATTTGACAATTATGCGACCTTTTACTTCCTCCCACGAAAATATCCTAACCTCTAAGGTTTAAGCTAGTTGGCCATACTTCGGTAATTATTTATTCATCGTTTGAATCTTGACCTATTCCGACTTAAAATTTAGTAAATTGCCTTTACCTTGATCAAAACTGACGACCTTATTTCCGTTTGAATTAAACAAGCTCCCCAATTTTTCATCATTTCTATCTATATGAAAAACTTTGGTTTGTCCAAAACCTAATGAGACATTCTTCCATGGCGTGCCAAATTCGACTAAAGCTCGGAGCACGGAGCTATCCAGAGTAAATAGTTCCTGTTTCTTTGAAATAACCGGTCATGAAGCAACTAAGTATACCGGAAGTGTGAAAACGGTCAATTCTGTATGGTGAATAACCATTTGTCTGCGTAATTTATTGCCTAAAAAAGGATTCGCGAACGGAAGAATATTTTTCAACAGTTACAATTTATCCAGTTCTGATTTGGTCCTAAACTACTTCTTATTATTCTTACCGTTTTTATTTGCTATAATTTCGAATAGTTTTGAATTTTTGAAATCGTAAACTTTTTGTAAAGCTCACCGTTGCCACGCCATCCGCGAAACCGCAACCAGACGACCGAATAAATTATTAGTATATACATGGCTAGTTTACATTTGAATATCAACTATGATAAAACTGGCTAACCTACATTACATTTGTTTGATTTAAATGTTTATTAATCATTCGATAAATGCTTTGAGTATGTTAATAAAGCCTTAATTTGAATGAATTTGGATATGAATTATTACAGTTTCCTGTAAAACCCACGTGGTTTGTTGTCTCATTCGAATTTTGGTTTGTGACTTAGAGGTGAGATGTCGCTATTTTCGCAACCAAAATATTTCCGTAACTGGACAATATGTACCGTTGTTGATTATAGTCACATTTCAGTCCGGGATTAACTCTCGGACGATAACATATACCTTGTACTGATGAGGCGCAATACGCCGAAACCGGTCTACAAGTTATGTTATCCCTTCTAGTTGCAAACCAGAATGGTTGGTTTAAATCTTGTAGATTTACCAACCCCGTTTGACTTAGAAGTGTAATTCAATGTCTGTCGGGGCATGTAGCCCGGGAAGTAGTTGTTTCTTCTTAGTTGAACGGTCACTGTCGTACCAGAATACTCTAGAAAACAGACGCTTCGCATTCGCCAAAATTTATAGTTGAGTAACAGGGCCGGCTTTAAGTTGGTGACCTCGTAAGAGTATTATTTATTTTTGAAAAGAGCACATTGGAGACTATATACTCATTTTTACGACACACTTGACCTCAAACTTTCGTATAAACCTTTTCGTATCTCAAATAACTACCGAGATAAAAAGGGGATCAATTTATGATGAATAACCCTGTACATCTAACTAATAGCTATTTTTTATAACTATCGATAATCAAACTTTTAGCTTGATTTTCGTGTTAGTTATTTTTTTGTGAAATCACGAATTTTCTCCTATACTCCAAATAATTTCGAACATCCTAATAAACCTTTGATGCTATCAATTGAGAAGAAAAAAACGTCCCATTACTGTCCTCTAGTTACAACCACAGTACATCCAGACTACTACTTCGAAATCAGGGGCGTAACATAGAGTTTTTCTCATTAAATTATAACAGTTCAATATCAATTTTATCGTGTTGGAATGTTATTAATTATTATACTACCACCGATTTTAATAAATAAAAATAGCGAATGAATCCCGTAATGAATTTCACTTTAATATTAACCCTCATTACTATTATACAATTTTTTTCTAAGACGGTTCTACTTAAAAAAAAACGATTAATTATCCAAGAAAAATGATAAAAATACCTATATAAGCATCGAAAACTTGGTAAATCGCTTATCTACGCTTGTGATAAAAAAACTCCTCCTCTTTCTTGTCCGTCCGTCGGGAACCAGCAATTAGTTTTCTAACAAAAGAACGGAAAAACGTGTCTAAAGAAGCCTCAGAAAATTCGAAAACTCGAAAGTGATGAGAAATAGCGATACTCACATGCACACCGAGGCAGCTGCTCGCGACTGATTGTTACATTCCCACAATTTCTTGGAAGATTTTCGATAGAAAACGAATGAAAAAATTTGGAATCTACAGTTAATTACATATCTACAACGGTAGATTGATTTTTTATTGAGATCGTCAGCAAATGCTCCTTCTAACACTTCTACTCAATTAAGATCGACGTTATGAGTTTCGTCAGAAAAAAGTTGATTTCATCAGGAATCATTCACGTAGTGTAACAAAATGTTAAATGAAACATAAAAAAAATAATATTCTTTTTCTACAGATATTCCTCTTTGACAATTTTGATAACAATTGATAAATATACAGGGGAAATATTAGCAAAAAACGTTCAAATTTAACACCCTCAATCTTTTTCCAAAGCAATATTTTATTAAGGCATATTTGGTCCAAATAATCCGCCCTTAGCCTTTGTCCCAATAGTAATGAATATATCGGTACTATAATAGTTATTTGTATGCCAAGGACTGAAAGTGCTACTTTGTTGGACGAGTCTGAAAATTGCGAGACGAGCGAAGCGAGGCGAGCAACAGACGAGTCCAACAAAGTAGTATTTCAGCCGCGGCGTACACAACATTTTTTAGACGACGCATAAGATTCAAAACTTTTTTTTCAATTATACTGAGGAAAGAAAATAAATAATAGAGAATTATAAACATTTTATTTATTGAACAATATAATGTACTTAATGATATTTGCAATGTCAATATTAATTTATTAATTATTTGCAAAAAGTAATGTTGATTTTACCTAAAAATAAAACAAATAATTTCAGAAAATTTAAAATTTAAGGTTATGCAAAATCATCGAAGTGAAACTGCCAACTGTCAACATTGAAGTGGCTAGAGTCACATTTAAGGAAGTTAAAGTTGTCTACTCCAGACCGTCCCGAAAGTTTTTTGCAGTACGGAACTATCACTTTCACTACATGGGACACTCAAAACGCAACTTTCGGTATGTAAATGAATACAGAACGAGCAACTTTCAGATGGCGTCGTCTAAAAAATATATTTTCCTACGATCACTACCCAAAGTAGGCTTTTGCACACTCAAATCTAACCGCAAAGTTGATGTTTCCCGCGAGCTGTCATAATTTGACATTATTGGCGCTCTTAAGGAGAAAGTAACTTTGGCGCACGCCTAATTTTATTTATAGATAAAAGAGAGCTAGTAGTTATTTTAATATAAACTGTAGAATAAATAAATATTTTAGTTGATTTTCTAATATGTTAAAGCATCCAACAGTATTTTCCGTAATAATTTAATGAGAAATAGGGAAATCTAAAAAATATCTGACATTAATGTAATAGGTGTTGCCTACGTACATAGGTACACGAAACTGCAATCTGGAAACTGCTAAGCAATGGGTAGGCAACACAAGATACTTGCAAATAACTTACGGATTATAAGAATCAAGTATGTCTATGTCAAAGAAAGAACCTAGTGCATTGTCACTGAAATATTTTTTGAGATAGTTCTGTGCTGTGTAATTGTGTTAATATTTTTCTCCACGATCATCACAGAATTTGCCAATTCTAAAATCAAATTTGATTACAGAATGCTGGAATTCTCTCTCTTGAGATTGAAGAAATATTCTGCAACACATCTGCCCCCATGCAATTTAAATGTATTTACATTCTCTCTCTAGTGATAGAATAATATTCTCACACTGGTTAGCAATAATAACATTAGCCTTGACGCAGTTGATTGTCATTGTAGTGTCAAAAGTGTCAAAATTATTGCTGTCACGTAACCGTAACCTAACATAACCACACAATTGTTGAAAATACCCCCAATAATGCACCAGTTTTTTATTTCGAGAACTGTACAAATATAACAATTAATACAAAGTAGAATGTTTCTTGGATTCTTGAGTGTTTACCTAATATAATAATTGTGATTCAGTTCAGTAATATAAATTAACTTTTGTTCATTTCCACTTAAAGATATATATTTAAAATCTTTGATCGTGGAGAAAGTATAGTCTGCTACTCGGTTAGAATGAAAATTCGTGATGCTCGTGGTTCCTCACGCTCGCCTTCGGCTCGCGCTCGAAACTTTCCACTCGAATCGAATTTTCATTCTAACCTTGTTACAGAATATACTATACTATAAGTCAGTAAGTACTTAAAAAAACAAGAAAAATGGATACAAGTGATACTGATTTTTCAAATACACCGCCAGATATTGTCGAGGCGGCCAAAAAAGTCACTTTAAATCTACTTCCGGAGAAATCCAAATTAATGTACGAAAATGAATATAGTCTATGTATAAGTTGGTGCAGATCCAAAAAAATTAAAAGATATTCAGAGAATGTGTTATTAACATATTTTGGGGAAAAAGCAGCAACATTAAAGTCATCAATTTCATTTTGGTGTGATCGTAGAAAAAATCTTGTGTGTATTTCGAGCAGAAAGTTCTTTGGTAGTCTCGACAGATTGCAACTTTCTGTCTCGACTGCCAAAGTACTACTTACTGCTCTTGATACACAAATAGCTATTTCCAGTGTTGTGGCATTTATGCCTGTTTAGATATTTTTCTATAAATATCCAGCATTGTTGTTAATTTGTTGTTCCTCCTGTTTGTTGTTGCCGTGTACCTTTGTCGCTGTTTTTTTCTGTCAGTAGATCTTGAAAGTATTCTTTCCATCTCTTTGCAATTTCTATTCCGTCAGTTAGTAATTCCTTTACTTTATTTCACATGTAATTATTTATATTTTGTGAATTGCCTTTTCTTAGAGTTTTCATGACTCTTTAGAATAATTTCAGATTATCCCTATTGCTGCGTTCATTTTTCCTCCAAGCCCTTTCCACGTTTCTTTTTTGGAGTCTCTTACCATGAATGCTAATTTTTCCTTCGTAGTTTATTCTGGAACATAGCATTCCCATGCTTCTTTACTCTTCTTCACTTGTTTCTCTATTGCATATTGTACATGCACATATTGTAGTAAGTATGCTTTTTCAATGTTTTCTTCATTATCCATTTTTATCCTCCTCTAGTCTTTTTGTTTCTTGTCTTCCATACTTCCTTCTTTCTTAGTAACGTAGCATATCGAATTTAAATTTGAGGAGAACCGTGTTACCAATTGGACGTACACAAATCTAACCCATATCTAGAATATAAGTAGCAGCCTATATATCTGACTATTTACAAAACAACTATTGTCCAAAATTACTTAAATATCCGCATATCAATAACAACGAAACGGAAAATTGATACTCATACAACGATACGTATCATACAGTCCAAAGTTCAACTAACCGAAAAGATAAAAATTTCCAGTGAACACCTCGTTAAAATTTTTCAGTTCAGGCACAATAACAAACGACACGACTTTGTAGATACAGAAAATTTACATACGCAAATAAATTATGAAACGATATCGTGAGTAGTAAAAATAAAAAGTGTACGGACAAAGATTACAAAAGTACGGATGATCAGAGCTAATATTTGATGTGATAGGAGAGTGAGAGCGAGAGAGTGTGAGAGAGAGATAGAGAGAAGGAGAGATTGAGAGATGGAGAGATGGGGAGATAGAGAGACAGATAGATAGATAGATAGATAGATAGATAGATAGAGAGATCGATAGAGAGATAGATAGAGAATAATAATTTTGTTCAAAATCAATTGCACACTTTCAAATTCTACCTTCGCAACAGGGTTCGCTTAAGATTACAAACCGACCGGTTCGTTGCGCCGAACAAAGGAAATATTTATGACCCATAAATTACTTTCCACAATAACGGCAAAATGAAAGGAATTTGTCCATGTGGACTATGATTGACAGCTGTCTTGATGTATATATGAACCGATTAGGAAAGATACGCATCCGGTTATAACGGAATTACGGGTAAAGCCCGGATTTGTAGGCAGAAAAAATGGGAAAAAGGCGCCTTTAATGGCGGATATTATGGCTAAGAGGCAATAATAATGTAAAAAAGGCAAAAATTTAGGCAAAAAGGCAAAATTTCGAACGTGTTTAGATATGAAATTTCAAAATTTCCTATACCAATAATCGTATCAGAAGATCACCGCCAACCTCAGACGTTTATTGCTGGGCTATTAGTATTCAAAAATCTTATCCAACATTCTTTGAAGGAGGTACCTCTCCTCCAAATGTTTGCGTTCATTAAAATTTTATCTGGCATAATGAGGGTTACCTGAAGCCTCAAACCGACATTTATGGCAAACATAAAATATGTAGTTTCAACGATTGAATTTACAAATTTTACCTTGAAATTTAATAAAAAGGCACTAAAGGCAGAAAATCTTTAAAAAAGGCAAAAAAGGCAGAAAATCAATGAAAAAGGCAAATAAGGCCAAAAAAGACAATTTGCCTGAAATCCGGGCTCTAGTAAAGCCCGGATTTGTAGGCAGGGAAAAATGGGAAAAAAGGCGCCTTTAAAGGCAGATATTGTGGCTAAAAAAGGCAAATATTTCGGCAAAAAGGCAAAATTTTTAACGTGTTTAGATATGAACTTTCAAAATTTACTTTACCAAGAATCGTATATTGAGTTCACCGCCAACCTCATCAGTGGTTAATTGCTGGGCTATTAGTATTCAAAAATCTTATCCAACATTCTTGGAAGGAGGTACGTCTCCTCCAAATGTTTGCGTTTATTAAAATTTTATCTGGCATAATGAGGGTTACCTGAAGCCTCAAACCGACATTTATGGCACATAAAATATGCAGTTTCAACGATTGAATTTACAAATTTTACCTTGAAATTTAATAAAAAGGCACTGAAGGCAGAAAATCGTCGAAAAAGGCAAAAAAGGCAGAAAATTATTGAAGAAGGCAAAAAAGGCCAAAAAAGACAATTTGCCTAAAATCTAGTTTCGGGCATAACTATTTGGTCTCAATTCTTTCCAGTGGCGTCAACGTTTGGTTTGCTATTCAATATGTATACTTTCTGAGGTATGAAATATTTTTTAAATGTATTTTTAAAAATAATAAAATATATCTTCGCTCATCCTGATAAATGGAACAAGTAGACGAAGGCGAAAAACACATGTTTTACCTTATGCAATTGGTTTTGGAGAAAGTTAAACTGCGATATCAGTGATAAAATTACAATTTGTTACCACTATTGATAAATGATTATTATGGAAATGTCAACCAGTCATACCAAAAAGAAATAATATATCATCATTTTAAAATTAAAATTGTGTTATTATATTAACATTAAAATTTTAGTTAGGTATTCAACCAAAAAAACTAAGCGATTTTTTAATAATAAAACTGTTACAAAAGTGATGTGAATCAAACGAATAGAGATTATAATCCGTGAAGCTTGAAATGGACCCAAAACACTTCCCGCGATTTTCTCGTATGAAAAAGAAAAACTCTAAAAAAACCCACCAAGAGACTCCTAGTGAAATGCGACGCGGTTCAAGTCTATCTAATTTAAACGAAATTTTAAAAAGTTTACCGGATCTAGTGAGATGCACAACAACTGATCAACAACTTTTTGTCAGTTCTGATGATCATCTTCAAATAAGTCCCAATTTGTCAAGATCGTTGAGAGCCAGCAGTAACGCTATAAGTGACAAAGGCGGTGAGTTTGTTTTAAAATGAGAAAAAACGATAAATTTTGACTACTGAATTATTAAATAATAACAATAATGGAATTATCTTGACTTTTTGATAATAATTTATCAAATAAAATGATTAGCTTTTTTCTCAAGTGCGAAACAAATTATATAGCATTATAGACTATAATCATCCTTCTTTTGACTGGTTTAGAATTTTATCGAAACTTTTTTTTCAAAAAAACACCAAATCCCAGTGCATTATATTTCTAAATTGGATATAAATAAGTGGGGTTAGAATTTTTGCTTTCCATGTCTCTCGCCAATGAAAATCTCAAAATCAACTTTTTATATTGAAAAACCTCGTTTCACGTACACAATCTTGCCATTTTTGTTTTTTTCAATTTATTTCTTTTGCCTGTACAACATTTTAGAGTCTCTTTGATCCTTTTTTTTACACTGTATTAAACTTTGACAAATTAAGTAATTTGTTGGAAATTCTAGATAAATTGGTCCCAATATAGCCCCACATTATACTCTATTCACTTTGAAAATTGGGGTGGAATCAAATAAAAAAGAATTTTCTGAGGACTACGATTCATTAAGAGCTTAAATGGATTTTATGCGTTTGCTATATTCACTTGTAAAACCGTTTTTAAAGATTATTACGAAAAAATAAAATCTCAGTTAACTAAAAAGCAAAAAATAAATGTTTTATAAAACAATTTAATACAACCAGTGTACGATCCGTGGATTTATTCCCCATGTGCTTTCTATCGCCAGTTTCACAGCCATTAGTGAAATTTTTCCCTTATTTGTTTTGTCCAGCAGGTGTGAATTCCGGGAGGAGCCGAGTTGTCTCCGAAGACCGGCAGGTAGATTTTTATTATGGTCCAGTTGTCTCCGGAAATGGATCGAGTTGTCCCCCGTTATGGACAGGTAGATAATGAAACTAAATTTCAAAGAAATAACAAAGTATTACATTAAACGGAACAAACAATAAGTATTAAATTGTTGCATAAAATATTTATTTATTTCCTTCGTTATCTTATAAAATGCAGCAGGTAATTCCTTTATTCAAACTTTGTTAACGGTAGTCAAAATTTGCAGTTTTAATATGTTTAAGTCGTCAGTGAAACGTCATAAATTATTTAGGCAGCTTCGGAGACCTAATGAATATGAAACAATTCGGTAGCAGCTCTTGGAGTGTGCGCAGTGAAACTTTGGTAGCTCTAACTGTTCCTCTATCGACGGTAACACCAAAACCAGCATTCCCAGAGGAAGAGGAATGTTCCAATGGTACCAACGGCATACTAACGATACCGGATGATTGTTTAACTTCCGAGCAACGAACTTTGAGGCTATCCAAACTGTTAGCGCAACACAGACGAGTTAAAAATGTCAAATGTAATTTGGTATGTATCCATTTAATTTGTATCGCTATTTCAAGCTTAATTAGTGACTTATATAGATAAATATTTTCTTTGCTAATTGCATTTATAAATATTGCGAATTTTTTTAAATTTAAAAAAGTGACAGAAGCAAGTGGAAATGCAAATTCCAAATGTTATTTACATGGAATTTGAATAATTATTCGAGCTCTACAAACACCACTTGTAGGATAAACAAGTATGAAAGGCATTTTAGTCCCTTCAATGAATAATTCAGATGAATATCGAACGTAAGGCGAAATGTTTTTAAAGGGCGGAAGATGTTCGAATTATAAAAGTGATTGATTGTTATTAAGTCGTTGGAATTATCCCACTAATTGCTCCATGTGAATAATTTAGAGAATCGGGTAACTGCTACTGGTATTTTTGAACATTTTGTAAGAATATTTTTGCATCATATTGATGCATCTTATTGTAATGTTTTTCTTATTTAATTAAATAGTTTTTACTTGTGGGATAAAATTATACAAACTATGGCTAATTACTATCTATTGATTTATTTATTAAACTTAATTTATATACACACTTTACTTAATGTCTACTAATTTATTTACACTCGATATAATAGTTCGAATTTATTTTTACCACTTGAATATTACACTATTTATCTTCACTATTTCATTCAATGTCCGATTACTAAGAACGTCTGTAAACTGTCTGTGAACTAACTCTTTGTCTTCGTTTCACTAATTGTCAATTCACTCAAAAACTCGCGTAGATATACCTAGTCTTTATCAACTCTCGAAAATTCTACAGTTTTCTACGCTCGTCGTATGCGTAAACAAAACCTTATTCCAGAATGTACTCGAAAGGAGCGCAGTCACCAAAATTTACAGTCGAGAGACAGGGCCGGCTTTGAGTTGGTGAAATCGCTACATTATTATAATAAGCTGTATAGTATCTGCTTTGTGAATTTAAAATATGATATAATGTCAAAAAAGATTATACCGGAGGCATACATTGTAATTCTTAAGACTTGCAATCAAATTTTCCAAACATAGGTCAACTTAAATAATTATTAAAATTGTTGTTCCTCCTTACTCGATTACAACGTCCATAATAAGGCGTTGATAACGTTCCTCATTATACAGATTGCGAAAAATCTTATCTCGACATACGACCCACACAAGCACGACAAGGACAATACGAACAACACCACTTGAAAGAGAGAGAATAATTGTTCGTACACGCCGATCCCACGCCCATCTAGATGGACGTGTGAGAACAATTCCTTTCTCTCCCTCAAGCAGCGTTGCTTATACTATCCCCGTCGCACCTGTGCAAATCGTATGTCGAGATAAGATTTTACGCAATCTGTATAATAATATTAATGGATTATTTCTACGGCCTGTGCTGCTAATTTTTTATTATTCCTCTCGAGATATACGGCGCTAACGTTAATGTTAGTTTTTTTTCAAATATTTTCTCTACCTTTAATTTTATTATTTGTTAGATGAAAATTCAGACGATTGTTACAATTATGTGAAATTTGAGACAACCTGTATAGATAAATGAAACATTTGTTACACAAAACTAAAGTTTCGAATACAATAAAAATAAAATACAGATTTTATTTAATCTGATTACGCTTTTAAACATTTTACAAGCATTCGTGTGTGTCCACTTTCGGAAAAAAATTAATGTCCCGGAAACAGAGGCACAGGAAAATGGCCCAATATCATTATCGGGTTGTAAGAAAGCACTTTAAGCAATAAAACGTCACGCGATTCTCAGAGAGTGTCGCATATCATTGAACTGGAAATAAATACCACATAAAATGTTTGGTATGATATTCCAACCTACCAATTATAGTAGACCAGTCGAGAAGATAAAAAAAAATATTTGAAATACAAGTTCAAAAGAAACCTTCTGCAAAACCACTTCCGTCCGTCTATTAATCACTCTCTTCCTATGCGTCGTCAATGAATGAATCAAGTGGAGTGTTGTCGCCAAATTAGGTCTATTAGGCCCTCAGCTGTACTCATTTAAAGCACCACCTAATCCTATTGCTTCTATGAAGTGCTGGATTTGTTGGTATTTCAAGTAAGGGATTTATCCCTCTTCCACATGAGGCTTGCTCAGGTGGAGCAGGAGGGATTCTCCTTTTTACTGAGATAAGCGACATCCATTCATGTTGTATAGGTATTGATTGAATCAACAATACCCAGCTATAAAACTACTCAGGATTGTAGTTGGTTTTTGCTTAGGCTTACCAGGTCCTTCAATCTCTTCCGGTTCTAGGTCCCCAGAGATATTTTGCTCTATATTTTTCTTTGCATTAGGAGCAGTTCCGCAAAGTTCCTACAAAGAGTGTGACCGCTGCTTTCCTAACTACTCCTTCCTTGTTCATCAGCATGGCCAGGTATCAACTGACAATGTCTAATTCTCTTAGTTCTTTGAGTTTGCCTTGGCAGTTCCAATATGAACCATCTCCGAGCTGTTACAATATAAACTCAGTGGCTTGGATGCATTCTTCAAGCTTAAAATATGGCATACCATATTCATCACATCAACATCATAGCCTAATATAATGTCGGAGTATAGGCCGCTCTTTGTGAGCTCTTTTGATCTCTTTTGTATTGTGGATCATCTTACTACAGCATACGGTGTGAATTCGCCATCTTTTTAATTTTTTTCCATTCCTTCCTATTGTCTATATTTCTACCCCTGTCATGGATTAGGATTTTCTTTAGGTCATCAATTACCTGATCTTCCCAACTAATTCAAGGACATCCCCTGCAGGCTTTCAATAAGAAATTTTCCTTAAGTATCGTCCTAATTCCTTTTTCGAAGATGCCCCTACCATCCAAGTCGCTGCGCCTTTATATGTCTGACTATATCTTCACCATTCCTGTACTTTCTTATTTCGTAGTTATATAGTTTTCTGTACCCTTCATTCGTGATCTGTTTTGTCCCTAGTAGTCTCCGCATAATTTTTCTATCCAGGATTCTGAGATTTTCTTTGTCTCTATCAGTTAAGCTCATAGTATCGCCTTATTACTGGTCGTATTTCGGATTTATAAATTTTAATTTTGGTTTCTTTACTGATACATTTGTCCCTTATTAGTTTCTAATACTTCCAATAGACTTTGTTTCCGGCTAATCCATTCAAACAATGTATCAAAATAAACTTTCAAGTTGCAAGCCTGTCAAGTGGTTGAAATGTTTACGAAAGCGTGATGTCATAAACAGACGCCATTACTATTCTACTGTTTTGGCGCAAAATTTAAATTATATTATTAAAAAAAGGAAAATTTCTTCTTTACAACATATTTTTTGGAAAAATAATATTTATCTTGGATAGTATATACTGTAAAGGTTGAGTCTCCGATGGAAACGTTGGTAGTTTGAAGGTGTGGAAAGGCCTCTGAATCGGTGGTGTTGCGAATCACTTGGAGGATCATCTTAAGGGAATAAAACAACTACTTCTAGCACTGCGATATGTTCGATTTATTACACTGCTTTACTATGATTTATTACACTACTTATGATTACTAACGATATGTACCTAGCCGTATAGCATACTTATATTTAGTGATTATTTATTACTGAGGATTAAGTAATCTTACTGATATCTTACCACTGAACTATATTGAATTATATTGAATGAATGCATTCCATAATGAATATTGAATGTATATTTATACAGCCAGTCAAGTTCAAATAAAGTAAACAAACATATTACTGTTTGAGTTTATTTCATGCTCTGAACTTGACTTCGTACTTGTCGACCTTCCTACTCTTTATTTATATAATATTAAAACGTTCGAATGTTTTGTTGAATTAAGAATTTAATTCTTATTTTAAATATTTATTGTTATATTATTATATTGGGCCAAAAAGCATCACAATACATTAATCGTGGAGTTGTTTTCAAAAATCAGTTATCCTGTCTATTCCAGTTTCCAATTACCCATATACACACTAATTATATTACCATGAGATTTACTATTATTTAATATGATACCCGGTACATATATAACCTATTCGGGATATTCGCATGTAACTATATGGGCCTAATATGAAATATATCCCATGCAGGTACGAGTATACACATTCTGTGGAGAATAGGGCGACAGAGTGTGAAACCGTTATAAATAATTCGCTTACCATCAGTCGCTGGTAGGATTATTATGAAACATGGATGTTATGTTGATTAGAGACAGTGTGACACAAACACACACACTAGAGCATCGACTCGCCAACTAATGTAGAACAGGATGCATCATTAGACTGCGCCACATATGGCGCACTGTGATAAATTGTTGTGTTCATTGGTTTAGAATAAAGGAAAAAAGCTGCAAATTTTTAACAGTTCATCAAATTTTGGAGGATACATTGATAAATAATTAATTTAAAAAAGTATGCAACCGTTCTCACGACATATATTTCGTCAATATATTTCCAAATAACAACAGTAACTGTAACAATTATAGAGGTGTTACATTATTAAGCATTGTCTCTAAAGTATACAAAAAATTTTTGACTGTAAATTAAAAACCATAATTGAACATCAGTGCTCTGTGAGGATTTAGAAGAGAAAGGGGAGTACAAGACCATATATTTACCATAAAACAAATGAAAAGTATCATAATAGCAATATGATTGTAGCATTCATAGATTTAGAAAAAGCTTTAGACAATATTTCGTGGAAGACAGTATGGAACCGTTTAAAAAAAAGAGGGGTCAACGAAGAAGTGGGGACTAGGATAACCAGCTTCTACCAATGTACCAGACGGTTTAAGACAAGGTGGAGTACTAAGCTCTACTTTATTCAACCTAATACTAGACGAGTCAATGAAGGAGGTCAAACCAAAAGCCAAGAAACTTCTGGTGGGCTACAGAAATCTGGAACCAACCTACATAACTGAATGTGCATACGCAGACGATTCAATGATATGTGCCAAGAATCAAAATAATCTGCAAAGAAATTTAGAACTATGGTATAAAGCGCTGAAGAAAATATCCCGAAAATAAATGGGAATAAAACAAAAATAATGATGATCGGTGAAAACGAAGTTCGAACTGTTGTTAGTTCAAGAGATAAATAAATAAAACAAACGGGTAACTTCAAATATCTAGGTGTCTTGATAAACTTGATAAAACGAATCGTAAATCAACAACAGGATAGAAAGCGCATCCAAACTATACTATTCATTTAGTAAAAAGTTTGTAAGGTAGAAAGAAGTCTTCCCAATTTCTATGGGACTAAAAGGCATCAGAAAAAAAGACAAAGTGATAAATGATGTAGTTAGAAAGGAATTGGAGGTCAAGCCGATCATATACAGTAAAGAACGTCAACAATTAAAGTGGTTTGGACATATGGTAAGAATGGACAACTGGAGACAAGTCAAGTCGATATGGCAAACCAAATCAATGAATAGAAGATCTAGAGGGGCAGGCCTAGAAAGAAATGGGATGATGTAATAGCTGGTATCCTGGGAAAAAATAACAAAAACTGGAAGGAAGGGAAAGAGCTTACACAAAATAGGAGAAGCTGGGCAAAATTTGTGTATAAAATAGACTAAAAAACCAACCTTTTTAATGTATGAACAAAGCACCGTAACACCTTCGGGTGTATTAAGGTCGAAACACACTTATCAGCACAGCACCTGACAAGCATCGTCACAGCACCGTGTATGGGCTCACTTAACGCATCGACACGGGATCAGCATTGCCGCGGTATCTGTCTATAGGCTCCACTTTATATTGTCAGAGATATTGTATTGGCACGCCGTTCGCAAAATATTCTCTCTGAGAAATGTGTTGTGGTTGAGGCGTTGACGTGCCTTGTCGGTGCTGTGCTGATGTTGTTAGGTATGCGCGCTTACATTTAAATACACATAAGAAATAAAATCTGCTGGTGATGATCAGTCGCTGTTCCTATGAGGTGCTGATAAGTGTGTTTCGACCTTTAAGCTTTATGATTAATATATAGTTGCAGATCGAAATAAAAAGTGGAAAATAAGATAGTTGTTCTTTTCTCCGATAATATTAATTAGTGTCTATAAATTATAAAACCACTTTAGTTCTCTTAGACTTCCTTAGCATAACAATAATAAAAGCAAGATAATGATTGGGACATTTTCTCTCGACAGTGAAGAAATTATAAGGGGCATTTTTTACGAACAATAGAAACGTTCGTTCCTTTGGAACTAGGAATTTTCATATTTCTCTTGAGCTTTATAATTTATGCATTGCTTTTGCTTGTTGGCGTAACAACAGTAGTTCAAATATGCCATGTTAGTCGAGAAGTTTATTTTATAAAACTATAAATGTGTACCTTGGATTGGTTGGGCAGAGAAAAAAACACAAGAATCATCCGGGAAATGTATAAATGAAGTGGAAAAATATTGTTACCAGTTTTTTAATTTGTGAAAATTATTTTCTTTGTATTTTTACACTTTTGTTTGCTTTTGGCCGTCTTTTTTTCACCATAAATATAGTAATCAAGAGAAGGCTTCTTTAAAATAAAAATAACCACGAGCTATAGAGCAGCCCAGGAATTTCTTGTTAAAATCATAAATCAGTGACGGAAAAGGAATATAAATATATGAATAATTTAGAGATTTAAATTTAAATTACCATCTGCCGATATTAAATCCTCCAATATCAAACTATCTCAAGTATTAATGTTTTCCAAAGAACTGACAATGTATAGTTACAGAACATGATTATAATCCGTGATGAGACAATGAAACAGCTCTTTACTGTTCCAAAGTTCGAATTATACTATTCTTAAAATTCCTAGGTTTAAATTTTTATTTTTCGTATCTGGCGGTTTTAGTTCTTTTATTCATAACGAAAATATCGGAAGTTCGTACGAAGACAGGTGGAATAAAATATAATTACATATATTGACTTGTTAATAACAAACTCTTGTGAATACAAGTCTCGTATACGAATATAATCAAGAGAGATGGTATGATGAAAACATGTGTTATATCGTTTCAGTGACTCCTCATTATAGTCGCTGAAAAAAGAATTTTACTTGTGGTTACTTAATCCTAATTTACATTTTATGATGTTATTGCATTTTGTTTGGGTCTAGTGTTGTTTGGGTTGGACATAGTGAAAGTATGATTTTGAAATGTGAAAGATAATAACGTGAACCTTTCTGCTGTGAGCCAACCTGTAGAAAAATATTTTTAGCCGTTACCATAAACACTATGATATAAATAATTTTTTCTACAGTCGCGCGTAAAATGACAAATTACTATATTCAAATGAAATCGTAAAGTCGACCAATGCCGAGGATTGATACTTTTTTTTTCGCTCGCTTATTTAATCAAACCACGCCCTCCGAATTACTTCAATTGGTGAATATTTAACAATTTATCAGATTAAAAATCAAATAAAATTATATGAAAATTGTCAAAATTTTTGAAATATGGTCAAAAATGGTCAATAATTGTCAAAAACTGTTAAAAATGGTCAATTTTTGTCAAAAACTGTCAAAAATGGTCAATAATTGTCAAAAACTGACAAAAATTGTTAAAATTTTGAAAAATGGTCGATAATTGTCAAAAATTTTAAATATTTTTTGAAAAATGGTCAAACATTTTCAAAAATTGTCAAAAATGGTCAATTGTCAAAAATTTTTGGAAAAATGGTCAAAAATTGTCAAAAATGGTCAATAATTGTCAAAAACTATCAAAAATCGTCAAAACTCTCAAAAATGGACAATTATTGTCAAAAACTATCAAAAACTGTCAAAAATTGCCAAAAACTGTCAAAAATGGACAATTATCGTCAAAATTGGTCAAAAATTGTTAAAATTTTGAAAAATGGTCAATTCTCAAAAACTATCAAAAATGGTCAAACATTTTGAAAAAGGGTAAAAAATCTTGAAAAATTGTTAAAATTTTTGAAAAATTGTCAAAAATGGCCAATAATTGTAAAAAACTCTCAAAAATGGTCAAAAATTGTCAAAAATTGAGAATTATTGTTAAAAATTGTCAAAATTTTGAAAAAAAGTCAAAAATTGTTAAAGTTTTTGAAATATGATAAAAAATGGTCAAAAATTTGGAAAAATGGTCCATAATTGTCAACAATAGTCAATAATTATCAAAAATGGTCTAAAATTTTTAAAAATTGTCAAAAATGGTCAAAAACTATCAAAAATGGTTGAAAATTGTCAATTATTTTTAAAAACTGTCAAAAATGGACAATTATTATCAAAATTGGACAATAATTGTCAAAAATTGGTAGAATTTAGAAAAATGACGATAATTGTCAAAAAATATCAAAAATGGTCAAAAATTTTGAAAAATTGTTGAAATTTTCGAAAAATTGTCAAAAATTCTGAAAACTTGTCAAAAATGGCCAATAATTGTCAAAAACTATCAAAAATGGTCAAAAATTGTTAAAAACTGTAAAAAACTGTCAAAAATGGGGACAATTATTGTTAAAAATTATCAAAATTCTGAAAAATAGTTGATGATTGTCAAAAATTTTTAAAGTTGTTGAAAAATTGTCAAAAATTTTGAAATATGGTCAAAAATGGTCAAAAACTATCAAAAATGGTTAAAAATTGTCAATTATTGTTAAAAACTGTTAAAAATGAACAATTATTGTCAAAAATGGTTAAAAATTGTCATAATTTTGAAAAATGGTCAATAATTGTCAAAAATGGTTAATAATTGTTAGAATTTTGAAAAATGGTCAATAATTGTTGAAGTTTTGAGAAATGGTCAATAATTGTAAAAATTTTAAGAAATGGTGTTTAATCGTCAAAAGTTGTCAAAATATTGAGAAATAGTCAATAAATAATACGAGCCTTTTCCGAAAATCGATTTAAACACGCAATTTATAAAATCCGATTTACTAAAAATCGATTAATATTAATATAAAAATCGATTATAAGTAAATAATAATCGATTCAAATAAAAATCGATTATTTTTCAACATGCCTAGTCAGTAGATCTTTTTAAGCTTAATCATGATGAATAGCGAAAATGACGATTATTCTAGCACTTCTATTATAACCTAAGATAATATAAAAAACTGTTTTCATTATTAAAAGGGCGACTGTAGAAAAAATTATGTGTTTTTCGAGCGTTTTTCGAAAGATCGCCGCGCTCCGTTCCGCGTCGCGCGGCAACATTCTTTCTGAAGCGGCAATCTGTTACTTTACGCTCTAAATACACAAATAACTATTCAAATAGACCATGCCTTTGGATTTTTTTGGTCAAAATTCGTAAAATACTGAAAATTAAATAAGATATAGAAATATTTCAGTACTTACATACAATTCGTATCAGTGCTATCTCATTTCTCTCGCGTACTTAAGTGAAACTAACGCATGCTTATGGTATATAATTTTAAGGTTATGTCACTCAGTCAAGAAAGCACCTCGTTATATATCAAACTATACTTATATAACCTTTCCCACATCAACCAGACTAAAATAAAAACGTCCAAAGCGAATTTCCAGAAAACTATCATACGATTTGAAAATCCATTATAATAATATTTATTCATTATAAATTGATTAAACGTTCCCAATTATTTAACTTGATGATACTCGTTTCAATTCAACTGCGACAAAATCGTCCTTACTAATGCCGTTTTAGAGTTTCCATCAAAATTTGATGCAGACTGCAAGTGAGTGTAGTCGATTATTATTAGCAAACTTTTGTGTAGTAGCTGTTGCACATACATATTAAAACATTCTCTTCGTGCTTGGATAAAGTTTGCTTATAAGTATTATAAACTTTGTGGTGCAGCAGCAATATAGAAAAAGTAAATAAAAATATTCTCTTTGATTTCGAAAGATATAAGTTTATTCGTTTTATAGTATGTCGCTATAGATTGTGTCAGAAAAAAAAACTTCCTCTTTTTCTACGAATTGTAACTTTTATCCCATCAAGTTTAGGAAAAAACTTAAAGAGCAATTTTTTGTAGAGAATTTAATTTCCTGCAAGAACATTCAAACTAAAATTCAATAGTTATTTGTGTATTTAGAGCGTAAAGTAACAGATTGCCGCTTGAGAAAGAATCTTTCGAAAGCGGCAATTTCAATTGACGCTCGAGAAACACACATATTTTTTTCTACAGTCGCCCTTTTAATAATTAAAACAGTTTTTTATATTATCTTAGGTTATAATAGGAGTGCTAAAATAATCCTCATTTTCGCTATTCATCATGATTAACTTTAAAAGATCTACTGACTAGGGATGTTAAAAAATAATCGATTTTTATAGTAATGTTAATCGATTTTATAAATTACGTGTTTAAATCGATGTTCGGAAACGGCTCGTATTATTTTTCAAAATTTAAGTTTTGACAACTTTTGACGATTATTGACCATTTCTCAAAATTTTGACAATTATTGACTATTTTTCAAAATTTTAACAATTATTGACCATTTTTGACAATTACTGACCATTTTGACTGTTCTTCAAATTAGTGACCATTTTTCATGACAATTTGATGACAATTTTTAACCATTTTCGACAGTTTTTGGCAATTATTGTCCATTTTTAACAATAATCGACAAATTTTTAACCATTTTTGATAGTTTTTGACCATTTTTGACAATTTTTCAAAATTTTAGACCATTTTTCCAAATTTTTGACTATTTTGACCATTTTTAACCATTTTTTACCATTTTTGACCATTTTTAACCATTTTTGACCATTTTGACCATATTTGACAATTATTGACCATTTTTGACCATATTTCAAAATTTTTGAAAATTTTTTAGCAACTTTAACAATTTTTGACAATTATCAACTATTTTTCAAAATTTTGACAATTTTTAAGAATAATTGTCCATTTTTGGCAGTTTTTGACCATTTTCGATAGTTTTTGACAATTATTGGCCATTTTTGACAAATTTTCAAAATTATTGACCATTTATTACAGTTTTTAACAATTATCGACTATTTATTAAAATTTTAACAATTATTTACCAATTTTGACAATTATTTACCAATTTTGACAATTATTGTCCATTTTTGACAGTTTTTAAAAATAATTGACAATTTTTAACCATTTTTGATAGTTTTTGACCATTTTTGACAATTTTTCGAAATTTTTGAAAGTCTTTCAAAATTATTGATAGTTTTTGACAATTATCGACTGTTTGGACACGAAGGGTACGTAAATTCAATGTGGACTGTATAGTTTGATACTTTACTTTATTAATTATAATTTTATTTAACAACTCGCAAAATATAAATGATTAAAATGGCGAAAAAACTCATCTGACATATATATTGTCAAAAACTCACTACTCACTATGTTTTTTTATTTCAAAAATAGGGGCCCGTTCCGGTCTTGGGACACACAAGGGTGCGTTCACACATTGTTCTGGTTATCAGAACATCGACCATTTTTCGAAATTTTAACAATTATTGACCAACTTTGACAATAATTGTCCATTTTTGACAGTTTTTAAAAATAATTGACAATTTTTAACCGTTTTTGACCATTCTTGACAATTTTTCAAAATTTTAGACCATTTTTCAAAATTATTGACCATTTTTGATAGTTTTTGACAATTATCGACCATTTTCAAAATTTTAACAATTTTTGACAATTTTTCAAAATTTAGTCCATTTTCCAGATTTTTGACCATTTTTGACCATTTTTGACCATTTTTGACAATTATTGACCATTTTTGACCATATTTCAAAAACTTTAAAACAATTTTTGACAATTATCAACTATTTTTCAAAATTTTGACAATTTTTAACAAAAATTGTCCTTTTTATGACAATTTTTCAAAATTTTTGACCATTTTTGACAATTATCGATCATTTTTCAAAATTTTAAAATTTTGTGACAATTATTGACCAATTTCGACAATAATTGTCCATTTTTGACAGTTTTTGACCATTTTTGACAATTTTTGACAATTTTTGAAAATGTTTGACCATTTTTCAAAATTTTTTGGCAATTATCGACTATTTTTGACAATTATTGACCATTTTTGACAGTTTTTGACAAAAATTGTCCATTTTTAACAGTTTTTGATAAAAATTGTCCATTTTTAACAGTTTTTGACAATAATTGACAATTTTTGACAATTTTTGACAATTATTGACCATTTTTGACCAGATTTCAAAATTCTTGACAATTTTCATATAATTTTATTTAATTTTTAATCTGATAAATTGTTAATTATTCACCAATTGAGTTAATTCGGAGGGCGTGGTTTGATTAAATAAGCGAGCAAAAAAGATTCCTTTTTTGCGCTAGAGCGTAAAGTAACAATCCTCGGCATTTGTCGACTTTACGATTTCATTTGAATATAGTAATTAGTCATTTTACGCGCGACTGAAAAAAAATAATTTTTCCCACAGTAGCGCGTAAAATGACTAATTACTATGTTCAAATGAAATCGTAAAGTCGGCAAATGCCGAGGATTGTTACTTTACGCTAAAAATAATTTTTCCCACAGTAGCGCGTAAAATGACTAATTACTATGATCAAATGAAATCGTGAAGTCGACAAATGCCGAGGACTGTTACTTTACGCTCTAGCGCAAAAAAGGAATCTTTTTGGCTCGCTTATTTCATCAAATTTGATGGGATTAGCCATGACGACGAAAAACAATAAATGAACGTCAAGTTACCAGATAATACTATACTACCTTCTTTATCAACTATTTTAATCGGCTTTATTAATTTCTCACAACATTATAATAATTTTCATAACAATTTGTATAAAAATTTAAAAGAAATTAAAAGGTGAATTTCAAAAGTCATTGTTATTGTTGATATCTCGGGCACGCCTCTACCTAGAGCGACGGCGAATCAAATGTCGACGGGGAGGGAGGTATAAGCGCTCTGCAGATTCTGACAAGTCTGAACAATTCAGTAGATCTTTTTAAGGCCATATAGAGAAAGCATTAAAATACTCAAATTGAAATAGGTACTTAAATAGATAAAAAACCAGAAAAACACTCCCACACAATGGGAAAGGGGAACCCCCATGCGCCAGCTCAATTTTTGGGAAATCGAGATTTTGTGAGAATTTTTTTTGTTGGTCAAAGAAACTTTTTGGATACATTTTTTCTGACACAGTCTGATTAGGCGATTGTTTAAGTTTATAAATATTTTATAAAAAAATGAGAAGGTGGTGAAATAAAACTTTCGAGTGAAGCATGGTCAACGCGAGAAAAATTTAATAAAATGCGACATGCACATTATATCTCGCGGCCGTTAACGTGTTAATTTACGTTATTATCCATGTAACATTCTACAATTGTATGTTATTTACAGCGTCTCTCGGGACTAGTAGGAAAAAGTTAAAACCAAAATAATGTTAGCTCTTTTTCCATTACAGGCCCTCGTTTCCACAGCTAGAATTTTACATTCGTTTTTTATTTTTTATTTTAGTACTGTTCATTTGAATATGTTTATTTTAAAAGTGGCAATAGATTTACAGTATTGCAGTGCATCAATAAATTAGCATTAGTTTAATTTTAAACATAGCCAATAGAGATTTTTTGAAATGAATTCCAATAGTAATACCTTTCCGTCAGCTTCGAGTATGAGGAAGTCATTTTTGATATTTTCATACACAGGCTATCATCTCTGCAAAAATTGTGCATGCCTCGCCATTGTAGCTGGCACGTCTCTAGCTTCAAAGCGATAATATAAGATAAATATGGGGCTTATGTGCTTCTAAGAGTCTCTCCACTAAGACCTTTGCAGATCTCTAGTGTGTGCTAGAGTTCCTTGTTTAGACCCATTCTTATTGCTAATGTCAAACCTCAGGTCCTCCATATATTGAGAGGGTTGTGGTTTTTCCTCCCCTATCGTCGGAAACCTCAGCCTAGTCAGGCCGTCGCAGTAGCACAATATGTGTGCTGAGGTTTCCTCATATTCTTAGCAAAACCTGCATATGGTTGTGTCTGCCAATCCGATGTTATTCATGATAAGTCTACTATGCCCAACCAGGATCCTGATTGTTCTTCTATTCTGGCTCAGTAGTTACTCCGTGAATTTTGGCGAGGCTTCTTTGGCATGCCTCAATCTTGGCGCCTTGTTCCACTATTTTTTATCTAAGTACTGATATTTGTTTTTTGAAGCGCTTTCGCTATGCCACAGAAAGGTCAATGGGAGCACATCGTGCTTCTTCTCGGGCTAGTCAGTCTACCTCTTCAGTGCCCTTTTGATTTGAGTGGCCTGGTACCCAGGCTGAGGACAATCTATTGAGACTGTCCAGCTCTTGTAGCGTCTATAAGCAGTCCCAAACCAGTTTGGAATTTATTTGCATAGACGTCTCTGGTTTCAAAGCGATTCTGCAGATCAACATGTTGATCATTTCTTACTTGGCTTGAGAAATGTATAAGTTAATCGTAGATTGAAGATTATTTCTCAGGTTTTAAAAAGGTGCTTCAAAATGCTTATAACACCAAATAATGTATTTTTTTTGGAAAGTAATTATTCCAAATGAATTGCACCCCATTCAATCCATGATTCTATTTAAAAATCCTTTTAAATTCAGCGAAAATTGTCACAGCTTCGATGTATTGTTTTCCACTTCAAAAAAATATTGTATAGACGCAAATTCACCACTTTCAAACATACCTATACGATCCAGTAAAGGCTAGACATTACCATAAATTGCAGACAACAAATCATTATATCCTCGGAAATCCGTAAACACTATCAATTCATGTGGAACGTATTGTGTACATTTCTCCTAAAGCCATTGAATCGTCTCTCGATAGTGTCCACTAGTGCAGCCGTTATTGAGAGCTACTTTTTCAAAAATTCAGTTTGCTTCCACTACAATTAAAATAATTAACACTGCTTAACTAATTTACCGTATCTGTAACATTTAGTCGTATTCATGAGGGTGGACTTTCCGTACGTCAAGTTTAAGGCTAAAAGTCAATTAAAGTTAAACACAAAGGCAGAGGATAGTTTCAACTTTATAGTCGCGTTCTTAGCTTCAGCTCTCAGTTTCGTCATGTCACCTGTTCCCAATGTAAAGGAAAATATCCACCCTCAGTTTTGTCAGCCATCTGTTTCGAAACTTTCCTTAGGGCAAAAGTTATACTTCAATAACTTTAGAAATAACTTGTCTACCTTTAAGAAATATTTGGTATATTTCTATATGCATAATATTTCGTTTAGATGCTCGATGCTTATTTTCGGGTCGTATTGTTTGTGTTGACATATAATTAATCAAAAAGAAAATTGAATTACCTCTTTTTTATATATTGCGATTGGTTAAGTAAAGGTATTTTTACAATAAAAAAAGCTGGTATAACACATTGCATAGTTACAAAATCTAAGACCATGGTTTGACCTTGGCCATATAAAGGTCCGATCCAACCGCAATCAGAAACTGTCAGAAACGATTAGAGAATAACTGGTCATAGCAAATAACGAGTTTACTTTCGCGTAATTCGATCACTGATTGCAATGGTCGATTATTATCTGATCAGGGCTGAAGCCTTTGAAAATGGTAAAAAGTGAAAACAAATTATAGTAGGTTGAAACCCATTGGAAAAGGAGGAGAATCCAACAAAAATGAAAGGAAATCTAATTTACGGGCGACCTGAGGTCGGTAGGGGTTGAGTTTTTAAGGGTAAAAAACGGTTTATCTCGATTTTCGGCTAAACTACAAGTAATATGGAAAAAAAGTTGAATGGCAAAGTTGTAGGTGTAGGTAACAGGAAGATCTACAATTTTTGTGGTTACACTTTTTTCACATAACCTCAAAATTCAAGTGAAAAATTCAAAAAACCAAGTTTTCCGTTTTTTATTTATATCTTTTACAAAATTTTTTTTGTCTTTACAAAATTTGGTGAAAACTTACGTTTTTATGTCCCAAACACACTGTAATTTGTTTGATTTGAAATATTTATTTTTTCACCCTATTTTTACTCTCAATATCGAAAAAGAACCCTAATTTTCAATCGAAAATTCTAACGTCAGCTTTTTCAAAAAAGTCGGTGGGCTTTTTGTTCGTTGAATTCTCTACTTTCTGATGGTAAAAAAAAATACATTACTATGATTCTCAGAAAATGCAAAGAAACGAAAAATACTTTTTTTTTAAATCTTTATGTACAATTTTGAGCTATTTCTTAAAATAGTATCGTAAATTCGTTATTAGACGATAAGAATTTGTCAAATTTGGCTAATATTTTTTTTTAAAAGATGCAAACAAAGAACTATTTATAAATGTAGAAATAATAATATAACACTGAATCAATCAATATTTCGGAAATATCAATTGGCAAAAATCTTTTATATTGGCAAATCTCCCACCCACAGAAGGTGCATCAGACCAACATTGTTAAAGGGCATATTCAGCTTCAAACTTGGCTGGGTAAGGAACATACAGCAACAGATTGGGACTGGAAACAACATCAACGTGGCATTATGCCCAAATTTACAGAAAAGGAATTAATTCCGGAAGTATTGCTCAAAACTATTTACTGCAGCTGAGAAACTGGATGTAATAGTTTAAAATGTGGCTGCCGAAAACATGGTTTAAAATGCACAAATTTATGCTCAAATTGTCATGGTTCTGAAAAATGCGCCAATGTGGAAAAAAAACCTACGAGGAAGTTAATGATTCAGATGAAATTGTGGATGAAGAACCTATGCAGACTGGAAATAATGTTGGAGACGAAGACGGTGATGGTCTTGACGATTTCGAAGATCTACTAGAATCGGGAAGGTTTGCCGAATCTAACGATGGAGAAATACCATCAAAGAGACAAAAAATAACAGATAAGTGATTAGAATTGAATATAATGTATTGAGAAATAAAAAGATTATTGTTTTTAAAAATATTATAAACAATGTAATCAGTATAAAATATCTTAATTCAATAGTACGATTTACATGTATATTTATATATTATGAGATTTTCTATGACATGAATGTAATGAGAATTCAATAAATCAACTTTTTTAATGAAAAAAATAGCAGCAGTCACATTTTTTAGATCAAATACCCTTACAATATTATCTTTAATATTTATAACAACTATTTTTTTTGTTTTATGGACTTGCAATTTTTATGTTTATTAATGTAACATGGAATCTTACGTTTTTCAAGCAAAGTATAAATTTTAAGAAATAGCTCAAAATTGTACATAAAGATTAAAAAAAAATTCGAATTCGAGTATTTTTCGTTTCTTTACATTTTCTGAGAAGATTTACCATAGTAATGTTTTTTTTGACCATCAGAAAGTAGAGATTTCAACGAAGCCCACCGACTTTTTTGAAAAAGCTGATATTTTGACGATATTGAGTCAAAATAAGGTTAAAAAATAAATATTTCAAATCAAACAAATTACAGTGTGTTTCGGACATAAAAAGGTAAGTTTTCACCAAATTTCGAAAAAAAAATTGTTTTTGTAGGAGATAAACTTTTTTGAATTTTTCACATGAATTTCGAGGTTATGTGAAAAAAGTGTAACTACAACTAGATCTTTATATTACTTACAACTTTGCCATTCAACTTTTTTCCATAGGACTTGTAGTTTGGCCGGAAATCGAGATAAACCGTTTTTTACCCTTAAAAACTCTCCTATCACTTCCCGACCTCAGATCGCCCGTAAATTATTTTTCCTTTCATTTTCGTTGTATTCTCTTCCTTTTCCAATAAATTTCATCCTACTATAATTTTTTTGGGTTTCAAAAATTATCGACTCTGGTCTAAACAGTTTCTGATTGCTATTGGAACAGATGTGTCTACCCCTCAAGTTTATCTCATTTACCGAGAACACTATTTTCGAAAGTCGTTCTCAATAAATTCCGCATGCTACTTGCTACAGTACATCCACCATATTTCAGCTTCTTGTCATTGTCAGATATTGACGCTGACTACTTATTTTTATCAGCATTATAGTATGAGCAACACGGGAATCATTTGTCTACCGCATAAAAGTGTTCAGCCGAGGTAAAACTAGTGAGATAAGAAAATTAATAGAAGCAGTGTTTCGCGACCATAGCGCAAGGAAGATAAAAGATACTTGGAAAATTACATATTATAGACGATACTTCCAGTCATATTTGGTAGATTTTCTTATGCTGAGTGCCATTTATTTTTATTAAAATTTTATTAGAAAAGTACATAGAATCCCAACAGCGTGGTTTTATGTCATATAAATCTATTAACACAAATTTGTTATTATTCGGAAAACAAGCATTCGAAGCATTGGGTGTTAAATCTCAAATGGACACGATTTATACGGATTTTCGTAAAGCCTTCGCGTAAATCATGATGTGCTGTTGAAAAAATTAGTAAGTTACGGGATAACTGCATACTTTATCGAATTAATTAAAAGTTATTTAGAAAAAAGAAAATTCGTCGTCAGACATAATGGAAATACTGGGAAATACCATGCAAATTCCGGAGTGCCGCAAGGTTCCAATCTCGGACCTCTCTTATTTATTATATTCATCAACGATTTACCTTCTGTTCTTAAGTATACTGTGTGCCTTTTGTTTGCAGATGACCTCAAAATTTTCAGAAGAATAAACTCAGTCAGAGACTGTGTTATGCTACAAAAAGATATACACAATATTTATGAATGGAGTCTGATTAACAAATTGCACTTTAATATTAGTAAATGTAAGGTAATGAGTATTACTCGTTCTAAAGATTCCATTTTATTTGAGTACTAGATGGGAGGAGATACGTTGTTGCGAGATGTACAGAAACTAAAGATCTGGGTGTAACGTACAATAACGTCTTTTTTTGTGCAGCACATTTAAAAAATATAGTTTTTGCTGCCAATAAAATATTGGGGTTTGTAATGAGACAAACGCCAAACTTTAATGATGTTAACACTATAAAATCGCTCTACTTTGCTCTAGTACGACCTAAATTAGAATTTGCTTCAATTGTTTGGTTTTCAGAATACATATTTGCATTGGAAATGGTAGAAAAGGTCCAGAACAAGTTCCTTAGATATTTATACTATAAAAAATATCGTACCTGGCCGGACTATAATACAGTTACATCAAGTCATTTGAGATATCAGTTCAAAAATTTATCGCTAGAGCAAAGTAGAAATTTATCTGCTATTATGTTCTTCTACAAAGTTCTCAATGGTAAAATTAACTGCCCGGAAATTATTTCGTCTATTTCATTTAATGTCCCTGGACGTCGCTAATGTTTCATATATCAAATGTGTTAGTTAGAGATCCTTTTGTGACTATTATGAAAATAATAAATAATCACAACTTATTAGTGGATATTGATTGGTGTTAGGCTGTAAAGGCATTTCACAATCTTATACTAGGTCATATTTCAAATATCTCTAATATTTCTTCCTACATATTGTTGCAAACTTGTTACAATTCATACTTTGGATATGTTATTATAAATTTGTTACTATAGTTTAATTTTAAAAATTATTGACCGTGTAAATAGACCTTTAGTTCTGTTTGGTTATAAATAAATAAATTAGGCATCAGTATTGATAACTTATTCATTTTTTGAATTAATTCACTCATACCCTTATCAAAGTAATTCTTATTAAATATTCACCAAGTTGAAACAGCACAATTCGCTTCTTACTTTCTATCCGTCTGAACAAGCAGACACGTTGTAGGAAATCAGAAATTGAAAGGTATAAATTATAAATATCTTTTCCGGTTGTTGTTGAATACGTCATTACTTTAAGTGATGTTACAAAGGGCTCTCAACTTTAACCTTTTTCTATTTTGCGACGTCCCCTTCCTTTCAATCGAATGAACTTTATAAAAAGTTGGTAAACTAGAAAAAAAGTCGTTAAAGTTCGTGTTGTTTTATTCCATTATATCGAGGTTGTAAAGTTTCTTTTTTTTTGGAGGAAATTTCCTGCTTTGTTTGGATTTATTTTCTTTCAAGGATTAAGTATTTAATTTATTTACCACAATTCTTTTTTTTTTTGGGAAATATATTATACTGGGCTTTTTATGTTTATTTCGAAATTCTGCCGGAATTTCTAAATCGAAGACCAGCAAAACCAATTTAGAAAAAAAGGGACAATACCCACTCAATACAATAGCATTTTTATTCACATCAAACAAAGGCATAGTTATTTGTTATTTTCCATGAAATAAATAGGGCCTTTCGAAAATTTACGGCCTAATCACAATTCAATCAGAATTCACTAGAAAAACGGTTTGGTTATCACGCGATTCTATAAAGAATGAGCATTGTAGAACTATTAAAGAAAATCAAAACTCAATTTAAGATTTTTTTTACATACTCGATATTCAAGTTCCTTTATGTTGATAGATTGTAAACATTTTAAATATTTCACTTTCAATAATTGTAGAATGTGAAATATTTAAACTGTTTCAACAATACTAATCAAGCTGCTAGAATTTGTTTTTATTCGATTTAACGTACAGTAAATTACAATATATTATAAATATAACATTGTGAAAATAATTACAAACAACAATGAAAAGTCTTCAGAAGGTTTTCTTCTTTTAGAAACTGGGTGGCGATGGAGATTTGGTGTGCACTAGTTAGGATATCCTTAATGTTGGTTTTCATTCCAAGTTGCTGACGTCTTTTAGTATAGTAGGGGCAATCTACGACAATGTGTTGAATGTCAATTGAAGATTGGCATTTTTGGCAGCTTGGCTGGGAGGAAGAGATCATAAGGTGAAACGGGTATGACCAATACGCAGTCTTCTTGCGATGACCTTCATGTTTCTTCACAGATCGGGGATGTCAAACTGTTCAACGGTCGGATGTATTTTCCTTAAAAATGTTACGGAATGGTTCCACTGGTTTTGCCATTTTTTCCGTACTAGTTTTTTTCATAGTCAATTTTAGGTCACTAGAGATTTGCAGAATAATAGATGTAGTGGTAGATGAAGCAGCTTCTTTGGCAAGGCAATCGGCGTATTCATTACCAGTTATACCAATATGTGGGGGAATCCATATAATGGTGATGGTTAGCTATATAAAGTGGAATAAGGGTTTGATAGGTATCGTGGATGCGTTGAACGAGGGGATGAATTGTGAACAAATTGTTGATTGATTGAATAGATGAGAAATAGTTCGTGCAAATAGCAACTTGTTGATGGGGGTTTACGCAGAAATTGAAGGCTTGTAGAATGGCGAATAGTTCTCTGGTGTGAATGATACAAGAGGCTGGGATTCAGTATGATCCCACGGCTGATTGCGAAGAAGTAACAGCACATCCAATACCAGTCATGTTTTTGGAGGCATCAGTGAAGAGGATCCGGTCGTATTTCCTTGAATTTAGGATTTCTAGGTAGGATTTCCTTATGAGTTCATGACTGGTTTCTTCCTTGCTGAAACATTTCAATTTCTCATATAAAGCCAAAAGGCATTTAATTTGTTTATTCAATGAAAATAATGATGAAGATCATTAACAGTTTCACTTTTCGAGATAAATATCTCAAATTGAAAAAAATAAATACCTCAAATTGAAAAAAAGTGTACACAATAAAATCCATAAAATTAAGCTGGAAACGACAAAAACTGAGATCATTGAAAGCCAATTGAGAAGTTCTTATTTTTTTTTTGTCATACCAGTACATTATTGTGTTTTTATACCTTAGATACCATCTACATAAAGTACCTATTATGGCCCGCGCGGGCATTAAGGCGCAAAAAATAGTTTTCGATTAACTTATTCTTCATTAACAAAATAACAAAATATAAATTTACGTTTATATATCATTTAGTTGTATTTACATACAATTGGCAATTCTGAAAGGTGCCGCTGATAGCTACATTTCCTGCAGCGAAGGTTGACTCATGATTCATTGTTTGGGTCTCTAGTTTCTGTATGGAAATGCGAGATCCAGATGGTACGCCTGTCAAAATCCCCAAAGCCTCAATTTTGAGGATATGCTGTCCTTCAGCATATGTGGTACTCTTCCATCCACCATGGTGCTTCAGAGTAGTCATACTTGCTCCAGCTTCTGCTAAAAGAGTTGCCGACGTTCTACGTAAACAATGACCAGTGTACTTTTCGGGGTTGTTCAAACCCAAATATTTTGCAATAATACAGGGAATTTTCCCAAATCTGCTTTTTCCAATAGGTTGTACAGGACAGCGGCCTTGTCTGTAGCTTAAAAATAGTATCTTTTGCTGAGCAGACATGTGGCCGCAAAGAAATATTATCTTTTATAAGTTTCAAACTCCTCATTTCGTTTTCATCAACAAAGGTGAAAACTCGTTTTTTGACAGTTTGGTTTCTGGTAGCGTTACAACAAAGACTGATTTTCTATCTTCTACATTTGTAACTGACATATTTACAAGTTCCAAGTGCCGCCGAAATACACCAAATAAATATATAAAGCGACCTTGTTCATTAAAAACGTTTCATTTGGTGCCTCATGAATAAATTTTAGGACATTTTCTCTAGATAACTCACTGGATTTTTTTGGTTAGTACCTTTGCTTTAAATGAAGAATTTTTCGGATAGATCATTAAAGTACCCCAACAGCACAGTTTCCTTAATGTTTTCTACAGCAATTTCTGACATCCACTTCAAAAATTGGTCATATTATTTGTCGTATGAGTCTCTGGATTTTCTCGGTAACGGGTTTTGCGTTGCCTTTTCAGCCTTTCTTGCAATTTCGTCGGGAATTTCAAAATCTTTTACCATTTTTGATTTTTGACTTTGACACATTAAACATTTCAATGCTTATCTCCCTAGCAACCAAAACTCAGGCAATAATAATGTCAAGGTAATGTCGCAGGTAAAAATAAAAAATTGGTAAATTAAATTAAAAAAAATGTATTATTCATTCAAAACGAACTGGTATGACATAAAAGTTTGTATGCACCACGGGTACTAAGAGATATATACCCTCGGGCGACTAACGAACCCTCGGGCCAGAGGCACTTGGCTTTGTAAGACTATCGCCCTCGAGGCATAATCATCTACTTAGTACCCTTGATACATGAATAATAACTATTCTGATCATTATTTTAGAAAAATTGCAAATAATTAACATTTTTTCCCTGCATATTTTATGCGTGGTTAGATTGAAAATGAAATAATATTTAGGGTCTTTACTTTTATGAAAGGTCATATTTAACGTGTGTATAATTTTTATGTAGAAAGATTAGAATTATTTATTTGATTTGGGCTTGAGCTGAGCATTTCGTGCAAAATATTTTATGAATATAATATGTATAATACACTTTTTATTATACAATATGCTAATGTGAGGTTTGTACGGATTTCAATTATTTCCACTTGGCCCAGCTCCAGAGACGGAGATTAAGAAAAAATTCAAGGAATCTGCTTTTCTACTTTATTTTAAGTCGTTAAAACGATTTTTCAATTGAAATTCCTTCATATACTTCAAGTCTATGATTTCTTTATAGCTTAGCTTTAATAAATAATTGATTTCTTGGCAACTCATATTTTTCAGTTGAACTTGATAGACTAGAATAAAGTTTCTAATTAAAGTTACAAAAACAATAATTATTGTAGATTGTATTGACGATATCGATATATTATTAATATTTTCTCTAGTTTCCTAATGGTTTTTCCATAGACAGCCAATGCATCATGTGATTTGTTTTATTCAATTACTTTCCTTTGAGTCTTGCGGGAGTTTCTGATTATGTCGAAAATAGAAATTGTTTGGGTAAATTCGATGAATTTTAGTCATATTTTCTATGATTAAAGAGAAATAACAATAGAATTATGAAAATAATTAGGAACTTGAAAGTCTAGATGGAAAAAGAGAAGAGTGTTTTTAAAGTTGATTAAAAAGCACATTACTAACAAAGTATTCATCTTCTCTAGAATAATAAAATGAACAAACTTGAATTAGGTCACTATCATTATATGTACAATGTTATATTATCTGAACTGAAGTTTCTATGGAAATTACTAAAGAAAAAGGATTTCTTTGAACATAAAGTACACCACAAACGGCACTAATCAAGCAAAGTTGATCTTTGATGGACGGTTGCTTGACCTTCCAGATAAAATAGCGAATTAAAGAGAAACAAAGCTATACAATTGTCTCTAATTAAGAGGAGTTCTAATTAATATGTGATACTTTCCGGTTATTAACCATTTTTCACATAGCAGTAAACCTAGAATAGTTATTTATCCCGTGAAGTATATAAGATTTTTTTCTCCTACCCACAGAATTTATTCTTGGATTTTGGATACTTGGATACTTTTCGGATGAAATTGTGGACAGCTTTGATCGATTTCTATAGCGTCATAAGCATTGTTATTTTATCAACAACGTCAAGCTGACAGTTTATTATCAAAAATTGAGAGAAATAATTGAAATTTTTGATTTGTATAGCAGCCAAATGGATATAGAAGAATCAGCAAATATCGCTTGTATGTCGCTGCTGCCAGAAAAATCCAGGAAGGGGTATGGAGCAACGTATCAATACTTCAGGAAATGGTGCCAAACAAAGACTGCTACTGCAGATTTAAAAACCGTGCTTTTGGCGTACTTTCACAAAAAATCTGCTGTATTATAGTCTCCATGAAGCTTATGGTGTGAATATTTCATGCTGAAGTCCACCCATATCATAGAGGAAAACATAGCTATTTCCTAGTATCCTAAACTTCGAGCATTTTTAAAAATAAGAAATGACAGATAAAAACCCAAAAAATCTAATGTGTTTGACAGAGAAGATGTAAATAAATTCCTGTTTGAAGCCCCCGATGATATTTCAAGTTTTAGTATGTATTTTAAAATGAGTGGTTGCAGAGAGTGGGAAACTTGTTATGGAAACACGCTTGTGAATTTGTTTCCTCTTGATTGATCTTTGCAGACTTGGTCTTGTTATATGTAAAGAAGGCACGCTTAAAAATGTGTTTTTATCTTCGACCACCATTAAAATTAAGCATTTACAAACTCATATAAATACGTGAAATTACGTTTTATACATACGTCTAAAGCGTGCGAAAAAGAACAATGCTTTTTAAATGGAAGTTTCATTATAACACCCAAAAGAGTGCGAAAAAGTACAATGCTTTTTAAATGGGATAATCATTATAACACTCTTTCTTATTTGTATATTTATTAAGTTACCTTAGATAATTTTGTGTTTTGTTTTCTGTTAAAGGTTCTGTAATTGTAATAATTTTGTACTGTCATTAAGAAGTGTGAAACGTGAATGGTCAATAATTGTCAGAATCTGTCAAAAATTGTCAAAAACCGTCAAAAATTGTCAAAAATTGTTAAATATTTTAAAAAATGGTCAATAATTGTAAAAATTTTTGAAAGTTGTCAAAAATGGTCAATAATTATCAGAAACTGTCAAAAATGGTCAATAATTGTTGAAATTTTGAAAAATAGTCAAAAATTGTTAAAATTTTGAAAAAATGGTCAATAATTATTGAAAAATGTCAAAAATGGTCAATAATTGTTGAAAATTGTCAAAATTTTTGAAAAATTGTCAAAAACTGTCAAAAATGGTCAATAATTGTTAAAATTTTGAAAAAACGGTCAATAATTATAAAAAACTTTCAAAAATGGTGAATAATTGTTAAAAGTTCTCAAATTTTTTGAAAAATTGTCAAAAATGATCAATAATTGTTAAAAATTCTGAATTTTTTTGAAAAATGGTAAAAATTTTTGAAAATTTGTAAAAAATGGTCAATAATTGTCAGAACGTGTCATAAATGCTCAAAAATGGTAAATAATTGTTAAAATTTGGAAAAATGGTCTAAAATGGCCAAATTTTTTTAAAAATTGTCAAAATTGGTCAATAATTGTCAAAAATGGTTAAAAATTGTTAAAATTTGAAGAAATGGTCAAAAATTGTCAAAATTTTTGAAAAATTGTAAAAAATAATCAATAATTGTCAGAACGTGTCATAAATGCTCAAAAATGGTCAATAGTTGTTAAAATTTGGAAAAATGGTCTAAAATGGTCAAAATTTTTGAAAAATTGTCAAAACTGTCAAAATTGGTCAATAATTGTTAAAATTTGAAAAAATGGTCAAAATTTTTAAAAATTGTCAAAATTGGTCAATAATTGTCAAAAATGGTCAAAAATTGTTAAAATTTGAAGAAATGGTCAAAAATTGTCAAAATTTTAGAAAAATTGTCAAAAATAATCAATAATTGTCAAAATTGGTCAATAATTGTCAAAAATGGTCAATAATTGTTAAAATTTGGAAAAATAGTCTAAAATGGTCAAAAATTTTGAAAAATTGTCAAAAATGATCAATAATTGTCAAAATTGGTCAATTATTGTCAAAAATGGTCAATAATTGTTAAAATTTGAAAAAATAGTCAAAAATGGGCAAAATTTTTGGAAAAATGGTCAATAATTGTCAAAATTTTTGAAAAATGGTCAAAATTTTCGAAAAATGGTCATTTTATTGTGCATAAGAAGCAAGCTTCTGTCGGCGGTCCGACGACCGCTCACCTTTTTTTTTTGGATTGGTGTAACACTAAAAAAATTAAAAATTAGGCGGGAAATATTCTTATTGCATATCGGAAAAGTCAATGGAAATCATTAACGTTATGGTCCCATTATTCAATGTTGAAAATTACCATAAATTTAAACTTAAACATTGATTTGGCGCCTCCACCAAATTTCGACCACACCGGCGCGATTGCGTGTCGCAAAAATTTGGTGGAGGCGCTAAATTTTAGTTGGCGCCTCCGCCATAATAATAAGTAAATTCCATAAACTTATTACCTTCATAAAACGACAATCAGAGAGCCATAAACCAAAAAAATCAAAAATTTTCACAAGGGAACAGACAAGGGATTTTATAATTGGAGCACCAGATAATGAATTTCTTATGATGAAGGTAGGCAATAATTCAAACACAATTATTAAAAAGAGAGGTTATGTAATATATAATTAAGGGAAAGTATTTTTAAAGTGGTCATATTAATGTTATAAATGAAACTAACTGTTTCTAATTAATTCCACTATTTAATCAAAAAATTATGAAAATTATGAAAGGATATTGATAATTATTTCGATATTGACATATCATCGTCAGAATGACAGAAGTTACATTTGATGTGATACCTACTTGATAATTAATATTTTGGCTAGACCAAATAGTAAGTGACCTATCTTGGGATTGACTTAATATATATGAATAGAAAAAAGAAGAAGATATGATTTTACAAATATTAAAGCTTAGGTATTATTAGCCCTATGGCTAATGTGGTCGTAGATAAAACATTGTATGATACTCATGCGTGAATTACTTTTGCGCACTGGTTACGAAAAAGGGCACTAGCTACGCTCGTGCAACTCGTGCGCAAAAGTATCACTTCACGCACTTGTATCGTAAATAACTATTAACGTTCCGTTAATTACATATAACCCAATTCCAATTCTATAATGTCAATATTCAAAGGATCCTTCAAAATCATTAATTTTAACGGATTGTTGAATGACTCTAATTACTATCTGTCACAAATATGTTGCGAATTTTTAAATATACCCGCCAAAGGTTTAGACCAATGATATCTTTAGATTTCATTAATCTTAAAGATTTTCAGGGTTTCTTATTTTGTAACGTTTTATAAAAATATGTCGAATTTTGGGTCGGTGTCTGATTTATGTATATAAAATTTTAGAAGTTACGGAAATTGTTTAGTGAAGTTGAAAGTTGTTCACTTTCGGATATAAATCTGTACACTAGTAAATTGCATTAAAATAAAAGTACAACACAAGTTTTGTTCCATTTGGTGAATGACCTGATAATCTGAATACAATTTTTTTAGGCTACTAAAACCCTTGTGGTGAAAATCGTAGGAGGCGACAGTTCCTTATCATCCCTTATTCGATAAATAAGGTGTAACTAAATGAATTTTTGTAAAAAGAATAAATCCATTGCTTCACTTGGAATACGGTTTTTGCCTCTTATGTAAAATAAGCCATACAGTTTTACCAACGATAAACTAATTTATGTAGTCCCGACATAATCTAGTTACTGGAATTATATTTTCCCTTTACGATTTGATAAAGGAAATCTGAGTGAACTACATTTTTGAGTGTAAGTGGCGTTTACCGAAAATAATAGTAACGCCACAAGTTTGTATATTAGAATTAAGCAACAAACGGCTAGCTTGAAGAGGAGTGAAGCGAAGAAGGGTAGCCCACCCCCGACGTGTGTAAAAAGCGCGCGCGGGGTATACGAAGAAATCAATATGAGGGACGGCCTTACGAGCGCAAGTCTGAGGCACCCAGTTAGCTCTTGGAACACCAGTTTGCCTACGTCCTGCTATCTTTTTGCACGGCTACGAACTATCCAAACACTATTCACTCATGTGATTGTATCGAACGCGTTTGAGATCCGTCTAATTCGAGATAAACTAGTCAACAAAAAAATTACACCAAATTAAAATCGATTTATTGAATAAATAATAATTATTAGTTGAACTGTTTTGTATAACATTTGCGAAACCACGTGTGTTACTGAAACAGTGCCAAAAAAATAGTTTTAATTGGTTTGTGATTCCTACAACTTTTTAAATATAGGATTGACTGCTGAGTGGTCTGGATTCATTCATTTCTTCTTATTCATTTTGTTGTTTCAGCATGCTATCCTATAACACACATTATACAAATTCACCATTTTCAAAACTGTATCACAACGGTAAATACTTTTTTATTTTTTTATACGTAGAAAATACAAAGTCGTTTCTTTTTTTGCATGCTATTCTACATATTCACCATTTTTACACTGTTTCACACATTTGGTTTTACTGAATTACTACTCAACGGCAAAAACTAGGTAACATGTTTACATACAGAGAGTATAAACAGTCTGATTTTCACACAGGGATAAAATCATTTTGTTGAATTATTCAAGTGAAAAATATGTGCGAAATTGAATCGTTTCCACAGTCGCACGCTACAAAATATGTGGTTTAAGATCCAAAGCAATAATCTAAGAATTTAGGTCAAACATTTTTATCGAAAATATCTGCATTTAATAATATGACGGAATTTTATTTAGATTTTGATAATAGTTTATCCGCTACTTAAAAAAATAATTAATATCTTGTTTAAACAAAAAATGTAAATACTATTAGTAACGATAAAAAAGTTATTAAATATGTAACTATCGTTCCCTAAAAATTTTTATATTCGAGATCTAATATTTTTGTCAGATGGTCCAGCTGACACTAATACAAATTGCTTTTAATTTAAATTATATACAGTCTGTCCCAAATTCGAGTCGTATCATTGGAATCTCGAAAACGGCAAGAGATAGAGAAACGGTTGAATGGTGGAAACGTTGCGTATTTAAGTGAACAATAATAACGAGGCGATCAGATTTCAAATATTTGTTTTTGAGATAATTGAATACAAAGTGATCTCTCGGATTTTTGTTTTAATTTTTTTTGTAGAGCCATTTAAAAAAAATCGACACTTCTTCGTTGTCATGTTTTATTGTCTTTAACATCATGTCATCTACATATCTATCTGACGTCTCGGATTGCCATATTGATCATCAACTTAATTTTTTTAAATACAGAACTGGACTTTTTTTAACTTTACAAATCACTTATTTCATTGTGGTTACCATAACATAAGTTGAGTTCGTCCACAAACAGTCATCACCAAGCTCCTTATATATGTAATTATAATTGTTTTCAATACGGCTTTGTAATGTTTTAATCAGTTTTTGAATTATTTTATCGTCATGTCGTCATAACATCTACTGGAAAGGAGTTGATTATTCATTTCGTATAAAAAATTAAATGCGCAAGTTTGCCACAATTTAACCGTTTCTCTATCTCTCACTGTTTTCGAGATCCCAATATGGTATGCCTCGAATTTGGTATACACTGTGTATAAAAGTGCGTTCAGCACATAAAAAAGATATAGGTCATAAATTATACCACATAAACTAAGGTCAAAATTTGGTCGATTGAACCTCTTTTACCCATGTACAAAAGTGCGCACAGAAAAAGATCGGATAGATAAGAAATTAAATAAAGTTGAAAATATAAATAAATGTTTCAAAGTTTGCTTCCAAGTCGCTGAATTCATGGAATTCTATTACGGCGTATTGGAATACTATAAGTGATAAAACTTGGACACAAGCCATAATTTTTTGTAGAATTTTGAATGGGGTTAATAACTTTTGACCCTTAACATTTTTTTTGCTTAAAGTGTAATTAAAAATGGAACGCCACCGAAATGCAACATTCACTTTGAAACAATTATGTCTCTTATATAAAATGTTAGGTTTAGACGATACAGCTACATACTTGTTTAAATGATAACCTGAAAATATTAAATGTAAATCTACGTTTGCATAAATAACGAAATTATGTTTAATATTGCATTTCAACTAAACAATGTAGAATTTTTTGTAATTTTTGGTAGAATGTATATACAGGATCAACAGCTGTCAATAAAGGGGACTGTAATTTTATGTTATCAGTAGTAATTTGATAATAAACTCAATTTGGATATTTTTGCAAACGTAGAATTTACTTTTAATATTTTCAAGTTATCATTTTAAGGGGGCATCTATTAATTTCGTGAGCTCTTTTTCGGTCAGTTTAGGTGAGATTTAGTGAGATTTGCCTGGACCCCTCCTCTCCTTACGTGAGATTGACGCTAAAAATATTTTAAACTGAATGTATCTCCATTATTCGGGAAAATAATAAATTGTTCAGGTATACCATACTTAATTTATTTAAAGTAAATAAATACCCTCGTACTAGATATTAATAGGCATGAGATTTATTTTGGCGGGCAAAATGAACACTCAATATATTTTTTTTAATATCTGTAATATTTTATATTTTTTTAAGTTAACGTGAGATTTTCGATTATCCCCCCCTCGGTTTAAATGATATTTGGTGATATTTCATTGGACCCCTATTCTGAGCTCACGTAATTAAAGGATGCCCCCTAAAGTTTAAATGTTTGAATTTTAAACAGGTAGCTGCATCGTCTACACCTAACATTTTCCAAGCAAATACTAGGATACAAAAACGTTTTAAAATGAATGTTGCATCCCAGTGAAGCTCGATTTTTGATTAAACTTCATCCTAAGAAAAAGTTGTGGGGTCAAATGAGTGGCGACCTCCATCATATAGCGAGAAAAAATGATTGCTTCTGTCCAAGTTTTATTACCTATTGTAATCTAACACGCGATAATTAAATATCATGAAAAAATATTCAGCTGCTTGAGATCATTGTTAAAATTGTTTTCAACTTTAACATCTTATAACTTTTTTTGTGTGCACTTTTGTACGTAGGTAAGTAAGGTTCAATCGATTTTTTGTTGACCCCAGAATAAGTGGTATTGTGTATGAATAATCTTTTGTGTAACACCCTGTAGCTGATCGTTTTGATTATCTTTATGTTTTTAACAATGTAATCCTTCAACATCTAGTATTTTATTATTTTAAATATTTAAGGATAATTGGAGTGCTCGTTGGAAAATGTACGAGTGGATTTCAGTCAGCTGTGTTGTTTAAACCTATGTGAGATCATTATTTGTAATGAGATATTTTCATCATTTCTTTTGTATCTTTCTAGGTTAATACTGTTGATCTCAATGTGCTTGTACTTTCATTTGTACAAATGGAATGTGTAAACTAGAAGTAATTTTCCAATTTTTATTTAAATTAAGAAATGTTTTTTATAAATAATCATCTATCATCATCTTTCGAATATTTATGTGTTTCCAGTTCATTAGTGCTGGTTGCACTATCACTAGCTAGTGGGGAATCTGAATAATCATGAAACATGTAGTAAGATTAATTTTTTTATCTCCCGTGTGATTGAGAGATTGTGATTTTTCTGATCTTTATGATCATTTTCCTTATTCGAACCCACTGAAAATAGTTATTTATGCAACAAGTGCATAAAGTGGTGCTTTTTTTCACGAATGAAAAAATTGACGTATGAGCTGCAGGCGAATACGTAAATTCCATGAGTGAAAAAAAGACACTTTATTCGTATGTTGCATACACTATTTTTTCTACAAGAAAGCAAAAACCAAAATATGTGTTATTTAAGTTGCTCTAAATGGGCTAAAAATGTTTTTGTTTGTCATGATGACAAAACGCTAAGTAAAATGTCAGATGAGTGCAATCTGCAGAGCCATTAGCGGAAATATTTAAAATTAGCGTTAAAAAAACTACTTTATCTCACTCTAATGTCACTTTTTTAAACTGTTTAACAAATACATATTTTATGTACGAAAATCGATTAAAAAAACGTCACTTTTATTAATGATTGTAGAAAAAAGTATTTAAATACAAAACGGAAATAGGTAGGTTGTATTTTACATTTCAAAAACTATCACTTTAAAAATGTCGTAACTTTGCTATGTACTTTATTCAATAATAATGTTCCTCGAAGCTTGAAATTTGCAACACGAGATATACTCTTTCCGCCACTCCTCATTTTCTTGCATATAAAAACAGGATCGTAAAATATTTATGTTATGTTACCCTCGGTATCTTTTAGTTAGGAGAAAAAATATAAAAGTAGATTACATTTTAGACAAAAATCTTTTTGTTACAAATTGACAATTTGTAAATTTTAGTTCAATGTATAAAAAACTAGTTAAATTTACTTTCAATGAAAACTATCAACCCCACATAATTCTGAAGGCGTCACTTTTATGAAAAAATGAAAAAACACGTCAAAAACCATATTTTTGCTCATATTATGTAGGTAGACATTATAACTTTAACCCCCTCGCCCTATGGTCACCACTTACAATTTTTTAAATGGAACACCCTATACATTATTGCATTGTTGGATTCTCCTCTACAAGAGGATTACAAAAATGTATAATACATAAGTGAAAAGTCAATCAGTTGGGAGTTACGGATAATTCCAATTTACTAATAGTAACATTTTAATTCATAACAAATCAGCAAAAGAATACTAATTATTTTATAAGGTGCTCAAATTGACTTCCATTGGTTTCCATACAATGATACAATCGAGCCTCAAATGAGTTTCGAACAACATTTCTGGGGTTATTTGTCGGCATTCTTGAATATAGGGGGGTTAAATCGGGAGACCTAGGAGGCCATTCTAACATTGGGCCTCGTTTAGGTTCCTATCCACCGAGCAGTAAATGATTAGTTTAAAAACCATCTAACATCGAGAGCGTAATGTGGAGGTGCCCCATCTTGTAGAAACGCTAGCAAAGCTTCTGACATGGTATCATCATTTTCTAGTATTCATCTTATCTCGGGATAAATAGCTTCTCTCAGTAATAATTGTAGTCAAGACTGACCATTTAAGTTTTCCTCAATAAAATATGGTTCAACAATATGGTCACCAAAATTGCCACACCAGACGTTCAATTTTTGTGGTGTTTGACTACGTGTGGGTAATTTTCTGCCCAATAGTTACCATAATGGTCTGTTTTCTCCACCATTTAATGCAAATGAACATTCGTCGGAAAAGCAGATATTGTACAATAAAGCTGGAGTATCGTACAGTCGTTCACTCATCAATTAACAAAACTGTAGACGCCAGTCGAAATCGTCTTCATGTAGTTCTTGGACTAATTTAATTTTGTAAGGATGGAATTTGTGTTTATGTAAAATTCTGAAAACACTGCTGCGAGAAACACCCACTGCACTAGAAATTAGTGATATGGACTGTTGTTCTTCTCACGTAAGCTGTCCTAAAACGGCAACTTCCATAGCCTCGTTGTTATAACTACTCGTTGTGGTTGGTGTTAGTTATTGGCAACTGATCCTTTAAAAATTTTTTTGCATCAATTCAGTAACGTACTCATGTTTGGCAGTTCTTCCGGGATGAGCTGCATTAAACTGTCTAGCTGTGGCTCTTGCAGATTTATTGTTTTCGTAGTGTAATCCTACAATTTCAATTCTATCTTGCAGAGTATACATCATTTTTACGGTAGATAGGTACTTGTAAATGTTGACATCCCCCCTTATATGATTATTGTCGTGTTTTTTCATTTTTTTTTATAAAAGTGACGCCTTCAGAATTAAGTGGGGTGGATAGTTTTCATTGATATGCTCTGTATATATATTATCCATTTTTTACGATTCTACACTCACAAAGGGTTGGTGACACCCATCGACATACTGAAGTCTTGATCCATATAGTTATAAAGACTGAAAAAAAAAACAATTTAATTCTAAATACTCTAAATAAATATTTTTACTAACAAAATTATTTCAAATTCATTTCAGCAAAAGTTTTAAAAAGTCCATTTTATCAGAACTGTAAATGAAATAAAAAAATTAGATGTTTCTTCTAAATAGGTGTTGACATTTTTTTTTCTTACTGAATAGTTATAGCGAACACTGCTATATGGAATATTATTTGGACCTGTGCGGGCAGTTACATCAGGCTTCGTTTTAAATACATAATCAGAACTGTAAATGAAATATAAAGATTAGAAGTTTCTTCTAAATAGGTGTTGACATTTTTTTTTCTTACTGAATAGTTATAGCGAACACTGCTATATGGAATATTATTTGGACCTGTGCGGGCAGTTACATCAGGCTTCGTTTTAAATACATAATCAGAACTGTAAATGAAATATAAAGATTAGAAGTTTCTTCTAAATAGGTGTTGACATTTTTTTTTCTTACTGAATAGTTATAGCGAACACTGCTATATGGAATATTATTTGGACCTGTGCGGGCAGTTACATCAGGCTTCGTTTTAAAATGTCTTGTTAGTGTTTTTACTTACGCATTAGTATCGGCATCCATATCTTTGCCCTAATTATCTGGATTCTGTCTTGCCAGACTTCTTTTTCTCATATTCTGATATTGCTTGCTTGATATAAGGGAGGTCAATGCATTTCTGTCCTTTTCCTATTTGATTTCTGATTATTTCAGGAGCTATACATTCTGTATAGAATTGCTTCAGTTTCAGACGCATTTTTTCGGCCCATATTTTTCTATCTATCTCAATTTCCTGTATATATAGATCTATATTATCGCAGATATACACACCAAAGTAACATCTGCTACTATTAGCACAACACAACCCCGTTGTGTTGTGACTATTAGTTATTTTGGTGTATTCTTTGGTTATATTCTGGTTATATTCAATTGCCCGCCGATTGCCCCTGGATCTAAAAACACACGCTACCCCTACCCAGTCGAATTTGTTCGTTTTTTGCACAATAAAACGTAAATGTTTAGAATTTACATAGTTGCCACAACTATAAAAATAATGTTGAGTTTACTTACCTAGATATTGTAACGAGAAAATAATAATGAAAAACCTACAATTATCTGAAATGAAACAATAACAAAATATAAGCACATACTCACCTGATATATTTCTATTTTGGAAACCCAAAAATTAATCACAATTTGCCTTATGACTAATACACACTAGGTACGAAGTCGAATATCGAATTTTGAAAACATAAGAAACCTAACATACAGGTCAAATGGTCACTATATAGATATTGCAAGTTCCTAAAAATATACCTAATATCTTTTATGACGTGCATAGATTTTCTTGTTAAAAAAAAATTTCTCCTTGTTTGAGGATTTTCGTATAACATGGCAACATCGGTTGTGAATGCAGCATTTTGTATTTCACGATTTTACTTGGCTCTTTTGGATTTTAAAGCTTCGATGCCAAATGTAAAAATTATCCCTAGAAATCCTTAGATAAAATTTAATAATCCTCTCCATTACGACGATAAAAAGAGATGAGGATGGTTATCTAGTTTTTAGCTTGCCATAGGTAATAATAATTGTTGAATAAAATTAATGAATGAGGTAGGTAACATTACATTTTAAAAAATTTCGAAGCATAAATGTTTTGTAGGTAACTTTGTCTTGTCAATATACCTAGTCGAAATTACCTTGCAAATTAATTGATTATATAAGCATTTAAAACAATGAAAGAAAATAAGAACCCAAATAATAATTATTAAAGGATGACGTAGTAATAGTGTTAGTTGTTGATTAGAAAAATATTGTAAAACAAAGGAAGACTAAAAAATTAATTTCGTCTACCTACTCTAGAAATGGCAATAGCGCTTCTTCGACTTGGTAGAGTTGACATATCTGAGCTTTATTTATGTTTCCCTTCAATCTGTTTTCTTATCTTATCAGTAGGTAGGTACAAAGTTATGTGGCTTCAAATATTTTTGAAATGAGGGTAGGTCCGTAAAATGGGTAAAAAAACGGAAGTTTCTAAAATGTTTTAGCGAAAAGCTCGGTCAAATTCAGTTCCTTTTTGTATAAATATATTTTAAAATAAGTAATCTTTTGAAAACGAAAAGATGTTTAGAATTAAAAATAACTTTCAAATATAGGTATTCAATATTGTTTATTTAGATCAAAAAAATAATTTTTTCGATATTTTCTGTGAAATAAAAACATTTTTGATGTAAAACAATGTGTTAAATATTTGGAAGTTATTTTTAATTCTAAACATCTTTTCTTTATAATTTTTGAAATTGTCCAAAATAAATGTACCTACCTACCTACTTGAGACTCTTGAGCAAAAATCACATCTAATTTAAATTTTGATATCTAATGTATATATTATACCTACCTAGTTTATTTCGTATTCAATAAATTATTTAAAAAAAAATGAAAAATGGTCCGTAATAATTAATAATGGGTTGTAAGTTATGTTGTATATATTATATCTATATAGGTAACCTATCACGTGAAAATATTCACAAGATTAGCTTTTTGCAGTGTTTTTTCATTCAGATAATTCCAATGGATTTTTGTTAGGTCGGCTTGGTTTGCTTTGTATTTTATCATTAGGTACTTACCTACTTCTCAATAAATGGAAATTATAAATCTCGATATATAAAACTTGAAAATATAGAGAAACGACGATAATGATTGGAATATTATTTTAATTTCAAAATTAACCTATAAAAGTACAGAAAAAAATTAAAGAAGTAACGAGAATACCTATAGGTAAAATAAACATACTAGCTGTTGAGTAAAAATAGCAAATAAATGAAATCATAATTTACCTATTGCGATTGAAAATAAAAATATTTGCTGGCAGAAATTGTGTTTGTTTGAAACCAAAATATCGAAACAGCTGATCCGGAGAGAAGTTTGTTTGAATCGTGAAGAGCTTAGATAAATACAATACTTTATACCTATACGGTCAAGAGTGGAAAGACAAAAAGAGAGAGAGAAAATAAGTTGCATAAATAAAAGCCGATTCGGTACTACTAGCGACATCTATCGTAAATATTTTGAACCAAAAAATTACTAGATAAGTAACATGTTTTGTGTAAGTTTTAAGGTTTATACACCTGCGCGGAGGGCCCTCTTAACCGTAGCTTGGACGTATTTGTAGTGTTTTTTCCAATAAACAGGAAAATCAGAAGAAATAGTATCACCCGAAATATAAAAAAAAAACAAAGAATGCCAGGAAATATGTAGCTGCTTTTTTGGGAGTAAATGATATTGGAAAAACCTCAAAAAATGGTGGCTGCGCACAGCCGCGCTCAAGCTCTCGCCTAAAAATAAATGCAATTGTAACGTCGAGAAGAAGTAATGATAATTGTTATATAAATATTTGAAAAACGCGATTATGCTGGCTGGTATATATTTTCTTCATTGCTTTTCTGGTAAAGACAAAAAGAGAGAGAGAAAATAAGTTGCATAAATAAAGCCAATTCGGTACTACTAGCGACATCTATCGTAAATATTTTGAACCAAAAAATTACTAGATAAGTAACAAGTTTTGTGTAAGTTTTAAGGTTTATACACCTGCGCGGAGGGCCCTCTTAATTGAATTTTGCATCCTTACCTTAATGCATTCCTTTAGCACTAGAATTGTTGCTCGGCAGACTTCAGGGATAAAAGGGGAAATTGTAGAGTCTTGATATTGCGGCGAATAGATTAGCGCACTTTAAAATCATCGCATGCGGCAGGCAACTGGATTGCCTACGGTTGCCTCAGTGTAAGGCCGCCTTAAGCCGAAGATTTTATTTGTTGGCGATCGCGTCTATCTAAGGCGACTTCACCATAAATTAGAATCTTTAAATCCTAGCTGTAGGGTGTTCAACTAAAAATAGATTACGTAGTCAAATTCAATAGAGTTGTTTTGTTTTTATCTCCATTTAGAAAATTCTATTTTAAAAATTTCTTAAAATCCGCCTTTTAGATTTTGACGTCACTAGTATAAGTTGAAGTTAGTCACATATATTGACATGGAACAAAATAATCATAAGAGAGGTTAGTTACCGAAATTGAAGAAGAAAAGAAGAAGTTTGGGTTAGTGAAATACCTCTGAAATGGAAAATGATATGGCTTGCTGAGAAATTTATAATTAAACATTTAGCTATAGCTAATAGTTCGGTAGTTAGTTGTCTATTGAGCCTGTATCAAGATCAAGATTTCATAGTGAAATGTAAAAACGCTCCATTAAAAGAGGGTTTGGACAGAGTTTTACATCTATATACACATATAAGTTGGGAATTCTGGAACAGTTGGAGCTACTTGACTCTGAGCACTGTTTACACTACCACTACACCAACACTAACACTTTACACTATCTTACGCGCGTTTCGATAACCAAGTTATCTTCTTCAGAGACTGAAGTTTGGATTATTGATATTCCATACTGCAAAATGTGGTAAATACCAGTCTTTCGAACTCTTTACAATTTCACTGGTTTCCAATTTACTTTCTTCAGATACTCATCAATTTTTTTGCAACACTGGTCACCATTTCTATCCATTTTTCTTTCCATACAGACGAGCATTTTCATTTTCTCTGGTATATATAACATTATATAACATCTTAATAATTATTATTAGATTTGTCTATAATATCTCTGTTCTGTTATCTCTCAAGTAACAGTTTAATTCAGATTGTAGAACAGTACTGTAAAAAAGACAAATAGAAACACAACATTTATATCAGCTAAAGTAAAAGTGGAGTTCAATATCTAACAATAACACAAAATATCATATTTGTTTTGTTACCTAATATATATAACCAAAGCGATACAAAACCAAAGATTACTTTGACAAAACTGAAATTAAATACCCATCTATGAAAAAATATAAGCAATCATTTCCCATCACGGCTGGAAGTTGTCCCTCTCGACTGGAAGTTGTTCCCTTTATCGGTAGAAAATATAATCAACCGGTTAAAATATTCACAACCGATGGAAAATATTCCCCGCCGGCGGAGGAAATCGCAGACAAAACTAGAAAATGCGCCCCCCTGAAAGCTGGATGTTCTCTACCGGCTACACTGAGCCAGAGTTTATCTTTACTCTAGCAAAGTGCAGATAGATATACATTTACAAACAGGATAAAATAAATGCAAACTTAGCAATTATAAAAAAGATATGTTGAATATCAATAAAATATTAACATTTACATTTTTTTATAAGAGCCGAAAAATTTAAACACGAATTACAACATAAAAATATTTTTACATACAAAATTTTATAATTAAAATACTAAACCCCCTAAATAACCACTACTTTACCACCCCCTACAACATGCATGCACCTTTTAAACCCATGCAGCTAAGAAACAATCATGCAAAAAAAAACTTTACCAAATTTTAATGAAAATTCTGAAGTTCTAAACTGCAAAGTCACTTTTGTAACCTAAAAAATCCTTTCCTTATAAGAATTCTAAAACAAAAAATAAAATTAATAAGAAAAATTTTAATGTTAAACCTAGGACATAAAAATAAGTAAAATTATAAGATAGGCCTATCAGCAAGTTTAAATATATGCATATATTCCAAATAAATCCATCCCTAAAAAAATTCCTGGAACAGAAAATCAAACAAAATTAAAAAATATACAAAAAATTTGATGACATCTCTGAAGCCTGTAAGAGAGTGTTAGTGTGCTGAAAAGGAAGCGCTGAAAAAAAATTGTTAGTAATAAATTGCCAAGTATAGCCGTTTTGCATATACCAACTTAGAAATCTACGATATTTTGATAGCCCATACTGGGCAACTATTCCCCCCTACTTGTCAACCCATACCCATTCGACAAACGGAAAACACTTAAGCGTACTCGCCCATCTGAATGACTGCTCGTTTTGCAAGCGAGGCTTACCGACACCCTAGGTAACGAGTACTTTCTCACAGTGTGATACTGCATGTATCCGTGCGGGAAAAAGTCAATCGTAAACAAAAAAGTCGGTACATGTGGCTTACTTAACAATTGCAATAAAAAAATAATTCACAATTTCAAACCGAATGACACCAACAGGGGAGAAAGGGCAGAAAAAAAACAGAACAGAAAATACGAGGAACGACATAGCTTACCTATGTCTTTTGAAAGGTACCAACTTGTTAACGAAAGACTGCAGTATTTAGAAAATGTTCGGATTGACATAGCTTACCTATGTCTTTTGAAAAGTACCAACTTATTAACGAAAGGCATAGTATTTAGAAAATTTTCGGATTGACATAGCTTACCTATGTCTTTTGAAAAGTACCAACTTTTTAACGAAAGGCATAGTATTTAGAAAATGTTCGGATTGACATAGCTTACCTATGTCTTTTGAAAAGTACCAACTTATTAACGAAAGGCATAGTATTTAGGAAATATGAGGAATGACATAGCTTACCTATGTCTTTTGAAAAGTACCAACTTATTAACGAAAGGCATAGTATTTAGGAAATATGAGGAATGACATAGCTTACCTATGTCTTTTGAAAAGTACCAACTTTTTAACGAAAGGCATAGTATTTAGAAAATGTTCGGATTGACATAGCTTACCTATGTCTTTTGAAAAGTACCAACTTATTAACGAAAGGCATAGTATTTAGAAAATTTTCGGATTGACATAGCTTACCTATGTCTTTTGAAAAGTACCAACTTTTTAACGAAAGGCATAGTATTTAGAAAATGTTCGGATTGACATAGCTTACCTATGTCTTTTGAAAAGTACCAACTTATTAACGAAAGGCATAGTATTTAGGAAATATGAGGAATGACATAGCTTACCTATGTCTTTTGAAAAGTACCAACTTATTAACGAAAGGCATAGTATTTAGGAAATATGAGGAATGACATAGCTTACCTATGTCTTTTGAAAAGTACCAACTTTTTAACGAAAGGCATAGTATTTAGAAAATGTTCGGATTGACATAGCTTACCTATGTCTTTTGAAAAGTACCAACTTATTAACGAAAGGCATAGTATTTAGGAAATATGAGGAATGACATAGCTTACCTATGTCTTTTGAAAAGTACTAACTTATTAACGAAAGGCATAGTATTTAGGAAATATGAGGAATGACATAGCTTACCTATGTCTTTTGAAAAGTACCAACTTATTAACGAAAGGCATAGTATTTAGGAAATATGAGGAATGACGTAGCTTACATATGTCTTTTGAAAAGTACCAACTTATTAACGAAAGGCATAGTATTTAGAAAATGTTCGGATTGACATAGCTTACCTATGTCTTTTGAAAAGTACCAACTTATTAACGAAAGGCATAGTATTTAGGAAATATGAGGAATGACATAGCTTACCTATGTCTTTTGAAAAGTACCAACTTATTAACGAAAGGCATAGTATTTAGGAAATACGAGGAACGACATAGCTTACCTATGTCTTTTGAAAGGTACCAACTTGTTAACGAAAGACTGCAGTATTTAGAAAATGTTCGGATTGACATAGCTTACCTATGTCTTTTGAAAAGTACCAACTTATTAACGAAAGGCATAGTATTTAGAAAATTTTCGGATTGACATAGCTTACCTATGTCTTTTGAAAAGTACCAACTTTTTAACGAAAGGCATAGTATTTAGAAAATGTTCGGATTGACATAGCTTACCTATGTCTTTTGAAAAGTACCAACTTATTAACGAAAGGCATAGTATTTAGGAAATATGAGGAATGACATAGCTTACCTATGTCTTTTGAAAAGTACCAACTTATTAACGAAAGGCATAGTATTTAGGAAATATGAGGAATGACATAGCTTACCTATGTCTTTTGAAAAGTACCAACTTTTTAACGAAAGGCATAGTATTTAGAAAATGTTCGGATTGACATAGCTTACCTATGTCTTTTGAAAAGTACCAACTTATTAACGAAAGGCATAGTATTTAGGAAATATGAGGAATGACATAGCTTACCTATGTCTTTTGAAAAGTACTAACTTATTAACGAAAGGCATAGTATTTAGGAAATATGAGGAATGACATAGCTTACCTATGTCTTTTGAAAAGTACCAACTTATTAACGAAAGGCATAGTATTTAGGAAATATGAGGAATGACGTAGCTTACATATGTCTTTTGAAAAGTACCAACTTATTAACGAAAGGCATAGTATTTAGAAAATGTTCGGATTGACATAGCTTACCTATGTCTTTTGAAAAGTACCAACTTATTAACGAAAGGAATAGTATTTAGAAAATGTTCGGATTGACATAGCTTACCTATGTCTTTTGAAAAGTACCAACTTATTAACGAAAGGCATAGTATTTAGGAAATATGAGGAATTACATAGCTTACCTATGTCTTTTGAAAAGTACCAACTTATTAACGAAAGGCATAGTATTTAGAAAATGTTCGGATTGACATAGCTTACCTATGACTTTTGAAAAGTACCAACTTATTAACGAAAGGCATAGTATTTAAGAAATATGAGGAATGACATAGCTTACCTATGTCTTTTGAAAAGTACCAACTTATTAACGAAAGGCATAGTATTTAGAAAATGTTCGGATTGACATAGCTTACCTATGTCTTTTGAAAAGTACCAACTTATTAACGAAAGGCATAGTATTTAGAAAATGTTCGGATTGACATAGCTTACCTATGTCTTTTGAAAAGTACCAACTTTTTAACGAAAGGCATAGTATTTAGAAAATGTTCGGATTGACATAGCTTACCTATGTCTTTTGAAAAGTACCAACTTATTAACGAAAGGCATAGTATTTAGGAAATATGAGGAATGACATAGCTTACCTATGTCTTTTGAAAAGTACCAACTTATTAACGAAAGGCATAGTATTTAGGAAATATGAGGAATGACATAGCTTACCTATGTCTTTTGAAAAGTACCAACTTATTAACGAAAGGCATAGTATTTAGAAAATGTTCGGATTGACATAGCTTACCTATGTCTTTTGAAAAGTACCAACTTATTAACGAAAGGCATAGTATTTAGGAAATATGAGGAATGACATAGCTTACCTATGTCTTTTGAAAAGTACCAACTTATTAACGAAAGGCATAGTATTTAGAAAATGTTCGGATTGACATAGCTTACCTACCTATGGCTTTTGAAAAGTACCAACTTATTAACGAAAGGAATAGTATTTAGAAAATGTTCGGATTGACATAGCTTACCTATGTCTTTTGAAAAGTACCAACTTATTAACGAAAGGCATAGTATTTAGAAAATGTTCGGATTGACATAGCTTACCTATGTCTTTTGAAAAGTACCAACTTATTAACGAAAGGCATAGTATTTAGGAAATATGAGGAATGACATAGCTTACCTATGTCTTTTGAAAAGTACCAACTTATTAACGAAAGGCATAGTATTTAGAAAATGTTCGGATTAACATAGCTTACCTATGTCTTTTGAAAAGTACCAACTTATTAACGAAAGGCATAGTATTTAGAAAATGTTCGGATTGACATAGCTTACCTATGTCTTTTGAAAAGTACCAACTTATTAACGAAAGGCATAGTAATTAGAAAATGTTCGGATTTACATAGCTTACCTACCTATGGCTTTTGAAAAGTACCAACTTATTAACGAAAGGCATAATATTTAGAAAATGTTCGGATTAACATAGCTTACCTATGTCTTTTGAAAAGTACCAACTTATTAACGAAAGGCATAGTATTTAGGAAATATGAGGAATGACATAGCTTACCTATGTCTTTTGAAAAGTATCAACTTATTAACGAAAGGACTAGTATTTAGAAAATGTTCGGATTGACATAGCTTACCTATGTCTTTTGAAAAGTACCAACTTATTAACGAAAGGCATAGTATTTAGAAAATGTTCGGATTGACATAGCTTACCTATGTCTTTTGAAAAGTACCAACTTATTAACGAAAGGCATAGTATTTAGGAAATATGAGGAATGACATAGCTTACCTATGTCTTTTGAAAAGTATCAACTTATTAACGAAAGGAATAGTATTTAGAAAATGTTCGGATTGACATAGCTTACCTATGTCTTTTGAAAAGTACCAACTTATTAACGAAAGGCATAGTATTTAGAAAATGTTCGGATTGACATAGCTTACCTATGTCTTTTGAAAAGTACCAACTTATTAACGAAAGGAATAGTATTTATAAAATGTTCGGATTGACATAGCTTACCTATGTCTTTTGAAAAGTACCAACTTATTAACGAAAGGCATAGTATTTAGAAAATGTTCGGATTGACATAGCTTACCTATGTCTTTTGAAAAGTACCAACTTATTAACGAAAGGCATAATATTTAGAAAATGTTCGGATTAACATAGCTTACCTATGTCTTTTGAAAAGTACCAACTTATTAACGAAAGGAATAGTATTTAGAAAATGTTCGGATTGACATAGCTTACCTATGTCTTTTGAAAAGTACCAACTTATTAACGAAAGGAATAGTATTTATAAAATGTTCGGATTGACATAGCTTACCTATGTCTTTTGAAAAGTACCAACTTATTAACGAAAGGCATAGTATTTAGGAAATGTTAGGATTTACATAGCTTACCTACCTATGGCTTTTGAAAAGTACCAACTTATTAACGAAAGGCATAGTAATTAGAAAATTTTCGGATTGACATAGCTTACCTATGTCTTTTGAAAAAATTACCAATTTGTAAAAGAAAGGCAGGATGATACTGAGATATGATGTCATTTGATAGAAATTGAGAATTACTGTATACTCACACTCCTTTGGAGTAGACCAATATTTTACGAAACCTAAAACAAATAATAAAGGAATTATATTATTAAAGAACGATTCTAAATAATTTAACTAAACTAATAATTTTTAAAAATCATGTTTTCTAAAAAACAAAAACATTTACGATTAAAAAAACAAAGGCATTTAGGGTCATTTTATAAAGAATCACCCTGTATAATAATTTTTTTGCTTGTTATTTCAGCTAAAGGAATCTTGGGCATTGAATTAAAATACGCAGATTGTAAAATTATTATAAATTCGTATGTTTAAAATCAGCATTAAAAAATTATTTATGTATACAGTGTGTTTCTAAATTTAGGCGCAAAAATTCAGAAGGTGATTTCCCGTATAAAATTATGATAAGTCTTTCCTATGACAAAATATCCTAATCCCACCCCATATCGCCCTGAATAAAATTGAGATTTTATTTTTTTTTCTAAAATTTAAGTAAAGATGGAAACTTTAAATTTTGTAAATTTCGTGCACCCGCAATTACTAACCATCGGTATTTTCTCAACATTCCTGTTAAATTATAAGGGAGTGAAATTATCAACTCTTACTTTATTTAATATCAAATTTTTTTTCGAGATTGAGTTTTGTGAAATAAAATTATTATTTAAAATCTGATATTTGATATTAAATAAAGTAAGGGTTGATAATTTCACTCCATTATAATGTAACAGGAATGTTGAGAAAATACCGGTGGTTAATAATTGCGAGTGCACGAAATTTACTAAATTTAAAGTTTCATCTTTACTTAAATTTGAGAAAAAAGAAATAAAAACTCAATTTCATTCATCCTCTTTTTAGGGGTGATATCTTGGAAGGGAGTGGAGTGAGGAAATTTTTTCATATGAAAGACCTATTATAATTTTATACGAGCAATCACCACCTGAATTTTTTCGCATAAATTCAGAAACACCCTGTATGTATTATAAAATATTAAAGAAAATTCTGTTATTTAACATGAGTCATGGGGAACTCTACATATTCCTACCTCGTATTGATTCTCCTACGGGGTATGTCAAATATAAAATTCCAACTTGTATTTGGTTTTTGAAAACCTTTATCCAGATTTAAGAAAGTATACAAATAAATAATAAATAATAAGTTTTCCTTTAGATATGAAGGTTGGACGGGTGGTACTAAATAAGCGTACAATTCCAAAAGTTTATATGTTCCAAATTGCATAGTATTGTCAATTTATCGAATTCTCAGAATATTGTTTCGACAAAAAAATACAGTTTGATCTTTTTTAAAATGAAGAAAATATTTTATTTTCATTGAAAAAGAACCAGATATTTAAATATGAGAACACACAAGAGTATAGATTAGCTGTTTTTTGAAAAAAGTATGTGTAGAACCTACTGTAGGTTTTAATTTTGTGTAAAAGTATAAGAAAAGTCATAGAATTCGATAAAATGCAAATACCTATGAATTACTGAATACATATTATACAGGGTGATGTTTTATTATTCAAAACAGCTTTTTTCACTTTGAAAATCGGTTTTAAAAATTAAGTAGGTAAACCAGTTGTATTATTAAAAATATAACACGAATTAAGATTATTAGCATTGTTTAATTAAACAATGTTATTAGTTATTAAAAATTGAACATTTGTACAAAAATTAATATATTTTTCTGAATCTATTCTGCTAAACTTTTATATGAATAAAATTAACTAATTTTTAAAGACCCTGTATGTTAATAAACAAAATGGAACAGGACACAGTTTAATTGTCTTTTAATATTTCCCATAGGAGCCCCAATACGAGGTAGAAGTATATGGACAGTTTATAAGAACAATTTGTCATAGCTAGGAATATTACCGGCCGACTTTTTAAAATTTTGAGTATTTTGGTATAAAGAAACATTAAAAAGATGCAAAAATGGATTATAAATAAACAATATATATCAATTCTGTATATTAAGAAACAATGGAAGCATACACATTTAAATTGTCATTTAATATTTCCTATAGGAGCCCCAATACGAGGTAGAAATATCTACAGTTTATCATGACTAACCACTTATATACGAACCATTTGTCATAGCTAGGAATATATAAAAGGCCCCCTTTTCAGTATTTTAAATATTTTGGTATAAAGAAATAGTAAGAGAGAGCAAAAATGGATTATAGCAAATTTAAAATCTAATAAACAATTGTAAAATACTTCGTTTATATATTAAAAATCAATTGTTTATAGTAATAAAATTGTTCGTATGTGATTTAAAATATTTTAAAAAACAATAACCAATAACTACCAGTAAATAAAATGAAATCTTACCTTAAATGTATCAAATTGTAATCCAAGTAATCCATATAGGCACTATTCACTACACTTCACGATACACGTTAATTCCGAACGATATTTCCGATATTTCCTATTCGAAAGTCAACACGCTACTGAATATAAATCGACAAAATTTATTCGTCACCCCCATTAGTCACCCCGTTAAACAAGTAAAGTTGTTTATCATATCTACGATTAATATTTATATATACCGGACGGCTTAGAAGTGAATATAAAAGTATATTATTTTGAAAACCTTATTTATTAGTCTTTTTGAGTATTTTAATGAAAAAGTAAAAGGAAAAAGGTACACAAGAATATAAATAAAACTGTATTTCTGTTTTTAAGGATGTTCGAAGAATTTTCAAGAAAATTTTATTGTTAAATCATTTTTCGGGATACTTTTTGCATTGTCTAAAAAAATAAATAGCCTGTCATCCTAATGAGAAGAACAGAAACCCCAAAAGGAGAGATGCATATATACTGCGCTGGACAAAATAGCGCTAGGTTAAAATAGCGTCAGTCAAAATAGCGCCGCACAAAAACAGCGGATGACAAAATAGCTTATTTCCTTCCTTCTTTTGGAAAAACTTCATGTGGAATACAAATTCTTTGATATATTTTCGAGAAGGGGAAAGGAATAAGCTATTTTGTTTGTTTGTTTGTAGTGCAATTAAAAACGCTTCAATATGCCCAAATGTGTAACAAAAATTAGTAGTTCCTCTTTAAGCTTAGAATGCATGCTTAGTGACCCAACAGCTAGTAGTGTTTCTCTAATTTATGCATATCTTAAACCGATTAACTTACAGTAAACAAAAAAAGCAGTGAATTCAGAGAGAGTGATGACAACAAGTCAGACGCGGCAAGCACGCAACGCTGGTCTGGAACAACATTAGGACAAAAACAAAAAAATCTGGGTGGATAATCTAGCGGTTAAGCCCAATATCTCAAGAAAGAAGAAGAAGAAGAAGAGTTGCTGGCATTCCCATGTGGTTGCATCTTGGTTTAAATTTTTAAGAGCGCGCTCCTAAATTAGACAGCTCAAAACAGTTGGCACCCCTGACTTGCAACAAAATTTAGGTCATTTTGTAAACAACAAATCTAAAGAACGCAGTGAAATTAAGTGTTGAAATTTCAACACAATATAACTTGGACCTTTGTCTTGGGGATCAGGTATTTTGGTTAAGTTTTATATTGTTTAAAAAAAGATATTAGCCATTATGTGATGGTATGTTTTTGACAGTTTTGACAATTTGTGGTCACCAATTTGAACGCCAAGATCTGATCCCCAAAAGAAAGCCTAGAGAATTCGATTCTGAAAATATGAAATCTCAAACCATTGTATTTTTTGAGATTTGTTGCATACAAAATTTTGGAAACGAACATTAGTTCAGACGTTCCACCGTCTTGATGGATGGCGCTGTATGGAACTTCAATGACAGATGATGACGGTTTTGTGTCCATAAAAATATTTCAAATTATTTATTATTGTTTATAGCATAGCTTGTCAGTATTTGTAAGTGGTTATAATAAAGTAATCTTCATGCTGAAAAAGTAAATTTGTGCTTCGTAAATGCTCTTTATATTTACTCCACATGTGCTCCATCACAAGTAACGTGTTTAGTGCCTATAGGTGTGAAATAAACCACAAATATTTTTAGCTACTGCTAGTGATCCCACAAAAAAGTGCCCTATATTTATTGATCCCCATATCGGGGCCTTTTGGTTCCTCCGGGGACCTGTACACAACCATAGACTTCATCAGCATACATACATTGGCCACCCGAGTTAGTGAGAAAAACTACATTGGTGATAGTAATAAATGCATTCTACTAATTGACCAAAATAGACATTTCGTATTCTATTCCATACTGTTGTAATCTTTCATTTTCGAAACACAGGAATAAAAATGTTATATATTTTTGATCTTCAATTTTTCCAGGTGATGTATCGAAATGTTGTAATGAACGGACATGCCTGTTTTTCCATTGACTCTTCTTAATCCTAATTATTCAAGTAAATTATACCAACAATGTCTTCTTTTATTGAAAACAAAAACAAATTATTTAGGCAATCTTTTTGTTTAATTGTAGTATTACAAAGAAGTATAGAGTAAGTAGGCAGTTTTTATATTAATATATAATAAACATTAATATATAATAAACAGACATGTCTGCTTTTTCAATGATCCTTATTAATTATTCAAAAAAAATCACAGCAAAAATAGGTGTATGTATGTTTTTGTTGAAAAGAAACAAATCAAAAATATTCTATAAAAATAAATAAAATTATTATTACATTATGTTTAATGTATTTGTCTTCATATTTATTAGTACATAGCAACTGAAGTTCATCTTCCATTTTTCTCTACCATTTCTCCTCAGAACAAAAAGAAAATTAAAAGTTTATAAAATTATCCATTTTTTACGATTCTACACTCACAAAGGGGTGGTGACACCCATCGACATACTGAAGTCTTGATCCATATAGTTATAAAGACTGAAAAAAAAACAATTTAATTCTAAATACTCTGAATAAATATTTTTACTAACAAAATTATTTCAAATTCATTTCAGCAAAAGTTTTAAACAATCCATTTTATCAGAACTGTAAATGAAATAAAAAATTAGATGTTTCTTCTAAATAGGTGTTGACATTTTTTTACTTACTGAATAGTTATAGCGAACACTGCTATATGGAATATTATTTGGACCTGTGCGGGCAGTTACATCAGGCTTCATTTTAATTACATAACCAGAACTGTAAATGAAATATAAAGATTAGATGCTTCTTCTAAGAAGGTGTTGACATTTTTTTACTTACTGAATAGTTATAGCGAACACTGCTATATGGAATATTATTTGGACCTGTGCGGGCAGTTACATCAGGCTTCATTTTAAAATGTCTTGTTAGTGTTTTTACTTACGCATTAGTATCGGCATCCATATCTTTGCCCTAATTATCTGGATTCTGTCTTGCCAGACTTCTTTTTCTCATATTCTGATATTGCTTGCTTGATATAAGGGAGGTCAATGTATTTCTGTCCTTTTCCTATTTGATTTCTGATTATTTCAGGAGCTATACATTCTGTATAGAATTGCTTCAGTTTCAGACGCATTTTTTCGGCCCATATTTTTCTATCTATCTCAAATTCCTGTATATATAGATCTATATTATCGCAGATACACAACAAAGTAACATCTGCTACTATTAGCACAACACAACCCCGTTGTGTTGTGACTATTAGTTATTTTGGTGTATTCTTTGGTTATATTCAATTGCCCGCCGATTGCCCCTGGATCTAAAAACACACGCTATCCCTACCCAGTCGAATTTGTTCGTTTTTTGCACAATAAAACGTAAATGTTTAGAATTTACATAGTTGCCACAACTATAAAAATAATGTTGAGTTTACTTACCTAGATATTGTAACGAGAAAATAATAATGAAAAACCTACAATTATCTGAAATGAAACAATAACAAAATATGAGCACATACTTACCTGATATATTTCTATTTTGGAAACCCAAAAATTAATCACAATTTGCCTTATGACTAATACACACTAGGTACGAAGTCGAATATCGAATTTTGAAAACATAAGAAACCTAACATACAGGTCAAATGGTCACTATATAGATATTGCAAGTTCCTAAAAATATACCTAATATCTTTTATGACGTGCATAGATTTTCTTGTTAAAAAAAAATTTCTCCTTGTTTGAGGATTTTCGTATAACATGGCAACATCGGTTGTGAATGCAGCATTCTGTATTTCACGATTTTACTTGGCTCTTTTGGATTTTAAAGCTTCGATGCCAAATGTAAAAATTATCCCTAGAAATCCTTAGATACAATTTAATAATCCTCTCCATTTCGACGATAAAAAGAGATGAGGATGGTTATCTAGTTTTTAGCTTGTCATAGGTAATAATAATTGTTGAATAAAATTAATGAATGAGGTAGGTAACATTACATTTTAAAAAATTTCGAAGCATAAATGTTTTGTAGGTAACTTTGTCTTGTCAATATACCTAGTCGAAATTACCTTGCAAATTAATTGATTATATAAGCATTTAAAACAATGAAAGAAAATAAGAACCCAAATAATAATTATTAAAGGATGACGTAGTAATAGTGTTAGTTGTTGATTTGAAAAATATTGTAAAACAAAGGAAGACTAAAAAATTAATTTCGTCTACCTACTCTAGAAATGGCAATAGCGCTTCTTCGACTTGGTAGAGTTGAAATATCTGAGCTTTATTTATGTTTCCCTTCAATCTGTTTTCTTATCTTATCAGTAGGTAGGTACAAAGTTATGTGGCTTCAAATATTTTTGAAATGAGGGTAGGTCCGTAAAATGGGTAAAAAACGGAAGTTTCTAAAATGTTTTAGCGAAAACCTCGGTCAAATTCATTTCCTTTTTGTATAAATATATTTTAAAATAAGTAATCTTTTAAAAACGAAAAGATGTTTAGAATTAAAAATAACTTTCAAATATAGGTATTCAATATTGTTTATTTAGATCAAAAAAATAATTTTTTCGATATTTTCTGTGAAATAAAAACATTTTTGATGTAAAACAATGTGTTAAATATTTGGAAGTTATTTTTAATTCTATTCTAATTCTTTATAATTTTTGAAATTGTCCAAAATAAATGTACCTACCTACCTACTTGAGACTCTTGAGCAAAATTCACATCTAATTTAAATTTTGATATCTAATGTATATATTATACCTAGTTTATTTCGTATTCAATAAATTATTAAAAAAAAATGAAAAATGGTCCGTAATAAAATTAATAATGGGTTGTAAGTTATGTTGTATATATTATATCTATAGGTAACCTATCACGTGAAAATATTCACAAGATTAGCTTTTTGCAGTGTTTTTTCATTCAGAAAATTCCAATGGATTTTTGTTAGGTCGGCTTGGTTTGCTTTGTATTTTATCATTAGGTACTTACCTACTTCTCAATAAATGGAAATTATAAATCTCGATATATAAAACTTGAAAATATAGAGAAACGACGATAATGATTGGAATATTATTTTAATTTCAAAATTAACCTATAAAAGTACAGAAAAAAATTAAAGAAGTAACGAGAATACCTATAGGTAAAATAAACATACTAGCTGTTGAGTAAAAATAGCAAATAAATGAAATCATAATTTACCTATTGCGATTGAAAATAAAAATATTTGCTGGCAGAAATTGTGTTTGTTTGAAACCAAAATATCGAAACAGCTGATCCGGAGAGAAGTTTGTTTGAATCGTGAAGAGCTTAGATAAATACAATACTTTATACCTATACGGTCAAGAGTGGAAAGACAAAAAGAGAGAGAGAAAATAAGTTGCATAAATAAAAGCCGATTCGGTACTACTAGCGACATCTATCGTAAATATTTTGAACCAAAAAATTACTAGATAAGTAACATGTTTTGTGTAAGTTTTAAGGTTTATACACCTGCGCGGAGGGCCCTCTTAACCGTAGCTTGGACGTATTTGTAGTGTTTTTTCCAATAAACAGGAAAATCAGAAGAAATAGTATCACCCGAAATATAAAAAAAAAACAAAGAATGCCAGGAAATATGTAGCTGCTTTTTTGGGAGTAAATGATATTGGAAAAACCTCAAAAAATGGTGGCTGCGCACAGCCGCGCTCAAGCTCTCGCCTAAAAATAAATGCAATTGTAACGTCGAGAAGAAGTAATGATAATTGTTATATAAATATTTGAAAAACGCGATTATGCTGGCTGGTATATATTTTCTTCATTGCTTTTCTGGTAAAACCAATACCGGTTTCTTTGAGGTTTTTGGGATGTTTAGAATGAAAATATTTAAATAATTATGGTCACTTACTTTTCATATTTACGCAAATATTAGAAAAGAAAAAATATGAACTTTGTTGAATTATTTCTCAATTACATTTCCATCTGGTTAAGATTCCACCTTGGATTTCGAGTAAGTAATAGCAAAGCAGAAAAAAGGATTTCTTTTCAGAATGGATACAAAAATACAATTAATTGCTGCTAAGTCAAGAGTATCTCCTGGTAAAAAGATTACTATTCCTCGACTAGAACTTCTTGCAGCAACAATTGGTGCAAGACTTATGAAAACTATACTTGAAACTATGAATTATAACCAGCAAGAAGTGTATTTTTGGAGTGATTCAACGACAGTATTAACATGGATACAGCAAGAGAGTCAATGGGCAACATTTGTGTGGAATCGTGTTCAAGATATTCGTAAAATTTTAAATCCAGCTGATCTTCCTTCTAGAGGTTGTACAACAAATCATTTGATTGAGTCAAAATGGTGGGAGGGACCACATTGGCTCTATAACTTAGGGTTGCGTGAAACACTAGAAAGTATCGATATTAGGTATTGATACGGATCGGAACGTAAAGTATCGATACAGTAGAATATCGAATATTAATTTATCGATACTCGAAGTATCGATTCGTTAACGATCCGACATTTTGCTAATTTTGACGTTTTTTCCGTAAAAAACACCTTTTTGTGAGGTGGAAAAAGACATTATTGCGATTTCCGGCCAAAGTTGAGTTCCTAGAATAAAAAGTTGATTATAAAAGTTTTAGATCTTGAGAAAATCTACAACTTTTTTATTAGTGACTTTTTCACATAACCTCAAAATTAGCTCGAAAAACGCAAAAAACTGCATTTTTCGTTTTTTATTTTTGGATTCGTTAAAAAATGTTCGATTTTGATGAAAATTTAGTAGAAGGTAGCTTTTATAGTCACAAACCTCGAAAAAAAATTTCAAATTGAAATATTGGAAATTTTTCGAGTTATAACGTTTTTTCGGTAAAACACTTTTTTTGAGGGGTGGAAAAAGACATTGCGATTTCCGGCCAAAGTTCAGTTCCTAAAATAAAAAGTTGATTATAAAAGTTGTATATCTTGGGATAATCTACAACTTTTACATCAGTGACTTTTCCACATATCTTCAAAATTAGCTCGAAAAACGCAAAAAACTGCATTTTTCGTTTTTTATTTTTAGTTTCGTTAAAAAATGTTCGATTTTGATGAAAATTTAGTAGAAGGTAGCTTTTATAGTCACAAACCACGAAAAAAAATTTCAAATTGAAATATTGAAAATTTTTCGAGTTATAACGTTTTTTCGGTAAAACACTTTTTTTGAGGGGTGGAAAAAGACATTATTGCGATTTCCGGCCAAAGTTCAGTTCCTATAATAAAAAGTTGATTATAAAAGTTGTAGATCTTGGGATAATCTACAACTTTTTCATTAGTGACTTTTTCACATAACCCCAAAATTAGCTCGAAAAACGCAAAAAACTGCATTTTTCGTTTTTTATTTTTAATTTCGTTAAAAAAGGCACGACATCATTTCACAACGTGATTAAAAAATCACGATATCGCTCATCACTATAGATAACGCCACTTGCCGCTACCATTAAAAATCCCGTATCGCAAGGTATCGATACACTACAAATTTATCGATACTTGGAATGCATCGAAAAGCATAGTATCGATACAAAATATCGAGTATCGGAAGTAAAAGAATCGATACACTGGAATATCGGATAGTATCGCGCATCCCTACTATAACTCTGAAGAATGGCCTGAAAGTGAATTTTGTATTATTAATGAAGAGATTAATAAAGAGTTAAAGAAATCAGCAAGTAAAAATAAATTTGAAGATAACATAAATTTAAGCAACATGGAAGAAGACGCCTCAACTAAGAAAAATAATGATGAATGGCATTTAAGTTATTTTTCAAAATATACTAAACTTATAAGAATGTTTGGTTGGATAAAAAGATTTGTTCATAATGCTCAAGTTACTGTTAAAATCAAGAAATCAAGGAGAACTTTCTGCAAGTGAGTTTGGTGATGCTGAAAAGATTGTACTGAGACTTTTACGAAAGGAATGTTTTTCTGGAGATCAAGATCCCCGAATTAAAGATTTCAGAGCGTACACAGATGGAAATGTAATTGAGAAATAATTCAATAAAGTTTATGTTTTTCTTTTCTAATATTTGCGTTAATAAGAAAAGTGAGTGACCATAATTATTTAAAGAATATTTTCATTCTAAACATCACAGTTTTTTTGGATGATTCCTTATTTCTATTCATTTTCAGCCCTGAGAAAACAGCCAAGAAAAATTGTTCATTCATATCACGCATGTGAGGGAGCATAAATTTAATTGCCTCTCTTTCATTTTGGAGAATCTCTATTTTTATATTCACCATTTCTGGATTGGGGAATATTAAATGTATTTTATGATTAAATAGAATCGTTAAATCTTAAGTACGCAGCCTTTAATGTAGGGAACTTCGCAGAAATTATAAATCTCAAAAGAGAGCTTGATCTGATAAACTATATACGCTTTTTTCTATTAATTTTAAGTAAATGCCCAAGTGGCACAAGGTAACATGTTAACATAGAACGTTGATTGTAGTATTTAGTTTTTAATAACATAACTTTGTAGACATTATTATAGAACATTTATTTCCATTTATATAGACTTACAGTCAGGTTTAAAAGTTAAAAGTTGGGACATTGAACCTAGTGGTGGATATAACCAAGAGAGTATCAAAATTGTAATATAGAAGCTTATAATTTCGACCTAGGGAATAGCCTCTTTCGTAAAAACTTTTTGATTACATTTCTTAACAGATTGGTCCAATATCTTTAATTTCTTTTGTAAAAATGACAACCAGGATTAATAAGGAAAAAAACTTAAGTAAACAGTATAAAACTATAGCACTTTTCTCACTTCCTCTAAAGTCTTAGCTTTTTTATTTAACATCGTTAATAAAAAAGTTTTCGTCGTACTTTTTCAAAGTAGAAAACACAAACATTTGATTGATTGACAAAGTTTTACATGTCAATCTTCTCTCACAAGATTCGCACAACTGACTTATGCCACTGTGATTTATGGACTGAATATAAAATTTGTATCGCCAAAAAGAATGCTAAATATTCAAATAAAGAGCTTTGGAATCTCTTGCCATTTGAATGATTTATTGCCGTCGAATTTCAAATATGTGAATCGAAAAATGAATTATATGTAATTTCAGTACTTTTAGATCGTATCCAGTCGTAAGAAACATTTTTTGAATAGACAAAATAATTAACAAAAAGGATTATCGTTGGAAAATTTTTTAATACCATTTCGCACCAAACCAGTCCAGTCCAATCGCGTCCAGTTGCATCAATCTTTTCGTACCAAATACGTCGCGTTAGTGATGTGAAGAATTTATTTCAAGATTGACGGACTTCTCTAAAACATAATATCACGACTGTTTCACAAAAGAAGGATAAAGAGACGACAAAATATGTTTTATTTCATACTGTGATGTAATAAGCTATTTCCCGGACTCATTTAAGTCCGGGAAATAACTCATTACAGTACCCGGTCCGGGAAATAGACTCGAGTCCGGGAAGTAACTCATTACAGTTACCTGGTTCGGGAAATTTCCACTTCCCGGACTGCTAACACCTACATACAGGAAGGTAACCTAATATAAAATATTGAAATTTCATTTTTAGTACAACACAGTATGAAATAAAATATTGTACGATTCAACACAGTATGAAATGAAATATTGTACGATTCACGACCGTGAACTGTTATTAAAGTACTCGTCTAGAAATTCCAGACTCGGCTCCTTCGTCGCCTTGTCCGTAAACATCTAGACTTGTACTTTAATAAGCCATTTCCCGGACTTGTAACGTAAATTACTATTTCATTCATCCCATACATGACCGGTGTGAAGTTGGCAACCAAAAGTTAGCAACCGAATTGACGGAAATACCCGAAGGACCAGTGGCGTACCGTGATAGGAAATAACAGAAAAAATTGTCAGATCTTCAAACAAATAGTGAAAAGCCTTGTGAATAATTCAGAAAAATTGAAAATATTACTAGAAACACATTCGAATGGGTCTGAGGACATCAAAATAGCCAAAAACTACCCCAAAAAATTAAAAAAAAAGTATAAAAAGCATGACGGAAACGGAGTATCACCTTGTGAATAATTTCAAAAATTCAAAAGTAAATCACTCCAACATACAGATACATTCAAACACAAATGGAACATAGGAATTTTAAGCATTGTATCAGAACTGCTTTTGAACTAGTGGACCAACATCCAGCTTGAACAGATTAAAAACACGATTATTACAATCGTTTATTTGGACATCTATAACATATCGTACAATTCCCACCACTCCGTATTCTCAACTGTGGGCGGTCCTTAATTAGCATCAGACAGTCAGTAAACAGCAGTCGGTAGATGAGAGAGTTGCTTTGTTTCAATTTAAAGAATCCTATTTTGTTTTATTTACGAATTTATTTTTATTTTGAAAGCCGTTATTGCCAAAAGAAATCAAAACATATTATCTTAACTCGAAAAATTAATTGTTAAAGAGAATTTAACAATTAATTTTCGATTTTAACAACATAAAACGTAAGCGTATTCTTTCAATAGGTAGCGACGTTTACTACCCCCATCAAATAATTATTCAATACTAAATCGCAGTTCGCACATAACTAACAAATTTTGGAAGGAGAATGGGCGGGGTTTCTTACATTGGACTGAATCCAGCTGTCCAGATCAATACTTGATATTCATTGAAGTGAACTTATAGAATTGTTTTGTTGGTGGACTATTTAGATCGGACAATACATTAAATCCCTATGTTCTGTATGTGTTTGAATGTATCTGTATACTAAAAGCACAACCCCTTCGAAAGGGTCTAAGGGTATCATAATGGCCAAAAACGAACCCAAAAAATTCGAAAAAGTATAAAAAGCATGACGGAAACGGAGTATCACCCTGTGAATAGTTTCAAATAATCAAAAATGATTCACTCCAACATGAACTAAAAGCACAACCCCTTCGAAAGCGTTTAAGGGTATCATAATGGCCAAAAACTACCCAAAAAAATTGAAAAAAGTATAAAAAGCATGACGGAAACGGAGTAGCACCTTGCAATAATGGTTCCAAAAAATCAAAAATAAATCACTCCAACATATACTCTTCTCACAAGGGGTTGTGCTTTTAGTATATGTTGGAGTGATTAATTTTCGAGACTATCTACAAGGTGATACTCCGTCATAATTTCTATACGTTTTTAAAATTTTTTTGGGTAGTTTTTTGCCATTTTGATACCCTTAGACCTTTTCGAAGGGGTTATGCGTGGAGTATATGTTGGAGTGATTAATTTTTGATTTTTTGAAACTATTCACAAGGTGATACTCCGTTTTCGTCATGCTTTTTATACTTTTTTCAATTTTTTGGTGTAGTTTTTGGCTATTTTGATGTCCTCAGACCCATTCAAATGTGTTTCTAGTAATATTTTCAATTTTTCTGAATTATTCACAAGGCTGAATTAATACAGTTTCCTGTAAAATTGTCGTATTTAGTAAAGCGTTTTAACAATAGATGTCGAAGAATAAAAATATATTATTCTACGCTTCACAACTAGTTTTGAAAAATATTTTTCAAAAACAGTGACCGTTCAACGAAGAAGGAACAACTACTTCCCGGGCTACATGCCCCGACAGATATTGAATTACACTTCTAAGTCAAACGGGGTTGGTAAATCTACAAGATTTAAACCAACCATTCTGGTTTGCAACTAGAAGGGATAACACAACTTGTAGGGGCATGTAGCCCGGGAAGTAGTTGTTTCTTCTTCGTTGAACGGTCACTGTTTTTGAAAAATATTTTTCAAAACTAGTTGTGAAGCGTAGAATAATATATTTTTATTCTTCGACATCTAATATTCACAAGGCGTTTCACTATTTCTTTGAAGATCTGAAAATTTTTTCTGTTATTTCCTATCACGGTACGCCACTGGTCCTTCGGGTATTTCCGTCAATTCGGTTGCTAACTTTTGGTTGCCAACTTCACACCGGTCCATACATGCCGGTTTTTTCATTCACTTATTTCCCGATTCATGGAATGGTCCCAAACAGTGTTCCTTCACTGGTGCATCATGACCAATCATGAAATGTGTTATAATTCTCTGCTAATTCCAGCACAGTTCCGCTGTACGTTTAAGGAATTGTTCTTTTATGAAGGTTTTCCCATGCATTTGTCTTGGTATGGTGACCAGTAATTTTTATGTTGCTTTCCGATCCAGTTCTTCACAGATCCTCCTACTATTATTTTTGATACACCAAGAATCGGTCCCGTGCTGAGTCCTTTGGCTTTGTCATCTTTTTTATTACCCTGGTGACCTGGTTCCCAGATCCTCTTGACGTTAATCCGTATGGCTGACATTTTAAGTTCTTCGATTAAATCTCAAACTAGTCCAGACGTCACTCTCTGGCTCGAGATTGTCTTTAGTGCCGCCTAACTGACTTACATGATATGGATACCTCTTCTGTTGTTTCCTCTCGCATATAACTTGGCCTGAAATACAGTGGTCAAATTTCCCAGTGCGTAACTATAGCTGTCACCTGGTTCTTAAAAGTATTGAAGGCTTTATAGGATCTACACAATGAGGCATAAGTGGATAGCTTATTTATTGTAGTAGAAGCCAGATATTTTTTTTTCTAGTTCTGTTCTCTAAAGACAAGAATTTACCCTTATGAATTTCATTATCATCTTTCAGTTTTCTTTTTAACTTGTGTTATATTTTTATTTTTCATTATTATGTGCTTTAGAAAATTCAATAATCCACAATCACAGCAAACTCTTGATTCACTGACGTTGATCTATCGTATATTGTTAATAATAAAAAATTGGATTGTAAGAATTAATAAATCCGTTTTAAGAACTTTCGTGAAGCTCTGAAGGGTCTGATAATTCTCGAAGAGATTTTGAAAAGTTTTAAAAGTTATTTAATGACATTAAATTTGAACATGTTCTCTCTTTAAACACTCAATGGGCAGAAAAGTTATTTTCAAGAATCTAAGGGAGAAACAGAAGCTAAAAGTTTTGGTAAAACAAAATTATTAAAGTCGAATTTTAACACCTCTCAATGAATCTACCAAAGTTCATATTCCATTTTTTCAAATATCAAATTATTTTGTCAAATTATTTCAAATAGGAATGTTTTATCAATAATTCTCCATTTTCTAATTTCTATACTTTCTTTTATTGTCAACCAATTCTGAATAGAGTATTCTTCCATTCCAGTGTCTTTCGCAGTTCTAGACCCATCGTTGGGTGTATCATGTTCCTCCCTGTCCAATGGTACAGAGTTTTTTGTCAGTCGATACCTTTTTGTCTGTAATCGACATTGAACGAATATTGTGTAGTCTGTTTCCATGCTTAGCACATCCCTTGACACAACTTTCACTATATTCATGAGCCTTGATCCAGCGTTTAGGCTGCTCATCGTGTTTTCCAGTCTATGGATACGTAGTCTTGCCTCGTCCTGTATTACAAGGAGTAAGAGAGGTAGGTCCAATAGTAGGTAAGCTAAGACATGCAAGTCTTTGTACCTTGGTGCGAAATAAGGCTAGCCGTGTGGCAGAACTTAAAACTGCATACCAGCAAGAGAAGAGAAGAGGTAAGAGAACTGAGAGATATTACAGCAATGAGTCTAGAAAAGGAAGGTTGTTGATAATAGCTTTGTTCCAACTGGAGTTAGAACCGTTTTTGGTATCGTTCGCGCAAGTTTCACGTTCCAACTTATTAAAGTATCGTTCTTGGGACGGTATACAAACTGTACCTTCTGGAAGGGGTGATAAAGTTGATGTGTCCATCCCAAATTCGAGTTTGCGCACTATACGGTACTCGGAACGATTCCAGTACGTTTCATAAATGCCAGTTGGAACAAACCTAATAACTTCTTAGAGTACCGTTAGTATTTGAAAAACTTGTTCGATTATGTAGAATGTGGTAGAAAATATTAATACTACGCATTAATTCAGTTCTACATTCTGGATTATATAAAATTGATACTATATATGAAATGACCCAATTGATACAATCTCATTGAGAGTTAAGCTCGTGTGGCTGGATTTTTATCGATATTAATAAAAAAAGCAGTAACTGAAAACATAAAAGAACGATTTTGAAAAGTAGAACGTGGTTATATTAATGACATGCAATTTCAGTTTTACGCAGCTTTTTTCCATATAAAATCGAATATGAATATTTTGGGTAACTAACAAACGATTGCGTCCGGAAAACTGATGTGCGTTGTTACTTTAATTTGGCGTTAAAACATTTTTTGATCATTGCAACTTCGGTGGATTCGTAATATCATTATTGTCCTTTTTAGTACATATATTTTTGCTATTTGTTTTGTCTCTCTTGTTGAAATGGAAATTAAATCCCATGTTGTTTTAGATTTATTATTTGATGGAGTTATTAAATTTCAAACAGATATTTTTTACTACCTTAGTTATATTTTGAAGCAGTTGACAATGTGTTTTGAGGTAGTTTATTATGTTATTATATTTTTTAGTTGCAATTTGCTTTAGACTATATTTTCATATCATGAGTTAACCGACCTTTATGTTTCTTTTATGAATTTTTGTTGTTTCATAGAGAAGGCGTTTTTGAAACAGGAAATTTTTTTTAATTAAAAATGGGCCTCATCACACAACTCATTAAAACAATTTTTAATCTGTTCTTTTGATATTGTGATGTTGTTATGGAAAGGCCTCTTTAATTGGTGGTCTTTCAGGTCACTCGGATGGTCATCTGACTTTAATAAAACTACGACTTCTTGCACTGGTATAAGTTATGTTTATTACCATATTTAATATTACACACTACAACTAATTGAGATTACTAAACCTATTATAAGTATCTATCATTATAGCATACTTATAGGGGAGACCGAGGAGAGTTGTGACATTTTTTACTTTAATTAACATATCTCAGTCAAGAAACATTTTATATCTATGAGTTGTATGAGTTAATCTAAATCAATCCATACTCTTTAAAAAACAATCATCAAAATCGATTAAGGTATTAAGGTTTCTGAGAATATCTACGAAAATAGTAATTATGCGCCAAGTAGAAAAGTGAGGTATTATTGTCGAGGTCCATTAAAGACCGAGAAGCGAAGCTTCAAGAGACAATAATACACTTTTCTACCGTGGCTCATATAGCATTTTTTGCACTACTTCACTACTGGCATTTTACTTTTTAAATATTAGTTTCTCGACTCCCGTTTCACATGACATGACAGCTATACACAAGTTAACCTCACATTCTATTAAATGGATTGAGATTTAGTTATAATCAAGTAGGCTCTGTATTTTTCTACCTTGGTTAATAATGAACAACTTTACAACCTCAACAAAAGTCAATAAAGTTAGGTTTAGAGGCTAGTAGTGAAAAATAGAAATTACTCCTCGTGTCTCAACTCTCCTCATACCAAGGCAAGTTGTGACAGACACCAAGGTGAGTTATAAATAAATAACACATTTCTTTCGAACGAAGTACTTTAATTATCATTAACATATAATATTCAGTCAAAAATTAAAATTTAATTGGATAAACAATTATGGCACACATAAGCGAGAACACATAAGAAGTAGAAGCAAGAGGACTACGGACTGTAAATGTGGAGACAACGGGTTAGTTGGTGTTATTGCTCAGACCAGATGGTCTGCTGGAAGATGTCATGTTTTGATCTGTTGACATATTTGGAGTTTTTGTTCCTAAATTATATGCTCTGACAGCAATTTCATCGTTTTCAGCTATACCGATAGTTGGATTTGGGATAATAGCTGTTTCCTCTGGGTTTTCCGTTATTTGTGGAACACTTAATGATTGCTCCATATCTGGATTGGGCAAAATACGATCAGTGACTTGACTAGGAAGGAAATGGGCTTCTTCAAAGATATGTGTATTATCAGGCCATGTTCCTGTTGCAGAAAAACCAGCACTGATATTTTTTGCAGTAATCGCCACGTCAAATGCAGATTTTTTGATAGATGGGATATCATAGATGGTCATAACTTTCGCAGCATTTGAGCGCATCCAACTATCACAAGCTGTATTAATAGCTTTTTTTAGAGGCCCAAAGATAGCACGATCCATTGGTTGAAGCTTGTGAGTGCAATGTGGGGGAAATGTAAGCAAAATTATGCCATTTTCTCTGCAGAATTCAATATTTTTCAAAGCCACATGGGAAGCATGATTATCCAGAAGCAACAGAGCTCTTCGCTTTTTTGATGGTCTAACATGAGTTCTGAAATGCTCAAGGAAAAAGTGAAAATCGTCCTCCTGCATCCATCCAGATCCTTTAGCTGTTCCTACTGAACCAACTGGGCCATCACGAATAAAATGTTCTTGGAATCTTTTACGTGGAAATATGAACATAAGTGGTATGTAATTACCTATAGAATTTCCAGCCAAAGCCAGAGTGACTAAGGTACACCTTTCCGCCTATGCCATCGCACTGTCCTGTTTTTTTCCACGTCGCGCGTTTATTCTATCAGGCTTTTGAACAGAAGTTATTACCGTCTCATCGACATTCCAAATATCTTCTGCGTCAAGATTATGTTTACTTAAGACACCTGTGTGATGGTCAAAAAAAGTAGCTACATTCATTTTATTAAAGCTCGTGGCCCTATTATTTAATGTTATATTTTTATTTACGTGATGAACTTGACTCTCGATACCTGTCGGCCTCGTGGGTTTTATTTATGCATTCTTTAACGTTCAATGATTCATTGAAAATAGTTTCGTGGGAATTTATTCCTTATTTTATTTTCACAAAATCTGCCTGATGACACTATTAACTTTCTGCTCCATCTTTATAATATCATGGTGTCAACAAAAATTTCCCAATTTATGCAATCATTATAATACCAATTTTAAAACCAAATAAAAATCGGAACAAAGCCGAATCTTATCGACATGCACTTTGTGTAAACTATTGGAAAAAATAATCAATAATCCGTTCACATGGAAACTGGAAGTGGAAAACGCTTTGATCCCTCAACAAACTGGATTTCGTCCTCTCAAATCTACTACTTACAACTTAATATTTAGAGAGTGAAATCAATCAAGCCCTCTGCACCAGGCAAAAATGTATGGCAGTATACTTCGATATCAATAAAGCATTTGACATGGCTTGGAGATACAAAATAATATCAACACTGGAATCTTGGGGATATTAAGGTAATATTTTAGAACTTTTTACAGAATGAAGTTTTCAAGTCCGTGCAAATGGCACCTTATCCAGTCTCAAATACCAGGAGAACGGAACGCCACAGGGCTGCATTATTAGTCTTAATAGTGATTAATGACGTGCTACAAAGTCTTAAGAAACCTGTACAAGCCAAACTGAATGCAGACGACCTGATTATGTTTATTAAAGGCAAAAATCTCAATAATAAGGCTGGAATGATGCAAGATGAACTTTACAAACTAGATAGTTGGTCCAAAGTTAGTGGTTTCAATTTTTCTGCTGAGAAGAAACCACATACATTATTTTTTCCAAAAAGCCACACAAGACCAAGCAGCTTGATTTGAAACTAAATGGCAAGAATCTTAACAACAGCCACGAAATCAAATATCTTGGGTTATTTTTCGATGAAGCTTCAAATTGGAAATGTCACATTAAGCGGTTAGCTCAAACATGTCAACGAGATCTTAATCTACTCAGATGTCTTGCAAACAAAACATGGGGTACTGATGGTACTAACACTATACAGAACACTCATTCGTTCTAAAATGGATTATGGATGCTTGGCCTACTGTTCAGCTTCCAAGACAACATAACAATGCTCTCCGTATAATCTCTGGGGCATATAGAACCACTCCTGTAGAAAACATTCAATGGGAATTGGGCGAACCTTCACTTCATGAAAGACGACGATTCATGGGTCTTGCCTACGCTTCCAAAAACAAACACAATATAGTAGATATTTCCTCACCACTGATTCATTACAAAACCCACCAACCTTTCAATTCAAGAGTTCAGCATATTTTAAGATCCATAAACATACCATACATCTCCCGGTCACAAAATCAACATAGCTTCACTCCTCCATGGCTTATACCACTTCCGGAACTTAACCTCCATTTATTAACCTACGATAAAACGGAAACCAATCCAAAAATTATTATTAACACAGAACTATTACTCACTATCCTGACGCATCGAAGTTGCTGTGGAGTTGGATCTGCCATTTTTGCATCAAACATGTCCTTAAAATATAAATTATTACCAGAATCAACTGTTCAGACAGGAGAGCTTTATGAACACTAAGTTTCATCAAAACTGAGTCTAAAAGTAATTTTTTGATAATTATTGATACCCTAAACTCATTACACATGATATCTAAACTGAATAGTCATCATCATATTGTCAATATGATGAAAACAGAATTATATGAATTAAAGAATAAAATTATTGTATTCCTATGGGTTTCCTTCACATGTAGGATTGGTAGGTAACGAAGAAGCCAATTTATTGAGAAGCAGGAAATGATAATAGATTAACTCCACTTTTTAATTCATTACCAAAAGACTTGAAAATCGTCTACAAACAAAAATTTCTGAAAAATTGGAGTGATAGTCTAAAGCAATCTCAGCCTCGAGAGATCAAATCTTTGTTAGGATCATGGCAAAATCATGCCCCCAATCGGTTCACGGAAGTTGTAATGTCCAGAATACGACTAGGAGATAGAAATCTCAGCCATAAATACCTACTGTCAAAGGAGTATCAACCATATTGTGAAGTATGTGAACTCCCCAACTATAAAACATATTTTGATTGAGTGTCTGCAAGGTTACAGCATCGCCTACCGAACAATTTAAGTGCAGTGTTCAAGGAGTGCAATGTCCAAAATTTAGTAGAGTTTTAAAAAGATTCCAAACTTCTATATCAAATATATTTATTGTACTTTATATCTTGTTCAACTAATACTATGTACAAAGTAATAATTCGTTGTTCCACCGCTAATAACCAATGTGTTTAATGCGGAAAAAAATAAAAAAATATCTCCAAATTATAAATCCATCCAAAGTATTACGCTGTATTTTCAGCCCCTGTTAAATCACGAAAGTAGGTTATCGAATAGCACGTGTTCGTTAGGGCTGTCAAATAATTTCAGCTCACTTTGATGTACCCCTATAAACCTCTTATCTCCGTGAAAATATTTTTATTTTTTTTCAGCAATCTGTTAAACTGTCAGTTTACTGTTCTCTTATATCTATGCTAATTTTCCGCCCTATTTGAATTGTATAGTGATGGCGACAGTTATCGAAAAAACGGATAAGTTGCTGTCGTCAGGATATTAATAAAATCAGCGTGAAATAACTAAGTAAGTCGTAATAAAATTGAAACTCCAGGTAAAAGCTTCCTCGTTTAATCTCAATTCAGTCATGTTTTGATGAAAGTAATTTTGCTTGTTATGTTCACATTTCATTTTAACAAAAAAGTTCCGCTAAATAAAATGATAAATGTTATTTCTTGAAAACCATTCAGATTTTGTCTGTATTGGAAAGTGAAATATCACGCAAGCGTTATATTTTATTCAGAGTCAATTTGTGAATGCAAAGTTTTATAAGCTTTAACTTTGTATTATCTTTTTCGTATACTGCGGAGCTGTAAAATTTGATAAAAAGTAGAGGTATACCGGAATGAGGAATTCGATTTAAAAAATATTGGACAATTAAATAAGAATTAATATTAATATATCTGAAGAAATATACAGAATTCAATAGAAAATTGATTCCATTCGTTCCTAGAAGATTTTTAATTATTTTTATCGCCTATCGATTGGTGTCTATTTTAGCTGAGACTAGTTATTTCAAACTTCATACTCGCCAAACGTGACAGTGGATGTTCGCCAGATGTTGGTCTTTCACAGAAAATAACAAGTCTGTCGCTGAAACTTCCTTCGGAAGTGACATTTCATAGCATTAAAACTTAAAAACCCCTAATCCTTTAAGTACTTTTTTCAAGTACACTTTGATATAAGTTTCGTCGTTCCTTACAAATTATTTATAGCTGGCCAGTGCCAAAAAAAATTAGTGGAAAATATTACAAATTAATGAATTAATTAGTGGAAAATTAAGGATAGAGCAAAGATATGAAATTAAGTTTCGTGTTTGATTGTTAAATTCCAGCCAAAAATAATTTAAATGCATTCAAAATGTTGGTTATCCACCACTCTCCTGCCCTTTCCCATTTGCTAACTGCTATTGAAAAGAGCTGGAAAATCAAAGAGTTAAGTTGTATTTCAAAGTGTAAGTATATCAAAATAAGTAGGTAGCTCCAGATTAAAAAGTACATGATTCAATTCTACCTAAAACAACTAGCTTAAATATTGGTTTGATAAGGATTGCCAATTTTTTTTTTATTTCAATATCTGCCTTGTCAGCTTCTTTCGCTACATGTTCATCACGTTTCAAATTGAATTTTTATAGAGAATTGGCTTTCAAAAAAGACCTTGGTATTGCAAAGTGTATGCTAGAAAGAACTGATATAGTGAGCTGAATTGGTAGTAATTCGGCCACTTGAAAATATGAACGTAAAATCTCAAATAACAATGAAAGTTGTCTAGTTGTTTTAGAAGATAGGTGCCTGAAAGGAAGCACTTTTATATTATTTTTCTTGTTAACCTTCATAAACCCGAGCTGTACCCCAAACATGAATTTTTGGTTGCTTTTTATTGTACGACATAGGACTTTTGAGAAGGCTAGTGAACTCGTAAAACGTGTAACCGTTACGAAAAAGGTCCGTCACGCAACAGTGTTGCCATATTTCTGAAAAGGCTAGTGAATTCGTGAAACGTGTAATGTTACATAAAAGCGTTCGTCACTCAATAGTGTTGCCAGATTTCTGAATAATCCACGAATCCAATGATTCAAGCGAATGTGCGCAATCTCTCTTGCCGCACTGAGCTCGCACACTGTAGGTGTGAAAAATTGTCAAAAATGGTCAAAAATTGTGAAAATTTTGTAAAAATGATCAAAAATTGTCAAAATTTTGAAAAAATGGTTAATAATTGCCAAATATTTTCAAAAATTGTCAAAAATTGTCAAAAATGGTCAATAATTGTCAAAAATTGTCAAAAATTGTTTAAAATGTTTAAAATTTTTGAAAAATTGTCAAAAAGGGGTCAATAATTGTCAAAGACGGTCAATAATTGTCAAAACTAATCAAAATTCGTCAAAAATTGTCAAAAATGATCATTAATTGTTCAAATTTTTGAAAAATTGTCAAAAAATGGTCAATAATTGTAAAAGACGGTCAATAATTGTCAACAATAGTTAAAAATGGTCAATAATTGTTAAAATTTTTGAAAAATTTCAAATATGGTCAAAAATTTGAAAAAATCGTCAAAAATTGTCAAAAACTGTCAAAATTTTGAAAAAATGGTAAATAATTGCCAAATATTTTCAAAAATTTGGAAAAATGGTCAATAATTATTAAAATTTTTGAAAAATGGTCAAAATTTTGAAAAATGGTCAATAACTATAAAAACTGTCAAAATTGGTCAATAATTGTTGAAAATTCTCAAATTTTTTGAAAAATTGTCAAAAATGGTCAATAATTGTCAGAACCTGTCAAAAATGCTCAATAATTGTCAAAAATGGTCAATAAATGTTAAAATTTGGAAAAATGGTCAAACTTTTGTAAAAATTGTCAAAAATGATCAATAATTGTCAAAACTGTCGAAATCGGTCAATCATTCTCAAAGACGGTCAATAATTGTCAAAATTCGTCAAAAACTGTAAAAAATTGTCAAAATTCGTCAAAAACTGTCAAAAACTGTCAAAAATTGTCAAAATTTATGAAAAATGGTGGAAAATTCACGAAAAATGGTCATTCTATTGTGCATGAGAAGCAAGCTTTTTATTGTAACTAACTAAAGAGTTTTGTTGCTTGGGGTTCAGCTGCACCCCGCTCGGTATGTAATGACAGGTATAAATTTTGCCTACGTTAAAAACCAACCGGGGTACAAATAAACTCCAAATTGTTCAAACGACAAGGATTCAGGTTAGAATGATAGAAGGTTAGAAGCTCTGCAATCGGTAAGATCGCCGTATATGTAGAAGCTTCCTATCTACATATAATTTAAGTGTGTTTAGTAACGTTTACAGTGATTGTCGAGTACGCGTTTATAGAAATGAGTGAACCATGGAAGTTACGAAGAACTATCGGCGATATTAGAAACGGACGATTACGACACTTATTTTAATGATTTAGTAGGAATGGAGAACTATCGATAGTCCTGAATATCGATATTTATCGATAGTGCTATTTTTACTATCGCTTATTGATAATTTTCGATAGTTTTACAATCGTTAACATCATTGTACGATTTTTGTCAAAACGTTAAAAATATACATGTATATATTTATTTCAAAACAACGTATCAACTTTGTCAAAAATTGTCAGGAATTTTGAAAAATTACCAAAAATGGTCAATAACAATTGTCAAAAACTGTAAAAAATGGTCATTAATTGTCAAAAACTCAGAAATGGTCGATAATTTTGAAAAATGGTCAAAAATTTTGAAAAATTGTCAAAAATGGTCAATAATTGTTAATAATTGTCAAAAGCTCTCAGAAATCGTCAAAAACTTTGAAAAATTGTCAAAAATGGTCAATAATTGTCAGAAACTGTCAAAAATAGTCTGTAATTGTTAAAATTTTGAAAAATGGTCAATAACTGTCAAAATTTTGAAAAATTGTTAAAAATGGTCAATAACTGTCAAAAATGGTCAATGATTGTCAAAAACTGTCAAAAATGGTCAATAATTGTCAAAAATTATCAAAAATTGTTAAAAATGGTCAATAATTGTCAAAAACTATCAAAAATGGTAAATAATTGTCAGAAATTTCAAAAATGGACGATAATTTTGAAAAATGGTCAAAAAGGTCAATAATTGTCAAAATTTTGAAAAATCGTCAATAATTTTGAAAAATGGTCAAAAAAGGTCAATAATTGTCAAAAACTGTCAAAAATAGTCAATAATTGTAAGAAATTGTCAGAAATCGATAAAAAGGTGGCGGATTTTTAGTACTTTTAATAGCAATTTTCTGTTCCAAAAGTGAATTTTTTCCTTTTAAAATGTTCTATAAGCAATGGGGGGCTTTCTAATAAGAAAAAAAAAGCGTTACAAAGTTCAGAGGGTCGCGAACCTTACCGAATCCGTCTTAGATTCTGACAGTTTAAAATAATGATTGTACTCACACTCTCTTTCTCTCCCGTCTTTTTCTCTTTCTCTTCCTTCTCTATCGCTCTCCCATCTCTCTCTCTTTTCCATATCTTCCTCTGCCATCTCTCTCCCTGTCTCTCATCCTCCTTTCTCTCTTCCATCTCTCTCTTTCCTATCTCCCTCTCTCTCCCCATCTCTCTCTTTCCCATTTCTCTCCCTCTTTCTTCCATCACTCTCTCTCTCTCTCATCTTAGTTTCTGTCTCTCCCATCTTTCTCTCTCTCCCATCTCTCTCTCCCATCTCTCTCTTTCTCTCTCTCTCATCTTTCTCTCTGTCCCATTTTTTGATCGCATTTTTATTCCATATCAGCTTTCAAAATATATTTATGTTCTTCACCTAAACATCTCAACTATCGATAGTACCGAAAACTATCGATTTTTTTCGATAGTCAAAAATATCGATGGTTATCGATAAACCATCGATAGTTCTCCATTCCTATGATTCAGCACTAGAAGTGCAAGTGCAAGAGATATTGAGGAGACTGACATAGTGACTGAAACTGATGAGATATATGACGTTTTACAAATTAGTGATAGGGAAAATGAGTCGACAGATTCTGTAGATGAAGTAGGCCCGTCAGCAAACTTTTATTTCGATCATCATCAACTTATTCGTCTAAAGACGGTAGTGTGTGGGCAAAGGTTCCTTTCACTACGAAGATCAAGAAACGAAAATGTAATATTCAAAAGGTTTCACCAGGTTTGACTAGATATAGTTCCCAATTTTGCACCATAAAAGAAGCTTTTGAACAATTTTTTTTCACAAGATATTATGGATGTGATTTTATCGGAGACGAATAGAAAAGCCGAATCATACTATGCGATAAATGAGAAAGCATTTTCTCCTTTTGTGCAAAAAGAACTGGAAGCATTTATTGGTTTGCTTATTATTTTTGGAGCCTGGCACGCTGCTAAAGAGCCAATATGTGTACTATGGAGCCAATATCCAACTTTATGTCGGCCTCTAGTATCATCTGCCCTTGCCTCGCAACAGATTCCAACAGATTATGTGCAATTTTGAAACAAGAGAAGAAAGAAAACGCACTGATAAATTTGCCCCAATCACAGATATTTTTGATGGTTTTGTAACAAATTGCAAGAAATCTTTTAATCAATCTGAACACTTGTGCGTGGATGAGCAGTTAGTCCCATTCCGAGGCAAAGCTCCTTTCCGGGTTTACATGAAGAGTAAGCCGGACAAGTACGGCTTAAAAATTTGCGAATATGCAACCTTATTTAGGTAAGTTTTTTCATGAAAGAAATGTAGATTTTTATTACAGAATAATAATTTAAGGCAAAGTAGGAAACAAACCAGAGAAAGGCCGAGGAGAAAGGGTAGTGATGGACCTGGTAAACCATTTATCTTCTTGATATGGAATAACTACTGATAACTTTTTTACCAATATTGAGTTAGCTAATAAGCTTTTAGATAAAAACCTTACCTTGTGTGGTACACTGCGAAAAAATAAACCTTATATTCCAAAAGAACTACTTCCAGCAAGATATAAGAAGGACTTTTCAAGCATGTTTGCTTTTATGGAAAATAAAACATTAGTTTCCTACGTCCCCAAAAAAAAAATGCGGCAGTTATTCTTTTATCGACAGAACATAACGATGACAAAATAAGTGGAGAAAAAACTGATTACAAACCGGACATTATCTTACAATATAATAAAACAAAGGGTGCAGTGGAGACAACAGATAAATTAGCGAAGGAATTCACGAGACAAAGAAAAAGTAATCGGCGGCCGATGGCAATATTTTTTCATCTGCTGGACATTGGTGGCATCAACGGCTATAAACTTTGGATGTTGAAAAATCCAGATTGGAAAAAAATCGCTTGGATAGGAGAAGAATGTTTTTGCTGGAGTTGGGCCAAGAATTAATTAGGAAAAACATAATTCGTACATACCAAAATAACAATCGTTACATTCCAGATTGAAACAATCCATGTTAACCATTTTGCCAGAATTAAACGTAAGGACAACCTAAATATTGGCAGAAAGCAGCGATGTTTCTTATGCGACAGAAGTAAAGGCAGGAAATCTCGAAAGTTTTGTATTCGGTGCAATCAGTTCGTATGTGCAGAACATTCAAATTCAAAAAATATAACAGTTTGTAACAAGTGTGATAATTAAATCATTATTTAAAATGTCACTAAAATGCTTGTTCTTTTTTCATAATTATTTTTGTTTGTTTACTTATTTATCAATGCTGACAACTTTTTTATGTAAAAATATATTTTTTTATAAGCAGAATGTGTTTTATTTTTAATATTCCCTAATTATAACATTAAAAAAATAATAATAAGCCAAAAAAATGTTGGGTACATTTGGACCCCACTCGGTATTTAATAGTCAATAGTTTTTGACCACGTGTTTATGGAGGTTCTTTTATGAATTTCAAGTACTAAACAAAATATTTTATCATTATTAACCTCTATATAGATATTTGTATCTGTAAATGTACCTAGTTTTTGTTAAATTCATCTTTGTATTGTAACTTCAAATATCCAAACCAGAAAAACGTACTCCCAAATCGCCTTAATCATCACAACGAATAGTCTCACTTTCTTAAACCGAGACTACAAAGAAAACTCGAGTACATGAACGAAAAGTAGCGAGATAATTGTCTTCACTACAGAAATATGCGAATCATGTACTTATTCAATACTCGTTTAATGTGCACTAAGAAAATTAACAATTCAGAGTTATTGCGGGAAACAAGTTGAACAAAAAAAAGATTACACAGACCACGCTCTTTGAAAATTAGCAACTCATTTTGTAAACAAGTTTGGATACTAAAGTTTCAATACTAGAAGCAATTTATCACGTCATCAAATTCTTAGGAGAAATTATCTATTGTTTAGGAAAGCGTTATTTAAATTGAGTTGGAAACTTCGTGCGGCTGAGTGAAAAAATAGTTAGTCAAAATGTCGGGACCACCGAGTTCTACCACAAGACAGGTAGCGATAATCCTACCGTCGAGTTGTACAACCGATTTTCTAGAGATGATTAATGGTGAAGAACTGTACAGATTGGTACAGCGATAGAACGGGTGTTGTGAAGCTAAACCAGGAAGACACGAAAAGCCCGAGAGACAGAGGTGTAGCTGGCCACCAGCATCCGAGAAAGACATAAAACTGTTTATATTCCGACGTACCATAATGACATTATTATAGATTTCATTTTTAGGAATTTTTTGAACTGAGTACTATAATTATTTCATGCAGAGAAGACAATCGGTGAAACATCTCCTAATTGGTTTTGCTCCAATAATGGATACTGCAATTATTTTTCTATTTTTGCATGAATTTTCCATATTATATCATTTAGCAATTGTGTCACTTTTCCACCCAACATGAGTTTAACAGTATGAATATGTAATCCGGAATCAGTCTACAATGAAGATCTTCGAAAATAGTGACTCGTATATTTGGCAGAATAATATAACTTTAAAAAAGGAGTAATTGTCTTGCACATGTCTTCAAAAATATGATTCCCACTGGCTGCTTCGTATATTTGTTGTTTCTAAAGGAAATAAATTATAGTTCAAAAAAACTAAAAAAAAACGCTTTAGAGTTGATCGAACTAAAAAGTTAAAAATAATTTTTAATTTAAGAATAAAATGATTAACGAGAAAATGAATGTCATTGTGGTAATAGCGTGGGGTGCTTTGTACTACATTTATACACTAACTCTGAATTTCGAAATAGAACTAGTAAGAAATTGTAATAATTTATATTGAGCATCCCACGCTATTACCACAATGACATTAATTTTCTCGTTAATCATTTTATTCTTAAATTAAGAATTATTTTTAACTTTTTAGTTCGATTACCTATAAAGCGACTTTTTTTAGTTTTTTTTAACTATAATTTATTTTTCACTTTTTAGTACTATATAAAAAACTTTCGGATTAATCTGAGCGTTTAAAGTGGGTAAAAATCGAGTTTAAAGGTTGCATTATAAATGAAACACCCTATATTTTACTACCATATTGTATTGTCATCGGTGCTTGCCGTGTGCGCAAAATTTCGAATTATTCTGAGCGTTTAAAGTGACTAAAAATCGAGTTTAAAGATTGCTTTATAAATTAAACACCCTATATATTTTTCAACACGCACAAATTTTTTTTTTTAGCCGTGAACGGGATTAGAACCCACAACCGGTGAATCCAACGTCATCGAAGACGCGCGCCTTAACCAGCTCGGCCAACGAACGTACTGAAATTGTTTGGATATACTAACAGTTATAATACAAGCCAATTGCTAGGAGAGTTACAAACAAGCTCACAAACTCACATACAGGTGAAGCTAATATAAGCGTGTTAAAAAAACGAGAAGTTTCGGCATCACTGGGTCTCATTGATGCATAGGCTTGCACCAATTGTACCATACTTAGTCCTTCGAAATCACCAAGCGTTACGTTAAGAATTCTGGAGAAACATTTGTTTTTGTACTAAGCATTAAAATCATCGTGCATATATTTCCCAAAAAATAATAAGAATGTGATTGAGATGAACGATACGATGCATCTTATCATTCTAGAAAACGTAAGGTTTCTCAAACAATATTGAATCAAACGTCAAATTCAGGAGTAGCTTTATCTAAAGAATACAATGCTGCTTTTTTTTTAAAAGTAACAAACAATGGCAGAATTGATAACGCTGTTATCATTACCCGTGTACTGCCATCAGAATGTGAATTCCACTGCAGTGTACGGTGCGCTGGAATTCTAGACAATGTATGTATATATGTATATTGGGGTCACATTTACTGAAATAATGAAAGATTTATTGTACCCCCTTACTTCTACTTAGTTTCCGAGGAAAGTCTCAGAGACTAGTAGCTCCTTTAGTCCTATTTCCCGGAGGAACTGTAGGATATCTGCAGGCTTCAACTTAGGTAAATATCCGTCTTCTATCCAGTAACCTCCTAGGATTCTGAATTACTGTGCAATTCGCAAGTATGTGGATTGTGGATGTCCATGTCACGGAATCTACATTCTTCTTCCTCCACTATTTTGAGCTTTTTCAGGTGCCCATTCGGGCGACAATGTCCCGTTAGGATCCCTGTTAGAAACTCCTAGTGCAGTTTTACTTTGACTTCTTCATTCATTTGATCTCAACAGGTTGTAGTCACCAAGAAGAATCTTTGATTGTCTAAGCCCTACTAGATCTTTCCAATGGTCAGATCTCTTTTTTTTTCGGCTCTGCCTATTTCTTCCAATAATACCACGGAGCTGATACCGCAATAGGTTCCAGACCCCAAAAGGGTGTTTCAGTCACCCTCTTTGCTAGTTCATCTGCTACTTAATTTCCTTCTATTCCAGTGTGTCCTGGAATCCACAGTGAGGTAACTATATTGTTCTCGCCTAATTCATTGAGTTTGCCCAGGCATTCCCACGCCATTTTGGAACTGATTACCCAAGAGCTCAGTGCTTTAATGGCTGCTTGATTATCCGACATTATGATAATATATTGTCAAAAGCTCCTTCTATATCCAAAAATGCGCATACCACTCTAGAGCTTATAGAGTCTAGAGCACCTCAGATATCCTCCATCAGTTGTACCAGTGCGTTCTGACATTTTAAACAAAGTTATCCTTTCCCTGACCATCCAAAAATGTCTTCATCTTCTTCAGACACAATCTAGAACCCAGGAAACTGCCAATGAACACGAATCAACATTAAAAAATTACTCTTAAATGAAACCAAACTTTTTCAAGTATCAATTTTCAAAAGTTAACTTCAAGCTTTAAAATTCCCACCACTTTGAAATTTCACTTGAACTTTACAAAGTACAAAAAGTAATTAAATCGACTGAATGCATTGCACGTTCTAATTGTTACTTAAAAAAAAGCAGCTTCAACGTGTAAATAACGACTCTAAAACTACAACAATACCTTCGGTCGGAGCAATTCATTTCTGCAATGTACAATAGCATTTTATTCTCTGAATTCACAGCCAACTATTCACTACCCAAATTCGAATTCAGCTAGTTTCCATTTTGATTATTTTTCATAAAAATCTTCTACTAGGAAGGAAGTAATATAATAATGTTATGTAACGCTATTTTCCGTTGTATTTGGGAAGGAATCGAAATATATACCTACAAACATGAATTTACTAACTAGTGTTTATACAGTAAAAATCTCGAAAGAATATTGTGGAGCATAATTCATGCTTGGAAAACCGCAACTTTGTGAGGACATAGGAGACTTTCAGGATGTAAGAAGGTTAATACATTTGCTAGCAGAGGAATATCTGAGTCTAATATTTTGCTAGGATCTGCAGTGCGGATATCAAAAACACCATTGGCTAAAGAATTTGTGACTGGGTCAAAAAACTGGTTAAAAATATTTAGAAAGAAACAAATGGAAAAAGTAGGCATCAAAATGGTGTACATGGTAGTTCAGGATCACCAGAAAAGAGTCGGCGTGCTTAGAAAATGAAAATTGCAAATTGTGCGATAATGAAGCTGGAACAAATTAGCAAAAGATAACGATTATTCGAAAAAGACAAAATGGACCCAAAAGAATTTAGTCCATTCCACAGAAAGACCTGCAAAAAATGAAGCAAAGCTGTTGAGTGGTGAGTTGAGTGGAATATTATCTTTAGGATTAGATGAATTTAGGAGCCTAAGCGAGCCCCAAAGATCAAAGAATTCTAGATCTAGATTTGGTTATACTCAGTTGGTTTTGTATTCAAAATCAATTTGGAGAAAATCGATTTTTGAAATACTATACAACATAAGAAGTGATTTTGAGATCATTAAAAGCAAAGAGTCAATAATAATTATACTTTGTTCAGTTTTAATTTACGCCGGCTATTAACAAAAGCACATCTGCAGTCATATTGAGCAGGGTAGCATTTAGTTTGACGGTCTTGCAAATAAAGTATGTGCAACACAAAATCCTATTCAAGCGTCAGTAAATGATTAGTTGTTGTCATTAAATGATAATTTCACAAATAATGTATGTAGTCAGGGCCGGATCTACGCATGGGCTTAATGGGCTCCAGCTCAGGGCACCCGGGTTTCAGGGGCGTCGAATAATAAAATAATAATCCAGTAAAGAAAATACAAATCAAAAATATGTATTTAATTTTCCAGCATAATCCTTTTTTTTTGGAAAATGGCAAATATTTCAATTATTTCGTGGGTCCCCCGGATATCGTTAGCCCAGGGTCCCCAAAGGTCGCGGTCCGGCCCTGAATGTAATTAAACACTATTTCTTAAACAATTCCTATTCTTCATTCATAATTACATTCATATTACCTACTCATTAGATTATTTTGTTGCTTCGTTTTGTTCAGTCTGCATAACCAGGATTAATCCCCTATGAATGTAGGCATTCGAACCAGCGCTCGCTCTATCCATAAATCAAGATAGAGCGGGATTGTCTTTCGGTGCTCTTTGGTCGACGCTAAATTGTGTTTTAGTTTTTTTTTTATATGGCGAATAGATAATTATTTTTGGCATTTGGCGCCCCTTGATACATGGCGCCTAGAGCAGCCGCACCACTCGGTCTACCCCAGGACTGCTGCTGATTTTAATCGCCATATGTTTATTCAATGGAGCCGGATACAGAAGATGAAAGATGAAAATGTATTACCTAGAGATATGTAATACTAGGATGAAAAGTAAAGAGTTGCTTCAATGTTTATTATGGATTATAACCATGTTCTGTAACTATACATTGTCACTTCTTTGAAATACAGACACTTGCAATAGATTGAGTTAATAAAAGGTTCGAAACGTCGGCTACTTATTATTAGGAGAAGAAATATTTCTCTGAACATTAACAGTCACTATTATAGAAAGTCATGCAATGTCTAAATATTGGCCCAATCATCAATAGAAACGCAAAACGTCTACCGATAGAAGTGTTGTCACGTGAGGATACTGTTTTGACAGCTCATGAATGACATTGGAATAGAGTATAGTGCAATATTATCAATTTATAAAATATTGAAAAAAAGTATGATTATCGATAAAAAGTGTGTTATCCAGGAAAAGGATATTTATTAACAATTTTCATAAAAGCCATTTTCCGATTCTTTTCATTTTTTTAGAAGCGTATCAAATACAAACATTTTATTGACAGAATTGAAGGCTATTACGTGAAAAACATGAAATAACAATTCATCGTGTCAATATACTAATAATAACCGTCAGTTCGGTACACCATACTTTATTTCGAACAACACTAGAATAAAACGAATATTTTTCCGTGCTTTACATATTACACCCAAAGGCTGTATAATTCCCCGGGCTGGCACATACTGCAAATCCCTCGTTTCAACTCTTCTCTATTTTTTTTAACAGGACATTTAATGGAAATCGGGATCAAAGCTTTGGCAACATATTGCACGATACCTAGATTGTTGCATACCATTAAGATATTTTGGATGAGATTATTTCTACTTTGATTTATCGTTTACGTCACAAATGAATTTTTAAATATTATAATATGATGATGAAAGAAAAACTGCAAGATGTAACTTTTTGGCGCTTTAAGAATGACGAGTTGGAAAAAAATTTTCTTTTTGAAAAGTCTTCGAAATAAGGTTTTTTTGAGAAGTGAGGAAAAGCGTCAATTTAGCGACGTTTTAAGATTTTTGACTGGGAACGATCTGAATGTTTCTGCTTGATTTAGGTCGCTTACGTACCGAAATATTAAACATTTTCGCATTTCAATTCATAATTCTCAGTTCTCCTCCCGTTGCATCTTTGTAAATGACTGTGAATTTTTCAAAAATTAATATTCTCTTGGTCTCGTGGGGTGCATGTGTTTTGTCGCTATTTTATAATGTTTTTATTTTTGAAATTGTCAAAATTTTGAAAAAATGGTTAATAATTGCCAAATATGTTAAAATTGACAAAAAATTTTAAATATGGTCAAAAATTTGGGAAAATGATCAAAAATTGTCAAAAACTGTCAAAATTTTGAAACAATGGTTAATAATTGCCAAATATTTTCAAAAAATGTGAAAAATTGTCAAAAATTGTCAAAAATTGTCAAAAATTGTCAAAAATTGTCAAAAATTGTCAAAAATTGTCAAAAATTGTCAAAAATTGTCAAAAATTGTCAAAAATTGTCAAAAATTGTCAAAAATTGTCAAAAATAGTCAATAATTGTCAAAAATTTTGAAAAATGTTTAAAATTTTTGAAAAATTGCCAATAATTGTCAAAGACGGTCAATAATTGTTGAAACCAATCAAAATTCGTCAAAAATTGTCAAAAATGGTCCAAAAGGATCAATAATTGTTGAAATTTTGAAAAATGGTCAAAAATTGGAAAAAAAAATTGGAAAAAATGGTCAATAATTGCCAAATATGTTAAAATTTTTGAAAAATTGTCAAAAATGGTCAATAATTGTCAAAATTCGTCAAAAACTGTCAAAAATGGTCAATAGTTGCTACAAATTTTTGAAAAATTGTCAAAAATTTTCAAATATGGTCAAAAATTGTCAAGAATTTGGAAAAATCGTCAAAAATTGTCAAAATTTTGGAAAAATGGTTAATAATTGCCAAATATTTTCAAAAAATGTGAAAATTTGTCAAAAATTGTCAAAAATTTTGAAAAATGTTTAAAATTTTTGAAAAATTGTCAATAATTGTCAAAGACGGTCAATAATTGTTGAAACCAATCAAAATTCGTCAAAAATTGTCAAAAATGGTCAAAAAGGATCAATAATTGTTGAAAATTTGAAAAATGGTCAAAAATTGTAAAAAAAATTTTGAAAAAATGGTCAATAATTGCCCAATATGTTGCAATTTTTGAAAAATTGTCAAAAATGGTCAATAATTGTCAAAATTCGTCAAAAACTGTCAAAAATGGTCAATAGTTGCTACAAATTTTTGAAAAATTGTCAAAAATTTTCAAATATGGTCAAAAATTGTCAAGAATTTGGAAAAATCGTCAAAAATTGTCAAAATTTTGGAAAAATGGTTAATAATTGCCAAATATTTTCAAGAATTGTCAAACATTTGGAAAAATGGTCAATAATTTTCAAATTTTTTCGAAAAATTGTCAAAATTTTGAAAATATGGTCAATAATCATAAAAAACTGTCAAAAATTGTCAATAATTATTAAAAATTGTCAAAAATGATCAACAATTGTCAGAACCTGACAAAAATGTTCAAAAATTGTCAAAAATGGTCAATAATTGTTAAAATTTGGAAAAATGGTCAAAATTTTTGAAAAAGTGTCAAAAATGATCAATAATTGTCAAAAATGATCAATAATTGTCAAAACTGTCAAAATTGGTCAATAATTGTCAAAAAAGGGTCAATAATTATTAAAATTTGAAAAAATTGTCAAAGTTTTGAAAAAATTGTCAATAATTGTCAAAGACGGTCAATAATTGTCAAAATTCGTCAAAAACTGTCAAAAATAGTCAAAGGTTTGTCAAAATTTTTGAAAAATTCACGAAAAATGGTCATTCTATTGTGCATAAGAAGCAAGCTTCTGTCGGCGGTTCGACGACCGCTCACCTTTTTTTTTTGTTTAAAGAACTTTTAGTAGTGTAAATATTCGATATTTTAATCGAACAAGCAACATAACAGATGAAGGTTTTTTAATATCTGCCATTATTGGCCGTCAGCTGCTTTTTATGTAAAGCAGATGACGTCAAATCGACAAGTTGGCAATGTCGGTCTGCTAAACCTGACTACATTCTCCATTGATCTACCATTCAATAAGAATTTAAAAAAAAATGCTGTAGCTAATATTCCAAAACATTGCAAACTCTTTTCCCCACTTCTCAAAGAAAATCACCCAATTTCCAAGATTTTTCAAAAATAAAAAAGTTGTCCGCCTTATCATTCTTAAGCCACACAGCCATACACCATGCTTGTTTGATCACATGGGATCTGGGTCAATAGCCTAAATTTCTTAGTTACATGTTTTGAAAAAAAATTAACTTCGTTCTGTTGAAAACCCTGTATTTGGAACATTAGACGAAATATTGGGGCTTTAGGACGGTAGAGAAAATAGATAAATTCAAGTTTTAAAATCCAATAATATCCAACACCAAAAGTTTTAAATCAACTAATTATGACTATTAACAAAAATGTTAACACGGGTTTCTTATTAAAAATGAATTAACAAATTATCACAAGCAACTTATTAGGCCAACATAATCCTTTTAGATAATGTCGGTCATAAATACCATTCACTCTAATAATTAACTATGAAAATTGCGTCAAAATTGTATTTATTATTATGTACAGTCATAAATTCTCTAGAACAAACGAAATATTTTGATTAGTCGAATAGAAGTAATCAAATATTTACACAATCTCGAGCATTCATCGGGAAAACATAATACTAATACCTAAAGTCCTTAATGAACTGTTTGTTTAATCTTACAAATTTTCGTTAAAAAAAACGTTAATTATGTAGATAAAAGTGTACACAATGCATGTACATGACTAAGGATAATAAAAGTAATTCTGCTTGGAAAAAATATTACAGGAAATTTGTTAACTAATACTTAGCAGCATGTGAAATTTTTTTGGCTTTAATGTGTTTTTTGGTAAAATATGTTTCAATTAAATTTAACAGTATCGAGCGTGACTAAATTATAGAAACGCGCAATGTTCAAGCGATATAAAAACATATAATTAAAAAGATACTCAACATGAATCCACTTTTGATCCATCATTAGTGTAGGTACATTTTTGATTGATTTACTTTGTAACTTTTGGTGTTAATAATAAATAATACTTTGAGAAACTAAAAGACACTATCATTCATTTTTGTATTATGTCTTTGAACGAATTTAAATTCAGTAGTATTCATACTTAGAAAAATACTGGACGTGAGATGAAATTTAACCCCAGAGCTGCACAAGTGCTAAACGCTATCGCTCTCGCCAATGGCCCAATATGGTTTTATCTAAGTATGAGTTATAAAATGGAGACTGCTAAGATCATAATAAATTAATAGTTAATCCTGCTAATTCTGGTCAGAGTATTAGAGTGAGCTTAGTAATTATTACATTGTTATCGGTCCTTGATACGTGTGCAAAGTTTCAATTCAATCGCTAATCAGTTATAAATATATAGGTGAAAGTTATAAAAGCATGATTAAATTGAAGGTTTTCTTTATTGAATTGTACATAAAGGACTATAAACTGGAAATGGGGATGAAAACAATACTAATAAATCTTAAAACTCCAAGAAATTAAAAAACTTCAAATGGCTAACATCAACTACAGCCTTCTTACACCAAAATTACCCTATTTGTACAACGTAGCATCGAACTAATACGATTTATAGGAATTTCTTGAGAAGTTGCAGTGAATTCCGAATTCGTACTAGAAGAGCCGACCGGGTGAAGCGGGTCAGACATTGAAATCAGGGTTTGGTAAAGGCTAAATCATTCTTCAACACCACATTCGGCGCAATATTCCTGCCATGAGCGTTAGCCGTTTTCAGTAAAATGAGAATCGGGAATTTCACATCCTGAAGAATATCATTGATATATTGATGCGCTTTCAAGATTCCAATTTCAACTGAAATTATTTCTATGATGCTTTTGGAAATTTCCGCCTTTACCATTAGGGATCACTTTGAAATACATTTCTTTTAATACCTGAAATTAGAGGGTGATTTCGGTAGACAGTACTGTTTTAATCTATAGGGTGTTACAAATGTAAAGTAACATATTATGTTCGTAGCAAATGGGAAATTTCTTTATTATTAATTTCATAAAAAAAATCATTCCTCATAAAAAGTTTTGCATATTCCAAAACCCAAGATTGCAATCATCAAATATCGAAGTTTTGAAGTCATATACGAGGTATATAAGAAAATATGAATTTAAACCAATAATAAAATAGTTTTATTTTTGACCAAATCGAAAAATGTATTCAAAACAGTGAACTGAATTTAAATATTTTACATGTTTGAAACGATGAATTCCTACATTCCTACCCTACAATAGCAATAAATGCATAAGTACAGTATGTCCTATTTTGGATGAGACTGCCCGGTTTCTCCTCTATTAATAAAAATAAATCCTTGCGATCTTCGCTAGCCGATGCTACTTTTTTGTAAAATGCTGTTAAAAGATTTATTTGGAGCTACTTTAGTTTCGAAGGTACAGGACGATGTTGATAATCTGTGCTTTTTGGGGATGCCTTATATATATACAGATACATTCAAACACACACGGAACATAGGGATTTAATGTATTGTCCGATCTATACAGTCCAACAACAAAACATTTCTCCCCTTCTCCTTCCAAAATTTGTTAGTTATGTGCAAGGTGTGCGAACGGCGATTTAGTATTGAATAATTATTTGATGGGGGTAGTAAACGTCGCTACATATTGAAACAATATGCTTACGTTTTATGTTGTTAAAATCGAAAATTAATTGTTAAATTCTCTTTAACAATTAATGTTTCTAGTTAAGATAATATGTTTTGATTTCTTTTGGCCATAACGGCCAAAAAGCGTTTGGAACCCAACCTGATTCTGATCCATCATGTATTATTGTTATTCTTTGTCCTTTATTTGATGAATCCACAAAACCCTTCGTTGAAAAATCATGGGTGCCATACCATGTCTCGTCGAGGTAGATAATTGGACGATTTTCACATGTATATTTTTGAATACAATTCGTTTCGTCTTTAATTAACTGATTTTTTATACAATATAGAGTTGGCATCATTTGTTCTTGGAATACGACATACAGAGTGTCCAGAAACTTTCCTGCCAAACTGAAATTACAATTACTAGAGGTGATTTAGCTCAAATTACCTTAATCCGAAAATGCTTCCTAAGGGAGCAACAGCCCTTTGAAGAAGACGTCCTCATATGAGTTTTCTTCAAATTATTCAAAAATACCGTTACTTAAAATATTCAAACTTGGTATAATCAATAAACAGTCGTTCGCTGTAAATAAATTTTTTTCAGATCCATCACAAGCGAGTCAGTCGGGGGGACCAACAGGTATTTTTATTTAAAAAAAATTATTTTCAAGTTTTTTATGTATCCGACACCGAATTTGGAAAATTCAAGATAATTTTCATAAAAAATGTTCTCTTCTTTCAAATCGATATTTTCGAGAGAAATAAATTTAAATTTTTTGTGTTTCTTACATAAAATCATGTTGGATTATAAAATTGTATCTGTAATATCAAGTTGGCTTCGAAAAATCAACAAATTGTACAGATACTGGTAACAAAATTCGTAAGTATTAAGTTGCTTACATTGTTTTGGAAATTTTGAATTAATTTTATTTCGTGAGGGTATAAAACAACAATCAACATTAGAAAAAACAAAGTTAGAGATAATTACCAACAGAAATAAGAGAATTAATTTTACAACAGATGCTCTACATGACGACCGTTTGTCTCAATACACAAATTTATTCTTTTCTCTAAAGATCGTCTAATTTTTGCAAAAATTCCTGCATTATTTCTAATTTCATTACAAGCGTTTTGAATTCTTTGCCACAGCTGATTACGGGTTTCTATTGGAAAAGCAAAGACTAATGATTTTAAATAATCCCAAATACAAAAATCACAGGGGTTTAAATCTGGAGATCTTGGGGGCCAATTAACTGGACCACCTCTTCCAATCCATTTATCGTGATAGTTATTGTCGAGATATTGACGAACCTCTCTACTGAAATGAGCTGGGCAGCCGACGTGCATGAACCATAAATTATTTCGAATCATCAGGGGAACCTCATCTATTAAATCAGGTAAAACATTTTGTAGAAAATTAAGATATTCTTGTCCTGTTAAACGGCTAGGAGGCTCTACGGGTCCCAGAAGCTAATTACCGATTACACCTATCCAAACATTTATACTAAATCTTTGCTGGTGCTTTTTCTCTACTGTTGCATGAGGATTATCACCAATGTAGGCATAATGATGTGCCTTATGTAAATTAAAAATTCCGTCTCTGGTAAACGTAGATTCATCGCAAAATAAAATATTGGAAAAGAAATTAGGATCCTGATTTTTTTTGTTCCGCAACCAGTTTGAAAAATCTATGCTGGCAGGGAAATCACCTTCTACCATGGCATGAACTTTTTGAAAATGGAAAGGATGAAAGTTTTCTTTATGAATAATATTCCATATGGAAGACTTGGAAATGCCAGGATACATAGCAGCGAGTCTTCTGGTGCTAACCTCAGGATTATTTTCGATTTCAATCAAAATATCGTCTTCGTATTCCATTGTCACATCAGGTCGTCTACCATTTTCAGTATTTTTAGGTACTACTGAGCCACTTTCTCTTAATCACTTGAAAATAAATTTTTTTTTAATAAAAATACCTGTTGGTCCCCCCGACTGACATGCTTGTGATGGATCTGAAAAAAATTTATTTACAGCGAACGACTGGTTTGTACCTGTTTATTGATTATACCAAGTTTGAATATTTAAAGTAACGGTATTTTTGAATAATTTGAAGAAAACTCATATGAGGACGTCTTCTTCAAAGGGCTGTAGCTCCCTTAGGAAGCATTTTCGGATTAAGGTAATTTGAGCTAAATCGACTTAACATCACCTCTAGTAACTGTAGTTTCCGTTTGGCAGGAGAGTTTCTGGACACCTTGTATATCGTTCTTATCGATTACATCCTTTTGCATTTGTTCAACACATGTCATTTGGTTTTATTAGCGTCACTTCGTTTTTTTTTCGATTATATTGTCTTATTGATAATGACTTTTACTGTGGATATTGGGGTTTTGGTCAACTTACATGTTTCTTCTGCTGCATCGGTTTTACTATAACATCGATGTTTCAATTATTCAAACACATTTTTCTCAATTCGCTTCGCATCCGGCGATAAATGCACTTTTTTGTCATAGGGCGCCACATACTTAATTTCAAACACAAGATTACATTCGCACTGAAAAGTTTATTACAAACTGAAGTTCTAAGACAATATTTAAAATGATTATCCCGAAATCCCCACTTTCTATTTTATTTATAAATATTTCATTCCCATTATATGTAAATATAAAAATGTCATTGGAAATAAAGTAGATAGGTGAAGTAGCGGTCAGACAAAGGGAAAAGCAATGAAAGCTCTTTTTATATTTACACAATCAGATTAAAATATTTATAGATAACCATTTATCGTGAAAAATACTTTTAACTTGAAAAATAAAAATATATCTTCAGAAGCACAAATAAATAATACAATAATCAAATAAAATCAGACTCAAATATTATTTTACCAGCCAAATATTTCAGTTGTAAAATAATCATACTATCCGGCAATATATTTTCGATTTTTGAAGAAACGAGTACGATACTGTGCTATTGTTATCGGATGAACGACTACCTGCCGTGTCTTTTGGTCTTTAATCAATCATGTTGGCATAAGTCAAAACGAAATATCTTCGAACGAAGTATATCAGTCGTATATAACTCAAACTCATCCTTTTTTCAATGGAATCATCCTGTATACTTATCGCCTATCAAATTTGCCATTTTCTCCCATTCAAAATGATGTAGATTGTTCTTTTATCACTTATATAAGTTGGCTATTGAATGGAAAAAAACGAAAACCAATTTATGTGATTAATCAATTAACCAATACCCTTTGTCCTAGGACTTTGTACCAAAAACTTGGGAGGTGATAGGGATACTAAAAATAATGATGCACAGTGCGACATAAAATTGAATGTATCTCTTAAATAGGTAATTTTATCGGGATATTACGAGAGGACGTTTTTTCTTCAAAAATGGTTACAAAAAAATTAATTGATCCGTTTATATCTGAAAAAACTAATATACATACATATAACAGCAAATTGCCGCATCAACCATTGAACCTGTAGTTCGTTAACAAAGGGCGCAAGGGAAAATTTTTATATGAAGTACTATAATTATTTTTAGTCTCTCTATCATATCCCAAGTTTTTGGTACGAGGTTACAGTACACCCTTTATAACAATAGTATATAAATTCACAAATTTGAAATACTAAATTAATGAAACTATTTAAATTGATGCGCATTTGCTCTGACACATAATTCGCACACTGTTCGTATCCTTTATTTACATTTAAATACATTTTCTTGATAACAATTTTCGATTTGGTCAAAAATGGAAGTAATATTTCACTATTGAGTAAAATTCATGTTTTCTAATATACTTTGTATACAGATTGCGAAAAAGTTTAATAGGTCATACGAGTACGACAAGGCTTATATGAACAACACTAATTGAAAGAGATAGACAAGAATTGTCCTACTCCTATGTGTGAAATTCACAATTAGATCAGTCCCCTCTACCAAAACAGGTAGGCTTGTGTTCATTGCCCTTTTTACTTTTAACCTCTGTGTTGCCAAGTGTACTTATCTGTAAAAGTAATTTTTGTTTCACACATAGAACAATTCTTGTCTATCTCTTTCAAGTAGTGTTGTTCATATTATCCTTGTCGTTCTTGTGTAAATCGTATGACCTATTAAACTTTTTCGCATTCTGTATAACTGTAAAGTGTCGATTAATGTTAAAATAGCTATTTCACGAACAAAATAAACGTTTCAACAATAATTCTCATAATGATGTCTCTTTTAAAACTAGTGTTAAAAGTATCTTACTTTTAACACGCTACTTTGTAAATGTCTTCTTTTAACACGTTTGACAGGCCTTAAAAATGTCACTTTTAATGGCAGTTGTACAAAAAAGTTTTTACATGCTGTAACGTTAATTAGACAGACACACTGTATATCGAAAGCAGTGAATGTGTTAAAATATACCAATACACACTGTGATGTTGAATTCCTTCTGTATATAGGAAGTTAATGGATGTAGCAAATAAAGGTTTAGTGTCTCCTCTTCTTTTCTAAATTACCCAATTTACAATGATCATCTATTATTCCAGTTCCATTTAAACGAGTAAAGTTTTTTCTTCGTCCTTCGCCGTTTTGTTGAAATTATTTTATTTATAAGTTAGATTAAAGGATTAACTCCTACCCGAGGATTATTACGAGGAAAGTTTTGAACTGAAAACAAAACACAGCTAAAAATTGGTGGGCGAGAACAAGTCAAGTACCTGGTTATCATCGTTTTTAATTTATTCATTTAGTAATTTCGTTAAATAACAAAATTATTTTCACTGTTATATTCCTAATAAGAAGTTCAAGCAAAGGATACAGTTTTTATTCGTTTTAATTTTATAAATACTTTATCTTTAACAGTTGTAAATAAAATATTGTTCAAAACACGTCAGTAATAGGTTTTTGTTCGTAATAATCACTTTACTCACTTGTTACATCATTCATTTCCAAATAATAACACCTTATCTTTGAGCAAACAGTTATAATTATAAAATATGAATTTTATTATAATAATTCCTCTCTGGTATTATTTAATGCGACAAGTTAAATCTTTCCGATCCCAAATTGCTTCGCTGCCATAATACGTTTAATAAATAGCCGTGTAGGTCATCTAGGTGCATCTAACAATAATTTATCAAAAATAATTTTCCAACATGAACCTTTCGACTTAATTCATTAATCATTTTCAAAATTGCCATGTCGGTCTCGCTATAAATACAGACGAAATATTTATCGAAAATGTTCCTGTGAGACATATAAAATTCTTGTTATATAACACAGGTAAACAGTTAATAACCTGCTCCACAGAAGATAGGGAGGTTCAAAAATATTGATTTTTTTATATAATGCGCATCAATCCCTAGGATTATTAGAGCTAAACAAGAAATTACATTAGTTACAAAAGTCAAACATGTAAATCAAATGGATATTAAATAGTTTATTAAGTGAAATGTATCACTATTTTTTACCAAGTGCCTCTCCTATTTGGTTGGGGATGCTATCCTGAAGCCTGAACTTTTCACATTCCAAAAGTACCGGGTGGCCAACTAAGAACGGCCTTCGGCCATATCTCAGGAATACATTATAGAAAAGGTTCGGGAAAAAATTTTATTATTACATTATTATTGCATTACATTTAGGTAATCTAGTGGCAACCATAACATAACGTTAACGCGAACCAGACGTTGGAAGAACAATTTCCGCCATTTACCTGTTTCTTACGATATCTCAGAATAGGAAAAAGATATCGACTTTCAGTTTTCACTGTTTTATTGCTAATTTAGTCTACTTTTTAAAGACCTACTTAAATTTGTATGCTTTCATTTAAAATTGTAACGAAAACACACAATATCTAAAAAAAATTAAACAGCTTCCTCTAGCATTTATGTTATTGATCAGATTGCTTCAAATTTACAAATTTTCGATTGTTTAACAAAAGTTCTTTCAAACACCATCAAGTTTATTAAAATCGGTCAAGCAGAGCCGGAATTGAGGGCGTTTTTTCGTAATAAGGTTCCCTCTCTCCCCCACCCCTTATTCGAAGAGATAGACTAAAACTTGTCATATGAAAAATATGCAAAATTTGTCAAGGAGTCTGATTATAATATTTAATATGCCCCTTAATTGAGTAAATTTTGAAAAATTTTGCCGTTCTTAGTTGGCCACCCGGTACATGGCTTACTGTCAGTGGCTGATTGCAGCTGTCGCACTCTGGTGCAGTGGAATGGGACTTTAGATAGTCATGAGAGAATCTAGTATGTCCGATTCTATTGCGCGATAAGATCGTTTGCTGCTCTCTCTTTTCTCATGTTGCGATTCAAGCATTCATACTCGCATTTTCCAATAAATAAAATATTGATTTTATATGGAAACTGACAAATATGGTTTTATTTATCAACTTAAAACATTTATGTCACTCTATAAATATTATTAGAATTTCTTATTCACAATAACTTTTCAACACTTTTTATAAAACTCTCTTCTAGATCGTCGTTCTAGACTATATGGGAAACTCAAAATATCCGATAAAAGATAAATAATGATTGGATATTATTATGTATATTAAGAAAATATTTTCCTTTTGTAAAAAGGCAGGTGACCGTCTTTCAAATTGATGTAGCTCCTGGAGCTCTAATATCTACAGTAGAGCTAGTTGTTATTGTTAAAATATCATCTTTCTCTTTCCCGAGAAAATTCTCCTAATATTTCTCAATTTTGTTGCAAAAGCCGGTAAAACATCGAATTTCGATTTGCTGAAGGTAATTACGGTATTTGCGGAAGTGTTAATCTATAAATCCTGTGAGGTCATCCTGTTTCCAACAAGTGTGTTCTAGATTTCGAAGCTTTTACGGTTTGGCAGCTATCCATATTACAATGAGAAATTCAACGCGTAAATTGCTTCGAATTATACATTTCGTTCGTCTTTTCCAACCTATTTATAGATAACCGTTTTATACAATTCACATCGTTCTTCTGGAAAATATTTTTGACATTAGGCGTTTGAACTTATTCCAAAATATTCAACTGTATAGTGGCAGCAAGACACGGCGTGATTTATAACAAATAGAATGGAGTATTATTTAAAAAAAAATTCATTTTGTGTTGCTTGCAGCGGGAAAGTTACATTTTTTTATACCTTGTTAAAGGATTCGTAGCCCAGTCATATCAGAATTTTTCGAAGGATTAATTTCCAGTACGCTGGATATAGTTTTAATGCTTTCATTTGGTCCTAAATGCATGTAATCTCAGGAGGTGAGTATAACTTTGGAGATTTGTTTCAGTAGTATAACCTAAATCAAAAGCAGGAGCCTCCAAAGTTTCTCAATTTGGTGCAAACTTGCGTTTTGCGGAATGCTAAGACCAGATATCTTTGAAACATATATTTCTATAACAATAATAAACCATGAAATAAACGTTGTAAAGACACCTTTATTTCCAAATATATTTCATTTCAAGAAAATAAATTTGGCATCATTTCATAATCGATTTTTTAGACGTTGAAGCACATTTCATGCCTACTTACTAGTAGCTAAACTTCCTCGTTCAACCGCAGAACACTGAGATGAGGATGTCCAGCCATAGCTATAGTCCGTCTTTTTCTAGCTCCAGCTGGATAGGATACTATAGTCTATCATACGACCCCCAGATTCGGTGGTAGACCAGTAAAAATGATGTGTGGCTGCTGCATTTGTTAATAGTAGAGAGAATAAACTGAAATTTTGTCTTATGAGGGATTTCCAGAATATCTCGTGGACAATTTTTACCAAGGAGGTCTCATCGGCTCCAGGTAAATATGGGACTGTCAGGAAGAATTGACCTACTGGAATGAGGTTCCCAGGGTTATCAGAACCTTAACAGTTTTCAAAAAGCTTGACAAACTTCAATTTTCCTTGGTGATAGAATGCAAATGTTGTATCATATCCACTATCCACTGATACAATGAACAACCTGTTGAGATCAAATGCATGCATAAGTCAAAGTAAAACTGCACTAAGAGTCTTAACAGGGATCCTAACGGGACATTGTCGCCTGAATGGGCACCTGAAAAATGTAGATTCTGTGGCATGGAAGAAGAAACCTCCATCCACATACTTGCGAATTGTACAGCAATTCAGAATCTTAGGGCACAATACCTAGGAGAGTACTGGATAGAAGAAGGACATTCACCTAAGTTAAAGCCAGTAGATATCCTAAAATTTCTCCGGGAAATAGGACTAACGGAGCTGTTAGTCTCTGAGACTTTCTTCAGGAACTAAGTAGAAGTAAGGGAGCATATCTTTTAGGTATCAGTGAATGTCACTCCAATATACATACATCCGCTGATTGCATGTAGGAACATAAGTCTCAGAAGGCAAGTTGGAGTACCTGGGAATGTGGTCTGAGGAGTCCTTTTTCAAGGCTTTTTGAGTAAAATATTATAGGAGTTTGATGCTTTTGCGGTTAATAGGATCAATACATCCCATAATGTCCTCTCCGATTATGGTCTCTGCCACTTAAATGACGTGTTGACAAATGATGGTGTTAGCATCATCGACAGCTTGCCTCACTTTAAACCACTGCTGTACTAATTTCTCACGCAGCATCGAGATGAGCTGTCCTTTGTTGTTGTAATTGGAGCATCGTTGCAGTGAACACTACGTTTGCAGAAGAGCGCTTACTCCTTCGGTGAAGCCGCTTAGCTAATTTCATACTCTTCAGTGATGCAAAGTAACCATCAGAAACGATTGTTGGAATGGCTGGGTTGTAGTAAGTATTTCTTCACGAAGTCGACATATTTGGAGAGAATTGTTGAAGTCTTTCAAAATGACTGAATTTGCAGTAGTTATTATTTCTATTGATTTTTTAATAGGATTATCAATTTCAAAGATATGTGGTTTTGGAAAATCGCAAATCATAAGTTCTTATCGATATTTTTCCAGTTTCTAGCGTTTGATTTCGACTGTACCACTGAATCGAATTTGAAGTTTAGGTGTTCATTCGACGCTAAATATAACCCTCTTTCATATAAAATGGGATTTTTTTTTCCCATCTACCGTTTTCGATCTACAAGCAAACACTGAGAAAAGTGCAACATTTTTACGGTTTTAATGGGATGGTATAAACTCAAGTTACAGGCATTTAGAGCTGACTGAAGGTATTAAAATAATTTCCAGCTTACTGGAATCGAAATTCTTCTTTGGATCTTATTTGACTGGACTATCAAAATCCTGTTCAGGAATGACAAGGGACAGATGTTTGGCTTTTTATTAGGAATATGTAGATGTGTAAGTATTTGTGCTGTGTTTGGTATATTTTCGTATATATTTTTGTAAGAAAAGTGTATAGGAAGGTCTGTCAAAACCTAGAATAAGACGGTAACTTTGGAGAATTCATTGATACAGTTTTTTAGTAGAACTAGTAGTTTGTTCGATAAATAAATTTAAACTTCCTGTAGTATACTTTCTTATGTTTCACTCCAATTTTTCAATAAAAGTGTAAAATATTCACAAATATTCTGTCAGGCATAGAAGCGATTCGCTTTCTAATCATTTTAATACATCAACAACTTTTATATTCTGAAAAGGAATTAATTTTATCGATACCATTCCTTAGCAATTTAAAAGCGACACACCAGTCGAATAAAATCCATTTTCAGACAAAAGAATAAACCTGGTGAAGAAAAAGGAAAAACTGTGAATATTCTTAACCTGCAAGTCGACCTGTGGGACTTAATAAATAAATATAAGAGACTGGAAGAAATGAAACCAGTTGAATAAAGTGAACCCTTTTCAAAACTTTCTCTTTTTTTATTAGAATTGTGAGGGTGGTTTTACTGGGGACAGGTATACAGTGTTGAATAATTATTACGTTTTAAAACAGATCATTCGTTCATTTATCGACAAGGGCAAGGAAAATTATTAAAGAAGGTATACAGTGTTGAAAAAATGACAGCGTAAATTGAAAAACTGCAACTTCAAATGCCAATAGCAAAGTAACAAGAAGTTTGCGCCAACAACTGATTTATGTATCCCGAGATCATAAAACAGAATTACCTAATAAATAATCCGGAAAGGATGAGTTTCGGCCAGATTACATGTTGAATTTTATACTTGAAGAGCATGGGCGTACGCAGCATTAAATTTAAGGGGGGGGGGGCAAATGTAAAAAGTAAAAGTTAGAAATAAAATAGGCGTTTTTATAAATAAACAAAAAAAACGAAAAAACAAACATTTATACGTATTCTTTTTTATCTTAATCTAGGTATTATAGCAAAACGAAACGTCTGGGATCTTCAGCAAATCTGCTCAAAACCTCTTCTTCTATGTGTTTCTTTTTTTGTGAAACTAATTTCCGGTGTACACTCCGCATACACAAACCGCTTAATCTATTGCCTGTCATTGTGGACCTTAACCAAGTTTTAACTATGCGTAGAGTACTAAAAGAGCGTTCTACGGTACTTGTTGTACATGGCAATGCTAACAAATTTTCATTTACCACTTCTGCTACTTCCAAACTTTTTAACTCCTCTTTATTAATTATTTTGTCTTTACATTATTTGTACCATAATTCGGCTTCATCGTCAAGCCCGTTTAAATGATAGAATTCTAAAAATTGTTTAAGGAGCATCTTAAATTCACTCAATAACAAGTTCAGCATAACGAACGGATGTAGTGACAATACTTCGAGAGCTGGTAGGTTTCCATCGGAAAATCGTTGCTCCAAAGATATTGTAATGTTTTTGTTATTTATTTAAATAGTTTTTACTTGTGGGATAAAACTATATACACTATGGCTAATTACTATCTATTTATTTAAAGAAACACACACTGTATTAAACTTAATTTATATACACACTCACTTAATGTCTACTAATTTATTTACACTCGGTATAATAGTTCTAATTTATTTTCACCACTTGAATACCACACTATTTATCTTCACTATTTAATTCACTGTCCGATTACTGAGAACTTCTGTAAACTGTCTGTGAACTAAATCTTTACTGTCCGTTTAACTAATTCCAAACTAACTGTTTCAATAATTATTCACGCGCTCAAAAACCCGCGTATATATAGTCCTTCTCAACTCTAGAAAATTCCAGTACCTTCCGCGCTCGCCCTATGCACAAACAAAGCGAATGTTCTCGAAAGGAGCGCAGCCACCAAAAATTTACAGTCGAGGGACAGGACCGGCTTTGAGTTGGTGACCTCGCAACAATATTATCAGAGAGCCCAAATAAGGTATTAACAAAGATCTTCCCCAGTATTCGGGCAGGTTGCTAGCAGGAATGTTCGTACGATTTTGCTGTCGCCCTACTATCCTTGGCACCTGTAACTCTATTCCAAGGTTTTCGGCATGTGTGTTGGCTTCAGCTAATATAGTGTTCACGAGTTCTTCCGCAGATTCGCGATGAAGTTTAATTACATCTAATACTCTTTTAATATGATTTGAACATTGCAATAAATCTAAAAACTTTTAGATTGCAAGATATTGGCCACAGGTTCCAAAAGCGCAGAATACTTTGCTATCAGCCACAGAGAAATAATAAATACCGGTCTTGTTGAAGCACTATAAAATGCCATCTTTTTAGTTGCAGAATTGCCGACTTCTGATAGTTTTTGGAGGCTTTCAAGGATTCCCATAAAGTTGTCTATAAATATAGCAATACTTTTGTATTTTTGATCATAAATAGTAAAATATAGTTGGGAATAATGTATTGTATAATCTTATGTAGGTAAGTATAAGCTTAAATGTTTAACTTGTTTGATTCATTCTTTTATATTTTGTTTAGTAATTAGGAAATTATTGAATTATTTTCAACATTTAGGGGGGGGGCAAATGCCCATGTTGAAGAGGTTTCTTGGCGAAATTACCTATAATAAAATGAGTTTATGACCTTCTTTGGCGAAGTTACCAACACCCTTATTACTAAAATAAAACACTTTATATATTCGAAAAAGCAGTTTATTATTTGATAAAACGTTATAACTCATGATAAATATATAATGATTTATTTTTTCATATATTTTGTGAAGTCGCAAGGAGTGTGGAAAGTCCCGGAAGTCCGGTGCTGAAATAAATGATTGTCTGTGCCTACGACATACATTGCATGGGTCTATCGATTTCTTATAAAAATATGCTAAGAGTAGCATACGTCGTCGACAAAAACCATCTTTCTGGTGATAAAATTCGATGAAGGTAAAATGCGAAAGGGAGAAGGAATATATTCAGAAATAATACATTATTATTTCAGCAAAATGCGTCATGGAATTTATAGATGTTATTTTGTAGTATGTTTGTCGTATAAATGAATATAACCAGGTGGTGAACATTGATGCTGAAAATGTATACGGTATAATATGGATTTTCATTAGTCGCGTGATTATGAATAACATAAAATAACGTGCATATCGTTTGAATCAAATTTCGTTGTATAGCTTTTATTTACAATATTAATTATTCCACTTTGTACTGCCAGCGCATAATTTCAAAAATAATAAACAATTAGTTCACCACTGCACTATGTTTCTGATTGTGAGAATTGCTCTATAAAACTTTATTTCCATTTTAACATTTGCAACTTTTAAAAATAATAACTGAATAGTGAAAAATAATTTCTAATTTACTACAAAACGTGAGGTGCTCAATATCAATTGAGGAGTGTTTTCAAAAACTCGAATTTTCTCCAAAAATAATTTAATTGTGAAATTTATTAGTTAACTTGTGATAACACGATTAACGATGAGAAAGCTTTACAAAAGTGAACATCTACTCCAGTATTTATTGGGGAAATTACAAATTTCAATAATAAATTTAGTTTGTGTCAGACATACGTCCGGTAACACTCATGGTTGTAGGTACGTCTCCTAATTCGAAATATTTTTTTATATGTAGGTGCAATTTCTAGGGATATTTGATAGTAGATAAATTGATAAAAGGAAGAAGCATCCTTTTTGTGACGTTTCTAAAATTGAGGGTGCTTTTATATGTTGGATATTTTGATTTTATTCTTAGGGGATCGAAACTGCCTTACGACATTCAAAATATCGAGTGACTTCAAATTGGATGTATGGGATTTTTGAGATGTAAGAATGAAGAAATTGATCTCCAGGTGCAAAATATAATTTTTTCCACAATCATTAATAAAAGTGACGTTTTTTTAATCGATTTTCGTACATAAAACATGTATTTGTTAAACAGTTTAAAAAAGTGACATTAGAGTGAGATAAAGTAGTTTTTTAACGCTAATTTTAAATATTTCTGCTAATGGCTCTGCAGATTGCACTCATCTGACATTTTACTTAGAGTTTTGTCATCATGACAAACATAAACATTCAAATCGACGCCATTTTTAGTCCATTTAGAGCAACCTAAATAATAGATTTTTTGGTTTTTGCTTGGTTGTAGAAAAAATAGTGTATGCAACATATGCATAGTGTTTTTTTACTCATGGAAATGACGCATTCGCCTGCGGCTCATGCGGCAAGCACCACTTTATGCACTTTCACTTTTTTATTATCTTAGCTAGTATGTATTTTCAAACGTTATTTTTATCGACTTCATAACGTCAGATTAAATTGAAACTTTGCACATTTATCAAGAATCGATTTAAATACAATAGATTAATGGGTTTGTTCCAATATCTTGACCAGGATCAACAGAATTAACGATAAAGGGGGAAAACCGAAAAAAGATTTTGTTTTGTACCACTATTGATATTTCCAACGTTTTATATATTTTTATAGACACTGGTGTTACATTTTTGGGATATGTTGAAATAAAAAAAATATTAAACTCAACTTACTTATTCAATTCTGATTTTTTTCACTAAAAACTTAAAATGAACGAGATAATTTGATTAGACAGCCGAAATGTTTCAAATAGGTACATTTCTTTTTAAAATTACATCGGACGTAGGTGGGCGAAATTTAAGTAAATTAAATACAAGAAGTTTATTAAAACCTTAACATTCCTTGAAAATGGTTAGCTTGTAGCAAACAACAAATTAGTACACAGTGTGAGTTTTAAGTATGGAACACCTTCCGTTTTTCTGGAAATATAATAAACTTTGTTATATCAAATGTATTACACTATAGAGGGTGTCCCACGACGTTTTGACAGTCCCAATATCTCGGAAACAGTTCACTGACAAGTATGAAATTTGACAACTGTAGACCAGTGAAACTGAAGTTTATATTCATTATAAAAAATCTTCCCATTTCCGGTCGCGTGACCCCCAACATAATTTTTTTTCTTGTTACTTTATAGTGGTTTGTTAATACTAATTTGAAAAAAAAATCATTCCTTAACTAATAAGTTTTTTTCTTTACTTTAGTTTCAAAATATGAAAGTGGTGAATTTGTTCATAAGCAATCTATAAGCAATTTTTTTTTTATAATAATAATATTTATAAATGCTTTTTATCAGTAAATAACAAATTTTAAAGAATATTTTGGGATTTCTTTTCCAGCTTAAAAAAGTTGATATAAACAAAATTATCTTGACGTGATCTTTTTGAGTACACGTAGGAAAGGCTTTAAGAAGCTAAGCATTTTTAGAACAATTATTTAAACAATTTTCATTGCATTCAATCATCATGGAGTTCTTAGAAAGTTTAGTTAATCAACAACCACCTAATTCATTGAAAAGTTGAGAAAAATCGATGTTTCCAACGGGATCTTATTCCTTTAAAAAAAAATTTGCGACATTAAAATGGCTTAAAATTCGTAACCGGGAGTTTTTTTATACAAAAAACGACTGGTACAGTTTGATAAAGTGATTCGTTCACCTTCAAATAGTGCCTTGATATTTTCGAAAAAAACGCATTCTCAACATAAAAAGTCTTGTAAATGCCACAAAACTATGAATTTTGAAATTAAATTTCAGGAGAGTATTTTCAAAAGACTAGTCTATTTGGAAAAAAAATTACAATAGTCTAACATCCGTTTTATGAATGATAAATGTAAAAGTAGTCAAAATATTTGAAAATCCACTTTTCAAAAAAACGATACTTATAACTCGACCAATTGGAGAGACAGAACGTTCTAGTCTTGTCCAATGGATTCAGGTTGAGTCGAGATTCCCAAGTAAAAAGGAAGATAGCAAAAAGCAAAGAGTTTCTGGGACTGTCAAAAAATAATTGAGAATCATGTTCCAATTCTATCCAGTAGTCTCCTAGGTGTTGTGTTCTAGTATTCTGTACTTCTATATGCAATCCGCAACTATGTGAATGGAGGATTCTTCTTCCGATCCACATAATCTACATTCTTCTTGCTGCACTATTTTGAGAGGCCTTACTCTGCTTTGGGCAATCATTTTTTCTCACCTGGTCGAAGTTTTTTCGAGGAGTATCTTTGATTGTCTAAGCCCTACTATATATTTCTAATGATCAGATCTTCTCTTTACCTTTCGGCGTTGGCTATTTCTTCCAATATTACATTGAAGCTGATATTGCAAAAGGGTTCCGGCCACCAAAAGGGTGTTCCTTCCTCTCTCTTTTCTAGTTCATCCACTTTTTCATTCCATTCCATTCTGTCCATGGAGCCAACAGTAAGGTAACGATGCTGTTATCGCCTAGTTCATTGTGTTTTCCTAGGAATTCCCATAATTTAATGGCTGCTTGACTGCTGCTGCGTACACTCCTATAGATAGGTATTTCATTAGTAGCTCCATATTTCTAAACGTTGGTCGAGTTAATCCTGGAAAACCTGAACGGAATATTGAAACAAACTTAATAAATTATTGCATTGTCATTTATCCTTGATAAGTATGCAAAGTAATTCAATATGACGTTTTGAAGTCAATGAAAATCTTATTTAAAGTTTCTGCTACATATATAAAGGTGTAGCTAATAAAAGCGCTATAAAAAAGTCATAAACACGCATTTTGAACTTTGCTTCATTTATTATGGAAAATTTCTTTAAGTAATGGTAGAAATAAAAACAAATTAGAAACTGATATCCCATCAATCGGTTCGACGCAATTACCCCAGTATGTTCCATTTAAAACACCCAGTCGTGATGTTTGTGAATTCATTCCCGTGTACGGCACACGCGATCTCGAACCCAATTATTATTATGGTGAGTTGAAATTGACCCGCCGATGCCGCAACGGATTGCTTTACTGTTCTCATAAAAAAAAAGTTAAATTGAACGCAATACATCACAAAACGAGAATCTATCAATTTGACAGTAGACTAGTACCAGAAGAAAGCAACTATACAGTACCACTCAATGGACTTATACTGTATGCTGTTCGATACTAAAGTCAAAGGATGGATGGATTGAAAGGAGTAGAGTACTTTTGGCTAATAGGTCGTAGTGCTTTTAGTATGTATACAACTCCTAGATACATTCTATTTGCTAGCTATGAGGTTCTGGCTATTAATGTATGTGTGGATAGATCCTAGCATATCAATCCCACACATAAAACGAAATAAATTTTCTCGAACAGCCAAGCGGCTTCAAAAGCACTTAGCTATTACCGTGTAACGTCGAAATTGGTACCAAACTACCAAAAAATACTATCCTCGATAGAAAGACTCCTGGTCTGGAGCCCTGGCCGTGCTGGTATGGATAGTAATGGGAAGGTGGATTTTCTGGCAAGAGAGGGAGCTGCAAGTGGTTTTATCGGATCAGTGCCTGTAAGCCTCATTAACTTTTGCCAAACAAACATTAAATACCTGTAATACAAGAAGAGTTTTAGACTGGCATAATTTAACAGGATAGGTTCATTCAAAGATCTTTATTTATGCATTCATGACCTAAGTTGTCAAACAGGCTTCTTAACTAGACACTGTTGTTTGAATCATCATATGATGAGACTTGAACTAGCGGTATATTTGACTGACAGATAGTGAAACAGCAAAGCATATACTTTGTACCAGCCCTGCCATGGTTCGAATCAGGTAGCTGATGTTTGGCAGGTTCATTCTTTATTCCTCAGACCTGAACATCATTCACCAAATAAACTAATCGGTTGTGCTCCTCAGCCCAGGCACTTGAACTGAATTTTTGTACCATTTCCCATGTTATCTACTTCCGTTCAAGAAGCTTCGTGTCTTCTATAAAGGCCACTAGTTTTTGAAGATGGTCATGTTACAATCAAACTTTCAGAGATTATCTCTATTATTAGCCATCGATTGAATCGGAAATGAAAGGATTTAGGTGAACATAGCAGTAATAATCGTAGGTTTTCAACCAGAAACAGTCGAAGTTTACTGAATAAATTTATTTAAAAGTAATTGACAATGTTGAATGGCTTTTGACAGCATTTTTGGTAAACCATATAATTCAATTAATTTGTTTCTGCTTGTGTCACCTCGATTGATAGAAAATCCTTTCAAAGAGAAAACCAACTGCTATTGTGTATCGGGTAATTCAGAATCGAAATAGTTTGTTTGAAATACAATCGTTAGAGAGTTTATAAACAGTTTTCCGAACTTGATTCGGCTGAGTTTATCTTAAGATGCGATCAGTTTAAAACTCTCTCCACATCCTTGTAAATTCCATTAGTTATAGCCGATACTTTGGTTGTCCTTGAGTCTTTTTGGAGTTACTGGCAGAAAAATAGCCGATCGCAGATCTAGTAATGACGTTACTGAACGAACTTTGATCATTTTCCGATGGGAATAAATTACTTTAATAAAATAAGAATCTATAAAACTGATGTTTTATTTGCACAAAATTCACTTCACATCAAAAGAGACTGTGAAGTACAATTTTTGTTTTATTCTCTTTGCTGTAGATAGGTCTTTGGAGTCATATATTCGAGAGGCGTGTTGCGCATACTTAACGACGACGTGTGACATGATTTGATTCTCAATATTTTACACAATAAGAGGTTTATTGGGAGTAGACTATACGGAAACATAACCTCACTATATTTACATTATTTTCCTTACAAAAGATTCATTAAAAGAAGTGGATGAGGATTATGAGTAAAAGGAACTTTATAACTTGTTATATTTCTCTACTTTAACATTTAATTTCTTATTAAAAATAAATTCCATTGCGCGACACCACTGGTAGGTAATTTGTTTTCAGACTTCAGATTAGGGTTTAAATAACGTCGAATGTCAAATTTAATGTTGTCTTAAAAGGAGCAATTCTTCGTTAAGATGGACTTAGATGCTGGTCGGAGTTTCCGATACGGTCGAGAATAATAATGTTTGAAGAATTAGTGAACTTTCGGAGATGGCTAATTTGTAGACCTTAGGGTCTTCATTATAGCTGATACCGAGAAACCTCTTTATTCTTTTAGATCTGCTGTTACATGGAGTTGATAAAAATTTGCGAAAAATAGAAAAAAAAATGGTTAAACAATTGGCTGGACAGTTTATATCTAATAAACCGCTCTGCAAAAGTTACAAAAGTTCATAAATTCGGTAATTGTGTTTCAAGAAATTACGATTTTTGGTCACAAGTGTTGAATGTTTCTTTTATGTAAGCGTTTGTTTGTCCTTTTGCGCTATACGTTTGCAGTTTTAAACAACAATTTGAGGTTGTTTACATACGTACATATATTAATAACGAGTATGGTTTCCTGTAATATCAATTACAGGCAAACAACGCCTCTACATATTTTCAATAAGGTCGTTGAAGTAGCCTTGACCGATTTGTCTTCAAAGTTGGGGTAAAGGCTGTCCAAGTTCTTGGAGTGTATGTGGGGGTGGTTCATTGGACATCAAGGTTCTTTGTAGCTGGTCCCAAGCATGCTCCATGGGAATGAGGTCGGGCGATCGAGGGGGCAGTACCAAATGCGGGATATCAAGGAAATCCAAAGCGTCTTCGACTACTATTGCACAATGCGGGCATTATCGGAAAGTTGGTCGAATAGAAGCATGAAACAAACGTCTTGTTGTACGTAAATCTGCGCAGTCATGTTCCCGTCAATCACTAACAATTCTGTACGCTCACTAAAACAAATGCCATCCCAAACAGCAACTGTACCACCTCTGAATGGATGAACTTCCTGCACTGCTTACCGATTTCTGGGCACTAGAAAAAGAGTCCATACACGAATACACCTACTATAAGAAAACCGTCCATACCTTGACACATCTGTGAACAATATGCGGACCTCCATTCAGCATTCCAGTTCACATATTCATTAGCCCATGGCAATCGAGCATGCATATTAATTTGCGTTCATAAAAACTCGTCGTGAACATAAATTAACCTCGTGTAATCTTCGTTGTACTGTTTATATCGAAACCGAATCATCAAAAGCATTAAAAATACGCTGTTGTACTAACGATCTTGTGCGGGGGTGGTAACTCTTGATCGTCCACATCTAGGTCTTTCTCACGTTTCTACGGAAAAGCCGCGAAATGACCCGTTCACTGACTTGGAAAACGTTCGCAGCTTTTCTTTGGAGATGTCCAGCTTCAATCATACCAATAGCCCTACTAGCTTCATCCGCACCAAGTTCACGTCTAAGCATTATTCATAACAAAATTCCTAGTTAAATCCCAGTTGATTAAATGAAGTGGAAACAATAACTGATGATAAATTTTTGAAAATACAAAAAGAAAACAACTTTCCTTGTACCGTTATTATTTTAACAGAAATCTAATATTTGTGAAGGTCCTTAACTTTTGAGTAGCAGTTCTTTAAAGGTGAAATTTATTAAAAATAACAAATGGAAAAACTCTTGAATTTATAATTAGTTTTCGGACAGCGCCAGCGTTCAAACCTATTGTGTGGTTCTTAAAAATCTTATTGAACTTCCACTTTTGTGTTCTATATTACATTTCTTACTGATAAATAAGAGGATAAAACCGCATATCTTTCAACTGAATACTGTTTTGTTTAACCCTGGTCGATTCTGCTCATTTGCCTGACCTACTTAGTATACAGAAAAATACGAGAGTGCTTTTCAAAAAGATTTTCTCAAATGTCATTACTATTATCATCATCCCCTGTATTTTTTTTATTATACAGTCGTTAAGACTTTTATTTCTTTTTGTAGTGGTGCTTTTCCTTCGAGAAATATGAAGAGATTATTTGAGGTCGATGTTGCAAAGGATTATCTATATAAAAAAACATCTTCCTTCTTTTAATTACGGTAAATACTTTTATAGAAAAAATCTTTGAAAAGAAGAATGCTTTTTGATCCAATACTCTGATTAAAATGTGAAAAAGTACAAAGGGATTTTGATGCAGGTCAAATCCGATGGAACGGATGCAATTTGATTCATCTTTGGAGTGATACAAAATTTTCAGATTTACAGAGTGGGTTGAAATCTCTAAAATGAATACTTTTCAGTTTCTAGAAATTTGTATCACACTATTTTGAGATAGGTAGTGCAAGGACGATGGTAAGTAGACTTGGCTGGTACCGTGATTGATTAGTTCGGCACCCCAATCAGAGGCTTCGAGACCTCGGCACCTCAGCCTTTAGACTTTTTGTGCTCTTGGTTGTACCGTTTATGTGACGGGACCAGTAGCCCTTATCAGGCTCAACAGTCTTTTCACTAAGTCCTTCTTGGAGAAATCCTTGAACTGTACACCTAACTTTCTCTCTACGTCATGACATACGATTATCAAATCGCAGCATAAGAAGATTCACTTCAAAAAACTGTTATTTCAAATAGACTTAACAGCCCGCGTCTTACGATGTCATTAGTTATAAATGTTTGTTTTAATTAGAAAAACAATTCCTCTTTTACGTTTGATAACCCATTAAACAGCATAATGATGATTTTATGTGTTGGTAATGAACGCGACATATTAACCGTTAAATTACAGCGAAGTATTTTTGAAGGTTATTAATTAGCTTCACGAAAAGGCAACCAATTTTGACATCATCTATAAATTATCTCTCATGTTAGCTACATTTGTTTATACACAAACTTTCACACGAAAATTACAGGCTGCAACGTATTTAAAAGCACCGGTAATTTTTAGCAAAAGACGTTTTCGTTTTTGATCCTACATAAAGGCATGAGTAGTAAAAGATGCAGTGTAATTTGATTCACGAAGTATAAAGAATATATCGGAGAAATGCTTAATTATTTGTATCTGCATCTGTAGAGTGGGAAGGGTGAGTTTAGGCCCACAGCACTTAGGCCACATGTGACCCATTGTACATCCTCCCGAGGAGTTCTCCTCCTAGGTCAACGTCCATCCTGTCCTTTTCAGGAAGGTGGACAGGTCACTAGGAGACAACTCCTTTATATCGGCAGGTGTAGGCCAAGACTCACCGAACACACACTCTCTTATTGACGATAACTCCGGGCAATCACATAAGACATGCCTGACAGTTTCATCTTCTTGTTTACACATTCTGCATAGAGGTGTGTCCACTAGCCCCATAGTATGGAGGTGTTTTCCTTAGTTGACAGTGACAGCGTAGATTTTTCCTGGTCATCGCTAAATATTTCTTCGGCGCCAGCTTACCAGGGTCGCCCAAGGTGATCCTGGCAAGACTGCATCCTTTGATTCAATCCGTAGGGATTGAGCATGGGTGTAACGATTGGCTAGTTCTGCAATTGTCGAAGTCGTCAGGCCGTAGGTGTCACTGGGATCTAAAATTTTTAGCCCAGCCGCTTCCCTGGCTAAAGAATCGGCAATGCAATTACCTTTACTCCTGTCCTGCCCTTTAACCCAACTCAGGATAATATTGTTATCTACCGAGGCGTTAGCTAAGTCTTGGTGGCACTCTAATACTAGCCCTGATGTAACACGTTGTCTGTTCAAGGCTAATAGGGCTTGTCTGCTGTCTGTGCAGATATTATGTTTTTGCCAGAAATTCCTTTTCTGGTTAGTTCTTTTGTGGCAATTGAGATACCAGCCAGTTCTGTTTGAACCACGCTGGTATTTTTTCCCATTCCCCACTTAATTCTTAGGCTAAGTGATCTGGAGTAAACTTCACATCCTGAGCCTTCTTTGGTTTTTGAGCCGTCTGTATATATGCGTATTGCATTTGCAGCATCTGACTCTGTGTTCTGTTTTATTTGTATTTTGTAGGGTTTATTAAACACAAACTTGGGCTCAATTGCATCATTGGCCGCCTGCAGCAGAGGTAGCGCAGTAAGCCCTTCTCGCCGTAGGCTTAGCTTAGCCTCAATTGACCCACTCCTACTTCTAGGTTTACCATAGAGATACTACAGATAGAGGCAACAATCCAGCTCTGAACCCGACAGCTTATAAGAGAGAGATATAAAGTCAGAGGTTCAGGCTGTCTTTCTCTAATGGCGCGCATGCTATAGACGAGAGACAAAGTCAGAAAACCCTCTGACGTCTGTCTTTTTATCTCTCACCGGAGTTCAGACGTACATTCCCACTTACACAGCGGCCTATGGCTTCTGGCCTCTATCTGTAGTATCTCTATGGGGTTTACACCAGCCGTATGCAATCGTAACATGGCCATTAACGCAACCTCTTTGACGTACTTTAACGTATTTTAATCTGTGTTTATAAAAAAATACTGTTTCAGTTTAGCACAAACTTTTGGCACATTTTCTTGAAAATTCAACGTTCTTCGACAGCTCCTCGTTGTTAATTTTAAATAAGTTTTCAATGTTCACTATTGTGCCAAATTACCGAATTAATTATGACACATATCACCTCGAAGTGCTCAGTATTATAAGTTGTAGGACTTATAGCAGAAATAAAGTATTCTTGTATTTTGTTTAGTTTATAGTTCTTTATTTTACATAAACTTTATAAAGAAAAACCAGAACAATATGTACAAGATACTTATAAATAACCTTAAACTATACATAACCCGTTATGTGCAGGTTTCCTTTAATTTCTTAACTAAGAAATAGTAAGATAAATAAAATCCGTGACGCGAGCACTTACTCGTAATGTTGAAACCACACGTTCAAAAATTTGTATATTGATATTTTAGTTTCTTTTATTTTCATTCGAAATTCCTACCAGTGCGCCACTGCCTCCAAAATACTCCAAAATACTTCTCTTAATTTGGGGAGGTATTTTTCCATGTAATCTAGTTTGTCTTGGGTTGTTTGAAACAGAGATGCTTGCTTAGGAGTGAGTTGTATTTAATTCGAAGATTTTGTTTGGCTTTGGAGCGATTTCAAAAAGGATTTTTGCTGTGGAGAGAGACAAATCTCGTGAATTAGTGAGTTGGGTAATGGAATCGGAGATTTCATAAGGGGGCGTGGTTTAGACGAAGAACTGTCTTCAAAGTTGGTTGAGGTCTGGATTGTTTTTTAGAAGATTTTGGCAATTCGGGAAATTCGTCGATGTCTGTGTCTTTATTTTTTTCGTCTTTCGCATTTTCGTCATTTTGGAAGAGGGAAGAGGAGAGGTTTGGTTCGTTGCACTATTCACTTTTTAACTTCACTGGTTTCACTTTACGTCTGATGGTCGAATTTTAGTCTGGAGAGAAAGAGGACAGCGGTATAATGCAAATTTATTGGTGCCAGCCACTCCTTTCCGTGGAGGATCAGTTTCTGTATGGAACGGCGTATATTTTGATGGCCGCACTGAGCTGCTGGTCTTGATTCAGCAAACAATGACTGCTGTAAGATATCGCGACATGGTTATTGAGCCTATAGTCGTACCATTTGCTGGCACTATATGAGCAAGATTTGTTTTTAGTGATGATGATGCTCATCCTCACCGAGCAAGACTTGTGAACGACTGGGTAGAGCATCATGGGTTTACTAGGATGGAGTGGCCACTCTGCTCACCAGAATCGAGCATGTTTGGGCTGAAATGTCCAGGCGATTAAATCGACTTGAACAACCTCCACAAACATTACACCAATTAGCTAACGCATTGCAAGTCATCTGGGCAAGCATTCTACAGTAGTTCATCAATAATTTAATAGATAGTCTCCCAAATCGAGTAGTATCAGCATTAAGGCGAGCCCGAGGTGGTCCTACACCGTATTAGTTTCCACAAATAGCCGTTATAAATAGCATAATGAAGGAACTTTGTATGATTTTATTTTACTTAATTTGGCATTTTTTCTTAAACACCCATTTTTCTTTATCTTTTTGGGTTGTTTTTGGTATTTCCTGAATGAACTTCCATTCCACGTAAATACCGTTTTTTCTTTCAAATATTTACAAAGAAAATTCAGAAATTTTTATATTATCCACTTCAATTGTTAAGCAGTATATCAAAAGATCAGTATTCAAGTGACTTTTATGCTGGGTCTTAGAAATATGTTAACGTAGTCCTACTTTCGTTTTGAAATTAGCTATTGGTTTTCCTTTATCCCAGTAATAACAGTAAAATAATTAAGTATTATTAACAACTCCGATATTTGTATAATGAGCAAATTTTTTGCAGCTATTAAATGTTGAAAATGTTACACGCAACTGAAAACGAGATATTTTTAAATTCAAGATAAAAATATTCATTTTCCGTTGTCATCAAATACCCAACGAAAAGTCGATTTTTCGCGTTCGCTTAGCTATAAAATTCACGTTCTACTGTCCGGAACTGTGGTTAAAAATTACCTTTCGACTCGGGACACTTAAATACCACAGGTTACGACACGGAGGTTGGCGTTTAGTTTGGAAGTTGAGGTAAAAATTTTATGTTTACGATGGAACTGAGCGTTGTATTTATAACGATCCACTTAAGTTGTGTCTAGTTGGCTAAAGTAGAAATCATGCCGTACCTGAAGTAGTTAAAGGTTATGATTCATTTTCTTTTATTTATATTTTTATTGCTGGAACGTGATATAATTTTCCAGAATTCAATAATTGTAACGATGAATCTATACATTATGTCGAGAAAGTACTGGGAATTGTTTATTTAACACTTTCAGTGCTGACGACGTTTTTCGACGTCAGTCGATACTTGAGTGGGGAGCTCATGTCGTCTTTCGACGCCATCGGTATACTCACGTTCTATACTAGGGATGGCGATTCTTTCTAAAAAAGATCGATTTTTAAATCGATTCGTAACCTGATGAATCGATACATAAAAAATAGGTCTAAAAGATCGATTTCAAAAAAATATTTTTCAAGTTTGTATTTTTTACAATGTAAATATAAATCGATCTTTTTTATTGAAAAACAACAAGAAAGGTACCCCTAAATAAACAATCTCTCTCCGGGATTTCTTATCAGTAAAATTGGGGAGTTTTTTTAAGTTCAGGGAATTCGATAATCATAATAATAATTTTTTTATTACCATATTATTATCACAAAGCATCGGATTAGGAATGTGTGAGATTAATGGAAGAGAATCATCGATAAAATAAAAATCGATTTTTCTTTATTCAAAATTAATGGGTTTGTCGAAAAAATCGATTTTAATAGAAAATAAATCGATTTCTGCGAAAATATCGTTGATTTTTTTTGGATTGTTTTAAAAATGGACATGCTTTTCGTATATATTCCGATAATAAACCTAAGAGATTTATTCGTTAACGATATTTATCGGATTGAAAAAAAATCAAATACAATTATATGAAAATTGTCAAAAATTTTGAAATATGGTCAATAATTGTCAAAAACTGTTAAAAATTGTCAATAATTGTTAAAATTTTGAAAAATGGCCAAAAATTTTCAAGAATGGTCAAAAAATTTGGAAAAATGGTCAATAATTGTTGAAAAACTGTCAAAATTGGTCAATAATTGTTGGAAAATGGTCAGGAGTTTTCAAAAAATGATCAATAATTGTTGAAAAATTTGGAAAAATCGTCAGTAATTGTTGCAAAACTGTTAAAATTGGTCAATAATTGTAAAAAATGGTCAATAATTATCGAAAAACTGTCAAAATTGGTCAATAATTGTAAAAAATGGTCAATAATTTTCAAAAAATGATCAATAATTGTTAAAAAATTTGGAAAAATGGTCAATATTTGTTGCAAAACTGTCAAAATTGGTCAATAATTGATAAGAAAATGGTCAGTAATTGTTGAAAAACTGTCAAAATTGGTCAATAATGGTCAAAAACTGTTAAAAATGGACAATCTTTGCCAAAAACTGTCAATAATTATTAAAAAATGGTCAATAATTTTCAATGATTGTCAAAAACTGCTGAAAATTGTCAATAATTGTCAAAAATTTTGAAAAGTGGTTGATAATTATCGAAAATTTTTGAAAAAATTTGAAAAACGGTCAATAATTGTCAATTATTGTCAAAAACTGTTGAAATTGGTCAATAATTGTTAAAATTTTGAAAAATGGTCAGTAATTGTTGTGCGAGATTAATGGAAAAGAATCATCGATGAAATAAAAAACGATTTTTTTTTATTCAAAATTAATGGATTTGTCGAAAAAATCGATTTTAATGGAAAATAAATCGATTTCTGCGAAAAGATCGTTGATTTTTTTGGGATTGTTTTAAAAATGGACATGCTTTTCGTATATATTCCGACAATAAACCTAAGAGATTTATTCGTTAACGATATTTATCGGATTGATAGAAAATCAAATACAATTATATGAAAATTGTCAAAAATTTTGAAATATGGTCAATAATTGTCAAAAACTGTTGAAAATTGTCAATAATTGTTAAAATTTTCAAAAATGGTCAAAACATTTGGAAAAATGGTCAATAATTGTTGAAAAACTGTCAAAATTGGTCAATAATTGTTGAAAAATGGTCAATAATTTAAAAAAAATGATCAATAATTGTTGAAAAATTTAGAAAAATGGTCAGTAATTGTTGCAAAACTGTTAAAATTGGTCAAAAATTGTAAAAAATAGTCAATGATTATTGAAAAACTGTCAAAATTGGTCAGTAATTGTTGAAAAACTGTCAAAATTGATCAATAATGGTAAAAACTGTTAAAAATGGACAATTTTGGTCAATAATTATTAAAAAATGGTCAATAATTAACAAATATTGTCAAAAACTACTGAAAATTGTCAATAATGGTCAAAAATTTTGAAAAGTGGTCGATAATTATCGAAAATTTTTAAAAAAATTTGAAAAATGGTCAATTATTGTCAAAAACTGTTGAAAATTGTCAATAATTGTTAAAATTTTGAAAAATGGTCAGTAATTGTGGCAAAACTGTCTAAATTGGCCAATAATTTGAAAAAAAATGATCAATAATTGTTGAAAAACTGTCAAAATTGGTCAATAATTGTTAAAAAATGGTCAATAATTGTTAAAAAATGATCAATAATTTTTAAAAAATGATCAGTAATTGTTGCAAAATTGTCAAAATTGGTTAATAATTTTTAAAAATTGATCAGTAATTGTTGAAAAACTGTCAAAATTGGTCAATAATTGTCAATTAATTGTTAAAAATGGACGATTTTTGTCAGAAACTGTCAATGATTGTTAAAAATGGTCAATAATTTTGAGAAATGGTCAATAATCGTCAAAAGCTGTCAAAATTTTGAAAAATAGTCGATAAATAATACGAGAGCCGTTTCAGATAAAATAAATATTTTTTACATGTCAATAATGTTCTCTCATTATTAATTTTTTCACGAAAAACACTGTCAGCTTCTGGGTGTCTGTTACCATATTAGCACTGAAAGTGTTTTAAAAACCTGTCAAAATTATTTTTTCCGATAACTTAGCGCAACTAATCTCTATACTAACAAAGAGTTTCATTACTGAAGAGGTCAATTTTGTCAGCTCGAAGAATGAATCTCTTTTAAATTTTGTATTGCAAATGAATTTCGTATGCCAAAGCACTGCTGGAGACCTTCTCCACATAGAAGTACTCTCGAAACTTTGCATGAATAGTTCCAATTTATCCCAGGAAATGATTTCAGCTCAAATTGGGATGTAGCTTACAGCCCTCGTCGAATAAAGTCAGGAAACGATAAGGATAGTTTGGGTTCGACCCATAAAGTAATTTAAGTATAAGGATAAGCTGGGGTGGATGTGTGACCAGGTGTAAGTATAAGTACTGGAGTATATGCCTTTTTTAAATGGCCAGCACTACCACAGAACCTTCTCGTTAGGAGACTAATTTTGGAACAGATGAAAGAGAAAAAATCTAAGAAATTTCGGAACCTAACGCAACTGATAGAGGGAAAGGATTGGCAGATTTAAAATATATAAATACAAGAAACATCGAATATTATTCGAATGAAATCAAACGAAAAGCCTTGTTCGAAAAAGTTGTACCAGCACCATACTGCATTTAAAAGCGGTTGATGTGGGGTAAAAGATTTGCCTCACTCTGACCGGCCATAAATGCTCTCAACTGAACTTAACATCGTTAAAATAAAAGAAATGGTGAGTGAAAATCGTCGTGGTCTAAGAGAGATTGGTGTGAGTGAATTATTTGGGAAGTGGCCTACTTTGAATGCGATACAATGAATATGGATGTATAATACTTATTTTGCGTTCCATTGACTAATTCCTGGTACTTTTTTGACATAGTAGTACATCCAAAAGTAAATGCAAGGTGTGGGTTCTAAGTTCATTTTCTTGCTTCGCCATTATAAGTTCTAGTAGTGCATTTCACGGAGTTCACGAAAGGTACAAAATTTAGATAGTCGTAACCTTTGAAATTCATAAACTTCCTTCGAAAGCTGCACTGTCATAAAATTTGAAGCCGAAATTTTATTTTTTTCCACCCAAAAGTGATGTTTTCAACGGCCGAATGTTTCCGCCCATTCAAACCTATCCTATGAACATAACAGGAAATTTCAACAAGAACTACAATCGTGAATAATTATGGAGGTTGAACTAATAATTATTCTCCGAACAAATAGGTGATGGAGGTATTCACGTCAAACAGTTTCCTCTCCATCTAGATACAAACAATAGAGTAGAAAAGCGATGAAATTCGTCAGTCTACGAACTCCGTTAATTTCGTGGTATAATTAAATTTAAAAAAAATAAAATTTCTTCTTCTTTGATGAACAAAAAATGACGGCTTTATTTCAAGCTCACGCCAACAGCAATTAATCGTCAGGTGTTTCAAAAGAAATTTTACCATCGTTTTCTTTGCAGCTAAAGAGTAGAGTTGTTCAAAGCTTGAGTAAAAGAAGAAGAAGATTAAGCCTTTAATCAAAAATAAGATTGGCTTTTATAGATAGGAACCTTTTCATTTTTTTTATTCAATAATATCAAGTTACGTCTACAAAAACCCCAAAAGTTCTTTTTAAAAATCAACAATGATTTGGAGAGCATAATTTGAAGTTTTGCGCTATTTAAAATCATTTAAAACGACCACCAAAGCGCGCTAGACTGGCTGACGTCATTTAGTATGATTTTGTCTAGCAGTTGGTTGTGGGACACAGATCGTATTGTTTAGGTTCGTAAAGATTGAGTTCTGCTGTGCTCTTGTTTAATTGCTGCCGATATTGGCTATTTTAGAGGGTACCTTCCCTATCGCAAGGGTACTGTACTGAGATCATACTGTCTGTCGTCACAAGCAATAGCAGTGCGCTTTCAATCGCTTAAAATTATTTAAATTTATCCGCATTTTAGATTCGTTATAGTGGTTGTTGATAACAGACGTTTTCATAAAATATATACTTATGGTTTATGGCACGTTTTTGATATTTAAAAATATCCCTATTCAATCTCGTTCGTATTTTATCGAGTAAAACGTTCTAATTTTCCTTGGGATACGCCAATGGCAACGAGGGAATCTCGTCGAAAGAGGAACTCTCGAAATTTATAAATGTTGGTCCTAAGTGGAAAAAGCAATTGGAAACAACTTCATGGCTTTCGGTGCGATCAGAATGTGATCATGTTGGTCTGGGGTAGTATTAGTTATTTAAAATTTGCTCCGATTCTAACGATGCGATCGATAGGCTATTGCCCGAACTTAGCTTTCTGTATTACGAAATCTACAATCCATTTGTCGATAATATAAATGAGTTTTAGTCGTGGGATAATAGCGGTTATTTTATTTTAATTTGCTTCATGGATGGCATTTTTGTAGTTTACCTCCTTAAGAAACGATTTTTATTTTTAGCCCGCAGTAATTTTATGAGGAGTAAAATCGAGTGTTAAATAAAAGCGTTACGTTAAACCTCATTTATACGTTAAACTTCATTTGTTTAGTTTTGACATACATTACGCTCTATATACAACATCTTTTTTGATAAATTATTATGTCTAAATAGCAAAGTGGTTAATGAGTCTGGCTGAGAAGATTAAGAATTGTAGGCGAGAGGTTCGAATCCGGGTCGCGGTGATAATTTTTTTTTCTGCTCCCTATATGCATTGTAAACAACGCATTTTGACACTGTTTTGAAGGACGTAAGTAATAATTACCAAAAAGGTATCGATTGTCCTTGACGACGGGTTGTAAGTCAACTGGTCCCTTGGATGCCACATAAAACGTGTATCTTATTTATTTATATATATGTTCTCACTCCATAGTTTCTCCATATCTAACCAAGTTTTCTGTTTCTCTTGAAGTTCTGCGGGAGACTTCTGGCTTCGTTATATTGTATAACATTTTATTTGCAACTTCCTTTTTATTGTTGACGCTCTCCGCTACATAACTCTCCGCAATAGTTGCAGATTTCCATCCGCCATGTCGCTTGAGAGCTAAGCGCCGACTAAGAGCCGACGTTCTTCTAAGGGAGGTCCAGTATACTCCTTAAAGTTCTCAAAGTTCAGAAATTTAGCAATTTTACTTGGAATTGAAGAAATCCACTTTTTCCCGACAGGCTGGTTTAAGCACTTTCCATTTTGACATCGCATGAAGAAGCGAGGATTGAATTTCGTCATGTGGGATCTTATAACAATGTTATTTCGGGGTCCGGTAAGGTTCGCGACCCTCGGAATTTTGCAACGATTTCTTTTATTAGAAAGCCCTATTATTATAGAAAATTTTAAAAGAAAAAAATTCTTGGATCATGCACTTTTGAAAGAGAAAATTGCAATTAAAAGTACTAAAACTCCGCCATTTTTTTCATATTTTTGACAATTTTTGACAATTATGTCTAGATATCAGATGGTCAAAAATTTTAGAAAGAGCTCATTTCCGTAACTCGTGACGGTTTGGAAATACTTTACAGAAGGTTGTAGATCTTGCTACTAGAAAATTTGTGGTATATTCAGAATTTATAGAGAAAAATACAAAAAACAATATTTTTTCGCCATATATTTTATTTAAAAAATAGTTAAATACTTTATATTCAACATGATTTTTTTCCGAGATGAGGAATAAATATGTATCTATAAATGTAGACATAAATATCAAATAATTTGTATTCCACACGAAATTCCCTTTCCCTTTTTGGAAAACTTCGTGTTGAATACAAATCATTTGATATTTTTTCGAGAAGGGGAAGGGAATAATCTATATGTAGACGTATAGAAGGGAATAGATAAGTATGTATATAGATAAACTTCCAAAACTTCATGTGGAATACAAATTGTTTGATGTTTTTTCTGGAAGGGGAAGGGAATATACCAAGATTCACAACAGTCACAAATATTTGTAGTGAAATTGTAATGCAATAACTAGAACCAAAACATAACCTAACATACATTAACCTCATGTGTAATTTTATAACCTATAAGTGTCAAGTGAAAATAATTATGCATGAATATCATTTTTTGAACTAGATTCGTGATTTTTAAAGAAATTGCTGAATGATCCAGCGAAATTTTTGTACTAACTTGCTTTATTTAAGGTAAGCTATCATACAAATTTAAAATTAACAAAAAATTCCGAGGGTCGGAAAGTCTACCAGAACCACCTTCTCATCGTAACTTTTAGTCACTGTAAAAGTACGTGCCATTCCATTTTTGGAATCAGGAATACTACCAATTAGGCCTTAATTCAACATTGTCCATTTTCATTGCGCAGAGTTCTCTAGAACGACGCTCTCCAGCAATTCCCATTATCATTACAACCTTCATCATTAAATAAATATCATCGGGGGCTTCAAACAGGATTTTATTCACATCTTCCCTTTCAAACACATTAGATTTTTTGGGTTTATATCTGTCATTTCTTCTTTTTAAAAATGCTCGAAGTTTAGGATACTTGTAAATATCTATGTTTTCCTCTATGAAAAGGGTGGACTTCAGCATGGAATATTCACACCATAGGCTTCATGGAGACTTTAATACAGCAGATTTTTCGTGAAAGTACGCCAAAAGCACGGTTTCTGAAACTGCAGTAGAAGTATTTGTTTGGCACCATTTGATTCGTTGCTTCATAGCTCTTCCTTGATTTTTCTGGCTGCAGCGACAGACAAGCGATATTTATTGATTCTTCTATATCCATTTGGCTGTTATACAAAACAATAATTTCAATTTGTCTGTCAACCTGTCCATAATTCCATGCGAAAAGTATCGAATTAAATTAATAAAAATCCAAGAATAAATTCTGGGAGGAGAAAAAATATTATATACTTCACTAACCTAACCTAACCTAACTTATAGTATAAATAACTATTTATTTGTTATATTGTGACATTTGTATATGAAAAACTTTCAATAAGGCTAATTTTTTTATAGGACCAATATTTTCAAATTTATATAAAAAATTTAAGCCATTTATTTTTAATTGCGGCAAAAATTTTGGTAATAATAATAATAATAATTCCACGATTTTTGCCTTTAAGGTAAACTCCAGTCGTGCGTCGGAACTAACACACAGATTTTTTTTTAATATTCAGTCTTAGAAATATTGTGAAGGCTGATAGGGCTCTTATAGGTCATTATTAATAGATTGTAAACAAATAAAATATTAATTTTTCCTTTTATCGAAAAAAAATCGAACATTGAAATAATTTTCTTTATTATTGAAGTATATCGGAGACAATGAAAATCGATAAGCAATTTTTATAAAAGCTCACAGTTAAACAAACTCCTAGCCATAACAACTTTGATAACAAACATTTCAGAATTTCTTTTCATAATAAAAACACTTTCAATAATAAAGGCGTTAAAACTTAATTAAATATTGTTTAATTATTCATGTTTAATGTCACCCTAAAAATCGATATTTCTTACACTTTATTCAGTACTTTGGAAATTTCTGGTTGCAAAGTGTAACCCATTAAAAGTTCTAAGAAGGGTGCATATTATTAGGAAATATACCAACCACAAAGGAGGACGAAAAGAGTTTGCGAGACCAAAATATTTGACCATTATAGATAACTTTGTTAATTACTTTTTAAACTAAAAGGTGAAAACGCTTGAAGGATTGGCCTTAAATTGTACCACTTAATAGAGGTTAAAAAGTGGGCCAATTAATCCTTACTTATCTATATACAAAAATGCAGGGAAAAAATATATTAAATAGTGCAAATGTGTTAAAAACCTTCAATTATAGAACAATGTGCACCAAAAAGTGCTTTAAGCTGAAGTTTTATAACGAATAAACTCATTTTATTCAATATGAAGTTAAAGTTTTTACTGCTCTTTCATCATACAAAACTTATCTACACATTTCACTAACGAGTCAACGTCAAATGAAGCGTTCATCGAGAATAAAAAAAAATAGGTCAAAACATTCTTCAACGTTCCTTCATTTGAGCCATAAACATCATATCTTCCTTTTTTATCTTTTTATAGGCGCCCCACTGTCCGTCTACACTTCAATTTTGACCTGAATAGGAATGTGCAAATTTTTTAATTACAAATTCAACGACGTTTTCTCAACAGAACGATGGAAGCTGCTACTGAGACGTCGGGACTATTTTGCCGATTTTAACGTTGCGGGAAAAATTTAAAAAAACATTTTCGAACTTTGCTTAATTAACATAAAGTATATTGTGAATTTGGAATGCGGTTTATTGATGAGGAATTTAACAGGCGAATTGAACAGAGATACAAAAGGTTTTAGTGGATTTTTTCTTAATTTTCAACTAGCTGCATACTAAATTTTATGAACTCATCTTCAGCCGCTTTAGAGTTATGACCTGTCTAAAAAAATATGAGACAAATCTCTTCATATTTTATCATCTCTTACTAAGGTCGGTGTTACAAAAATAAATTGCATCCATTGATGGCTGGAATTGACGTTGAGACTCTTGCTATTTTTGAAGTAGGATTTTGGGAGTTTGAAACGGGATTTTGCAAGAATGATATTGAAAAGGAATAAACTAGGGAAGCTTATAAGCTCGGAAAAGAAGGATTCTGAAGAGATTCCTTGTTTGCATCATTATTAGGCACTAGAGTTTCTTGTTATATTGGTAAATTGATATTTATTCGTACACCAGTTGTGTTGGAAATTTCATTTTCATTTTTTATTCGAATTATGCCCATCACTATTAATAAGCTTTCGTGTTATTAACAAAATCCTAAAAAAGGACATTTTTTTCGTTTTAAATGTTTATAACAATTCCGTGAGCAGCATTTACGAGTCGGAAATATATCAGGTGCATACTGCGTAATGTCTTTTACATGATGGCACAGTCCGTTTTCTACCAGGATTTTTGTCAAAAACTCACTATTTTGATGCTCTATTGTAAAATTTTCCTACAATAGGAGGAAGCAACTCTGGTCACTTGGGAGCTTAACAAGCGACAATGTGTTAGAAAGAAACAATTATATTTGGTGGGGTTCAGGTTTTATGCTTTCTGTAATAATAATAATCAGCTACCATTCCACCTCCATCTTCACTGCATATTTTCAACAACACTGTAGTTCAGTACACTGCTCAACAATTGCAAGTGGATAATTATAACTTTTGCAAACATTTTATTTAAAAACGTTCTCAAAGCGATCACACTGTATGCTGTGTATGACCATTTATCTATAGTCAATATTTTTTATCATTTTTTTCTAGGTCTTGGCTCTTATCTTTTCAACTGAAAAATATGGGTATACTGTTTATATTTTAGTCGAAGAGAAAAGCTGATATCGGCTGTATTACTGTTGTTTTTACCAATAAGTCTTCTTATTACGTTAAGGTTATGCCTACGACGAAAACAGCCAGTGCAACTGGAGAAATTAGTGCGTTGGATACTTGAAGGTGTATCCCAGCAAGAAGTCGCTACGCGTTTGAATGTGTCTCAAAGCGTCGTCAGTCGAGCATGGAATTGACATTGCAACTGGGAATGCAGAGTATTCACATGGCGGAGGGCTAGAACGATCCAAAACAAGCTCAAAACCGTTTAATAGTCCTGACTGCTAGGAGAAAACCAACATTTACGGCATCAAGAATCAACAGCTTCTTTAGACAAGCTACTGGACTAGTTATTTCTGGCCAGACTATCAGAAGAAGATTGCATATCCGTAATTTGAGGGCAAAGAGACGCCCTATATACCCACGGTTAACGGCGGTGCAGCGTGCATGCAAACATCGGTGGGCTATAAAGCACAGCAATTGGAATCTTGAAAATTGGAGGCATTGTTTTTTCTCCGACGAATCACGATTATAATGCAAATTTAATGGCGCCAATTTGGTGGCGGATCAGTTTGTGCGTGGGGCGGCATATGCTATGAGCTGTTGGTCTTGATTCAGCAAACAATGAATGCTGTAAGATATCGAGACATGGTTATTGAGCCTATAGTAGTACCATTTGCTGGCGCCATAGGCGCTTGATTTGTTTTTATTGATGATAATGCTCGTCCTTACCAAGAAAGACTTATGAACGACCGGGTAGAGCATCATGGGTTTACTAGGATGGGGTGGCCACCCTGCTCGCCAGATATGAATTGGATCGAGCATGTTTGGGCTGAAATGTCCAGGCAATGAAATCGACTTGAACAACTTGAACAACCTCCAAAAAAATGGATGCATATATTCGAAATTATAATACAGTATATTTAGAAAAGACGGTTGGCAAATTTGATATAATTTATTTAAATATACGTAGTCTCAGTAAAATTTTTGATAGTTTATGTATATTTTTAAACAGTTTTGAACTGGTGTTTGATATAATCGTTTTAACAGAAACCTTTCAACTCACTGATTCTTCAGATGTATTCTCACTGGATGGGTATGATATTCTATATCATAATGGAAGAATAAAAATTACCTCAAAACTACCTTTAACTCAGAGATTTTCAAAATTTCCCAAAGGGCAGCTTTTGTTTTGTTTATACGAAATATGTTTTTCACAATTTATTGAATTTCCGAAGCGTATAAATAAAAATACGAAGATAATCATAAAAGTAACCAAATTTTTATTTTTTTATTTGTTTAAAAAAATATGAAATTACAATATTTTATATCTTGTGTTGCCTCCCCTTGCCCTAATTACGGCTTCACATTTCCTCGGCATGCTTAAAATTAGATTTTTAATTTCAACTTGATCAATCTGCTCCCATATTTCAGTGAGCCTTAATGACAGGTCATTTAGGTTCTCAGGTGGAGGCATTAAGGCTCTAACACTTCGACCCATGTTGTACCATATGCTCTAAGGGGTTAAGGTCAGGACATTTAGGTGGCCACGGCAAAGTTGAAATTTTGACTTCCTGGAGGTAACTTTGTACCACTCTTGCCACATGCGGACGTGCATTATCGTGCATTAATAAAAAATATTCTCCAATAAATGGGACGTATGGTACCACATGCGGTTCTAAAATGTCTGTTATGTATCGGTCAGCAGTCAAACGACCTCCCTGAATCATGATCAGCTCCATATGGGCCTCCAAACTAATGCCACCCCATACCATTACACTCCCCCCTCCATAGCTTACTGTTTCTACAATGTTGCATTGGGCGTATCGCTCTCCAGGGCGTCGGTACACTCTCCTACGTCGATCATCACTAAAACGACAAAATCTGGACTCATCACTAAACAATATATTGCCCCATTCACGATTGCCCCAGTGCTGGTGTTCTTGGGCAAACTGGAATCGCCTTCGAAGGTTTGCGGTTAATTATACCGACGAGAAAATTCTTGCTGCAGTGAAGTGCTTGTAACAAATCGAGTTCTTAATGCTTGCAATCGATCTTGATTCTTAGTTGTGACCCTATTCCGTCCTTGTCCGAGTCTTCTTTCGTTACTACCAGTCTCCCTAACTCGTGCTATAGCCCTGGTTATACCCACAAGTGCTACGGCAGTAGCACATTCCTCACGCGAAAGATTTCTCGTTTCACGAGCTTTTTGGGCCATTTTGTGTTGTAGTGCACTTATAAAATTTGAATATTGCCTATACAAGTGTAAAAAGCAAAATAAGAGCAAATAAACGACTAAACTTAATGTCTAAGGAATTTTGTTTTTCTGTTTTGTAGTAATGTAAAAAAAATCTACTTTTTATGTATTCGACACAAAAACGATATCTTGAAAAATTTAAAGAACATCATAAATAAATATTTTTAAACCAGTGGCGGCCTTTAAAAAAATGTTTTTTGGTCATTGTTTAAATTTTTAAAATTATGCGTTAATTTAGCGGCGCAGTGTAGTAGGTGATATGAATATCGATTTGCTAAGTAATCAGGAAGATTATAAAAACTATTTAAACACCTACAATTTCTAATCGTATATAAATAAAATTACAAGACCTGCTAGTAAAACATGTTTAGATCACTTCTTCTCTAAAACAAATAAGAATATGAAAGGACAGCATAGTTTTATTTTTGTGAACGATATAACAGATCACTTTCCAATTGGACTAACTATATATACTGACAAAAGAACTCCAAATGAACAAAAGTTAAACTACAAAAGCTATTTAAATTATATTAAACTTAAAACCGATTTACAGAATAAAAAATGGGAAGACATGTACAGGTTAAAAAATATAAATGAAGCATTCGATTCGATATAGATAAAAATACAAAATTGGTGAAAATAAAAAAAATAAACAGTTGATAAGAAAACCATGGATGACTCAAGGTCTAGCCAATTCCATTAGGGAAAAAATATAATCTGTACCCATTAATTTAAAAAAAACCCCTGAAAATAAATAAATTAAAGAAAGTTATAATATATATAAAAGTAGAATTAAATCCTTAATAAACATAATTATGTGAATACTTTAGTACATAAAAATAAAAACTCTTCTTCAGCTTTGTGGGAACAAAATTTGTGGAAAGAAAAACTTATAATAAAGATCGAAAAATTCACAGGGAATGAGCAAGAATTAACAGCTGCTATTGATATTGCAAATAACTTCAATAAATACTATACCGAATTGGGAAAGAATTTGGCAAACAATATATTACCTCCAGATGACTTCGAAGAACATTTAGACATACTCGATAATACTATGTATATGTAACAGTCAATATATGAAATTGGGCATTATATATACTGTCTAGCCCGTATATATATTTCCTGATCTGCTCCGCTATATGTGAAATACGGCACAAATTATAAACTGACTAGGCATTATGTAAAGCGCGCATAATAATTTAGTTAGTTTATTTTGTTCTTTGTTTTTAACCGCCAGGATATTTTATAGTTGTAGTTTTTATCGAGAAGGGCAAGGAAAATCATTGGAGAAGCTATACAGTGTTAAAAATGGCTTCTTCAATGATTTTCCTTGCCCTTCTCAATAAATTAATCAATGATCTGTTGATCTATGACGGTCCTGTTTGTAGATGTAAGTATTGAATTGTTTCACAAACTGCCTAAAAATAAGTACGCAGTATAATACGGCCGACGCTGTTTATATAATGACTAGTCGATTTATGAAATAAATATTTTTTATATAAACGGTCTGAAATGGGCAGTCTGTGCTGCGCGGTATATATACAGCGTCCTTTCACACTAAAATCTAAAAAAGCACCTGGTTGGGATAACATCATAGTTGAAACCATTAAGAAAATAAGAGATGAAATTTCACAACCGCTAACTTATCGAATAAATACAAGTTTTAATGACAAATGCTTACCAGAATGCCTCAAAATTGGAATTGTTAAGCCACTATATAAATCTGGCGCTAAAACATTGACCCACAATTATACCTATACCAATATCGCTGTTGTCAGTTAATGAAAAAATACCGAAAACAAAAATCAACACCTGCAATTTGTATCTTTATCGACCTCTCTAAAGCTTTTGATACGGTGTGTCATAATTGTGTACTGGAAACGAATACATTTTATGGACTGCGTAGAAAAATGTATCTAAGCTATCTAAAAAATTGAACACAATATGTGGAAATCAATGGAGTTTTGAGTGAACCAAAAACAATTATCTATGGCGTTCCACAAGGGACTGTACTTGGATCTCTTTTCTCTAACCTATATAATAACAGCCTGATGACATTAAATAAAAAAGGAGAAATAAGTTTCGCAGATCATACTGCCAAGAAACTGGCAAACGCTGAAAATGGAAATTGAAGACGATTTTAAAGCAGTTAAAAAATGGTTTCAACTAAATAAACTAACGGTATAAATATAGAAAAAACTAAATATCTGCCAATAACATCTTACATAAATAATTTCCCGAGTCTTGGTCCAGTCTATGTTAATGAAAAAAATATCATATTCCTGAATACGTCCGCAACTCCATATTAAGACCTCAACTCCCGACTTCGACCACAACTCCCTATTAAGACTTATCACTAAATTTTGTTTGTTGTTTTATATTTATGTTTATATATTATTAAGTTTTATAACTCGCGCACAGGCATTATTATGCCTCAGCGAGGTTTCAATGTTTATTCTGAAGTATTTGTAATTGTTTCTACCTATAAAATTGTATTGTATTTGAATAAACATTATTATTATTAAACATTACACCAATTAGGTAACGCATTGCAAGTCATCTGGGCCTGCATTCCACAGCAGTTCATCAATAATTTAATAGATACTCTCCCAAATCGAGTAACAGCATTAAGGCGAGCCCGAGGTGATCCTACACGGTATAAATTTTCACAAATAGCCGTTATAAATAGCATATTGAAGGAACTTTGTATGATTTTATTTTACTTAATTTGGCATTTTTTCTTAAACACCCATTTCTCTTTATTGAATATTTGTTTTTTGGGTTGCTTTTGCTATTCTCTGAATAAACTTTCATTCCACGTAAATACCGTTTTTTCTTTCAAATATTTACAAAGAAAATTCAGAAATTTTGGTTATCAACGAATCCCTGGATATAAATATCGTCGCGGTATCCAGGCGGTCGCGTGGTGCTGGTTTACGAGCGACCTTAGTGCTCCAATTAATTATATGTTGCTACTTTTTTTATTCCATTGTTTATCGTTATATTTTTTCTGTTTCAATTTTGTCAATATATGGATTGGGGCACGATTTGATTAAAAGATAATGAATGTAATCAAGTCATATTCAAGTTCATTATGTTGTAAACAAAAATTCCTCCAACGTATTTTACAAAATTACCTCTTGTTTTTAATATAATTACTTTAATTACTCACTGTGATATCGCCTTTGACGACCCATTCGTATTTAAAGCAGGGGCGGGCTGAAAAAAAGATACAATCCTATTAGAAAGGCAGAAAAAATTAAACAAATTCAGCTTCATATTTCACATTGTATTGCTTCTCTTTTGAAATGAAATTTCTACTGTCTGACCACATTACAGGTAAAATATGGCCCAACATCAAAATCCTGCACTACTTGAAAAATATTATCCAACATCAATAATCGCAAACTAAAATCATCTTACTACCCTCAAATTTTTGCTACTCTTCTTTTTTCCAATAATTCAATTTATTTTCTTTGCAACTGAATCAGTATCTGTAACATAAGTTCCTCTGTTGTTGTTGTTGTTGTTATGTGTAGTGATACTAATCAATCACAAGTAGGCTGCGGACGACACATACTAGTCGGAAACATGATTGAAAAGCGTTTGCGATGATAATACATATCCATTGAATTCCTCCATCTGCATTTTATTACGTTTCAATACGTCCTGGTTGTGCCTTGTAACGCCCCATCGCTAGCCTGTACGTATTTTACCCTCATAGAATTAGTTCAATGTTTAATGTCAGCCGACCGTTATTATTTCCCACAAATTTGGATCGTTTCCGTAATAAAGTTAGAACTCATGAGTTGTCGTTGGAATTTCACTTTATAATGGAAAACCTTCGTAAACCAGAAATATGTATGAGTGGGCTACGTGTCTATCTACACTTAGACTAATAGTTTTTCTTTACATTTTAAAAATATTAAATTTTTCTTGTTTTGACTAAACATTTTTTCGAGTTATTGAAAATGTGCACATGCGCATGTTTGTGGATCATTGGACTAATTCGGTATTAAATGAGCTGAAGTTTATTTAATTGTAGCACTGTCAAGTGGAAGTTGACATATGATATTGCTGTAAGACTTGCAAACTGTAATGTTTTTCTTAATTATTTAAATAGTTTTTATTTGTGGGATAAAATTATACACACTATGGCTAATTACTATCTATTGATTTATTTATCAAACTCAATTTATATACACACTCTACTTAATGTCTACTAATTTATTTACATTCTGTACACCTAATCTGATTTATTTTTACCACTTGAATATTACACTATTTATCTTCACTATTTCATTCACTGTCCGATTACTTCTGTAAACTGTCTGTGAACTAACTCTGTCTTCGTTTCACTAATTGTCAACTCACTCAAAAACCCGCGTATATATAGTATTGATCAATTCTAGAAAGTTCTCGTATTTTCCGCGTTCGTCCTAATTTATAGTCGAGAGACAGGGCCGGCTTAGAGCTGGTGACCTCGCAACAATACTTTTTAGGCTTTCGCCAATCGTATATTACCTCAACCTCTAAAGCAATTATGTACTCCTCATTCCCATATACATATAGAATGTTTTAATGGAAAGGTCGTATGACATTCAGCACTTTAAAAAAAATAACCGCTGATCCGGACAGTTTTCCAAAATTTCTACCAAAATATTGTGCTGCTATATTTGCACGGCCGTTGTCTATGGTAATATTTGTCTAAAAATATCAATTATTCCAACTGCCTAGAAGACAACGAAAGTTTGGCCAATAGTTATGGAATATGTTTCCGAATATAAATGCAGCTGTTCAGTGCAACAATCTTCCCCTGAATCCAGCCGAATGCATCTCCTGTCATTTGGCATAAAAACTGATTTACTTAGGTTTATGTACTGCATAAAAACTTTCTCATGCCATATCGAGTCCTTCCCTCCCCCTAACCATGGTCTCTACTACGCCACTCATTTCCATCCATTCCTCCTCCCCCCTCAACTTTATCTCCACCATGTTCTCCCAGTACACCGGCTCCCCTAGTTTCCTCTCCAACTTCTTCAGCACTTCCTCGTTCCTCCAGCATCTAAACACATGCTTCTCATCTTCCCCCACTTCACACCTCTCTCACACTCCAGTCTCTCTTTTCTCTTGTGGAGGTACCCCTCTCTCGACCCATGTCCAGTGAACACCTGTGTCAAGAAGTAGTTCACCTCCCCGAATTTCCGGTCCAACCAATATCTCCTATTCCTAATCTCTCCTTTTGGCGCGCCCTCATACTCCTCCCACCTTCTCTCCATTTCCTCCTCCATCCATTACTGTACTTCCTCTCTACTCGCTCCCCTCCAGCGTTTGTTCCTGGCTCTAGCCATCACGTCCAATGGGTAGGTCCTTGCTAGCACCGCTGCTGCCAGTCCACCAACTGTCCTGTTCCCGCAGGATTGGCCTAGCCCTCGCATTCGCCCCCGCTCTTTCACCCCACACCTCCGCACCGTCCAGCATACTCTGCTCTACCGTCCTACCAATTACCCTCCTCTTCCACTCTCCCCTTCCACTCTCACATTACACATCAACCTTCCCAGCCATGCTGCCCTCACTTTCCACTTCTCTTTCGACTTTAGCATATGGGTTTTGAAGGATAATTGGCTATCCAACCCTAGGTATTTCACAGACTCCTCCATACGAATTATTCTTCCCTTCACTAACACCCCCACTTCCTTCGTCTTGCTCCGCCCCTTCACTAGCAACCCCACCGTCTTATCTTCCACCACTTAAAGTCCGCACCGCTCTATCTTCTCCACAATCTTCCTACATATTATCTCCGCCTTCCTTTCTATCTCCGCCTCTCCTTTTGCCATACATACCAGACACACATCGTCCGCATACACCGTAATCTCACATCCCTCTTCACATACTATCCCACAAACCTCATCAAACACACACTTCCAGAGTGTCAGTCCAAGAACCTAGCCCTGGGGTACTCCAGCCTCCGTCTCATACCTCCTCCCTCTAAGAGTCTACTATCACACGCCCCGTCAGGTAGTCCTCCACCAGGTTAACCAACCCCTGCCCCACTCCAAGCCTCAGGAACGCGCTCAACACTGCCCGTTTTCTGACACTGTTGAACGCGTTCCCGACGTCGAAGAACACGAGTAGGACCAATTTGTTGTTCCTCCAGCTTCCGTCCCTAGCCCTTTCCACCAAGCCCATCACCCTGCCCAGTGCCGAGAGTAAACCCGTGCTGGATTACCCTAAAACCCTCATTCCTACCATTTTCCTCCTCAATCCTATCCTTCATGATCCCCTCCATCAATTTACCCATACCACACAGCTTCACGCTTCACCTCTCTACCCACCGTCTTCATCAGTATCACCCTGACCACTTCCCATTCTTCCGGGAACTCTTCCTCCCTCAGCACCCTGTTGAATAGTGCCCAGAAGTACTCTCCATTGTCATCCAACAGCCTCTTCATATATCACCCTTCAGGCCATCTTTTCCTGGGGCTTTCCTTACTTTATTGTTTCTCCTCCCCTCCTCTACTTCCTACTTCTCTACCGGCCTTATCCCCCCATTTTCCCTACCCCCTAGTATCCTGGATTTCAGAAATCGCTTTTTAGACCAGCGCTCCCACGATTTTAATAAATTATTCAATTTGAAAACCATATAATTTGTTTCCATGAGGTCCAAGCTTGCATATGCGTGTGTTCCAGCCTTACATGAATTTATTTCTGTCAAAATTTTGCTATCCCCAGTACAATGTTACGCTCTTTTCAGTGGAAGAATAAAAAATATTTGGTTGTATTGGAAAATTTAAAATAAAAGCAAACTTTGGAGGGGAAGCATTTATGCGCACACCAGCGATAACCAGAGGCTTGAAAATGGAACTTGTCATATACCAATCAATACAAAAAGGTATCCTCTTTCCAATGACTTTTTGAATTCCAAGATCAGGATTCTTGTTTGGAATTAAGTCCTAGGAATGATGAATTTGTTTTTATGTACTCGTATAAGTTATAGGACACATTTTTCAGGAAAAATGATTTTAAAATTTTAATTTTTCGTTACACCCACGAACTTAAAATCAATTTCCAGCTGTTTTCATGATATCAGTTTTTCCCCAGACTGTACGATGAATAGTTTTTGAGATACAGCCGATGCCCTCCCTTATTTGATCACCCGATACAAAAATATATCAGAAAAATGTCTGGTAATTCCTGTTTCACCTTGGATTTGTCTTTTAAATTAAAACTTCATGGTGAACTTTCCACTGGAAAACTTTCAAGTAATTTAAAACAACAATTTTGAACGTTAAGCTATAGTCCCCGACAGGCATTCAATTACGTTCTAACAGAAAACATGGTATAAACTTCGACTAAGTTGATACCAACCATTCTATTTTTGTTGTTACTTTCTCACGCAGATAAGAAACACATAATGGTTACGAAACCATATCATCCTAAGCTCTCTCAGCGGAATATCATCAAAACAGTGAAAGTGGTAAACATTTATTTTACCCAATGAACGATACTTTTTCAGTTTCAACATTTTATACCATTTAAAAAAAATAAAGTTACCTCGGTCTTTTTAGATAGGGTGCCTACAAAATAGATAACCTTTTTTATTTTCAACAAGTGTTTTTATTGGTCTATCGATATTCCTTGGGTTTGTCGTAATCTAAAAACGGAATTGTTTTTATTCAAATTTTATATCCTGAGAGTGCCAAGTGACCCGAATTTTTAAAGGATAACTCAGGTTGCCTGTTTATGGGGAAACGTGTAAGATAAAGAACTTCTTCGGGGATTTTTATCACCATAAAAATATATTGGAAACAAACATGCAATACAAATATCATCGTATAGATGATATTCCATACATTCGAATGTGGAAAGAACAAATTTGGTATGGTTTGTCGTAAGAACCTATTAAATTGTACGTTTTGTGTGCAACTGTCATTAAAATAAACATTTTTGATTTCCACTAATTGACGTTTTGGCATTATTCATCAAGCGTAACAACCATGTTGAAATAGCGAAATTTTTCTAGCCACGATTGATTGATTGATTGATTAGTTTGGTACCACCAGTCAAAGGCTCAGAAACCTCGGCACCTCAGCCTTTAGGCTTTTTGTGCTCTTGGTTATACCGTTTATGTGAAGAGACCAGTAGCTCTTATCAGTCTTTTCACTAGGTCCTTCTTGGAGAAATCCTCCCTTGGATACTCTAGTCCTAGGAGTCCATATCTCCAATGGGACAGTGCTTCACAGACACAGTCAGGCAAACCTCTGAAGTTTTGATAGCTCCAGTTCGGCTTTCCTTTGATCTGTTTTTGGCCACCAAACTAAGGCTCTATAGGTAACCATGGGCCTCACCACAGTTGTGTACAGACAGTGAACGATCCGTGGATTTAGTCCCCATGTGTTTCCTATCACCCGTTTGGCAGCCATTAGGGCCATTTTACCTTTATTGGTTTTGTCATGTAGGTGAGAATTCCAGGTTAGTTTTACGTCCAGAATAATGGCCAAATACTTGACCAACTGGCTAGGACACAGCCGCACGTTGAAGAGGCTTGGCAGTTTTAGTCTCTCAAGCTTCCTTTTTCTAGTGAAGGGAATGAGGGTAGTTTTTGCAGGGTTCACCCTTAAGCATTCCCTCCTACACCAAATCTCCACCATTACCAGAGCTTGTTGTATCAGCTCCGATATAACGTTAGGGTATTTCCCCAGTAAAAGTATTGTCATATCATCTGCATACCCCTGGGTGTATATCCCCTTCCTCTTCAATTCCTCCAGGAGTTCGTCTATGAGAAAGTCCCACAGCAAAGGTGATAGGACTCCTCCCTGTGAGCACCCCTTCAATATCGATACCTCCAAATAAGGTTGTCGTTGCTGTCCTGTTGAAAAGCATGTTTTTCATCCACCGACATGTGGTGTAGTCTGCTCCCCGCCTTGCATCAGCAGCTATCATGGAATCAAAGGAGATGTAGTCGAACGCCGCTCCTTCTATATCAAGAAACGCTCCGAGAGCTATTTCTTGATTTCCTAAGGCAGCCTCAATTTTCGACACCAGTTGGTGTAAGGCTGTTTCACGGGATTTTCCTGATTGATAGGCATGTTGGTTATAATGTTGTGGCCTTTCAATGAGAAAGTTTTCCCTACAAATCGCATTTTTTGCAATTTCACCAACTTATAATATTTTATAGATAACTATCAAAAACTCGGCCACGCGATGCTGTGGCTCAGTTGTTGGCAATAGGGAACGTGAGCACCCCTCGAATTCAAAATTGGATTATCGATATATATATATGGACGTGTAGGGAAAAATTTTTGGAAAACAAAGTCAAGACATGGATTTTTACGCCCCCCAACGTACATTCTCGGACCACATAGCTTTCTCGGAAACTATCAAAGCTGTAAATTTGAGACCCCAAAATGGATCGCATAAAAGTATTTCGGCTGCCAAAAAAAATACGCCCGCCCTCCCGCGCTACCCCCCTTAAAAGACTCATCATCCAAGCGGAACGTACTTTTTTATTATTTGAGCTATCGAGTTGAAACAAAAACCATTCGATTCGTAAAAATTTAGTCTATAGAATCCATAAAAAGGGGGGGGTTAACCTGAAAATATATACCGGTATAATCATAAATATGAGAGTCGAAAACTTTTTTCACAAAAAATTTTTTTAATACCCACAGGCGGAAGAGGGTATCGAACTCTCTTTGCCACTAAATTTTCACCCCCCTACCCCCCCTTTTTTTGGGGGACAAGACCCGCCAAAATCAATTCGGAACGATAATATTCGGGAAATCTTCCTCATTTGGGGTGCTTATAATGCAAACATTTTTTTTTCGAAATTGACCCTTCCCCCAAAATCCCCCCAACTATGGCCTCGAATTGATGTTGGAAACCGCGTATGGTGTTTTTAGGCATCGTTTATGACGACATATTACGAAATTAGTGAAAATAGTGACCTAACCTCAAAATTTGGCGCCACTTGTGGCGCCTTCTATATCGACTTTTAATTTTTGTTTTAAATCAATTCCCATAGATTCGAACCCACAAATTTTCGTGGACATAATGAAAATTTTCTAAAAAAATATTTTTTTTAATAAACGTTTTTCAATTTTTCTCGAATTTTCAATCGTATCACCTATATGTTTTATATACTCTATACTCTATACTTCAAATTTGAATTGAGTTGTGTGGCATTATCGAGGTACGACTAGCCCCCTAAAATTTTCTTTTGTACCCCAATGGTAAATGAGAATTTTTAAAAATAAAACACACATTTTATCGTACTTCCATTATACAAGATGACTGTATTTTCTAGTGTTATGCATTCTGTTTTAATAAGATTTTAAAAAACTATCTAGCTTGCCGCTTTCGTTAAATTGCCGCACTCCGCAAGCGGCAAAGTAGCAACTTTTCGCCCTTAATATACTAATAGCTATTTTTCAATAGGCATGTAAGCATAACCAACATAACGGTCTAAGCTGGAAGAATCATGTGGTATATTTTTGAATTCCAAAAAATATGGGCATTACGAAGATAAAATACGTTGTGGTAGGCCACTGGGATAAACACTATAACCTTCCCGCAAGTGCAAGCAATAAGTTGTCTAAGTTTTATCGCAACCGGATAGTAACGCATAAATTACGAACAAACAAACAAAAATTGTTTTTTATTTTATTTTTAAGTAAAATTTACTAAATTTTGTATCCTTAATAACTTCAGAATTGTCGCAAATCCAACTTAAACGTAAAAATAATCTAACGTGATAACAAAGTCGGTAGAGCTTTGTGAAAAAATTCCAATTAGCTGTTAAATCTCTCGATTTTCTCCTAATGTTCGTTTGATGTTTGAAACGGTAAGGGATATTGACAAAAGCAATTAGTCCAATTATTATCCTTTTGTCTTTTTCAATCAAAAGCCTCGGAATTTCTGTTAATGCCTTAAAAAGTTTTACTAATTTTCTTTGTTTTTAAGCTACCCGTTTCAACACAATTTTTAAAAATACGTTCCAGTTTTTATACTCGGCTTCGAGCTTTTTAGGTATGATAATGAATGAATCGACTAACGGATAAGATGTGAGAAAGTTGTTGGACAGATACTCCCATAGATAGGTACTGAATAAAATAAGTTTTACAATAGATATCTCATCTTTTTGCGGTAATAGAACTGAGTTAGGTTGCATTTTTTTGCATGTTATGTTTTTGATGGGATCTCACTTATATTAGTATATAGTACTAATTTTCTTCTTTTCGGGTTCCATATTTCTTGTAAGTGGTTATATCAATCCCTGTCACTGTCAGCTTTTCCCAGAGGCTTTGGTGTAATAATTTTTGACAAGTCTAGAGAGTAAATTCCTCTAGGACAATAGTAATAAGGAATTGCGGATTCCTGAGCTTCAATACTACCGAAGTCGTTATTTATTAGATGTAAACCACCCAGTATTTCAGTATTTACCTACCTATCCATCTATTTAGGTAGGGTATATGACGAATTATATGGACTATAAAACTAACTATTTCTAATTTTGACATTCCAAATGACACTTTTAAAAAACACACATTATTGAATCTGTAACTTTCCATCACCATAAAATGTTTGACGAGGCACAAATGAGTCACGAAAAATAGTGCTTTTCCCAACTGGCTGCACAAATAACACAAAAGTGAAGTGACAATTAGATGACTTGTCAAATGATGTAATAGTTATTTGTGCAACCAGTTGGGAAAAGCACAAATTTTCGTAACGAGCAGATTTCTAACGCGAGTTACGAAAAATAGTGTTTCCCAACGTGTTTCACACAATGTTTTTTCTAATTTTGAATAGGATGTGAATACTTGAATTCAAATTTAAAGTACTTGAAACGTCCCTACGAGCGTCCCTCATAGATTCCTTTTAAGTCGTCTAGTAAAATTGGAGATGTTTATTTGTTACTATGGAAGCAAGTATTGTTTAATGTTATGTTTCGTGATTTTGATTGTCAAAAGTAGAAATTAAAAATCGTTTTTCTCCGATCGTGGGAAAAGTGACACTATTTTGACCTGTTTTCTATGCGCAAAGCTCAACATTCCAGAATAGTGGGCAGTTGCTAAGCAATTAGAAAATAACAGTGCGGTAATATTCTTACCGCACTGCTGTAGCGTGCGGTAATGTTACAAATGGATTATTACAATAAAATGAAACAAAGTATGGTTTTAATTTTTATATTGATAAAGTTGTTATAAAAGAAATAAAAGAAACATCTAATTTATAACGATATTCTTGAACACTATCAGTGTTCATGTTTACTAATTCTTTTTTAATTCCTTATAAAATACAAAAATTTTGGAAAATTGTCAAAAATGGTCAATAATTGTCAGAACCTGTCGTCAAAAATGCTCAAAAATGGTCAATAATTGTTAAAATTTGGAAAAATGATCTAAAATGGTCAAAATTTTTGAAAAATTGTCTAAAATGAACAATAATTCTCAAAACTGTCAAAATTGGTCAAAAATTGTCAAAAATGGTCAACAGTTGTTAAAATTTGAAAAAATTGTCTTAAATTTTGAAAAAATGGCCAATAATTGTCAAAAATTGCCAAAATTTTTGAAAAATGGTCAAAATTTTCGAAAAATGGTCAGAAATGGTCATTATATTGTGCATAAGAAGCAAGTTTCTGTCGGCGGTCCGACGACCGCTCACCTTTTTCTATTTGTACATTTATTAAGTTACTAACCTTAGATAATTTTGTGTTCTGTCAAAGGTTCTGTAATTGTAATAATTTTGTACTGTCATTAAGAAGTGTGAAACGTCATCGTCATTTTGCAAAATATTTTTCAAATTTTGATTGATAAAACACTGATTGTTAAGCTAAATAAACATGGAAGAAGAATCTGATTGCACTCCTCCTGAAATTTCAGAAATGGCGTGCAATGTAACTTAAAACCTGCTTCCGGAAAAGTCAAGAAAAATATACATGTCATATGGCGATTTTTTGTATTGGTGTAACACAAAAAAATCAAATTTAAGGGGAAGTATTTTTTTAATGTGGTCGTAGATAAAATATTGTATGATACTCATGCGTGAAGTACTTTTGCATAGTCGTTGCGAAAAAAGGCACTCGCCACGCTCGAACCTTTCATTTTCGCAACTCGTGCGCAAAAGTATCACTTCACGCACTTGTATCATAAATAACTATTTTCTACTAGCGTGCGGAAAAGTCCACTTTTACGCACTCATTTTAGTGTTGAAAGCGTCACTTTTCCGCACTAGTCACTTAGTGCGGAAAAGTAAATTTGTTAAGTTTTTGGGGAGTATACTGACATTTGAATATTCAAAATATATATTTGTAATGTTGTAGTTTACAAAATGACTGAAAAATTAAGAAATTTATTAGAATTCTGATATAATTTTTATTAAAAAGAAACGTATATTTCAATAATTTTGTAATGGCCCTGGTATAAGCCTCATCAAATGTCAAATAATAATAAACATCTGACTTTTTTTATAAATGTTTCTTTATGTTAACTTTTGGGTTTTTTTCCGTACGCTAGTAGAAAAAATAGGGTACCCAACACGTGCGTAAAGTGACTTTTCCGCTCGCGATTGCTGGCCGAACTCCGCTAACGCGTCTTTCGGCCATCTGCAATTGCGTGCGGAAAAGTATCACTTTCCATACTAGTTGGTAAACTACTAATTTCATCACCAGTTAGGAAATATTTCAGTTTTCGCAACTGGTTACGAAAAGTAAGACGTTTGATAACGTCATCGAGTTTTACAAAGTGTCACTTTATATGTCAAAATTAGAAAAATGGTATATTACACTACAAGGGCCGGAATCTCAACTTTATGTCCATGTAGTGTAAACTATCCTACTACCTTGGTCAAAAGTACGAAAACAATTAACCAACATTAACATTAGTGTAAACAAATTTGGAGGTTTTATGAGCGACAGTATAGCGGAGCTTGATATCCGGTATCATGTACTTATTGGTGCGATGGGTAAGCGCGTGCCTTCCACAGTGAGGATCGTCGGTTCAAGTCGTACCGACATTAATGTACGTTTTATTAATTTTTTCAAATGATTTAACACCAATTATCATAGTTTTGTAAAATAATATAGTTAAAGCGATATGTAAGTCAAAAGCCAGACGGTAGGAACTATATTGAAGGTTATTCATATACAAATGTCACAACATAACCAAAAAAAAATTATAAAAATTATCACCGTTTTCAGGATTCGAACTTTACACCTACAATTCATAATTCTCGGCATCCAAATCCTATTCCGCTCGGCTATGTAAAAATAATAATTTGCCAACCAAGAAGTTGTATATAGACCATGTCAAAATGAAGAAAGTGACGTTTTATTGAAGGAATTAATAATAATCATTTTTTATTTAATTAAAATTAATGTGTTGTCATCGGTCCCTTGACAAATGTGCAAAATTTCGAATTAATCTCGACATACATAATCTCGAAGTGAAAGGAGCGCAAAGTACGTTGCTCAAAGGAATGCAATGCGGAGCCCGCATATAGCTTGATCAATGCATGAAAGTTATACTTTATGCCGTATAATCGGAGCCGAAACCACGTACTTTCGACCGGGGTAGTAAGAAAATTGATTTTTTCATTTAATAGTATAATAATAACTGTATTCCTTTCGATACCACTACAATAATAATAAAAAATATAGCAGCTCCTTATTTTAGGCGTCATAATCGAGAAGGTATGAACTGTTCAATTATCTCCAAGAATAAAAATATTTTGCTGAGAAAAACAACCAATTTTTGTGAGTGGCGCCGTTATATTTGGATTAAAAATGGCTTCTCTAAACAACTGACAAAAAAAATCCAAATCGCATTGCGCCTTAATTTAACAAACCTAGACGAAATAAAAGTTTGCTTTGCACTTTTAAATTTATCAGGGTGTATAAATGGGAAAGAAAACCATTCATTAAAAATGTGACCAACACAATCTCATTCAAGAACTCAATTTTCCTTTCTCGAAATGAATCTTCCGAATAAAACGGCTTTAGAAGCATTTGTGAATGTAAAGAAACAACGTTTTTCTCATCCATCATGAACCTTTCTTTAATAATCAGACATTGTCACAGTTGTCGGCAAATCAACAAAAACTTAATGAGAAATTCTTTTGGTCTTTCGTTTACAGTCTCGTTTTCTGGTTTAAATCCACCTGTTACATTCTGGAATCGCGTGAGGATAATAACAAACATGTCGCTAAGAGACCAACAGAGATAATAATACTGAAATTACGTCAGTCAGAAATTAGTGTGCAGGCGCTTTTCGGGAAAGTGAAAACTGATGGAATATAATGGCTCTATGATTATCTACGTTAGAAATATTCATGAATAATCCCTAATAACAATATTATGGAAAATATAGTCATTTAAAAGTAACCTGCAAAGTTGTTAATTTGTGTATCAAAATTGTTAATTATTATTTTAGAGAATAATTGGAAATAGTTTGTTCTCTCATCTTCGTTAAACCTATTATTGATTTCAATTGATGTTCCATCTTGTTTTTGCTCATGTTTTTCATTATATCTTTCCCTAATGAATTAATGACGCAACGATCAGAAGATATGGCTTTAATAATAAGTTACAAATAACTATACCAGGTAGGGAAGAATGAAAAAAGGTGTACCCATACAGACTGAGGCAACCTGGTATTCAGCCGGCTCATATGCTTAGGAGTAGCAGCCGAAATTGTGAAGCTGAAACAACGGATAGCTATTCTAATAAGCCTAGCTGAGGACGTCACAATTTTCCAAGTGGAAGTGACACTGCGTTGAAGATATTAAGAAGCAGGAAATAACATTCCGTTCAGCTGCTATCTTCACCGACAGCCAAACTGCACTGAAGCTAGTATGAGATTGCGCACTTGGGAACCTTCTGCGGTGACGCAAAATCTTCAATGAACATGGCCACAAGTAAGTGGGTGGCACATGAGGCCACAATAGATCTGGTAAGGTCGCTGAGAAATATGCTAGTTAGCCACCTCATCTAATTTAATTAATCCTCAAATGGATAGAAATAAACTCATGGCAATTATTTGTAGATTTGTAAACTGCTAGTCTACTATGAAATTGTATTTCGTACCAATCACAGTAGCTTTCCATCATTCTCTAAATTCCTCTCGAGTGAATTAACAAGATTTCTTATGATGAAGTGTTTGCAAATTACTATACAAACTGAAAATATGTAGATAATCAAACGATCGATAGTCAACGTTCAGTCAACATCGACTGTAACATTAAAAAACATTAAATAAAAAGCTGACATATACTTCTCCAAACTGTATAAAAAATACAAAATAAATCAATTTCATTTTAGCGCTAAAATTTGACGTTGACATGTCATTTTATCCTATCCTGTAGCTTATAAACAACCAACTTTTCAGGGTAATAAAGCCAATAAAGATGATTTAACTTGCGCACTGTCGGTGTTGTATCTTCACGTTAGCAGTTGTTGATTTACCTAAACGCAACTAGTTTAATTTTGGGAGAAAACAGGCCCAAACTGTAAATATTACCTGCAAAACTTGGGAAGATATTATACGACTTTCGTAACTCATTTGCACTAACGACTATACAGTGCCATCTTGAGGGCTGGTTTTGATGATAAACCGCGGTATTTATATGAAGACAGAATATAATAAGGGTTTCGTGGAGTTTCTAGTGTTTTTTTAAGACAAAGTGGCAGAATGAAGGATGTTACTGTATTGAGTGAGTTGTTTCGAAGAGTAAACATTTTCTTATCAACTTTGTATATTTGTGGTTATAATGAAATTTTGATAAAAATTCATCCTACTAACAAAATTCCATTTGAAATTTACGAATTGTTGACCTATTTTCCCATATACCACCTGACTAAGAAGAATTGTTTCAATTTCACACAAATGAACACGGAGCAAAACGAGGCGACCCATTCAAAGAAAAACATTCTTGTCAAGAACAGCATGTATTTTTCATTTTTGGTGATGCACATTTTTTATTAAAATCTTTTTATTCCGCGTGATGAAATTTGGGTTAGCAATATTTAAGTTTTATAGTAATATACACATCGTCGCCTCAAAGTCAAAACCGCGTATCTCAAAATTCGCAACTTTTCAGGAAACACAAAAAACACAATATAATTTTCTGTTATAATAATTTTGATACAGGGTATTGCCACAATGAAGGCCTGGTTAAGAGTAAAATCCTAAATGAAATAAATTTACATTTTTTCTTGAATAAAAAAATACCCGAACAAAACGAGCAAAATTTGAGATACGAGGTTTTGACTTCGAGGCGACGAAATATCATAGAGATACTACAGATAGAGGCAACAATCCAGCTTGGAACCCGTCAGCGAATAAGAGAGAGATAGAAAGTCAGAAGTTAAGGCTGTCTTTATCTAATGGCGCGAAAGCTATAGACGAGAGACAAAGACAGAAAAACCTCTGACGTCTGTCTTTTTCTCTCTCACCCGAGTTTAAACGGACATTCCCACTTACACAGCGTCCTATGGCTTGTTGCCTGTATCTGTAGTATCTCTATGATATTTCGTCGCCTCGAAGTCAAAACCTCGTATCTCAATTTACTGTTTAGACCCTCACTTTGTGTGTCATATTACTCTCATAAATGAAACTTACTGTTTCTAATCAATTCCCCTATCTTAATGAAAAAATTATGAAAGTTCTAAGATACTTATTGATAATTATTTCGATATTGACATATCATCGTCAGAATGACAGAAGTTACATTTGATGTGATGCCTACCTGTTTAATGTTTAATATATTGGCTAGACCAAATAGTGATATCCTGGATATATTTTTCAAATTAGACACAATGAACACTTACGAGCATACCGATTAAAACATCCAGATAAACCCCATTACGCAAAACATCTACTTGACACCAAACATTCATTAACACCTAACACAGAACTAGAAGTACCGCATATTTGTGATAAGAAACAAGAACTAGATTTCCTCGTAGAATTAGAAATTAGAAGACATTTAAGAGACCCACTGTTAGTATATTCTAACATAATATATTCAACACTCATATAATAGTTTGTATAATAATTCTAAAGCTTAATTATTAATTGATTAGTAAACATGACCTTGAGTTATTACAACAAACTAAGTAGACGTGCCGAGAGAGACTATAAATAGATATTACATTACAAATTACATCTTATCCTATAACCAGAACTTATTACACCACAATATGAAGTCGACAATGAACAGATAAATCTATAGGAAGCTCTCCACTATTAAACTGTCTTCTTAAATAACCATTGTAAAGATTAGCAGATAGTTTTCCTTGGATTCTACTACACTCACTATTTGGTCTAGCCAAAATATTAAACATCAAGTAGGCATCACATAAAATGTAACTTCTGTCATTCTGACGATGATATGTCAATCTCGAAATAATTATCAATAAGTATCTCAGACTTTTCATAATTTTTCCATTAAATAGTGGAATTAATTAGAAACAGTTAGTTTTATTTATAAGAGTAGTTAAATGTAGATACCCATCACTTCTTAATATACATTGTATCTTGAAATAAAGAAATACATTTCTTCTCAATTCAAAACTACTTTTTTTGTTTTTGGGGCGATTCATTTCCTTTTTACAGGAATCATAGCCCAACATATTCTCAATAAAACGTCATGATTAGACAAGGAATGTATTTACAGGACCGGACATTGTTTTCTGTAACGGTGCATTTCAGCTCGTTAGCTCATTTTAAGGCGGCTAGAAACATGTTTTCATCTGAAAAACATATTTTTGTAATATATTCGGGAGAACAAAACTTTCTTAGCAATAGATTACATTTTTCTAATAGTTTCCTTCTTAGTTTGGCAGCGAGTTTTGGATAATAAACTTTTTCAAATATTATGAGACGTACGCGAAATTCTGATTATCTTAGGGATTTTCCTAGTTCCTATAGCTTGGCCAAGAGAATTGTGCTAGTTTTATTGTGCTATCTTTCCTAAGGTAACATTTCCACAACATTTCTTGCACCATAATTGAATTTTTCACGGAGACAATTGATTAAAAATCTCTCCTTTTGCTTACAACTGACACTAAGAACTGACCAATTTGTCAACTCATAAACGTCAAACAAATTCCGTATCAATCTGAGTTGTCATGGAATATATACATTTCCACTCACCAAATTCAAAGAAATTCTTAATACAACCACCAAAATTTACCGCTAATGCTAGACACAAACGATGGGAAAGATGTTATTCAACCTTTTTTTCGCTAAATGGCTGTATTTGCATACTTATATTCATTTCAAAATATCATTACTTCATAACATTCTTCTGTATTGTAAACAATAAAGGTACTTTACTCTTGAGCCGTATACGGTTCAAACAAATTGATATCTGATGGTTGCATTTTGAGTTTTCGACAATGCAGAACTATTTATTAGGAATAACTTTTTCCCATAAAACCAATAATAAAAAGTTTTCCATGTGGTTCCACTGTATAACAATGAATGAACGATATAACAATAACACAGGTAATACAAGTAGAAATGGTATACACAATACAAACAAAATGAAAATTAAAGGCAAAACAGATCAAAGGGAAATAACACAGAGAATTAAATTATGTAATACGTACCATAAGTTCAATATGATTAATACTGTCAATAAACAAATCGCACACATTTTATATTATAGTCCAGTAAATAAGGGTCCCAGAAGCAATTATACCTGCCGGTCGATGAATTTTCCGTGTTTGACTAGTAATTGAACATCCAGATATTTCACACACCTAATCGCCATTTTGGGGGGGTATACCCGGCCCCAAAGTTCCAAAACGTTTTCCGCCAATATATCCTAAAATATGGCATTTAGAGAATTTTTATATAGGGGAAAAATGAAGATCAGGTCATTATCTACAAAAATGGTCCTCATGATTTTTGCCTAAAACTCGATAGTTTTCGAGATAATGGACCTCAAGCGAGATCCTTATGTTGAGCTCCTGTCGAAAGAGCGGGTTCTTTGCACTTACTCATGACCGGGCGAACAAATTATTCAATATCTCGGGCAAAAATGCATATTTTTTTACGATTCAAAATTCAGATGAAAGAGGAAATCCACAGCTATCACATCCGATAATTCAAGGCCCATTTTTATGTTTCCACCATATTTATAAAATGGGTCAAAGATTTTGTAATTACTTTTTTTTCGAGTGTCGCGAAATTACTCATATTTTTCTTAATAATAGACATTTACTCTCGATTTTTTGTTATTACGGGTCCTTTAAAGGTCTTTATTGATCTCAGAAATTTTTATTGGCCATCTTTCTTGTCCCTTGATTTTTCAGTTGGTTTTCATTTTAAAATGTTTGCTGTTTTTCGAGGTTGGGAATATTTTGCGAACAATCACTGTTTAAAAGTTTGTACATTATCGGATTGTCTTCCAAGATACGTCATTTTAAAGCTGGGAATTTCTCCTTTTTGGTTGTGCCCTCATTTTTTTTTTCTCGAGTTTAGTGGTTTTTCAGAAATCCATGAAACGCGTTTTTGCGAAAAATATTAATGTTAAAAATCATGAGGACCATTTTTGTAGATAATGAACTACTCTTCATTTTTCCCCTATATAAAAATTCTGTAGAGGCCATATTTTAGGAGATATTGGCGGAAGACCAATTTTTGGAACTTTGGGGCCGGGAATACCCCCCTTCCACAAAATGGCGATGAGATTTGTGAGATTTCTGGATGTTCAATTACTAGTCAAACCTTACCCTTCACGGAAAACTTTTCATCCTTCATTTACTGGACTAATAGTTTATCAAAATTGATGCACATATTGAATACAGGCGATCCTAGTAAACAATTAGTATTGTTGTAAAACATTAAGCTTTGCTTATTATTAAATTGATGAACGTTAAAACAATAACAATATTCTCAGTCAAATCACAATATAACTCTCTTTTTCTTCTTAGACGTTTATAGTTTGGCAAACTTATCTGAAGCTGTGAAAGGAATGCGGCCGAAAACATTCGATATTGCCACGTTTAACTATGAAAAAGCTAAAGTGCTAAGTATGTAGTGATAATAATCAGAAAATAGGCTTTTTATTAAGTATCAACAATATATCAATGATGATTAAACGTTAGTTCTTTAATGTGCTTGTTTTATTGGATATTGTCTATTAACATCATTTTTTCAATTTTTGAATATTAAAGTAAAAGGTAAACACTTTTCCAAATATGTTATGGGTTTCCTTCAACCCGGCAACGTGGTGCGAAAATCATATTACCGCGTACTACGAACAAACTCAACTGGTGAATATTTATCGAACAGCCCGTTGCTATGCAATCACCTGACTTGCTTTTGGCAAGCGCGTGCGTGTGTTCTTCCCTCTCACTTCTACTATTGACTGATATTGATGATCCAGTGGCGTTGGCATTGTCAGTGTTTATCATTGTATCATCTTAAACTTTTGTATTTTGTTTTTAGTATTAATAAACTTTTTTGTGATTTTTAATAGTGCAGTGTTCTGTGTTTGTTCATTTTTCAAAAATGAGATAAATTTGCCGAACTATACTATGCATACTTTCAATTTATACCTGAATTTTTTTACTGGCGACGTTCACGTTTCCAACAACGCAAATATAAAATAAACAAACTTGGATAAATCTGCAGTTATGACTGTGAACGTAATCAGTGAAGAATTACTCTGTGTAGTGCTTCACCATTTCACCATGCTATTTTATGTTATTTGAATCATGATATTTGTTTGAGATTTCACACTTTACCTACACAATTTGCATGATAACCAACATCTATCAATCAATAATCTGAGTAACTTCTGGTATATTTTAGGAAGACTATTTCTCATTTTTACGCCGATTTATTAGATTTTTATGGGATTTATTTAGCCAAACAGCCAATTTAATTTTACTCTAAAAATGTATTGCAAATGGGGTTTAAAATGTATATTTTTGAAAGAGTATGTATACGCTCAAATTTAAAATTCAACGAGGATGCTCTAGACCGACTTACTTTTTCCAGGTACTTTTTGAAATGAATTTCCTCTTAGCTATCTATGTATGTACAAAAGCAAAAAGTTACAGCTATCAATTTCGATTTTCTCCAGTCCCACTAAAATAAAAGAACTAGAAGGTTATTAGAAACAGTTTGTTAAATTAAAAAGATTAGCAATTAGTGAACAACTTTTATATATCCAAAAGTTACTCAAATTATCGATAGTCACTCTCAAAGTGCGTCTGATGAGTGCAACGCTTTCATTTTTGGGTTATTAACAGAGAACTTCAAAACAACGAGCGGATAACATCGACCTAAAAAACATGTGAAGTGATAATAACGCCGGCCAAATGGACGTGGATTAAATGGATTACTTTTAAATTACTTTTCCGTATTGACTGCAGCTCGATTTATTGACAAGGGTAAGTAGCTCAATTAGCTTTTTTGTGTGTAATGACCGACATTATTGGAAGGTTGCGCAAAAAAACACAAAACTTTACATAAGTATTATTAATTGTTTAAGTCGATTTGTTAATTTTCAAATGTCATTCTCCGCTAACTCTTTTTTATTTTAGTTGTGCTCCCTATCCAACCTTTCTAGGTTTAAATTTCAATTTTGAAGAACCATATATTCTTCTAATAATGTTTGTATATAATATACATGAATGTATGTATATTGGGTTGACATTCATTGAGACCTCAAAGATCTATTGTGTTCCCTTATTTCTATTTAGTACCTGAGGAACGTCTCAGAGACTAGTAGCTCCTTTAGACCTATTTCCCGGAGGAATTTCAGGATGTCTTCAGGCTTTAGTTTTGGTAAGTCTCCCTATCAAGTAGTCATCTAGGTGTTGTGCTCTAGGATTCTGAATTGCTGTGCAATCCGCAAGTATGTGGATGGAGGTTTCTTCTTCCATACCACAGTATTTACATTCTTCTTCTCCTAATATTAGACTTAGGCGTTCATTTGATCTTAACAGGTTGTAGTCACCCAGGAGTATCTTTGATTGTCTAAGCCCTACTAGATCTTTCCAATGATCAGATCTGCTCTTTGCCTATTTCTTCCAATATTACATTGGAGCTGATACCGGAAAAGGGCTCCAGCTCCTAACAGGATGTTTCAATCCCTCTCTTTGCTAGTTCATCTGCTATATCATTTCCTTCTATTCCAGTGTATCCAAGAAATCCACAGTAAGGTGACTATATTTTTTTAGCCCTATTCATAGAGTTTGTCTAGGCATTGCCATATCGTTTTGGAACCGATTACACAAGAACGCAGTGCTTTAATGGCTGCTTGACTATCCGGCATGATGATAATCCTTTGCCTTCTATATCCTTTATTATCAATATTGAAGTTGAACACTTTCCTACGGCGTGAATTTCCGCTTGAAAGATACTTGGGGTTATTTCTTGGATAAAAATAATCATGAATAAAAGGTGTAATAAAAATTTGTAGCAATAGTATTTGTTCCAATATTTACACTATATTGATTAATGCAGTGAAAATAATAATCGATTGTGATTTATTCTGCATTTTCTTCCATCTTTATGGCTCTATCAACTTAATCATGGCCATTTAGCTCATTTAGGTCATCTGCATTATGTTTATAATCTAACATAATCTAACACTAAAGGACAATGCTGATCCATTTCACAACCATTATTTTTTATTGGAAATAGGTATATATTCATTCCACGGGTTTATTTTTGTATTTTAATTTTCCAATAACACAGTTTCCACAATATTTTAAAGCCCCATTATTTATTTTATCGATTCAATAAATTCGCATTTAATATTAATTATTTTTAATTCCATTTTGTACATTTGTTTATCGTTTTTCATCACAGCATAAATTAAACGTGAATTTAAACAATTATTAAAACAAATATAATTAATAAACGTTTTTTGCGCAACCTTTCCAACATTTTCCGGAATTTTATTATTGTATGACAAAATATTTTATGGTTAAAAATTGTTTGCCGAGCGAGAAAATTATGAGTCCTTGTGCAATTTTTTATTAGACTGGAATGATAATGGTCTTTGGGGATATAATTAGAAACCCCGTTTTGTTATCATGACCCAACACTTTGTAACACAAATTTCCAGTGATAGGAAGGGAAAATAAAAAATATTGAACAGGAATTTGCTACTAAGGATAATTTTGGAAGGCAAGGTTTGATGAAAAGGAAGAAGAATTATAGCAATGTTAAATCCAAAGGAATAGTTCACAAATATCGTCCACTAGAAGACATTTTAGAGATTCAGCATCGATAGTTGTTGGTTGTTTACAGCATTTCTGTTAAGTCCATTCAGTATTCGCAAGCATCTTGAATTTTTCAAGCATAAAAGCAAACAGTGAAATTTATTGAAATACATTTTTGCAATATAACTTTGTAATCTCCTAATAATTTTTACATACCAAATTTAAAAGAAAATATGTTCAATTCTTGCTTGAAAATTACGTTTAATAAAAGTATATTGTCTAAGAAAATAACTTTAAAGCTTTTAGCACCTACCTTATCACTTTCGAATAAATTCTATATAGGTTTTTCTTCATTTTCTCTAAGCTATTTCCCAATAAGCTTTGCATAAATCAACATAATCTTTTTTATTCTTGCGAATTTTTTGTTATCGGCGTTGAAATTTATAGCAAATGAACTACATAACGTAAAAGGATGTAAATTTAGATAATGGAACTGGGCAAACATTTTTACGTCAATCTATAATATTACGCTTTAAAAAGTAGCACTGATGTTGAAATAATTTCAACCTTTGCCCTCATACCCATTCTTATTACCAGACTCCATAGGCCAAACCTCAGGTCATCCATTTATTGGGAGGTTTGTTCTTTTTCCTCCTCTATCGTTGAATGTTGGCGATGTACTGCTAATAAATGCTTTTTTGCAGCGCTTTTGCTATACTACAGAAATATTCTGTATAGCTTCTATCTATTGAACCTGCCTCTTCTTTGCCCTTGTGATCTGCGTGGTCTGGTACCTTGACTAAGAACAGTCTAATTCGACTGCCCAACTCCTGTATGGTTTCCAAGCAATCCCAAACGACTTTGGAATTTATCTGCTGATTGCTTTAAGAGTCGTTTGACTATGGCAATGGTCTTTTTCTTATTTGTTGCCTTAATAACTTTACAGCTTAGTTTGTGAGACTCTTGTCTTTGGCTTGGCTATATATAATATATATGTTCCTGCTCCCACACCTTCCTTGGTTTTTGTGTAGCAGCCCATTTCTTCATTAATTGGAAGTCCTTCGCTTCATGCCTTTCATGCTATGGCATTTTCCCCGAAGCTTAGGACTGTAGGGACACACTAAAATATAAAGATAGTGTACCAAAGATGTACAATTAATCAGCTTTATGGGGGCATTTTTGCAAACCCACCACTATTTTTATGTCTATTTTGACCGCGGTATTAAGGAAATTATACATTTTTGGAATGACAATTTTACAAATACCAACAATAAAAAGGAGAAAAAAACAGAAACCAGGATAGCTTTTGAACAATTTATATCTTTTTTGCTTAGAAACAGGATCTTTAGTTTACCATCTTTAGATAAATCTTTGTCAAAAACACTAACAAATCTTTAAAGCAGAAATATTATCAAATCATTCAGCTTCAGTATTATATATATAGGCATACGCTATATTTTTCGCATTTTTAAAGTAGGTTAACAAAGTTTTCATTCCAGAAGTAATATTGTGCTACGCATCTGCTTTATACCTCGAATACATAAACTATAGTTGACAATGCGGAAAAATAACCCTTCAAATTGATCCTTGGGTCCGAATTTCCTCATGAATATAATATGAATCTAGGGCAAGCAAGAATATCGAGAAAAAAGGTAAATGCGAAAGAAGGTAGATAACTATTGTGAAAATACCAACAAAAAAACCAGTATGTTTTCAACAAATAATATTTCAAAGGGTCTTCTTTTGGAGGTGTTTATCTGTACATTATTTGAATTGAATCTTATAATCTCATACAAAGGCAGCGTTTTTTAAGACTCATGATTATGGTTTTGACAATAAATTTATTGATGTGAGTTCCAAAAAGAAGAGAAGTATAAAGTCTAAGATACGAATTAGAAACGACCCCCACCCATCCGTATTTTATATCAATGTTAAAAATTGGAACTTGAAAAATTGAAAAACAAATTTGATACCAATCGGAAGTATGAAACCTATAGAGAATATGCAAACATCAGACATTTTTTGTTCTTGGCCTAACTATTGGTTTGGCAAGTAAAAACCGGTTAGGCTGAGGCCAAACTAGCGTAATGGGATTGTGTGTCACGTAATTTAGGCTACAATCGGTTTCATGAGTTTCTCTGACGACTTCTTCTTCTACTGCTTTTCTACTGATTGTGTATCGTTCTTGGGACGGTACAAAACCTGTCCCAACTGTGTTAGTTCAAATACCATCCCTAATTCGAGTTTGCGCACTACCGTACTCGATACAATTCCAGAACAGTTCATAAATGCCAGTTGGAACAAACCTTATCTTACGCTAGTTTGACCTGAGCCTTAGTCGATGCTAGAAGTTTACGTTAATATGTTCAATAATTGAATCTAGTATAAAAATGAAGATAATTTCATTGCGAACACGATCCGTTCTCACACTTCGAGCATTTGCTCAGACTCAGGTTTTATCAATACTACGAAATGACTTTACTTTGGAGCTTACCCTGTTAGGATAACTAAAGGATGTCCTCAAGGTGGAGTACTTTCACCACTTTTATGGAACCTAATTGTGAATGACTTAATTTGAAGGTTGAATGATCAAGGCATATGGACATTGTCACCAATGGGAAATTCCCAGAGGTAGTTATGAATGTCCTACAAGAAACACTACGAATGGTGGAGGAATGGTGCCTCAAATAGGACTTTCAGTTAATCCAAAAAAACCAATCTAGTTGCTTTTACGAATAGAAGTGTTCTCCCGCAGGAGAGAGTACTGATGTTCGAAGAAGAACTAGAAATATCCACAGAAGTTAAATATCTGGGAGTGAACCTTGATTCCAAACTGAATTGGAATGCACACCTGGAGAAAATTACTACCAGGGCGACTAGGCTTTTCTGGCAATGCAGAAGAGTTATGGGTAAAACCTGGGGAATACGACCTGAGGTGGCTCACTAGCTTCACACAACTGTGATAAGACCAACGATCACCTATGGAACAATCGTCTGGTGGAGGAGGACAGAAGTATCCTCTGCAGTTAATATATTAACTGCATTTCAAAGACAAGCCCTTCTTGGCATTACCGGGGCAATGAACAGCACAGCAATTGAAGCCCTTATTGAACTTCCTCCTTTGGAACTGTTTGTAAGGGCGGAGGCAATGATGGCAATTCTTAGTCTCAAATCGGAAGACTTATGGTCCCCAAACAATGTTCGAGAAGGACACACTGATACAACTAGGACAATACTAGATGAACCCATATTCAACATGAGTTTTGATAACATGACACCGGAGACTATATTCACTGAGCGAGTGAACATCATCATCCCATTTAGGGAACCGGTGATGCACCTAGGTAATTCTGGAGAAATCATCTGGTTCACCGATGGTTCCGAAACAAACCATGGCACTGGGGCTGGTATAAAAGGGCCTAGAAAGAGAATGTTCTTTAGCCTTGGTCGATATACGACTGTGTTTCAAGCAGAGACGAATGCCGCTATAGCCTGTATTGATAAAAACATCAGAAGATAATATACCGGACAAAAAATTAAAATATTCACCGACAGCCAGGCTCTGCTTAATGCTATCAGTAATCCAGCAACTAGGTTTGGACTGGTAAAAAATTGCAAAGAATCCCTTAACAGGCTGGCAAGAGACAACAATGTGTCTCTAATATGGGAGCCGGCACATGAGGGGATTGCAGGCAATGCAATGGACCAGTATTGTAGAGGAGGGAGGGTGAGTTTAGGCCCACAGCACTTAGGCCACATGTGACTGATTATACATCCTCCCGAGGAGTTGTCCTCCTAGGTCATCGTCCATCTTGTCTTTTTCAGGAAGGTGGACAGGTCACTAGGAGACATCTCCTTTATATCGGCAGGTGTAGGCCAAGACTCACCGAACACACACTCTCTTATCGACGATAACTCCGTGCACCCACATAAGACAAGCCTGACGGTTTCATCTTCTTGTTCACACATTCTGCATAGAGGTGTGTCCACTAGCCCCTTAGTTGACAGTGGCCAGTCAGAAATCCTACTGTTAAGCTTAGGTTTTTCCTGGTCAACGCCAAATATTTCTTCGGCTCCAGCTTCCCAGGTTCGCCCAAGGTGAAAGACCCCATGTGCGTCCCACTGTACTCCGACATTGCTCATAAGCCACATATGCTCTTTTTGCTCTGATCTGTAGATTGAAGATTTCGGGGAGTTTTAAGCCCGATAAGCCTCTTTCCCTGGTGAAAAGGACCATCTCAGTCTTCTTGGGATTGATCGACAGTAAGTGTTCCTTACACCATGTTTCTATCAATTTTAGCCCATCCTGTGCTCTATCGAACAGTGTGTTCACAAAGTTACCAGTCTGCAAGATAATTATGTCATCTGCGTATGCGATTCTGCAGAATCCATTATTGTTGAGGTGATTAATCAGGGTATCCAGGACTATGTTTCTGGGAACTGGAAGCTGTGGCGTGCCAGGTTCGAAAATTATTTGATTGCATCAGAACTCAACAAAAAAGAGGAAAAAACCCAATATGCGCAATTACTGCATTACATTGGAGACGATGGTTTTAAAGTATACACGACCTTCAAACTTGAAAATGATGAAAAAGACAAATTAAAACTTTTACTAGAAAAGTTTGAAGAGCATTTTATAGGAAAAGGCAACGTAGCCTACGAAAGATACAAACTATTTACATACAGACAAGAAGAAGGGCAGAGCACAGAAGATTTTATAGTAGAAGTCAAGAAAAAAGCTAGCAGGTGTAAATTGGAGACCTCACAAGACAGCCTCATTTTAACAGTAATAACGTGTGGCGTAAGGAGTGACACGGTACGTGGAAGACTGTAACAGGATGACACACTAACCCTACAGAAGGCTATAGACTTATGTCATGTAATTGAAACTTTAAAAGTTAGACGCCAGGCTATAGGATTTACAAATACAGTAAGGAGTGAGGTGGATAGTGTTTATAAGGGTTCCAGCATTCCAAGACAGGTGATTAAAAATTGTAATAAATGTGGCAAAATGGAACATTCAATTAATAGATGCCCAGCGTTTGGAAAAATTTGTTCTTTTTGCAACACCCCAAATCACCTCTCCACGGTTTGCTTCAAGAAGAAAAAAGGAAATTCCTCAGGGAAGTACAATCAGAATAAAGTCAGTGAAGTTACAGGAAGTGAAAATACAGATGCTTGTGCTGAGGTAAATTCAATATTACTTAACTCCTAACCTATTATATGCAGCCCATGACACATACACGATGTATTATGTTTTGCATAACTCCTTACAACTATGATGTCTTTCACATTGATACTTATTGCTCTACTAGAGAGCATTTTGAGTATCCATTCTCCCACTAACAGGGGTACATTGCTGGAGTTAAGTTGCTGGGTAATTGTTGGGAAGGTTGTTTTATCAAACGCTCCCTCAATATCTATGAATATACCCAGGGTGGATTCTTTATTGTCCAATGATCTTTCGATTCTACCAACCACTTGGTAAAGGGCCGAATCAGTGGAGTATGGAGTATGTGCATGCTGATTTGGATGAAGTGGGTTGTGAACTAGCACTTCATCTCTTATGTACCTCTCACATAGCCTCTCCATTGTTTTTAAAAAGAACGATGTGAGGCAAATAAGTCGGAATGCTTTTGGTAAGGTATAGTCCATCCTTCCTGTTTTTGGTATAAATACCACTCGTACTCCTCTCCACTTTATGGGAATATACCTCAGAGCTAAAGAGGCTCTGAATATTTCAACCAGGTGCGGCATAAGGATATCCATTCCCCACTGAAGTAGGGCTGGTCTTATACCGTCAGGTCCTCGTGACTTGAAAGGGGAGAAGCCCGAAATGGTCCACCTTTTCTTGTCCCCATCAATTACTGCATTAGCAAACTGCCAGTCGTATTGTGAGGGTGTGGAATGGACCAGTTAGCTAAAGAAGGCTCTAAAGGAGACTTCAGTGGTCCGGAACCGTTTAGTGGAGTCACAAAAGATTGCACAAGAGAAGAAATAGGGTACTGGCTAGATAGGGAGCACCTACTCAAATGAAGGTTGACACAAGGGCACCTCCATACAAAGAGTTTAATGAATAAGGTAGACAAGGAACTCTCAACCAGGCTATTGAAACTGGGTAAGAGACATTTGAAAACAGTTACCGACCTGGTGACTGGACACTGCACCCTGAGGAAACATCTGCACAAAATGGGCAAAGTTAGTGAACCTATGTGCAGAAAATGTGAACCTACTCACATAATCTGCTTCTGTGAGAACTTTGGAGAGGAATTAATACAACCATTACAACTACTGAAAATCCCTCCAGTCAAACTAGTGGTATATATAGAAGACACGAAGCTTCTGGAATGGGAGTAGCTAACATGGGAAATGGTGCGAAGATACAGTTCAAGTGCTGTTGAGCACAACTCAAACGAATGAATGAAAATAGAAACTCTGTTTTTGGGTACATCAAATTATTGTGATATAAAACCGGGGCTGTAGAAAAAGTATTGTGTTTCACTGGTCCAAAACATTTTTAGTTACTTTCGGCACTCTTAGAACAATATACTATTTCATGCATTAAACGGATAGGTGAAGGTCGCATCTAATCGGTCTGATCCTCTGCTAACAACACTTCTCTTCAAAATGACTTACGTACACTATTCTAATCCGAAAAAATACATATTTATCATTGTGTCTCTACCAAAGTTTAAAACTTTAACTCTATTATTTCGATTTATTCTGAAGTTACAGTGTCCCTTGGTAAACTTTTAGCATAAAAGCTTGGTAGTTTGTGCGGTTAACGAAGTTCCCACGTATATGGTCGATAATTTTAGCTAGTGAACTTTATAAGATTTAAACTGAAAACACTAGAATCCAATTGAAAACATTGTTTATTCAACTTAAAATGAAGTTTCAGTTAGTTTGTTTTTACAATGTAACTTGCTATGAAGTTGTAATAAAATAGGTAGTTTGAAACCATTTTGAATTCTTACATTTAAAAAAAGCGGAGAATTATACTAAAGTAAACTAATCAAATAGGGATAAACCTTGAAGACCTATTCACCCTAATAATGTGAATTTAATTAAACCTTTGGAAATCTCTCAATCTCCATCTATGCTTTCCGTAGTGCGAGTCAAAAGGTCGTGGAGCGCACAAGACAAAATCTGTGGGTTTAATGGATGTTAATAGTATCGACTAAAAAGACAAGAAAAAACACTCCACGTAATGTAAATCAATAAAAATGTCTAAAAGGCAATTGTTGTAGTAATTGTAAAAATACATTATAGTCCAAGCATTATTTCTAAGGTATCGTTTTAATGTATATGAAGAGAAATGAAGAATTTTTCACAGAGAAAGTATATTTTAAACCAGGCTGGATATTGTTCTCTGCTAGTAAAATTACGAGAATAATTTTTCGAAATATTTTGTCATTCAATAATGAAAATACACATATCTAGTATAGTTACATTTACAAAAAGATGTGTTCAAATAGTTTTATTTATTTGTTTTCAGATGAAATAAGAAGCAACAGAAATGAAAATACATCCTCACCCAATTTCCATTCGAGTGAGCGCTAGGTTAGATAAAAAAAACGAGCAATGTAAAAAATCCTCATCTCGCTGTTTTCAGTTCGCTGTTCAATATATGTAATAAATCAGCAATGACTTCCGTCGAAACGATCCCTCGACATGGCAATAAATACCGAGACACCATATTCTCACAACGAAAACATTGTTTTACACCTATCAATGGAAAAATACTCTCTCAGTAAATCAAATCTGGCATGTGACCGATGGAAAATATGGAGGAAGCTAGTGGAGTCATGAGCGGTAATCCTGATGCGATGGCTCCCGCCGTAATCCCACAAAAATATGACGCAAATGTAGATTATGTCATCAACGAATATATGGAAAGACTAGGAACTCGTCTTAATATTCTAGAAACTGAGCTGAAGTATGCTTGGAGAGCTCTAGATCTTCTATCGCAGGAGTATTTGAAGATGTGGGAGCGGTTAGAGAAATTGGAAAGTTTACTCTACGAACAACAGAGCGTGATATCACAATTGCTGGATTTTTACACCTCGGGTGGAATTTCAACAGCGCAGGCGGTCACCGCATCTCTTGAAGGAAAACTTGGTGAATTAGAGGTAATTCGAGAGATTTTAGGCAACGGGGCTATAGAAGAAGGATTAGAAGAAGGACTTGATGTGACAATATCTCACAATCAACAACCTGACATTCAGCAATTAGAGATGGACACGGCAATTGATGAAATGCACGTACCTGACGAAGCTTTTTACAAAAGCCTCAACCAAGCCTACAGAGAAGATTTAGTAGGTGACGACCCCGCTTATAGAATCAGTCAATTAGGAATGATTTGGGAGGAAAGAGAAGAAAGTAGTGAAAATGGTGACAGAAAAACAAAAGATACCTCAAATAGGCTAAGCGAAAATGAGGAAATATATTCTGCATTGGATTATAAAGACTACAGAGGTAATTCTCCTTGCATTAGCGAACAGGACCTAGCTCAATTGACCAAAATAGATTCAATAGATCATTTAGCAATTGAGAAATTAGATGAATTAGATCGACTGAGCAGTAAATTACATCAAGATTCTGTCAATATCAAGCAATTGAGAAAAAAGTTAATGGAATCACCGATTTCTATTAACGAAATAGAAGAAGAACAAATCGATGTTAAAGAAGCAGAGGATTTATCAAACATCGATGAAACGCTGCAGCAGATGTATCCGGATAATCAATGGAGTTTTTCCAGTGGAAACAAAGACAAAAATGAGTTTTTGCTACTAGCAAAATCGGACTTGCCAAGTCTACTCGCTAATGTTTCATTCTCATCGAAATCCAGTTCCAGGTTTTCTCTGTCGGATGCTGATAAAGAAGTAGCCGAAACTTTAGGGGTTGAACCAAGAAGTCCCACGTCACCCCGAAGGAGACAAACTGATATAGCCACATCTAGTGAGCCTTTCACCACGGTAACAGGAAGATTGGCCTACAGTGCTGCTGTACAACATGCTGAAGAGGTGGAAGCAGCAGTAGCAGCTGCTATAGCAGCACAAAACCCCAAAAACCCTTTTTATTGCATGAGCCCTGGATTAAATTCATTGTTTCCCGCAACATATGAAACTGTATCCTCATCAACCCCCAATGTATATAATGTAAGATCTGAAAAGACTGCATCTCCCACCCTGTCCATCTGCAGTATCAGAACAAGACAAGATGGATACGTAGAACCAAGTGGATCCTCTAATATTAGTCAAAACCATAGTCCTCCACCTCCTCCTGCTCCTGACGTTACAGAAGATTTCTTGCACATGAACAAAGCAGCAAGTTCGTCAAATGTTTTTCTTGATGCATCTGCTACGTCAATTAACCAAAACGAAAGACTAAGTCCAAAGCCTCCCCATTCTCCAAAGTCTACAAAATCTTCCCCTAGAAGAAGTAAATCTCATACTCTAGCTGCAGCGAAATCTGATTCAGGACTATCGTCAATGAGTGGTTGGTCCAGTTTAGAAAAATCACCTGGATCGCCAAAAAACTCTAGATCTAATTCCTATGCCGAAGGAAGACATGGAGGTAGTAGATTGGTTTCTCCCATTCAAAATCACTATGGTTCAGCTCCTAGCGGTTCCAAACACTTTACTGAGTCGTCCTTAGATACTAAACTACCAGATTCTTCGAATTTTTTACCAGGCGGGCATCATCTCTCTGCATTTACTACTGTTAAATCACCATCAGGCCTAGATAGTGCAGACGGTTATGGAAATTTTGTTCCGGCTCCAGCCCCTGCTTCTGACATTAACGTCAGCCCTAATAGGAAAAAGGAAAAAGTCAATGCTACAACTAGTGAAGATAGAGCCTCTGGCATTTCCATGTGTAGATACGATCAACCGGCTATTTACTCAGTGGCCGGAAGTAATCGAGACTCGTACACTTCTGTTTATACAGGCAGTGGCGCTGATTATAATTGCCAAACCAATTATCCAGATTTAATCGAGCCTTATGAAAACAACGAATTTTTCAATCCTCAAAAAAACTTTTATCCTCCAGTTTCGTACATGCCTTATTCCGAACAAAATGTGAACACATCAAGGCACAAACTGTCTATGGGACGTGAGGCTGAGGATTTTTCGAACCACGAAGGATATAAAACCGCTATGTATAGAACTATGTTTCCTTCTGGAAATATCACGGACGCCTTATCTTATTACCCAACATCTTCAAGAGCCGATACTCAGTATGAAGAACAAGATGCATGGATGGGTTACGGTCAAGATGAAATACGTGAATTACCCAATCCCGCATATTCTCCAAACGTGGATAGAAATCGCTCACATCCATCTCAACCACCCACGTATGAAAATCAAGCTCGTGAACAACAAAAACAGTGGAATCAAAGACAAGAAATACCTTTTCTAGATTTAGATCTGAGAAATAAAAACTTACCTGAGTATGTAGTTCAAACGCAGCACGGACAAAACTTATTTTATGATACTGGTGGAATAATTATGACGCAATCAGGGTACATAACGATTTCTTCCGGTACGGACACAAGACCGCATACTACAGAAACTACCAAAAAAGTTAAAAGATCCAACACTCTTAAGTCAGCTATGAGTTCAGTCAGTCAATGGTTACCCAACCTTAATGTTACAAAAAGAAGCAGATCCCATTCTTTACCTGGAATTAAACGAGATGCAATTAAAACTAGTTTAAATAAAAAGAAAAAGAAGAGTAGTATAGTTTCAACAGTATCCGATATCATCCAAAAAGCAAAACGAAGAAGTAGTTTGTCTCATCAATACTCCTCTTCTTATTCTGATACTGAGCAATCGGAGACCGACTGGTCCACAGATAAATCAAAATCCGTAGGATCAGAAGATGATAGAAGTGAAGATAGTACTAGTATTTTTTCCGAGAGTAATGTAGAGACTGACAGTGATTTTACCAGTGGCACTGAAAATGGTAAATCAAGAAAATTCAATCAGCATTCCATAGAAAAATTTCCTCTGCAGCCTTTATTTGAAACTGATACCCCTGGGAGTGACGACACTGAGATGGGGAATGTTGAAGAAGATATCGAAGGTAACATAGTAAACAGTAATTCCGTTTCATACGTACCTAGAAATAATCCAACACTAGCAGAAAATGAAGATCTAATAGTAAAAGATAGCAAGATGATTGTTGTCGTTGGAGGTGGGGCCGCGTCTATGGAATTTGCAGTATCTAGAGCATTGGGAAGATATAGACAAAGACAGTCAAACTCATTTTCCGATGATCCTATAATCAATGAAGAAGATGAAATTATCATTGAAGATATCACCGAAGAAAAAGACAATCAATCAGAATCAGTACCTCAAATACAAAAAATACTATTAGAACAAAAGTCTACAGATAGTCAAACAAGTTCAGATAACAATAAACCGACCATTGTAGATTTAGCTGAAGAAGCAGTATCAGAAGATAGTCCTTCAACCATCAGCATTAAATCTCACACTAACCGTTTTTTACCCAAACAACAACAAAGTCTTGAGATACCTGGATGTAGAGACGACGACGACGTAAGAAGTACGCATTCATGGAGAAGTACGTCTAGAGTTTCTTCACGAAGACAAAGCACTGAAGATAGCATAGACAGCGAAGATGAGTGGTACTGTTACGAACTACGAAAATTGGAAGAGATGGAACGACAGAATCATTTAGAAATAGAAATGGGTACCACATTACTTGAAGAACCAGAACCAAGCGATGAAGATCAATTTGAACCAGATGAGGTCGTAAAAGAAAAAATGAATTTCGTACTGAGAGAGTTGAGAATGACAGCAAAAGTAGTAGAAGGTGTCTTGAATGAAAAAGAAAATAATATGATTACATTACAAGTACACAAGAAAAAAGAAAATCAGGAAAAAAGATCTTCTTTTCAACTAGACAATGCTGCTTCTTTATTCGAAAAAATCAAAAACTATCATCATGAAGAGGAAGAGCTTTATAATGAAAGAAAATTGGACAGATTAGAAGTACTTAGTCCACATGAAAAAGAAGATCATTCTTCTGGTGCCACTTCCGGACCTGATAGTCCGCATAGCACCGACGAATATGATGAAGCTGAGATGGCTATTAACGACGAATTCGCTATGTGTCACATCAACAAAGAAAAAGAAGAAGATGAAAATACTAAATTAGAATTAATCGGAGGTGTACAACAGAAGGAAGAAACTACGGCTGTACCTACAATTCAATTGGAAAGTTCCACACCTGCTAAGGAAGAGAAAGAAGAAAAGGAAGATAAAGAAGGAGTTCAAATGGGAAGTAGATGGAAATTGTTAAAAACGTTGAAAGAAAAAAAGGCAGAAGAAAAGAATCATATTGGCAAAACGCCAGCACCACCTGCAGTTGAAACCAATGTAAGTAACGACATATTTATAGAAATATTAGTAGATTTAACAATGTTAAAAGGTGACAGATAAAAAATGCTTACTTTTTTATCCAAACAATGAAACCAAATAATTTGGATCTAAAAAAGTAGCTAGAGTCGATTTCTCAGTATGCGTTTAAGGAATATTCTGATGATTGGTTTTCGTGCGGGTATAATTTTGGAAGAGGCCTACTTTGAAGGCAATACAATAAATTTGGACGAATAATACATATTTTGTGTTTCATTGACCAATTCCCGGAACTTTTTTATCAGAGTAGTTGAGAATGGGGGGGGGGGTAGAATAAAAATTGTACGTTACTAGTTAATATAACCAAACTAGTAATAAACTAAAAAATAGACTCCCAGAAACTCCATCCACTTTTGACAAATTTTTTCAACTGATATTATGTACTAAAACTATTGTAACAATTCACTGAATATTTATGTACGATATCTGCATCGAAGCGATTTACCGAAATTCAGGAGTTCTGCTATACAGAATGATTATTCCTATGTAAACTTCCATTAAAGTCTGGAAATTGGATATATGTATCCTCCACTAAACTCGAAAACTTTCGGATTGTAGATCTTATTGTTAAAAAGTTCACGCGTATCAATATACAGTTTGTATCGATACCTTGTTAAATGTATAGTGACATATTGATTTATGGATAAAAAAGAATGGTGGAATTTTTCATTTATAAAGTGAGAAGTTGTATGAAGTGTAGAGGATAAAAGAGTAGCAACAGCTTGAATAAAAATTAATTTTTTCATTCGATTCTTTTTTAAATATAAAAACAGGTTTTTAGGGATAAATGTTTAAATACAGGATCATTATAAAAAAAGTGAACAAACGAATCATTGAAAATTGTATAAAAATGATTAAGGCATGGGAAGTAATCAAAAGTCAATATCAATAGTACAGTAGCATTTTTTTCAAGGAAATGATTCAAAACATCAAGATTTTGCAGATATCAGTGTAATATTTCGATTTGCCGAGTCTCTTGTTTGTTGTTGTCCTTTTTACTAACAGCCTACTAACTGTAGTTTTGTCATTTTATAACATTAGTTTGATAATCTTGAATCACGGAAAATTATAAAATTATCTCAAAAAATATTTTTTTTATAAAAAAGATTGCATGCTACATTTTTCTTTGAAGTATTATTAGGTTTGTCCGCGGATGTAATTCCGAACAGGTTCGGGGTCTATTCGCATGCGCATTCTAAAAAGTGGCGTTTGCGGTTAATAGAGTTCTGAATTTATAATAATAGTTCGGTGTTCGCGAATCATATCGGATTGGTTCCTTATCGATTCGGAATCAGTCAGTTGTTTTCTTATACCTTCTTTATGTTTTTATTTTTATTTTTTATTCTAATATTGTTTTAATGTCAAAACAAAAAATATTTTATTATTCACATTTTATCAAGAATACAATCTACTTTGACGATTTCTTGCAGTCTTAAACTTCAAAATATTATTCATTGCCAAATTGACGAATTTTTTCATTAGTGCCAGATAGGGACAAAAATTTTATAAAACTCAATTATACTTGATAACGGTAGCTGGAACGCTATCGAAATGTTGAAATAAAAACAAAAAAAAGATTGTGGTTTGATTTCCCAAAATAAATAACAAAAATAATAATTAATATAAGGCACGTTTTTTTACATCATTGATTTACCATTGGTTGACTGACGTCATTATCCGCTGCACCGACCAGTGGCACATAAAAAAACGCAGTTGTTGTTGTTGTTTACATCATTCATCATTATATATGACAACTGACAATCGATACCACTTGAAATTTCTTCAATTTCTGGAGAAGTCAATATTTTATTATCACATTTCAAATTGATTTCTATTTATTCGTCCATTTCTTTAATAATTCACTATAACCGCTTCAAATCTTCACTTTTTTGAGGTTGAGCTGTCATTCTGTGAACCACCAAATTTATCCACTACCTCGAAATTGCAATTTTGGTTGATGCAACAGTAATAAATGAACGTGTTATTTCTTCAATCCGAAATCCACCAATGAATATGAATGGTGAATTGTTGGATCTACCAATGAATAAAAAACATGTCAATACTCCATATCACAGTATAATTAAAATTATTTACTGGTTCGTAACTAGGCATGCGCTCTAGACAATTCAGAATTAATTCCGAATTGGTTCGGATTGTAACCCGCGAACATAGCTATTAAATGTGCACAAATAATTTATTCGGTTGTTGACTTATGAGTTCGACTTGTGCTTAGGTAACTTTATAGTCTCCACAGATCAGATCTAGACTGGTCTGGGACTGCCTTCAAAAATTCTTAATCCCTGGCAAACCACAATAGGGTGACACTTAAGTGGGTCCCGGGGCACAAGAGTATTGTAGGCAATGAAATGGCGGGCACTTTAGCAAAGCTAGAGTGTGAATCTGCATTCACTGGTCCTGCACCAGCATTTGGGATATCAAAAACTGCAGCACATCTCGGAGGATTCAAACAAAACATTAGACGTACTGGAGCAACGTGCCAAAGCAGGAACACAGCAAAATTCTGGTCAAAATATTGAATATTATTATTAACGAAATATTAATCCTCAGCATGAGCCAAATAAGGAAAGTGACAGGATTACTCAACGGTTACTATACCCTAAGGAAACAAATGCATACAATTGGAATATACAGGGTGGTCCTTAAGTAATTGTACATAGAAGTACAGTACAATCTTCACTTCGAATTATTGCGATTTAAACCAACCAGCTTCAATAAAATGTTGATATTAAGAGAGATACATGGTGTTGAACATTAAATTTTAATTTTTGTTTTTTGCAATCAATTTAACCCTCTTTGACGTGAATGCACGAAAATTTGACGGTCAAATTTTCTAGGGGGCGTCACATAGGCCACGTATGCGGCATATTTTGCTATTTAAATTAGCGCTACTTTTGTAAAAAATATTGAAGCCACATCATTTTAACAAAAAAAAGGTATATTTGTTAGTATCCCCATATATTAACGGTTTTAGAGATAATCACATGTTAGTGATTAACTACATTATTATTTAATTAAATGATGTTCGAAAATTCTAGTTTTGTGTGAGATAATAATTTTTTTTCAGTATTAAGATGAACAGTATTAGAGTATAGTAGCAGTTAACATATTGTTGCGAGGTCACCAACTCAAAGCCGGCCCTGTCTCTCGACTATACATTTTGGCTAGTGCGCTCCTTTCGAGAACATTCTGGAAAATCGTTTTGTTTACGCATAGGACGGGCGTGGAAGTTCGCGAATTTTCCAGAATTGATAAAGACTGTATATACGCGGGTTATTCAAATAAATAACAAAAAACATTACAATATAATACAAAAATATATATGGTACTTTAAACTGAAGTCCTAATTAGGATACATTTCATTTATTAAACAAATTAAGAAAAAGTAAACTACACAAATAACATTATAACTTCAATATTGTCTAAAGTAAATGTTCGATATGTCTACCATTTTCTTCGATGCATTTATCCATACGTTTAATAAAAGATTGCCTCATCTAAAATAACGTCATTGGATCAAAAGACAATGCTGATCTATTCACTTCTTGCCAAAGTTTGTCGCGGGTATTTTACATTCTTATAAACAAGTTGTTTCATTTCACCCCATACACCGAAATCGAGAGGATTACATTCTGGGCTACGTGGTGATCAAGGAAAGGGACCACCGCGACCATTCCAGCGTTCAGGAAAATTAGAATTTAAACATCTTCTGACTTCTCTCGTATAATGTGGCGGTGAACAATTTTACATAATCAACGTATTTTGTCTCAAATTCAGTGGCAATTCTTGAAATAAATCAAGGAAGTCATTTTGCGAGAAATGTAAGTCAAAATCACCATTCAAATTATAGGGTAACTCGTAAGGCCCTAATAAATACTTACCAATGATCCCACACTATACATTTATTTTAAATTCATGTTGGAAATGCCTTTCTCTTTTAACATTTGGATTTTCAACTTCCCAGACATAATTGTTTTTTAAATTAAAAACATCATGGCGTGTGATGGCGTGTGAAGGTGGCTTCGTCGGTAAATAATATTCTATCGACAAAGGTGTGGTCCAGATTTTGCCTGTTTCGGATACTATTTGCAAATTGGTATCTTAATGAGAGATCTGATGGCAATAAATTTTGCACCGGAGTAAAATGGTAAGGGTGATACTTCTCCAGGTGCAGTCTTTTTAAAATTGAAGTTATACTGATCCATAAATCCTAAGATAAACGTCGTGTACTAGCCTGAGTACATCATCCTCAACGCGAACCATTATCTCATATTCGACATCAGGCGTAATCATTATTGGTCGGCCTAAGTTGTCATGTTTAGGACAAAATGAACCACTTTCGCCTAAATTCCTAAATACATTTTTTACGTTTGATGGTTGGGTTGCTGCCTGTCTGGATATTTTATCAAATATTCTCGTTTCGCAGCACGACCGTTGAAATTTTGCTCTCATATCTGTATTAGAGTAATTATTATGACTTTATTTCACCAAAATAAATACAAGCTTAGTATTATAAAACCCAAAATCATTTGTGACGTCCACCTATTATGTTAATATTTCTTTTAAATAAGGATCATGCAGCTAATCACTAAAATGTGATTATCTCTAAGACCGTTAACATTTGGGGATACTAGCAAATTTACCTTTTTTTTTGTTAAAATGATGTGGCTTTAACATTTTCTTACAAAAGAAGCGCTGTTTAAACAGCAAAAAAGTTTTGCGTACATTTATGCCGCATACGTGGCCTACGTGACATCGAAATAGGTACAAAATGAAGGAATAAACCCCCAGGACTATAGCATCTAAGGAAGGATTTCTCCAAAAAGGACCTAGTGAAAAGTCTGTTGAGTCTGATAAGGGCTACTGGTCTCTTCAAATAAAGAGGTGCCGAGGACGAAGCTTCTGACTGGATGTGCCGAACTAATCAATCAAATTTTGTAGTCCGGAAGCGAGTTGCAGCAATAAAATATGCAATGACTGCGAGTTGGTAAGATATCCATGGTGAAGCTACTTATGGTAGGTTTTTTCAAAAATGGCTAAGATAAGATCTTTCTCCACATTGTGGCTGCGCCGGAAACGTTGGCGAAATTTAGCAGAAATTTCAAGGACGAAAAAGTAATAAGCCGAATGGCATGCTACGCATCTCTAAGGACCTCAACGATTATTTATTATGGGTACAGTTTTTTCAGCTCGCTGTTATATACTTAGACTTTTTCTCCATGAAAAAATTAAATAAATTGTTCACAGCAATGCAAACTTTTTCTTTAAATACCTCTCCAGTCCAATTTGGCTATGTTCGTTCGTTTTCACTAATTAACACAATACCCTAATTAACTTTTTGAATTATTCGGCATTTCGCGTCTCTCCTTCATTAGAGTTACTTTATTTGTCGTGTCTAATGCGATTATGAATTTTTAGTTCAAAATTATAAGTTAGTCAGTTAAGCTCACGGTGTTTTCTCAAACTGATGAATTAAAAAAATTTAGGAAGCTGCAATTTATATCATTACACTTTAATTAACGAAATTAGTTGATGTTTAGAAAAAACTGACCTTTATGGTAAAGTCAAGTTCTCCATAGTAGACCGGTCAAGTTAACTCGTAAATCAAAAAAAAATTGATACAAGCTATAAAGTACGAATGTTGAGAGCACGTTCGCAAAAAAAATTATTCAAGGTCAAATTTCGCAAATATGGTTTTTTTCATTTATCAGCCAAACGGTCAGATTTATCATAAAAATGGATACAACAAAAATTATAGAGCATATAATTATCTATAAAACTTGTTCCATGACTTTTTTCCTTAAGAATTGCCATTTCTGAGATATAGCGATTCAAAAAGCGTTCTCCATTATATTCACGAGTACGCCGCCTGTATACATTCTCAGGAGGGGTAAAACAACAGTTTTTAAATCATTTGAAAAGCAAGACTTAGTTGATTGAGCTACAATTTTTAGAGACATTAACTCTACTCAATGGAATCCGCTTAATTATTTCAGTATATGGAGCTTAAAAAAAATTACCTGCCTAGAAAGTTTCGATACAAACATTTTATGAAATATACTCGTAACAATAATCGAGTACAATTAGCTTGTCTTGCCTGAAGCTCTACTTCGGTTTATCAACATTTTTATCGTATATATTATCAAGTTCAAGTGTGGCTTGGTAATCAACTGGACCCACAAGTCAGGGGTAGGTAGAAAATTAACAATACATTAGATTGGAACCAATCAAGACTTTACTTCCATCTGTACCAGATGATATATTTTGCAATCGCAAAAAGGGGTGTACTTCTACATTCGGCTGCAAAAAATTCGAGGTAGTTTTGTTCATCAGCATGCACCAGTTGTCAAGGCCGGGGATGCTTCAATGTTGAATCCCCAACAGAGGACTCTAGCGAAACACGTGATACACCGCTATTACAACAAAACACTTTTCTCCAGCATGAAGAAGGAAAAGAAAAAGAAGTCGAAGAAGGAGAATGTGAAGAAAGAGGAGATTCTATAATTCATTCCAACCTCTATCAAATTACACTTCACTACAATCAATCGTGGTATAGGCTTATTAGGAAAACCATGTTAAAAAAAAATTAGGAATGACACTACTTTTTCAACTTTTAGAATCGTTATATCTCAGAAATGACAATTCTAAGGAAAAAAGTATGGGAACAATTTTTATTTGTTGCCTGATCTATTATTTTTATTGAATCTTTTTTTTTTGATAAGGCAGTTCGTTTGGCTGAGAAATGTAAAAAACCCAAATATACGAACGTCAATCTACAATGATTTTCCACATTTTGTTCATTATGGTAGGTATTTTAACAACTATACAAATTTTGAGCTTGTCCCAAACTTTTGTCACCTTTCTGTCTATCTTTCCCGAACTAACAGGATAACGTGGTTTTTTCAATGAATCCCAGCTGGGTGCCCTGCAAAACCCTTTTGTCAAGGAATTTTCTTCTCCAATATGATCAAACTATATAAGGAAATTTTTCCTTGTTCGCGAACATTTTTTGAATACCAGACAATTTTCAAAATATAATTTTACTTCCAGGGAAATTTTATCTCCTACAGAGAATGTTTAAAAAAATGCAATTTGTAAATTTATGTTTCATTTAAATAATGTTATTATTTTATGAATGTAGGTAACTCATGAATGTTTGTTCGAATTTTATTGATATATTCGAAATCACGATCGAGTGTTACTAAATGATGATACAGCTATAAATATTATTATTGCCGATTATAAATCGTATTCGAATGTTGGACAATCAGATTTATGGAATGCAATCAAATAAAGTAATTTTTCAAGATATGAGATTACCAATCAAATTTTAAAATGAACCATTCGAATTTCAAACGTTCGTAGACTGGCCACTAGAAGGCGATGGAAAGTTGAAAAAACAGTTTTAACCGAGCTGTTATATTATTATATTCTGTCGAAAACACTTTTTTTGTAATCATCAATCAATTCTGAAACATTTCATTAAAATAAATAGCTATAACTCTAAAATAATAGGAAAAAAGAAATTTGTACCAATTTTTTGAAGAGTTACTACCTCTAGCAACGGCTATATTCCTTACTTATTTGTTCACCCGATTTATTTTACGGATGTGAGTCAAATAATAATCATTAAAAACTGCCATTCGTATTCTACATAAATTCATCATCTACCATACTTAGCATCTGCTAGTTTTTCCACAACGTTTATACTTTTCCATATAAATGGAAGAAGACATGGCAATTTGAATTTTTTACGTTACATCAAGCAGTTTATCAAGCGGAAGATTTTTTTAATGTAAAAAGATATGGGCTTTTTGTTTAAATATATTTCGTGACCCAATTTTTGCACGTGTATATGTTTGAAAAGGCTGAAACAAAAACAAGGGAAAACCAAATAGACCAGGGCTGAAGCCTTTGAAAATGGTAAAAAGTGAAAAAAATTATAGTAGGATGAAACCCATTGGAAAAGAAATGAAAGGAAAAATAATTTACGTGCGATCTGAGGTCGGGAAATGGTAGGGGGTGAGTTTTTAAGGGTAAAAATCTCGATTTCCGGCTAAACTACAAGTCTTATGGGAAAAATTTAAGTGGCGAAGTTATAGGCAATAAAAATATCTACAACTTTGGTACCAACACTTTTTCCACGTAACTTCAAAATTCATGTGAAAAATTCAAAAAAACAACTTTATAATTTTTATATTTTACAAGAAAAAAATTTTCCACGAAATTTGGTGAAAACTTACCTTTTTATGTCCCAAACACACTGTAATTTGTTTGATTTAAAATATTTATTTTTTCACTTTATTTTGATTCAATATCGAAAAAGCACCCTAATTTTCAATCGAAAATTCTCACGTCAGCTTTTTCAAAAAAGTCGGTGGGCTTTTGTTCGTTGAAATCTCTACTTTCTGATGGTCAAAAAAAAATACATTATTATGGTAAATCTTCTCAGAAAATGCAAAGAAACGAAAAATACCCAAATTCGAATTTTTTTTTCAATCTTTATGTACAATTTTGAGCTATTTCTTAGAATTGTTACTTTAATTGCTTAAAAAACGTAAGATTCCATTTTACATTGATGAACAAAAAAATTGCAAGTCAAAATATACTACTATAATTAACAACCAAATAAGTTAAGAAAGTTAATATTTAATAAGACATCTACAAAATTTTGAGAAAGTTGTAGGATCTTCTTTAAATTATATGCGTAGATGCCTATTTATTGCTATTTTAAGATTAAACTTACGGAAAATTGTAGTCCATCAAAAGGTATTTCATAGAGAAGTGGGGAAGGGGTTAGGAGGGTCTGGGTCTCACATTGTTACAGGGCATATTATCAGGTTCAAACTTGGCTGGGTAACGAACTGACAGCAACAGATTGGGGCTGGAAGCAACATCAACGTGGCATTATGCCCAAATTTACAGAAAAGGAATTAATTCCGGAAGTATTGCTCAAAACTATTTGCTGCAGCTGTGAAACTGGATGTAATAGTTAAAAATGTGGCTGCCGAAAACATGGTTTAAAATGCACAAATTTATGCTCAAACTGTCATGGTTCTGAAAAATGCTCCAATATGGAAGAAGAAACATACGAGGAAGTTAATGATTCAGATGAAATTGTGGATGAAGAACCTATGCAGACCGGAAATAATGTTGGAGACGAAGACGGTGATGGTCTTGACGATTTCGAAGATCTACTAGAATCGGGAAGGTTTGCCGAATCTAACGATGCAGAAATACCATCAAAGAGACAAAAACTAACAGATAAGTGATTAAAATTGAAGATAATGTATTGATAAATAAAAATATTATTGTTTTTATAAATATTATAAATAATGTAATCAGTATAAAGTATCTAAATTCAATAGTACGATTTACATGTATAAATATATATTATGAGATTTTCTATGACATAAATGTAATGAGAATTTAATAAGTCAACTTTTTTTAATGGAAAAAATAGCAGCAGTCACATTTTTTAGATAAAATCCCCTTAACCCCCTTACCAGCCCCTTACCACCCCTTTTCCTATCTTTAGTATTTAGAAAAACTATGTTTTTTGCAATCTTTATGTTTTATGAATTTGTAATTGTTATGTTTATCAATGTAATATGGAATCTTACGTTTTTCAGGTAATTAAAGTATAAATTTTAAGAAACAGCTCAAAATTGTACATAAAAATTAAAAAATAAATTCTAGTATTTTTCGTTTCTTTGCATTTTTTGAGAAGATTTACCATAGTGATGTATATTCTTCTTACCAACAGAAAGTAGAGATTTCAACGAACAAAAAGCCCACCGACTTTTTTCAAAAAGCTGATATTTTGACATGAGAATTTTCGATTGAAAATTAGGGTGCTTTTTCGATATTGAATCAAAATAAGGTGAATAAATAAATATTTTAAATTAAACAAATAGCTGTGTGTTAAGTTTTCACCAAACTTCGTGAAAAAAATTTTTTTTTTGTAAAATATAAAAAACCAAAAAGTTGGTTTTTTAATTTTTCACATTAATTTTGAGGCAATGTGGAAAAAGTGTTGATACCAAAGTTGTAGATATTTTTATTGCCTATAACTTCGTCATTTAAATTTTTCCCATAAGACTTGTAGTTTAGCCGGAAATCGAGATCATCCGTTTTTTACCCTTAAAAACTCACCCCCTACCATTTCCCGACCTCAGATCGCACGTAAATTATTTTTCCTTCCATTTTTGTTGTATCCTATTTCTTTTCGTTCATGAAAAGGTAAGTTTTCACCAAATTTCGTAAAAAAAAATTTTTTTTTGTAAGATAAAAATATAAAACCAAAAAGTTGGTTTTTTGAATTTTTCACATGAATCTTGAGGTTATGTGGAAAAATGTTAATACAAAATCTGTAGACGTTTTTATTACCTACAACTTTGCCATTCAAATTTTTCCCATAGGACTTGTAGTTTAGCCGAAAATCGAGATAAACAGTTTTTTACCCTCAAAAACTCACCTCCTACCACTTCCTGACCTCAGAAGATTGCCCGTAAATTATTCTTCCTTTCATTTTCGTTGTATTCTCTTTTTTTCCAATAGGTTTCATCCTACTATAATTTTTTTTTTCAAAAATTATCGACCCTGGTCTAAAAAGACCACATGGCATTTTGATGACACATCTACAGACTGTTAAAACTGGATACATGATTTTTGACAGCGTATTTTGTTGAAATGAGAACGTGAAAACAGGGTGAAAAATTGCATTTTACGTTTTAACATTGCTTCACTATAACAAACATAAGAAATCAGGGTTACCAATACAAAATACTTTAAAGCCCCAAATATTAATCATATTAACCAGTGATTTATTAGATAAATGTTAATAAAACACGGGGAAAAATTATTTTTGGTTTAAAATAAAAAAAGATTTATAATTTGTCCAAATCTTCAAGACGTCGGTTTACTTGTACTTCTTGTATCAAGAGGAGTCTGGTGACTAGTGATTTATACTAAAACTTCTCGATACTGGATTGTTCCGCGCACATACACAATCGATCGTAATTTAGCATGGTCGTCCTATAGAATTATTAGAAGGGGGCCCATTTATGCATGTAAAATATTTAGAATAAATGTCGATAAATATAAGATCGTTGAAATTTGGAAAATAGTTTTTTGTATATTATAGGGGTAGATCTTTATCCTTACGATGCGATGTAGACATTTTCTATGAAAATTGTCTAAAGTTTGTCAGGTAATTGATAGATTGCGGTTGAATATGGTGACACAATTTAAAAAAAAATGATTTTTCTGGTAATGGCCACATATAATTTTTATGCCAATTTATATAAAAAAAATTGTACTGAAAACCTCTGAAATATTATTTAACAAAGTACGAATTTGTGTACAATAAGTTCTTATTTTCATTTACAGAAGGAGTCTGGCATCAGAGGAGACCAAGTTCGTGTCAATGGGTGAGTTTTTAATGAAAGTTTAACGCTTAATTCCTGCAATTTCTAACGTAATCCTTGAAATGTGAAACTGGAAACCTCAAAATAATTATAGTAGAGCACAATTTTTAATTAACAGGGTTGAGGGAATCACTTAAAATATCTCTCGACGTTCACTTCACTTAACGTTTCTCCAAATATGTGGCCAAAGTTAAATTGGCAAATTTCTGTTTTACTTTCATTAAATACAACCATTTCCACTCCATGTGATTACTTAATTGGCTACTTGAAATTAAATTATTCTGTTGTCATTATTGTCTATTTTAATTTGGGTTTTTTTTATCTAATTGAAACGTATTTTTGATATTAACAATTTCTATTCAACGTTATATCTCTCCACAACCTCTTATTCTCTCCCATTGATTTTTTTCTCAGATCTGCTTGCTCCTCTATGATATTATCCTGTTCCGTGTACTTGCAGATCTAAAATAGAAACCATATATTCAATCTACAGACTAAATTTGGTTTTCTTTAATTCATAAACGCTGTATATTACCAAAATTTTAAGGTCAGGTCTCATGAATCTAAATATTCATTGAATCCCTTGCAGGGTCATAATTTGCCCAAAATATCTGTAGAATCCTTGCGATTTTGGGAAAACTGAAAATATATCTGCGTGAAATACTGCTTGAACTTCAGCTTAATTGAGAATTAATACCACAACTCCGCTAAAACGAAAGCAGGGAGAAACGAGAAATTCGGAGGGTAAATTTTAGGAAAAGACAAACGCTAAAAGCCTTTGAGTTTCGGTTCAATGTTTCTGGTATCTAAAAATATATTAAAAAATATTTTTTGTAGCTCATAAAATGCGTCTTCAATGTAAGGAAAAATATATTTTATTTGTTTGTTTTTATTACACGAGAAATTCAGAGAGTTTTGCCCTTTGGGAAAAATTTGATTCTATCCACGAAAATATACAACGCTATTAAAAAATTCTTGTTTATACTGGAAGAAGTATTTTTTTTTCGATTTTCAGTGAACACTGTTAAAGGTTGGCAGCTAGTACGGTAGATTGTGTAGCTACAATTTACAAAATTAATTTGTCGTAACCCTTCACCAACTTAAACCTATTTAAAGGCAAAACTAGACTTTAGTAGATAAATTCTCACGCATCTGGCATTCGAGAAAGTGAAAGGGTCTTTTGCGAATCATGGAGAATTGATAAGAAGATCTTAGGGTGGATGTGGAAGTAAACGCTTTGTCAGAAACACATCTTCAAAGGAGAAATTGAGATATATGCGTTCAAGCATCTCAAAGTGTTATTAAAACGAAAGGAAATTGTCAAATGGACGGAGATATGAGCTGGGCGGGATAAGTTGACAATAGACGAATCCAGTCGAATATAGTTTTTAATTGGACGATAGAAATCGGTGAAAGTGAGGTTATGTTATGTAAATAATGGTGAAATGAGGTGGCGATAGCGCACTGCAATAAGCCGGCACAAATAACGGCAAGCAGTAGAGGAGATGGTCCGAACATGGGTCCCCCTTTTATTTTTTTGAAATAACTTTTTTATTTTTTCCTAGTGAATAATTTCATGTGCCCATAAACGACACATAAGACACTGCACCCAAAGTTCTCCCCCTCACTACAAAATAAACATGTTGCGTCGTTGTTTTCTGGGACAAACTGTTCAATTTGGTCCATGTCAAGATCATCATCTGCAGGTGCAAATCCCTGTTCTCCATCCTCTTCCGAGCTTGATTCTTCTCTTGTTCTTTTTGTGGCATTCTTTCGACTTTCACTGGATTCTACTGCAACTAATTTTCTCTTTCCCTTTCCTTTTTTTGTTTTGTTTAATTATTCGATTGAAATTTCCAGGTCTGTTTTATAAGGGGATGAAGTTATACCTTGTGATTTGGAAGGCTTTCATCCCCTTGTAGATACTCGATTCTTAACCAGTGGAACAGGTGAAATATCGAATGGACTGACTATGGTTTTTGAACACCCTGGCTGGGGATCCAGATATTTGGAACGGTCTGGTTGGGAATCTAGATCTTTCGAACACCCTGGTTGCAGATCCAGATATTTGGAACGCTCTGGTTGGGAATCTAGACCTTTTGAACCATCAACATCAGTAATGGTCGAACGAGATTGTGGTTCTTGCAGCTGAGTTTCTGAGCCTGGACTACATGATTTTTCGGATTCAATTATTTCGGCAATAAAGTCAGCTTCCGTAAAAACATGAATATTTGGTGGACAGATTCCCGTCACTCTAAAGCCATTTACAGCTGACTCCGTTGTCTGGCACTTCAACAGAGCATTGCCAAGGAATTCAGCCAGATCAAATTGTGTTACTGCTCTGCTATTTATTCTTAACCAAGCCCTAATTTCTTCACTGTAGTAGGATTTAAGTGGCCCCTTAAAAGTATTGTCAAGAGGCAGAAGTTTATGAGTCGAGTGTGGAGGAATGGATACGATGTAAACATGGTTTTCCCTTGCTATATATTACATCCAAATTTCTTGTATGACTGTAATGTCCATCCAATACAAGCAGCACTGGAAACTCTTCAGTTGGCTTAACAAACTGAATGAAGTGGTTGAACCACATGGTAAATATATTTTGCTTAATATAGCCACTAGGGTGAACTGCATAGATAGATCCAGGCGGTGCACCACGCATAAGCTGGTAGTTTCTGTTTTTCATCGGAAATACAAGCATTGGAGGAACAAATTGTCCTCCTGAAATCATTGCTGCAACTATAGTTACTAACGAACCCCGCTCAGCCGATGTTATCGAGGCCACCTGGCGTTTTCCTTTCCTTGCAATAATTTTGGGCAATTTCAATTGGAACGACAGAAAGGCCAGTTTCGTCCACGTTAAATACTCTATGTGGTCCAAAGTTGTGATTTTCATACAGCGCCTCAAGGTGGTTAAACAAATCGGTGACTTTTTCCTTGTTAAATCCTAGCGCACGTGCGAATGAAGTGCCAGTTGGTCTACGCATAGACAATTGCTCCTTATGCCGGTTTAAAAAAGCATCTAACCAACTGCGGCCGGCAATTCCATTCTTATAGGGATGCTTTATTTCTAATTGCCATTGCGTAAGCCATTCTGCAAAGGTATTTTTTTGTCAAACCATAAAACTGTGCTTTCATTTTGAGAATATAACTAACTCGCTTTCTGCGTCACTTCCAAGAGCTGTGGTTCGGCCTAGTTTAGTATTCTCAATAATGCTGCTACTAGGAAGGTTACTAGCTTTTGCTTTCCTTGCCAGCCTTTGCAATATGCTTCTTGGCACATTAAACGTTTTTGATGCAGTTTTTAAGACCATTTGTCCATTATTGACAGAATATATAGCCTGTTCCATATGTTGAGTGTTCCATTTTTTCTTAAGTTTTTATTCACAAACTTTCGATCTCGAACCATCTCCTCTAACTTTAATAATGCTTACTTCATTTAAAACATCAAATGCGCATGCGTATGTCACAATAAGGACGGCCCTTTTACTATTGCTCTCCTATTTTGAATCATTTGATTATGCGATAATATAAAAGGATGAAACAGTATGTGTGGTATCTGGTACAGATATAACAAACCAGTAGTCATGTTTTTTGTGTGCCAGCTGTCGGCCATATTGAAATATTTGGATAGAAAATTACGTATTAAAACAGGGAGAATCGAGAGAAAAATGCTATGAATTCCTATTAAATTTCCCTCTATACAATAAGACAGCTGCTTGGTCGACACTGGAAAACAAAGAAAAATTAAGAAGAGGAAAAAGGAAAAAACAGATGATATAATAATGAAAACAAAATTAATGGAACAATGTTCAAGAAGAAAATATTTATAAGGAATTTAAGACGGAGAATATAAAACGTTTTGCAAATTCTAAAGCACAAGAAGAAGCTCTTAGATGAGGTAGAAATGAAATACAGGATATTCCAGGAGTTCGTACCAAAAAGTGGAGTTTTTATTTATATTTATTAAACGACTTATTGGAAATGAATCAAAATTCAACCGTTCGTAAACACCATAAATGCCCACTTGCTGGCGTTGTAAACAGATCTGTACTACTCTTGTGAACTCAGGTATGGACTAAGTTCAATGCCTAAGCAATTCATAATCTTAGGGCACAACACCTAGGGGCCTACTGGATAGAAGAGGGGTACTAAGTAGAGGAGATGGGGTATATTAGATCTTCTCTTCTCTCTTCCCTTCATAAGTAGGTTGTATAGATTCCAGTGCTGCCTATAATCCTCTAGATTGTATAACTTTTGTGCGAACTGTATAGTTTGGCGGATATAACAATTTGAACCCCTGATATTTGTCATTTCATTGATTCCACTGACAAATTCTCTATAATGACGTAAAAAATAAATATGCAAAATAACTAAAATGTGCTTCCTTTGATAGCATTTAATATACGTTCAAGAAAAACGAAATTCCACCTTTTCACTAACTAAAAATCTCCTAAGGCTCTATTATAAAGTCTGACAAGCCGTATTAGTGTCCCGAATTACTAAGTACGTTCCAACAAACTGGTGAAACGGCTTCGGGGATAACTGCTCGGAGGTTGTTTATGTATAATAGACGAAATGGCTGCAGAGTAATTACCTGCTGTATGGTATGCATCAGTTAGTATGCCTTCTTATAAAATTATGCTACTTAGATGACCCTAATAACAAAAGGACGAAGAAGGATTGAGGTTTAATAAAAAAAGAAATAACTTCTGAAGAGATGTTTCTAAAATTAATGTAAAATCAATCTTAAGCGTAATAAATAAAGTGGAACATAATCTAAAAATCCATTCTGCTCTTTTTGCTTTCGCGTAAAGTTCTTCTTTTACTTCCTCCGGAATAATTTGCCAATTGAATCAGGCGAGATATTTATATCTTGCTCTATGATCTAGAGCTAGGCAATCAAATATCTCTAAAAATATAGTTTCTGAACTGTTTCATTTACTTTACTGTATTGATAATAATAAATTGTGCATTTAACGTAGGAAATAAATAATATTGAAATATTGCACTGAAATAATTTTCAAAACTTGTTCACGCGTCTTCACGTGCCAACCACCAAACATCCGTAACACTTGATGTTTAGCACGAGAATCCCAATTTTCTTCGTGTACTTTTAAATTTAAACGTTCTCGAGTAACTTCACTCCATTTCTTTTTATCTCAATTCTTTTTCCAAGTGACAACTACCTGAACTGCATGTCTCATGATCCTATTTTATCTACGTCGGTGCTTTCGGACACTCGCAATTTCTCAATGTTAACTATTCTTCTTATCCAACATCTATCTTTCGATGTACTGCAACTATTAACCTTCCTCTTTCGGTTCTGCCTTTTAAAAGCGCGATAAATTTTTCTACAAGGTGACGAAATTCAATTTCCTTTCGGCCAGTTGAAGTATGCTTTCGAGACAAATAACTTTTTAATTTACGATTTAAACGCTTTTGTGGATTGAAAAACATTAAATGGATCAATTTCCTCACAAATTTAAATTTTGGAAGAAGTTTTTAGAAATTCTAATCAAATAAATTGAGGGTTTGTTCCAGCAACCGTTTAGGCCTATGAACTGGGACTGACCTCCTTTCCTGGCAAATTGTTCCTGTACTTTGTTACCCAGGATTCCAGTGTGACCAGGACAACCTTATTGATTACACTCAGTTGACTTAGAAGAAGTCTAGTTTTAAATTGCAACTGTTGTAGCCTTGCTGTCAGAAAATATTTTCATTAATCTGTTAGAGTAGCTGATCTCCAGCATCTACTACTCAACGCACAGATCAATGACGAAAACTGTTGATGACAAAGTCAGTATGCTTGAACGTCCATTTTGGACCCCTCTATGAACAAGGCCAAGTCCGCCACAAGTAGGGAGGTTTAGTTCCTCTCCCATTCTCCTTCAGTTGGAAGAATGTTCTTGAAGGTCAGTTGCTGTGAATTTATAGAGGGTATGTGATCCGAAGGCATTGTCAAGAGCTCCGTGGCGTTTCGCTTACATAGCATGGCCTTTTGTCCATCAAAACTCAATAATTGGTCCCCACTAACAATTCTGTAGGTGATTGTCACTACTCTCTCAAAGGTGGAGATTAAGGAAGGTTAAGGCCGTGGTAGTGATGAGAATTACACCTTTAATCGCCAGGCAGTCTGGTCAGTCTAGCCCAGTTTGTTCCACAAAGTGTTTCGCTTAAGATCTTCACCTTATAATGGTGATAAGCAAATCAGAAAGAATCGAAATTGGAAACCCCAATACATTGAACTACTTTTATTAAATATTTGCTCTACGCTAAATTGCTTTTTCTAAATTCGTTATTGTCTGCAAGTATCGTTTTCTTAGTTCTATCCCTTATTACATTTGACATTATGTATGTAAAATAAATGTCAAAAAATCAACAACATCTAAGAGATTGACAAAATCAATTTGACACAAACTATCGTACCAGCTTTGTTCATAGCTCAGCATGATAAACTTATTCACAGGCTAATTAGATGCAAAAAGAAGTAGGATGGATTTGAGGACTTTGAGATTGTGTTGGGTATTAGTGTTAGCTTAATATTTCATAGAAGCTGAGTTCTGTGCATCTATAATTCCAAAATGTGAATTACATTCTGAACAATTTTCACTAAACTAGAACAATTAACTAATGGATGCCTTGGGTAGTACTTTATCATAAAAAAAATATTTCATATAAATCCAGGTGATACTTGATAAGCGAGGGTTAAAAATTGATAAAAAGGTGGAAAAAAAAACAATGTATGCCGAAGAGAGTTTAGATTTTGATATCTTAGTAGATGTTGAAAACATTAGTGGCATACATTTTGCGGGACATTTCATGCTTGTAACTTTTTGTACAGTGAAACATTTCTATTCTAATGCTACAATTTGTTATATGTTAATGGAAAAAAAATATTGAGCATTTTCGAACAATTAACTAATGTATGCAATTGTGTATAGATAATCAACTCTTTATTTCCATGTATATTTTTCATGGTGGCATACAATTTGATGCGCTAATAATAAATAAAATCAATTTACAAAAAAATATATGAGCATGAACGTTGTTGCGTTGCAATTAGGCCAAGCAATAGAGCATGCAAGATAGTAATTTTTGACAAAAATCCTAGTAGAAAACGTATGATGACATCATATAAAATACCTCACGTAGTATAATTTTGATATGTTTTTCAGTAATGTATTATAAACATTTAAGACGAAAAAAAAAACACTCTTTTTTGGTTTTGTTCATATAACGTAAAAAGTACTTAAGCAATCTCAATGGTATGTACGGATAAATCGTAGGTAATTGAATTACGAACAAAGTGTTAATCGGATAATTGGGAACCGAGAAAATTTGGAGAATTGATTTTGAAAATTCATATTTTTGCCATTTTTCAATTGTAAGAGCTGAAACTTGGTACAAAGGAAGTTCTTCATATGTGCGAAGATCAGTCGCCAGGCGAAGGTTACTTTTTTTGCGCTTGCTGTGTTAAATTTTCTTTGGAACTGATGCGGTTCTCTACAGCTAAGACGTTTTTCGCACATAAAGAGCAAACAATTTTAGAACCATGTCCTTCTGCCATATCTTTTTCCGGAGCAGTACAAATAGCATGAACAGGTCTTTGGAATTTTCTACACGAACATTCGCAGGTCCATCAAGAACCTCGGAACTTAGAATAGTCGTGTGTTCATCATTCGCACTTTGAACATTTGAAGCTTCATTATCAATCTCAGAGCTTCCTATGGTGTGGTTTTGTTGATGTTGAACAATGGAAATACTTGCTGATGGCTTAACCACATTTTCTAGATCCTCTTCACTTTCCAGCTTGTAAGTATCATCGAGAGGCAAAGATATACCAACTTTTATTTTAGATCCGAAAATAGCTTCGTAAGGTATACTTTTGATGCCTGAATGGTACACTCTATTCTTCATAAGTTGTACAAATCGCAGACCATCACTCAAAAGGTCAGTGCCATTATCTTGCATCCAAGTTGTTAGCATGTTTTCGATGTCTTGGTTTGTTCGTTCGACACTCCCCTGACTTTGAGAATGTCTAGGCTTGCCATGAACAATTTTTAAACTCGGCCAGTGTACTTTAAAACTACTTTCAATTTGGTTTGAAAATTCTCTACCGTTGTCCTGGGGCACCAATCAGTGTAAAGATATCCAGTAAATTGTACGCTACCTCCTCCGCGCGTTTTGTTTTCAGTGTTCTTAATATCACAAATTTCGTTAGATGATCCTGATAGACCACTACAAATTTATATTCCCGGTCTGGATGAGATTGATAGTCGATCAAATCAACTTAACAGCGAGAGTTAGATTCGGATGAAAGTATAGGCTTGACAACGATCCCTTTTTTTACTCCTTTTTGTTTTTGCTGGCACGGTTCGCAAAGTTGCAGATATAGTTCAATATCATGACGAGTTATATTTTTGTATTGTGAAGAAAGCTCTTTCAGCATTCGGTCTCGTCCTCCACGGCCGATACACTGTGTATCGTGAAGTACTTGGAATAATTCACTATCAGCGAAGTAGTATATAATATTGTTTTTAGGAGTATTCACAGGATAATACTTCCGGGGAGACTTCTTTTCGGCTGTTTTTGCATCTTTTACTTCTTCTAACAATTTTTCATACCGTCGATCGTCAATAAAACCGCGATTTTTAGTATTTGCCTTTTAATTCGCAATTGTGAGAAAATCTTTCTCTCATCTGAGACACTCGTTGATCGGCCGCCATTTTTAAATATGTAAATTCACTCATGAAACAACAAAAGCACGCTGGTTAGTCTTCCCGCCCCCGTCGCACGGTGTTTACTTAGATACTGCCTGCTCCATGCTCCTACGTCTCCTCCTACACCGTCACCCCTCTTTTCTTTTACACACATTACCCGCTGTGCATTCGGTATTGTATAGAATACCCAGGTAATGTATAAAATAAATCATATTTCATACATTACCAAAATGTTTTAGGTATTCTATACATTGCCTAGGTATTGTATGGAATACCGGATTATACAGATTGCCGGTAGCAAATGTATCTCATTGAGATTGCTTCAGTACTTTTTACTTTATATGAAAAAAACTAAAATAGGAAGGTTTTTTTCGTCTTAAACATTTGCCTGTCCAAAACATATCAAAATTATACTACGTAATGTCTTTTATATGCTGGCACCATTCGTTTTCTACTAGGATTTTTGTCAAAAATATTTACCTATTGCTTGGCCTAAATAGCCACGTAATGTAGGTGCCACTTTACTTATGAAATATAACTAATCAGGTGGTCATGGAATTTGTTTGACGTTTATAAGTTGACAGCAAATTGGTCAGACCATAAAGCTAAAATGTATATGTGTATAAGTATTTCTATGTATTTTTAGTAATGTGCTCTGTATAGAGATGCAAACTGTAATTAATTGTTGTTATTACATTACCATTATTCATCGAAAATGTAGGATACTTATTTTTCAGTTTTTTCTTACTATAAAATTATTTAAAAAATTAATGGCATCCATTAGTTTATTGTTCTAAAAATTAATGAATTTCAACCTTTTATACACAAAAACAACATCCGCTATTGAATATTTGAAGAGTACTCGATAATGTTTACTTATATATGAAACGGTTTCCCTTGGGTAATTGTTCTAAATTATAACTTTTACATCATATTTGGAAAATTATTGACAAATGAAGTATCGCCTCAAAATGTATGCCACTAATGTTTTTAAAATCTACTAAGGTAGCAAAATATAAACTAGTTAATTTTTGTTTTCCACCTTTTTATCAATTTTTAATCCTCGCATATCAACCCTTAGTATCACTTGGATTAAATATTTTTGTATGATAAACTAGTACCCAAGGAATGCATCGAAGTACACGGCTACCATTAGTTAATTGTTCTAGTTTCGTGAAAATTCTAAGATTTCCAATGTGCCCTGTAGCGTCGATTATCAAGTGGAATAGCCTTATTCTACTTGTTGTTCACATGAAACTCGATGGTGAAAACGGCTTCTAATTGAAATAATGAAGCCTACATGTGTCATGGGCTATATAAGAATATTTTTGTTCGAGTAGTGATGTTTCCGATTTAATGAAGACGTTTATAATGACGCCCAGCATAATATTCCAAAAGCAGTTTGGAATTAAAAATACCTCTTATTTTACTTTCAATTAAATAATTTCTAGTGGTTTTGAAATAACCATAACTATCAATATTATAGTTTCAGTCTTCTTCAAATTCTTTCACTGAAACTAAGTGCTAAGCTTTGAGATTTTAACGTGTTTGAAGTTGTAATTTTTGTTTTCAGACATCCAGGTGACAATCCCTTTTATAGTAACATCGACAGTATGCCAGATATACGACCAATTCGAAGAAAATCCATTCCGCTTGTATCGGATTTGGTAAGTACAGTTGCTCATAATTAATTGTATATATATATCATGTAAATCTCTATGATTTAAAAGTAAATATAATAAATTAGTACTAAATTATACTAATTGTCGTTTTAAACTAACTTAATGTTTATACGGTTTTACGTTATTGTATAATAAATTTACGTTGAATGCGGGTTGCGAAACTTGAACTCTGTGAGTTTTCAAACAGTCGTTAATGACAATGTATGCTGTTTTACGTAAAATTAAAGACAGATCTTTCGCTATTTCAATTGAAACCGTTGAAAAGGCATAAAACTAGACTTGAATGTCTGGTAATTTATTGAAGTAGTTTTTCATCAAACAAAACACATTTTAATTTGACACCAAAGGGAATTTTATATTGAGGCAATGGTGTTTTTATAAATTTGTATCTTGGACACACATAGGTGATCATTGGAAATGTCAAAAAATATTTTAATTGAATCATTTCTACAGTACATATTCGAGCTATGCATATTTTTAGGGAGAGAAGTCTTAGAGAATAGAACTGGATCTCTATAAAAACTACTATTTAATTGATTATCGTTGTCATTTAAAACCAAAGCGCTGGAGCTAAAGCTCTACGGGTTTAATCGAGTTTAATCGTTTAACATGAAAAACGAAAAATTGTTGCAGAATTTGTTGATTTTAGTCCAAGAAAAAAGTCCATTAAATCATAATTTTGAGTGGAGGTTTTGAATTTTTTATATAATTTACTTTGAAGTGTCTACAAACGAAACGCAAAAACCGTTGGGAAAATTTGTAGAGCTTTAAATTCTACACCAAAATAGTCCTTTTTCATTTTCCCCAAATGACATTAGGGTGGCTAAAAGTGAACGGGTGGTTTTTTAAACTTTAGAAAAATCATAACTCGTTGAGATATTTGCAAACTTCCATTTCAGAGGAATATTATTTTTTTAATTTGCTTATAACAAAGTTATAAGAATGTGAAATATTTAATAACAAATTAAAACTACTCTATCACATGAATTCAATTTTTTTCTTATTATTTTGAATGTAAGTAAAACTTTTTTCGGATTTGTAATATATTGACTACAATACACATAGTTTCAAAACTTATGCATCACCCATCGTATTCACGTTGTATACATTTTTATAATAAATAATAATAATAAAATTTGAAAAAACGTGATTAATAATGAATCGTCGTTTAATTTCTGAGCTGGATAGTGCCAGAATTATTGTTTTAGTTGAAGAAGGCCACTCACAGCGGTTAGTGGCGGACAGAGTGGGTGTTTTTCAGAGTGACGTGTCCCGAATATGGAAAAGGTTTTTGGAGACCAATTCAGTGCAAAATAGGCATCGAGAGTTACCAATGAACAGCAGAATAGATTCATAAGGATTTCCATTCGGAGAAATCCCTCTATGTCTATACCAGCCATTTATCGCTGTTTTTTCTCTACTCTTCAATACCTAATAATTGAATTTTCATACCACCTTACCCCACTCCTATTATATAAAAGTTCAACTGCAGTCATTACCCTTGCTCATTTTGAACTGTCATTAAAGAACATTCATAGTAATTTGATGAAATTTATCGCTGTTTATTCTCTCTAATGAAATTGACTTTTTATTCTGTCCCGTAAAATATATTTTCAATGATATGTCGGAGCACACATACTTTCGCTGCACTCTGTATAATTAAATTTTTATTTATATATCTACTAATATTTTTCCGTGTTGTGATTAGTATACTAACTTCCGCTGCTCTCTGTATATTATTATGTAAAGGTCAACTGCGGTCATTCGAACTTAGCAACTTTGGTCTATCATTAGAAAACTTTCTACTCAGCACTTTTGCACTGTCATTTAATATCTACTCTCAATTTATAAAAAAAATGATGGGAAAAACATTTATTCATGTGATAGAGTAGTTTTAATTTGAAATTAAAAATTTCAAATTGTTATAACTGTTATAACAAGTTTAAAAAACCACCCGTTAACTTTTAGCCATTCTAATGTCATCTGGGAAAAAATGATAAGGAGAATTTTGGTGTAGAATTTAAAGCTCTACAATTCTTGTTGGAAACTTTTTTCTGTAACTCCCAACGGTTTTTGCGTAATTCCAAAAAAAAAAACTCTTATTAATTTTTTTTCAACCCCTTTCCGGGGGGTTGAATCAGTCACATGTTTGTTTCGTTTGTAGACACTTCAAAGTAAATTATATAAAAAATTCAAAACCTCCACTCAAAATTATGATTCATTCAATGGACTTTTTTCTTGGACTATAATTCGAAATGTATTCTATTCATATGAGAAAAAAATATTTTCACAAAACAATCCGTATTGATACAATTTTCGAAATAATACTTGATGCCTGTGGAAACAATATTAATCATTTGTTTTTTCAATCGTAATAAATTCGATCGAACTTTGCAAGTTGAGTTGTTTATTGTACCGAACACAATAAAAATGGAATAACATCAGTTGTTTTTACGACTTTTACAATAAACAACGGCATTTTAACTTTCAATCTGTTTTATGTGCTATTTTTCCAATACGAATAATATGTGATAAATGAAGGTCGTATCAATGGATGTTAGCATCCAATTCACGGAAAGCTTTTTTTTCATACCGTTTACTTGGATTGAACTGTGCACAAACATTTAAATGTTTTAATACGACAATTAATATAAAATACATTTATGTGAACAATCAAAAATTGTTTATATGAAATTTCGAACCATTACGTACCCGAAAAGATGTTTTCCAAAGTGACTATTGATTATATGCGTTTGCATTTGGAATATTTATTTTATTTGACCCGATTCACCAGCTTTTGTTTATTATGAGCAACCGAAGTTTGAAAAATTTCTTGAAAAATTCGAGTTTATTTTTCAGTAGTTGTGGCAAAGTTATTGCAAAACATTTCCCCAATGTTCACGAGATTTCCATTGAGGATACTTCCCTCGATTCCCATTTACATTGCTAATTATAAACAATATTGATCTGACTTGAACATCATCGGCCAAGAAACAAATTTCCTAGAGCTACTGCAAAACATATTCTAAATTAGATGAAAATCTGTATGGTAACCAGCTCCCATTTCGTACCATATTACTGTGAACATATTGAAAATACTGTGTGGTCGGCGTTTGGAGCATCCAAAAATTTTTAAATATGGTCAAAATTTTTTAAATATGGTCAAAAATTTGGAAAAATGATCAAAAACTGTCAAAATTTTGAAAAAATGGTTAATAATTGCCAAATATTTTCAAAAATTGTCAAAAACTTTCAATAATTGTCAGAAATTTTAAAAAATGTTTAAAAATTTTTGAAAAATTGTCAAAAATGGTCAATAATTGTCAAAGACGGTCAATAATTGTCAAAACCAATCAAAATTCGTCAAAAATGGTCCAAAAGGATCAATAATTGTTAAAACTTTGGGAAATGGTCAATAATTGTCAAAATTCGTCAAAAACTGTCAAAAATGGTCGATAATTGTTAAAATTTTTGAAAAAATGTCAAAAATTTTTAAATATGGTCAAAAATTTTCATGAATTTGGAAAAATCGTCAAAAATTGTCAAAAATTGTCAAAAACTGTCAATAATTGTCAAAATTTTTGAAAATGGTCAAATTTTTCGAAAAACGGTCAAAAATGGTCAAAAATTTTCAAAATTTTGAAAAAATGGTCAATAATCATAAAAAACTGTCAAAAATGGTCAATATTTATTAAAAATTGTCAAATTTTTTGAAAAATGGTCAAAATTTTTGAAAAATTGTCAAAAATGGTCAATAATTGTCAGAACCTGTCAAAAATGCTCAAAAATTGTCAAAAATGGTCAATAATTGTTAAAATTTCGAAAAATGGTCTAAAATGGTCAAAATTTTTGAAAAATTGTCAAAAATGATCATTAATGCTCAAAAATTGTCAAAAATGGTCAATAATTGTTAAAATTTGGAAAAATGGTCTAAAATGGTCAAAATTTTTGAAAAATTGTCAAAAATGATCATTAATGGTCAAAACAGTCAAAATTGGTCTATAATTATCAAAAATGGTCAATAATTATTAAAATTTGAAAAAATTGTCAAAAATGGTCAATAATTGTTAAAATTTTCGAAAAATTGTCAAAAAATTTTAAATATGATCAAAAATTGTCAAGAATTTGGAAAAATCGTCAAAAATTGTCAAAAACTGTAAATATTTTGAAAAAATGGTGAATAATTGCCAAATATTCCCAAAAATTTGGAAAAAATGGTCAATAATTGTCAAAAATTGTCAAAATTTTTGAAAAATGGTCAAATTTTTCGAAAAATTGTCGAAAATGGTCAAAAATTTTCAAAATTTTGAAAAAATGGTCAATAATTATTAAAAATTGTCAAAAATTTTGAAAAACTGTCAAAATTGGTCAATAATTGTGGTCAATTTTGGTCAATAATTATTGAAATTTGAAAAAATTGTCAACATTTTGAAAAAATGGTCAATAATTGCCAAATTTGTTAAAATTTTTGGAAAATTGTCAAAAATGGTCAATAATTGCCAAATTTGTTAAAATTTTTGGAAAATTGTCAAAAATGGTCAATAATTGTCAAAGACGGTCAATAATTTTCAAAATTCGTCAAAAAATGCCAAAATTTTTGAAAAATTGTGAAAAATTCACGAAAAATTGTCATTCTATTCTGCATAAGAAGCAACCTTGTGGTCCGACGACCGCTCACCTTTTTTCAATTATAGATCGTGGTGTATTGGATTTCTTATAAGTCTACAACACGAGGAAGATTGTTTATTGTTTAAAATTATATCAAATTTTCACTCAGCTGATGCCTAGTTTATTCAGTATATTCAGTCACCGAATACTTCAAGGAATTTAAAAAATCATACAAGCAATTAATTGGGAGTTTAATTCAAACCCTATAAATTGGTCAAACACGGGAAATTGGGTACAATATATAATCGATAGTCACATTGGACAAAGGGAAGTAGTCGACTTCACCTAAATATTTAAACATCATTAATGAAATGTGAAAATTCATATAAGCATTCAATTTTGTCTCCTCTGTCCATCCCTTTCCAATGTTGTGTATTGTTCGTTTAAATCGCCCTTGAAACAGATGCAGCGAAACATAAAATAAAAAACACAAAATTTTCACAATACCCTTATTTTAAAATTGAAAAATTTACATAACAATATATGAAACTATCTGCGAGTTAGTCAGCGATCCAAATACATCTACCAATATTTGTACACACAATATTTTCATTACTTTCCGTGGCATCAGGATATCCGCAAACTAATTAGTTTCTTCCGCATGTTTTTTCAGATAATTTTTGCAGTCCCAATACAACTTGCCATGTCTTTGAACTTTTAAAAGTTTAATTGCTGCCTGGAAAAATAACATTTTTTAGGGATTCTTGAAAGTTAATTTCACTTGTTTTCATTTATCATTGGAAGAGGGTTCGAGCGTAACCAAGAGGTTGACAGAAACTCAAATTAGGACCTGCTATTCCTAAATTAAAAAAAACGTCCTTCAAATAAACTTATATAGAAATTAAACGAATCCACAAGAATCCTTGTTACACAACATTAACAAATAAAACCTCACAATGACTTGACATTCTCGCTGCCTCTGTCTCTCTAGATGTTTCCTAGTATCGTTGTCCTCTGTTAAATGTACATTATTGTATCCTAATGAATTTGTAACTAACCTTTGTTGAACCTTCCTTATAATCAAAGAACGTGGTAGCACTAGGTACTATAAATATAATTTGTAATTGGACACAGTCCTATCAAAGCTTTCGATTAAAATTGAAAGTTTTTGATTAAAATTGTGTCAACTGAATGTGGATTAAATCACTACGAAAGACCTGTTGCTACTTCAAAATTATACAATCTTCCTTATTAATTGTTATATGTGTTACTTTGTGTAAAATATTCACGTCTTCACCTAAACGTTTCTCCTACTATTACTAATCTGTTCCATGTTGTTTGTTTTCTGTCTTGATGGTTGTGTCCTACGCCTGCGCCGCTTGAATCCTCCAGGTGCTCAAGGTATTGGTCCATTTCTCTCATAGAGGAATGTTTTTAGAAATAATTTTGCTTACAATTTAATATTAATATCAAATAACAGTATCTAGCGGAATTGATAGAATATGATTTCTTGTTATATGTAACGTTTGTTGTTAAAGTCATAATTTCCGGTGGGGAAACAAAAAAATTAATTTTGTAGAACAGTGGGTAGTATTTTTTCTAACAATTCATCTTAGTAAGCATTAGTGGTTTTAAAATAAATCAAGACCATTGAAGTCAAATTCAATGAAAATATCTCAAGAGATATTTCCCAATACAGGATGAGTGATGAGGAGCTACACTTACTCTTACCTCGTATTGATGCTTCTAAAGAAAATATCAAATGACCATTTAGAGGTAACAAAAAAATTTTGACTGAAATTTCTTTTGGTCATGACGAAAAGTTCGATGGGTATCATATTTTAATGAAATGCTGCTCTACTACCACCTTATTATCTGACTCATTGAAACTGGAAAAAATCAGGACCGGTCTTCAAAAATTAGTTCGATTTGTTCATATAAAATAATTCAAATTTCAATACCGAGATGAAATACTGAAAAAATATTATACAGAGCAATGTTTCAGTATTATTCAAGACAGCCTGTACCTCTCGAAAGGTGGATCTGGAAATTAACTACACCGGTTGTATTAATTTAATTTTTGTACAAAAAAATAAAGTTATATTTCTTTAAATTTATAGATCATTTTGCTCAACTTTTAATTTATAGTCAAATTTGATGTTTTTTTATTAAAAACTGACTGAAGGTGCGAGGAAAAATTAAAACGCTGTTTCTGTCATCTATTTGAATACTTTCTTGAATCTCAAAAACCATACAGGGTGAAATTTTTGATATGAACAAAACATCTTCAAAGATCGGTCCTGATTTTTTTCACTTTCATTGAATCAGTTAATTAGGTGGTAGTATAGGGTGATATATTTTACCAAAATATGAGGCAATCAAACTTACCGTTCAAAAGAAATTTGAGTCAAAAATTCACATTTCGCACTTTATTTGATATTCCTCAGAGGAGCTTCAATACGAGGTAGAAGTGCAATTCCTCATGACCCATCCTGTATATAGTTTATTTTATGCGACCCTGTAGACATTGATTCTGCATTTATCAGTCGGCTGTTTCAGCAACGTCAATTTGTGCTTTCTAAGATGTAGATATTAATTCTTTTACTATTTTATATAAAACGACAGGAAGCGAAGCAGAGTCCTTCAAATATTGAAACAATAAATGAAATGTAAAATTTATAACCTCTTTTTCTTAATGGAAACTTTTCAATATCTTAAAAAAATATGTTCTATATAGGAGGTGAAGTACTTCCTACTTTTATTTGTTCACCAAGTACCTACTTTATATCGATTATTTATAAAGTTTGAATGCTAGAATGAAGCGACATTTATGTTAAGCAGACATGATTACACACAGGGCCGATTTATCCATTAGGCAAGAAAGGCAGTCTACCAATGGTCGACAATATTTTTCAAAAAATGTAAAAAATTAAAATGTTAAACCTGAAGAGGGCGGAACAGTAATCAACTCTGCAGAGGACCCTTGATTGTTTGAAAATAAGGGATAATACAAGATGAAGAATCACAAAATCAGAGATCCAGCGTTCTATAGGGTCAATTCTATAAGAAGTGGTTAAAAATTGAAGGCTCGCAGTTATACTTAACAAAGTTTCCGCTATTCAGAATTCATGCATACAGAATACCCTGGAAAACCATAATAGAGTAACTCTTAAGTAGGTCCCGGGGTACAAGAGTATTGTAGGCAATGAAAAGGCAGACATCCTAACAAAGCTAGGGTCTGAAATTGCACTCACTGAACTTAACCAGCATTTGGAATTTCAAAATCTGCTGCACGTACTTGTACATCTCGTACATCTGTACAACTAAACATCAGACGTACTGGAGACACGTACCAAAACAGGAACACTGCAAACTCTTGGTCAAAAAACCCTCGGAACTAACGACATGTTAAACCTCAGCTGGGGCCAGATAAGGAAAGTGACTGGATTACTCACCGGTCACTGTACCCTAAGGAAGCACATGCATACAAATGGCATATATAGGGAGGATCCTATCTGTCGGTTGTGCTTGGAAGAGGAGGAAACAGACTCTCACATTATCTTTGAATGTGAAGCACTGTCTCATTGGAGATATAGACTCCTAGGACTAACGTATCCAAGGTAGGATTTCTCAAAGAAGGACCAAGTGAAAAGACTGTTGAGCCTGATAAGGGCTACTGGTCTCTTCACATAAACGGTATAACCAAGAGCACAAAAAGCCTAGAGGCTGAGATGCCTCTGCCTGGTGGTTCCAAACTAATCAATCAATGCATAGAGAATAATAAAATGGACTTAGCAAATTGTCTAATTTTTAACCATGCTATAAAATTTACCAGTTGCTTACAGAATTGCTCCTTATGTCTGCTAACTAGAAGTAAAGTAACTAACCGAGTATCAGTTAACATTTCCGGCTGCTAATATTTCTTCTGAGAGATACAGTTGTTGAGGATTGAAAACAATTTAAGATCTACAATGGATCAAGTTCAAATGTCCTGTGGAGTGATATAATTACCAGAAATGTAAGTTATGAGAAGTTGAGATTTTGAAAATGAAAACTAAAAAATTAAAGAAGGGGAGCGGCAAAAATGTGCCTGGGGTACCAATTAGCATCTACCCATCCTGATTACACACAACATGTTAAACCTAAGGAATACCATATTTTTGAACAAGTCAACAATGATCTATACTACTATTGATTCAATTCTTTGAACACAACAAAATAGAGCTACTTCTAGATTAGAACATACGCTGTGAGCTTTTTTCTATGAAACATTCCACAATTAAGCATAAAAAACCATTTAATTCAACTCTGGTAGTTATCATCACTTAATAATTTATAATTGAAAGAGACATTTTTCATTAAACGTCGTTTTTCTTTGTACACTTTGCGTATTTTCAAATATAAGTCAATATAACCCAATTGTTTCACTTATAGACAGATATTAACCTATATGAATAAGGAAATGAATGGTTTCATTGGGTTGAATTTGCCTGAAATACTTGCAAGGCTGGGTTAACATTGAGAGCATTCAGTAAACATTATTCGAACTGAGATGTTTCTCCGCACGGCTGATAATTGTATAATCTTATATCGATTTCTCACTAGCTTTTGTTTGCAAACTAATTCGTAGTCTAGCATGCTATTACACTCCGCTTTTGCATATCTTTGAGCTTTTTTATTCACTAATCAAATCATGCAAACAACTGTGTTTAATTATATTTCTTCAATAAAAAGAATTAGATACCCAAGCATATGTTTAAAATTAGTTATAGTATACATACACACAAGTATAATTGATATACAAACTTAAAATAGAAATAGTTAAGATGGATCTTGGCTGAAACTGTACTTTAACTTCTTCGGAAGTGGCAACTAATGAAGTTTATGACCCGAAAAAGCGGACGAGAATTTATTTCATGGGGCACGGAAATAAAAATTTAAAGTGGAAAATTTTCTCTATATATATAAAATTTGTGTAACTAACTCGTGGATTAAATGTCGTTTAACCATCTCAAACGTTAAAGATTTCGCTAAGCACCAGCTTTATATTATCTCAATTGTTAAATGCCTTCACGGGTGCATTTGTTTAAGCTTAGATAGAAGTTAGAAGATAGAAGTTATTGAAGAATTTATCCTTTTCTTTGACAACGTTGTCGAACACCATTCTGAGCTCATTTAAAATGTATGATGCAGGACTTTAAGTTAAGAATCTCTTGTATCCATGAAAGAGTAATTTGAAACAGTTTAATCAAGACTACAGAACTTATGTTATTTCTGCCGATTCAGTTGTTGATAAACTCGAGTTTACGAAAAAATGTGGAGGTAGCACCATCTTGTTTCGTTTCTGCAGCTTCAAATGCTGGTTTTTGTGATGTTATCATAAATGTTATCCAATCAATATGAATAGTTACTCTTAGACCCCTATCGATCGTAGAGTCTGAATCCCAGATTAAAAAATCTCACATTACTATTTTAACTTTAATCATCATCGTTTTTTTCTTGTCAATTTCATTTAAAAAGGAAACTTTAAGCACAACCTTGTGTTTCTGTCCTAAATACAGAAAATAATAAAGAGAAGGAATCTGAGACTAGAATTAAACCTATAACAGCAACAATTTTCCTTTTCTTTGGATCACGTTTTCCTCTCGCTGATTCAGTCAAGAGAATAATACCCAATACCTCAGCAGCATTCAAAAACATCACAATGTAAGTTTCAAAAACAAACTGTCATTGAAATGATCCGTGGGCGTATGCAATCTGAGATCCACTCAGTGACTTGTGGATGGAAGGAGGGCATCATTGTAAAGGAATGAATATTGATGATGATGAATAATCTTTTGGAAATGACTGAGAGTACCTGAAGAAATTTGAAGCAATCGTGAATTCATCACTGACATGTCCATTGCCTTTGAGGTGCGATTGCTGTAAACATCATGGATAGTAACTTGGTCTATCTTTCACAAAATATTTTACCTTGTTTGTGTTGAATCTTAAAACTGCTCTTTTGTTGGCTATTTTTGTTAATTGCTAAACCCTCTCAGCCATTGTGTGAGGCTGTCTCTTTTGTTGCCCGGATCATTTGTGATAACCAATAAATTCTCACATTCGACAAATAAATGCGTTGAAATGTTGCCATTTACACGTAGCTACTCGGAGAATTCGGAAGCGGGATTCTAAATTTTATATTCTCTACTCTCCGGCTGGTGGCGACAGGTATACTCTTGCATGCAGGAGCATCTGTCCGTAGCTCTAGGCGCCGACGTTGCCAAATTTCAAGAAAGTGACATTTAAAAAATGTGGAGAATAAAATGAGGTTAAGTGTTTTTTTTCTTTTCTATATATCTTAGCTCTTACTTTTTCAAGAAGGGGAAGGAAAAACCATTCCATACACCCTTCACCTTAATGAACCTTCAAGGGGAAAGGTTGATGGAATGGTTATTTTTCCTTGCCCCTCTTGAAAAAGTAAGAGCTGCGAGGGGCTAAGATATTAGATATATAAAACGAAAAAAACACTTAACCTCATTTTATTCTCCAAATTTTTTAAATATAACTTTCTTTGGCAACGACGGCGTCTAGAGCTACGGACAGATGCTCCTTTTGCATGCTGCTATAAGGCAGAACGGAAACAGTAGTGAAAAGATCACCATGGAGCGTACAGTGTTTGATAATAAAGAGTTATTGAATCAAATAATTGTCCTTGGGATATTTATCATCCAGATTATTTAAATCGCAATAGAAAACAACAATGTCGGTAGCACACGTGCTACACTGGAACAGACAAAAGCGGCACAAGCTATTTCAACAGAGAATTCAATACAGAAGCCGGCAATAATTTTCATGCGATTCCGAAGCTCTCATACTGAATCTAGGATTCAGAATCTACGTCTGAAAGGGCTCTTAGTCAATCAACAGTATCCGCTTTTACGTCAAAAACTTGTCTCACGTCTCGATTTCTATCAATAGCTACTAAGTAATTCAAGTCATTGAACATAGTTCAACATTGCTCGCGGTAAACAATATTTTAATAATTTGTTGTAACATTTCAATAACGACTAGCTTGACGTTGTAATCATTGTTATTAATGAAGATTAAACAAAGCAATTAAGATATTAATTATTTCGCGAGCGGGACCTAAAAAGGGCAGACAAGCGTGACACTGTCCTCAGCTTTTTTTAAATTTAGGTTACCGATGACTACGAATGCGGTTGGTGTGAAAACAACAAAGAAAGTGGGTGACGTACAAAAATAGGACTGATTGTTCTTATCCTATACAATTTGAAATTAAATTCCGTTGTCGGGAATGGTAAAATTTATTGTTTCGTCACCAGAAAAAGAGGAGAAGGGCAATTCGGAATGTTATGTACTTCAAAATTGTAATATAAAAATCTATAGCACATTCCTAACAAACAAAATTAGCCAAATTATATTATGATAAAAACACTATTTTATCTCAATTCCCACTTCCCCTTGAGTATATTTGTATATATTGGGGTGACATTCAGTAAAACCTTCTATCCAGTAGTCTGCCCCGGACAGAGCCTCGCATGTCCCAGGAGTTCTGATCTTAAAAAAAACTTGTTTGAGAGGTTGTCTTTCTACGTCACTCCACTACTACTCTACGCAATGGCTCATAAGTGATGATGTACATCCCCCTCAGGATCCTACTTTTACCAATATCCCTAATTTCTCTCTGCTGCCAGACTCCTGCACACCATTAGATCCAGCAGTGTACCATCTAGAGTCAGACATAAATACTTGACTTCTTGTCTCTATTCAATCTCACTTCCATCGAGCTTAGCGATATTGAGATTAATATAAGCTGTTAGGATGGTTTTAGAGGGGTTAATACTTAATCCCTCTCGGCAACTCCGGCTATTCGTACAGTAGTATCTTTTGTACGTTGTCACAAAGGGGACAGGTTCGCAAATAGTCCTTTGGATGTTATGATAGGATATTTCGAAGACATTCAATCTGGTTGTGCATATGGAGACGATATTTTCACTCGTCTTCGTTTCTGCTACTCTAGTGGTGGGCAATTTCGACATCCATTTGGATCTTGTGATGTTTACACTTCTTCTCTTTTAACAGCTATATGTGGAGTATTGTCAAAATCTCCTTCTATGTCTAAAGTCGTACAAACTACAGTTCCTTAGTTGTCGAAACCAGTACAGTTTCCATAGATCCGTCCGCCCAGTAAGCATTCTATTCTGAGTGTAGAGGTAGTCTCTTGGATTTCCGTTCTAATATAATTGTCAAATGTTTTATCCATCGGTTTAAGGGTAATCGATGTTAGGCTAATTTGTATAAAAGATTTTGGGTCTGTTGTTTCCCTTTTTCCAGTTTTTTTTACAGTCGCATTCTTCACGCTTCTGGTATTTTGTTTTTAAACCACACTATTCATACAAGGAAATGTGGCCATATGAGCTAATTTTTCATTTAAGTCTAAATTTGGTCCAAGAAAAACGTGCCCCCTTGTAATTTGTCCTCTGATGATATCTACACCTAAATCGCTAAGTACTATGTTTATAACAAGTTTTAAAAAACACCCTCGTTGAGGGTACTTCTAGCCTTAAATCCTATATTCTTGAAACCACATTTCTGGATTGTTTCTGACATCATCATAATGGAAATAAACTCGTGACATACTTTCTTGTTTGTACGGATATTGCTTATAAACAAAACTTTACAGACAACCGCAAATTTAATCATAGAACGTGAAGATTGTACAAATAAACCAACACTTCAAATATTATCAATGCCCAATAAAGTTGAGTGTCTCTTAGCTTAAGTCAATTTTGAATAATTTGATTGACTGGCATCGAATGTTAAAATTGTTATTGTAAAAACGAATATCTCTAGACTCCTCAGCTGAACGTCACCAAACCAGATGACGGAGCTGTTTGCGAAAACACAAAAAATTGACTATTCTCCGGATTAGGATCTACATAATTTCGGTTTAGATATATAAATAGTCGATTTTTATTTTGAGCAAATTTCCCATTGTGATATAAACTACTATCAAGAATATTTGCCAATTTAAACGACAATCAATTATTAATGAAGAAACCATCTAAGTGGCTGCCAATTATCCCAACACAAACAGTTACACCGTCCTTTTCCTGATACGGTGTCTGAATTATACCGAGCGGATTAAAATCGTCCCACAAATGTAAATTTTGTTAAGTTGATTATGTCGTTTCTCGGAAATCTAGTTTGGTCACTAAATAGGGAATACTAATTCGTTAACATATGCGTTTTGTTTTGGTTTTCCAAAAACAAACGCAGTATACTAAAAATGTGTTTGGTTCATTTTTCACCCGATCACGTACATCACATTCAGGCCCTACACAACTTACAATTAAAGCAGATTATCTTCCGAGGCGAGTAATTGAATTATTTTTTGATAAACATTCTCAACAAACTGTATAGAAAAATTCTGTCATTGTTGCTAAACAAAAATCAAAATCTATCAAGCAGAACCTGGGGCTCGGATTCTACCTGCCTCATCCGCCTGTACTGAACTATAATCAGATCTCGAATAGACTACAGTTGTACAGCCTACGCTTCAGCTAAGCAAGCAACACTGAATCTTTCAAATCCAATACAAAACTCTACCATTAGAATTTGCCTAGGGGCTTTCCGTTCGAGTCCAATCGATAGTCTACTTTGCGAAGCCTCCGAACTGTCTTTGAATCTGCGCAGACATTTCCTGAGCCTCTCATTTGCAATATATATTTCTGCAAATCCTCTCCACCTTACGTTTTCAGAATCACCATATCTGACCGATTCCGAGCCGACTATGACAGAAAGAAAAGATCCGCTCCTGTCTTTTACGAAAGAGTAAATCGATCTCTATACTCTGTCCATCCAAGCAACGGAGTGTTCCAAAACAGTATCATGCATAGTGCACGAGATCTCTCCCACTCTGTATGGACAATGAATTCCGCCGGCCGATTGCAGTTAAATCCGATTGGCCAGCGCATGGAGGCATATTTATTTTAGCCAATAGATGCAAAGGCGCATGGTGATCACGCATCTATCGTTGTTTGGGTCGCTCTGTTTGTTCGATGGATATAGTATAGACACTTTTAACGTCTCCATCCCTAATATATTTCGCGCAAACATCAAATCCTCACCACCATGGTTAACAAAACATCCATACTGTGACAAGTCTCTACTAAAACTCGGCAAAAATGAAAGAAATACAAGAGTAATAAAAATCGCATCCTATGAAAAAATCTCTCGAGTACACCAATACACCCCATTGTCGCTTCCAAGATGGAAAATGGAGTAGGCGCCTCCGTTATTGCACCTACAGAGTCTATTAAAATCAGATTACCACCCGCTGCGAGTGTCTTAACTGGTGAATTATATGAAATTTATCAAGCATTGCTCTTTGCGAGTAACGATGTATCCCAGCAGTTCCTAGTATTAACTGCAGCATATTTTTCCCACAAACTACTTGGTGCAAATAATTAGGAACGAAGTACTTCAGCTACAAGAGGCGCACAAAACTGTCCAATTCATGCGGGTACCCTCCCACGTTGGAATCCCTGGGAACGAACAGGCAGATACAGAAGCAAGGGATGCAATCCAGGACCTCAATTCTTCTATAGTTTCAAATGTTTCTGTTTCGGATGCAAAAAACTTCATGAAATATTCAGTCCATAAATACTGGTAAGATCGTTGGACTGAATCAAATTCTAAGCTTCGCAGAATAAAGAAATACGTGAACGTGAGCCCCTCAGTGTGCGAGACCCCCCCAGTGTGCTACAGCTGTAATCAGCCATTGACAGTAAGCCATGTACTGTTGGAATGTGTAAAGTTCCGGCTTCAGAGGCAAACACATAGCATCCCCAAGAGGCACTTGGTGAAAACTGTGATATATCTCGCTTAATAAACTTTTTTAAATCCATACAGTTAAATAAAATTTGACGTTCCATTCAAAAATGTAAACTCGCAAGTTTAATTTGATTTGCTATATTTTACATTTGTAACTGATCTTATTTCTTGTATATTCTTGTTGAGCGCTAATAATCCTAGGGATTGATGCGCACTATATACAGATACATTCAAATACAAACGGAACATAGGGATTTAGTGTATTCGCCGATCTAAATAGTCCACCAACAAAACATTTCTATAAGTTCACTTCAATGAATATCAAGTATTGATCTGGACAGCTGGATTCAGAATCGCTGTAAGAAAGCCCGCCCCTTCTCCTTCCAAAATTTGTTAGTTATGTGCGAATGCGAACTGCGATTTAGTATTGAATAATTATTTGATGGGGTTAGTAAACGTCGCTACATATTGAAACAATATGATTACGTTTTATGTTGTTAAAATCGAAAATTCATTCTTAAATTCTCTTTAACAATTAATGTTTCGAGTTAAGATAAAATGTTTTGATTGCTTTTGGCCATAACGGTTTTCAAAATAAAAATAAATTCGTAAATAAAACAAACTAGGATTCTTTAGATTGAAACTATGGGCCTTAACACTCTCACCGATCGACTGCTGTTTACTATCTGACGCTAATTAAGGACCGCCCACAGTTGAGAATACTGAGTGGTGGTAATTGTACGATATGTTATAGGTGTCCAAATAAACGATTGTAATAATCGTGTTTTTAATCTGTTGAAGCTGGTTGTTGGTCGACTAGTTCAAAAGCAGTTCTGATACAATTCTTAAAATCCCTATGTTCCGTTTGTGTTTGAATGTATCTGTATATGTATAATAAAAAAAATCAAAAGAAAAAATATCAAAAAATTATTTTCATGTGGAGTTTGAAACTTTTAACCAGTGAGCCAAGTCCTACTAGCCTATAACTATAAGCCTAAAATTTTGTTGCTTTCACTTAGAGAATTTTGATGCTGTAAGATATTTTTGTATATTTTTCTGAGTGTAGATTTGCATGAAAACAGATTTCAAAAAAAGACAAATCGTGTAATTAAATACAGTTTGCATGGTAGAAATATTTGGTACCGAATGTTTTTAACTCCATTAACGTTTTTCTCTTTTTTATTGCAATTAACTAAACTTTTAGATTGAAATTTTTTGAATATTTCAGCTTAATTTTTTGAAAATAATATAAATGATAATTCCTCCAGGAAGCTTTGCATGTTGGGTTTTGGACTATTTATAAAACACATAAATACAGTTTTGAATATTTTATTAAAAAAAATACTTTGAGAGGCTATTTTGTTTAAATTTCTATATACAGTGCTTCTCAAAAGTCCCCTCCCCCCTCTTTTCTTTTGAATGGTGATATGAACTATTGTAAACTTCTCTACTAGTGGTTACAGGCGTAATAGGCATCGGTGACGTCATCAGGCAACTGAAACCAATAATATTAAATGGGATCTTATGGCAAGTGACACCTCGTTTGTAAGGTATTTAGAATACCTATTCAATCATACTAATTTTTTTTGGATTTACGATGTTTTTGATGGTTAAAATAAATGAACACTAAAATGTGAGTTTCGCTTTTAATTAATAAAGATTCAAAAGTCCGCCTATGGTTGATTGTTAAAAAAGAAGTTTTTTAATTTACGTTTTTATATGCGATAATATCTTGAATTTTTGGTTTAATTATCGTTTAACGAGACGTTTAAGTATCTACATAAACAAAATGGTACGTGCTCTAGCTGACAAAGTAACAGATATCTTAATTATTGGTGAAAGTGGAAATAATTTTCATGCGGCGGAGCGCATTTTTATTGAGGGATACACCGATCGTCCTATATGGAGAACTTATTTGAGGGAGCCAAACGATCGGGTCGACCAAATATTGGTATTGATAAACAAATTGATATAGTTGTAGACATTGTAGTAAACCCATCTTCTTCCACAACCCAAGTAGCTTCTACCTGTGGAGTCAGTCATAGTACAGTACACAGGGTGTTGACCAAAAACAACTTTCAGATGATGACCCCGACCGAAGGCTGCAATTCTGTCAAAATATGTCCACTAAAATTGTCCAACAGCCAGACTATGTAAGGACAATTTGTTTTAGTGACGAAAGTACTTTCTTCCTTAATGGAAATGTTAATACTCAAAATGTGTGGTATTGGAGTGGCATAAATCCTCAATCATTTCGTGAAAAACATACACAGTTCCCATTAAAAGTAAATGTCTGGGCAGGTATTTTGGGAAACCACATAGTCGGGCCTCTTTTTTTGAACTCTAATTTAACCGGTGAAGTATATCTCGAGATGTTAGAAAACGCAATTGAACCGTTAATTCTTCAAATTCTGGAAGATAATCCAGATGAATTTGGTAACTTGGAAATAACGTTCCAACAAGATGGTGCTCCTGCACACTATTACTTTGCAGTAAGCCGTTATCTGGATTAGGAATATGGTGGTAGATGGATTGGACAACGCGGTCCAATAGAATGGCCAGCTCGGTCACTGGACCTAACACCTTTAGATTTTTTTCTGTGGGGATACCTTAAATCTAAAGTTCACGCTACAGATCCTGACAGTACATATTGACGTTTTTACACAACGAATTGTTGAAGAATGTAGGGCCATTTCCCCTGACACATTTTATCGAGTCCGACAAGAGTTTAATAATAGGTTGTTTTATTGCCAGGAAGTAGATGGAGCACATTTTGAACAATTATTATAAGAACTTGTTCTTAAATATTTATTAATTGAAAGCGATACTTCAGTTTTTATTTGAATATGTGAATCCAAAAAAAAATTTGTATGATTGAATAGGTATGCTAAATACCTTTCAAACGAGGTGTCACTTGCCATAAGGTCCCATTTAATTTTATTGGTTTCAGTTTCCTGGTGACGTCACCGATGCCTATTACGTCACCTGTTACCACTAGTAGAGAGGCTTACAATAGTTCATTTTTTCCCTCCAAATTTCATCAGTCTAAGTATCACCATTCAAAAGAAAAGAGGGGGGAGGGGACTTTTGAAAATCACTGTATAAACAGATTCTTTGGAAATATGACCCCTAAAAACAAAAATTTGATTCAATCTCGATAACTATAGAAACTTAAAATTTTGAATAATAAATTTGGGAATCTTTACATAATTATCAAATAATATGAATTAATAATAAATTCCACAAAAAAAATATAACATTTCAATAATCTATTCACTTCTGACGATGCAAATGTAATTTGTGAAACCGGTAGTAAATGTTATATTTCTGTTGTGGAATTTCTTATTTATTGATTTGATTTGATAATTATAGAGGAAAGATAGCACGAAGTAAGGGTTGAAACGATCAATTCTAATATAAATAATATAAAATAAATATTCCTTATTTCCTTATACGTTGCTGAAAGCTTATTATAGAGTTGAGTTTTGTGAACTCCTTAAGTAATTAGAGCTGCAGCCTTAAAAGTTATTTTTCATAAAATTGAAGAACTCTTCGAAGGCCTCAAAATTCAAGTTCTCACAGCACATCGCTTTTGAGAAATAATGGATTGATAACATTTTTCTTAGAATTCACCATCTAGTTTTCCACTAATCGTTCCAAAGCCTTAAAGTTTCAGTCATTACTGGTGGAAACAAAAATTTTTCATCATGATATATTCACATTTTCTTAATATAGTGGCAACATCGCACGCTTTTCGGTTACTCCGGTTGTCAGTCGTTTTAAAAAGCCAATTTCCATTGATTATTGGACGCGATTAAGTTGCTACAAGCTAATGTAACTACAAATTGCCTAAACATTAACAAATCTCCTGATAGTCAACATAATTAGATCCACATGCAACAGATATTAGTGGTTAGGCAATAATAACACAGCAACGTTTTGACATGGAATTATTCGACTTCTATTTTCGGTATTATGATACCGAAATTAACAATTTATCGTTGGATAGATGTAATGAGACTACAGAGAGCGAACTGAGGTTGTTTGTTTACCGCCTTTTTTGGCATATACAATGTTTAAATTAATTCTAATTAACGCAGATGTTACAACCAGAATTAATGTTGACTAGCAAATACATTGCTTTCCATTTTGTCAAGTCTCATTTTAATTAATTTGCGGTATAACCTCAAAAGCATATAAAATTTATTGGGACTGAGCGAAATGAAAGTTAATACAATTGAACACAACGGAGAAATGTCTAAATATTTATTCTGTGGACTTAATTCATTGATGTGTTAGGACGGAGGAAGTCATTTAACCGGTAAAAAAGGTTGTGTGTCTAAGTCTGAAGACGATTTTGAAATAACGTTTTGCAAAATACCTCGATGATACTGGCACAAAAAATGAGCCTGAACAAGTTTAACGAAACAAAAACAGCAATCTATGTTTTAAGCTCGTTAATTTAATACTTGTTATTTGGTCAGTCTTCCAGGTATAAAACCACGGGAGACACCCCGTATATGACAAAACTATAAAAATTAGCTAAATACAAAAATCAAAATAGTAATATTTTACTTACCTCAATTTTCTTAACGTGACCTTGCAAGTTTGATTTTTGAAATTACTAGCAATGTCATTGCTTCTAGCTGACTCGGAAATATTCCCCGTTGAGGAAAATTAGACTAATTTCGTCCATAATTTTTGGGCTCTTTATTCACAAACTCTTCTCTAAGTTTCATTTGCATGATAACTTTCGAATTACATTTTCACTTTTTCCCTTTTGTTTCCATTTTCGAAAGTTTTATCAAAGGAATTTATCAATAATTTCTTGACTGAAACGAAAACTCGAAAGATCCTTATTTCACTGAAATAAAATGATACGATTGAATTCCTATTCTTGTATTCACCAACTTTGGATCTAATTAAAGATGTAAAATAATTAAATTGAATTGTATTTTATTGGAATTCGTATACGGTTACATTCTATACAGAGTCAGTTTTAAATATGGAACGCCTGAATTATCCCGGAATCTTTTTCCGCATTTTTTTTAAATTTCAGTTTGTGAGGGTTTTGTAATGATATTACTTGATACACCTTGAAGTGAATTCGAGCCTTTCTTCGGATTCGTTTATGCAGGCCTTGCGTAGATTTATTTCAAGAAGAGGCAAGCCGCACAAGATTTATTCCGACCATGGAAAAAATGATGTTGGCGCACAGCGCGAATCGAGATCATTTTTAACCTCAAATCAAGTATCTTTCTTGTCATCCCAGTTCATAGAGTAGTCATTCATACCGTCTTATTCACCACATTTTGGTGGCCCATGGGAAGCTGGAGTTAAGAGCCTCAAGCATCATTTAAAACGAGTCGCTTCCAAAACACCCCTTTTATTCGAAGAGTTATGACTATATGTGCACAAATAGAGGCCATTTTAAATTCCCGACCAATTTCCCCCCTCAGTTCCGATCCCAATGATTTACATCCACTTACTCCAGCCCACTTTCTCATTGGCAAGTTACTAAAAGCAGCACCAGACAGGGACATTACGGATATCAACATGAATAGGCTGATCCGCTTCCAGCTAGTGCAACAAATGACGTCGCTGGAAATCAGAATATATTGCTGAGCTCCAAACAAGAATTCGCTGGAAGTAATCCAGTAATAAGCTGTGTGGAGGAACATTGGTCCTGATCAAAGCCCGACACAATGGCAGTTGGGGAGAACTGTGCAATTGCATCCTGGAGCCGATGGCATACCATTCGAACATCTTCTGGTGTTATCAAACGAACCTTTCCAAACATATGTCCATTGCCAACAGAAAATCTTGAAAGCCAAGGCTTCCAAGGCGGGGAGGATTATCAAGCCCTACTTCCCTAGATTACGCCTGTGGTCGGCCCCCACTAACCACTCCAATACGAACGTAACCGACCGCTATAATACATCGAGCAACGAGAGAAAAGCGAGATGAATCAAGTTCAAGACATACATTTTATTTTCATTAAAAACTCGCAATAAAGTTTAATTTAACTGTGTTAAACTCTTCTTTTTCTGACTAAAAACAATAAGTTCATTCTTATCAAGTTTCCAGTCAGATTTTCGGTGTCTCTGGGAATATAGTTAACTTTGTTATTTCAAATGGATCACCACTAGTGCAGTAAGAGATTCATCCAAATTAGGGATCAGAAAACGTGCAAAAACTGAAGACATATCTTTAGAATTTGTTCAAAAAAGGCCCATATCTAAGTGGTGAAAAAATAGGGAACTCTAGAAAACATAAAATAAAGGCGGTTACAGTAGATGCTCAAAATGTCCGTATACTTCAATACAACAAGCCATGCGATCTTTAAAATTTTGCAATACATTTTACAACATGCCTCACTGCTCAATTCTTCTTATGTCTACGGGAATCCCAACTTTGAAATCCTGAATATTGAAAGGTTTTGTTTAAAAACTGGTGTTTTTTATTCCAGAGGAAATAGTCTAAATGATTCATATCGGGTTTTCGCGGGGGCCAATTGATAAAACCACGCCTCACCTCATGCGGTTAGTGAGGTGGAGCTCCATCATTTTGCAGCTGAATATTGTTGTTTGGGGTAATCTTATTGTCTAAAGGTTTCAAATAATATATTTAAATACGCCGGATCATCTAAGTTTTCGTTAATGAAAAACAGTCCAATTATATTGTCGCCTTCTATTCCAGCTCAAATATAAAGTTTTTCTGGATACTGGATAACATTTTCCCATATTTATGTCTGCAAACTCTTCTCGTCTATCAAAATCGTAATCTGACATTTCTTGAGCCAATCTAACTTTGTTTTGATGGAATTTATTATCACGTTAACATAACATTTCTTCCCCCATGGGAGAATTCTCTTCTACAGGTTCAGACGGTCAGGAGCCATTCGGATTCGCGAAGATGTCCTCAAAAGTACTGGAGATGAACAAGCACTGGTTGAAAAAGATGGTTGGTTCATATCTAGTTGAGCTAGCGAGGATCGGTGAGACGATGCGTTATTCCTCGGTGGGCTGTGAGGGGAAATTTGTGTTGGAATCGGCGTTGGTACTGTAGGCGGAGTATCCTCCACCGGTGTCGGCTCTACAATGCTTTGAGAATGTAGTGGTGTAGGATTCAAGTATTTTATGTCACCAAGTGGATGAATCACTTGGGGAATATTGGGCTCCGGGACGATTTGGTCTCCTACCTTCTGCATTTGGTCGATATGTCGTCTCCACATGTCTTCCTTGACTTGAACTGTGTAGTTGAAGTCTCCATTCTTGGCAAAGATCCGTCTAATGGCCGACTTTTTGTTCGGGCTTTGGTAGCTTCGAACAGCAACAATTTCTCCTGGTGAAAACTCTTTAGTATAGAATGAAGTTTCACGAACACGTCGCGGAGCATGATAGATTTGCATGGTGCCGCTAATTTTAGAAGTTTCTTCATATACTCAGCAATGGCTTCCCCTTCACGCCGACTTTTTTTTTCTCTGGACCTTCCTGTAAGTCAACGAAACTTTCGAAGTCTTCGCAATTTTCATCAAACCTTTCAAAAGGTATTCCTGGATTACCATGGGGTCTTACTGGTTCAAGACAACTGCCTGAAGATTCGTCGAGGGTCATGAATGTTGCTTGATGTCGTGCTTGCATTTCTGCTTGTTTGGTTACGACGTGAACGAGGTTGCTTACAGTTTCTCGAAGCGAGGTGTTTTGCGCTACTAGTGTATTGAGGTGTTCTTCTGTCGACTGCGCCATTTTGGTATTCAAATGATCGAAATACCAAATGTACGAAATGAATTAATTTATTGAATTAAAGTTACACAGAACATGTGTCAAAACATCATAATCATAGTTCATTGACAAAAACGTCGTTGCCTAGCAATTGGTCATAACGGTAGATACATAACAATTCTCATTACGGATCTTTGGGAAATATCAAATTCCCTGGATATTGGTCTAGTACTCAAGTGTGGATCGTATTTTAACATAACACAAACATCTAAAAATGTGTCTTCAGTTGATGCAGTTTTTCAAATAAAAAAAAACATTCGGAATACCAGAGCTCATTATATTTCCAAAAAAAAATGATCTCACAAAAAAGGAAATACTGCCATAAGATCCGCACGAATCAAAATTTATAAAAAGCATGCGAGCCGTTTCCTAGATAATTGTAGCGTTCTAAACTTAAAACTCACTCTGTGTAGAATGTAAGCTTTGACGAATTTGAATGAAATACAATCTCCAATCAAATCCAGAGCTGGCAAATACCGGAATAGGAATTCAATCAGATTAATTTGTATCAGTGGAATGAGTATCTTTCCAGTTTTCGTTTCAGTCAAGAAATTATTAATAAATGCTTTTGATAAACTTTCGAAAATTAAAACAAAAGGGAAAAAGTGATAATGTAATTCAAAAGTTACCATACAAATGAAGCTTAGAGAGTTTGTTAATAAAGAGTCCAGAAAATTGGACGGAATTATTCTAATTTGCATAATGAAAGAGTTTTGAATATCTCCTTGTCAGAAATGACAGTGACTTGCTAGGTCAGGTTAAGCAGTGGCGGATTTACCACCAGGCTGAGTAGGCTGGAGCCTAGGACGGCAGATTTTAGGGGCGGCAAATTTGGAACCAACATTTTTGATGTCTTACAAAAATCAAAATAAACGTAGAGTCCAGTCATGGGACTGCAGACAGAAGTGAAAACACCAATAAATGAATCCCTTTTAAAATTTTCATCGTAAGCCCATCGTAAGTGGAGTTTTTTACAAAAAAAGTACACATATATACACAGTATACATATAGCTCATGGAAACTGTATATGCTTCATTGTTAATTGTGTTGCATAACCAAAAGTATTGTGTTGCATAAAAGCGTGACGATGACGAAAAAAAAGTTTTTTCTTCACACAAAGAAAGTGCTCAATGCGCCTAAAGAAGTTTTCACTTAAAAAAAAATCATATTTATATACTTAAATGCTGTTAGGTCCACACAAACAATTCAATAATATATAAGGGAGCGTGGGGAACAGATGACTTCATCAATATGTCTTTGCTACTCCCATGCTTTAATTCCATCATTAGAAATGCAGGAACTACACTCGTATACATTGCGACATTCACCAATTTTGATAAACCGGAATCTGGATCATTGAAAGGATCTTCGTTCCTGCGGAAACAGAATTTGCAAAACGTTTTATGCTAACTTGTATTTAGCAGTTCGCATAGCTGAGACATTTTTTAAGATCTACCTTAAGCCAAGAAAAACAAAACGACTTAGCTTTGTTGTACAAAAAATGTACAAAATGGTATTGTGAAACTCTCAAAGCTGCTGTGATGAAATGTGATCGACATTATCAGTCGGATTATTACTAGATAATCAAATATACTGACGAGTGCCTAGCTGCACAAAGGCTCCCACCAATCAGAGTGTATATATTTTGTGCAATGTAATTATTCCCTTCCCCTTCCCAAAAGAATATCAAAGAAATTGTATTCCACATGAAGTTTTCCAAAAAGGGGAAGGGAATATACCATGAGTGCCCCGCAATGTGGACTTTGCCTAGGCAAACCTTCTCCTTTTTGGAAAACTTCATGTGGAATACAAATTCTTTGATATTTTTTCGAGAAGGGGGAGGGAATAATTTACATTGTACAAAATATATACTGGGAGCCTTTCTGCAGCTAGGCCCTCGTAATATAATGCTTTTAAACTTTAAGTAAGCATTGTAGAGGTCGGTAGGGGCGGCAAAATTTGAATATCCTACTGGCGGCAAAATTTGAATATCCTACTGGCTCCAAAATGTGTAAATCCTCCACTGAGGTTAAGGATACTAAGTTAAGTAAAATACTACTATTGTGGTTTTTGTATTTTGCTACAGTTTTGTCATATACCAGGTGTCCACCATAGTTTTGATATTTAGAACGTTCAAATGACAAGTATGAAATTTGAAAGCCTATAACATAGATTGCTGTTTTTATTTCAGCAGCAGGTAATACTGGGACTGTCAAGTAAAATCTGGGATTTCCATCATGCATTTTTATATTTTTTAAAGCTTTTTTATTTTCTGACGAATGACATGTCGAAAATTGATTTTTGTGCCAGAAAAACTCATTATGTATAGAAGAAGATCACAAAAAACAGATTTATGATTGAACTCAACAATGAAATGGAAATCGTTTCACAAGATTTAAAATGGAGCTTATGAACTATTTTGGCACCTTGTTACTTTGGTATCAAGAAAAAACAGTAACCTCTAGGGGACTTCAAGAAAAAAATTGTGTACATCACTGAACTAATTTTTACTACATCTATCGAAATCCCTTCTTCCAATATTTCTACTAATAAAGAAACATCTTTCAAATATTCTGGATCCGCGCCTGTATTACCATTGATGGCGTAAGTATTGAAATGCGGTAACCAAAATGCCTCTCTGTATAGAAATCTACTTCTAAAAGAAATATTAGTCCAAAACTGTTCAGCATCTCTTTTATAACAACTTTTTATTGATTAAAATTTCAACGTTAAATGTTCTGTTTGAGAAAGTAATTAAATTCAGATTTCTACAATAGAACTCCAGCTAAGGTAAGATGTTCATTTATTAAAGCTTGACGTATAGAAAGCTTCTTTGCAAACAGTGCTTTCACCAATAAACAGAGTGATAATTGTTATTCGTTTATTCTCAGACTATGGCTGCTACAAAGAGAAACGCCGGATTGACGTCTGCTGTTCCGAGAGCTACTTTGAACGATGAAGAATTGGTAAGTTGAATTTTGGAAATCATAAAAATAGTTTTACCCACAGTGTAACATTTTATAACCTATAAAAAGTTCTATCCACCGAGATCTACAGCTTCCGTTTTTTAACAGACAAAAAATGTATTTCTCTTTCTGTATAAAATTCTCAAATCATGACCAAAGATGGTACACATCGACAATCAATGCTGACATACAATCGAAGTCGATTCACTGAAGATCTCTCTATATTATCTGTATCTGAGTCTATTTGAGTATTGTAAGAAAATGGAATCCAAATAAAAATCATTCATGTTCAATAAACGCAAGGAAAGTGCATTTTGAATCAACAGATTGCAAAATCGTGTTCTTTTTTACCTCTGTTTGATGGTGATTCTGTTTTGCAAATATCTCCTGAGTCAACTCAACCCAACCCCTTTCTGGAGTATTGTATGGTTCGAAGTTGTTTTCATTTAAGTAACTATTTGGTTTTTTTCTGGTCTCCAAGACCTGATTACTTGTAAATATTCAAGTCGCCATTCCCTAATTCTACTGGAATCCATTAAAACTTTCCATAACGTTGAACTGCCGCATTTAATCCCGGTTCCCTGTTTTTGAAGCCTCTTCATTAAACTTTCCAATTCAGGAGCACTTTGTTCCTTGTATATCTTATAACCAATGGTATTAACCTAATTTCAAACACCATACGAATGATGGTAAATGTTGCTTTAGTAATATCACGACAGGTTTGAGTTTATTTGTCGAAAATCGTCAATAAGCGCAGGTTAAGTTTGATAAAGAACCGCACAGAAAAAATCAAGTAGTGGTAAATCTGTTGATGTAGGTGGCCACTCTCCTTTCAATCCATTCATTTGGATAATTATCGTCTAACCAGTCCCTAACTGCTAATACATAATAGGGAGATGCTTCGTTTTATTGGAAGTTCAACACAGTTTCATCTAGAGCTAGATTGCCATCTTCGTCCTATTGGTTCTCTAGTTCGTGAACAATATCAAGGACTCAATAGTGTTTTCCAGCATAAAGAGATGCATTTTTACCGTTTAATAATCATGGTATAAACAAGGATCCAATCACAGATTCTCCTAATATCCTGCCCAAACATTTAGTTTCTCAGGCTATTGATTGCAGTTTTCTCTAAGGGCCGATCCTACCTCTTACAGTTATCAATCTGTTATCTCTAGCTGGAAGTTAGCTCCAAATTCGTTCCTATTTCTCTTGGTAAATCCCAACTTTAAATCTTTAAAAAACTACTCTATCACTGAAACAACTACTTTTCAGTTCTGGTTCATCATTAATTATTTCAGTCACAATTTCACAAAACTGAATTCATCGATCTGGATCGTTATCACCCAATTTATAAAGAATCTGCCTTCTATATGGTTGAAACTTAAAAATCTTCAAAACGTTCCGTACCGACTCATGTGATCCTGTCATTGTAGAAACTTGAGGAGTTGGTTCAGTAGGATCTATTTTAAATTGTTCAAGGACTTAAATTTTAGCTGATTCGTCGAGTACTATTTCCTTTTTCATTTGCCACATTAGCCGCTCTTCTAAATTTTTGCACTAAATCACGGATATACACGAGGCTTGCATGTTTCTCAGGATGTCGTTCATCAAACACGGTAGCTGTCTATAAATAACTTTCATTCTGGGAGCCAAATATTAAAATTATCATCCCACTTCATAGTTATATTGATAAACAGAATTATTCATAAGGTTTGTCGATAAATAATATTAACATATTCATTTTGCTCAGGGTCAAACTTCCGTTAATTTCCAAATTGTTTGAAAATAACCTATCTCGTTAATTCAGAACTGTCATTATTAAGGAAACACAAACACTACTAAAGTCGTTATAGAACGAAAATGAAATTTTCACATTCATAAACATTTCCCATTATTATCATAAAAGATGAGAGTTTGTCCCATTTAAACTTTCCTTTCGTCGAGTGTTCTCTATCACGTGAAAATTGGAAATTACGAAGATTTGTAGATAATGAGACCGACGATGAGAGCGAGAAAAGCAAAATGTGTTTTTGCAGCACCGTTTAAGCCGAAATTATTATGGAACGTCCTCTCCGAAACCACAGCAGCGACATTATAATAGAAACTATGGTTTTTACCACCTTACACGATTGGATAGGCAGAACACTAACGAGCTGTGATTCAATGCGGCGGTCCCTATTAATTATTGTTGTAAAAAGAAACTGTGATATGGCCTATTAGCAAAATCGCCAGATGTTTTTCATATTGTTCATAATATTCAGGAATTACTCAAAATTATACAAACCCATCCTTATTCTATTCAATGTTTCAATTAATCTATAATTTTCTTCTTGAAGCCAGTTTGTACATTTTAAATTTTGACGCATATAATCTACGCAGAGCCAAATGACATTCTCAGATCAATAAATACCCAAACTGCGGAATAATTCGTAACAGGGTAAACGAAATTGGAGAGGGTAGGAAAAGGCATGAATAATGCAAGGAAAAGAATTCAGCATCTGGATGCATGGGTTGAAAGGGGCGAGAAGGTTTTTCACGATGTGTAGTGTTGATACTGTTTCTGTCGAAAAAGCATAATTTGGAAGTGGGAAAAAATTGAAAAATCTTTTTTAATGAACAAGTTTCTTATATAACCTCAAAATTGTGGAGTAAAATGCGTAATTTAAATTTTTTAGTTTTCTTTCTTGAAGAACTATTTTAGGATCATCTAACTTCGTAGAATTGTAGCTTTTTCAATGCCAAATGGGCAGATATTTTTTCTGTCAAAAAGTTTTATTTTGATTTTTTTGAAATTCATGTTCTGAAGTCCCTGAAAAAGCTTTTTTTTGAGAAGTTCTGACAGGCATTATTTTTTTATGAAACTTCCATATGGAAACCCAAAACTATACTACTTCAATGGAAAAATATTTTTTTAAGTGTGAAAAACTGAAAAATCCAACTATTTGTTTTCTGACTATAGTTCAAAATTTGATATTATCAGCTTCCATTAAATGATTCATGAGAAAACGCACAATATTTTTGAATTGAAGTATGGAATGCAATGGGAATTGGCACGAAAGAACCAACACCCATAGGCATGCCAGAATCACAGATATTATCACAAACTCGCTTCTTGAAATGAGAAGTGATAACATGTTGGCCACAATTAACGACAACCCACCATACCATATCCAGCTAAACTGGGAAGGGTTGGAAGCATGCAGTCGGGAAGGAACGTTGGTGTGGTACACAGTCGGATCTAAAACTGACATAGGAACAGGAGCTGGAGTCCACAGTGCCAGACCCAGGTGCAATGTCCACGCGTCGTTGGGGAAGTTTGCATCTGTATTCCAGGCAGAAATCTACGCTATCGACACGTGTTTACAAATGAACATCAAAAGGGGGTGAGGAAGTCAAAAGATCATCATACTCTTAGATAGTCAGGCAGCACTGAAATCTTTAGCATGCCCCCAGATCAGATCTAGACTGGTCTGGGACTGCCTACAAAAACTTTTAATCCTGGCAAACCAAAATAGAGTAACTTTTGTTAGTGGTTACCGGGCACAAGGGTATTGTAGGCAATGAAAAGGCAGACACCCTAGCAAAGGTTCTGAAACTGCATTTACTGGTCCTGAACCAGTATTTGGAATATCAGAATCTGCTGCACGTGGTTGTACATCTCGGTGGATTCAAACTAAACATAAGACATACTGGAGACACGTGCCAAAACAGGAACATAGCAAACTCCTGGTCAAAAAACCCTCGGAGTCGCTGACTAACAAAAGGTCTGTTCCAACCGCAATCAGAAACTGTCAGAAACGATCAGTCGACCATTGCAACCAGTTATAGGAATTACGCGAAAGTAAACTTGTTGTTTGCTCCAGTTATTCTCTGACCGTTTTTGGCAGTTTCTGATTGCGGTTGGAACAGACCTAAAATATCAAACCTTAGCAGGTGCCAGATACGGAAAGTGACGAGATTACTCACCGGTCACAGTACCTTAAGGAAGCACATACATACAATTGGCATATATAGGGAGGAACCTATCTGTCGGTTGTGCATGGAAGAGTAGGAAACAGCCTCTCACATTATCTTCGAATGTGAAGCACTAAGCACTGACTCATTGGATATATAGACTCCTAGGACTAGAGTATCCAAGGGAGGATTTCTCCAAGAAGGACCTAGTGAAAAGGCTGTTGAGCCTGATAAGGGCTACTGGTCTCCTCACATAAACGGTATAACAAAGAGCACAAAAAAGCCTAAAGGCTGAGGTGCCAAGGTCTCTAGGCCTCTGACTGGTGGTGCCGAACCAATCAATCAATCAGTATAGATTTTTGTCTCCATATGAAAGTTGTGTAACAAAAAAAAAATAACTATAAATAAAAATACGAGTCTGTTTCCAATTTGCACTTGTTTGCATCCGAATAAATGTTCCTTTTTCATGTGTACTGCCGATTTTATCGCGTGATATCCTAATGGAAATTTTCAAGGTGAGAACATAATAAGGGCATTGCTATCAATATTGGTTTTTAAATTGTATACATTTATCTTCATGTCAATAAAACGATTTTTTAAGGGTGATCTCGATATATTTTTAATCGTGTTTAGATGGTAAAAATAATAAAATCGAATTTGATTAATAAAACTTTTTATATTCGAAAACGTTGACCGGAAAAGAAGTTAACGTGCTTTTATTAAATGTAAAAAAAGCTTCTATGAATTGTTGGAATCCTTTAAAAAACCTAACAAAGACTCAAATTTTTCTTGGTTTTTTTAGCAGCATTTGCAACAATTTGTTTTTTCAAAATAAAGAAAATTCTTAGCAGGCAGTTTTTTCCATAATTAAAATAATTATTTCGTAAAAATAGCAAACGCGGAGCTTGAAATTAACTTAGAAATAGTCTAACTTGGGACTGTCCAACGTGAGCGACGGATAAAAGGTTGCAGTGAAGTTACTGGAAATCGGACCGATATTTCTTGATCTTCCTCGAATATTCGAGAAGTCACCCGCACGTATATAAGTAGGTTGAGTCAAGCGGGACGGACAGAGTTAGATAGTTGTAGTGTGTGATATGCACCAATTTTAAGGCCTTTTCAAGGAAAATATTTGGTGAAATATGAAAACGGTTCGGAAATATACAGTAATCCAGAAAGGCTAATATCATTACGGATTATAAGATCCAACTACCTGGTTTGAAGAGCCGTGGCGCAGTTTACGGATATTTATAAATAACCCTACAAATTCGTTCATCCGAAATTTCATTTTCCCAGTGATCGAAAATTTGAAATTTTTGGGTTGCAGCTTGGACGAGAGAGAGAGAGAGAGAGCAGATCTTCAACTGGAATTGTGTTATTCGCAATCAGATCTTTTTAAACAAGGAAGAACTGAACTGATCTGGACTTTCCAAATTGCTGCCAGAAGAGCGATCATTTAACAAAGTCATTTGAGACGCTTTTGTGTCTATTCAGGAAAATAATATATTTAAACGTCGCTTTTTTGCTATATTTTGATTGCTCTCATCATCATTGTCCATGGAGCAACTAATTTTCCAGTCATTCGAGACGCTTTCGAATCTATTCAGGAAAACAAGATATTTAAAAGTCACTTTTCTTCTATAATTTGATTGCTCTGATCGTTGTCCTTGGAGCAACTAATTAGCAACTGAGTTTTCAAAGTCATTGAGATGCTTTTGTGTCTATTCAGGAAAATGAGATATTTAAAAGTCAGTTTCCTGCTATGATCATTGTTTATGGAGCAACAAATTTTTGGTGTTTTTTTTTGTATGATTTTACCGTGTAATATTATATGACAAGGATAACTTTGTCCTGATTTTTTCGGTTGCTATATGAGCAACAAATTCATGATTAGGGCAACTACTTAGCACATAAAAAGCACTAAATTCTTATGTATTTCAGACATAATTAGGCTGGGTTGTTGAGGCTAATATTATGGATGTTATTTTTTGAATGATTTTATGTATACCGTATCTATTACAACTCTTGTGGCCAGTGGCACTTGCACTTGGAGAGCAATGGTCCAACTAATACGAATCCTTTTTACAATGTTACATCCACCCCAATTACTGATTCTTTCCATTTAATGTTTTTATTTAACAAGCCTTCACTTGCCTTTTAATACTTTCATGTTCATGAGTAACATTTTCAAATCCCTGCTTACAATGGTTTGTTCTTTTTTCTGAGATCCAAGATCGGATAAGGTTGATGGATACGTTAAAAAATCAATTTCTCAAGAAAATTTCTTTGTGTACCTCAAACCTAAGTAAATATATTCCTTGACTCTTTTATATTAACTGAAGTGCGTGTTGTTCACAGTTAAATATGTCGCCCGAATAATTAACATGATTTATTCAACCCAAATAACTTTTTTTTCCAACGTACTCAATTTAGATCGTAATAAATTTGATTATTTCAGAAAATGCACGTTTACAAGAAAACTCTCCAGGCTCTTATCTACCCCATAAGTAGCACGACTCCCCACAACTTCGTTCCTTGGACGGCGACATCTCCGACCTATTGTTACGAATGTGAAGGACTTCTGTGGGGTATTGCACGGCAGGGCGTCAGATGTACGGAGTGCGGTGTCAAATGTCACGAAAAGTGCAAAGATTTATTAAACGCCGACTGCCTTCAAAGTAAGTAATTTTTTGTTTCTATTAGCATAAAATGTTTTTTTAATTCTTTATATTAGGGATGTGAGATTAATTGAAAAGAATCGATTAAATAAAAATCGATTTTTCTTTATTCAAAATTAATCGATTTGTCAAAAATCGATTTTAATAAAAATAAATCGAGTTCTGCGAAAACATCGATTTTTTTCATATTATTTTAAAAAGAACATGCTTTTCATATTCCGATAATAAACTTAAGAGATACATTCATTAACAATTTATTAGATTAAAAATCAAATAAAATTATATGAAAATTGTCAAAAATTTTGAAATATGGTCAAAAATGGTCAATAATTGTCAAAAACTGTTAAAAATGGACAATTTTTTTCAAAAATTGTAAATAATTGTTAAAATCTTTAAAAATGGTCGATAATTGTCAAAATTTTTTTTAAAAACTTGAAAAATAGTCAAAAATTGTCGAAAATGGACGATAATTGTCAAAAACATTGAAAAAATTTTGGAAAATGGTCAAAATTTTCCAAAAATTGTCAAAAATTTAAAAATGATCAAAAATGGTCAATAATTATCAAAAACTATCAAAAATGGTCAAAAATTGTCAAAAACTGTCAAAAATGGACAATTATCGTCAAAATTGGTCAATAATTGTTAAAATTTTGGAAAATGGTCGATAATTGTCAAAATCTATCAAAAATGGTCAATAATTTTGTAAAAATTCTCAAAAATTTCCAATGATTGTCAAAAACTATCAAAGATGGTAAAAAATTGTCAAAAACTGTCAAAAATGGACAATTATTTTCAAAAATTGTCAAAATTTTGAAAAATAGTTGATAGTTGTCAAAAATTATTGAAGTTTTTGAAAAATTGTCAAAAATTTTGAAAAATGGTCTTAAATTTTGAAAAATTGTCAAAAACTATCAAAAATTGTCAATTATTGTTAAAAATGGACAATTACGGTCAAAAACTGTCAAAAATGGTTAAAAATTGTCATCACTTGAAAAAATGGTCACTAATTTTGAAAAACAGTCAATATTGAATAGATGAGGCTTTTACTTGATGAAGATCCATACTAAATGATGAAATAAAACAATTTAATTTGTTTAAATCTTCATTTTATTTTGAACTAACGTTCAAATTAAATTAGTGACGCGTTTCGCTACACATTAGCTTTTTCAAACTAGTTCAAACTAAATGATGAAATAAAACAATTTAATTTGTTTAAAGCGAAACGGGTCACTAATTTAATTTGAACGTTAGTTCAAAATAAAATGAAGATTTAAACAAATTAAATTGTTTTATTTCATCATTTAGTTTGAACTAGTTTGAAAAAGCTACTGTGTAGCGAAACGCGTCACTAATTTAATTTGAACGTTAGTTCAAAATAAAATGAAGATTTAAACAAATTAAATTGTTAAAATTTTGAAAAATGGTCAATAATTGTTAAAATTTTGAGAAATGGTCAATAAATAATACGAGCCGTTTCCGAAAATCGATTTAAACACGTAATTTATGAAATCGATTTACTAAAAATCGATTATTATTACTATAAAAATCGTTAACTAAAAATCGATTACAAGAAAATAATAATCGATTTATATAAAAATCGATTATTTTTTAACATCCCTACTTTTGCTGCATTTTTCCTCGTGCTATATTTCTTATTATCCCGTGTATTTGCCTGATATGTGTCCAATTTTAGTTTCCAATTTTAAATAATACCATTTCATTTTTTGGTTTAGTTTTATGAGGATATTTTTATCTTAACTCTTTTATGTTAGCAATTTGATTATTACTTATCGAAATTTTGCAGCACAACAAAAATATCTTATAAATAGTACCAAACAGTTTTAATTTGTAATAAATCCTTTTTACTTTGAAAAAATTGCTTGGAATTTAGGATGAAGAGATGCTTGATGATATTACAGGATATTATTTGCATTTTGATAGTGAAAATGTGAAAATTGATAACCTGCAATCGTTTTTATATGGAAAACAAACAACAAACATTGGTATTACCAGCTTCAACTACAACAATATTAAGTCGGTAACATAACATCGCACACGTTTTCATTCTCGTCGGATTAAGACCAATTTGCGGACAAGGATTTCATGGCAAAATGGAATTAAATGTTCACCGAACAAATCCAATCTAAACTATACATTTACCATCAGCTTCATTATTTCGTGATGTAACCGGCGATTTTTTTTAAGTTAATGAACAATGGGACCACCAACGAAGCAATATAGAATGTGGTAATGAAAAAAACGACACTTTCATAGCTTTAAAATAAATGTTAATACTTTTTAGCAATTCTGCTAGAGTTCACTAAACGCATTTGTTTACCGGAACTGTAGTGTTTTTAATTCCTTTTTGGTGATAGAAACGTGAATTACAAAGAATTTTAGAAAAAATTCGAAATTTAAAGCCACACAGAATGTCAAAACATTCTATTGATAAAAATGTTGCATCTACTACTCAAAAGTTATTATTTATTCAAGTTATTTTATTTGTAAAATACTTTTTCAAGTGGAATCAAACCTTTTAATACTTATGAATTATTGCAGTTTCCTGTAAAATTGTTGTATTTAGTAAAGCGCGTTACCAATAGATATCGAAGAATAAATAAATATTATTCAACGCTTTACAACTAAGTTTTGAAAAATATTTTTCAAAAACAGTGACCGTTCAACTTAAGAAGCAACAACTACTTCCCGGGCTATATGCCCCGACAGACATTGAATTACACTTCTAAGTCAAACGGGGTCGGTATAATCTACTAGATTCAACCAACCATTCTGGTTTGTAATTAGAAAGGACAACATAACCGATTTCGGCGTGTTTGCGCCTCATCAGTACAAGGTATATGTTATCGTCCGAGAGTTAATCCCGGACTGACTATGTCTCTAAAATCACCAACAATACATGTCTGCCAGTTACAGTTTCCTGTAATTGTCGTATATTCTTCGATATCTACTTTTAATACTTCATTGTTGTCCGTCTTACTTTCTAGTAAAATATCATTGGAAGCTGAAGTTCATTTTGCAGCTGGTGATTAAAATTCCTTAGGAAAACTCCTTCAACTTCGAGTCATACCTTGTTTCCTGTTTACTGTGCCTGCTTAGATTAGGAAACATTGAATAAATTCGAAAAAAACTAAAAATTCCATACAAGGCGACACCGCAGTCAAGGCGTTGGCACCAAGGCAGAGACGCATGCGCAAGTGGATTAAATTATGAAAATCAGATTGTGAAAATTTACCGCCAAATATTAATTACCACCATTACAATTACAAAAAAAAATTAATCAGTAAGGAACTACCTATCTAATATATATACATGTTGGCGTAAATCCTACTCAACCTCAAACCATTCTGTGGTTAGGGAAAATAATAAATAAAAATAAGTAAATAAATTAGGAACACCCCGATACCGGGTTACCCTCAATATGGTCTTCTTCAAGAAGTTGTAGAAAAGTAGCAGCAAACTCCAGAAGACATCACTATCTATCTACCAGGTAGACTCCAGGCATCCCGAAGTTTGTATCCGGAGGGTGTTAAGTATCCCCTGGCCCCATAGGTGAACCCTTAAAAAGGTATCAGCTGAAAACTGAGCCTATACAGGAAGAAATCCTACTTGTCGGACTACACATTCCCAACAAGTCAACAAGTTAAGCTTGTCTCGGCCTATGCCCGAAGCTGATTTACAAGTAATGTACAGATCAAAATTAACCCCAAATTCACTTAATCAAACCCACAAAGTAGTCATAAAGCCTATTTACAATCAACAGTATACTACACTGAATTTGAATCAAATAATAGGAATATGATAAGCATCTAAAATAAATTGTTTTTGGTCATAGCCAGGGTAGGTTTGAAGAACCACCCACGAATTATAGTATTCGCTAGACTAAAGCGGGCAAAGAAAAACAAAATAAACACAGAGTAACAGAATAGACTGTCTTACAGCCTTCTTGATCAAAAATTTCCAATCAACAGGTAGTATTTTACCACCAACTGTTCTACCTACAAAAACTACAAATCTATTAGACATACCTTTTCCAAAAAGGGTCCAATACTTAAAATTTTCCTTAGTGGATGGCAACCAACAAATAATGAACCAACAACAACATGTGGCACACCTCCAATTCCAAAACTTCAACGTTGGCGGTTTCATTAAATAGTGATAAATACATAGTGATGCGAAATCAGAAAGTGGAGAAAATACTTACAATCGTTTTAGTACAATATATCCCCTATAAGGGTTTGTGAAAACGGCTTCCAGAACCTGACGGAATTCGGGACAAAATACTAAACCGTATATTCAGAACGAGAACCTATAAAACCCAGCAAGGGATGACTTCCCAGTCATTAACAAAATTCAGATTCTCGTTCGATGCACTTTTGGAAACTAAGCCATCTAGTAGAAGCACACACCGGAAAGAAAGGTGACTGACAGTTCCTCAACTTCTGTACCGAATACTAACATAGAGAAACCTACCCGAAACATACATCCGAACTACACTGAGCGAGTTCCGCACAGATCAAGTCATAAAGTGCTACACTTCCCTCTATGTAGTACGACAATACGCATTCGCGAGTAAAACAGCCTACATTTCTGAGTAGCATCGAACAAACGTTCTAACAATTCCAAAAAACGGAGTGACAACATTTGTCTATGGACTCGTAAACTCACAGAGTAAACGCTCTATCTCTGCGACAAACTAAGTTGTCTGTGCACTTTTTAAGTCACAGAGCATTGCTCTATCTATACCGACATCGGCGCGACAAACTAAGTTGTCTGTGGACTCAAGTCACAGAGCAGATGCTAAACATAAATTTCGACTACAGTCAGCGTTACTACTTCACGGCATGACAAACGAACGCTATTATCGAAGACACGACTGTCACGGCCAATTGTCAATGTCATCCAACAAATAATTTTACTTTGTAAACAATCAACAGAAATAGTAAAGTATGTATTATTGATTATTCAAATAAATTTGAGCAATAATAGTACCACAGCACCCCCCTGACAACGTAAACAAAGCAAGATCAACACTCGGATTTAACAGACAAACCACATGGCGATAAACAGTTAATGTATTATAAGTAGATGTTCAGAATATAATCGAATGCCATTCTACACAGAAGACTTCTAACTAGTATGTCTTTACTCAAGCCAAACAACTAATATGAATCTATCTATACGGACATTTACCAGATAGGCGCTCGTTTTAATATTTACATTACCTAGCGACAAAATATAAAATTGTTGTCATGATGTGAAGACAGGTTTGGTTACAGCTTGCACCACTTCGCCAGAAGGACGATGGCAGAGAAGTCCCTAAAACTCTGGGCTGACAGAAATTATTTAACTACTGAAGTACTTTCGTAGTGAACAAATGATGTTAGAAACATAGAGACAAAATCCGTCAGGTAAATACTATATACAATAGACGTAGTGACAAATTTACTCGTTACAAGAAGGCAAACAATGCAATGGTACAAGAAGTTGAGGCATAACTTATTACCAAGTGAAGAGTAATATTTTAAAAAAGTTGACTAGGCAAAGGTCGGTATAATAATTCTTTATCTCATGATGAGCTGCATCATATGGAGTGATTTTAAAAAATTTAAGAATTATAATCTTTAAATATTTAAACAAACGTATCGCCCTATATTAACTGGTCGGGTAGTGACACATGATTGAGGAAATATGAGATAGATGGACTAGTAACGATGGAAATGCGGATGTGAAGAAGGATATCGAAGATCAGTTGGATGATGAAGAAGACAAACGACATAATCTTACAAAAAGTTGGACACAACGCCCATTTCATTACCAAAGTCATCGAAAGAAGATTGTAAAAAGTTGACAAAGCAAATGTTTTACAAAATTATTCGTGTTATCATGGAGACTATATATAGGTATATAAGGAGATCGGACTCCCAACTGCCCATTTTGAATTTTAATCTTTCTAGACCTTACTTTGAGTTTTTATTATTCATTATCATGAGTAATGTTTACAATTTGACTACTGTAATTTATAAAAAGTAAGGTTAGATGGTAATTAGTAATGGAAATGATCGCTATTACCGTTTGGTTTTTAATTTTATAATTCTCAAAAATTTAGGAATTTTTAACGTCCATTATTTACGGAATTGATAGAGCGCGTTCATTGATGTCCGTATAAATCGGGAACAAAGGATTAAATGGGGAATAATAAACCTTCAATTACAGTTGCGACAATTGCACCCGCGTAAAATTTTATTTTTCCAACAACTCCACACCGAACTGAAGTTAAATCGCGTGTGTTTATGAAAATACTTCATGCAGAATGCGGATACATAATTAAATTGCTTTTCAGAGGATAGAAAATTGTTGATAAACCTACGTATACACGCTAGGCCGACCACATTAATCGTTTAAAATATTTTTTCACAAAAGTAGGTTACAATATGATGTCGCAGGTCGTCGTTAATTAGTTTACGAGTGATATTCGATTTTGAACGTATCGATCGTATCTTTCAAGATAATTTCGATAGAATTAGTAGGGGAATTTAGTAACAGTGTGCATTAAGTAATAGTGATAATTATAAAAGGGAAAAGTTGGTAGGACGAAATTAGTTGAAGCGATATTCACCAATAAAGACAAGCGATAGGTACTTCTCCTGTAAGTGATTTCGAATTCAACTTCGATACTTTTAAATCGGAGGTCGACTGGCGGCGGACACCGTGATCAGCGTAGCGCGTGCGTACGAATCGACCAATTGAATTCAAGATCATTTTAACAACTTTTTTGTATTAGCTACATATCTAGATCCTCGTTATAAAACAACATTTTTCAACGAAGTGACTAAGGAAAAAGTTCAACTCGAATTGATGAATTTACTTAATGATGGAGATGAGGGTAAGTCTGCAAATGAAGCTGAAAATATTGAAGTTCCTGCAGAAAAACGGACAAGATTGGCATCGCCAGCAGCAATATTGAAAACAATGTCCAAACGATTTCATCAAATATATTGTTGAGTAGCGATGGTGATGATGATAAAACCACATCTAACAAACATGTAGTTTTAGACAAATCTCTTATGTTGAAGGGTTTACCGAATGAGTAGAATAAAGAAAAACGCATTCCTTTAAGTGACGATCCCTTATTATGGTGAAAAGTGAATACAAAATTTCAACCTCTGAACTATTGCATGCCAATATTTGTCTTGTCCACCGGGATCCGTAGCAAGCGTACAACTTTTTAGTGGTGCTGGTCTAATCTATGACCAGTTGAGAAATAGATTGGACCGAGATAAAGCTGCGAAGCTTTTGTTCAATAAATACAATTTGCTTCTTTTGATTTAATTTTTTTTTATTTGTTCAAGATTTAAGTAAATTTAATTATTTTTATTTTCAATGTCCTGTTAAGTATTTTTTTTCTTGAAATTAAAGAGGTTGAATAAATAATGTTTGTACTTTGTATGCTTTTATTGGACCTGCCCTTAACACATCCTTCTTCTACCTCCCCTCCACCTCCACCTCCACCTCCACCTCCACCTCCACCTCCACCTCCACCTCCACCTCCACCTCCACCTCCACCTCCACCTCCACCTCCACCTCCACCTCCACCTCCGATTATCCAAATTTATAAACTCCGACTTCGTTTCCGATAAAACCACCTCTGTAACATCATCCCTAGTATGTATCCCTGAGTGATCTTCATTGTTCAAGGAATGAGCAGAAAGAAAAGTACTTACCAATCGTACACTGCAATACTAGATTTTACCACATCGGTGTTGTAATTTTCATAAATAATTTTTCACAGAGGACGAAATAATTTATATATTGTGAGACGGATATCGGCAGCTAGCAGGTAAAATATTAATTTCTTCACCCTTTTATTATGCAAATTGCATCCTAAACAACCTTCTAATCAAAGTTGTACGTTATATATTGAGTGCACATAAAATTGCTGAAAATAATGCAATTTTGTTGCCCTAGAAACAGCTTGAATGCATTTTCATTGTTATTTAACCACATAACAATAAAGTATCATGAAAGATGTTTCGTTAGGGCAACAAACTCTTCTACTAGGTTTTTTATTGAAAAATAAACAATCGGAAGTAGATTTTTTTACAGACATGGAATAAAAAGTTACGACTGCATTGAAACGAGAACGATCGAAAATGATTTTTGCCCTCTTAAAATCAAAATAGTTTTGTATTCGATTTATTTTCAATAGCGCAAGACGTTAACCAGATTCAAGAGTGTTTCGATTATTCGAGAGATAATTATAAATCTTGGGAATTATTATTCCGTTGTTTCATTGGGATCGATAGTTGGCAGAATTTATATTGTGAAATTCTTTGTCGAAAATGACGCTACAGATGTAAGCATTAAACTTTATTTTCATATTCAAAATTTAATCAAATGTTTGCTAACTACTTATCTAAAAAAAACGATAAATTAGTCAATGAAGCACAAAATATGTAGTATTCGCCCAAATTTATTTAAAGTAAACCCTAATCCAAAAAATCCAACGATTAATCCAATGGACAGAACATTTTTTAATACATTCTCAGAAATCAACTTCAGTACTCGCCGCGAATACTCTTTTATGACTTCTATCGACTAAAATGGGTTTCCTCGAAGTGGTTATTTTCGTTTTGGATAGAGAAAAAAGTCGGTCGGATCTGTATCAGGTAATACGGTGGTTGTTTGATAGTGAGATGGTGTGTTATCCTTGGGCAAAATCCTCGAGTTTTCTTCTCCCAAATCTGAACACACCTTCATTTTAGGTTGACTTTGACGTATTTTTTTCTTTTTCGGCTCAGTTGGAAGGCGCCATTTCTAAGCTTGTTGACTGGTCTGTCTGTCGAACTTATTCTCATCACCAGTTACAAAGTGAATGTGGGGTTTAAATTGACGAGTCGGCGACTTAGTTTTTGCAGATGATTCAGGTCTGAGAAATTGTTTAGAATTGATCCATCAGATACAAAAAATTTAATAGCTACTTCTACCAATTTTCAGGCATCATTAGCAATGTTTAATCCAGACATTGATCGCCGTCTAGAGCGAGGAAAATCTTCTACCACATACTCTGCCACTTATAGACACATGTGATTGTTAAAGTTAAATAACCGTAAACCTTCTGTAACATTTGCAGCGCTTCGGCACATGGAATTGGAATTGTAATGAAAACTTCAAGATATATTATTTGTTCGATATTTTTATCCATTGTAAAAGTCACAAAATATACTCAAGATTAATTGACAAAATTGAGTGTTTTAAAAAAAATTAGATGACGAAATGGCGATTAAACTCCGCAGTATAAAGTATAAAGCAAAAATTATTTCACCTTTTTCCTGTTACCTTCTTGCTACAATGTATATAACTACATTTACTAAACCTTCTCTATTTCGCTAAATGTCTGATACAAATGTGCACACAGTTAAGTAATTTATTAGAGCTATTCTTCTGATAATAACTACCTTAAAAGTTTATTCCGTCTATATACGAATGAGACTTTTTGTAGCTTTAGGCCCTTTAGATGGCGAAATACGTAATAAATTAACGCTATAAACGAAATTTACCAGCATAATGCAGTAAAATAGATAACAATCAGTTTTAATTGCACAAAAAGTACTTGTTTTATTACCTCGTAGAAAAAAGAAGCTGCAGAAGCTTTATTAAATTATAATCATCCTACATGGAACCTACATACATTCGGTTCTAGAGAGAACAGAATTAGAGATAAATACAGACGGAACGTAGTGAATATTAAACGTTTTGGTTTCGTAATTACATCTCTAGAATGTTCACCGATTAAGTAATCGACCCGACTTTCTAACAAATGTCCTTGTCGTCCGGCGAGGATAAATCAAGTGTTTCTGGTCTTGATTATCCAAGCTTTGCAGGAACATCGAATAAAGTTAGGGAAACGTGTGTGAACAATAATTAGGTCTTAATCATGAAAATTTCGAGGTGTCTTGAATGTTATGCTCAATCTGTTCGAAATGTATTGAGACTATCCTAAATACTTTTGATCATTCAAAAAGCGTAATCAGAGTCATTGTCAAAATTATTTTTTGAGCAGTGGCAGAACTACAATGCGGCAAACTCCGCAGTGCGCGGGACCAACAAGCTGGGGTTTGTCTTTCTTAAATTTTTTTCATAAAATGCTTATCATCGTTGCTGTCAAAAGTAGCAATGAAGTTTATGCATTTTTTGCAATATTTGCGTACCGAACTGAAGTTTTTTTTTTCAAATGGATCTTTGGCTATCTAATGGCAGATTTAAAAAGATCACGTTTTAAGTCTACAGAAAATATAGGGTTTTGCTATCCTATACCGAGTGGTTAAAAAGATATAGCCACTTTCACAGAAAAATCACTATCCACTTAGACATTTTATGAAATAACAAAAAACAAAAAGTATGTTTTAAACATTAAAAACATATATCTAGTATTAATTTTAATAACATACTAGACCTTATCTGTATTGTTAAAATTTTTAGTAGCCGTCAATTAGTTTTGGCAGTAGAATTTTAAGTATTGTTGCCAAAGTTATTTTAGCGTAAAATGGCTTTTTTATCAGAAACAGAAATAATTACAATTTTAAAGATGATAGGTTATGGAGATCGAAGACGATCGTATCAAGATGTATGTAATTTATTTAATGATACTTATCCAAATAGAAATCATACAGACAAAAATCTGGTAGACCAAAAACTGCCTCAGATGACAATACCTCTCTGAATGTGTTATTAAAGGTTCGTGTCACTGCAAAAACTTCAACAACTGAATTGTCTCTGAACCATGAAATAAGTGATAGATCCGTCAGAAGAATATTAAAAGTAAACAAATATCACCCTTACAAAGTTCGGCTTGTTCGGGAGTTGAATGAGGATGATCCAGATAGAAGATTATAATTTTCTGAAACAATGATGGCACGAATTGTTGCAAACCCCAATTTTTTACATTCCATAGTTTTCTTTAAACGTTTTCTTTAAATGGTTTTGTTAACACCCATAATTCAAGATATTGGTCTGATGAAAATCCGCATTGGATGGAAGAACATCATTCACAATATCCACAAAAGTTGAACGTTTGGGTTGGAATGGTCAGTACCAATATCATTGATCCTTTCTTTATACGAGGTAATTTGAATGGTGAGACGTATTTGGATCTTCTCCAAACTCAAATTACACCGGCCATTTGTAATATTTTTTGCAACAACAGAAACCCCGGCAGAAAACATATGGTATCAGCAGGATGGAGCATCTCCCCATCATGCAAGAATAGTTCGTGAATATCTAAATGATGTTTTTCCAAATCGATGGATAGGCAGAAGAGGTGAAATTGAATGGCCACCTCGGTCACCCGAATATAATCCATTAGATTGTTTTGTGTGGGGTTGCCTAAAATCTATAGTGTATAAAGATAAACCGAATAATTTGAATGAGTTAGAATTAAAAATCCGAAGATGCATCGAAGAAATCCGGAGGGACACATCAGCGGATGTTATTAATGCCTTTTATACACGGTTAGAACATTGCCAACAAACAAGGCTTACAATTTGAGCATTTACTATAGTAAAGAGGATGTTGCAGCTTTCGCGTTTCGTGAAATGGAGTTTATTACTTTTGTTGTTTGTTGTTAGTTTCGTTTTTATTCATGTTGTATTTTAATGTTCTGAATCATAATAATTAAACCAATTTTCAACATAACACTCGTATTGTTTGAAACTTTTTTGCTTTTTGTTATTTCATAAAATGTCTCTAAGTGGATAGTGATTTTTCTGTGAAAGTGGTTATATCTTTTAATCACTCGGTATAGGATAGCAAAACCCTATATTTTCTGAAGGCTTAAGACGTGATCTTTTTAAATCTACCATTAGATAGCAGTTTTCTATGTTACTAGCGACTCGCTCTGCTTCGCACGAATATATAGATAAGTTGGTATTTCATTTCTATAAAGATAAATTATAAAATAGAAATTACAACATATGGAAATCTTCACAACTAAACTAATTCCCTAAAAAATTTTTATCGCAAGTCTATGATAGAAAGCAATTCCTACAAATTAATTATCCCTTTCAAAATTTTCATCGTACGCATATGGTAAATGGAAATTTTTACAAATAAGTCTACCATAAAAATTTTTATCGCACGCCTATGATAAAAGAAAATATGAAAATATCCATTTTCAAAAATTTTATTATCAAAAAGCTTAAAGGGCATGGGGTTTGTAATTCCGCCGAAGGTCATAAACTCATTTTATTATACAGGATGGCCGGACGAAAACGAAACAGAGTCATTATCAGGAACTTAGTCAAAGTTTAAAAAAAAACCGCAGAGACCCGTCGATTTCTGACCATACGGGAACACTTTTTTCCGGTATTTTTGACTTCGCTACTTTCACCCCCTAGCGGGGGTAAGCATCACCTCAATATACTATATTTAAGAGGCATTAGGGGTCGAGTAAGGTATAATTTTAAAGCACTTTCAATTCTCTTTATAACAGTCTTTAAATTTTAAAAATCGGCCTAATACTTTTTAATAAATTACATTTCAAAATTTAAATTATGTACTTGTTTAGTTTAGTTAATAAGAGTTTTTAAAATTCCAATTTTTCCTATTTTTATCAAAATAGTGAGAATGACACATGGGTCGTTGACTCGTTGAGTACGCCAATGGTTTAAATGTTGAATTTCTTGCTTTGCATTGTTTTTGTAATTTTTGTATCACATTTGTAAAAGACGAATTAATACGATTCGGACACACAAAGAACGTGAAATTAGTGGATTTGTTTATCGAAGCGAAGTTTTGTTTAATTGTGTTTTAAAAAATTAAATACCATGGTTTATTCCATTGCGGATAGGGTAGGTATCATTCCGCTTTATTTTATGAACAATAAGTATGCAAATGTAACGGCTCAGTTATTTAATGAAAAATGTCAGTAGGAAGTATGTTCTTGAGTTAGTGAAAAAATTCCAAGAGACTGGAAATGTAGCTAATAAAATACGAGAAAATAGACCGCCTAGTAAATGAAGCTAGTGAAGATGCAGTTTAGAGACATGTTCATTTAGATCCGAGGTTAAGTACAAGGCAATTAGCATTTGTGTCTGGGGACAGTCGAACTAGCATTCATACCATTTTGAAGAAGAACAAATTCCATCCGTATAAAATACATTTAGTGCAGGAACTTAATGAGGATGGTTATAACCGCTGTTTACAATTTTGCGAAATAATGAGTGAGCAAGCAGCGAACGATCCATAGTTCCTTCTTAATATCTGTTTCTCCGATGAATGCAGATTTTTTATTAACGGTACAGTAAATCGCCATAATTGCCGCTACTGGTATGATTCAAACCCAAGAATTTACAGGCGGTGCATACACAGCAACCGCAAAAATTAAATGTATGGGCTGGTATTTTCGGTGATCGGCTGGTGGGTCCATATTTTATACTTGGTAATTTTGTAACTGTAAATGTGTGCTTTTAGTTGGGCGCCAATTTGTAAAGGTAAATGCCTGTACCCCACAAAGGGCACCAGCTCGAAGGGCTCCGGCTAGAGACTCCTCTCAAGGGTGATTCGACCCCAAGTTTATGTCACACAAGGATAACAGAAGGGTTGTAAAAATTGAGGGCGCCACTACCTTTTTAACGATAAAAAGTACTAAAAACTAAGGCGGAAAAGGTAGAAACGCCTTGTAAAATTTAAATGAAAGTTAATAATTAAAGTGACCCCGGGCGGATCTCCCTCAACTTTTATAGTTGAGGATTTTAATAAAAAAAAAAAGAATTGAAAACAAATTTTTAATTTATTCTGCCACAGCAAATGAGTAACGGAATTTAATAGAGGAATTTGTACTTTTATAGGTACTTAGCTTAGATGAAGTGGTTTCCTGGAGAAGAAGTCAGGTCTTGATCTGAACTGATGAGTTCTGTTCTAGGGCGGTATTTTGAGCTAGGGCTGTATCCTTGGATATATTCTTGGGGTTATATTCTCGGGGTTATATTCTCCGGTTAAATTCTTCGGTTATATCCTAGCCTATGGTTATATCCTCGGGTTGTATCCTAGCCTAGGGTTATATTCTTGGGTTTATACCCTCGGCGTTATATTCTAGCCTAGGGTTATATTCTCGGGTTAAATTCTTGGGTTATATCCTAGCCTAAGGGCTGTGCTTACCTAGAAGTACAGGTGGATCAGGGATATGTAGGAACTTGAATGTAATGGCACATTATGTTGGTCAGCTTTTCAGGTTAAAGAAAAGGAAGGCAGTTATTTGAAAGTCAAAAAATTTATTTAATTTACTGAAAGCTTTCTAACATTATATGTTCCATGTTAAAACAGTAAAAATAGCAATTATCGGCTAAATTAAAAAAATATACTAATGATCCGAAAGAAACTAATCATAGCAAAAAGTTATTTATTCAGTTATATGAAAAAATATCGTGCTTAGGAAATATATGGAACCGGCACTGGCGTTACGAAAGAATATTTTATAGGTTAACAGTAATTTATAAAAATGTTATTTCGCAACTGAAAAAGCTTGAAAATGTTTGTATAAAAGTAAAACAGTGAATCATAAAAGAATATTTGGTTTAAAACTACCATATTAGTATAAAAGAACAGTTTATGACCACGTGTTGAATTTAATTTCGTCTATCTCTGTAAAAAAATAAAGAATGCATACGAAAATTATATCAGACAGTACTTTAGAAGAAGCTTATTAATTATAAATTATGATTTTGAACTTACCACAGCAAAATTCATAAGATAGGTACTTAAGATATGAGAGATAGCGAAAGATGATCTGTCCTCTTAGGCGGTCGATAACAGAAAGGGGTGTTTCACGTGGCGTTGTGCAAAAAATGGAAGCGTCCGTTGGCAGACGTCAATTGTCTAACGATCAGGGTTGAAGAGTTTGGGATCACAGAACTATAATTGGATGTGGCTAGTGACGACGAGCGCTAATTAAAAGGATTTATTCTGTAAAATCGAAACAGGTCGATAGACATGTTACAATTTGACTGGCGAAATGTACTTGCGATTACTGGACGATGCTATTGACCCTACCTTGAACGATATTATTGAAAATGACCAACAGTATAGAGAAGATCATTCAATATTTCAACAGGACGGTGCTTCCTCGCATTATGCTTTGTTTGTTCGTCAGTATTTATACCAACATTTTCCACGACACTGGATTGGGAGAAGAGGTAGCATTGAATGGCCTCCACGGTCACCAGATTTGTCGCCCCTTGATTTTTTTTTGTGGGGATACCTCAAAAGTGAAATCTACAAAACACAATCAGCCTCTTTGGAAGATGTGCGTCAAAGAATTGTCGAGGAGTGCCATCGAATCGCACGGAATTTCTCCGGAATGTGCGAGAACGTTTCCAAAAAAATCTTCAATCTGGACGCGGGTGGTCATCAATTTGAACATTTAATTTAACTAAGAAGTAAGTAAACAACTAAACATAATTTAACACATTCCCTGCCACGTCGGGCATTATGACCGAAACGGCTCATTATCCCATTACGCCACGTCGGTCAATATGACCGAAAATTTGTACATTCATGCATCTGTTCCTAGAGAGCCGTCGGCCACGAACTAAACGCTGCCGTGCATAAGGCATAACCGAAGAGGCCCAGTAAGCAAAATTAAATTTTTTTATTAGGTAGCTTAAACACATCGTTAAATAATGAAATTTTATCCAAAAATAATATTATAAATGTATCAAAATAAACATATAATTCAATAACATGAAGTAATCATTCAATAAGTGAAACTAAGTCAATAATTTTTGTAACCATTCAATTATTTTTGTGGCGTCTGGAACAAAACGTAGTAACTTTCTTCACTTTTCTCCATTCTTTAGGTTCCTTTCCTTCTTGTACTGCTTTTTCGTCCGTTCACCCTATATTAGGAATGGAGAACTATCGATGGCTTATCGATAACTATCGATATTTTTGACTATAGAAAAAAATCGAGTTTTCGGTACTATATCGTTAGTTGAGATGTTTAGGTGAAGAATATAAAAATATATTTAGAAAGCTGATACGGAGTAGAAATGCGACCAAAAAATGGGACAGTGAGAGAGAGATAGGAAAGGAAGAGAGAGATGGGAGAGAGAGGGGGGAAGAAAGATGGGAGAGAGAGAGAGATGGGAGAGCGAGAGAGAAGTAAGAGAGGGAGAGATAGACGAGAGAGAAAGTGTGTATTGCGTGTGATTACAATCGTTATTTCAAACTGACAGAATCTAAGACGGATTCCGTAAGGTTCGCAATCCTCGGCTTTTTTTTCTTATTAGAAAGCCCCCATTTTGCTTATAGAACATTTTAAAAGAAAAAAATTCGCTTTTGGAAGAAAAAATTGCTATCAAAAGTAATAAAAATCCACCATTTTTTTTTCAACTTTTGTCAATAATTGACCATTTTTGATCACTTTTCAAAATATTTAACAATTTCTAACGATCATTGACCATTTTTAACAATTATCGACCATTTTTGACAATTATTGACCATTTTTCAAAATGTTGACAATTATTGATCATTTTTGTCAGTTATTGACCATTTTTGACAATTATTGACCATTTTTGTCAGTTATTGACCATTTTTGACAATTATTGACCATTTTTGACCAACTTTTCAAAATTTTGACAATTATTGACCTTTTTTGACAATTTTTAAAAATTATTGACCATTTTTTAAAATTTTTGACAATTACTGACCATTTTTAAAATTTTTTGAAAATTATTGACCATTTTTCAAAATGTTGACAATTATTGACCTTTTTTGACAATTATTGACTAGTTTTGACCATTTTTCAAAATTATCGACCGTTTTTGACAGGTTTTGACAATTATTGACCATTTTTCAAAATTTTGATAATTATTGACCATTTTTCTAAATTTTCACAATTATTGACCATTTTTGACAGTTTTTGACCATTATCGACCATTTTTGACAGTTTTTCAAAATTTTTGACAATTTTTCAAAATATCTGAGAATTTTTGACAAAGTTCATACGTTGTTTTGAAATAAATATATATATATATTTAAGTATATTTTTAACGTTTTGACAAAAATCGTACAATCATGTTACCGATTGTAAAACTATCGAAAATTATGGATAATAATCGATAGTAAAAATAGCACTATCGATAAATATCGATAATCGGGACTATCGATAGTTCTCCATTCCTACCCTATATGTAATTTTGTCAAGAAACCTTTTCAGGTATAAAATTCAACATGTATTCTGGCCAAAACTCACCCTTTTCGGATTATTTATTGGGTAATTCTGTTTTATACCCTCAGAATTACTAAACATAACTCCGTTGTTGGCGCAAACTTCTTGTTACTTTGCTATTGGCATTTAAAGTTGCAGGTTTTCAATTTAAGCGGCCATTTTTTTAACTCTGTAAACCTTCTTCAATCATTTTCCTTGCCCTTATCAATATATTAACCAATGATAATCGCATTAAACCATGATATTTACAACCCCAAATATCATAAAATTCTACCTAAAAAGTGTTTTGTCAAAATTACATCTAGGATTATGATGATAAAAAAGTGATTAAATCATTTATTTTTTTTCTTCGTAATGGAATACTTCTAAGAAATATTAATTATTGAATAATAATTTGAATTGAATTGCTTATTTCTGTATTTGTTTCAGGGGCTGCTGAAAAAAGTTCAAAACACGGAGCAGAAGATAAAGCTAACAGCATCATCACAGCTATGAAAGACAGAATGAAACAGCGGGAAAGGGAAAAACCAGAAATTTTCGAGCTGATTCGGTAAGTTTTAAAAATTATTCAGTCTAGAAGCTAAGCAGAACTTTAAGGATGATAAAATCATAACCTAATTACCCAAAAAACAGGTGAAAACAAAATTATAATTTATTGTGAATTAAGAAATGTTTGTTTCTTACTGAAATTTGTTATCACCTGTTGAGAATACTTTTTTCAGCATACAATTGCTTTTCTGATATATAAAGATAATGCCATCAATTTTATTCAAGAACACAGGTACTGAATAAAAGTTTTTACATTTTTACTTAAACAGTTCGGTTTTTGGCATGTCACTTCCAAACTACTGCATGTTATTAACGAAGCAACTCTTTATCTTCTCTATATTTTTTCTTCCATCTCTCGACTAGCACACTACTTACATGTAATGAAACAATTAGATCGTTTTGATAAATCTGGTGTCTCACGTAAATGTTTACTTTTTAAAAACTTTCTCCCAATTATTTTCAGCGAATATGTCATATATATTGCAGCATTGAATTAATAATTTGAAATTTCCATAAATTGGTTTGGGATATCACAAAATAAGAGTCAGGTCAGAAAAAAATGTAACAAAAGTGTACGCAATATACAAATTTTAAATAACTCACTCAATAGGCCACTCTAATTAGATTTAAAAAAAGCGTTTTAAGGAACTCATTTTCAGTAAGCTGAAAATCATTTTTCACCTTCAATTGGTTCTAAATGCCTGTAATATAAGTTTGCACCATCCCAGGAGGTGAGCAAAGCTTTTGAGATCCAAAGAAACTGCAACATTTTTGCACTTTTTTAAGGTTTTGCTTTTAGCTGGAAAAGAACAGTGCCTTGGAGGGAAAATATAATCCCATTCAGCGTCAAATGAACACCTTAAACAGCAAATTCAATTTAGTAGTGAAGCCGAAATCAAAAGTTACAAAGCGGTAAACTTTTGGTGCAAAATTACGTTTTGCGACTTTCCTAAACCAAATATCATTGAAACAGATAGTCCTATTGAATAATATCCATTGAATAAAAGTTGTAGAGTATAAAATTTCATGCTGTACATAGATACCTCAGTTTTTGAATAATTTTCCATAATTCTCTGCACGTAATCGACATATTACGTGAAGCAATACTACAACCCAGCTTCTACAACAACCATTTTTTATGGTCACCGTGGGGAGGCATTCAAGTGTACGAATTTAAAACTTTAAATACTTTATGTTTTAATCACTATGTATAGTTAAAATATACTTAAAGCAAAATAGTGTGCTGTAGAATCATCTTGTACGTTAAAATATATTCAAAATAATAAATATGGTAGCCTCAAAATCAATATTTTACGTAAAAAGTTTCGAAGAAGACATAGTTTTTAAATTGGTTTTAGGCACCATATATTTTTGGTAATTATTAGAAAATTGATATTAAACACTTATTTCATTTAAGATTGCTACGCACATAATAAAAAAAGGACTCAACTGTTACATCACTTCAAAATCTGGTAGCAATAAGCACTGAATCTTTACACCGAATCGTAAAAATTAATTAAAGTCACATAATTATAAAGCACAGAAAAAGCATAATTAAAACACGAAACGATTTAACCGAATTCAAAACAAAAATCAAAACGCATTTTTGTCAAACGTAACTATTTGCACCGGCGAACAAAGAGAAAAGAAATGTTTTAGTTTATCGTATACATGCTACGCATTTTTTTGTCCTATTCAATTCCTTTGGTCGACAAACTATTTACCTGGCATAAGTGATAAACAAGTTTTTTGTGATAATATTGTAAATACTCAGTTTGGGCGTGTATAATTTTTATTTATAAAGGTTCGCCAAAAATTAATTTAATTAAAAATTGGTTTTACTAGTAGATTTCGGTAGATTCGATGGGATAAAGTGGGGTATAAACCAAAAAAATATTCATTCAATGTTTAACCAAAAAACGTTTTCCTTCATCCACCAGTGCTAAAAATTATTATTTTTATTTTATTTAAATATTAGTAAAAATACATACGAAAGTTATAAATAACATAAATTAAATTAAATCACATGAAAAACTGTTAAAAATAAATGGTAATGTATACTTTATCACAACTGATAGACTCATTTATTTATTAAGGTAACACGGGTAACTTTTATTAGCTAAATATGATGCAAACTTAAATTTCATAACCCAGCCACTATGGTCACCCTGGTGAGGCATCACTAAATAGTACCAAATCAACTGGTTGGCTTCGCCGTAAAAGCAAGCACTCTTCGTCAAACGTGGTGTTCACTGAAACGATGACTCCAATGATAAAAACAAATAACGGTTCATCATGATACTGCCTGAGAAATTAGTACAGCTGGAGTAAGGCTGGCAGTTAAGGATTTTTTTTTCGAGTCGAGATGGGAAACTCATGTTCGAATGAGTCGAGGACCCAAACAGTGTTGGACTCATCCCCAAGGGGATGCCTAATAACCAAACCCACCTCAAACTCGCCGTTACCCCCGCCTCGGAATCACTACCCTAGCATACTTCGAGACGGGCGGCGGTCCTTCTCACACTCTCCGCTCACATCGTCGTCTTCTCCCTAACTATCACTCCTACCTCTCATGCCATATCGAGTCCTTCACTCCCCCTAACCATGCTCTCTACTACGCCACTTTCCTTCATTCATTCCTCCTCCCCCCTCAACATTATCTCTACCATGTTCTCCCAATACACCGTCTCCCCTAGTTTCCTCTCCAACTTCTTCAGCACTTCCTCGTTCCTCCACCATCTAAACACATGCCCCACATCATCCTCCATTTCACACCTCTCGCACACTCCAGTCTCTCTTTTCCCGATCTTGTGGAGCTACCCTACTCTCGTCCCATGTCCAGTGAACACCTGTGTCAAGAAGTAGTTCACCTCCCCGAATTTCCGGTACATACAATCTCTCCTATTCCCAATCGCTCCTTTTAGCGCGCCCTCATACTCTCCCAGCTTCTCTCCATTTCCTCCTCCATCCATTCCTGTACTTCCTCTCTGGTCGCACCCCTCCAGCGTTTATTCCTGGCTCTAGCCATCACGTCCAATGGGTAGGTCCTTGCCTTAGCCACTGTCCTGTACCCCTGCACCACCCTCAGCAGTATCCCTCTCTGTACCGGCAGGAGAGGCCTAGGGTCCTCATTTCATCAGGTTCATTCTTCCTAGCAGCACTCTGCACCTCCTAATGCCCCATTTGGATAAAAATCTTGTTTAATATTCAACGGGATGACATTTTCCATCCGGCGCATCGTTTTCGAGCAACCAACAAAAACTGAGAAATTTCTAAATATTTTACGATTTTTTCAATCAGTTATGTTCACCTCCTGGGATGGTATAAACTCAGATTACACGCATTGAGGACCAAATGAAGGTAATAAAAAGAATTACAGCTCACTGGAAATTAATTTCTCCATAAATTCTAATTGGAATGGCTAAGCTTGTCTGATTATTCGAATTCATATAATAATTAACAAAAAATTCTGATTTAACTCTTATTTGTTATATTTAATGGTATTTCTCCATCGTAAATTCTTTATAGGGCGTTATATAAGTATTTTTCAATTAAAAATACGGAAGCACATAAACATTTTATGATTTAGACGACCACCGCACCTGGTATTGTTGAGTAAATAGTTTACCACTATCTCAGCGATAACTTTTTTCACACTATAGAGCTCTATAGTGTGGTTGAATAATAAAAATGGGAAGGTTTTTGTAGTGATAGAGTAACTTAAGTATATTCAGAATCGAATATTGTCATTCTTTCCAGATTTGTCTTTCAATGTCAACTAAAATATTTATCTACTTCTTTATCATAAATCAGATTTCTTAGGAATAATTAGATAATGTGACATAGAAAAAGCAGCAGCTAATAATTGAAATATAGCCTCCTTGAAGTTATAAATGGAAATTTAATTTTTGAAATTTGAGAGATGTTTAATTACTGGGACACCCGATGTATCATACAGTCAGTCACAATTACGTTCAAGCTAACAAATAATAGAAATTTTCCTACGGACCAAAAAGGAAATCATGGTCTTCTCAAAAAAAAACTTTTTGAGAATTAGTTCAAGAAATTAGCACATATACCAATATATTGATTTGAAAAACAAACGAATGTACCGTGTGTTCAAAGTAAGGTAAATTACCCCTTTAAATTGTGAAGGGGTAAATTTATCTATATCCTCAGAGAGCACAACTTCAGCTCAAAGTCTGACTCCCTCAGTAGCACAGAATGTGTTTAGCCCATTCATCTTCTTCTATGCAAATACGACATTCTCTGTTTCCGAGGTGACAGTTTAACCTGTAGAGTTCAGTAAGGGTTCCAGTTATAGACCTGATCTCATCCCTGTTCATCTCAAGCAAGGGTCCTTCAGTGTTTATTTAAGCTTCTTTGATAAAACTAGACTATCTATGCGCCCAACTTAGCGCCTAGATATTTTGCCTTCTGCACAAATGGAATGATGTGACCGTATAGTACTGGTTCTTGAAGATTTAGTTTTTTTCTTCCCATGAAAGATAGGAGCTACCTCACCCTGCGAACAGCCTCTGCCGGCGAAGAGGCTTACCTTCAAGATTAAAAGTCATTACGCTAACTGATAACATAATCGCAATCCAGTTATTGACAGCTGATGCTCCTTCTCTTTCTATTCTGGCCCCTTCCTGGCCCAGAGATTGAGGAATCGCTTTGTTAAAGCACCTCCAATATCTAAAACGTGCCATTCTGGGTTCTGCGGTTAGTGAGTCATTTATTTTCTCTACTAGACTGTATAACGCCGTTTCCCTGAATCTCCCTGCTTGGTATGCATACTGTCTGGGATAAGGTGGATAATGCCTCATAACTGTCCGTCTTACATGCCAGTACAGTACTTTTTCAAAAGTCTTGGAGATAAACGGCGGTTTAGGTGAGAAATTTGCTGACTTTCTCACCTTAGGTATGAAAACTACATTAGTAGCTCTCCAGTTTATTGAAATTTTTCTACAGCTTGACAGTGTAAGAAAAATTACATCCACATCCGGTGGTTCATACGGTTTGATGGACTATACGGCCCATTGAACCTTATGATAGGTGATGATACTTCTTGCCGCCCCACAGTCCACCGCCGAAGACCGGCGAGGCACTGCCATCGTCGGGAACTCTAAAACGTCTCAATTAGAAGTTCAAAAATTTCCTTTTTGGTAGAAGTCCAGAAGCGGATTTCCTAAAAGAACTCGGGCCCTGGATAGGATCTTGTGAGTTCTGGCTACAGCAGGTATCTCGCTAATACTTTGGCAAAATTTTCTCCAAGATTCATTTTTGATCTTCCTTATCGCTTTGTTGTAATTTGTTAAAGCCGTGCGATAAGTATCCCAATCTCGTTTGATATTGTGAGCATCTGTAAATCAAATCTAGAGAAATGTTTATCAGCAATTATGAACTAGTTTCGCTTTACAAGTCCTCCTAATACTTCGAAAATGTTATTTTCCACCACTTCCATTCCTAGAAACTACCGTGTTGTGGCCTTAACTTTTTCGCAAATGTGCCAGTACTAGACTGGTCTATCGTTTTGTTTGTATTTGACTTACATGGACAAATTATTTCTATTCGATATCCACTTTTTTAACAACTTGATTATTCGATTCCCGTGGCTCCGGTATGGCTACTTTATTAACAGCACCTGGTGTTAAAACACGCACAAACTATATATTTTGATAAATCGATCTTATATTATCCGGATTCCAACAAGAAACAGAGGCAGTTATAGATCGCTTTTTTAGAAGACTAATCGTAGTTATTGAATATGTTTTTTTCTATGACATTTTTACAATAACTATATAGGGACGTATTTGGTGTGGAAGAAAAGAATCACGCAGGTCACATGAAGGCTGTCAATCAATCTGTTTTGGACGGAACGTCAAAATGGTCGGCAAAGATTAATATCACAGGTTTGTTGGAAACGGAACGAGTATATTTGTATTAAAATTCTACAGGATTGTTTGACTTTCTTGTTATGAAGTAGGTAAAAATATATGATAAACTATTCGAAAATAAAAGATATTGTTTTGAATTTTTCAGTACCAAACTCGAACATCCTGTACAATTTTACCGTTTCTGTATCTTTTGTATGTGGAATGTATCTTGTAGACGCAAAAATATATCAAAAGCCTTCGTGGATATACCTAACTAAATAATAGAATAATAATTGGTGCCTTTATTATTATTATCAATAATACCATTGTTATCATCATTAAGTCCAATATTAATGGGATAATAGCTCACTTCAACTTCTTCATAATATGCCTCCATAGTCGTTCTATATCGGGTTTCATGTTTTTATTAGTCCAACATCATCATCAAATTCATTAATAAATAATCTCCTATTCTTCGCATTTTCGGGCCACTCATGGTATATTCCCTTCCCTTTTTTGGAAAACTTCATGTGGAATACAAATTATTGGATATTTTTTCGAGAAAGGAGAGGATATATACCATGAGTGATCTGGCAATGCGGACATTGCCTAGGCAAACGGACTTTGCCGAAAACATATATGTAGATATAGACGTCATGAATTAGTTGAAGTGAACATAAATTAAGCAGTTATAAAGAAATTGTTAATGAGTTAAATGAGTGTTGGAAGTAATAAACTGATGAATCAGTACCACTAGGTGGTAATAAAAAATCCTGACGCTTGGTTACTTCTAAAAATATCCTTACGCTGATGTCAAATAACTATTGTTATTTTAATTTTATTACATCAGTCCGGCTGTACCTTCGATCCACAGGGGATTATTCTATCCCTTTTTATTGTTTGCCACTGCGTTACTTCCATTACTCAAGGGATTATACCATCTCTTTTTATTTACGATCCTTGGTTTTGCTCTTCCAAGTGATTACAGTGCATTATATTTTATAAACTTTGTCGAGACGTCGCAGCCTGGGATAAGCATTATTTGAAAATTTTAGACGTTTCAATGGTATTTTCAAACGTGATTTTTGAAAAAAAAATTGTTGAAAGTCGAAAATTTATATAATAACATGATGATAATGCCGAGGGTCGATAAATGGTAATTTCTTAAAACTTCATTTCAATCAAAACATTTTCTTGACTTTGCTTTTAGACTAAAATTTAAAATCAGATATAAATAGAGTGGATGAGAATAAATTTACATATTTTCATGAAAGTAGAAAGATCGAAGGATCAAATGAAAATTGTGGAAATAAGGAGTTAAAAGCAACTTTGCAATAAAAAAAGGAGGCAAAAGTTGCGTACTATCCCGTTAAAAAGTTATTTTCACCAAATTTTTTTCATAATCAGCTTCTTCAAACTGCTTTAGTAAAAATCATATAAGAAACCATTGGTACCAAGACTTTTACTGATATTTATATCCACGAAGGTTACATTTCAAAAATAAGTAATTACGTACCGGGTAACTATTTATCGTACAGCTTGAAGAAAAAAATATATATTACAAATTCGCATACGAGAAAGTGCTAGAAATTATTTTCAAGTTTCTACTCCACCGCCAGAGGGCGTAGTTCCAAAAAAAAACACAAAAACATCATTTTTCTATAATAAATGTACCGTTATAATACCACAAAATTCAAATATTCGTAGTCATTAGATTATTTTACATAAGTTTGCTCCAATATGTTATTAGGCATTGAAATCCCTTGTAAATGATATTAAGTTTGTCAAAATCCATAAAGAAGGACAAAAGTTATAACAGTTTTATTGAGTCAGCTTCCCCTCTCACCCCTACCTAATTTTACAAGATAGAGGAAAAAGTACTGGAGCAGACTTACGTAAAATGATCTAATGTTTACGAATATTTGAATTTTGTGGTGCTATAACGGTAGATTTATTATAGGAAAATGATGTTTCCTCTAACGGTGGAGTAGAAAACTTGAAAATAATTTCCAGCGGTTTCTCGTATGCGAGTTTGTTAACAGATTTTCTTCTTAAATCTGTACGATAAATAGTTTCTGAGATACAGGAGGTTAACTGTCTTAATCAGGCACCCGGTACAAAACTGATGAAATATTTTTCAATCTTCTCGATACACTTGTATGTTGGATGTTTCACAATATACATGCTTTTGCTAACACAGAACACGCCAAAATGCTATTTAAATACCATTTCAACTTATAACCAACGCGTAATAACTAACTATGTACTAACTACGGAAAAGTTTATTTGTACACGGATCCAGATCAAACGCAATTGAAAACATCGCTCACTCAAATTCCCACATTACAATTGTTTATTGGTTGAATAAACACTGACAGTTATTTTAATTTACTTTGATTGCATTTTTTCATTGTCAATTAATACTGCTAAAACACGACCCATTTACGGATTTTGTTTGGTTAATTTCAAATGCAAACAGAGAACGAACATTCAATCAGTTTCGAAATGAGATATTTAATTTTCTACCAAATTGTCAAAAATAATTCTGTTTGAAATGATAGTGCATAATAAATTCCCTCTAATTCGAGGAAAAATCACCAAAAAACGAGCGAGAAACATATTTTCCCTGCTCCCCGGATAAATAGCAACGTTGCGACTTGGTTGTGTAACGTTGCTGAGCAGCTCAAGGTTGGCATCCAACGTTGTACTGACTCAAATTTGCTTATGAATGGTGTATAGAAATTCGAGTTGCTGCGAAGTCGTAACTGACTAATTTGAAAAAATATGAATGCCTTTAGAACTCAACCAAAGATGGTTAAAGTATTTCTAACTAATAATCTGATGTGTTATAAGTTTGTGCAAAACAAAAATCTTGATTGAAAAATAATAAACAAAGAAAAGAAAATTTTAAAAGTAGTTTAAAATGTTTTTTAAATGAACAATTGCGTCCATGAATGTCAATTGATAAGATCTTAAAAATGCCCACAACGAATGTCTTGGCAACACCCTAATCTTCAATGGAAATGTTTCCTTACTTTATTTAACCTATCAGACGTTACCGACCAAATCGCAAGAGTTATTCGTCCCCTTAAGTCATTTTAATGAAGAGGTTCAGTTTTGTACACGAGATATCCCCATAAAAACTCTAATAACGTAAGTTCAAGTGATCGTGCTGGCCTTACTATTGATCCTCGCCTCCGTATCCGCTGATTTGGAAATATTCTCTTGAAGTACTGAAGGACATAAAGTTGGTAATGTGGTACATTTTTTGAAGGAGTGCTACTCATAGAAATCGCCCTTAATGAAAAAGGTACCATTAGTTTGGTTTCCAACCAAAACATTAGATAACTTTTTGAGACAATTGTGTATGTTATTCTCTCATTCAGAGAGGTTTTCCATTGATCAGTTGCGGCAATTTTGTCGATTCGATCACAAAAATAAGTTGTCTTATCAATACTGTCTTCCATGAGCTGCTGAGCTGGACTCATTCAATGTTGAGGATGCTTTTCTACTCGATGTTTGTGGGATTTCCGAAATATCACAAGGCCATACTTTCCATTTTAAAAATTGGAGTGCATGGATTACATTTTCACATTGAATTTCAATTTGATATATTTCGGGATTTTCCATAAAAATGTACAGAAACCGAGGTGGTAGAAGATGACGAAAAGGAAGCCTTTTATGAAAAGGTAGAGGAGGAAATATTAAAAATGCCAAAACAAGACACAATATTACAGACAGATAAGCGGCATACACACATTACATGAAAAAACAAACAACAATGGATACAGAATTTGTAATCTAGCAGTAAAAGTGAACATGATTATTGGCAGTACGATGTTCCAACACATCAAATGGCATAAATAAGTTACGTGGAGATCACCAGACTGCAAAACTAATAAACAAATTAATTACATATTCGACAATGAAAGATGTCAAAACATATAGAGGGGCGTGTGCTGATACGGATCATTACATGGTTGCAGGAACTATGCTACAAAAGATAAAGATACAAAATAAAACTAAAATATGCAACAAAAAATGGGACATAAGAAAACTAGACAGAAACACAAAACGAGTACAGAGATAGTATAGAAGAATAATTCATTAATGAGACAGAAGAAATTAGTGGAATTCAAGCAGGATGGAAAAGGATAGAAAAATGTATAAATACAGCTGCAAACAAAAAAATAGGATTGGTGGTAAAAAGAAAACAGAAGGAATGGCTCGACGAAAAATGCCAAGAAATGATGGAAAAGAAGAAAGGAGCATGGTTCAAATGAATAAGGACGAACAGAAATGGAGAAAGAGAAGCTTATGAAAAACTAAGAAAAGAAACAAAGAAAATAATAAATAAGAGAACAACAATTGAAAAGATAATTAGTGAAATAGAAAGGACAATTTATGCGAGGAACACAAAAGCTTTTTATCAAAAAATAAATGCACATACCCGAATATACAATACCAAAAAAACAGGGGTAAAAAACAAAGAAGGAAGAAAAGTAAATGAAGATACGGAATATAAAGGGACATGGATGGAATATTTTACGGGATTACTAAAAGAAACAGAAGTAAGAGAAGTAAAAGAAGAGGTTGATATAGAAGAAAAGAACAAACAAGAGGTAATTGAGAAACCAACTAAAGAAGAAATAAGAGAGATAATTAACAGGAGTAGGAACGGAAAAGCGCCAGGAAGCGACGGAATTAACATTGAGCTTATCAAGTACGGAGGGACAAAACTGTTAGAAAAATTAAACCAATTGATATATAAAATATGGAAAGAAGAAGGAGGAATGGAAGTTGGGACAAATAGTAACAATACACAAGAAGGGAGACCAACAAGCATGTGAAAAATTTAGAGGAATTACGCTACTGAATGCAGCATATAAGATTACAACAACAATTATGAAAAGAAGACTGCATGACGCAGGTTACAGAGGTGGAGAATATCAATACGGATTTACAAAAGGAAGGTCAACTACAGATGCGATACACATACTGAAACAAATTTTGGAAGAAAAGTCCAACGAATATAACATAGGCATTTAAATACTATTGATTGACTTCCAAAGAGCATTTGACTGAATAAAAAGGAATCAATTACTGAAAGCGTCGAATGAAATGGGAGTGAATAATAAACTAATAAGAATAATAAAAATGACACTGACCAGGGCGTAGCAGAAGTAATAACTCAAAGAGGGAAAACGGAGAAGTTTACATATAATAAAGGAGTTGCTCTAACGGCAACAGTATTCAATTTGGCACTAGAATATACATTGAAAAAAATATGTAAAGGAAATTTAAGAACCAGAAGAGGACAAATAATAGCGTATGCAGACGACGTAGCACTAGTGACTAAAAACAGAATGGTAATGGAAGATATGTTGGATGAAATAATAAGGGAAGGAAAGGAAATTGGACCAAATTATTAAGACTCAAAAAGAATTGTGAACAAAAAAACGTGAAAATTGGAAGATATGAATTTGAAAAAGTGGATAGAGTTAAATATCTGGGAATAACAATAAGTAGTGGTAGAGACAGAGAGACTGAGATAAGGGAAAGAATCGTTGCAACAAACAAAGCATTTCAGGCTAACAAAAAATTATTAAAAAATAAAATAATTAGCAAGCGCACGAAAATAAGAATATATAACACAATAATTAGACCGGTGATGATGTATGGGGCAGAAACATTAACTATGAATAGAAAACAACAAGAGGATATGAGAATAAAGGAACGAAAAATACTGAGAACAATATTAAGACCAAAAAAATAGGTGAAGAATGTAGATGAAGAACAAACATGGAACTATATAAAGAGATAAAAAAAGACATAGTAAAAAAATTAAGGAGCAAAGATTAAAATGGTTGGGACACATATGGAGAGCAGGTAAGAAAGCAATAATATACTCAATGGTAGAGTGGAAGCCTGGTAGTAAGAGAAGAAGGGGAAGACCCAGGATAAATTGGTTGCAGGAGGTAGTAGGTGATCTCAAGACAATGGGAATTAAAGACTGGGAAGAGAAAACTCAGGACAGGAAGTAATGGCTACAAATAGTAGAAAAAATATGAAAAAGGAAATGTGGTCTGATTTACCCTTACAAAAGGATCTAGAAAGTTCGTAAGAGCGGCGCTTCTCCTACGGGAGTGTTAAGCCACTATATTTATTTATTACAAAGTGACATCGTCATTGCCCATAACGGGTTTTCTCATAACGCTGGTTACTACCTAATTCCTTTCCGCCCTTCTAACAACTTTTTTATTTGTAACTACAGATATATGTGAGTGTAATCCTCCCTTGTTTCTTTATAAATCCATTAAAGCTGTTTGTTTCTTCTGCTTGTTCGTTTGAAAATATTCAGTATTGTTTTCGTCGAGTATACAGGTTGTCCATTCAAAACTGCCATCCCCCTATACGAGTTTATTTTTGTTGAAATACCAACCCTAGCACCATATCAAATTTTCACTAAAATAGGTCAATTTGTATTCAAATATCAGTATCAATCAATGTCATATATAGAAAAATGACAGCTGTTATAAAAGATATTGTGATTGAGAGTAGCACTTTTCATAAACTTGTTTCTATAAAATATGATCCTGTGCATGTAAGTAGTTATTTTACAGACATTGTGTGAAGAATATTGAATACACGAATTTTAGATTCTTAGAAAAATTTAGATGCTTAATTTAGAAAAATTATGCACTTTGTTTTCAAAAAAAAAATAGAGCCAAAGCTGACACGCTTTTGCTTTTACAAAGTCAACATAAGACATCAAAACATTCAAACAGCCAATTTTTACTACTATTTCAAACGATTTATCTTCTTGACTGATAAAATTATGAAATTTAAAATTTTTCCTATAAAAAATTACGCATCAAATATTTTTGTACTACTGGAATTAATTTGTATCCCTTATAACAGATGGTAAAGTGACACTTTTAGTCCCTGGGGATATAATTTGATTCACTTATTTATATTCAAAATACGGTTTCCGAGAGAACAGAGATTAATATATATACCTCAGGCCTAAAGGTGTTTAAATCCTTCAATGGTCGAATCATTACAGGAAGGATTAATTAGTCACTTTGGTCCTTAGGTATTCCATGCGCATCTTCCCCCCCCCCCCCTAATTAGATATTATTTTTTTAACCATAAAACTTCACAAAATAATATGGGGGATACTTTAGACGCACAATGTGGAATATTTTCCAGAAATTATTTATATATTTTAGATTTCCTTATCAAACATTCCCTAATTATTAATACGATCTTTCAATTCGCCTTTTTGTATTCCTTCACTGTCCACTGGATCTAATATTTTCATAATCTACTAAATTTCTTTTATTTGATAAAACTGGATGATCATTATCATACTGTCTTTAAAAAATTTTTTAAACATATTTTTTATGCACCAATAATTTTTTTAAAGCATAAATTAAATCCAGTTCTAAATAACACACTACTACAGTACTCTGTGATTATTGCTGAGAATCCATAAATTTTTAATATTCTCCGGAATTTTTCAAAAAACTCCAACTAAAATCCTAGCAGTGGTCGGTTAAAAAAAACTTTAACGATGTCAATTTTATCTCCCGGATTTGAACGCTTGCCAAACATGTGCAACCGGTTAATTTCTGTATGCAGTTTATTAAACGACTTGTTGAGTGGGTCTCAAATTGCAGTGAAGCAGGCGTTGCATTCTGTTGCTTTCAGTTTATATTCCTTAAGCAATAATTATGAATAGTGTCGTGAATATTCAGGAAATTATCTTTAACTAATGAGATATGTACTTGTTCTTACAAATTTGAACTTGAAACTTGAAAGTTTACAAACGACCAAAGAAATTTGTGAAAGTTAATAATATTTTTTATTGAAATAACCTCGAATGTTAAATATTAAAAAAGTCTACTGTCAAAAAACAAAGGAAACTGAGTATTATCCCTTGGAGGACGAAGGACATTGTACCGTAGAAATGTATTGTTAAAATATAAAATTCTTGTTCGTACACCGTCAGTTTTATTATTACCTGATCTTTAATGAGACAATGATATTAATGTCACATTAAAGCTTTTCTAAAGAATTGATGAGAAATGTTTTCACATTGATTATAAGAAAATTCTTAATTAAAATTTAAATACATTCAAAATGGATGCATAAACAAGGTGAATGTCGACCAACAGGACGGAGGTTTATAACGAAACCGTAGAAGTTTTGAAATTTGTATATTGGTTAAAGGCTACATTTGAAAACTATTTTGGAATATACAGGATGGCCAATGAAGTGTGGCATATCATAGTTCTATATTTTCTTATTGGATACCATCTATTTTATTGAATTTTCTGATAGTCCGTGAAAAATAAGCTGTGATAGAATTTTCTATTCCCAAATTTGGGAGACATTCGAAAAAGATTACGATTCATTAGAATACATAGTGGTTCATTAAAAATAAGCCTCCTATTATATATTGAATAATGAAAATGAAAATTTTGAACATCCTGTAAAGAGATGTTTACCACCCAATCATGGAATACATACAATTAATGCCCATATATTTATATGTAAAAATTATGTCTGTTATAGTCAGTTGGATTAGCAGATATTTATTTTTGTTTTAAGTTATATATTTTAAGAACATTCTGTAATTAGGTATAGGAAATCCTCATCAAAATATAATGGAATATCAAGAAATTCAATGAAATTCAGGGTGACCTATGAGAAAAAATATAACTTTTATTCGGGCCACACTTTATTGGGATATCCTGTATATTTCAAAATAATTTTAAAATTTCAAAGCCTCAACCGTTTCGCTATATATCTCCGTACCGTTGGTACATTTACCCAATAAAAAGAATATAATTTTTTTTAATTACTCTGATTATTTAAAAAATCAGTTATTTTGCCTGTAACGTGGAATATCTGTGAATAAGTTGAAAATGGTATAAATCTTCAATTATCTACTTTTATTCTTCTTTAGTAATCTTACTTTTTACAGAAATCAAATCAATAAAAGTGTAACTGCTATTTATAACTTAGTTCGTAGGTTTAGTTCATTAAAAATCTCCGGGACTGTTAGAATAACATCATAAATCAGGTTCATTTTTTGCAGTTATTCATCAAACTATTTTATCCTGGTGAATGTAGGTTAACTTTAATTAAGTTTCAAGCAAATTTCTTCAGCTGAGTTTGTAGTTCGTAATACCACCACCATTCCATCTTTATACATCTTCAGCCCTTTTCTTACGATTTTCTTTTAATCTATTATCAACATAATAATTCAATTTTCTTTCCATTCGTGCATTGATTCTTTTTCACACGCTATAACATTTATTATAATGTAAAGTTAAACAACATGAAGGTAATAATTTTTCATACCCAGGAATGTGTATTTTATTCGGTAACGTATAATGAGAGATCTTAATCCTTTGTTATCCAACACCGTCTTTATTTGAAATATGTTGATCTAGGTCTGTATGCAACTATGTCTCTTGCTGCAGGTATTAAGTTCTGATGGCCTTCCTGAATGCTTGTCTAATATTACCGCATTATCTGGATACGATATCAGATATTTTTCACGTATCTTTCCTCTTTTATATTCTTTAAAGCTTTCGGAATTTTCTCATTAGATACATAAAATACAGTTCACAAGATTGTCAGATATGCAGGTATATATGTAGGTATATTGTGTCCTCTTTCTTCTTCTCAGTTCTTGAGGAAAGTCTCAATTTCCCGAAGGGCTTTTAAAATATCCGTAGGATTTAGTTCAGGTAAGTGTCCCTCTTCTATCCAGTGGTCTCCTAGGTATTGTGTCCCAGGATTCTGTGCTGATATGCAATCCACCAGTATATGGATGGAAGTTTCTTCTTCCATTCCACAGAATCTACATTTTTCTTGCTCCATTATTTTGAGCTTTCTAAAATGCCTATTCAGGTGACAGTGTCCCGTCAGGACACCTGTCGAAACTCTTGGTGCAGTTTTACTCTGGCTTAGATATTCATTTATTCTCACCTGGTTGTAGTCTTCCAGGAGTATCTTCGATTGTCTAAGCCCTACTAGATCTTTCCTATGACCAGATTTTCTCCTCTTTTCGACGTTCCCTATTTCTTCCAATACTACAGTTCCTTCTGTTGCTTTTGAGCTGTCTGTATACCATTGAATGTCATTATTTCCAAGGGATCCCATTCCCTCTTGTTACTTAATTCTGTATCGAATTTCTACTACTCCACGCATTGGTCTCACTATGGTAGTGTACATCCAGCTGAATTTCTCCCTTCCAAGTTCCTGCACACTATACTATAGGATTTATTTCTGCTTTGTATATAATTTCCTTTTCATGTTTGTTCCACAGGAGTTCACTGTCTAGAGTTTTGAGGTTGAGTTTTCTTTTCTTAGAGAAGGCTATCAAGATAGATTGTCAGATGAGGTATGTATTGAAGTGATGGTGAAAGATTATTTCATTCAACCTGAGTATTAAAACAATAGATTTCTTCCTTCTTTCATGTTGAATAACAGTATGGGTAAGATTTATTTTTGGATTTGGTTACAAAAAATTTTATGAGGAAAAATCTTCAAATTTAGGAGACAGTTCAAAAGAAAGAAGATTCCTTCAGCATACTTGTATATGTGAGTAATAATAATTTTATTATGTATTCAATGTGTTGGAAGGGAATTGCTATTTCAACAGGGAATTCACGAAAAATTGATTGATTTGATTTCTGTTAATTTCTATTAAAGTTTTGTTAAGGCATCTGGTATATTTTAACTCCATATTTGTGTATTTACTGAATATTAATTTCATCAATATTTTGAATGATAGTAGCCAATACACTATATTATACAGTATGTTTCGTATTTCATAAATAATCAACTAAATGAAACTGTCCCTCATATTCTTTAACTAACGATATAGATACTTTTCACGTTATCTTTTTCTGGAATTTTCCAGTGAAATAATAATAAGCTAAGAAGTAAAAAAAAAGGGGTAAGGAACGTGTACAAAATTCAAGATACATCAAAAGAATTTCAGGAAAAATATTTGAAAATGGCCAATGAATAGATGGTTAGATGAAGTAAAGATAAGAATAAAAAGTTGGGGAGAAAATCAGAATAAGTACATGAAACGAATTCAAACAAACGTCAAATAGTCTCTTACTGAGGTGAAATCGAGCATACGGCTGGTCACTTTTTTTGGAAAAGTGGGCCAGGAATTCCGCAGAGAAAACTGAAGCCTGCAAGCCAGAGAGATAAATAGATAAATAAATATTATGGAAGATGTGTGATTTGATATCCTACCAATACCTCACATTTTATGTAACAACGTTGCCATTGTATTTCTGTAATGTTTTTGCAGACACGACTATAAAAAATGCAATTTTCGGTTATATTTTGTCTGAGATTCTACGGCGTTGTTAGTTTTCCGAAATCCCTTTTTCGAACATCATGTCATTGACACCCCCAGTCGTCTGCATGTTATTCATGAGCTGCTTTAAGTATGCTCTAGCTATACGACGACGATCGGGATATCTTTTATTATAAATTCTTTAAGCTGAATATAGATTTTTCTCGGCATCGTTGATAATGAAAATTGCATTTATAAATTGAGTACGTACCAGTGCTGGGATAATATCGAAAATATTTGTGTGCCATTGAAGCTTTGATGGGACTTTTATTAATTAAATTATTTGTTCACTTGCGAAACATTCTGTATACATTTGTTATTAATAATATTGATGTTTTTCAGTCGTAAACTTATATTTTTCAAATTTTTGTTACAAATTATAACAAAAACAACGATTCAAACTAGTATTAAAACATCATTTATCATATTTAAAAATAATATTCAATTGATTATTATTTATGGCTTTGAAGCTTTTAAGCTCCCAATTCCTACTTCATAGGATAGTTGTATCAAGAGTTGAGGTCTATGTTTTGAAGGAAATTGATTATATTCTCTATTGATAAAACAATAAATGGCATTGAAATATACCTTTCTTGACATTTTTCACATCAGCTTTATTTAGACTAAGACAAAATTTACCAGCACCAATAACACAAAACCTCAAGAAACTCCAATCAAGCAAAATGGACTGGCCAATCAAGAAGAAGCTGAATACAAAGTAGTTTTTTTAATGGATTTTTTTTTTCATCCTGTCCCTATTAAATTTCCCAAAAACACATAAAGTTTATTAATAGTGGTTAACATATCCTGTTTAGAATTTGTGGTTAAAAAAATTATTTTGCAAATTTGCTGCAATCGACAAAATCATGAGCGTTTAGATATTTTGTGAGTGAAATTGAGTAGATGAAGATTTCAAGCACATATTTTGTGAAAGCTAACAATTTAATATAAATAGATAACTATAAATATAAATCATCACCTTACAATTTTACACCACCATCCTTGACCCTCTAATCACCAATCCCCAGCAACTCTTTCAGCCTCGTCGCTTTGATATTCCTACCTTTTTTATTTCCTTCATTTTTGCATTTCGAATAATGCTTTTTGTTCACCTACATTTGCTACTTCAAAGTATTGTAAAACATTTTTGACGCTATTTTTTGTTAGTTTTCACATTTCACTTTATTTTCATACCTTATCATTGACCTACATACACTAGCTAGGTGCAAATAGGATTCAACAATTAGTATTTGAGTTCTTATAAAACCATTAACTTTCGTTGAGTACGTAAGAGCAGAGGCGGATCTAGGATATTTTGGCTTCGGAGCAAAAACTTATCTTGGTACCGCTCCCCTCGTGCATTTTTTACCCGGTAGCTTTTTTAATGAGGCGAGTTAGATTTTTGATATTTTTCACATCCACAAAGAATTAAAATGAGAAATATCTACCCTACTATACCTGCTCCTACCCCTACACCTGCTTGTGAGCTGTCTGTATTCCTGGTTGCCTAATTCTCTATTATTTTAAACGTATGGCTGAAGCTAGATCTTGTGGCTGTTGCGTCAATGGGTTGTCCCATTAGTCAACCGATTTTAGTTCCTCGATAAGCTTTTAATAGTCATCGCTTATGTTTTGATGACTTTGAATTAGTCTGTCCGTTACAAATACAATCTCCAGCGCAATTGTTGGAATTGTAAATTTAAAGAAAAAAAATACAACGTATTCTAGAACTGTTTCTATAACAGCATATGTTACCTACTACACCCTTCTAACATTGTTTTTATTACTTATTAAACGTACTATAAGGGTGTTTTCACATTTGCCGACACTACTTCTGCTGAAAACGGCGCTGGTAAATGCCAAATCTCTTGTAAATTTTTGGAAATATTCTCATACTCACGTACACTATTACAGATCACTTGTCTAATGTCTTAAGACACTGTTAAATCTTTTGTGACCTAATTTTCAATTAACTTTTTGCGTACGCAGATTATATTGTATAGCTCGTTATATACACTTTTGTCCTTGTTTTTAATAATTAGCCACTCTTAGGACTGAATATATATGTCGGTGGATGTGAAAACGCCTACAATACAACTAAAACTTTTCCCAATTACACATGGTCCAGCCAATATAAATTCGACCGACCAAACAAGTCAAGGGTTTATTTTTATTTTTTGTTCGTTTAATACTATTTTGAAAATGTTTTGTTTCCGGTTATGGGCAATTGCAGAACGACATTTTCAGTGGACCCAGACACACACATTGATTCAATTGAGCAAGCGGAACAAATGACAATAGAAGGCACATCGAAATGGTCATGCAAGATTGCGATCACAGGTATTGGCAGCTGCATTCTATCGGGTCGCACTCTTAAATTATCCGATAAAACAAAATTCTTCTACTGTTTTTATTTTTTAAATCTATACGAACGATTAGATCCACTTTTTTTGAATGCCCTTTTGAAGGAATATTTCTAATTTGTATGTGGAGTGTAGTTAAATTGAATTGAAATTTATTCACTTATTTTATATTGATCAGCTTCCATGTGTGTCACTCATTCACTCGCATTTCAAATGCTTTTTCACTCATCTCCTTTTCCATATTAATTTTATGTCAATAAATAAATGGAAAGCTTTCGAATTTGGTCAATATAAACGTGATTTGACAATATTTTATCAACTATACTCGCATATCACAATCTAAAATTGAGTGGAATCGATTCAGATACCAAATTAGAAATATATGATAAAACTTAATAAAAATCTATAAAGTAGTTAGAAATATCTTCTAAATTACAAAATGAAGGAGTATTACACTAGATTATACGTATATTTTTATTGAAATTTATTTTTTTAATTGAATATTATTAATTTTGGTTACAAAGTTAATCGAGGCTAAATTTTGTTTGATAAAATATTAAATATAACTGAACAGTGGACTAAACTGAAAATATATTACTTCAATTTTGGGTTTTCTGAGTTTGTCTATAATCAAAATAACTCCTTGATTATACAGTGCGTCCATAAATAACGTATGTTCATTATTAGATAAATAAACAGTTATATGATATTTATTTTAATTTACTATTTTTTGAAAAAAATAATCCAGTTACGCATAACTAACTTTAGAGACGCACTGTGTATTCGAAAGTTATACAATCTACTTGATGACAATGATGAGACAATCATTTATGATATAAGTATGTCAATATTTCACACTATATAAAGTTTGCGATTATAGAATATTGAAAAATACCTTCACTCTCAAACCCTTGCCTTTTCTATCTTATTTTCCGTTTTGTATGTACGGTGTTCTAATGACTAATGGAAAAAAGTCGAGGGCATTATAGTTGGAGCCAAAATAATGTAGGAAGTTCATATAACTTTTTTAATAAAGGCCCCTGTTCAAAGATACTCTTTTTGTCTTCATCTGTAATTATTCCCATTCAAACTGAGAAAAACAATAATACTGAAATAAATGACAAGAGCATTTCAACGAAAACTATCCACCCCACATAATTCTGAAGGCGTCACTTTTATGAAAAAATGAAGAAACAGGTCAAAAATCATATACAGGGGGACATCTTTTTGCTCATATGTAGACGTTATAACTTTAATCCCCTCCCCCCTATGGTCTCCACTCCCAATTTTTTAAATTAAACACCCTATACATTATTGCATTGTTGGATTCTCCTCTACAAGAGGATTACAAAAATTAATACATAAGGTAAAAGTCAATCGTAACAAATCAACAATAAAAATTGTTTTATAAGGTGCCTAAATTGACTTTCATTGGTTTCCATACAATGATACAATCACTGTAAAACCCACATTTTCCCCAATTATTTATTTAAAAATATTGGGTATGTTCTAACACGCATATAGGGCTCGCCAAACCCAGTAAATACTGTATTTAGCAACGTAAGCTTAAAGTATACAAAAAAATGTACATGATAAGGGCACTAGATTCTATTATGACCAAGTCTCTTACAACAATAGTTCTGTAGTAATACTCAAGGTGAATTGAAATGAGGCATTGAAAAAAAAACACTTTATTCTAAACTTTGTATGAACATGAAAAAATAAAACCTCATTCTTGAAAATCAAAACTTAACAATTCATTGAAAACAAATGAAAACGTCAGAACAAATAACAACATAAGCAAGTCATCAGTCACAAAGTGGACATTTAAAAATCTGCATTTAATCCTCTTCAGTCAGTCCCACGTATTCCTCGTGAACCCACCTTTTACAGAAAGAGCACTGTCACATGGACAGCTTTCAGTGCGTACTTTCTTGGTTGTGACTAACGATTCTTTGACTTCTGCGGATTTTGAAGCTGCACTTTTCGCCACGACATTTTGAGTGAACATTGAAGTGTCTAATTTAATGGCTCTGTAGTTCAAAGCCTTCTTTCGTGTTTGTGTTTGGTTAGTATTGGTTTCACTCTTCTTCTCTGGAGTAGGCAAAAGATCAGTAAACGACAATGAGTGTTCAGTGTTCACCAGTATCTTCTTCTGAACTGGACTCATCTGGAGCGATTCCAGCATCCTCTGAGCTGTGCGATGATGGGGCTGCATATTCACTGTCCTCACTGCACGTATCACTGTCAGATTAAGCAGTACGCTTAGGTCGCGGCTTCTTAGACGCAGAAGCTTGTTTGAACTATCACAATCCATAGCTACGATGGGTGGACCCACTCTTTGTTGATTTTGATCTGAAAAATTTGGATCTTGGATCAGATCCGGCTGTTGAACTTCTTTTGTGGACTGAGAAATGTCGTTTTTTATTAGTCGGAAGGGTGTATAGGACGTTTCAGGAATTACGGTTGGGTCATAAGGAATTCCTCTAGCTCGAAATCCATTTGGCACACTTGTGGGTGTTACTGCCTTGGGCCAAACCTTTGAGAACAATATACCAAAACTTGTTTTGTTCAGTCTTGGTGCCCCCAAAAGCGCTGAACTTCAACATCCCAGTGGTACTCAAACGCCCAGAACACCGACTTTACCATGGGTTGAAGTTCGTGGGTGCAATTACTTGGCAAACACAATAGAGTTATTTCGTGACGGTCAGCCGTAGCGACGATATTTGCATCCAAGTGGGATTTCGCCTCATCGAATATCAGCAAAACTTTTCCCGTTGGCTTGTATTGTGAAAAGTGATCTACCCATTTGACGAAAGTTTCTGTAGTCATGCTACCCTTTGGGGTCATGAACACTTTGGCACCAGGCGGTAAGTTGTCCGAATATTCGGGTTTATTACTTTGCCCCTTGAATAAGATTACAGGTGGTATAACCTGCCCTATCGCATTTCCACATCACACTACAGTCACATTTTCTCCATGTTCTGGTGCTACCTTAGGAACTCTTTTAATTCCTTTTCGGTTTAAGACCTTTGGTTCTTTTTGAAGCGTAAGTTGATTCATAACACCCAGTTCGGTCATTACATTTGCTAATGTCTGGAAGTGATGCGTTACAATATCTTTATTCAATTTTGCCGCTCGAGCTGGATTAACTGTTTCTGATTTCCTTTGGGCTACATCTGGATGACGCTGAAGAAACAGTTTAAGCCATTTACGCCCAATTAGTAAGGATGGTTTTCTGCTTGGTGGTAGTGTCACATTATTTTCAACGCAGAATGTATACACGGTTCTTCGCAAAACTTTAGAGGTTAATGCGGCTGCAAAGTTCTTGTTCTTGCGCCGAACTGAGCATGAAGTGTCTCCCTAAACATTTCTCGGCTTCTCCTGCATGAACATGACGTTACAAGGTACTACGTGGGACATTGAAATCTTGGGCGGCTCTTTTTATTGATTTTCCATTTCTCACAACCTCCATGGACCTGCTTAAGTCGGCCTGGCTCCACTTTGCCCTTTTAGTTGGTGCCATGTCTTAAAATTAAGAAAAAAAAATGTGGTAGAAATAATTTATCGGTGCCTAATATGGGCACTGTCCATATTTGGAGCTGAGGCTGGTGCCCATATTTGGCTACATGACCTTCACAAAGTTAATAGGGAAAAAATGTAAAAAGTATCTTAAATGAATATTCTAACAACTACAGCTTCAAACAGAGAAAGTTAGCTAACAAATGATGTATAACATGAACCAGTTTGAAGAAGATGAAAAGCCAAAAACCTTAGGAAAGTCTTACCGTATATTATAACTCACGCACACAAATCGCCATTATGAATTATATTTCATAACTTAAGAGCTGCCATCTTCTGAGATAGCATAGGCGTTGGTCAGTGGTAATATAGATTACTTTTTTAAGCCATCTGGTGGAGAATAGCACAAGCACGCACATGGCACATCGAAATTTCAAAGAGGTGCCCATATTTGGAGTGGTGCCCATAATTAGTCAACATACTATTCGTGTTATTTCGGGATCAATAGCTTCTCTGAGTAATTGTAGACAAGACTCGCCATTTAAGTTTCCCTCAATAAAATATGGTCCAACAATATGGTCACCAAAAATGCCACACCAGTCATTCAATTTTCGTGGTGTTTGACTATGAAACTCCCGCATTACGTGTGGGTAATTTTCTGCCGAATATCTACAAATTATATCTGTTTACTCCACCATTTAATGCAAATGAAGTCATTTTCTGCCCAATATCTACAATGAGGTTTTTTTACTCCTCCATTTAATGCAAATGAACATTCGTCGGAAAAGTATATATTGTACAATAAAGCTGGAGTGGATGGTTTCCATTGAAATGCTCTGTATAACCTACCGTTTGAAGTTTTCCCTCTACTTTCCATGGCGGACGATTTAATAATCATTCAATTATTATATAGATAACTTTTTTTAATTAGGAAATATTAAACTTATTAAAACAATTTTAAACCTTTTGTATACATTCCAACTAAACGAAAAGTGCTCAATATATGGAAAATATTTCCTCTTAAACCTTTTGAATGTGTCCAATTTATGCCATCTCTCTTCAAGTACATATCAGTAAAAATTTTATATATTTTAAATCTATTTATTCTTTAAATTCCAGAAATATAATAGTTTTTACTTGTCATAACTCCTTTCACCATCCCCATTGAACATCCTTATAGAATAGCGAAACTGCGGAAAATGCTGATACAGACATCAATAAGACCTAAATATAGTGTCAGTCAATAATGTATTATATAACACAAGTTCACAGCAAAGCAATTTACTTTCTGACGAATAGTATAAAATATCTATCTAGTGTATTGATGTGGTACTCAAGATATTTTTTAAATGTTGGAATTGTGCAATATTTTATTATATTTCGAAAAATAATAGGGTCTAAAATGACTAAATTTTTGTCCAGACATTTGTCATCAATTTTTCCACAACTCTTTTAAAATTTTTCACTTTACTCCGTAAACATTTTGTTAGGGCTACTAGTTCAATGGAAACGAGAAAAACGATAAAGAAAATTATTAGCAGGCCAAAAATTTAATTTCTCAAGTTGAATGCTCACTGAAAGCTGGATCATTTTATACTTTTTATTAATACCAAGTAGCTATATTACAAATATACAATCTATTGTAATACTCCTGTATAAAATGTCTGCAACACTAAAAAAAAAAACAAATAACTCTTTCCTTAAACTGTCTATCTACAAATTTCAGATTCTTGATTTTGCTTAACGCACTTTTATCACTAAAAAACACTATTTTTCTGCAAAGTGCCGAAGCTTACAGAACTTGTCTTGCACTGAAATAACACGGTGAAAAGCATGTTTGCAAAAAGCTGAACTTAGATAGTGAGTAGGTAACAACATACATTTTGTGCTTTTGTCGGAGAAAAATCGAAATCTTTCTTGTTTTGTTTTTTATTTAATTTGCTAGCTTTATTAAGAAACAATGAACATTTTTATATTTGAAGCCGAGTTACTTTCACTGTTATATCCCGTTTAATACTCTCTTCGTAATTGAGTCTAATGAACGTTTTAAACCGCTGTGGCTGTGATTCTTGGTTGAGATTGTTCAATAATCGTGAAATTCAACAATATTGTTTCATTTAGAATACAATGAAACGTGCATCTGTAATTGTCCTCAAAAGTGGTAATGTACATTGAAAATGTATTTAGGAAAAATATAAATTTTTTTTAATCACACCATTAGCCTTTAATCAGATTTGGAAATTCTTGTAGGAAGGTTTACATATATATTTTCATTATATGCGACATTTTTTGAACAAAACTAATTATAAAAGAATTTATAAAAAAAGATTAAAAAAGTACAGGGTTTCTCATTATATTTTGACCCCCACTTATTTTCATTAATTTCGGGAATACAAAAAAAGTTTCAAATAAAAGTTGTATTATTTTATCTGTACCGACCAAAAATGTAGCAACATACTGAATTTTGTATATAGGGAGTGCACAATAAAATGCATCTTCAATAATTTAAATAGAACACCCAGTATTTTTTTATAGTTTTGAGTAGCCCTGCATTTCCTGATTACAAATATATAACATTGTGTAGCATTAGTTTTGTTCTATAATGGCGTATGGTACTACTATAAGATAAGAAATAAATTCACATATAAAAAACAACTTATATATTTAGAAAGTCAACAAAATTAATGACTCAAGATACAATACTACATTTAAGATTACAATAGATGCTCAAAGTGCCCTCCATTGTTATCAATGCACAAGTAATATCTTCGTTTCAAATTTTCTAATGCGTCAGATATTGTGCTATTATGACCATTTTTTTTGATAACTTAGACATCTGATCTCGAACGTGAGATGATTTTTGACACAATTGGGAATGGAAGGTTTCCAGACTTTCAATAATTGACACCTACTGGTGGAGAAAAATCTATATCTAATCTAACTGTGCATTTTTAGATCATTTATCTCGGTTTTGCACAGTTGCTGCAATACTTTTATGGCTTTAAACTGTGGTAATGCCATATTGATGAAGCTCTTTGGATAATAACATCAAGGTTAGACCTTTCGGAGTTGGTAATCAACCTGAAAGGTGTCTGTAAAATGTGTCAGTTGGAGGCTGGAGGTTCGTCGGTGGATTGTTGGCTGTTTTAGGACCAGGCAGGAAGGTGAAGAAAGAGGAAGCTCTGTCTGTGAATTGTGAATTTTGCTGCGTTGCAATCAATATCGACTCATTCGTTGGTGATTTAGGATGCTTTTTTACTTATAAAATAAAGCCATATCTCTGCACAAATATATCGTCTCCTTTCACCTCCCAGGAACTGTTCACTTTATAAATTAGTACAGGTTTGTTACTGTGGGTGGCTTCTCGATGTTCAGGTAGGTTGAAGAAGAAGACTGATTTTCCTGAACAATATCATTTTCATGGTTCGTAATTGTTCGATTCTGATTGATTTGACGATGAACCAAAATGCTGCTAGTGTTTCGTTACTAAGAAAACTTCAATTATAAAAATATTCTGGATATAAAGCATAAAAACTTTGTTTATTTTGCAAGACTCGGTTAAAAGCACAACTTTGTTGTTACCTTCAAATCTAACGATGACGTTTTTTTAAATCTATTCAGTTTTATGCAAAATCAAAAAGACTTGTTGAAGAATGAATTGTTCTCTTTCTCTGTCGCGTCTGTCAATTCTTTCATTTTGCTTGCCCGTAAAATGTAGCTACAGGCCTGCCTAGGTAGATAAAAACTCAAAACTTGCATTATTATTATTATTAAAACCGCTTACTTTGTTGATTTCGAAACCAAACTTACAATGCAACACTTCTCGTCATTCAAAACTGTTTCTCAACATACAACACAATTTTTTTTCAGGTCAACTACAATGGTAGTTTGAAGGTTCAATTAAATATTGACGAATTTACATTTTCGTCAAAATGTACAATTTTCTTAGCTGAAAATATTGCATTCGTATTTATTGGAAATATCTGGCGCTAAACGGAGTTCTAAACAGGAATTTAAAGCGAAGGATTGCCAGAATTTCCACATAGTGCAAAATGTATATAGGATAATAAAGACATTACGGTATAAAGCGATGCCATAAGAATTGCGATTTTTATAATACACACACAATTCATTCAGTAGTGCAGCGAAAAAATTTTATGAAAATTGTTTTTAACTTTGTAATTTAATAATTGAGTCAATTTACAACTGTTAATTTTATTATTTTTAACATTCAGTAAAGTTAAAATAAATAATATGGATTAAATTCTTGTCTTTTTTTCTAGGATACTGGTTCTATCGCCACCTACACCTCTTGGACTTTTTGTGTCTTTAAGGTTTAACATCATATCCCCAATCCATAATTTTTGTTTCCTGTACTAGTCTGTACAGGTTTTTCACTGATTGGCTATTGTATCTATCGAGAGTAAGCCCAAGTTGTCCGAATAATGCCTGTCTTTTGCCTCGCACAGTGTACGTTTGACCGTTTCTGTCCCTTCACCACATTATCTGCAGGAAGGTTCTTCATTTTGTACAGTTTTCTTCTCATTGGACTGTAACCAATGAGAAGACCCGTTATTGCTAATCTTGAGTAGTTCTTCTATTTTGTGTTCCGACGGCTCTTTAATGCATATGTTTCCGAGGACCATACTTTATTCCACCTCTCTTTTTGTTTTCATTTGATCTATTAATGTTTGCATCGTCGGAAGTCAGTTTTAGGAGACCCAAGATCAGATTTTGAGCTAATATATAAAGTTGATGAACCCTATCTGGCTAGTTCATCAATTATGTCATTCCCCTAGATGTCACAATGTTCTGGAACCATGTCAAAGTTATTTGGTAGTGTTCTGAGAGGACACTGATCTCTCGGCATTATCATGCCAGTTTTGATGTCACTTTTGGGTTCATAGGAGCGTACATTTTTGTCTGGAATGGTGTTTATTCCTAGAGCGATCTTTATTTGTGAATTTACCTCTCAGTGTATATTCCAGCTCCAGTTCCTAGGTTCTTGGTGTTGGATCCACCTGAATACCAGATCATCTCACCAGGTTTGCCCTTGATGATGTCTTCTGTTCATTTCCTTCGATCTTACATAATCATCTTGAAGTTAATGTTGATGAAGTATATAGGAGCCATGTAGTCCGTTGGTTCCAATTCGAGAATTTTATCTCCCACTATTTCCTTTATAATGTTGTGACCCGATCTGTTGCTCATTTTTTGTTGTATAAGCAGTCCCATTGTTGCCTCCCCATGATTGTTATGTCAATCGTGGGGAGGCCCAGCAGTGCTTCAATAGCTGCTGGTGTTGTTGTCATTGCCTTCTTTAAAGCTGTGTCAAATTTCGACCAAAGAATAATGGACCTGATTTTTCCTTTCTCAATTGTTTTTAAATGCAAAACATATCATAATTTTTGCCAGAGCTGATTTCATTTACTTTTCAGTTATTGCGCTGTTGATACCACACTACCTATTCCGAAAAATTGTTATTATTTAAACAGCAAAAACGCAACGAAAAATATTTTAAAATCCTATTAAGCCCACAGAAATTGTACATTTTGTGAAAATATGTTGACCTTCAGAAAGTAAACAAAAAACAATATAGAAGCGTTTATATGAAAAAACTATGTTTACTCAAATCGCCAATTCCATATTATGTGTTTGATGTTTGAACAATTCGTCAATATTTTTGTATCCAGCTACCTCAATCCAACAATTTGCCGAAAAATATTTGCAGAATCAAAATATTCAGAATTAATTTTTTTTGTATAATTTTTAGTAAATAATTTTCGGCTAATATTGTTCGATTGTCTTTAAACATTTCAGGATATACTTTCACCAGATAATACAAAGGCAAAAGTTTTTCTGTGTTATTATTATTTCGCGTCCTTTTTATATAAAAAGGACTAGCAGGACTAGCAGTGCCTAAGGTTAATTATTTTTATGCATGTTTAAACTTTTTTAAACGCGTTTGAAATTCACTGGCTTGGAAGAATTCAACAACAAAACCATAGTTGATGTAATTCAATGTATTTACTGGGCGTCGCTCATAGTTTCAAAACTATCTCGCTATTTATAGTCTTCAATTGGTAAGTGACAATTGAAGGGTTCGGTCGTAAAACTTGTTAACTTACAAAATAAAAAAAGCAGTAAACTGCATTTTAATCTGAAAACCGACAAAACAGAATTTTCTAAAAAGATATTACTTATATCGGCTAATAAAAAGATACTCATTACCAAATTAAATTTTTTGCCGTCGCTAACAAAAAGAAATTTTGAAAAAAATTACACTCAACAGGTTTTTCTGTGAGCCGAAGTTAAACAAGGAAAATACTGTTAAGAAAACAAGATTGGCACTTGACAGTTTTTAAGCGCTTAAGTTGTAGAATGAATAGAAAACTGTTTATAGTTTATGATAACTTTAATGAAACGACGAATGAAAAGCAAAAAATGTGGCAACAGAACAGAATATAAGCAAATAAACATAAAAATCATTAGAAAATATCATTTCACATTAACCTATTAGGATTTTAGTGAGTTATAAAAAGGATGATAAACTGGGGGAGACACTGTAGGCAAGATATCACATGAACCAATTTCGACTCATCAATGGGCAATTCTTCTAAATACTTCTGAGGTAATTCACTGCTGAAATCTTCCTCCAGTGAAAGACTAGGTCGACTCCGTTTTCTTTTTAGGCTGATTGGTTGAGGAATCCCTGTGTATGATTCATGAGCAAGCAGCGTATATGGATTACTAATATTAAGCTGCTTATTCCAAAATTTGATTGAGCGAAAGTCCCTCTTAGCTCAGAAAAATTGAAAAGTCCTCTTTTTTAAGAGTGGTCACAATAAACGGTCTTTTTTTCCTAGCTCCTTTTAGGACCTCCCCCCATTCACTGGGAGAGTATACTGCACTCTTAGTTCTTGCTAACTTTTCCACTAGTGCAAAATTTCTATCTCTGGGTAACATAGTATGCCCTACTTGAGGAAAAACATGGATACTTTTTTTGAATCCTTTTGAAGCCAGCAGTTGTAGCCAAACCCTACGATAGTTCAATTTTTGTTCTGACCGCAGCAGTTATCAGATACGGCATAAAGTGTCTCACCAGGAACATCAAACTTCTCAAAGTATTTTTTTAAGCAACTGGCAATTTCATCAGAGCCCCGTTTGGCAATGGATTCAACCCAAAGAAAGAAATAGCCATCCTCCGGTTTGTTGCAACAATGAATACTGAAATTATAACACCAAATTTTTTCTTATAAAAGCATGGTCCGGTGGTCAGTTTGGGTGTAGGGAGAGCTTGTTGCAGATCAAACGTGATAACGTGCACATTATTATCTGTGGACTCTTCTACTACTTTCTTGAGAACGTTTCTTGCAGCTTCTGCTTTTCTTAGGTGTAGTTCTTTCAAAGTTTCTAGTTCTTGAAGTTTTTCAGCATCGCCGGTTTCTCTAGCATGATTTATATTGATATGGAACTCATCGCACTTTGCACAAGTGTCAGATTTAGGAGTTTAGAAAGAAATATTGTAATCCTCTGTAAAAATTCTCCTGAACTTGTCTGAAGAAACAAATGAAAGATCTTGTGTTTGGCAACTTTTCTTGTACTTTTCATATAATATCTCAATGTTGTAATCAAGGCTCATGTATTCTTTATTTTTATTGTCAGATCGGCTGTAATGACTTTCGTATCTGGGTAAAGGGCCTTTAAAACGATGAACTGTGTCAATGTCGTGTTGCCAATACTTTCTTTTTTGGTTTCCATGTTTGCCCCTTTGGTCCAGGAATAATAATACCGTCTTTGAGCTTACTTACGATGTATTCCACTCGATCTCCACCAATTCCATGCTGGGAAATAAACGCATTTTTGCAAATTTTTAAATTTTGGTGTTTGACTGAATGGAGTATTCAATAGTGCTTCTCGTATCCCTTTTTCGAGTTTTTGAAGCTTGCTTCTTATTGCACGACATAGGACTTTTGGGAAGGCTAGTGAACTCGTGAAACGTGTGATGTTACGAAAAAGCGTTCGTCACTGTCAAAATTTTGAAAAAATGGTTAATAATTGCCAAATATTTTCAAAAGTTGTCAAAAACTGTCAAAAATGGTCAATAATTGTCAAACATTTTGAAAAATGTTTAAAATTTTTGTCAAAAGTGGTTAATAATTGTCAAAGACGGTAAATAATTGTCAAAACCAATCAAAATTCGTCAAAAATTGTCAGAAATGGTCCAAAAGGATCAATAATTGTTAAAATTTTGAAAAATGGTCAAAAATTGTCAAAATTTTGGAAAAATGGTCAATAATTGCCAAATATGTTAAAATTTCTGAAAAATTGTCAAAAATTTTTAAATATGGTCAAAAATTGTCAAGAATTTGGAAAAATCGTCAAAAATATTCGAAAACTGTCAAAATTTTTAAAATATGGTTAATAATTGCTAAATATTTTCAAAAATTGTCAAAAATGTGGAAAAATGGTCAATAATTGTCAAAATTTTTGAAAAATGGTCAAAAATTGTCAAAATCTTGAAAAAATGCCCAAAAATTGTCAAAATCTTGAAAAAATGCCCAATAATTATAAAAAACTGTCAAAAATGGTCAATAATTTTCAAAATTGTCAAAAATGGTCAATAATTGTCAAAAATGCTCAAAAATTGTCAAAAATGGTCAATAATTGTTAAAGTTTGGAAAAATGGTCTAAAATGGTCAAAATTTTTGAAAGATTGTCAAAACTGTCAAAATTGGTCAATAATTTCAAAAATGGTCCAAAAGGATCAATAATTGTTATAATTTTGAAAAATGGTCAAAAATTGTCAAAAATTTTTAAATATGGTCAAAAATTGTCAAGAATTTGGAAAAATGGTCAAAAATATTCGAAAACTGTCAAATATTTTCAAAAATGTGGAAAAATGGTCAATAATTGTAAAAATTTTTGAAAAATGGTCAAAAATTGTCAAAATCTTGAAAAAATGCCCAATAATTATGAAAAACTGTCAATAATTATTAAAAATTGTCAAAAATGGTCAATAATTGTCAGAACCTGTCAAAAATGCTCAAAAATTGTCAAAAATGGTCAATAATTGTTAAAGTTTGGAAAAATGGTCTAAAATGGTCAACATTTTTGAAAGATTGTCAAAATTGGTCAATAATTGTCAAAAATGGTCAATAATTATTAAAATTTGAACAAATTGTCAAACATTGCCAAATATGTAAAATTTTTGGAAAAAATGGCAGAAATGGTCAATAATTGTCAAAGACGGTCAATAATTGTCAAAGACGGTCAATAATTGTCAAAATTCGTCAAAAACTGTCAAAAATTGTCAAAATTTTTGAAAAATGGTGAAAAATTCACGAAAAATGGTAATTCCATTGAGAAGCAAGCTTCTGTCGGCAGTCCGACGACCGCTCACCTTTTTTCGTTTAATATTATTTTTACGCATACATCCATATAGATATGCATTTTGTATATTACAGCTGTCGAGCTGCCAGAACTTAGAAACTATTTTCATCCGCTCTTCTTCTGATATCATCTCAAAGCATTTCCCTTTGCACATATAAGGAGGACCAATAGTTTTCTTGCCTATTTCACCATCTCTTCCTCTGTATTTTTTGTATTTCTCTCCAGAATCTTTCAGCATTTTTATTCTGTTCTATTTGTTTATCTGTCTTTATCTCTTTCTTCCTTTCTTTGCATCATTATTCTGTAAAAACAGAATACACATTAGCACGCTAAATATCTTAAGTACACATGCACACTGTGCAAGTAAAATATGTTATCTACTCTACTATCACTTAACATATTGTATGACACAATAAAATAAATGGCACCATGTGCAAGTAAAACCTGTTATCTGCTATCACTTAACAGATTTTACTTGCAGGATAAGAATCCTAACCTAAAAACTCACTTGTTCTGAATCGGAACTTGCCGAAGAACTCTCTTCTTCAATATAGCTTGTATCCGAATATGATCCCTCAGTGGGTTCCTCTGCTGAATAAACATCACTATTTTCCGACATTTTTAGCATAAATCAATACAAAACTTAAAATCTGTTAAATACATTCAACGCAGTTGACAGGTTTTACGCGCATAAAACTGAATATTTGACATTTACCAGGTTTTTCACTATGTGAAACAGCGACATCTATGGATGATCTACCAAATTAAATTTGTAAAATCTGTGACATTATCACTTAACAAGTTCTTCATGCAAAAATGTAAAAATCTAAGGTATTGGTACTTAACATGTTTTACGACCGGACCCTTCAATTATATTTACCAACAAATATTACCCCTGAAAAGCCTGCGAAAATTAGGATCACATATTTAAAACTTCTGTTGGAATAAAGGACTATGTATTTATGAAAAATAAAAATGGATATTTTCAATCCTATAACTGCCGAAAGATAGCTACAGATGCTGTAGGAAACCGTATAAAAATCTTTGATCTTTTATATAAAGTAAAAGCGCATCAGTGTAGTTGTTTCGAAAATTTTCATGGCTATTTCATGATAGAAATCAACTTATTATATTCTATTACTTTCATTGTACTGAATGAACTTTTGAGTATCTCCCATTCACAAACTCCTATCTTTATTGAGTTTTATACGTTTATGCAATTTAAAGTTTCCCTCGATACAGTATAAAAGTTTTCTTTGAGATGAAATCAGTTTATTAAAATAATACAAACTTTTTGGATGAATGAGTGGATACTTAAAAGCTATTTCATTCAACAATTATTTTATAAGAAAGATAAACTTATTGTGTATGGTTGATTATATCCCCGCTCGGAAGGCACAAGCATAATACACCATAAAGAGAATGTTATTTTAATGAAAGATCAAATGAATTTTTATAATTCCATTAACCACTCTGTACAAGCAGCTGCAATATCACTACAACATTGTTCCTCATAGCAACCCCCGTTTTCCTACGTTAAATAGTTGCCATATTAAATTCCACACATATAAAAGCCATGGAGAGATACAGCAAACATTTATCCCTTGAGGGCTTGTAAGCCACAGCAATGAACTTCAATGGTGCATTAGTTCACAATTGGCCTACTTTAAAATACCCACCACATATTTAAAATCCTTTTGTGGAAAACACAGGTATAGTAGATATGCATAAAAAAAGGAGCGAAACGTTGAAATTAAGAAATAAAAAAAATTGTTGTTAAATTATCCAAAAACAACAAAAGGTTTGATGAATATACCACAAAGAACATATAGAAGGCAGTGCTGGCTTATGGTATTATTGAAAAGAGGACAAAAAGGATGTATTTCCCTATTTCTCCCAATGTTACATTGGAGCTGATACCGCAAAAGGGTTTCGGATCCCCAAAGGGTGTTTCAGCCCCCCTATTTGCTAGTTCATCTGTTATTTCATTTCCTTCTATTCCAGTGCGTCCTGTAATCCACAGTAAGGTGCTGTTCTCGCCTGGATCATTGAGTTTGCCTAGGCATTCCCTCACCATTTTGGAAGTGATAACACAAGAACTCAGTGCTTTAATAGCTGCTTGACTATCCGACATGATGATAATCTTTTGCCTTCTACATCTTTTATCAATATTGAACTGGGCACACTTTCCTATAGCGTGAATTTCTGCTTTGAAAGATACTTGGGGTTTTGCTCAAGCTTTGGTTTTTGGCCCGTACACTCAGTTCCTTTTATTCCTTTTTTAATTTACCATTTCTTGAAAGAATTATATATCATACAGGGTGAATAACCTTTGCCGCCTAGTCTCCCTAATAGTCAAATCGGCGCTGACAGAAGATAACTATATTATATTATTATATAAATTTATATCAACTACATATTTACTGGTGAGATATGTAAAAAATTTCGGTCGTATTTCATTCCTTGTTAAATTTTTCTGGTTTGACAACGAATACATCTTTTATTTTTAGACCACGCACCTGTTTTCCCACGGGAGAGTCATTTCAAGTTAAATTGCAATATATGCGCAACATTTTCATTGTTATTTCAATTAAATGCGGTCAGAGCGATAAATAAAGAAGGTAATAATAAAAGAGAATCGAATTGTAAGGGTGGTAATATTTGTAAGCAAAATGTTATGATGGTATGGTTAAAATACGAGGACTGCTATAGTCAGGTAGCTGGGTTTACTTTGGATTAGTGAAGCGATATAGCTTTGCCAAATTTAAGCGATAAACTGAGTTATATACACAGAAAAGCTTTTGCAGGATTAGTTTATGATGGATTCGATTCGAACACTAATTTTATACAGTATCTTACGCAATAATAAAACCATAAATAAAATAAACACTTAAATTTTACATAATAGCAGCTTTTAAGTTAATTTTTACATTTGACACTTATCAGTTCATAGCTTATGAAAACGTTAAATGTAAAATCTAACAGTCTAATTTTTTGTAGTTTTAACAAACTTTTCCAGGTTTCTTACATCATCTATCTCACTACAATATTTTCATATCGTCCACTGAAGTTATGTAAAAAAGTTACTATTGTGTATTTAATTAAAATACAAATTGTAACCCCTTAATTTTAATTGTTATCTTTTTTCATCCTTTTTACGTTAAAAGCCCTTAGGATCATTTTGAGAGCGATTAAAAAAATTTTTTCGCTGTTTGTCAGTTATTTCCAACGAAACTTTCATCAGTTCATTGGATAAATTCGTTAGGAAAACTAAATACAGATAATCAGATCACGAACTATACTTAATTGTGAAGCTCGTTCATAATCTAATTTTATAGTTTGGAAATTAAATCGAGACACAGTAAAATTAAATTACATTTCAACTAACGCTTCATACAAGAATTGAAAACTGAACGGAGTTTATTGGGACCTCAAAGTTTAATAGGGATTTTAAAATCCAAGGTAATTTAGGTTTCTTAGATTGCAAGTTTTAAAATAATTCCCCGGTAGTTCCATATTTTATTCAATGCTATATCCGGTTAAGTAAGAATAATGCTGAAGGCACAAGCCCTAGGAAGTGTATTCCTTTTTCCATGAGACCTTTACAAAAAATGATCCTAAAGGCGTAATTTTCAGCTCTTACAGAGAAGTTCTTTATTATTTGTGAATATTCTGAAAACCCCTGTGTTTAATTGAAGTAGTTAAATTTAACACAAACTGTCACATTTATCATAAACTTCCTTACTCAATTAATATACAGAGTGAGTACCACATGATTTTTTCATTTAGAATATTTACAATAATTTTAATTTACCACAATTAAAATTTAATACCGTTAAATAAATCTAATAAATTGTTATATTTAAAACCTGTTTGCGTGAATTTTCACAGGGATTCAGTTCATCGAACAGAATGGCCAGACTATACGCAGGTAAAACACATTCTGAAAACACACCCAAAATATTGTCATCTGACATACATGTAATCAATAGCAAATACACAGGGTAAATCGCAGGATGTAAACTGGAGCTTTTACTGTGTTTGAATTTCTACTGTGTGTTTTCTATTTTTCTCGCCTTCTGCCAGCATATTGCATGATACGAGGTCTTCTGTCGAAGTGTTGTATCTTGAATGTTGTGATGTGTTGCATTTATGTATATATTTATATTATTGCATATACTATCTCTCTGTAAACTACCAATTCACCTGATAAACTCTACGTCTACAGGGAGAACATAAGGCATTTCTCAGACATATCTATTTTCGTAACATAAAATTGATTAAACAGTTTCTGGATATGCGGAGAACTGCCTTAGAACGCTTTTTATAAAACATTCGAAAAATATTAATCGTTTTATTTTGGGGTTTAGTTAAATCAGCGCAAGGGTTGATAGCTAAAGACAAAAGTGGAACTTCTGATCCGTATGTAACAGTTCAAGTAGGAAAGGTTAAAAAACGCACAAGAACCATGCCACAAGAGTTGAATCCTGTTTGGGATGAAAAGTTTTACTTGTAAGTATAAAAATCAGCTTAATTCTCCTAAAATTGATTGAAAGAATTAGATATATGGGACTGTGAAGACTTTTGAGGGTTGCATGGGCTCTTCTAAGTTTTGATGTAGTACGTTGCAGATCTTTCATATTTTCGCCTAATAATTTGGAGATATCTCAAATTAATTATTTTTCTAGTGAATGCCACAATTCTTCTGACAGAATTAAAGTCAGAGTGTGGGATGAAGATAATGATCTGAAGAGTAAGTTACGACAGAAACTAACTAGAGAGTCTGATGATTTTTTGGGTCAAACTATCATAGAAGTAAGTATTTAATTCTAATTAATATCAAGTGACATCTATCAACATTTGTATTTATTTATGTATGTAAATTGGGGTGACATTCACTGAGACCTAAAAGATCTATTGTGCCTCCTTACTTCTACTTAGTTCCTGAGGAAAGTCTCAGAGTCTAGTAGCTCCTTTAGTACTATTTCCCGGAGGAATTTTAGGATATCTGCAGGCTTTAACTTAGATAAATGTCCCTCTTCTATCCAGTAATCTCCAAGGTGTTGTGCCCTAGGATTCTGAATTGCTGTGCAATTCGCAAGAATGAGGATGGAGGTTTCTTCCTCCACGCCAGAGAATCTACATTCTTCTTCCTCCACTATTTTGAGCTTTTTCAGGTACCCATTCAGGCGACAAAGTCCCGTAAGGATCCCTGTTAAAACTCTTAGTGCAGTTTCACTTTGACTTATGCATTCATTTGATCTCAACAGGTTGTAGTCACCCAGAAGAATCTCTGATTGTCTTAGTCCTACTAGAACTTTCCAATGGTCAGATTTTCTCTTTTCTTCGGCTTTGCCTATTTCTTCCAATATTACATTGGAGCTGATACCGCAAAAGGGATCCGGCCCCCAAAAGAGCGTTCCAGTCCCCTTCTTTGCTAGTTCATCTGTTATTTCATTTCCTTCTATCCCAGTGTATCCTGGAATCCATAGTAAGGTGTCTATATTGTTCTCGACTAGTTCATTTAGTTTGCCTAGGCATTCCCACACCATTTTGGAACTGACAACACAAGAGCTCAGTGCTTTAATGGCTGCTTGACTATCCGACATTATGATATTCCTTTGCCTTCTATATCCTTTATCAATATTGAACTGGGCTCACTTTCTTATGGCGTGAATTCCCGCTTGAAAGATACTCGAGGTTTTTCCCAAGCTTTCAGAGTGTTTGGTTCCTGGTCCGTACACTCCAATCCCAATTCCTTCTATTGCTTTTGAGCCATCTGTGTACCATTGGAACGCATTCTTTCCAAGTTTGGTAATGGTATTCCTTCTTGTTGCTTAATTCCGTAACGAATTTCTTTGAAAAGTGATACTTTTTCATCATACCATCTTGTGGCATGTCCCAGGTTTTCTGATTTCTAAGGAGTAAGGAGGTGGTTGCTTTTTAATGATTCCCTCTCTACTTAGTCAGTATCTTGTTCTTTCTGCAACACTTTCCACCACCATATGTAGTGGTGTGGGGTTGAGAATCACTTTCATGGCTGCCGTTGGGCATGTTCTCATTTCTCCTGTATTGCACATACAGGCTAGTCTTTGAATTTTGGAGAGGTCTTCTCTCGTTGTCAATATGCTAGTTCTACTACTCCTCGCAATGGCTCCATAAGTGATAATTGGTCTCACTAAGGCAGTGTACATACAGCTCAGGATTTTTGGGTTATAACCCCAATTACTCCCTGCCAGATTCCTGCCAGATTCCTGCACACCATTTTTGCAAGCCATTTTTGCTTTGTATATAATCTCCTTTTCGTGTTTTTTTCTCGGGAGTTTACTTTCTAGAGTCAAACCTAGATACTTGACTTCTTGTCTCCATTCAACCTCTCTCCCATCAAGTTTAATGGTTCTGAGGTTGAGCTTTGTTTTCTTAGTGAAGGCTATTAAGATGGATTTGGTGGGGTTGATGTTAAGTCCCACTTGCCTATACCAGCTATTTGTAGAGTTCAGACCCTTTTATACACAAAGGGTATTTTCGATCAACATTTAGTGTATCGGTCTTATGATTTTCAATGGCGAAAAAGTTCAACAGGTTTTTAACTATAAAAAATTGTAGTTCTCATAATCTCCAATGGGGGAAGAATAGACCTGTCCTTCTCAGGTCGGAAATAGTGTAGCAGGGGGGATGAAAATCGCGGACAGGACAGGTCTGCGTTTTCTCGGATCGGACGGACAGGTACACCAATTGTTATTTCAGTACATCATTCGGATTTCTTACTCCTCTATAGTGTTTTATTGAAAAAACGACATACATTACATGAAAAGGTGTATATGAGAAGAAGTTCCACTAACAAAGTTCATTTTTTATTAAATAGACAGTGCATGAAATATATTATAACGTAATTACATTTGTAGGTACGTACATTATCAGGTGAGATGGACGTTTGGTATAACTTAGAAAAAAGAACAGATAAATCGGCTGTATCTGGTGCTATTCGCCTTCACATATCTGTAGAGATAAAAGGAGAAGAAAAGGTAGCGTACTTTTGAATATTTTAACATTCCCTATAAAATACGAGAAAGTGATTAAATAGGAGTGTACCTAAGATGTTGTTAAAGACAGAAAATGTATATTATTATTATTGAATTTTGAAATTATTCGTAATCGGAATATTATTTTATGAAAAGATACTCATGGTGGAACTGGTAAACAAAATGGTGATAATATAACATGAAACACGCATATATATTACATCGCGTGCAGTACAACAGCATATCATGAATGGCTAATTAGGCGTTACAATTTGCCTTGCTATATTTGTGCATATATGTTAAGACATAAAGGATTTCGATAAATGCGTGGTGTTTTGTAGGTGGCGCCTTATCACGTCCAGTACACCTGTCTTCACGAAAATCTCTTTCATTATTTGTGCGAACAGAATAATGGTGTAGTTACTTTACCTGAAAATAAAGGAGACGATGCGTGGAAAGTTTACTTTCACGATGCAGCCGAAGAAATTGTCGACGAGTTTGCGATGAGATACGGAATAGAGCTAATTTATCAAGCTATGACGTAAGTACAAACAATGGGTATTTGTGCATTTTGAGCGTGAAGTGATTGATTGCTGCTTAAGAAAGAGCGTAACGATAATTTTGGTTCGAAATACAAACATACATTAATTATTAGTTATTTGTACAGTTTTTACATTCTTCCTAATTCAGTTTAAACTTATTTTTTTCAGTCATTTCCACTGCCTTTCAACAAAATATCTATGCCCAGGAGTACCTGCTGTTATGAGTACTCTACTAGCTAATATCAACGCTTACTACGCACACACTACGGCATTATCAGCTGTGTCAGCAAGTGATAGATTTGCTGCATCAAATTTCGGAGTAAGTTTGTTTTTTATTATTTCAGTTAAATAAATAATTCATTTCTTGATAAAATTAGGAATATTTCACATTTAAATAACTACCGAGTCAGCATTCTGAGACAAAAATGGAGAATCTGAATTAATATTGCTTTCAAGGATGAGAGTTTTTAAATCCGTGTTCAGAAAGATAAACGGATAATTCATTCATGCTCCTAAATATTTATATCCTTAGCAGTACATAAGATGTTATGTTGAAATTTAAAGTATGGCTGAGGGGGAAAGCTATTTTTCAATTAACGTAAGTAGAAGCATATAATGGGGATGAGATGTTTTCTCTGGTAAAAACATTACATAAATAAAGATGGTTTATAACACCAAGATTTTAGCGAACATTGGATTTAAAAAAAATCGGATTTATTGGGGTTGTGTAGTGAAAAAAGCTGCAAAATATTCACCTTAACTTCAACTCCGCACAAAAAGTATTGCATAATACATTTTTCAAGCCCTAGCACTTTTCGTGTTGGAGAGATTGTGTAGACATTAGATGACATTTTAACTTTTTAACCTTTCAATTGAATTCTGAGGAACCATAAGCAATTATACGAGGTAGATAAATTAATTAAAAAGTAAAAAACAAAATTTATTACTCTTACTTTTATTATCTCATTCTTCAACTATGTCATGTTCGAGTTCTAAAAGATTCCTTTGGGCCATATTTCGCGTCCTTAACCTCAATGCAAGATGCTCTATAGGCCAATCTAAAACTTATGATCCAACCTTGAATTCATCCCCCATATACGGCACAAATGGTACAACATAATTTTGTAAAATATCTGTTAAATACTTGTCAATTAACTATGGCTAATTCAGTGCACCATTTGTTGAAAATTTCTTCTCCATACCATAATACGTCTTCCTCTAGAGTGAAGATACATAAATACAACATTCAGAATACCATTTACGATCTCATCTGTAAACTGGTATACGTGGATCAGAAACAAACAGACAAAATCTTGACTTGTCAGTTAACAAAACATCAATGTATATCATCTATTTTCTCCTTGATGAAACCATCCATTATTTCACAACCCTTCCTAAAATTATATATTTTCTTTGCAGAAAGAGAAGTTTGTCAAACTTCTAGATCAGCTGCACAACTCGTTACGAATAGACCTTTCGATGTACAGAAACAACTTCCCGGCTTCCAGTGTCGACAAACTGAAAGATTTAAAATCAACCGTGGATCTTCTCACGAGTATAACATTTTTTCGTATGAAGGTACAGGAATTAGCTTGTCCGCCTCGAGCTTCGACCGTAGTAAAAGATTGTGTGAAAGCCTGTTTGCGGTCGACGTATCAGTTTTTGTTCGAGAATACTTATGAACTCTACAATAGGGAATTCCAAGCAGATCCTAATGAGCCGAAAAGGGATCCAGATGATCATGGACCGCGACTGGAAAGCGTCGACTTCTGGCATAAGCTTATAGCATTAATCGTATCAGTTATTGAAGAGGATAAAAATAGTTATGGGCCGGTGCTGAATCAGTTTCCACAAGAACTGAATATTGGGCAGGTGAGTTCACGTTTGTTTACGACTTTATAACAAAAAAGTTCTGTCAAGTTTCGTAAGCATGCTTAACAATCACATCGGTTGTTTCTCAAAGCATTCCTTCCGAAGCTTATATCCCATAAGCTTTCCTTTGTCAACTTCAACTGCTGGAAACCATGTGATCTAGGGTACCTCCATTCATTATCTTCTCTTAATAACTATCCTGTTTCAACTGTTGCTGTTTTTATTATTTATTACTTGGTTTATTCTACTTATGATGCACAGATCTTTGTCATTTATGTCTGTTTGTTTTCAGCTGTCTGCCGCAACAATGTGGAGTCTGTTTGCTGTCGACATGAAATATGCTTTGGAAGAACACGAGCAGCACAGATTATGTAAATCATCAGCTTACATGAATCTTCATTTCAAAGTGAAATGGTTGTATTCGAATTATGTGAAGGATGTTCCACCGTACAAAGGAGCTGTTCCTGAGTACCCGGCATGGTTTGAACCGTTCGTCATGCAATGGTTGAATGAGAACGATGATGTGTCGTTAGAATATTTACATGGTGCCTTTAATAGAGACAAAAAGGACTGTGTAAGTACTTTTTTATATCAATTTCACCTCGTCCTCGTAGTTTTCAAATGATGTCTAAGAATAGCATTTAATTCGATGCGTTTACAGTTCCAGAAGAGCAGTGAGCATGCGCTTTTCTCAAACTCTGTAGTAGACGTTTTTACGCAGTTAACACAGTGTTTCGACGTCGTTTCTAAATTAGAATGTCCCGATCCCGAGATATGGAAGAGGTATATGAAGAGATTCGCGAAAACAATAGTGAAAGTATTAATAGCGTACGCCGACATAGTAAAGAAAGAGTTCCCCGAACATCTCAAGGAAGAGAGAATAGTAAGTATCTGACCGAATTACTTTTGGTTATGTAAAATAATTTTTATTTTTTCAGGCATGCATTTTAATGAACAATATACAACAATTACGGGTGCAATTAGAAAAAATGTTTGAATCAATGGGTGGTGATAAACTAGAAGAAGATGCAGCGAATATATTGAAAGAATTGCAGCAAACTTTAAATGGAAGCTTAGATGAATTAGCAACACAATTTGCCTGCAGGTATGTATTTTTTTTATCTATACCGGTTATTTTTATAAACAAATGTTCCTAAAAGAACAAAAAATTTATCAGGAATGCCCGTTTAAAAAAATAAATTATTAAATTTTGCAGTCTGGAGCCCAGAATAACAGTAAGCGTTAAGGAACTGGCCGATCTTTTACTTGCTATAAAAGGTGGAGGACAGCCAGGTCAGTTAAATCAACCAGCACAAAGAAACGCAGTTGCAGTTGAAGCAGACGAAGTTTTAAGGCCTCTGATGGACTTACTGGATGGTTCTTTATCGCTTTACGCTCAATCCTGTGAAAAGACTGTTCTTAAAAGGCTACTGAAGGAATTGTGGAAGATTGTTATGAGGATACTGGAGAAGACCGTCGTGTTACCTCCAATGACTGACAAAACGGTAGGTCTTTCTTTGGAAATATCATATTTGCATCATTTTTCCGATGTTTGCTATTACAGATGATGTTCAAGAGCTTAACGGACAACGCCAAAAATTTAGCAGCAAATACGAAGATAGAAGATATGTCTAAGCTCTTTAAGAATCACATGACGGGAAAACAGGATGTCAAAAACGCTCTAAGCGGAGTAATGGACATTTCTAAAGAAGTAGAAAAAAATTTATCCCCCAAGCAATGTGCGGTGCTTGACGTAGCTTTGGACACTATCAAGCAATACTTCCATGCTGGAGGAAATGGACTGAAAAAGGCCTTCTTAGACAAAAGTCCGGAGTTGCAAAGTCTCCGGTACGCTTTGTCGTTGTATACGCAGACGACTGATACGCTTATCAAGACTTTTGTTACTACCCAAATCAATGAAGGTGAGGTTTTGATTTGTTTATATTGTTTTCACAAATTACATTGTCCATCACCTTGACACTCCAATTGAAGAAAAATCGATGAAAGTTGCAGACAATTTTTTATCAAAAAAAAATTATCTACAATGCTTGTCAGGAAAAAATATTCACGTAATAATCTGTAGATGAATTCGATTAGATTAGATTTGATGAGGTGGAAAACCGGCCTATTCCACTGCGACCTTTTCAGATCTATTGTGGTCCTCTGAATCTAGATCAAATTCTCCAGTCCGACTCTTTTTAAGTAGCCTATCAGACTGAATCTTGCATGTAATTTCTTGCCGTTGGCCTCTCATCGCCTAATACAAGAAACCGCACATTCGCCAGGCAGTCGCACTGGCATAGGATGATCTCTGCAGTTTCCTCTTCTCGGTGACAGAATCTGCACATGGCTTCGTCTGTCGACCCCATTAGCTTTGCGTGCCTGTTAAGCTTACAGAGCCCTGTTAACATAACTACTACGGCTTTGCTTATTAGGTCTGTCGTAAAAGTTGGCGAATGTCCTCTAATGAACTGTTTCGCCCGTCTCTGTCCTGGTGAGATTATACCCACCACTCTACTGATTTCTATGCCACTCACTTCCTTGTGGCCATATTTATTGTCGACTTTGTGACGCAGAAGGGTTCCGGTGCAATGAAGGGCATTGATGAGCCTGGTCTGGCCGTTTGATCCGCCAATTCGTTGCCCTTTTGACACCCTTGCCCTGGTACCCAGGCTACCATGTCCTTGCAGTGGTCTCTAAGTTCGTTTATGGCATCTATGCAATACCATACTAGCTTTTATAACTGACCTCTATGGAATCAAGTGCCTTCAGTGCAGCTTGGCTGTCGGTGAAGATGGCAACTGAACGGTATGTCCTTTCCTGTCTTTTGATTTCTTCAACGCAGTGGTGAATCGCTTTCCGCTTGGAAAGTTGTGACGTCCTAAGCAATACTTATTGGAAACACTATCCTTTGTTTAAGCCCCACAATTCCGGTTCCTACACCTACTTCTGTCTTGGAGCTGTCCATATAACAGGTTGCCTCAGCCTGTATGGGTACACATTTTTCCAGTCTTCCAAACTTGGTATAGTTATTGGGAATTTATTATTAAAGCTTTATCTCGTGGCTGTTGCCTCAATGGGTTGCCCCATTACGACATCCGCCTTTAGCTCTTCGATAAGCTTTCGATAGTCAGCACCGTGCGTTTGGCTTAAGTGTTGTTGACTTTGCAGTAATCTGTGCGCTACAGATCTGGATTCGCCTTGTATAAAAATGTGTAGTGGAGGCAGATTCAGCAAGACTTCCATCGCACTTGTGGCAGTGGTTTTTATGGTTCCCGTAATATAAAGGCAAGCAAACCTCTGCGTGCTACTCAGCCTTACAGCTCTCACTTGCAGTGTCTTTGTCCACCACACTACCCATCCATAGGCTATCATTGGTCTAACAACCCTTGTATGTAGCAATTGGGTCATTTTTGTAGTCCCCACTTTTTTCCACACATTCTTCTGCATCTGGTTTATCTTTCTGTGTGATCTTCTAAAGGTGAGTGTTCCATGAAAGGCTTTGATCAAAATGTACTCGCAGGTACTTTGTTTCTTATGCAAATGGAATCACCTCTCCTCCTAGCACTATTGGCTTTAGGCCTTGTAGTGCCGTCTTTTTCGTGAAATTGGTAATTTGTTTTTATTGAGCATTGACTATCTGTAGATGGAAATGAACGTGCAACTTTCATCGAGTTTTTTATAGCAAACCTAAATACTTAACAACTCTTCCTTCCTTACCAAAGTGCCGCTAAACAATAAACACACGATGCTGCAAAGACAACTCTCTATACGAGACGAGTCTGAAATAGAATCCGGACTAGAAGCTCTAGAGGAACCTTTGAAAGCTAAAAAGAGAAAGGAAAGCGAAACCCAGCAAGGTAGAAGTTTGATGCAAAAAAAATAAATTGCTAGTTTCGAGCATTTTTTGCCAAAACAATTTTTGCAAAGTTTCTTAGACAACACTCATCTTAAATGTTGACAACTAAATAACCAATTTTATTCCTTCGCGTGTTATTTATGAACATACAGACTATCTATAGATAGTTGTTTATATAAAAAGTAGTTGTCAACATTGAACATGAGTACATCTCAGCAAATAAATTAAACCAGTTTACTGCTAATTACGCATTGAAACTTTTTCATCAAAAAATTATTTCTGTACCTTTGGACAGTAGCAAATACTAAAAGTTCTATAGCTTGCTTAAAACTAAGTTTTAGAGAACTAGCTCGTAGCCTATAGCATTAGAATTTGTTCTTTATATAGTTTTTTATAATATCTTTGAAATATCACGTATTTGACGTGGCAAAGCCTATAAGCAGTTTTTTATTAATATAGTTATAATCTGGAATATTAACACCAAAGACCAAACAAGTCCTCTCAGATATTATCTTGTCTTACAATAGCTATAAGTCTCATCCTTTTTTTTATTCCCCAATTATTCTTTTTTCTTGGCTTTAGTATTAAATTGTTAAGGCATTTTTTTATGTTCTTTTTCATCTTGAGATGTTATCTCCATGTTTAGTTTCAACATCTACACCTAGTCCTAGTCTACTTGACTACATTTAGTTCTTTAATATTTCTGTCTTATTCTTTCAAATCATCTAATCTGTTTGATTTCCATCAATTCCTCCATTATCGGTACGAAATATTGAAACAACAAAGTAAATTTCAGATTATCTATACATTAGGTAGGTACTTAATATTATAACATTATTTTAGTCCTTATCACAACTATAATACCATATTCGTTAAAAACATGAAGTACATATCTGGAAACTTTTATAGTTTTTTTCAATCAAAAATCTGGTCGCATTGAATTATTATTTTAACTATAACAAACACACATACACTCATTTTATTCGGCAAAAAGTATAAAAGTTGCAGTGCTTCAACATCAAGCTTTGCATATTTACGATTTTGGCATCAAAATTTACATCACATTTATGTTATTCTTATATCACAAAGTAGCTCAGCTAGATTGAGAACCAGCTGGAATATATTTTAATTTTAAATACAGTGCTATCGCAAAAGTGCCCATTTCCTTATAAATTCTGTGCGGAATTAGTTAAAACCATGATGAAGCGAAATAATAAGCCTATTCTTCTTCTAGGTACGTCTCTGATTACCTGATACCTTGTATGAAGGAATGTATTAGAGGACCATAATTTATATATCAGGGATAATAATAACAATAATTGGGGGTGAATCCTTTTGAATATTTTAGATTCAATAAGTTTTCATATATTTTTTCATTTACTCTCCCTTTCTATAAGTGGTAACCCCCTCCCCACCTCAAAATTCTCACTAGTGGGTCTATACCTGGAGTGGTGTTTTTCCGACCCTAAAAACAATGCAAAAAATTTCATGTGAATCGGAGTTGAACCTTGAAGTTCCTGGTTCAAAAATGTCCTTTACCGCAATACTACTATTTAATTTTTTTTCATGTCTTTGTCTCATTCCGTTCAGAATCTATAAGAGAAGACCACACTGCATATAATTCCATTATAAAGACCACCAATGCATATGAGTAAAGAAAAATGTTTGCTGCTTTAAACTAAAGATCTATACACTTGCATGAATTCGAACCAACTTTCGACATTATAAAGGTGACAGTTTAAAAATAACTTATTTTTAAACTTTCTTGGCGTGTTGAAAATTGAAATTGCTTTTATATCTTTGACGACCACTGTACTCAATTGACCAAAAGTTCAACTTTAAAGTATTTTTGTCAATTTTTGGTTACATTTAACAGGCGATATCCTAGAAACAGGAGCAAGTTTACAACAAGCATTGAACAGGAACGTCTTTTTAACAGATTTCCATTTTTTCTTGGTAGTATATTGAAAAAGCTTGTCCAAATCCGATTTATCTTATATCCTATAATTTAAGAATAAACTATTCTCCAAACTGACTTTTATTTCGACAGTTAAACCATAAATCACTAATGAAACTTCGTATTTCAAAAGATAATTTTAAAGTTCATTTAGTTCAGCTTAACAATATTAGGAAGCATGCATTTTTCACTTGTTACAATTTTTACAGCTTTACTCTTACCGTAGGAATAAAAAAAATTACTGTTGTTGAAATTATTCAAAGTGTTATGTTTTACAGATAATATCGATGGTATTGAAAGTAGTGTTGGAGAAGTTTCAATTCAAGTGGATCTATTCACTCATCCTGGAACTGGAGAACATAAAGTTACAGTTAAAGGTAAATTACAGTATGATGTATTTTAATGTTAATAGTAGGTACCGTAAAATTGGGCTAAGTTGACTAAAAGTAAACCACATTTACAATGAGCGTCTACAAGGGCCAAGGGCCTCAGATAATATTTTACAGATCAATCACACTCACCTTGAAGGTCAATTTGTTCTTAATTATTTTGTGCTACTAGCCAAACACTTTCTCGCTACCATCTCTTGCCAAAAATACCATTACCAGACTTGGAAAGAATGCTATTCAATGGTACACAGACGGCCCAAAAGCAATAGAAGGAACTGGGATAGGAGTGTACGGTCCAGGAACCAAATAATCTGAAAGCTTGGGAAAAACCCCGAGCATCTTTCAAGCGGAAATTCACGTCATAAGAAAGTGTGCCCAGATCAACATTGATAAAGGATGTTGAAGGCAAAGGATTATCATAATGTCGGAAAGTCAAGCAGCTATTAAAGCACTGAGCTCTTGTGTTATCAGTTCCAAAATGGTGTGGGAATGCATAGGCAAACTAAATGAACTAGGCGAGAACAATATTGTCACCTTACTGTGGATTCCAGGACACACTGGAATATAAGGAAATGAAATAGCAGATGAACTAGCAAAGAGGGGTACTGGAACACACTTTTGGGGCCGGAACCCTTTTGCGGTATCAGCTCCAATGTAATATTGGAAGAAATAGACAAAGCCGAAAAAAAGAGAAGATCTGACCATTGGAAAGAACTAGTAGGACTTAGACAATCAAAGATTCTTCTGGGTGACTACAACCTGTTGAGATCAACTGAATGCATAAGTCAAAGTAAAACTGCACTAAGAGTTTTAACTGGGATCCTTACGGGACATTGTCGCCTGAATGGGCACCTGGAAAAGCTGAAAATAGTGGAGGAAGAAGATACCTCCATCCACATACTTGCGAATTGCACAGCAATCCAGAATCCTAGGGCACAACACCTTGGAGATTACTGGATAGAAGAGGGACATTTACCTAAGTTAAAACCTGCAGATATCCTGAAATTACTCCGGGAAATAGGACTAAAGGAGCTTCTAGTCTCTGAGAATTTCCTCAGGAACTAAGTAGAAGTAAGGGGGCACAATAGATCTTTTAGGTGTCAGTGAATGTCACCCCAATTTACATACAAATATGAAGAGGAGATAGGTATAGAAGGATTTTCTTTGTTGCTGACGTCCAACGTTTTTGGAATACATATATTATATGCCTTCCTGACTTGGTCCTTTCCATTATGACAAAGTCGTATGTGGGTAGCTTCTGCCAACCCTAAATCTGATGACATTATCCTGAAGATATATAGTGGTTACTTGTGATCCAGCCAGTAATGTTTGGTTTTATGCCCTTTTCAGCCAAGGCTGAACCAATTGAGATTGATAATGCATTGTCAAAGCTCCTTATATTCAAGAAATATAGCCACCACCAAAATCTCCTTGTTGTTGAGTGATTGGATTATCAACTACCAGACTTAGTTTTCAGTTTAAAATTGACCTATTCATATTATTTAACATTATTCATTTATTCTTATTATTTTAGTTGTGGCGGCTAACGATTTGAAATGGAACCTAGTCTCGGGCATGTTCCGACCGTTTGTCGAAATAAATCTCATCGGACCACATTTAGCAGACAAGAAGAGGAAACATGCCACCAAATCCAAAGCCAACAACTGGTCACCTAAATATAATGAAACGTTCCATTTGTAAGTAAAAAATTCAATTTCTCATTTTTTCTTTCGCATAACAAAACAGTCAATCGTTTCAGCACCATTTATTTGATTAATTGAAAACAATGAATTGCATTAATAAAGTATAGATCTCTAGGTGCAAGGTAGGCCACTTTTATGTTTTTCTAGTGGACCAAATCACAAAAGACACTAGATTTAATAGTTAAAAACCAATAATTTCCCTCTTTCTGATAACTATATTATTTTACGTGTGCTACAAGCCAGAGCTGGTCTAAGGAACTGGTCTTAGTAGTTTTCTACGCAGCTTTGTGCCGTTACGAGCACTTTTCAAAGACTTAGAGAATGATTACGTTACCAAAAAAAGTCAGTGCTATTGAACATGTCTCTAAAGCATTAATAAAACTTTTAAGCACTGTTTAGAGATCGGGAACTCTTAAGAACTCTCAGGAACTGCTAGAAATGAATATTTGGTAACTACGGCTAATACTACCATTCAGCAAAAGCACATACCTCGTTGAACTGCTAATTATCACGAAGCACACAGATTAAATTTTGATTTATTCCTCTTTAACATAAGTTTTTGATGTTATAACTTAATTTAATTGACATTTTTGTTTAGTATAATTGGAAATGAAGAACAATTAGACTGCTTCGAATTGCATATTTGTGTTAAAGACTACTATTTCGCAAGAGAAGATAGACTGGTTGGTGTGGCTATTATGCAGCTTAAAGACATTGTAGAAAAAGTAAGTATACTTGTTGCCTGATATATTTATACCTGATATTGTTAGTGGCTTGTAATTCTACACTGTTGCACGAAATAAAGAAGTATAACATAATTTAAAATAACGTTTCTGGTGCGATTTATTCCCTTTTGACAGGAGTGATAACTCAACATATCCTCAATAAGACGCCAATATTAAATAAGGAATAGATGTCCAGGACCGGACTTACACCTTTTTTTCTAACGGTGCATCTGAGCTCGATGCAAGCAAATGAACTGTGAAAATTATTTCAGTATATGTGACATTCTGTATTATTGAATTTCTTAAGCTCTCATTTCAAGGGAACTGACTCTTATCTGGATTTTGTAGGGCTCGTGTGCATGCTGGCTGTCGCTAGGCAAGAGGATCCAAATGGATGAGACCGGCTGGACGATTTTAAGGATTTTATCTCAACGCACAAACGATGAGGTCGCCAAAGAATTTGTCAAACTTAAATCGGACATTCGACAAGAAAATCCTCTTCCAAATCAGTAAAAATATTAGATAAAAACACCGACATTCTTTAAAAACTGTGAATGGTTCAAATAAAAACAGTGTGTTCAAACTGAAAGTGTGTGAAAAAATATATGGACCGTCCTTAAATGAATTACACGCAGTGTAGGCAGTTTTCCAGAAATTTTTTTGGCTATTAATCAGGATATATTTTGTACAAGGAATCATTATAGTGTAGAGTTCATTTTTACCAATGAGGTGTTGTGAAATATATATATTTCCCTAATTTTAAAACTTGTTTCAAACTGTAAAATAAGTTAAAAAAAACTCGAAACAAAACTACACGGATGCTATTTTTTCATATTACAATTTTTTTAATTATAAATAATAACGAAATCTCGTAAAAAGTGACAGAATAATTCGAATCTTTCTATATTTGTGTCTTAGTCTGATTCAAACAAAATCTTTGTTATGAATTATTTTAAAATTTAAAAATGTTGGGTTTGTGTGTCATGTTATAGAGTGGAAGCTTGTTTCATATGTGTCAAGTAAAATTACATCCCCAACATTTTGTAATTATTAGGATACAAAGTGGGATTATTTAATTCTTCTTCTGGTTATACTATTTCAAGACGACATTACGATAGTGGAATGTGGAGCAAAACCAATTGTACGAAAAATATCCTCATTAATAGTATTGGCGCTTATTCGGTTCAATCTGGAGAATGCTTATAATTAAATTCTAATTTAATAATATTCAATGTGCCTCCCAACTTGTACATTCATCAATAAACTTGACTTAAACCAGTACATAAACGTGTATCATCGTTCATATTTCATCATCACTAAGAAAAAATTGTAAAAAGTTCGCAATAAGGAGCATGATTTTGACATTTCTCTCATTATGGAATCTTCACCAAAAACCAACAATTAACTACGGAAGTAAATTTGTAAATCAGTAAAAACTATCATTGTTTGTTTGTAGAAAAAACCTGTTGTGTTATATAGAGTGACCTTTGATTATTCAGCTGATGCTAACAATTCAATTTTTATAAACATTACACTTATTCGTTATAGTGTTGGTTGTTGGTGAAACATTTGATTCATCCTATGAATATTTATATATATAAACTTAAAATGTGATTCAAATAGTGTAAGAAATAACAGTTACATCATACATATATTTTATGCATGTAGGAATATTATGTTTTAGTTACGTGCATAGTTTGTTTTTATCATCAATTTTTAAATAACTTCCTCTTCATGCACAATAATAGTATAATGTTGTATTTATTCTATTTTTAGTTCTCAAAAAAGTTTTGGTGAAGAAGACATAATAATATTTTCAAAATAGTCTTTTAATTTTGACAAGATTGCCTAACAATTATTCCATTTAGCTTTATTAATTCAATCAATATACTCAAACATAAGCAGAAATTAGAGGAAGTGAGGTTAAAGATGTAAAAAGTTCCTGTTTCTGCCATTTTCTTCTGCCAAAATAACTATACATCATGCTAAGTGACTGATGCATTATGAGTTTTTGTTCCCCTATAAGTCAAATAACTTTTTATTTTATTATCGACTGTTTTCGAGATATCGACCAAAATTCGAAACTGGGTCTCAATTTTGTTTATTGTAACGGAAATAAAAGAAAATTTGCAAAATACGCTTCGGGTGTATCTTTTTTTTATTTTTTTTTACCAAACTAACAGCATTCGGAGAGAATATGCTTATTTCGATAGGGAGGTGTAGTTTTCGATGAACAATTTCTTATTATATAAAGTATTTCAGTATAAATGTTTAATTAGTAAAGCGGGGATTTCGGGATTTACTAAAGCGCAGCAGATTAACATACAAGGGGATACCTTGTACCCGGTTGAGTACCTCCAAGAAATATGAGCCCCATATATATATATGGCCGGCCATCAAGGATAAAGGATCAGATTAGTAAAAAAAAGTTGATCATCTGAAATTCTCGAGCGCGTCAGATTCAGGTCGGGTGAGTTAATTACATGCTAAAAAGTGGATATTCCAATAATCTGACAATTTTAGAGTGGTGTAAAGAAGAGGTAGGGTTTCAAACAAAACGTCATCTTGACTTTCTCGATCGTGGCTAGATTTTTATTTTATTTTGAAGGAAATAATACAAGGAATTCGGAAAATCCGACGATTTACACAAGTCTAAGTAACAGTAAAATTGAATTTCCTATAATTATTTTCTTATAAATACATACCTAAATTCATGCGACAAAATTCAGGAGGTGATTTGCTCGTATGAAATTAAGATGGGTTTTTCCTATAGCAAAATTTCCTCAGCCCACCCCTTTCCGAGATATCACCCTTCAAATGTGGTGACTAAAATTGAGTTTTTATGTTTTTTCTAAAATTTCAGTAAAGCTAGAAACTTGAAATTCTGTAATTTTCGAGCACTCGCAAAGGACCAACCACGGGTATTTTTTCAATATTCCTGTTACATTATACGGGGGTGAAATTAGCAACCCTTACTTTATTTCGCATATCAAAACTTTTTTTCGAGATGAAGTTTTATGAAATAAAATTCAACTTAAAATCCTTGTTTTATATAAAAACTTTTTTTATTCTTAAATTTTTCTCCTGAAATCAATAGCTGCAGAGAAAAAAAAATAAACACCATAATTTATAATTTTTTTAATAAATTGAGTGGAAAACAGTAAATATGTAAAATGTAATACGATTCATAATAAATGCTGAAAATTACAGAATTTCAAGTTTCTAGCTTTACTGAAATTTTGGAAAAAAAATAAATTTTAGTTGCCACCTTAAGGGTGATATCTCGGAAAGCGGTGAGCTGAGGAAATTTTGTTATAGGAAAGACCCATCTTAATTTCAAACGAGCAATCACCTCCTGAATTTTGTTGCATGAATTTTTAAACACCCTGTATATTCTACTTAAAAAACATACACTTTTTTATTGGATGCTATTTCCTGAGCTTTTCAGCTAATAAAGTTCAATGATTTAAAAAATCAAAACATTTTTTTTTAAATAGTCAGATTAGGCGAATACCTCCTGATAATCGTCAGATTATGGTACAGCACGTCTAGTACATAAAGATGAACAGTATATATCTTAATCTACGAGTTTGCGTCACATCCAAATCCACAGTATTGAATGAGAGCTCGATAACTTTTTCAACCCTTATGTACGACCACCCCCACAATGCAAACCATCAAATTAACATACGTACATTTTTTAAAATACGTGGGACATAGATGCTATCAATATCTGACGTGCAGGAGTATTTCCACGCAACTGTTTTTCTTTACATTTCGGAAAAATTTATAGACGCTCCCCCCAGCGATGAAAGGGTACACATTATATAAAATTTTTTTCTTTTTATCATCTAAGCTTAGCAACCCAATAGGTCTCCACGACGCTCGAATAAATCCCCATTCAGTATCGTGGGCTCCCCTACTATAATGTTTCTATCAATATTAAGGTTTAAAGTTACGACGCCACTGTACCTCGACTACATTGATTAATTTACGGCTAAACACATATTTACAACTACAGGGTGATTTATCAAACCAAATTAGTTGTCTTCTTTACCAAATCGAATGTAAAAACAGATTATACCTTTTACATGATGTTACGTCTAAAGAATAATATCTAAAATCGAGCCTTATAAACTTATTCATTCGTATGGATTGAAAAACAAACTCTTCGCTTTTACTAAATAATTGTGAAAAACTATATCTCCGTTGCATTTTCACTGTGATACTAGTACAGTGTGTATCATGTCGTCTGTGTTGTACTTATCTTCATATTATTAAAAAATAATAAAAACTAATTCAACAATTTGACAGCTTTTTGTTACGTTGAATGCTGTACAGAACATGAGCAGTACTTTTCCATTTTGAGTAACAAAATAGTTTCAATTATTTATGAATTACACTAGAATTTTGTTGAAATATGCTGACAAAATCTTTATTTCTGTGCTTCGAACTGAAGAAACTGTGTACGTATTCAGCATTATATTTTCCGTTTACGATTAAGTTTTCTAAATTCAAAACAACCTGAATGTATCTTTTATATACAGTAAAATAATGAAATACTTTCTCATTTCAAATGATATAAATATTGTACAATAACATAAAAACATAAAAAGTTAATTTTTGTGCATGGAAGAGTACTGTTTTCTGATTAATAGTTCCTGTCAACGTGTCTATCGCATAATAATTGTAAAAATGATTAAGGAGTATTACCATTGTAATATTTTTCATCTTATCCCATTCATTTGAGACAATACTTTTCTTTCTAGAATAGTCTACATTATAAAATGTCCGTGTCCCAATGGTATGTTTGATCAATATGGTGGTACGTCCTCCATATACAGGGTGATTAAAAAAACTGTATATATTCTAAATGAAAAATTAATGGAATGTAAAGAAGTTACAGGGTGATTTTTTTTACAAAATGGGTGGATCATTTTAATATTTCTACACGCAGTGTATTTTGATGAAACTGAATAATTTTAAAGTAAAGGCTTTTATGATTAAGTTCTAAAGTCATATATTATTATTAATTTTTTAAATTTATTTCAGAAAAATTGAGTTGAATTGATGGAACTTTCATGTATTTAATATTTATTTTTCAAACAAACAAATGGGACGACGTAGATATATTTCTGACTGGACGATATTGATTATTATAAAAATTCTTAAAAGTTCGTGTACAAAAAAATTCCTAAGAGTAGTAGTTAAATTGGAAAATTTTATTATATTATTTAAAAAAAACATCAATTTAGTAGGGAGTATAATAAATGTAACAGGAAAAACGTATTTGGTGGAGACGTTAGGTGCAAAATACAGATAAAAAAAGATACAAGCTACTAACCCATCAAACATGGAAATTACAAAAACCTAAAAGAGTGTATAGACATCCTTTACAATAAATTTTCTCACTTATTTTCAAGATTTAAGGTGTCGAAAGTCGTTTTAAATAGACCGTGCGAAATTTTAGATTTTTCTGTTTTCTATTTCTTTATTATTTACAATCATGTTTTCCACTCAAGTAGCTATCTCGGTGTAGGAATAGTATATTATATTACTATAAATAGAGGGCGCTTATTATGTGTTGACCTCAGAAGTTTACTGCCGAGACGCCAGCCGAGTGTAATCTGAGCGAAACACAAATACTGAAGCCTTCTACAAGTAATATATACTCGTTTTTCTTCAAGCGACTAATTCCGCAGGCGAATATTGTAATTCTTAAAAGATTTCAGCAATAATATTTCCAAAACTGACAAACGTCAAATTAAATGAATATTAAAATGACAGTTCTCACCTACTCGCTTCCAACGCCAATAATAAGCTGCTATTGTCTCAATATTGTTAGTTTGTGTTTAAAATTTTCAAAGTTGACGCATGTGCGCCAAAGGAAGCGGATGTGAGGGAAATAAACGCCATATCCGCGTACTGCGTGGCAGTCACTACTTGACATAGATCGACAGTAGATACGTACAAAGAAAAAATCTAACAATATTGTAGGTACTATACCTTGTTTTTAAACTAAGAGGAGCGATTTGAATTTAAGTTGGCATTTCTGCTGCCTAGTGATTGGTCAAATTGCAGCCCGTTTCACACAGTTGTCAGTTTTGTGTTTATTGATATGAAAATATTCACTACTTCAATCTAACTGTACAACTGTACCCCTTTTTTGTATTTGTTTTATTTTTAACAAAGTATTATATTCCAACCGAGTAAAGTGCTATTTTTATTATTTATTCAGTTTGATAAACAAAATCCATGCTTGTTTTTTCTTGTTAATATAAGTTTTCAAGTACAATCTTATTTTTCTAAATATTTTTACATTAAGTTTTACAGTACAATATTATCGCATTTGTGCTATACCTAAGCGTCAAACGGAAATAAATTTAAATTTTCTACACACTTATTTTTCCTCAAATTATTAACAAATTTTACATAAACTACTTATTATAACCATACATTTTTTCCCAATAATGTGACATTTACTTAATATACTTACGCAATGGCATGTGGCCAATGATGATTCGGTATTCAGACATGCCTTAATCCCTCATTGGCCACGACAATTGCGAGCAGTACAATATGTATTTTACGTAATTGTCAATTAGTTAAAAAAGTCTGAATACGACCCTTTCGGAACACACTCCCAATCTCCCAACTTTTAGTGGTGTGTTTGAGGTTTTCTAAAATGCTCCTCCTAGTTTAAAAACAAGGTATAGTAAAATAATAGGTTATTTCTACAGTGTTGCCGAAAGAAATATAGTTATTATTATACGCTTGAAGACAACAAAACTTATTTGATAAACTTTGACTGTAAAACGAACAAATTATGAAATTGAGAAATCATAATTGTTCGTCTCTTCTATCTTTTATGCGGCATGTACTAAAGCCTAAGTGAGTCACACTATACTTTTTTTTATTGATTTCCACTATAGCTTTGTTAAACATTTCGAAATCTTGACACTTTCGACTAAGTTCCATTGTAAACTTTGTCACGTATTCGGAGTAATTTATTAAGTATGCCCAATCTCCAAACTATAGATTCTAGACCACAAAATATTGTAAATTAGCCCAATATATTTTATACAAATACTTCAGGTTTTCGAAATACACGGCGTTTTAAATGTTAATATGGTTTTTGAATTTCGCGATAATTTATTAAGTTTCAATATTTCCTACTTAAAAAATGATAGTCATATGTTTTATTGGCATGAGGATTACGAAATTGAAATTTAATTTATCATCGATAATAAAGGGCGAGAGTTACTCCTTGTTACTTCGGTAAATACAAACATATTTTTTTCTATTAAAAGTAATAAAAAATGGGAAGGGGTATTTAATTTCACTAGAAAATGCAATGTGAGCTTGTGTTACTTTCAATGCATTTCGCATTTTTCATTTCCCCCTGCGAAATTAGTATTTCAAATTCAAACATAAAACGCCCTATATCTCGGAAACCTGCAGTATTTGTATGAGTCATATTAAGCTGAATCATAAGATTATAGAGTCTAGAATCTATAATTTAGGGTTTGGTCATACTCAATGAATTTCCCTGTATATACATAAAACTGGCAATGATTTCTTATCAAGCCCAATTGAGTAGCATACTTAACTTTTATCAAAGATAAATATTTTATTACATTTCGGAATATGGAATGAGTAGGTATATATTTCATTAACTTTACCTAATCTAAAACAAACAAAATATAAAAAACCAATTTAAACCATATTGTATGATCTTTGACATTATATCGGTCATCGTTTGAACTATTTGTCTCCACTGAATAAAACGAATATGGCAAAATAATTTGTGATTAAATATATGTTTTGTTTGAGACTTTTTGTAAATATCGTGTTGAAATGGGGCCAGCCTTCATTTTAGTTTAGTAAACCCCAGTGTAAGATATATATTAATTATGTTGTAATTATACCAATAAGTATTCATTTATTCATTTGCTTGTAAAATGTTCAGAATGTACATATCATATTTTCGGTTTTTAGGTCATATAACTAACAGTTTTGGAATTTGGAATTTTTCAAAAGAATTATCAGTCGATAACAGTGGATATGCAATTTATAATGACATGCATTCAATATCATGAAACTGTTTATGTTGCTAGATAAGCAAAAATTCACTAAATAAACTAACTTTACTATTACTTCGTTCTGTATGATAATTCAAATGAAATAAGTAAAATAAGAGATTATATTATTAACGTATACTTGGTGTCATCGAGGTAGATTGTGTTTGGCGTTTGCTTTAGAAGAAGATAAAGAAAAAGCTTGTAAGTATAAAATTCAACATTTTGGCTTTTTTCATTCTCCCCCCTACAATCATATAATTTTTCAATTTAAATAGGTAAGTAAGAGCGAAAGTAAGGCCCGGCGAGTGTTGAGACGTAGTGTGACATACTGTGACGCAAGGTGGAGTGAGCCTCCCGTCTCGAAGTATGCTAGGGTAGTGATTCCGAGGCGGTGCAGGGTAACGGCGAGTTTGAGGTGGGTGTGGTTGGTAGGCATCCCCTTGAGGATAAGTCCAACACTGTTTGGGTCCCGGATCCATTCAAACATGAGTTTCCCATCTCGACCCGAAGAAATAGGTGGAGTAAGCCTGCATGGGTTGTGCGAAAGATAAAACGCAGTAACGCCAGAGACAACCTCTGGTAACGCAGACTCCAGTGTCTGAAACGCAGTTCCTCGCCCAGTGGATGCCCACATATGTGTGTAATCTGCTAGACTCGGAAAAGGTGCATGCAACCATTTTCAGGCTAATCGTAATTTCCTCCCACAATTGTTCTTTTAATTTGGTATTCATGTAATTAACATCACTGGTGTCCCATGAGACTTTTCCGCTTCAATTTGATTTTCCTTAATCTTTGTTGTCAACTCACACTGACGAAAAATCACGCAGGATTACGGTACAAAAACAACGACACCTCACCTCACGCTGCAGAAATCTGCGGCGAGTTACCCTGCGTCACCTCATTTAACTGCGTCTCAACGTTCGCCCGGCCTCAAACATGCTTATCGGCTACTAAGTTTAAAAAACTCTCGTAGAGCTTACGCAAATAGAGAACAATGCAGGCGCGTCATCAATCTATGCGCTAGTTTCCTGCCGATTCTCGTTCCTACTTCCTACTATTCAAATTCTCAAAGTATCCACCTAAAAGTCAAAGTCGAACTATAACTAACTTATCACAAAATTATTAAACGTAGAATAATTCAAAAAAGTTCGTCATTCACAACCCGTCATTCAACAACAAACGAAACAAAAATAAGCTTTCGTCTAGAAACGATGTCTACTGAACGCCTCTGAGAACATGTGATATGTGATCAGTTGCCAAGCAACCGGACGTTTTCGGTTTTCGGCCTGTACTGTTCTCTATTTGCGTTAACTCTACCCAGGAGGAAAAACAAATGAATGAAATTAATTCAGAATAGATTTGTTTAAATGAGATAAATTTAATGTCTGCAATTTCAATATCTATTCCTCCATATCCTCTCTACTGATTTTGTAATTTCCGAAAATTATTATTTATTCACTGCTGTATCGAACAGACTATAGAAAATATTCTGTTTGATATATTGGAAGTGATATTGATAGAAATCTGAGTGCGATATTGATTGATTTAATAGAACTTTTAAAATTGAAGCACAAATACTTGCAAAAAATATTTTTTCCAAATATGTTCCACTTATCACTTAACCATTTTTATAATAAAAACTCGTTATCTTAAATTATTATTTATATTTCAAGTTACATGATCTAAAAACTTTACATTGTAATACTTTTTCTTGCAGTTATCATTAAATGTACAAAAGTGTAATTACACGTTAGAAAAAAAAAAACGTATTTATTAATATATCAAACATTTTTATTTTAATAAACGATAAATCGATTCCTACAAATAAGGAATTAAAAAATTGTAATTTTTGTGACGAGCTTATCATTATTGTGACAACATAAGAAGAATCGTTAAAGTATGTTCAATCAAAATCGCCGACTTACCCGAAGATAAATTTCAAAATGGGTTTTCTTCTATTCAGTAAAATATTTTATCTGATTGTAATATAATCATTTATCGTTTCTACATTTAAATATTCACTAAATAAAAAATAAAAAATCATAAAAAACTACAACAAAAAACATTAAGGTAGTTGTCGTGGAACAATATCGTCGAAAAGTTTAGGTTCAGATCCATGGTAACAATATGGCTTGCAACATTATGCACCATGATTTTCGTCACATACTGTATCTATAAAGATACCACATATTTATGAACATCTATACAAATAATACTATCAACAGCTTCCACAAGTTACAATCCGGCAACGTCGCTCGTGCTTAGTTTCAGTCCGTTTAAATTAACCGCTCAAATTCTCCTGCTTTACTCGAAACCAGTGGTGCAAGATGTTTTTGTTCGATTTTCCGGCATGTATATTGTTAATAATTTTTGAACTTCGCGTTGTTATATCTTAAGCATGAAATAGTCAATATTTGTTTCCTTTCTTTTTAAACGCAGAGCAAATTAATCAATTAACAATTAGTTTCTGACCGTTAGTTTTTTCTCTGAAATTGAACAAATGGTTGAAAAACTTGCTCTTCACGTTAATATGAAATTTAATGTTTATCTCGAGTTAGAAACGAACAATAACTTAAAATGTCAATAGTAATTGTATCCTTAATAAGTATACGAAAATTCAAAATTTTCTGACACGGCTCATCGCGGCAACTACCTTAACAATAAAAATCTTTAAGGCGCGTTTAGACCTGAGCATGAACGCACTGAGCATACGCGCACGCATTCATTCGTTTTGCGTGGGACATTTGAAAAGGATATTTACATTTCGACGCATGTGCTGATTCAGTTCTTCGCAGGTGTGCGTTAATAATGGACGAGGACGATGAAATAGTAGCGAGTATATGTGTGTGTAGCTACTAGTATCCCCGTTCAAAGACACCCGTCGGATTGTGACGCAGCTGCAGCTATTCGAGAACAGAAACGTACAGTGGGAGCGTGCGCGCATATCCGTGCGTGCTTAAGTCTAAACGCGCCTTTAGATCTCACAATAAGAGAATTCAAGCATTGTAGAAAATCTACCGCAAATATATATATTATTATGTTTTTTCCATCTCCAATTTCAATTAAATTATTAGTAACTTTCTATAGATGAAAACCTTTTACACTGAAAACCTTACCTGTATTATTATGCGGTCGATTTCGATTGAACAGATTGTATTAAGGTCGTTTAATATCAATGAAAATTTTCATTTCTTGCATTGTTATTTAGCATTAAACCCGCTCTTATAATGTTTACTTAAATGGTGCTATAGCATTTTTTGTAATTGACCTCTTCAAATGTATACTTAAATAAATTTCATCGATGTAAAAAAATCACCTTTTGAATGTGACTCCCTTCGGTATAATGCAAAATACAAAAAAAAATAATAAATTTTGATGTTGATAAATTTCCGTTTACTTTTTTGATATCAAATGATGTAAAATATTCATTATTATGTGAATATTAATTTTAGTGCTCTCTTTTAAGATCTAATATTACAAAGTATGAACTGTTATCTGTTAAACTGTAAATTGTAGATTACTGGATGCCTTTGGGAACTGACGAATAATGAAAATTGACCAAAGAAAATTTGTTTTTTTCCCTTTACCGTGCTAGAAATAGTAAGAGCCAACGAGACAAATTTCCGTTACGACCTTTTCAATTTGAGAACAAAAAAAGTTAGCTCAATTGGTTCAGAATTTACCAAAATATTAGAGCTAGGAAATCGCTAGATTCGGTCCCAGCCTGACGTCACCGGCTCCGAACGACAAGCATAGTGTCACTATCAGCCTTTATTTATTCGTTAGGACGTTAACAACAATTACACGATATCTGTGTACTGTATTGATATTTTCTAAGTATTTATCCTTTTATATTTTCTTGAATTATTACTCAATCACTTTTACACTCGGGAACCACACAGTACCTAGATACCTACCTACTAATTTTTCTTTTTTTTCCTATCCATTATTTCCGAATACAAATGAAAAAATTACAAATGTATTTAAAAAGAGGGTACACACATATTGAATAGAGACATTAACGTTATCCTAATTCCGATTAAGTTGCAGCTGAAACAGAAACCCAGAGTGAGCAACACTTATTGTTGATATTTATTACATTTTTCCCATTTTAATATTATTCTTACTTTTATATACGTTTTTATCTACTTATTAGTTGTTTATCTCTATAATTGTAAACATACTCATAGCCTCTCGCTGTCTTGCTATTTTGATTCAGCATTCTCCTCTTTCTATTGTCTGTAGATTAGGATGGTCCTACTTTAGGACCGATTGGGGGCGTGCAGTTAAAAAAGGATTCATCATAAAACACTTTTCTCCACGATCATCACAGAATTTGCTAATTCTGAAATCAAATTTGATTACAGAATGCTGGAATTCTCTCTCTTGAGATTGAATAAATATTCTGCAACCCATCTGCCCCTATGCAATTTAAATGTATTTACATTCTCTCTCTAGTGATAGAATACTATTCTCACACTGGTTAGCAATAATAACATTAGCCTTGACGCAGTTGATTGTCATCGTAGTGTCAAAACTTGAGTAAGTGTCAAAGTGAATATAATAAAATGTAATATAAATTATCTTTTGTTCATTTCCATTGAAAATCTTTGATCGTGGAGAAAGTATGGTTTGCTACTAGGTTAGAATGAAAATTCGTAATGCTCGTGGTTCCTCACGCTCGCCTTCGGCTCGCGATCGGAAATTTCCACTCGCATCGAATTTTCATTCTAACCTTGTTACAGAATATACTATTCATCTGAAAAGGTGTCATTCTGAAGTATATTTGTGTTTCTCAATGTTAAAAGACGTAGACTTAACGCTTCGTTTAAAGCTGTACATTAACTGCATTTTTAAAGTTAATGAGTTTAAAAGTTAATGAGTCAACTTTTATAAACCCGAAAATAAACGTCAGTCGGCTGTTTGGGTGTTCCAAGATGAACCAAAAATACAAATGAAAAAATTATAATGGTGCATACATATTAGTAACAGTCACCATCTGTACAACCAGAGGATGTCCACAGGGAGGAGTAGCATCCCCATTAATGTGGAGCCTGACGGTTGACGATCTCCTGTGTGGTTTGACTGACCTCGGAATATCCTGCCAAGGATTGTCATAACAGCCAGAGGAAAATTCGAAAACACCCTTTGCGAAATCGTACAAAAGGGTATCAGCTCCAATGTAATATTGGAAGAAATAGGCAAAGCCGAAAAAAGAGAAGATCTGACCATTAGAAAGATCTAGTAGGATTTAGACAATCAAAGATTCTTCTGGGTGACTACAACCTGTTGAGATCAAATGAATGCATAAGTCAAAGTAAAACTGCACTAAGAGTCTTAACAGGGATCCTAACGGGACATTGTCGCCTGAATGGACACCTGAAAAAGCTGAAAATAGTGAAGGAAGAAGAACCTAAGAGAGGTTACAAATTTACAATAAAAACTAAAACGAACAACCGTTTATGCAGCAAAAAAACAATGATACCTAAACTTGAAGTAAGAGCACTACAACTAAGGGACAATTGAATATAAATAAAAACGAATGCAGTTGTACATAAAACATAACAGCAGCGCATTTTTTCTACGGCTATAAATAGTCAATAACTTCTCATTTCTTTTAGATTCTTCGTTTTGCACCACAAACGTTTTTTTACCTTTTCTGTCCCTTGATATTAGAGCCTCTGCTATGCATTGTCGGAAGTATTTTAGAGAATATTCTTTTGAACTGTCTTCTAAAATACATTTCTCCCTTGAATAGCGAAGCCACGCGTTATTTATTGAAATATCCAACATTTGTGCAAATATGGAGAGATACCAGCGACGAGTTTTCAGGGGTGTTCTGTAAAGGCTCACCATCAGATCTACTCCCATGTGAGCATTGTATTGTTTTATAAGGGAAAGACAATGGATATCAATTTTTGCACGCTGGCGTTTATCGAATATTTTAATTGTTTCGACAGGTGTGCCAGATACACATATGTTCTAGCTAGGATAACAGGTTTGTTGTCAAACCATTTAACAACATTAATTTTATTAGCGTTGTCACTTTTAGAACAAAACGACCCCTATCTTCTTTAGATACTTATCGTCTTCCAAAACACAATTTTTCAATCGATTTTTTCTCATAGTTCCTCATTCCATAGACTTTTTGGATAATGTAAAATAAATCAACACTTGAAAATAAATGATCGATGTTGATAACGGATATAGCAGGGGATTTCATTAATTGCGAAAGGGCAAGCACAACTTTAGCCAATAACCTACCAATCCTATCATCTCCTCCATAAACGATAAAATCGTACTCGAATCCAGAAATACCGGCTCTGACAAATATTTTGAATCCCCTTTTTTTGGTTTGGACTTTATGTATTGTCGTGTTCAGCCGGATTTTTTCCTTTTATAAGGAACCACCATTTCGTCAATACTATGCCGTCGTTCTTCTTCTATAGTACAACAATTTCTTCTCACTATGTCCAAAACAGGGCAAATTCGGTAGTACTGGTCGTTGTTTATGTGAACGATTGCGAAATGAATATATCTGCGAATTTGCTGATATTTGTTGATAGCCTTATTTCTCCTATTTTATTATATCTTAAGTTTGTATCCCAATAATCCAAATCGTCCGTAAAAAATATTTTGAAATATTCAAATGGCGACTTCAGTTATCGACAAGCCCAAAGTTATTTCCGAGGATGTTTAGAGTATATTCAAATTCTTCTTGTATTCAACTAAATTCTTTCTTTTCAGCAGTTTTATTTGTCGCTTCTTTGTAGATTGGACGTTAGTATCTTCGTGGTCCTCCTTATCAGTTAGTCTAGATGTTGTGATCTTGTTTTTAGAGGACTCAAAACAGATTTTGGCGTACTACGAAGAGATTTAAGTGTACCACAAACAGATTGATGCGTGGATATCTGAGGTTTGGAACATTCAGATTCTGACGCTGAATCTGTTTCAGACAGGCGATCAAAAATATATTGTATTTCAGGAGGCAAACTATCGACTTCAGAGCTTTCATTTTCGTCGCCATTTTGAATTTTGTATGTTAGTATCATTTACATTTTCTTCCTCTCTAGAATCATCCATGTTGGATGAAGGTGGTGGAAGCAATGCAAAAAATTTTTCGGATCGTGATGACATCATATTTGTATTTAATTGAAACAACGGAAATAGTCTACCTTACTTTACTAAATTTAAGGATTTATTAACAAAAATTGTATTCATTCAATTCAAAAATAAAGTTTAGGATATAAACCAAATGTGATTCAAATGACTATCAAATAAATATCCAACTTACTTGGTTCATTTACCTAAGTTAAAGCCTGCAGATATCCTAAAATTCTTCCGGAAAATAGGACTAAAGGAGCTACCAGTCTCTGGGACTTTTCTCAAGAACTAAGAAGAAGTAAGGGGCACAATAGATATTTTAGGTCTCAGTGAATGTCACCCCAATATACATACATACATAGTATTTAATCATGTAGATTTAAATATCAAGGATAAAAATTGCCTTAAGTGAAAATTATTCACTATAAATGCTTCCGCACTTTTCATCTTAAAATATTTCATTTTAAAGTATATTAAATTTGTATTTTTTGAATATTAAATAAAGGCGTAATACCACTAGATATATCTAAGAAAAATTTTGTATATATTTTTGAATTTGAATAAATATAAATCTAAAAATCTGGCATCTGATTGGATTAATGTGGCCCCTTCTAGCCTGTGTTACTTCGCGCATTATCGCTATGGAATCGTTTATATAATATAAACTTAACTAGAATCATGTGCGAGTTTAAAATAGTAAAGCATTAGATGATTTGAAATTACCAGTTAAATCATTACTTCCAATTAGAACCAATCCATGTGTTAGTTGACATTTCCTCATCCGATTATGTTGAATTTTATTCTAATACAGTGCGACCTCGATTTAGTAAAAAATAAATTTAAGCAAACGTAAGTGAATATTTTTTTATATAAACATTAATTCAAATGAATTATTTCAGTTCGTAGTCTAAAAGTAGAAATTTTCTTAATCATTAGTTTTGAAATAAAAATTTTAGGAAAAGTTTTACTGTCCTTTTGGTAAATAAATTAATAATAGGGTCGCTAGTTGGCATTTTTGTTTATCAAAATTCGCCAACGTTTTTAAAACTCAAGTTTAGTCTATATTTTCAACTATTTTGCTACAAATTTTTGTCTCTCAATTGAAGATGATTCTTACAGAGCCTCTCTATAATTATCATCAATATTCCATATATCTATATCTGTATCCCATCAAGTTATACTTAAATACTCATTCCAATTACTTTTTTTCTTATTTATAGATTAGATATATTGTAAAAGTTTTAATGATTTTTGTTTTTATCAACTTTAAAATGTATGTTTATCACTTCATGAAGTATTTGCACAAATCCTGATCAAGATAAAATTTCACACCGATATCAAATAGTACATAAGCTAATCAATTTAGATTCTTATCAGTTGTTACATCATTTTCGTTGTTAACAGAATCTTCAAAAATGATCGGAAAACAAATCGATAAATTGGAAGAAGTTATAACAGAATATTTGAAGAATGGCAGCAAAATCATCGAAACGATTATCACGAACTTAACAGCACCTGGAGAGAATTACGGCAGTGAAATTTACAAAGTCGATTTAAAAATAAAAAATACCAATGAAGAAATAGAGGATTTAAACGTTGTCGCTAAGCAAATACCAGAAACAGAATTTTACCAGGAAGTATTCAACATACAAGTTACTTTTAATGCAGAGAAAGAATTTTATAAGACAATTATACCTGAAATACAAAATTTTCAAAATAAACACGGGGTTGGAATAAGTGATGATTTTCCGAAATTTTTTGGAGGAAGAAACAATTTAAATGGTGTTAATAAGATTGTCGATAAGGATGCTCTTATAGTCTTGGAAAATTTGAAAGTCACAGGTAAATATATTGCATTTTATTTTATATTTATAAATCTAATATATAAAATTCTCGTTTCACGGTGTTTGTAGTTAAACTCCTCCGAAATGGCTGGACCGATTCTCATGAAATTTCGTGTGCATATCGGGTAGGTCTGCGAATCGGACAACATCTATTTCTCATCCCCCCAAATGTTAAGGGTGGTCCACCCCTTAATTTTATTTTTTATTTTTTAGACAAAATTTTTTTGTTTTTATTTTTTTATGATTCAGCTTTCAAAAATATATACAACCCTAAATTTTCACCCTTCTACGATCAACCGCTATTTTTTATTTGTTAATTATAAACTTTAATTTTGTCATGACAGAATAAAACATTTAATATTACTCTTTTTTTATCCTTATACGATCAACCCCTATTTTTTCATCGTGATTTTTATTTTTGCAAGATGGCAATCGAATATAATAATTGTAGTACGATATAAGAGCTAATGGAGATTAGCTAATTGTAAGGATGGCATTTATAGAAATTTGACATAAACAAAAGCTACTCTGACACTCCACTCAGCGGGTAAATATTATTTAAAAAAATTCTACTTTGTACCAAAAATGGCGGTAAATTAAAATTTAAAATTTTTGTATAGGTATCGTTACTTGGAGATTAGCTAATTGGAAGGATGGCATTTATAGAAAGAAAGAAATTTATGTCATTTATAGAAGTTTGAAATAAACAAAAGCTACTCTGACACTCCACTCAACGGGCAGAGAACGACCGCTTGCATAATATCTTATTTAGTCGGGTTTGTTGGAACTCTTTTAACTCGAGAACGGCTGGACCGACTTTGATGGTTTTTGATGTTTTATTGCACGGGAAACAATTATTTAAAAAAATTCTACTTTGGACAAAAAATGGCGCTAAATTAAAATTTAAGGTTCTGTATAGGTATCGTTAAGTTTGAAAAAAAAAAGCTACTCTGACACTCCACTCAGCGGGCAGAAAACGACCGCTTGCATAATATCCTATTGACAAGACAATGTTAAGACAGGACAACGTCTGTCAGGTCTTCTAGTTTTTTCTATATAATTTTAGTTAATTTCAAGCAATAATTTATTTATTTTGCTCTACAGGCCTAGTTTGTTGATATCTCCAAATTTCAACTTATCATAAAGCCCATCGTTGGTCAGCCATCAAGTGCTATACAGAAAAAAAAGGAGTAGGAATAAGGGCTACAGGTTCTAATACTAGGATATCAACTGCTCTGGGAAACTCTACAACAATATTCCAAGCCGAACTATTAGCAATAGATTTTTGTGCTGAAGGATGCCTCAAAAAAGCCTCAGCTCAGCCAAAATTGTTTTTGCGTCTGATAGCTTCAAAGGCTCTGAAGTCTACAACTTATGAGTCTAAGACAGTCTGGGCCAGGCCAGAGCATAAAGGAATTGTCGTAAATGAGATAGCTGATGGTCTCGCAAAAAAGCCGCATCGTGGGAGAAGACAGTAAATAGAAAAAGGAACTTAGTGCACCCTACTGGGTACAGTCCAGGCCTAAAACAGGCAAAAGGGTTATTACGATTGTCTGCTCACTACGCTTGCTCTTGGAGCTTCAGAGATCTGATCTCAGAGTTATCACAGTTCTCAATAATGTTAAATTTTTTCCATATCGTGGATTTGGGATATCTCTACTGTACTTAATACATATTTTGTGTTTCTTTGACAAATTTACCATACTTTTTCGACATAGTAGTATTGCGTCCTATATATCTTTTGTTCTATTTTAGGATACAAGAACATTGACCGATACATAGGTTTCGACCTTCCAACGTCAAAACTAATCCTGAAGAGTCTAGCTAAATTTCATGCAACCACCATAGCTTTGAAACTTAAGGAGTCCGAAACGTTTGAACAGAAACTAAAACGCAACTGCGCTTGCTTCTTTATGCAGACCCCACCAATAGATTTAAGTAAAGAAACTGATGATTTGGTGGAAGTATTGAAAGACTGTGAATTACCAAGATCCACAAGAGAAGTGCTTAGAAAATCTATGGTTTATATGGGAGCTCAAGTAAAGACATTTAGGGAGCCGTTCGTTACGTTGGTGCATACAGATTTTTGGATAAACAATATAATGATCAAATTTGATAAAGAAGTAGCTACAGACGTGAAAATAGTCGATTTTCAATTGTACACATACGATTCCCCTGTTAGAGACTTGTTATTTTTCTTATTCACGAGCGTAAAAACTGAAGTGCTTAAAGAAAGTTTGGAAATACTCCTGAAATGTTATCACGAAGTGTTCCTCAATACTTTGTCTGCTTTTAAATGTGATACATCTCCTTTCAGTTACGACAATTTTATGCGAGAATTTCCTGATACCATGAAAACCATGCTAGGAAGTATGCTGTTTATGTTAATTTTTATAGTTCGTGGGAGAAAAGGTGGAGTTTTAAATAAAGGTGATCCTGCAGCCGTTCCAACTTTTAGTGCTGATCATGTTACTGCTGATGATAGAGACAGGATAAAGTGGCTTTTAGAAGAATTCGACAGAAGAGGGTGGTTGAGTTTTTGAAAATTGTATTGAATAACAAATGTGAATGACAGGATATTTTTTCAAAATTTGATATTTATAATGATTAAATTGATACCTTATCCCCAACATTCAAGAATATTCATTTTTGTGCTATATCGTAGAATAAAAACTATATCATTCATTTCCCTGCTTTTTCTTCAGTTTTTTTTCTAATGGTGAATACTGGTTAAAATTAGAAGTAATCCCCAGATTTCTATCTATATAATGCAATAATTCAATAAGTATTATTACTACTAATGGTATTCTACAGCAATTTATAAGCTCAATTTCCACGAAAAATGTTAGGAAACAATTAAAATTTTGATTTAAAACTTCCATTCTACATTTCCTCATTTTATGTATGAGGACAACTGAAATTTTAATGTTTTTATTCATTATTCAGTTAGTTTTATTGTTACGATTTCCTTTTAGCGTTATACTGAAGTACTTAGAACATTTGGAGAGAAATATTCTCATAATCGAGCCAAGACGGACATAACCAAGGATCATATAAACAAAACAGAAAAAACTCCTTAATACCTTGTAAATTGTGACGAGTAACTTCAGAAAAAATTGTCTCAGTGGCTGTTAATTAGTTGGATGCTACAATAAGCTTTGATTCGCCTTTGAGAATATGATTTCGAAAAACGGAAATGATTCTAGGTACATGCATGGATTTTCTCATCTACGGAAGGTAGACATACAGTTTGTCCTTCGCCAGTCACATAATAACAAATCATCCTGTTCCTAGTCCCACTTCTTTTTAAAAACATAAGTTAGACCCAGTTATTCCCTTGTTTGCCGCACTTCCCCCATCTGTCCGTACTCAAATTCAATAGTTCTGTCCAAGTAGAAAATGTCATTCAAACTTTGAGATTCCTTTTTTGTTCACCTTTCCGAAAAAAGTTCCAAGAATCAGCAGAATAACCATTTCTGTCTATATACAATATTCTTATTCAATTTCAAGAAGCAAAATTTCTATTCGAATATATGGTTTTAAAGTTGTTTCAAGTCCTCATAAAAAATGACGATTTCATTTTAAAATTAAATTCAAAATTTTCAAGTATTAGATACACTTATGAATTATAAATAAATGGACAGTTACCATTTTTAGACACATTAGAATTTGATATTTATATATAATATACTGCTACTCTCAGGTATATCCCAGCTGATTATTTCATTGTGATCAACATAAAATGATTAGTCTTCATTTTTTAGTACATAGACTAACCTATTTTCCTCTTAATATTGAAAGATATAATGATGAAAATAATTTAATTGGGGATATATCTGTTATTAAGGGGTATGAATGTATGAAAACGCCGAAGGTGTGCGACCGGAGAGGAAGTACAGGAATGGATGGAGGAGGAAATGTAGAGAAGGTGGGAGAAGCATGTGTTTAGATGCTGGAGGAACGAGGAAGTGCTGAAGAAGTTGGAGAGGAAACTAGGGGAGGCGGTGTATTGGGAGAACATGGTGGAGATAATGTTGGGGAATGGATGGAGGTAGTTTGGCGCAATAAAAATTTAGTATATATGGATGACGAAGCTCCATAGTGTTAGTTTTCCTTCAGTCTCTGAAGAAGATAACTTGGTTATTGAAACTCGCGTAAGATAAAGTTGAGTGTTGATGTTGGTGTTGGTGTTGGTGTTGGTGTTAGTGTTGGTGTAGTGGTAGTGTAAACAGTGTACTGTGACGTTGAAGAATGTCAATTTATAACTTAAATCTAGCATAATTCGGTATTTTCTATGAATATGTACAGTAACCCAAATAATATGTTTATTGGTTTTGGCTTTTCCACGTATATGTAACAATTCTGGACTATAGAATTATGTAAAACCACTATAATAAAAACCATATTTTACATAATATCATAACAGGTTGCAAAAAGCTCCCTTATCTTTGACCGCTACCTGCGGGAGTTCTTTGAGGACTAGCTAAAATAGTTTTTATGTAAAATATTCATCGTGCGATTCTAATAATATTTAAACTATAAAAACGGCAATGCCACGAACTACTTCTGTCATCTTCGCATGTGTAAGCCACCTGCCGTCATCGTCGTGTAACAAAAACCGTCTCGACGCCGATTTTCTAGTGGTGGGGGTAGTGGGAGAGCGCCTCGACGCCGGCTCGTTCACTTAGTGATGAGCAGTATGCGGTGGTGGCTGCTCCTCTTAGTCACCGTAGTGACGGCCGAAGCAAAACGGCCAACGACCACTCAAGAACCGGTTATCGAAGAAGTCACTGCCAAGCAACTAGAGCGCATCCTCTCAGAAAAGGACTACGTCGCCGTCTTCTGGTGTAAGTAACAGTTAAAACTGTAAAAGTGTGGTGTGCGCGACGTTGCTAGTGAGTGTATTATGTGTCTCATAGCCAGATTTGGCTCGCTTAACAATACTCCCGCACACAAACTTGCACTGTGATGCAACGGTTTTAATCTCCTGACAATAATAAAAACATATCCCTCATACCAGCCATTACTTAAAAACATATTGCATTCTATGAACATTATTTCGAGTAACGAAAATAAATATAATGTGCGTACTCGCCTCTCGCAACTCTCTTCTTGGCTTTAAAAATAGTTTTTAAACTCTTATTTTGCTATTACTGACCTTTGCTGGACGATTTAAGACAAAGTTTTAAAAATAATTGGCTCCTAGTCTTGCTATTCGTTTCACGACAGCGTGAGTTTGAGTGTTTTTTTTTTCTGGTATCGAAAATAGAAAGTTAACTAGTACCAAACCCGTTTTCTATTAATATTGCAGACACGAATGGTACGGGTTTCTTTAAGTTATAGTTTCAATTTTCGGTTTATTTTTAGTTTTTTGTTGGTAGATTTTGAAAATTTAGGAATTTTTGTTTTTAAATCGAAAACGTTCTTCTCAATCTCCATGTTGAATTACAACTGTCAATGTATAATATTTATTAATAAAACTTCAAACAATAAATCAGTTTAACAAGTTTATTTTCGGTTTTTAAACGCTTCTGCCAAATTTTAAAAATATGAGATATCATAGCTTGGTCGCTTTTATTGTGCTTCAAATGGTTTATTTTTAAAAGCAGATTTTTGTATAAGAAATAATAAAAATCGTAATGTCTGGATTTCATTCGGTTACTAAGCGCCGCTTTTCGTACATCAACATCCCACTTTAGTTTTGAAAGATGAAAAAGCAAATAAAATTCATAAAACTTCAAATTAGAACACAAGTAGGTATACAGTAGGACTTTTAGCAAATTTTTGAATGATTTCATAAACACGAAAGGAAATTGTTTGTACTATGAGAATAGAATATAGCAAGCTATTTTTATTATTGGTGAGGATGGAAAAAATCAACGAGCAGTTGAAATAATACATGATGAAAGTTGTCAAGATTGCTGAGATCAAATTCAAAAAACTACTATCCAGATCTTGTTCTTACAACTAAACAAATTGTTACTATGCACCAACATCTGTACAACTGTAGACAGATGTAACATGTCAAAATTATTGAATATTTCTTTTTTTATCTTGCTAATTATTGCGCATTTTTTTAGACTCCTTGTAGGACCTTGATGTTCGTGTTTTTACCCTCCAAGCAATCTTCCACGTATATTCCGAAAGCTTCCTCTTTATCCTTATTTATTTTTTAAAGGGCCATAATTCTATCCAAAACAGATTGATTTATTAGTTCGGCACCTCCAGTCAGAGTCCTCGGCACCTCAGCCTTTAGGGATTTTGTGCTCCTGGATGTACCGTTTATATGAAGAGATTAGTAGCCCTTATCAGACTCAACAGTCTTTTCACTAGGTCCTTCTTGGATAAATCCTCCCTTGGATGCTCTACTCCGAGGAGTCAATGATACACTGCTTCACATTCGATGATAATGTGTGAGGCTGTTTCCTCCTTTTCCATGCACAACCTACAGATAGGTTCCTCTCTATATATGACAAATGTATGCATGTGCTTTCTTAAGGGTACAGTGACCGATGAGTAATTCCGACACTTTCCTCATTTGGCCTCTGCTGAGGTTAAAATTTTCATTAGTCAGCGACTCCGAGGGTTTTTTTTTTAACCAGGAGTTTGCTGTGTTCCTGCTGTGTGGACGTGGCGCTCCTGTACGTCTGATGTTTTGTTTGAATCCACAGGGATCTACAACAATGTGTAGCAGTTTTTGACTTCCAAATACTGGTTCAGGTCCAGTGAATGCAGTTTCAGCCCCGGGAGCCACTCAAGTATTACTCTATTGTGGTTTGCTAGGGTTAAGAGTTTTCGAAGGCAGTCCCAGTCCAGATCTGATCTGAGGACATGCTAAAGATTTCAGTGGTGTCTGACTATCTAAGAATATAAGGATCTTTTGGCCTCTATACCCTGTTTCCAAAACATAATTAAATCTCTATCCTTGTTCTAATCTCTCTTAATTGCTCTTCTGTTGTAATTTCTTTATGTATGTACCTGATACAAATGACAGTCAAATACTTGAAAAAAATGAGAGAGATAGGCGACAATTACCTTAAAAATAGGTATATTAAAATGGTATAGTAAGAAATTGAAAATATCACCGATATTTTCACTAAAATGTTATTGATAAATGTTTGGCCATTATTTGTTGATAACTACCAATATTATTTTTGCTCCGTTACTTGTTCCTTTAAGTTTCTATCACTCTTTCTATCCCGTTTGTTTGACTGATCTTTCCTGTTGTCCCGTCCATCTGATTAATTTTTAGCTTATATATTATTGATTGTTCTTTTCATTTCTCAGACTTTTTAAGAAAAATCCTGTCAGGTTCATAACCTTTTAGACTATATTCAACATTTCTTTTCCGATATTTCCTGCTGGCTTTTATTTTTGCTTTCTTCTTCTCCCCAATTGTTGGCGACTACATTTCTTGACAACGGAAAGGTGCCAATATTATTACTGTTCGTGCTTTTTTGAAGTAAAACTTTACGCACGCTTGACTTGGGAAGTAAGCTGGTGAATGCGTGACGAGAGCGTTACGAAAAGTGTGATAGGGCGAGGCGAACGAAAGTTGAGAGGGAGATATGAGTTAGTAAAGATAGAAAGAGAGAGTTACGTTTCATATATTACTGTAGAGGCAAGTGAGTGCAGTGCGCGCGCACATTTTCTTTCTCTCTTCCTCTCATAGCCAGTGCATGAAATATATATAATCTCAATCAGTAGTTGGTTTTCGAGTTTGCTAGCGTTACGCGAACGATGATTCCGTTCTTGAACAATTTTTTAAATTAATATTTTGTTCAATATATACATACATACTTCAAAAGTTTTACTTCAGTTGTGTGGTCTAAAGCACACTCATTTTTTATAGAAAACTCTCCGAAGCTTAAGAATTGAATTCACTTTTACATTATGTGAAGAATGTAGGCTTTTACTGTAGGGATTCAAAGAATTTTTGGGTACAGAGTCTGCTCCTATAACTCGATGTTTTTCTACAACATTTAATCGACCTAAATCCCAAAATTTAATGTGCCATGGAAAAAGAGATAAACAAGCACTTGGCATTTTTATATTTCTTGGCACATCGACAAGATAATCGGAAACTTGACAGATATCCACACAAACGATAAAACTATCAGTCGAGTCAAAAAAGGCGTTTTAAAGAGTTTATTGGACACAAAAAACAGGACGAGATTGATAAAATCTCTGCAAAAAAGCATATCGTCGAAGACGAAATCATATTCCATACGCAAGATCTTGATGTGATCTAGCTTTAGAAGATAGAAGATTTAATGGCGCAAGACATCTTCTAACCACAGAAAAAGCTTTTTTATCTTAAAGAGGTACATAGTGTTAAAGGTGCAATTTAACATTTTTTTTTCACAGTAACTTAAACATTTCTAGACATTTGTACATAAAAAATTTTTTTTGGGTATGGGAAATCATAATTTTGTATATATTTCGATGTATGTTTAGCATTTGTGGCATAAATGTGCGCCAAACAAAAGGCGGTAATAAAAGAATATTACAACAACGTCATTTCAACAAAAAAATATATACTTGTTACTAACCCTGAAATTTTGCGATTTTAGAGTTGATGGCATTTTTTTAAAATTAATATGATAAATATGAGAGTATAGTATAAGGGTTAACATGAAACTGTTAATGTTATACATTTCAACACCCTGTACCTCTGTAATTATGAAAATTTCATTAAAGTAAGTTGGTTCAAACTCTGAAGCGAAGAAGTTACTTTATTTCTATGTACAATTATTCAAGGATCACCCTTTACAAAATAAAAATATTTCAAGGTTTCTGTATACTAGGTGTAAGGTTTTTAAAACCCGACACTACCATTATACCAATACTGACACTTTGCACTATCTGACGCGCCAAGTTATCGTCTTCTTTGTTTAAAATTGTTTAGGTTAATTTGCACACATTACTGATTTCTATTTTTGAATTTTACTACCGAATGAAATCGTAGTTTTTTTCATTAATTCGCCAAAAATATCCTATTTATCCTTAGAGTCCCATTAAAACGGAGTCATTATTGTAAATAATTAAACCTAGATCGTTCGGTCCATTACACATCTGCTATACGAAGACCAAATTCTATTTCCATTGTTATATTTCGAGAAAACTCTCGGCAGGTCACTTTTTATTTTCAATTACATATCACATGTTATAATTAGATGTAATGAAGGCGTCACAGATTTTTTTTAATGGAAAATTTTATTTTTTTGGTTGCTCCACTAACAGATATTTATAGTCCAGTCCACCAGCCTATAGGTGAATAATGGTTAGAAAGAGGAAAGTAAGAGGAAAGTTTTTGTCCACTTAAACAGTAGAAAATGCCATTTTTCAACATAATATTATCAATTATTTAAAAACTATAGTAGAATCGCAGTCAAGACAGAGCCCTAGCTCGTAATTTCAGGTGCGGGCACAACATTATTCATTTTATTTTGAATAAGTTTTTTCATTTAACTCTTATTTCTCCGCTTCAACTAAAAGAGTTATTATTACTATTGTAAATAATATAGGATTGTCTGTTCTATTCATATTGAAGCTCAATTCTTTAATAAAATACAGCTTTTTACCGTTTAAATCGTTAGCAACATAACATTAGGAATGGAGAACTATCGATGGTTTATCGATAACTATCGATATTTTTGACTATCGAAAAAAATCGATAGTTTTCGGTACTATCGATAGTTGAGATGTTTAGGTGAAGAACATAAATATATTTTGAAAGCTGATATGGAATAAAAATGCGATCAAAAAGTGGGACAGAGAGAGAGAAGAGAGAGAGAGTGAATGAGAGAGATAGGAAATAGAGAGAGAGAAAGGGATGGGAGAGAGAGAAAGATGGGACAGAGAAAGAAAGATGAGAGAGAGAGAGATGGGAGAGGGAGAGAAAGATGGGAGGGAGGGAGAGAAAGATGGGAAAGAGTGAGAAAAATGGGAAAGAGAGAGAAATATGGGAAAGAGAGAAAGAAAGATGGAAAAGACAGAAACAAAGATGAGATAGAGAGGGATTGGAGAAAGAGGAAGAGAGAGATAGGAGAGAGAGAGAGAAAGAGAGAGAGGAGGAAGAGATGGGAGAGAGAGAGAGAGGGTTAGAGAGAGATAGGAAAGAGAGAGATGGAAGAGAGAAAGAAAGATGACAGAGACAGATATGGAAGAGAGAGAGAGAGAGAGAGAGAGAGAGAGAGAGAGAGAGAGAGAGAGAGAGAAAGAGAGAGAGAGATGGGAGAGCTAGAGAGAAGGAAGAGAAAGAGAGAAAGACGGGAGACAGAGAGAGTGTACTGTCAGAATCTAAGACGGATTCGGTAAGGTTCGCGACCATCGGAATTTTGTAACGCTATTTTTTCTTAAAGCCCCCCATTGCTTATAGAACATTTTAAAAGAAAAAAATTCACTTTTGGAACAGAAAATTGCTATTAAAAGTACTAAAAATCCGCCATTTATTTTTAAATTTCTGACAATTACCGACAATTCTTGACCACTTTTGGAAGTTTTTGACAATTATTGACCTTTTTTGACCATTTTTCAAAATGATTGTCGATTTTTCAAATTTTTTACAATTATTGTCCTTTTTTAACAGTTTTTGACAATTATTGACCTTTTTTGACCATTTTTCAAAATTTTGATAATTATTGACCGTTTTTAACAGTTTTTGACAATTATTGACCATTTCTAATAATTTTTGATAATTTTTGATAATTTTTGATAATTATTGACCATTTTTGACAATTTTGACAATCATTGACCATTTTTCAAAATTTTAGACAATTTTTGGCAGTTATTGACCATTTTTCAAAATTTTAGACAATTTTTGGCAGTTATTGACCATTTTTAACAATTTTTCAAAATTTTGACCATTAAGATTTGTTGACAATTATTGACCATTTTTGACAATTTTTCAAAATTATTGACCATTTTTGACAATCATTGACCATTTTTCAAAATTTTAGACAATTTTTGGCAGTTATTGACCATTTTTCAAAATTTTAGACAATTTTTGGCAGCTATTGACCATTTTTAACAATTTTTCAGAATTTTGACAATTATTCACCATTTTTTAAAATTTCAACAATTATAGACTAGTTTTGACAATTATTGACTATTTTTGACAGTTTTTGACAATTATTGACCATTTTTGACAATTTTTCAAAGTTTTTGACCATTTTTCAAAATTATTGACCATTTCTGAGAGTTTTTGACAATTATTAAGAATTTTTGACAATTATTGGCCATTTTTGACAATTTTTCAAAATTTTAGACCATTTTTCAAAATTATCGACCATTTTTGACAGTTTTTGACAATTATTAAGATTTTTTGACAATTATTGACCATTTTTGACAATTTTTCAAAATTATTGACCATTTTTGACAGTTATTGACAATCAATGACCATTTTTCAAAATTTTTGACAATTTTTGGCAGTTATCGACCATTTTTAACAATTTTTCAAAGTTTTTGACCATTTTTCAAAATTATTGACCATTTCTGAGAGTTTTTGACAATTATTAAGAATTTTTGACAATAATTATTGACCATTTTTGACAATTTTTCAAAATTTTTGACCATTTCTCAAAATTATTGACCATTTTTGACAGTTTTTGACAATTTTTGAACATTTTTCAAAATTTTGACAATGTTTGGCCATTTGTGACCATTTTGACGGTTTTTGACTATTATTGACTATTTTTGACAAATATCGACCATTTTTTACAGTTTTTGAAAAAGTTGATAGGTTGGGTGAAATAAATATCTATATGTATATTTATGTATATTTTTAGCATTTTGACAAAAATCGTAGAATGATATTAACGATTGTAAAACTATCGAAAATTATCGATAATAATCGATAGTAAAAATAGCACTATTGATAAATATCGATATTCGGGACTATCGATAGTTCTCCAGTCCTACAAAACATAGGAATACCTGAAAAGGGTCGGTCATGGTTATATTTCTATGATACCGGTCGGCACAGTTAAATTCTTCACAACATTTTTAACACCATAGATTTTGTTTGGGCCACCTGTGATATATATCTACCATCAAATTATGTTTTAATGCTCCGTCTCGATCGCGATTCTAGTATAGTTCATATAAAATAATAGGAAAAAAATCGTAAATGGTGCAACAATGTCCAGTTTACGTCAATTCTATTAAACAGACATCCTGTATTTGGGAATTTATTTCAAAAAACTACCAATAAACATATTATTAACTCAGTCGCGTAAATAATTTTCAATGCGTAAAGTAACACCCACTGCCAAGGTTGAACATTCTCACACGATTTTTTTATTTATAACCAAAGGTAAAAAGTAGACGAGTTTTTAAAATCATCGCACTCATTCTGTATACAAAAAATTAGTAAATTAATAATCCCGTGAAATTGAAATATAATCTGTTAACATGCCAGCCAACGTGAGAAGTATTTTAGTTATCAATGAAATATTAGAAAATGATCCAGATATTTTCTTGAAAATTTTCAAAAATAATAATGGAGATTCGAATCAAATTTAAACAAAAATTCCGTCGAGTTTTCTAAAAATATCTTGATTTAGTATACATTTCAATGTCATTTTCAAAAGTAGCCAGTGTTGCCAAAGCGAATAGAAGAGCTTGACTTGACCAAAATCAAAAATGTACCAGTGAAAAAAACTATCTAATATACAGGCTGTACAAACTTCACGACAAAAATCTTATTTGAAAAAGTATTAAAAAGTAGTGGATGGTGGATAAATTTAAGAATTATATCTTAAAACTATACAGGAAGCTGCATAACTCATTTACATATCAGAACCCCTAGATTTGAATTTTTCATTTATTTTCGCTTTTACGTTGTATGATCAAAGCTAGCGCTTTTTTTTTCTTCAAATGACACCCTGAATTTAATACCACAAATATAATCTCTCATATATTCAAAATTAATAAAAAAGTATCTGTTCAACGTGCAGCCTGACAGCAATTTACATTCGATTTAGTATAGACTCTCTTAAAAAATTTGTGTAGCTTGTGCCCCTTTTTTTTTCTAGAATATTAAAAAATTTTAAGCGAATCGTGGCTATAAATTATACATTAGTCAGTATTTTTTTAAGACATGTGGAGCAAATACACGGCTCGAGGTAGTCACGAGTGGTACTTTTGACACGCTGTAATACCAAAATACAAAAAAAAAGGAATCATCAAGATATTCATACTTTGAAAACTAATAATATACAGATACATTCAAACACAAACGGAACATAGGGATTCAATGTATTGTCCGATCTAAATAGTCCACCAACAAAACATTTCTATAAGTTCACTTCAATGAATATCGAGTATTGATCTGGACAGCTGGATTCCGAACCAATGTATGAACCCCGCCCATTCTCCTTCCAAAATTTGTTAGTTATGCGCGAACTGCGATTTCGTATTGAATAATTATTTGATGGGGGTAGTAAACGTCGCTTTTCTTTTGGCAATAACGGCTTTCAAAATAAAAATAAATTCGTAAATAAAACAAAATAAAATTTTTAAAATTGTACTCTACCTACCGACTGACTGTCTAACGCTAATTAAGGACCGCCCACAGTTGAGAATACGGAGTGGTTGGAATTGTACGATATGTTATAGGTGTCCAAATAAACGATTGTAATAATCGTGTTTTTAATCTGTTGAAGATGGATGTTGGTCGACTAGTTCAAAAGCAGTTCTGATACAATGCCTAAAATCCCTATGTTCCGTTTGTGTTTGAATGTATCTGTATACCTGATTCAAAATAAATCCCAATGAACGTCATAGCCGAGTTTTGTCTTTATAACTAGACTATGTTGCCAAGCCGTTGAAATAGTATATGAATCTCGTAAATGTCTAATGAATTTTCTTTTTTTAAATAGCTGTCAAAGATAATAGTTTAATACCATTATAACGCCTTACAATGTTTCGAAAAATATTTTCCAAAGAACAGGGACCGTTCACCAAGAAGGAACAACTACTTCTCGGGTTATATACCCCGACAGACTTCAGAATTCAACTATTGCAATATAAATAGTTTGACTTCTTATTCGTTTTTCTTTGGAGGCGACTTTAAACCGTGATATCTTTTCATGGCTTGAATTAAAAGTATCAGTACATACTGATTGACATAGGAATGAAGCAGCAAACGAATGTTCTAAAGACTACGTCTCACTAGTACACTTTTATGGATGCCACAAGTTGATGACACCAAAGTTGCCCTAAAAGTCCCGGTGCGATTTAATAGTGGCCGCTTCCAGTCAGGCCAGTGAGAAATTTTGTTTTCCCCGAGAGCCAACTTTACTGTCTAGTTGAACTTTTTGAAGCAGCAAGTTTGCCAGTGTGAAAGTTTTATGTTATGTTAGCGGTACTTTTGGTTGAAGTACCAAGTTCAGACAAAACTTCCGGAAAAAATGTGTGTATTCCTTATACATAATATTGTAGTGGCACTATGTTATATCCACTAGCAAGTTATCGCAGCGTAATCTCCAGTTCTGTTCTTGCGGGAATGAAGCTCCCTAACTCAGTTTTGGACTGTTTTGTGGGTTCCACCAATCTTAACAGCTCTTCCTTTGCAACTGATATGTTCAGATTATCTTTATAAGAGGCAACGTTCTCTTTGGCTAACTCTTTCAATATGCATCTATTCGCATCTACTCCTTAACCATTATCTTACCCAAATGAAACACTTTGTTTTCTTGTTATCGGGGTAATCTTTTAAAACGCTATGGAAAATAACAGCAACATAAAGTACTGCATTATTCTCCATTTTGTAGAGATTCAACAAATCGCATGAATGATCTCAATTTTACATAAAAGTATCTGATTGAAACGCAAACGAGCAGCTGAGCTGACGTCACTATTTTGATTATCAATGACGTTCTTTGGGTCTTATGATGTACCAGCTATAGGTTCGTTCCAACAAGGTCTAGAATCAGTTCAGAACTTGGCGGAGCACGCGCAAAAGAAAATGTTCGTTCCAACATAACGGAATCGGTTCGGAACTAAATTGGTTCATTGTTCTAACGTAACGTGAACTGTTCTGGAACTAGTTCAAGGATGTTGAAAACGATTCGCGGTCCGAAGCAAGAATTTTTGAATCGATTTGTTAGAGGCATGCGCAGTGCTGTTTAATTTGTTGTAGATTTGGTTTTTCAGAAGTTGTGGTTAGGTTGATGTAAGGACAGGGTCGTTCAGTTCAGTGTTCCAACCTAAAATTAGGAACCGTTCCTATAACGCACTTTACTGAAGCATGCGCACAAATTAATTCGTAATCAGTTCAAGAACTGTCCTCGAAATGGTTGTTGGAACGAACCTTGCTATACTAGAAAATAATAATTCACAAGTGTAACCAAATACTTGACATAATTGAATGTTGGAAATAGTATTTGAAATATTTTATATGCTTCAATTTTCTTTCCTATAGTGGCGAATGTATAACAATGGTTAAGCGCAGTTCTTCTTTAAACGTAACACGTAACAACTAGTTGAAATCGTTATCTCTTATTGACCCTTTTACAATATGTTTGACTTGGACTCGAATATAAATAGAACTGTAACAAAAATAACTACAGATACGTTCCAGTCTTGATACCTACAAATATATAATCGACTATATTCTAACCTAAAATTTTCGATTAAGCAATCAACCCGATGCGTGAAGTGTTCGAAATGTCCCCAAGCAATTTTACGAAAAATATTATGAATGAAATCCTATCAAGTTGAAAATATTAGAAGATTGTATTACCAAAGCGTTAGTGGAGAATTCGGGAGTTGAGCTGCGCTAAAATTGTCACAGTGAATGTAATTGCGACACCTACAAATTCCAACACTGTTGCCGGTATTACTAGTCTTTCGTTTAGCTGGGGAAAATGGAAAATCACAAAATAAAAATCTGATTTGATGTTATTACTATATTAAAGGATTCAGAAAAAGGACTGCAAGGATCAGCCAAAAATATTACTACTCACAGTTAGGATAACAAATGAAATAGTTCAATGATTCAGAAAAATTTGTATAGACAAAACTCACGAAATGGGGGTGAAAATAGGACAGTCTGCATAAAAATGTATTGCCAAGTGACAACATGATGAATTTATTAAAAAGCAAAACTATCCGCTTGCTAGTGTTTTATGGTTTGGTAAATTTGACAACAAAGTGGAATTGATATCATTCCAATACCTAAGTGTAGGAGAAGCTTACAATGTAAAAGCCAGTGAATTAAAAAAACAAAGTCCACTGCAAATGGTATTTACAGATATAAATAGTTATATACAATTAATTTAAATAAAACATTTAATGAACTCGGGTACTGCTAATTATATAAATAACCATTGCAATTTTTTAGAATGTGCTCTACAGCTACATTTTTTGTTTGCCGTACAATAAAATAAAATTCCTTTGCCAACAACTTATAGTACTTATTTTCTATTTCTTAACATATTAATGGTTGCTGATTCAGAACTTGGCAGACTGCAAATTTTTTATTTACAAAAAAAATTATTCAATATTATAAACTGCATATAATTTACAGACGTGATGTATACCCCACACAATCGATTATGTACTGGAGCTTTCATTTTTTCCAGGAATCAATTTTATGTTTTCTTGCAAATGAATTCAATTATTTCTGTTGTATTTATTCTTATTTATGTTCTAATAGACCAAAGACATTTCACCATTTCTACGTCGAATAAACCCAGTCTAATGAGATCTGGTTCATCCAGATTCCTTGAGATAGGTACTATAAGATAGTCCTAAAATAAAGTAACCTTAAAACGACTAGTTTGCGTTGGAAATCAAAGAATTTGCATTTTATCAAAGATTTCGAGGGACAAAGAAATGTTGTTTACGGATTCTAGGATTAACAGAGGAAGCTCTGTAATTTCGAGATTCTTTTTAAGTAAAATATCACCTAATAAGGAAACCTACAAGACCAAAATGATCAACTATTATTACAGAAACAACAGCGTGTCTCCCATGAATCAGTTGCTAGAGCACTTCGCACTTCGGTTTTATGGCTGCTCTGGTCATTTTTTGATAACCATTGCTGATTTAAATTCTAAACGGTCCAAACGGGCATCATGACAGAAAGTGCAAGAATTATAAATCTTAATAGTTCTCTCTTATTCCGTTTTCTTGCGAACCAAGTCAAATAAAGAAATGACCAGGTCTAGGTGGAATAAGCTCAGAGTTGAAAAAATATCCAGTATTTTTGAGCTGCTCATAGAAAACATACACAGTACTACTTACATTTTATTAAAAAGTTTGGAGTATGAAAAAATTAGCTGCTATTTGTATCTGAATATTCAAATCTATAATCTTTTTTCAGATGCCCGGAGCTGCACCACATGTGATAAAGTATTGCTTGAATTAGAGCAAATCGACGATGACACCGACTCATTTGGAGTGGATTTTGTCAAAATTAACGATAAACGACTTGCCAAACAATATGGCATTACAAAGTTTCCTGCTCTCACGTACTTTAGAGAGAAAGAACCGATTATATACGAAGGTAAGAGCGTTTTAATGCTTAAACCTCATAGTTTCAAATATCAATGCTTGTTAAGTTTTAAACTCATTTACGTATGTCTACAACAGGTGACTTGATGGATGAAGAACAAGTGTTAGATTTCCTCACCAGCCTGGAAGCTATGGATTTACCTGATCGGATTGAAGAAGTGAACGCCAAAATTTTAGAAAAAATAGTTGAAACCACAGACTACGTTGCAGTTTTGTTCTGTAAGTCAATTTTATTGTCCACTAGCTAAAAGCGAGCCACTTGTTGCTGTGGTTCAGTTGTATAATATGCAATGAACATTATCGAGGTTACATTTTCTTCGCGGCTTAATTTTTCACAAAACAGTTGCTTGTAGATTCGCTGAATTACTAGGAAAATATTGCTTGCACAGGAAAATTTCTAATATATATGTAACTTAGTTATATCGTTTGATCGTGAAAAAAATCTTGTGTGTAATTCAATCAGAAATCTCTTTAAGCGCTTACGATAAATTGCAAGCTTATTTATTTATTTAATAGATACACTGCTCTACGGGAAAAACCCAGGGACAACGAAATATTCAAAGCAATGATTACAAAATACATAACTACGAAAAATATGATTATTTAAGGAAATGTGCACAGAACAAGAAAATAGATCGAATTCATAATTCATCGCGTTAATTAAATTACATCTGGAATGAAGCGGAGAATTCTTTTGAATGTTGGTTCGACAAACATTTAAATAAAAAGTAATAGGATTTCTAGACTCTATTCGAGGTACACTAAACATCCCTAATAATAATATGGGCATTCAATTATATTATTTATAATCTTATATACAAGAATTCCACCAAAATAATCACGTCTATTTTCCAATTTTACTACACCATGCCTCTCTAATAAATCCGAGTGCGATGCGCCAATTGAGGGGTAAACATCATCACACTTGAAACTTAACAGTTTTAAAAAGCTGCTTCTATCCGTTCAATGTGACAATGATAAAATGGACTCCACACAACACCTGCATTTTCTAGCTTGGACCTTATAAAAGCATAATATAGGGTTTTCATTTGGAGAGCACCGAACTAAAAAACCACACAAGCGATTAGCAGATGAAATGATTGAATCCATATGTTTGTTAAATGAAAGAGCAGGGTCAAATGTGACACCGAGATCAATAAAGGTTTCAGGTCGTTGAATGGGGATGTTTTTTATACAATATATAAACTTAAGCAAATTAGTTTTAAGGCCACAGATATATTTTCACAGTCCTCCATAGATTTCACACAACTGTATAGTTTTAAGTCATCTGCGTATAAAAGAAAATCTATATTGATGACTTCATAAATATCATTTATAAAAATATTAAACAATAGGGGTCCTAAGATAGAACCTTGCGGAACTTATGTCAAATACCGTGGTTAGAATCATAATGAAAAAATGGATTATTACTTTTGTCGTCGTTTCTTGTCAGATCCACACGTCAATACATATATGTTTGGAATGCTACTGGTCGAATGTCGAAAATCAGCTGTTAGGTTAGCTATAGTTCTTTTCAGCGTTTTTGAGCATATGAAGTACGCTACAAACAGCTGTTCTCACACTACGTCTTGTCTAATTGTTCTCTTTCTCCTTGGTGCAATTAATTACGTAAATTGACTTATCAGTAACAAACTACATGTCATATATCTTACGGGTTTATCTCATAACTTACATCAATAAATCAGAAATAGGATGAAGGTTCACTAAATAGTCTAAATAGCCATATAGTTTAATTAAACTAGTTTAAATAGGTAAACGCCCTCAATGTTGCCTTGGTATGCACCGAACGAAGTTTAGTTAAACCCGAAAGAAGTTTGACAACGTTTTGACGTTATTTTATTTTAATTATTAAAATCAACAACGATTTCTTGACAGTCATGTAAGACGCAGTCGCGATTAATGGTAGCTTATAATACCGAACAGAACATTGATAGGTAGGAACCGTCCGTAGCATAGAGGGTTACATAAGGGCTTTCTAACCGAGGGGTCCCGGGTTCGAGTCCCCCGTCAAAATATTTAGCTTATATATCAGAAGTGGGATTTGATCTACGAAATGTCTACATGAGGCCATAATGTTATGTGATAGTGAGAGAGGGTGACTGGAATGGGCGAGCAGGCGTCAGTCTCGCCAGGAGAGCGAGATAGGCGTAGGCAGGCAAGGCATCAGGCTCACGAACGAGGTGAGATAGATGAACGCACTTTTATGAGACATTGACATAAATTACCCAAGAGTCAAAAAGAACAGTTTAAATTTAAACTTTTAATATTAGGCGTTCAAGTTTAAACTGGTTTAACCTCCATAGAATCGATAGTGCATACCTACTCAAAATTATAAACTAGTTCAATGCTTAAACGAGTTTAAGTGTATTTAAGTGTAAACGGTGCGTACGGCCATAATTATACTATAAAATCAACGAAGAAAAAGCAAATACGATAATCATTAACAATTTCACTTATTTATTGTTATTTTATAATCTGACGAATATATTTTTTGGTTAGGACATCCTGCATATTGTCGTACGGAATTACACACAATTTCATAAAACGTCTCAATATATTTTTATTTTTAATTGCTTTAATTTTTGTCATTTTTTCTTCTCAATAAAAAATGTCTCACAACAGAAACACAGGCTTATTATCTCAGACACAATTTTAGAACACATGTTAATTAAATAGGTCAGCTATATTAAGTTTACAACAACATAATATCACAACTTAATGTGTGTAGACTGTAAATTTAAAAATTTCAATATTTTTAGCTGTAATAAACTAAACGAGTCAATGTCATTGTACCTACGGGGAATCTTTAAAAGTTTGCGGAATCAACAGTTTAAAGAGAAAACTAAAAGAGAAATTGAAGTTTTTTTATATGTATTAGACCCCTTTCAGACACATGAAAATTCTTGCCAGCTTATGTATCGGATTCCCTTTCGAAATAGGTTGTGCGCATTTTCCAGTTCCAGTGCAGTACGTGTGCAATTCCAAATACATCCATCAAACATTATAGTTTTTTATTGCGATCCTAAAGTCAGTGTTTGGACTGTAAGCTCCATGGTGATTGTTTGACTACTGACTGTTTCCGCGCTCCACATATGATTTAACTTGTAGTAGATTGTAAAAGTATGAAAGGTCACCGAATTCGACCAGTGATTATATTTTTTAAGGCTCCATTCAAACACATACACAAATCTGAACTTCTTCGACGAAATTCCTCTCTCAAACACTTCGTTACATTCAGATAATATTCTTTATTTACTGTCTTACCTTCTGACAACAATTCCGCGATAATTGAAGAGAACTATCAACAAAACCTTCACTCTAGATCAACTTTGACGTGTTTTTTTCGGTTTCGGGTCAATAATTGGAAGGCGCCGAATTCTTACGACTAAAATGCATGTCAAACTCGTTAACACATGTCTGAAGTGCGTTTTATGATTTGTCCCAATCTATCAAGTCTTCACCAACCTCTACTTGATTGAGTTCTTGCGGAAAATTTAGGTCTTTCGACTAGTCGAGTGCCAACTATTTTCATGCCCAAACAATGGTTTATAATGGTATAAATTGATTCGTAAGAGATATAAGCTTCAGTTACAAAATAAGTCAGTTACAAAATAAGTCAGTTTTTTCAAGACAAAAAATCGAACTCACATTCCAAATTTAAAAATCCATGTTCTAATTTTGTCCGTAATACATTTAACCACTCACTTACTATATACAGGTCCAGATGCCGAAACGTGCACAAAATCGGGAAGCAGTAAGTAAACACTATTGATCTTACATCAGTTTTGTCATCAACAAAATCACAGTTTTTTATTTATACAAAAAGTAGCATCCGTAGTACCTATTTTAACAATCGCAGATAGTTATTGAATGGGTATTGTATTTTTAAGTAAAATAGGTGTGGTGAAAGAAGGTTTGTGATTTAAAAATGCACTGGCATTAGTTGAAAATATAGATATACTAAAACTATGTTTAAAATACCAAAATTGTCGATCAGGTTATATGTTAGTTGAACTCGGTGTATATGTTACGGGTAAAGTTAGATAAGCGAGTACACCTTTGTTTCCACTATTTAATGAAAAAATGATGAAAATTTTAAGATACTTATTGATAATTATTTCGATTTCTGACGATGATATATCAATATCGAAATAATTATCAATAAGTATCTTAAAATTTTCATCATTTTTTCATTAAATAGTGGAATTAGTTAGAAACACTTAGTTTCATTTAATTTATTGGTCATGCATTTAGTTTTACAGTTACATCGTTTATAACCTTGACCTCCTAAAAGTGATTGTTCGTTTGCAAGCTCTTCTTCAATGGTGATACACTTTCCAGATCTACAAGTTTCTCACTGCACACAGAAAATTGATTCCTGGAAAACATTTCCTCGATTGTTCCTTTCTCGTTTGCTAGCTTATAAAAATCGTCATCGGTTTTCTCGATAACCGTTATGAGAATGTTTCTAAAATCGCCCCTTCCTCGATCAACGTTTGGAATTTTCACTCTCACTATATCTCCAACGGAACATGAAGGGAACTTCGAATTAGATAAAGCTTTCATCTTCTTTGCTTGATTTTCTAAATTTATTTTTGCGTCTCTTCTGTTTGACTGATTATTTGTTTGGCACAAACAAAGTTCATACCTTATAATACCTGATGTACTTGGCTCATCACATTCTGCACATTTGGTGACATCTGATTTTTTGAAGTTTCTATATTATTGGCGTTTTCTTTATAATTATTGTCGACGCCTTCCATATTGTCACCTTCAGTAATATCTTCTTACGGATGACTATTTCTGGGCCACTATCCATAGACTGCCACTATCTTCGTTTTGTTCTTATTGACGCTGTTCTTCTACCTACACCAAATTCCCTGACGACTTTCTCAAGTTCTTCTTCGGTTCGTAGATACTCAATAGTTTCTTTTGGAAAAGCTTATGTGGATAGGCCGACTTTAATATCATGCCCAAACTTAGCAGCGTAAGGAGCTCGTTTTATTCCATCGTGGTATGCCCTGACTTTCATTAATTGGAAAAATCGCAGACCTTCTGACCATCGTCTGCAATTTTTTTCATAGTTTGCGACTATAAAAACTACCATCTATCAATTTTTCATCGAAATCGAACAAAAATATAAATAATAAAATGGAGTTTTTTGCGTTTTTCGAGCTAATTTTGAGGTTATATGAAAAAGTAATCAATATAAAAATTGTAGATCTTTTCAAGATCTACAACTTTTATATTCAACTTTTTTTCCTAGGACCTCAACTTTGGCCGGAAATCGCAATAATGTCTTTCTCCACCCCCCAAAAAAGTGTTTTTTACCGAAAAAACGTCATAACTCGAAAAATGTTCAATATATTGATTTGAAATTTTTTCCCATAGTTTGCGACTATAAAAACTACCATCTACCAAATTTTCATCGGAATCGAAAAATTTTTGCAGAAACTAAAAATATAAATAAAAAAATGCAGTTTTTTGCGTTTTTCGAGCTAATTTTGGGGTTATGTGAAAAAGTCAGTATAAGTTGTAGATCTTTTCAAGATCCACAACTTTTATATTCAACTTTTTTTTCTAGGACTCCAACTTTGGCCTGAAATCGCAATAATGTCTTTTTCAACCATCCCCCCCTACACCCCCCCCCCCCAAAGTGTTTTTTACCGAAAAAACGTCAAAATTCGAAACATTTCCGATATTTTAATTTAAAAATTTTTCCCATAGTTTGTGACTATAAAAACTACCATCTACCAAATTTTTTGCGTTTTTCGAGCTAATTTTGAGGTTTTGTGAAAAAGTGAATAATATAAAAGTTGTAATTTTTCCACTATGACGTTGTTCCCTAACCGTAGAACAAAAATTTCAAAACGCCATACCTTCGGGACCTCCCCAAGTCCCCTCAATAATGGAGCAAATATGTCATTTCTAACAATAAACATCTATAATTAGACCCCCCCCCGCCACCATAAAAACGTATCTCCTTTGTTCATTCCGATGTCCCGAACAAACTATACTAGATGTCGCCAACGTCAAATATTTTCACATTTTTATAGGTTAAGCGTATTTAAAGGCCAACGTTAAAATTAAAATTACTTACTGTACTGACGATACGTAGAGGTCCATAAAGAAAAAGAAGGAGACTAGATCTAGAACCATCCAGAACATTCTGGAACACGTTGAAAAGTATAAAAGGCGTGACAAATTGACATTTTCAAAAACTTGACAGTTAATTTCCGATTTTTTTGTGCACGTCGATACAGTCGAGTCTTTCTTTGTGGTACTTCATTACATTTTTTTTCAAATGGCACCAAATCTCGATCAACCTGGAGAATTCCCCGGCCATGTGGAACCTGTACAGGAAGAGGAAATTCCTATGCCAATAGAAAACTCTCCACAGGTACGTCAAAGTGGGAGTAACGCTGAAATGGTGTCCCGTTTGCCACCACCAGTTAAAAGGAGAATCAGAGCATTGAAGAAACTCCAGCTGGAGTCTGCAAAAATCGAAGCAAACGTTTACAGAGAGTTGAACCATTTGGTCTGACAATATGACCAGTTGCACTGACCCCTGTTTGAAAAGATGAAACAAAAAATAGTAAATGGTGCTCAAGAACCAACCGAATAAGCAACCGAGAAAGTATCCAATTAAATTATGTTTTTTTTTGTAAAAAAAATATTAATAGACATTTAAAAAATAATCCATTATTTATTTACTTTTTTTATATGAAACTAAGTGTTTCTAATTAATTCCACTATTTAAAGAAAAAAATATGAAAACTCTAATCTAATTGTCGCTCACTACCTATATACTGTTCAATCATATTAATAATTTTCATCCAAAAATTAAATTTACATTAGAAGTTAAGAAAATAACTCAATCAATGTACTTGATATTAAAATTCAAAGAGTCAATAATATACTTGATTTTTCAATTTACAGAAAACAAACACATACTGATGTGACTATACCAATTAAATTATTTGTTTTTTTTTGTAAAAAAATATTAATAAAAATTTAAAAAATAATCCATTATTTATTTACTCAAAATCCAAGCAGAGGGGGTTCTCAATAAATAAAATATCGAACTTTCAATTTTTTTTATGGGGCAAAATAGCAAATTTTTCGATTATTTGAAAAAAATTACTAATAAAAAAATTAAATTTACCAAGAAGTGATGCTTCTCATTGCCGCCATATTTTTCCCCAATCTAATTGCTCCACATATATTCCGAATGAAATGGGGATGACATAACCTCCCCCCCCCCCCAACCTTCTACAGTATCCCTTGAATACAGTCCAGAGACCCTCAACCCTATTTTGTGCAGATGCCAGTGGTAGGGTCTTTGAAGTGGTTCACCGTCTTATGGTGGTCGAAACTATGGTTATTTAAAGTCTGTCCAAATTTCGGTGCCCCCTCTTAACATATTTTTAGTAATTAAAGGGACGAGAATCTCCTCCTTCCTATTCTCCAAATAAACCATGACATATTCTTTGGTGAGGGTGTCTATCATCTGCCCAAAACCCATACTTTTCGGGAACCATCCTATGTTTTCATCGTCCATCCACGTCTTGAGCATATTTTGTATATCTTGATTTGCTCTTTCCACGCTGCCTTGTGACTGAATATGACGTGATTTGCCATGTACTATTTTAAGGCCATTCCACATGGAACATTACTCTTCAATGATACGGTTCGCGAACTCCCGCCCGTTGTCCGATTGAAATATAGATGGGGCACCAAAAATACAAAATATGTCTATCAGGATCATAGCAACTTCCTCAGCCCGTTTCGATTTTAATGCACGTATCTAAACAAACTTCGTTAAGTGGTCCTGATATACCAAGATAAATTTGTATTCTCCATCTGGATGGGATTGCATGTCTATAAGATCCACTTGACAACGGCTGTTCATCTCAGAAAAAACCATTGGCTTAACCACAAGTCCTTTTTTGAAAGAATTCAGTTTTTTTTACACCCTTCACACAAGCGCAGATATAGCTTAATAACATCTTGAGTTATATTCTTGTACTTTTTCTTACATTCACTTTCCATACGATGTCTACCACCATGTCCAATGGCTAAATGTTCATCATGCAAAATATCAAACATTTCGTCGTTTGTAACGTAATATTTTTTGCTGGATGCACGACCAATAAGCTTTTCGATGCCTTAAACAGAACATATGTCGAACCTCTTCAAACGTCGATATTGTAGAGTGGATTGGTTTTAGCATTTTTTGCTAACTTAACTGATTCCAACATTTCTTGGTATTGTTCATTATTTGCACTTTGCACATTGTTTGCACTCTTAGAAGACACCAACTCATCAAAAACTTCATAGAAACGATGTTTCAAACGAGCACGTTCCCTCTCTTTGGTTGCCATTTTCGAACTGCACGTGGCGTGGTGAAAGATGACGCAATAATAAAATCCTATACCCAACTTTAACCAAGGGAAAACGGATAGAACGCGATTTACCCGGGTAAAGCCTGGAACGTGTACAATTCCAAATATATTTTGTCCTTTACCCAAGAGTCTTGGGTATTACGCAGTTTACGCGGGTAAACCTAGGTTTACTCGCTCATCTAACTTTACCCGTAACATATATACATAAGCGTACATGAAATGATTTTCCAAATCATATAGAAACCAATATAATAAATTAATCAAATGTTGAGATAATATACACAGGCCAGTACAACTCTCTAAATTTGTCTACGGACATTCTATTAGTAACCCAATTATTGCTTCTAATTGGCAGGTGATCGGATCAAAATTTCGCTTATATCTTGCCCCCTTTTATTCCCGTATTTTACACAATCACGAAGGTATTTTCGATCTTCTAAATCTTTTTCGAATTAAGTAGAAATTTCTCTCCTCAAGTACCAGGAACTTGTAATTGCTAATAGTAAATTTTTAAATCAAAACCTTCACGGTTTGCAGTTCTGGTGATTTTTCAGTAAGTTATTTGGTACATATTTCCTTGTCTTGGTTTTTCGCCTAAACATGATATATATCGCTTCTTCATCCTTTAATAAGTTGTATTGCACCGATTAAAAATGTTAAAAAAATGATAAAATATTAAGTCTAAGAGTTAAAATACTTTTACAGACAAACCAGAGTGCAAAAAATGCTCCAAAGTCTTGCAAGAACTTGAAAATATCGACGATGAAGCCGACCAGCTAGGTATTGGTTTTGTAAAAATCAACGATGAAAATTTGGCTGAAGAATACAATTTGGGAACCTTACCAGCTCTTGTTTATTATAGACATCAAACTCCTATTATTTATGAAGGTAAGTTTTTACATCAATATCAGTTTTTTGATAAAACCTCAATTATATCCACTTGTAGGTGAATTAACCAAAGAAGAAGATGTATTGGAATGGTTAGTTCAGCATAAGAGTACAGGAGATGAAGATGACACCATCGAAGATGTTACATTAAAAACTCTTACGACTCTAATATCTAGTGTGGACCACTTAGCAGTACTTTTCTGTAAGAACCTTCGTTAAATTTATCATTGACATCAAATTAAATGCATTTTTTGCAGATGATCATGGTTCAGAAGAATCCACCGACGTCCTCGATGACTTAGAACACATTGACGACGATTGTGATAAATATGGCATTCAGTTTGTGAAAATAGACGACCCCAACGCAGTTAAAGAATACGGCTTGGACTCTTTACCAGCCGTAGTGTACTTCGAAAAAGGAATTCCTAATGTGTATGATGGAGATTTGGAAGAAGAAGCTGAAATATTGAAATGGTTGGTAGAGCAGCTTGAAAAAGATGAAATTGAAGATGTCACCGACGAAATGTTGGATAAGTTGATACAAGAAAGTAAATTTTTGGCTGTGCTTTTTTGTAAGTAATAAATTTTTAAATTTTTGTTACTTTTAAGTGACCAATATTTTTTTAGATGATGATGACGATAGAAAATCTCAGAAAGTTCTTAACGAATTAGAAAACATCGACGACGAATGCGACCAGCTCGGCATCGTTTTTGTTAAAATTGATAACGATGACGAGGCTAAAGAATACGGTATCGAAAAACTACCTTCCCTCGTTTATTTCGAAGGTGGTGTTCCAACCCTATACGAAGGAAACCTCGAAGATGAAGAAAAAGTGTTGAAATGGTTGGATCATCAAGTGAAACACGATGAAATTGAAGATGTCACTGATGAAATGTTGGATATTCTTATCATCAAAAAATCTCACGTTGCCGTACTTTTTTGTAAGTTTTTTTTTTAATTTTTGAGTGAAATGAATCTTTTGTCCGTTTTCATTTTTTATTGATTTCTATTTCGTTTCTATGGCTTGTTCAGACGATAAAAACCAAAAGAAAAGCCAAAAAGTCTTGACAGAACTAGAAAATATTGACGACGAGTGTGATCAAAACAACATTGCTTTTGTGAAAATTGATAATCCTGAGGAAGCCAAACAATACGGCATTGATGTTATTCCCAGTTTAGTCCTGTTTGAAAAACGTATCCCTCATTTATATGAAGGAGATTTAACAAAGGAAGAGGCAGTATTGGATTGGTTGCTACATCAGAAAAGACACAGTGAGATACCTGACGTTACCGACGAAATGATGGATCTCCTCATTAATTCCGAAAAGTATTTGGCTGTTTTATTCTGTAAGTAAAGTATGAAGAATGCTGGAAACTTTGTTGCTTTTTATTTTGAGTCCGAAATAAATGACGCTAATTGTATTAATATATTTCTCAGATGATAAAGACGACAAACAAGATATTCGAGTATTAAACGAACTGGAAAACATAGACGATGATCTAGAAAAAGAAGGGATTGTCATCGTGAGAATAGACAACGACGCTGAAGCTAAAGAGTTTGGTATTGATCATTTACCAACGTTGGTGTACTTTGAAGATAAAATTCCATCAATTTACGAAGGAGAGCTCATGAATGAGGAAGAAGTATTAAAATGGCTAATTGAACAAAAACAAACAGCAACTATAGAAGAAGTTACCGATGAAATATTGGAAGATCTTATCCAAGAACACGAGTATGTAGTAGTTTATTTTACCGGTAACTGTGAAGAAGGCCAAGAATGTGACAATATTCTTAAGGAATTGGAAAATATAGATGATGAGCTGGATGAAAATGGTATAATATTTGTTACAACTGAAGATATAGTCATAGCCAAAAAATATAACATTAAAAATTTCCCCAAACTGGTGTTCTTCAGAAACAAAGAACCTTTGGTATACACAGGAGATATTGAGGATGAGGATGAAGTTCTAGCTTGGTTAACAGATGAAAATACTCTAGAAATTCCTGACAGAATCGAAGAAGTTAACAGCAAAATGTTGGATAAAATCCTTGGTGAAAATGAACATGTGGTTGTTTATTTCTGTAAGCAATTATCTTCTCATTCAAAACTAATTCCAACTAACGAAGGTTTTCACTTTTAGATAAAGAGGGCGATAAACGATCTCACAAAATTTTACAAGAACTTGAAAATATTGACGATGAATGTGAAGACAAAGACATCGATTTCGTTAAAATATCTGATGAAGGTATTCAAAAGGAATACGACCTACCATCACTACCAGCTGTTGTGTTCTATAGAAATAGATTTAGAGAAATATACACTGGTGATATGATGCACGAAGAAGCCATCTTAGAATGGATATTAACCTCGAGGGATTCTACTCCTGATGTTATTGAAAACGTGGATAGAAAAACTTTACAGGTAGGTAGGTATTTGTTAATTTACCTTTTTATTAATATAAATTAGGCGTAAGAACAGTGAAACTCAAACTATTTTATCGAAACATTATCTTTTTGTGTATTTTGATTAATTTTTTATATTAACACTATATTTCCAGGTATTAATAAACGACGTTGAACATTTAGCCGTTCTATTCTATAACGACGTCTGTGAGGAGTGTAGTCAAATCTTAGAAGAACTAGAAAACATCGACGACGATGCTGACAAACATGGAATTCAATTTGTTAAATCTATGGATGCTAAGTTAGCTGCAGAAATTGGCATTTTCAGTTTTCCTGCTCTGGTATATTACGAAACAGGAGTTCCTATTATGTATGATGGTAAGCTAAGGTTGCGTTTTATCAATTTCAATATTCAAAACGAATACAAACTTTCTACATTCGCGGACAAAGAGATCTCATCTTCCGGAATAACTGTTTTATATGGATTCACAGTATCGCAAAGCAACTTGAATTCTTTTTATTTTATTCAGGAGGTTGAGTTAATTAGTGGAAGATTAGATCGCTTTTTTACGAAAAATCGCTTGGAAAAAAGTTATAGAAAATATTATTGTCCAAGTCCATGTCATTGAAAAAAACTGAATTCTAGCTAATAGATATCTGTTGGGTAAATTGATATAAGACATACAAGCAATCAATAAAAAATTAGAAAGAGTATGAAAATATTGATTCAGCAGCAAAAAATTATATGTAGTTATAAAAGTTGTTGAATGTAATTGCAGTCTAACGTAAGAGTTGAGAGGAGCAGTAAAAACAGCAAAATTGTGAGCAATGAATTCAGTTTTAACATTTATTAGGTCAAGAATATAATAAAAAATTTCAATTATTTGTCGTCTTATATTTTCAAAATGTTATAGGCAACCTTAAAAATGAGGACAAAGTTTTGGAATGGATGATAGAGCAACAAAGTAAGAATATAAAAAGTTTAAGTAATCTTTCTTTGCAATGTTCATAAATAAATTAATTTTAAAAAAATCACTCAAAAATTAAATATGTCAAGATATTGGCTTTATTTATACATGCGAGGAAAGTGAGGTGTGTTGCATGAGTCGGCTGCATGTTGCTGTAATTCTATAGGTGATGACGATGACGAAGATGATGACGACGACGAGGATGATGATGACGATGAAGATAATAACACTAATGAGAAGAATGATGATGATGATTCAGATAGTGATGAGGAGGACGATGACGATGACAACGACGACGATGATGATGATAAAGAAAACAACCAAAATCTAAAGATCTTAAAAGGATCTTTCACAGGTAAAAGTGAACCTAAGAGGTTCACTTTCGTTAAAGTTACTTTCGGAACAATTGAAATTAGATAAGGAGTAACTAATATAGAATAAAATAACATAAAAATTAGGACATTTGTTAGGTATTAATTAATATAATTAGCATTTTTATATAGAGGTGCTTTTAACACTTGAACACATATAAATTTTTGTACAGAGCCATGTTTTTAGAATTCTCAGAAAAGGTTAGGAACTATTACGAGTAATTGACGATATCGTCATTGAATCGACAAAGATTTAGTTTCTATCAAAAACAAAGATACTTGTGCAACAACTTGATACAAATTATTAACTAATTAATAGTATATTGAAGTTGATCTATAAAGTGAATTTCTCTTTTGATTTTCATTATGTAAGAGTGAGTTGTAGCCAAAAAATAAATCTTCTACATTGGCAGATATATTTATCTAACTTCAACAATTCCGAAAGTGACACTAGAAAGAGTACCGGTACCTTCCACCAAATCCCTCAGTTTAATCGAGAGTCCGGCAGTCCTGGACGGTAGTACCAAGCTTTTGGATTAGCGAACCCTGCCTGTGAAATTGCATGTATTTTTCCGAGCATTGCTTGAAATAGGCGTAGTGTCAGACTCTCACTGTTCTCACTAAGTTTGACGATTTTACTAACAGTAACGCTATATTTGTTATTATTATTTATCATTTGTGTATTAAGGTGGATTCTGACATTATGTTTCTTTCATGCTGCAGGAGATGGATGCTTCTACATCGGTATGGGTGCTAAAACTGCTTTCGCCAATCCTACGCAGTATCAACCGTACCAATGCTGTCCGAAACCTACGACAAAACCAAGCAAGGTTCCCAAATTGCAGGCCAAATTACCGTCGAAATCGTCATCTAAACAGGTGAGTTTCAGAAGCCAAGAACTACGAATATTTTAAGGTGAAAATTAGTTGATTGAAAAAAGGTATTTGAAGAGATGAGTTGTTCAATGTTTCGATTGAGATTTAGTCTTGATAAATAAAATTACTTCTGGCAATTTGATTCAATTAATTTTCACTACGAATACTTGAAAAATCGATAAGTAAACGACACTATATGACGTGAAACCTACGCAGGTAGCTGCTAAACCATCTTCATCAAAAAAAGTGGAAAAATTAGATTCAGCTCCCTTGAAGCCAATTTCCAAGGCGAATCATCCGATAAAAACCAAAGAAGAGAGAAGTAACAAAAACGGAGCAAAGGAAAGCAAGGGAAAGGCCAAGAAAGGATTTTTTGGCACTGGTAAATATAACTGGTGGTGGTAGGTATAGCACTAATCATCAACTTTTCCATGACAAGATTGATCTCGTTGGTTGAAGATGATCTTCGAAGAACCAGACTACGACTCCAAACAGCTGTTGCTATGGTTTTAGAACGGCACACACATTTTTATTTAGTTTTTATTCAACATCTTTGCAACGTGAATTTTTGACTGCAGATTTTTTAGCACTGCAAGATTTTTTGGTTAGAACAGAAACTGTTACAACAGAAAATCTTGAAAAGCATTCAAGGTAAAATTGACTTAATATTTAGTACATGAATATACAGTATGTTAAAAAAAAGCACATTTATAAAATTCGGTATTTGATTTAATAAGTAATCATTATTAAATATTCATTGGATTTTTTGATAGATTCAGGCTTCCCTGTTTTGAGCTAGTCCTTGATACATCTGGTTTCTCTAAATTGCTGGGGAGTTTGATAATGCTCTTAAGTGTTTTAGTAATTATTTAAAAACCGAATTTTATTAAATATATGCGTTTCATTCGAGACTCACTGTATCAAGTTAATTTTACTTTTGAGTTTGTCAAGTTACTTTCGACTCGCTTCCTAAAAAGGAATTTCAAAGATTTTTAAATACAGAAAATATATTAATGTTAATGAACCGTCGAATTTTCAAAAGGATTATCTTTTGCAACAGTTTTGAAACTTCCCTTTACATTTGGTGCACTTACTTAAGCTGTTTTATCTTTTTAATTAAGTATATGTCCTTTTTATTTAAAAAAAACCATCATGTTTGACATCACCACATGCTCAAAATTATTGTAAATTTTATTTTTCAGTGTTGTTCCAAACGTGATAGTTTTTGAAAAAAAATTAAGTTTAATTTAGGTTTTTAGCTTTTTTATTATTTTAAATTAGCTAACTTGTACATAATGTTAATTATATTGTTGAAATTTTAAAATGATATACATGGTGAGACAAAAAATAGTTCCTATTTATATATTTATTGCAGCGGCGTTCTCGAAATGACAAAATAATTTTGTTCGGTATTTTTGTCATTGAGAATAGAATTAAGAATATTTTTAAAAGAATAAATATTGATCTTGTAATTCTCATTGTCTAATACAGGACATTTTACAACAAAATTTTTGTCAAAGCTATTTTCCAAGCATCTTTCTTGTACCTATTTAACAATATTTGAAATAAACAATACTTACATTATTTTAAAAACACCGTAAATCCTACAACTAGGTAATTAAAAAAAAATGTCTCACCTTGTAAAACATGTACAAAATCGTGTAAATAAATATCTCTTAAGCTTAAATTATGAGTCCCGAGTTCTTCTTAATCAAAGATGGCTTTACGTGTTTGCAAATAATAATAAGATCATAAAGTTTTATCAGATTCAGTTGCATTCGGGAGATATAACACTGCCGCACACCTCGCATGTTCAAACCAAACACCACTTGTACATTTTATTGTTTTTGGGTTATAAATAAATTATTGTTACCTTTTATGTACGTTGTTAGTATTTTTTTTTCAATTAATTTTTGTGGTTGTTGTTTACCACTGCGCATAAAAAGGACTGCAGTGATTCAAGAATTAAAATAATTGAAAAGAAGAAGTTGTACATTGCACAAAGTTCCAAAACTTTTTTCTCAACATACAGGTATGTACGATTTGAAATTTCAATATTATATGGATCATTGTAGCCACAGTAATCACTAGGCTTCCTCTAGGTTCTGTCAGATTAGGCAGTGATAGCGCTAGTGGTTGCAACTATGCTAATGGTGCACAAATGGACATTGAATGGAACTATTCAGTTCTCGAATTTATATCAAAAATACTATTGAGTGCATTAAATGAGTATAAAAGAAACTGGAAGGAAAAGAAATTGTGATTTCATAGATCTTAGTACCTATAAAAATTTAGAAGCCGATGAAAATATAAACTTAAGTAATTTAAAATTGTGTCAAGTTGAGTCAATTTTTTGTATCGAAAACTCCAAGAATTAGATTATCGGACATACAGGAGAACAGCAAGATCTTTTAACCAAAAGTCAATCAAACTCCAATGTCATGGCTTTATACAAACTGAGCGTAAATATTAGTATAATTTCAAGAACTTTCCTCCCATTGATAGATCTTTTCTGATACTTAATAACATAATTTAACGCATTTTAATGATTTTAAAATCTACAGGAAATTTATTGGACGAAACCGAAGTTTTGGAATGGATGACAGACCAAAAAAATGATCAAAGTATCGAAGAAATCAACAGAGACAAGCTGTTTCTTTACATTGACACCAAAGAGTTCCTAGCGGTAATATTTTGTAAGTATGATATTTTTTTGCTGCAATATTTAACTTGCGCTCTCTCCAAATTTACTGTAATTTTGTATCATTCACACTCGATCTTGATTTTAGACAAAGAAGAAGATCCCGATAGTCCCAGAATTTTACGACACATTGAACTAATCGATGACGAAGCTTCCGAGTATGGAATAAAAATCGTTAAAATGAAAGACAGACTTATGGCTAAAAAATACGGCTTCAGAAATCCACCAGGTATAACATACTTCAGAAAAGGCAAACCTATCAATTACGACGGAGATATCGATGATGAAGAAGAAATATTGGATTGGTTAAACGACCCGGAGAACATGGAATTGACCGATCACATAGAAAGAGTTAATAGAAAGATGTTTGATAAAATTAGACAAAGATCCGACTACGTTGCAGTGTTTTTATGTAAGCTTACTGTTTTTGGAATTTTTGTTATTAATTAGGAGACAAAATTTATGATTATTTTTGGCTGTGTGTTTGGTTTTCTTTAAGTAAACTATTTCAGACAGCAGCGACTGCAAACAATGTCCGAGAGTCCTTGCAGAAGTGGAACATATCGATGACGAAGCTGATGGTGCTGGGATTAACTTTGTTAAAATAGAAGACAAGCAGATGGCGAAGGAGCTAGGAGTTTTTGCTCTTCCTGCTATTTTGTTCTTTAAATTGGGTTCCAAAGAACCAGTGATTTATGCAGGAGATTTATTCGACGAACAACAGATTCTGCAATGGATGTTAACGCAAAAAGATCCTTCAGGTGATGTAATTGAAGCTTTTGATGGAAGTGAACTGTTAACATTGATAGATAATGAAGAAGCATTGGCGGTTTATTTTTGTGAGTAGACTTGGATTAATTTAAATTTTTGATACTTGGAGTGCTTTCAAGTTAAGCTTTTCAAATGCACTTAAAATGCACTTTAAATAAGTTAAAGCTATTTCATTTTAAATTGACAAAATTTATGATAGTTTCTTCTACATTATAAAGGTTAGAAAGAAGATCATCACATGCGCGTCAAAGCAGCACCGAAACTTGAAAAAAATTTGTAAATATTACTTACCGTTTGAAAAGAAATAGTAACTGATGAAGATAAACGTTTACATTGAATTTCGTATGCAACAATTGGACCACCTTTACAATGAATCCCTCATAATGTCAGTGACGTGTTCGGCGTCATATCAATATTATATATTACATGTAAGGGAGAGGTTTGTTAAAGGTCTCTCTATTCTCTAAGCGTGATGCTTGAGTATTAATATCCAGAGCTACAGAGTGGTCTGACAATAGTGGACTTTACCACAATCAAACCTAATCATTCCATTTGAACAAACATTTAAATTTAGAGCGCGGTCGGTCACTCATTTGTGTTTTGTGCCATCCATTGTAGATATCTGTCATGTTTGAATTTTTGTGGAAATAAGGGAACATATGTGGGACATCAAAAGTACTGACTACAGAAATACAGATTGCGATGCAACGCAACTACACAAATGTGAAACAGTACTTTTTTCTAATCTATATAGGCCTGGAAGAAACCCTAATGAAAGAATTTTACAGTAACGTTTTATAACACTTGGTTTTTCTGTGTGATTGCTAACATTGCAAAAATAATATGTGTATTTAGGGAACAAGACACTTTGCGATATATGCGGTGAAACTGTGGAACAACGGCATAAGAAGAGTTCGAAGAAAGGTCCTTCAGAAAATCAAACTGCGTCTAAAATTGATGGTATTAGTGTCCCTGTAGTTTAGCTGACAGAGTAGCCATTATAGAATGAATCGATTTAGTAAAATCAGATGGACAGAATTCAAAAAATTAATATTCATCAATGTTTATTTCTGAGATGATATACAGGGTTGGACTAGATACAGTTCCAAAAAAAATTGTCTAATATGTTGACGTAAGAGTTCTGTCCACCTAATTTGGAAAAATTATTCATATTAGGCTTTTAGAAACCAATACATGTACATAGTATGTTTTGAAAGTTCATAGTTTATTCAAAATATTAACAAACTGTTGAAAAAAAATTGTTATCCGAGCACTTTGTAGTAAGTAATAATATTACAACTTATGATTACGATACAAAATAATTTGATTTATTAAATATTTATTTTATAATTCGTCTATTAATATATTACTTTCTACCAAGGGTAAAATTTGGCTATTCTGTGTACCCTTTTGACAAGTCATTTTGCAATAATAGCTATTTTTTCATATTTGGAAAATCAGTGTAGCAATATTTTTATAATACGACCAGAACAGCTAGGGTGTTGGATTTGCGCGAAGAAAGAGCGTAAAAGATGCAGAAATGAAAGATAGAAAATTAACGCGTTTGCTCACTGCGACAGTAGCGTACCAACAAAATAATCAAATACTAATAGTAGGTGCATATTTTATACCCGCTCTATTGTAATATTTCTGGAACAGCCTATTATACCTAATAATAATATGTATTTCTAATTCAAAATTAATCTTTTATTCTTTTTATTCTGAGAATATATCTCATCACAAGAACTGGTGTTGATATTGAAATTTAAATTAATACAATACGAGTTTTCTGCAAATCATCTAGTGCAACTATTTTTTTATATAATAGGCCTTTTTTGAGGGGTTGTGAAAGAATCGATCTCACCTTTTTCCATTATTTTTCTCTCCTTGGCAATGCGGACTCACATAATTTAAACTTATGCCTGAAGCTGCTGTTTTTCACTTTACTCTTAAATGTCATTGTAAATACTGTTCAAACACTAAACCTTATAATTAATTGAACAGAATAACAATAATGTAAAACTGATACCAAACTAAACCGAATCTTGAAGTTGTAAATACTACTAAATTATTTAACTAAAAAGGATACTAAAAATGTAACTACGCCACTGCAAATTTGTCGAAGTGCGTTGTCTGACAAACTTTTACCGACTGAGCTCCGACAGCGTAAAAAGAAGTTTGCTGACGCGCATACAATTCTCAACGCTCTGGCTGTTCTGGTCGACCTATACCTGGAAATCTAAAAACTATTACTGTATCAGGGGTAGGTATATCTTGTAAAATTCTTGAAGCAAGTTATCAAATAATAGTCATTGAGCTCAAGGAATATAAAATTGTCATGGTATTATTCGCCTGAAATAAAGAATATTTATTCCAATAAGAAAATGGAAAGTTGTGAAACTCATGTAAAATTACTTGTCAATATTATCGTCGCATGTTTATATTAAAAAACTACCTGCATTCGAAGTAGGACTCGCATTACATACAATTTATTCCTAAGACAAACTGTATAATATAATGGTATCTTTTTCCCTAATAAAAACAATGTAGCACTTACTAAATAATAACATACTTATTTTAACCAAAAAAAAAATGAAACTTTAACGATAAACAATATTTATTAAATAAAAATGTATTTATTGACGAGTGCCTAGAAAATATCATCAAGGAAGGTGGAAAGAAATACCATATTTCAAAATCCAGGCTACAAAAAACTGTTTGTCGAGACGCAAACGGAAAAGAGACGGACAATGCCTTAAGAAAGAAAGAAAAGGTACCTATCTACAGATATACCACGCTTGAGCTCAACACTGTACTTTGTTTTCAATTCGATTACTGATTCTTACTTAAGGCTTCGTTTCTCTGAACATTCGGTTTCGGAAAGTGTATCGTTTTAACGATTTTACCCAACCGGTGTTTTTTAGTCAGTCTGGTGTTCTTGAATCCACGGTACTGCGTGCCATTCCGCAGATTTTTCTACTTCTTCCTCTTCTAACAATAACAACAGAACCAATTTATTTTAATCACTGTTTTAGGGAGAGTTGCCTAATTTGAACCATTTTGAAATAGCCATTATTCCGTTATGAATGAATTTTAAGAGGTCATTTTAAGCTTAATCGATAGAGAGATTTACAAACTTTTATTATTACTAAACAAAAACAACAAAAAATAAAAAATTTTTATGTAGCAAATAAAAAATAATTTTCAGAAAAATGGTTCAAATTCGGCTACCGGTTGCCTAAAATGAACGACTAGTAACCTAATTTGAACCCACATTAGAAGTCAATCTTTACATATATGTCTCAAATCAAAATCTCGTCCTCTTCGATTCCCGCACACTTTTCGTGTGCCCATTTTGAGCACACTTGACATTTAGCCCATCCTTCATCCGCTACAGAGTTGGAATAAGAATCGTGACAATACAAACACAGAGCATCTTCATCTTCTTCTTCGCTTGAATCAGTTGATTCCTCCAAATTTGTTTTTTCAGTATTTCTCTTTCTCGGTCGTATTTTTGGTTTTTGTTTCGGTTGTTGGTTTTTAATCAGTCCTTTTGTTTTATTAAACAAATCAGATTTTACTTTTGGAATAGCTTCTTTAGTTTTCTTGCCCTTTCTATTCAGTTTTGCCGCTTCTGACTCTTCCTTATTTCTTTTTTTAGCAACTAACTCATCTTTGTATGGAGTGCTAGTCAGTTTTACAGCTGATGACGTGGTGTGTTGACGTTTTTTTCTTGTACCACGGACTTGGGAATTCCTTGGAAGGGTACATATCTCTTCTAAACTATTATTAAATGGGTTAGGTCTGTTTTCGGACAAAACAGCAGATGAAGATGGACCAGCCTGACTATTTAATTTTGACGGTGTTTTGTCTTCAGGTGTTTTTTCTTCAGGTGTTTTGTCTTCATGTGTTTTGTCTTCAGGTGTTTTGTCTTCAGGTGTTTTATCTCCAGGTGTTTTCTGTGTTTCGGTGAAAATAGCAGATGAAGATGGACCAGCCTGACTATTTAATTTTGATGTTGTTTTGTCTTCAGGTGTTTTATCTCCAGGTGTTTTCTGTATTTCGGTGAAAATTGTAGATAAATATGGACAAGCTTGACTATTTAATTGTGGTGTTGTTTTGTCTTCAGGTATTTTCTCAGGTATTTCGAGATTTTCTTTTTCTATTTGTCGCTGGACTGCAAGGGAAGGTGCAAAAATGTGGTCTGGGAAAAGATTTCTATTGACAGGCCAAATACCTGGTGCTTTAAAAGCATTTTCAGCTGTTCCAACAGTAGCTGCCCTCCCATAAGTTCTGAAAAATCGTAAGCTGAAATCCCCTGTCCAACATGAGCCCTTGACCAAGCATCTTGTGCCTGCACGAAATAACTTTGTAGTGATTTAAAGAATACTTTATCTAAGGGCTGGAGTTTATGTGTTATGTGCAGGTAGCTGAAGAAGATGAATATGATTCTCGCGACAAAATTGTAGAGCTTCTAAGTTATTACTATGTGTTGTATGTCCATCTAATAGCAAAAGAACATCTTTGTTAGGGCCATTTTTTACAACTTAGTGAAAATGTTTTAGCCAAACTAGGAAGTCAGAATTAATATAACCAGAGTCAGAAATCTGACAAATACTTCAACTGGGAGCACCTTTTGCTAATTCAGGAGGATATCTTTTTATCTTGAAAATTAGCATGGGGGGATATAAAGGCCAGCAGCATTAGTCCAGCACAAAACTGTTGTGTTAACTCCCCTTTCACCACTATTAATTCCACCCACCTGTCTTTTGTCCTTTTTAGCTATAACCTTCTGCATTTTTTTTTGAACTGTGGAATACCCGGATTCGTTAACATTGAAGATTGTGTTCGCATCAATATTATATTTGTCGACCAACTTTTCCAGAAGTTCGTAAAACTCTGTTACTCTTTCCTTGCTAAATCTTCTTTATGATAAATTGCCCCAAGTATAGATGAGAACACATAAAATATAATAGTTCTGCACTGAAGGAAACGGTAGAAGAAATATGCTATTTTAAGTATTATGAGATAGGTACTTGAAATTTATTAACCTTATTTATTGAACATGAGCAAATTTTTGTCAGCGCATCCATTTAAAGAGAAGGGAAAAAATGTAACATCGTGGGATTAATAAAAATCGAGAACTAGTGCACAAAATCAATTTAAAAAAAAATCGACCATTGGGAGAGTCCATAAATAGGACTAAAAATTGAATAGTCGTTAAAGTCGCATTTTTAAAATAACCTACGAATAAATCCTGGTCCGAATTTTGAATTAAACCAAACAAAAAGCTTGGATTTTGATTCATTATTTTGTTTAGTGTTTTCAAAAAAGCACACTTAATGAATGAAAAATCATATTCGTAGTTTATTTAAATTTACTTTGATTTGATAGTAGCATGTCAAGTATTCAACTTTTGTTTCTTCTTAGACAGTGAAGATTGCGAACAATGTTTCAAGATTCTTGAAGAACTAGAAAATATAGACGACGATTGTGAACGTCACGGTATAAAGTTTGTTAAAACTCAGGATCTTCGAATAGCCGAACAATACGGAGCCACGGACTATCCAGTTTTGATGTACTTTGAAAATGGAGTTGGAGGAGTTTTTGAAGGTATTTAACCTAAACTTCGAAGTAGCTTCTAATATTAACATTATTTGATCTTAAGGTGATGTGGAAGAAGAAGAAGAAGTCCTACAATGGCTCATCCAACAAAGAACGGAAGATAGAATAGAGTTAATAACAAGAATAATGTTGGAAAAGATGGTAGAAGAAACCCAGTATTTAGCTGTATATTTTTACAAACAAAACTGCTACATTTGTGAAGAAATCCTTGAAGAACTAGAACAAATTGATGACGAATGTGACATATACGGTATTCACTTAGTAAGAATCCAAGATCCTCAATTAGCTAAGAGGTACAGCATCAAAACATTCCCTGCATTGGTATATTTCAGAAACGGAAATCCATTATTGTTTGAAGGAGATCTTCAGAACGAACAATCTGTCTTAGAGTGGTTGACAGATGACGATAATAGAGAGCTTGAAGATCAAATCGAATCGGTTAACGAGAGGATGCTGATTAGACTATTGAGTTCATCACCGTTTTTGGCTGTTTTCTTTTGTAAGTAATAACAATCAAACCTCTAACTTTTCACTGAAATATTATTTTAAATAGATGATGAAGACTGTCCAGAATGCGACATGATTCTTGAAAATTTGGAAGAAATCGACAACGAAGCGGATCTATTCGGCATAGACTTTGTAAAAATATGCAGCGCGCAAGCAGCAGCTGATCAAGGTCTTCATACGCTTCCTGCGTTGATGTATTTTAGAAAAAAGAAGCCGATGGTATACGATGGTGATCTAAGTCAAGCTGATCGAGTGTTGGAATGGTTAACGTCACAAGACGTCTTTGAAATTAAAAACGAAATCGAAGAAGTCAATAAAAAGATGTTGGAGAAATTGCTAGAGGAGAACGAATATGTTACAGTGTTCTTCTGTAAGTATATAGGTTTGTTAAAGTAAGGAATTTTGAGAACGAGGCATGCTTCGCCCAACAAGTAGTTTTCTCACATTGCTAAGGCTAGAGGTCATCTACTATTTTATTAACTTTGCATTTTAAGGTTTTTTATAAGCTACAGAAAGCTCAGAATTGTAAATTGTCTATAGGCTTACAGAAAGTTGTAGATTTGCTAACAGATGTGCACAGAATTGACCCATTAGGTGTCCTCCCTCAAATTACTTATTGATCTGACGTCCTCTATTTTATGGAAGATCACTTCTAGCTTCTTTTACCCGAGATAGCCTCACCTAACATCACTCAATCTTGTTCCGTGATCTCTTATTGATTCTATATTGATCTGAATTGTTTTTCAGATGAACTTAGCTCTGAGGACAGCAAATTAATTTTGGAAAAACTAGAAAACATCGACAGTGAAACAGACAACTTTGACATAACGTTTGTTAAAATGGCGGACGCTCGATACGCCAGAAAATGGGGAGTGACGAACTTACCAGCGATAGTATATTTCCGACGTCGCTTCCCGAGCATATACAGGGGAGATTTACATTCCGAAGCTGACGTTCTCGAATGGCTCCGAAAGAACAGGTTCAGACAACCCGAGTTAAATCTCTTCATGTACGCGCTGATGGCGATAATCGTAGCATTCTTGATTTACACCGCATTTTTATTACAATGTTTCAAAGTAGCACCTACAACTACGGTTGTTGCGCATGCGAAGCAAAATTAAACGTTTTTATTTTATGTTTAGAAGGGCTACGTATTTTTTTACAGCAACTTTTTATTAGGATAGGTTTGAAGTGCTGCTGCTCAGAAAAAATAAAAACGATCGAAATCCAGCACTGGTAGATGTTAATAACGTTTACTTGGTTTGAGTAATTTTTTCATGCATCGTTTCAGCTGTTAATATACCACTCATATTTTATGTTTATCAGTTATTATCACATTGTGTTGTTTTTTAAATTGATTCATTCATATTTTAACTTCGTTATTACATGTTACAATAACTTTATTAATTATAGTCGTGGAGATGTCGAGATATTACCAAACTTTCAATAAACACTGAAAATCGTTCTAAAACTATTTTTTGTTGAGATTGGCATAGGGTTAGTTCCATTTTATCTTCTATCATATTGTCTCCATAATACTTCAATTTAAAAATTTATAAAATTCACGAAATCTTAAAATACTTCGGTGAATTTTTTCATCTCATATCTGATTCTTCATTTATCTATTACAGTTTCCACTGTTGTCCTATTTCAAAAAATAAATATCTCTTTGGTTCCATTTTCTCTTCGGTGCCTTTCGACATTATGCCCTGCCAATTTCCACTTGAGCTTCCAACCTCGCTCTTGTTCTATTCGTTCGTACTACTTTTTGCCTTTTACACTTTTACCAATATTCATACGATATATAATGTTTGCTGTCTTCACGAATTTGTCTTCTATATTGGTAATTATTTCGGTAGGTATTCGCAACATTATTTTCATATGTTTCGGTTTTTATTGAAAGTATTTTTTTAAAACCTGTTACGTAACTAATTTTATAGATTAAAAAACAAGAAAGGCCTACATTGGATCCATGTGGTATCCCTCAGCTTCAATAATCATTTTCTATTCAGTTTCTATCATTTTTCCTTACTTGTTGTAGATATATGTGATATTGAATATTCGTATTTTTTAGTTTAGGTATTTAGTTATTTATTTAACGCTGTTGCCCTTCGCCTCTGTGAGCTACAATTTTATTTTTCAATGGATTTTCGAATCCTGGACCAATAAGTTACGTAATCGTTCAACATTAAGAAAGTGTTCATCGTAAATTTTAATTTATTGTTAACGTCTACACTGTACATATTGTACGATCATTCCCGAAATAGGAAAGAGAATAAATAAGTAAATCAGTTTTGAGAAAAAAAAATGTGAATAAATAAAGGAATGTAAATCTTGTAAATAAATTTGTAAATGTAAGTTACAAAATGTTTTATTTCCATGTAACTAACGATAAAAGTGTTGTTTATAATCATCATTTTATTTCCTCAAACTTGAAGCATGCATGAATAATAATTCTCCAAATTAACTCGATATTTTTGGAACGTAGACCAACATCTATGGCACATGTGCTGTCGTTGGAATTGGAAAGGATTTGAAACGATTTGAGAGCATCGTACTCACCGGATGTAGTGTTCATTGGAGACTGTTGCTTCGATGACCTCGCTAAGACGCCTGGAAAATCCAATAACCATATTACAAACCATCAATTTTTCCCCAATTCAATTCCACATTACTCAAGTTGCCGATGGATAAAGGCAGTTCTAGAGGATATGACAATACTATCCACTCTAGGGCAAGCCACCATCAAGGCAAGGACGAGTGGAGGGTGTCCACAATGAGGAGTGACATCATCGCCTATGATGGGGTCTATTCTGTAACTAATCCTTTAAAATTTAGAGGCCTCTTAAAAATAAGTTTTTAACGGGCCTCTAAAAATTTTCAGTTGAAATTCTCAAGTATACATTTTAGAGGACTGTTAAAAATTATTTATTTTAAAGGGTTCCTTTAAAATTCTAAGCAGAGTATCTGGCAACAGTGCCTAAGGAGCTATTTGACATTTAATAGCTAAGTTAGAGACACAATTTAATAAAAAAGAAGAAAAAAATAATGGAGATAGAAGAAGAACATTTGTGACTAACCCATATAACTAACCTGCTTGAACTGTTTATAAGTAGAAAATAGAAATAGAAAAATGTCACGGGCGCCGAGAACGACAAAAAAACAAAAGGAGTACATACTTTAAGCCTTTTAGAAGAGAAGAGACTTCTATTAGGAGGAAAAATAAACCCTGTGGATTTACCCAAATTGAATAGTGCTTGGAAAGATCTAACTGAAAAATTAAATGTATTCGGTCCGCCAAAATCAATTGAACAGTGGAAAGACGTAAGTGATGTGAACTCTATAATAAAAGATTCATTTTTTTGTTATTTCATACCTATCAATTACAAATATTTTTCAGACAATTACTCAGTGAAATGAAAACTAATGTTAGGAGGCGGGCCGGGGACGTGAGATATGGTCACAGAGGCACCGGAGGGGGTGCTCCGGTTAAGCCTTTAACGGAGTTGGAAGAATTAATTTTGGCACTAATAACCAACCTTAAGGGGCTAATCTAGATGAAGCCGGAATCATAATTGCTGAAAATGTTGAAGCAGGTCCATTATTACTACCCACACAGATTTCTCCTGAAGAAATTGTAGTCCCTAACGTTGTGAGTACTATTTTTAAAATAAAAAAAAACTAGTAATAGGAAATGTTTTGAATTAATAAATTCAATTCAGTTTCTTATTTAATATTTATGAATAGATACATATAAAAAACATCTTAACAAAGTTCTTAAATGTATATAAAACAATAAATTTGTCAAATAAAAGCATATCTATTATAAATTGTTTTTAGGAATTTGAGGTAATAAATGAAGAACAGGAAGACGAAAAGAGAGGACAACTCGATACAAAACAGAACCAACCTCAAATCAATAAAAAATCCAAACTTAAACAAAAGTTTAAGAGAAGACCTCAGGTAAACAGAGTGGAGACTAGGAGACTGTTATCAAAAGCCATGTCAAACAATTAACAATGCTTGCCAGATCAAAGTTTGCCATCGCAAAATCCATTAACAATTTGGCAAAATCAGTAAGGTTGGCAACCCAGCGGAGGTAAAAGGTGTAACTTGTACTAACAAGTGAGGATGGCTGTGTGTACCAAAGATAAATAAATGAAGAAAAGAAGTTGTATATGTTGGTACAAATTTTTTAATACAGTTAGCAAAGCGTCAAAGTGTCTCATACTTCAAGTTATCACAATTAAAATTAATTTCAAAAATAAACACAGTCGTTAAAACAGTCACTATTTTTAAAAACATTTGAAAATACTACATTGTAATAAGGGATGATTCTCTAAAATGGGGATACATATTTTGTTACTCAAACATGTGTGACAAAAGCTAACAAATCTATTGTTCTAATAACAAAACATGTATCCCCATTTTAGAGAATCATCCCTTATTGCCATGTAGTATTTTCAAATGTTTTCAAAAATAGTGACTGTGTTTTAACCACTGTGTTTATTTTTGGAAAAATTTTAAATGTGATAACTTGAAGTATGAGACACTGAAGATAGTTTTTGTTAACCGAAAGCGCTCTGCTACCTATATTTACATATTATATTATCTTTATGTATTTTTGTGAAGGATGTTTTTTTATTTTAAATAAATGTAGGTGTTTCATAACTATATGTCAGTTTATATTTTTAATTAAATATGGGTTTTTATAAAAGCACTTGTATTTTTATTATTCAATAAGTACCTACAGAAGTTTTCTTAAATCAAATGAAAAAAGGTTACAGTACTGTTGCATAATCTCATTTCAAACTTGCTCTCCTCTTAAAATATTGTAATCACTATCTACTATGATCTGACGGTTTATACTGTAATATCCTTTTCTGCTGTAGTACGGAAGCGCAGGATATTGCTCTGGGGGCGATATCATTGCAATATATGGCTCCCAAACACCTCAGAAAGTTATACTTTTGTAAAAAATTATCTATTTTACCTTACTTCTTTTGTTTTCAGTGTTTGGAAATACCATCCAGTTAGGTAATAGATTATTATAAATAATTAGTATTAGTAACTTCATTAATACATCTCTCTGCTTACGCTCGGTTGACTCATAGCAAAAGTGTGACCCTGTACAGAACTTAATTGGTATCCCCCCGAACCATAAAAGTAGAGACTGGCAAGAATTTTTAAATGTATCGGTATGGCAGTATTTCTTTGTACTTCTTGTAGATGTGGTTCTAACCAATTAACATTCTCGACACTTCCTTGGAAAAGCGAAAAAGACTTGAATAAATTATTTGGTATTCGAAAGGGATCACTCAAGTCCCTAACATTTCTTTGGTGTAATCTATATTCTGCCCCAGAATAATAAATAAACATGGTTAATTTGAACTATTTTTCAAATATAACCTAAACCTTTTCTTGGTTTGCTATTAATTCCTCAATCAAAGCTTCACCGCCAGCAACATCTACATACGCCATTTTTGTTACCGTTATTATTTAGAGACACACTTTAACATCCCTTTAGAAATAATAGTTTTAACAGTCTATTTAAAAGAAATGTGGTTAGCGAATACCGATTTCATTTTAGCGCCGGTTAAACTTTTAACGGCCTCTAAATTTTAGAGGAAGAGTTACAGAATAGGCCCCTTATGTGCTTATTTTTTTAGTGAGTGGAGCCATATATGGTTTAATATTATTGTTGAAGTGACGGTCAACATGCAGACAAAAGATGGACTGTTCATTAGTTAAGATTAGGTTTAGACAGTCACACAAAATGCTGAAAAAAAACTTCGATCGGCAGTGTCTTCGGTTATTTCCGAATCCGAATGCTAGTTATATAAACATACTTGCACGCCCCGTATAAAAATTAGCCGACGCTGCAAGATACCCGAAGGCAACGCAGAGCTTAATCTCATTTCTAATATTCATTCTTGTTATTTTCCTTGCCTCTTTAGAAAATAAAGTTATTTTTAAAAACAGAATTTTCCGATAAATCTTTTAACTTGCTTTCACCTTGTTTTACAACAGTTAGGTATTTCAAGTTTTTATGGTCACTCGATAGTTCAATAATAATAAAGTAAATAATACCTGATATTCAATTCACCCCAAATGTAATGTGAACTCACGTGAAATTCAAAACTGTTAATAATATAAGAGTGGTAGAGGGATTGTGAGAAAACCTTCCAGTGCACATAAGCCCTCCGATATTGCTGTCAATACCTACTATTTGCAGAACCGTTCAATAAAATGAGCGAAAATTGTAAAAAACGAGTGATTATCATTGGAACTGGTTTGGTAAATAATTTATTTAATAATAATAGTAATAATTGTAATAGAAAAAAAATTTCATAGGTAGGATCGTTATGTGCTTGTTTTATGGCTCGGAGAGGATATCATGTCGAAGTTTATGAGAAAAGAGAAGGTAAGTCAAGCATTTTCCTTTTGTTCGACTTTATTTTTTCAAAACCTGCCGTTATACAAATTTGTTTTTGGTATAAAATGAAAAGAAACAATAACATCTAATCATATTTCACTGAATGAGAATAGTATATTATTTTATATGGAGGAAAGGAAATACTTTTCATGACGCGCTCGTGTTTACCAGCCGAACGGAGTGAGGCTGGTAATAGAGGGCAAGTCATGAAAAGTACCTTTTCCTCCAAATAAAATATACTGTTTTTCTTCAAATGTCGACAAATTAATGCAAAAACGTCTCTTTTTGATAGTAATAATTTTTAAAGATAATTGGGTTCGCAAGGCGGTTTAGACCGGTGTCGGTGAGTAGGCACAGGTTGTTGCTACAGTAATGTAACATAAAGCTGTCAGTGGACACTGTCAACAATATTAATTTATTTTTTACAATTATTGCGTCTCCGGTTGCGTTTTAATTCCGAATTGATAAGCAGTTTTATCGAGTAAGTTCACTTAAATAATAACCAATTAGTTCCTAAATTAGTGATTTATAGAAATGCAGTGCACACCGCCGGAAATTATGATTTGTTGACGCTTGTTTTCTTGTTTCTATCTATGTTGCTATGAAAACACTTTTCCCTCCGCCGGCGGGAAAGTGAAAACTAAAGCTCCGGCGGAGGAAAAATGAAACTTTACGGTCGCCTACACAGTCGAAAAATTACAGATTTACTGACGCTTGAAGAAAAAAACATATATTAACACATTTAGCGCCACGTGCCCACGGATGGGCATTTGATGTTTACTTCAAGTCAACGTGGACAACCGTGGGCACGATTTATATTAGTTTTACGTTTGCTGACGTATTCAGTGGTCCCAGGAGATAACAAAACTGTACGTGGACCGGGCAGAAATAACATACAAAATGGTATGTTTGGGTGGTAAAATTAGTATATTGTGCAACAAGTGGGGAAAGTTCAACTTTTCTCACGAGTGTGGAAGTTTGTGGCACGAGCCCAAAGGGCGAGTGTCGCAAACACACGAGTGAGAAAAGTACTTTCCCCACATGTTGCACACTATACTTTTTCTACAACTGCACAAATTTAAGGAATACAAGTAAAGTAACTTAAAATTTATTTTTATGGTTAGTAAAACAAAAGGAAAAGGTGAGCGGTCGTCAGTCCGCCGATAGAATGACTATTTTTGACCATTTTTCGTAAATTTTTGACCATTTTTCGTAAATTTTTGACCATTTTTCAAAAAATTTGATAATTTTTGACAATTATTGACCATTTTTTCAAAATTTATGACAATTTTTGACTATTTTTTTGAATGTTAATAATTATTGACCATTTTTGACAATTATTGATCAATTTTGACAATTTTTCAAAAATTTTGATCATTTTAGACCATTTTTCCAATTTTTTACAATTATTGACCATTTTTGCCAATTTTTTAGCATTTTTGACAGGTTCTGACAATTATTGACCATTTTCAACAACTTTTCAAAAATTTTGACAATTCTCAACAATTATTGACATTTTTTTATAATTATTGACAATTTTTTCAAAATCTTAACAATTTTCGACCATTTTTCAAAATTTTAACAATTATTGACCATTTTTGACAGTTTCTGATAATTATTGACCGCCCACTAAATGTGTTTTGCGCTTGATTAAACTTTGAGAAAGCGAAACGCTGGTGTACCAATTATTGGCATAAAGAGTTCTACCTTGGTCCAGAACTCCCTCCACCAGTGCTATGACAGTTTTTTCGGTCAACGATATATCCTTTGCTCCTACATTCTCTTCTCTTGATTTGCCTGTATAGACTTTGAACGACCAGGTATAACCTCCAGTAACACAAAGTTTGAAAACCATAATTCCATATTTATGTCGCTTTTTAGGAATGTACTACCGAAAATAAATACGACCTCGACATGGTACGTTGCTTTCGTCAATACAAACATCTTCTTCGGATATATAGGATTCCTTGAATTTCTTTTCAAGCATGTTCAAAAATGTAGAAATTTTCTGGAGCCTATCTTCTGGATTTATTGGTAGTTCATTAATCGATAGATTAAACATCATAAGCAACATCTCAAATCTGTCGCGACTCATTATTTTTGGTATACCATTTTCATAAAAAAAATTTGTGCTCCAGTAGTCCCTTAATTTTGGCAAACGCATAAGTCCCATCCACACGACGATACCGAAAAACTTATAAATCTCTACAGAATCAGTGTCAACCCATGTATTAAGTCTTTGAGTTCGACTTGCAGTTGGATGAGTAGTAGCACGCTTAGCAATTTTTTGCCCAGTAAATCTATCTGTTTCTTCCACAAATAATGAGATAATATCATCGTCTATGAAATGCTGAAAATAAGCTATAGGAGCTGCTCCAAGAAGTTTCTGGCTTTTATCTGCAGGTGTTGGCAGCAGTAAAAACAAATGTCATTGTGTCCCCTGCCACTGACTCCCACTTCATGTTGAGTATATGATCTGCAACAGGAACAACCACTGCAGCAACCACATCACCTTCGTCTTTGATATGACCTTCAGTTGATCCATCCTCACTTGAATTGATATCCTGTTCTGCAATGGAGTGTTCGGAATAGTTTTGGTTTACAATGGAGTCATCGGAATAGTCTTGGTCTGCAATCGAGTCGTCGGAATACTCTGCTGCTTCTACATCAGATGTATTTTCCTGCTCCCAAGCCAATCCGTCTTCTGTAAGAACTCCTCTTGCCATTATCATTCAAAATCTGAAACAAAAGAAATAACGTAATGGATTCCCACGGGTGGACATTTGGTCCCACAATGTAAAATAACATCCTGGGACCACCGGTGGTCACTAAAAAAATCAATTAAAAAACCACAAAAAGAAGAAATAATGTAATATTATAGAATATATAGAATCGCTAATAACCTAAATCTAGGTTTTGTTTCCATTACATCTGTCCTGAATAATCGTCTCTTTGCTAATCGTACAAATCGGACCATTGATCATTTTTTTGCAACGACGTCTGCAGGTCCATCCCTTTGTACCATATTACGACATATCGGTTTCTTTTCAACTTTCTTCAAGCATTTCCTTCTAATTTTCTTTTGACAGATGGTTCGAGCATGGCAAAAAGAACCTAAAACTACATCTCTCCATTTCTATTCTTACTCCAGTTTCCATCTTGGGGGCAAATATTTAGCAGTCACTCCTCAATATAGTTTTTACTTTCTCATTTTTAAATTTGATATCCGCGGTCAAAGATTCTATTCTTCTGTAATATACTTCCTTCTGATCTTGTACCTCCTCATTTGATCTTTGTTTTGTCTATTTGCGGTGTTGGTCGCATTCTTCAGGTTTTGATAAAACTGTTTTTAGATATTTTGTTATAGACATAAGAACTGGAAAAGAAGTAAGAGGGAGATCAATTAACTTAGCTTTATCCCATCGGGGTAGAAAGGCTTTGAGATGCGTAGATCTGGAAGAAGACGTTTTAAAAAATGCTATACCAATGAAGGGAAGATTTCTGCATGGTATTTCAGGAGATTTAAAATCTGTAATGTACGATCCGACTCTTAAAAATGTAAGTTCAAGAGTTTTTTGGATTCTAATCTTGGATGGACGACAGTATGCCACTACGTTTTATCTATTTTTAATAAGCTGAAATAATATAAGCCTCTTATTTGCAAGTGTTGACTCTATTTATTTCAGAGTGGCCAAATTTTATTTTCAGTGTATCTACTCCGTGGGCAGAAACTACCTGAACAAAAAATTGTTAGAAGGTGAATAATAGAAAAAATGATAGATATTTCAAATATGATTATTACTTATAAAAACTATTTTCAGCAACAGACAAATTTTTTAATATTGAGCATCACTTTGAGCATTTGTTGACGAAATGCGATTTTGCCAAAGGAACCATAACTTTGCTTGAGTAAGTAAAAGTGTAGCAGTAGACTTCGCGTTTTTACAGTTATGGTTTGATGTATTTTTTGCTAATCAAACTCACCATATGCTTTCCTGTACCTGAAAAGCAACTAAAAATTTAATGAACTGACTTTACCCATATTTACAACATACTTAATTATGCACTTTTTTATTTTAAAATGAGGTTGTGTTTCAGTTTAAAAACCTCCAAGGAAATTCAGAGAACAGCGGACTTAATTATTGGAGCCGACGGAGCGCATAGTAAGCTACGTCTTTACATGCAACAAGCCTCTAATTTTCAGTATTCTCAAAACTATATAGAGCATGGTTATTTAGAGCTTTGCATTCCACCGAAAAATGGTTATAAAATGCAATCTAACCATCTACATATATGGCCAAGGTGAGTAATTATCTGCCCATTACTTCCTCTTCTTTACCAGCCAGTCTGAAACCATAAATTCCCCATAAATCATTTCAACACCAAAAATAAATGTTTTCTTAACTTACTTTGATCACTGAAGATGAACTGGAAGGAACCGTATTCATTTCCTTTTAATATTATATTTAATAATTTTCAGAGATGAATATATGATGATAGCTCTACCGAATCGAGATTTTTCCTGGACAGTGACGTTATTCATGCCATTCAAGACCTTCAGTCGATTAACAAACAAGGAACAAGTTTTAAGTTTTTTTAAAGACAGTTTTCCAGATGCTGTCGATTTAATTGGAAAAGATGAAATTGTAGATGTATTTTTGAATACACTTCCATCACAACTTATTTCTATCAAATGCTCACCATATAATGTTGGATCGAAATTTTTGATTATTGGAGATGCAGCACATGCTATGGTTCCATTTTACGGTCAAGGTTTGTAAGTCTACCAGGTACTTGGTAAATGTTATTATTGTATATTTAATGATTATATTGAAATATAAAATCTACTGTCTTTTAAACAAAACTATTATCTCTAGAGCTAAAAACTCCTCCAGAGAAACTTGGTACGTTATCAATGATTTAAGGAACAAAACTTTGATTATCCCTACCCAGACGAACAATTATTTTGTAAAAGTAAGAAGGAATATTAGCTCTAAAATATAATCGTGATGCTCTTTCTTTTCTCCTTTCTTCTAATATAAATTACTTGATAGTTCTTGCCAAAATCAGTAAATAAATTTGAACTAGTGCATAATTCAAAACAAATCATCCTGTGGCATAGATGGCTTATCAACTAAAATATTTTGGAATTTTCATGATGTGGAAATTAATGTTTTATCTTTTATGATTAATGAATCCTTTGAAAATGGTCTCTTCCTAAACTGAAATCACATTAATTTGGATTCATACCTAATAAATGCAATAGTAACGCAAAGCCTTTCAAATCAGTGGGGAAACTTTGAAGAATATATTTAGTTTTTGTATTTGTAGATAAGTCAAGGTTTTTCCAGAAATACTTAACTTGCTGTCTTAATTTTGTATCCAACTTTGTGTTCTTTAATACTTGTTACAACATTGTTAAATGTACATATTATTATTTTTCAAAGTAGTTTTCAATTAATTTGTTGTAGGTATGAATGCAGGATTCGAAGACTGTTATTTATTGAATGAATTACTTGACAAATATAATGATAATATGGATCTTGCTATTGACGAGTACTCGCAAATGAGAGTCAAAAACGCTCAAGCAATTTGCGATTTGGCCATGTATAATTATTTGGAAATGCGAAATTTGGTCAATACATCTTCGTATAGATTGAGAAAAATTTTGGATAATTATTTGTTCAAAATATTTCCCAATTCATGGATTCCACTCTATAATTCCGTCAGTTTTTCAACGATGGATTACCGGCAGTGTATTGAAAACAGAAAATGGCAAGATAATGTACGTTTTTATTTGGAACAATATTTTTTATTTTTCTTGATCGCTAGGACAGTCCAAAGATTTTTAGATGAACGTAAATTTTTCTTCTTTCACTTTTGAACAAGTGTTACTGTTCCACCTTTAAATAATTGCTTTCTTAGCCAAGATGAAACTGATGTCTTTTTTTTTAATTAAATGTTTAAAATTATGGCATTATGAAGCAGATTATGCTAATATTTTTCATTTATTTTAGGTTCTTCGAACTGCATATATCATGACTGGACTGTTTATTATAATATCATTAATAATTATGAGATACTAGATCTCATTTTAAGCAATATATATGGCAATATTTTACTGCTTTTTCTATTTATTTATTGATCCCAACTTCCAGCTAGCTCAGTTTGGGTACTAGAACTCTATCAATACTTATTTGAATTGTTCTCTCGTCAATGAAATATTTTTAGTTGGTTAAGTAAACTGGTGACCTATATGATTAAGGCACGTACCCACCTCTTTTCGATGTAGATATAGTAGAGGGTACTAACTGAGATGGTGCACTAAATTGCGATTGACTTTTATACTACGTTCGCTATTTTCGCATGTTGTTGTAGTTAGTATCACAAATCGAGGTTAGTGGTCTGTGGTTAAGTAAACTGGTGACCTATATGATTCAGGCACGTACCCACCTCTGTTCGATGTAGATATAGTAGGGTAGGGTGGTACTAAGTGAGATGATGTACTAAATTGCGAATAACTTTTATACTACGTTCGCTATTTTCGCATATTATTGTAGTTAGTACCACAAATCGAGGTTAGTGGTCTGTGGTTAAGTAAACTGGTGACCTATATGATTCAGGCACGTACCCACCACTGTTCGATGTAGATATGGTAGAGGAGGGTGGTACTAACTGAGATAGTGCACTAAATTGCGATTATCTTTTATACTACGTTCGCTATTTTCGCATGTTGTTGTAGTTAGTAGGTATCACAAATCGAGGTTAGTGGTCTGTGGTTAGTATCTTTATCGCTAACCGGTGACTTGGGTGAATGTTGATGGTTATTGAAATTAATCTACGAAAAACGAAAAAAATAAAGCAGTACCTCGGAGGTAAACTGCACTATGTCGTTTTTATCAACTTTTCAGAAGAGGTATTTGATTTATTGCCGATTGCTTTCCTACATGTTTTATTATTATATTTCGGCCAACAATGTATTCGGAACTAAGTTTGTACATAGCGTAACTGCTATTGTTTAATAATCTAATGAAAAAACTTCTTATTTTTTTATTTTACAATAAAAAATGATAATTTTATGCGACATAGTGTAGTATACCTCCGACAATCCTATCACATTCTTTAAAAAAAATTTGACTCTATGAAAGGTTTTTGACTAAAAAATGCTCCAAACTTCAAAAAAAGTATTAGACAAACATGTGCATTATGAACAATAATATGATTTGACTGAAACTTAGTCATCTTAATCTTCGGGATAATCAGCTACATTGGTATTAGTTTCTATGTTTTGATAAAATGGATGGCACTCGCTTGGAACGAATTCCAAAAGGTCTATTAAATATTTGTATTTCTTTTCCGATATTGGTCTAGGAGTCTCTCTGAGTGGATTCTATATAGACGGAATACTTCCTTTTCTTCTTTTCAAACAAATTTGCTTGAAATTCGTATCTGTTTTTACGAATGAGTCTTTATAGTAAAAAAAACCCAATATTTTTTTGTCGGATTTGGAACTGGGCGCATGGTGTAATTTGGCTTGCTTATCACTATCCAGTTTCCTGTTTATGAAAGGCGACCTGGAAGTTTTGTATAGTGACTTAAACGATTTAAAATTATGCAACTCCATGTTATGGACGATGTATTTATTTGAGCATAGTCTTACTAACTGCTGCCAATGAGTTGGTGTTAAAATAGTTAAGGTATTTTGAAGCAAACGTTTTTTCTTGTAAATTACAGCATGAATGGTATCCGCCTCCATGTGTGTGTGTGACCTTTCAACAAGAATTTGTGGTTTATTTCTTTAATTTGTGGCCACTTCGTCATGATCCAAAAATAGCAGCAGATGATCATAATATTCTTATTTTGGCCGTAACAGTTATCGGACCAAGAAGTGATTTTTTCTGTTCGAGAACCTGGAATAGTGGCTTCTGTCCAGGCTAGAAATGCAGAAGCAGTTTCTTCTTCCCTTCTACCGGCTTTAGTTTCATCCCTCATCATGCGGTGCGCCGTCTTGTCTGATGAGTCATAGACCGGAAAGTCGAAAGTCCACAACTTCCTTTTATAGAACGAGGAGCCGCAGGTTGGCAGGGGTGTTGGGAGGCATTTTTGTAGGTCCATTGTCAAAACCCTGTGATTAGTACTATCATTACTGGTATCGGCGCTCTTTAATTTGTACCTAGTATTTGCATCATGAAGGTGAGCATCGTGATCTACTTCTACTTTTTCAATGTTAATGTTATCTTTTTTGGCAGCCACAAAAGTACCACAAGTATCATATGTATCATTCTGTGGTGGTTTGAATCCCAAGGTAAATTGCTTTTTAAAATTGACGTCAAAAAATAATAGTTCAATACAATACGCTTTAAAAAATTTTAACAGACCGTTCACTAAGAAGTAACAACTACTTCTCGGGCTATATGCCCCGACAGACATTGAATTACACTTCTAAAGTGAACGGGGTTGGTATATCTGTTAAGATAGAACCAACAATTCTGATTTGCGATTAGAAGGAATAACATCACTTGTAGACCGGTTTCGGCAGTACAAGGTAGACGATATTCGTCCAGAAGCTCTGAGAGCATAATCCTGGACTGGAGACTAAGTTGATACCACACCAATACATTAACCTCAGTTAAGGAAATGCTAAGAGTGCGATATCAGCGACATCCCTACATCTAATCACAAACCAAAATTCTATATCGACAAAAAACGATCTCGGTTTTGTAGTTATTCACTTAATTACAGTTACCTGTAAATAATTGTCATATTTTAGTAAAGCTATGTTACAAACTGACGCTATGTCACATTTACGACATGGTTCTTGGCTAGGCCGCTAGAGGCAAAATGCACTATGTCGACATAAAGTTCCCATTTTAACAAAATGGAACAATCCATATCGACATAGTGTTTCATACTTTTAAGCATGGTACAAACAAAATGGGAGCTGAAGCACCTCATGTATACATGGAGCTTTTTACCTCTAAAATATATTGAACATAGTGTTATATTTTAGTGTTATATATTTGGGCGCCAATTTGTAAAGTCATGGGTCGACAAAAAAAAGTAGCTTCTCAATCAAAACTTTTTGTATATTTGATCTTCTTCAGATACTTCTCGTGGCAATTGAATGAAAAACATTTTTTTTAGAAAACTTTATCAAACAACTATACAATCTCTTTTTTATTAATTAACAATTATACAATATCACATTCTTTAACAGTACCTATATATAACAGAAATAAAAAAAGAAGCTTTGAATTCGTCAGACTTCAATGCAAATTTCGTATCTTACGATAAATGTAAGATATTGTACCGAAATTTACCGGGTTTTGTATATGTATTTCATTCTACAATCAGTTTATGTTGTTCGGGATTTTTTAAGTAATTATACTTCTGTTCTTCGAACAGTGCAATCAATCGTGTAACGAATTTTCCGTGGTATTCTTCAATCTGATCAAACGACGCATTTTCAATTTTAGGAACCTCCAAAGGTTGACCAACTAAAAAAAATCAATATATATTATTAGATACTAGACTTATTTGTACTGGTGGACAGTGACAGTGTTACTGAGATGGAATATCTCAGTGACTATGCCATCTCAGCGTACTTTCCCCTACTGATATGGGCTCATTGGTTTAATTTTCTGTTATTGCAGCATTCACAAAGGAGGGGATTTCCCGATTTTATTAGGTATCTAAGAGTTAGTCGGTTCTAAGCACATTATTATGTTGTCATTCCTTGTCATTTCAGGAAACTTAGCAATGTAATGTGGGCTGGATGATATGAAGTTTGCTATTGGATCTGTTCCAGTGGTTTTGCTATGTTATTAAACTGAGTTGTTTGATGCTTGATTTTAAATCTTTATATAATATTGAATGCTTGCCTCTTGTTATAAATCGGATTATCATAAAATATGTGCTTGATGAACTGAATCGAGGAAAGTGAGTCCATGCACAATAGTATAGACTTGCTGTGTGCAAGTTTACTTTAAAGTGCCTTGTTTATTCCATATAATTCTGCAGGTTCTGGGAAGTCGGCATGCTATAGTTGAGGTTGTAGTGCGAACAGAGCAACCAACACTCACTTCATCTTTGGAAGCGTCGGTAAAAAAGGTCGTATCGTACGGTCTAAATTGTATTACTTCTTAGAAAGATTGTTGAAGAAGATGACTTGTAGTTTCTTCTTTTTTATAGCAGGTTAGGCTGGTGTTCACAGTTCTGCTTCGGGTATATTATCCGGACTGGACTGAGTGGGGTTTAGTATCTTGAATACTGAATTTTTTAGAATTTCAGATATTCTGGTGTACTAAGAGAAAGGAAGATACTTACTTTGTATGAATAAGGGAGGTTTGAAAAATTATTTATTTTGTTAATAAGAGAAAAAATGTCTGTTTAATCACTGGTACTACAGTACGATGGATACTTAGATAGGAGAATCTTTTCATATAAAATAATAGAAAGTCTTTTCGAGGAAACGATTTTTTGTACAGAGTGTTACAAAAATATTGGTTATTATGACGTAGCATTAGGTGTAATTAAATTAAATTTCCAAGTTAAACACTTCAATTGTATGCACTTTCGAACATAGATAAGTAAGGTTGAATCGATTTATTTTTGACCCCAGATGAAGTGAATAATGTATGACCAATATGTTTGTTACACCAGTGTGTACATGTTTTTATTTGAATTATATTTTGAAATAACGCCAATAAACGATTCATTATCGGTTAACAAAGATGGGGAAAATGTTTACATACCTTTGAAGGCAATATATATTAGAATACATTTTCTGATAACAACAAACAACCATTTATAAGCAAGTTAATTGTTATAATTGATTATTGAATTGTTACCTAAAAATAACTTCAACTATCGCAACATTTCACTTGCTAATTTATCTTACTAATAAAATATAATATTGTATACAATTCATTAGTTATTTCAAGGAATTACTTAATCGTATTTATTAATTTCATGAAATAAATTTTGGCTTAGGTCAGTACATGAACCGGTTCATGCACGGTATGAAAATAATCACAATCAAAAATACATACCAACAGTAGTAACAGGATGTCTTCTAGGTATAATTCCAAAAGAATATTGAAAAAATCCCCTTCCAATAGGCACTATAGGTGCCAGCCCAATATATTTTCGAACTTTTTCTTGAATATTTCTCAACCACGATCCTTCCAATTGATCAAACAGATCAGTTTCACCGAAGGAGAATACTGGCACCAAAGGAGTACCATTCTTCAATGCTAATTTAATAAATCCTTTTCGTCTACTTAACAAAACTCTGTGACTACCCGGTTTGCATAAATAAGCTTCAGCAGCGCCTCCTACCATAAGAGCACAAGCGTAACCGCCTTCCGGTCTACTTAATACGTAATCTAGCGATTTAAACGAGGCTGATATTCCTCCCAATCCTAAAGCTAGTTCTCTGAAGAAAGGCATATGATAGTGTTGATTCAAAGTTACCACTTTAGGCTCGTGTTTTGGAAACAAATTTCTAAACACACTGTACTCGGTTCCAAAGTTAAATGATCCAGTGCAAAGCATTCCGTGGGGAAAACAGCAAAATAAATAATTTTTCTTCGGATCCAGTTCAACGAACGGGGTTTTTTCCAATCTTAACGGAAAATAATCCAGAGTATATTTCCATACCAGCCAAGATCTCACCCATTTCGACGTCCTACCGCCTCGTTCACCAATATCCATATCGATTGTGTAGATGTAGATTAGATATAGCATTGCTAGCCACCATAATTTCGTAAAAAGGACCAAATAAATAGATGTTAATAGTCCTATGAAGCCTCCGAATGCCATTGTGAGAAACCATATTGCTACTGACAATGTTTGAATCCGTCTTCCCAAGGGAACGTGGAGAGGTGCAAAACGAATTCCCAGGACTTCCATCTAAAAAAAATAAATAAGTTATTGTTGGTTGGACCAAAAATGCTGGTTTCCGGTACCAGCCTCAAAAAATTCATTCATTGATATATTTTTTCCTGAGAGCCACTATAGCAGTGGTCAAAATATGGTCCGCAAACGATTCAAATTTCGCCGTGCACCGTGCAATAGCGCGAGTGGCGCTCCGTGTGTGAATTGTGAGAGCGAGGGTGTCCGTCAAAGGAAGGGAATCTACAACTTAGGAACTTTATTTGCAAACTATAGTTGTCGTTAGACAAAATTGAAGAAAACAAAGTATGACGCGATTAGGGCAAACATAAGGAAACCTTAAGAAGCATCTGCACATGTTGACTGATGAGTTCAATCGTAAACTTCCCAGAAGATTCCGAAGCAGAAACTATCAAATACTGATTCGCAACTGTTTTAGCAATGAGGTTATTGAAGTTACAGAAGATATCCAGGAATAATTATTTTAATGTCGAAATGATAGGAAGCATGTGAGAAGTTTTCTTCGATTGAAAGTACGTTTTGATTTTCGTGTAGGTTTGAGCAATAATATTAGTCATAGGATTACTGAACTTGAGCAGAAGATAAAGGTTCAAAAATCACATTGATTCAAAATTTACCTATGTGACTTTCTTCTAAAAATGTTATATTTTGTTTTTTGTTTATACATCGTGGTTCCTGATGACACAAAAAAAATCGAAGTGGTCCCTGGTCAATAAAGGTGGGAGCCACTGCTCTAGCGCAAAAGCAGTACCTACATAGTCACCATTTAAGACAATTAACTTCCTTAAAAATGGAAAAGTTTATTAATTTAAAAACCAATTCACACGTACCTGAGCAAATGGCTTTAAAATGATTGTATAATTTTTAATTGAAGGATATTTCGAACAATTTAGAACGGCCTTGAAAAATGGCAACGTGAATAATTCGCCAATTAACTTTACGGTGATCAGTATACATTAAGGAAAACCGACAATGATGTTGCAACGACACAAGATGTTACGAAATAATATCTATTTTTATATACAGGATTATTGACTTTTAATCTTGTTAAATATTTATCTCGCACATTGTCTTCTTCTACTGTTGATAATTCAATGAATATTCACCTACATAAAAATATTTTGCAAATAAAATGAATGTGGAAGGAAAAAACTGGTTGGGAAGCGATAAAAAACGCGACTGTTTACAAAATTAATTATTATCATAATAATTGTAAAATAACATTGGATACGGAATCGACAAGGATATAAAAAAAATTTAGTTGTTTAGTATTTATAAAATAATTAAAGTTTACCGCATGAAAATATTTTATATTTTAAACCTCCGCGTAACATGCGGCGGTAGGACTTCATTACTAACATCGGTCTCAGAGACCAATATTCAAAAAACCTTCAAAAAATATATACAGGGTTGGGATAAAGTATGGAACCAAGTAAATATCTTTTAAACGAAAAGAACGATATTTATGAAAATTTGCAGGTAAGTGCAATGGAACAAAATGCATCTGATGTACATTTTTTTGTTAATAATATACTTCCGGTTTAACCGGAAATGCCATCAACTTCTTTAATTTAAATGGGACACCCTATACATTTTTACAAATTTTGAAAGAGCTTGTTATTTTGAATTCATACATACTGAGTTTAGTGTAAAAAAATTTGTAAAAACTGTTAGTTGTACAATAGGTGTACATTTTATTATTTTAGAATAATGAGAAACAAAATTACTTCAAATGTTCAAAATGCTCGCCGTTTACTTGCTGACAATATGCCATCCTATTAACAAATTCTTGAGTCACTCTTTCCAAGACTTCTCCACGTATTAGTTCACATTCATCAATAATTCTTTGTCTCAATTCCTGTAAGTTTGTTGGTCGTCTAACGTAAACACGTGATTTAAGATAGCCCCAAAGAAAAAAATCTAACGGGCTAAGATCCGGAGAACGAGTAGGCCACTCTATGAATCCTCCACGTCCAATCCATCGATTTGGAAAATTCGAATCCAGAAAATCCCTAACCCGTCTATCATAGTGGGGAGGTGCTCCATCTTGTTGAAACCAAACATTTTGTGGTAATTGCCCATTCTGTTGAAGTGCAGGAATAATTTCGTTATTTAGTAGATCCAAATACTTGTAACCATTCAAGTTTCCGTCGATAAAAAATGGGCCTATAAGCCTATTTTCGACAATTCCCATCCAAACATTTAACTTCTGTAGATGCGGGGTATGCACTTCATGAATCCAATGAGGATTCTCATTTGACCAATACCTTGAGTTATGGCGATTAACTGTTCCATTTAAATAAAAAGTTGCCTCATCGGAAAAAACTATGTTAGAAGCAAAATTATCGTCGACATTACAGATGTCCATTAGCCGTTCGCAAAATTCTAGCCGTTGGTCAAAGTCATCGTCTGACAATTCTTGAACCAACTGTACCTTATACGGATGATACTTTTCACTTTTTAATATATTTCCTACAGAACGTCGACTGATACCATGGTTTAGTGCCAAATTTGTGGTGGAAGTTTGAGGTGATTCTTCTAAATCGATTGCAATATTCTGTTTAACAGTTTCGTTCGTTGCAGTCCGCGGTCTTCCAGGTTTTAGCAAATTTTTTACCATCCCAGTTGTATTAAAACGTTGTAATGTTTTAGTTACTGTTGAGCGTGATGTAGGATTTCTCTCCGGATGCAAATTATTAAAAATATGACACACTTCTTTATGAGTTCTAACACGATCACCATAACCGATCATCATTAAAATTTCAATACGCTCTTTTTCACTTAATTGAACCATTCTAAATTGTAAAATTTATTTCCGTCAATTAGAATTTGACACTTGGAGAACAAAAGACGTACTAAACACTACTCGTTTATTTATTACTATGCATACAAACAACATCAATTAGTTTATCTAAATAGTTTTTTGCTCTAATGCAAGAAACTCCAAGGAGGTTGATTAAAGTGCTATATTCCTCGTTTTTACAATTTTTTTTACACTAAACTCAGTATGTATGAATTCAAAATAACAAGCTCTTTCAAAATCTGTAAAAATATATAGGGTGTCCCATTTAAATTAAAGAAGTTGATGGCATTTCCGGTTAAACCGGAAGTATATTATTAACAAAAAAATGTACATCAGATGCATTTTGTTCCATTGCACTTACCTGCAAATTTTCATAAATATCGTTCTTTTCGTTTAAAAGATATTTACTTGGTTCCATATTTTATGCCAACCCTGTATACAATGTGCATGTTGTTCTTTTTTTATTTGATTTGGGTTGAATAAACCAAAATATAGTAATTTTCGATATTTTCAAATTTTATTATAACTTCAGTCTTACAATAGAGGCCAGCACATAAAACGTCACGTCACAAAAAATTTAAAAAAACTTCATCTCAAAATTAAAATTTGAAAAAAGTCTGAAATAATTGAAAAATAGAATAGGTAATTGAACAAACATATACTAAAATTAAACAGCCTTGTATTATGAACTTATAATTTGTAAAAATCAGAATAAATTAGGTGTCCATTTTTGCGTTACATTCTAAGCACAGTGAGGTCAAATGTTCTAGGCACATAAATTTATTGCAAAAATTGCAGCTATACTTAGTTTTTCGGTTCTTTTTATATGAACAATAATTACAGCGACCATACAAAATTTCTTTTAGTACTTCACTTTCTTCGGTGATTCCATAAATTTCACAAATTCTTACTAACATTCAAACTAACATCGGTCCACAAGACCGAAAGTTTTAATAACTGAGTATCGATACGCGCTACACATCTGCCACTTTGACACTTAACGTAAGATGCCGGGAAAAGAAACTACTCATGCGCCCAAAAATGTACGTTTGCCCTGTGGAATTATACTGATGAGAATAGAAGTAGCCGGTCTCACAGACCACATGTTAGTCATGGAGGGTTAAATTCTATATCAGCACATAAGTACGGAATTAAAAGTCTGTTTCATCGTTATTCTGTAATCTTTGTCGTTATTATAAAATTCCTCCAATTCTATCACAGTTTTCTTGAATGATGTCGAGTCGTTTTTTCAAACTTTCCAAACAACCATTCTTTTTTTCCCATACTAGTGGCATTTTATACAGCTGTACACTATTTGACTGAAGAGGATGCTTATAGGCTACGAGACGTAGGAATTGTCGAGCTAACCATTCAGTGTTACGGATGTTTGGTTGTTAGAACAATGTATTAATATTAATCCAATAAATAAAGTGAGTAGAACAGTTCAAATAGGTACTGATTGCCTACAGTAAGGATCAAATTAATATCTCCTATGTTTGCTGGGAAATTATCCCTATGAATATAACTTCTTATTCTTTTACTTCATTTAATGGCTTATAACTTTAGGGATAATTTGTACGGCTTTAGATTGGATTACATTACAAGGGAGTCGATTGGCCCGGTTGGCCTTACCACACCGCAGCCTATACTATACCTACCCTACATATATATTTTAATCAAAGAGATCTAGGCTTCTCAGAAAGCCTATTTTCCGTTTTGGAGCTATGCTCTAAGTAGACCTGTTCCAAGTATTGAGGGCGTTGGCGGACGATGACCTACCCTGCAATGGGGAACTTTCCAATTTTTTGAAACTTGCTTCTTATTGAACGACATAGGACTTTTGGGAAGGCTAGTGAACTCGTGAAACGTGTGATGTTACGAAAAAGCGTTCGTCACGCGATAACTCATTCAAGCGACTGTGCGCAATCTCTCTTGTCGCACTGAGCTCGCACACCTATAGGTGTGAAAAATTGTCAACAATGGTCAAAAATTGTCAAAATTTTGAAAAAATGGTTAATAATTGCCAAATAGGTTAAAATTTTTGAAAAATTGTCAAAAATTTTTAAATATGGTCAAAAATTGGGAAAAATGATCAAAAATTGTCAAAAACTGTAAAAAATTGTCGAAAACTGACAAAAATGGTCAATAATTTTGAAAAAATTTTTGGTCAATAATTGTCAAAGACGGTCAATAATTGTCAAAACCAATCAAAATTCGTCAAAAATTGTCAAAAATGGTCCAAAAGGATCAATAATTGTTAAAATTTTTGAAAAATTGTCAAAAATTTTTAAATATGGTCAAAAATTGTCAAGAATTTGGAAAAATTGTCAAGAATTTGGAAAAATCGTCAAAAACTGTCAAAATGTTGAAAAAATGGTTAATAATTGCCAAATATTTTCAAAAACTGTCAAAAATTTAGAAAAATGGTCAATAATTGTCAAAAATTGTCAAAATTTTTGAAAAATAGTCAATAATTATAAAAATCTGTCAAAATGGTCAATAATTATTAAAAACTGTCAAAATTTTGGAAAAATGGTCAAAATTTTTGAAAAATTGTGAAAAATGGTCAATAATTGTCAGAACCTGTCAAAAATGTTCCAAAATTGTCAAAAATGGTCAATAATTGTTAAAATTTGGAAAAACGGTCTAAAATGGTCGAAATTTTTGAAAAATTGTCAAAAATGATCAATAATCATTAAAATTTGAAAAAATTGTCAAAAATTGTCAGAATTTTGAAAAAACGGTCAATAATTGCCAAATATGTTGAAATTGTCGAAAACTGACAAAAATGGCCAATAATTTTGAAAAATGTTTAAAATTTTTTGGTCAATAATTGTCAAAGACGGTCAATAATTGTCAAAACCAATCAAAATTCGTCAAAAATTGTCAAAAATGGTCCAAAAGGATCAATAATTGTTAAAATTTTTGAAAAATTGTCAAAAATTTTTAAATATGGTCAAAAATTGTCAAGAATTTGGAAAAATTGTCAAGAATTTGGAAAAATCGTCAAAAACTGTCAAAATGTTGAAAAAATGGTTAATAATTGCCAAATATTTTCAAAAACTGTCAAAAATTTAGAAAAATGGTCAATAATTGTCAAAAATTGTCAAAATTTTTGAAAAATAGTCAATAATTATAAAAATCTGTCAAAATGGTCAATAATTATTAAAAACTGTCAAAATTTTGGAAAAATGGTCAAAATTTTTGAAAAATTGTGAAAAATGGTCAATAATTGTCAGAACCTGTCAAAAATGTTCCAAAATTGTCAAAAATGGTCAATAATTGTTAAAATTTGGAAAAACGGTCTAAAATGGTCGAAATTTTTGAAAAATTGTCAAAAATGATCAATAATCATTAAAATTTGAAAAAATAGTCAAAAATTGTCAAAATTTTGAAAAAATGGTCAATAATTTCCAAATATGTTAAAATTTTTGAAAAATTGTCAAAAATGGTCAATAATTGTCAAAGACGGTCAATAATTGTCAAAATTCGTCAAAAACTGCCAAAAATGGTCAATAATTGTTAAAAATTTTGAAAAATTGTCAAACATTTTTAAATATGGGTAAAAATTGTCAAGAATTTGGAAAAATTGTCAAGAATTTGGAAAAATCGTCAAAAACTGTCAAAATGTTGAAAAAATGGTTAATAATGGCCAAATATTTTCAAAAACTGTCAAAAATTTAGAAAAATGGTCAATAATTGTCAAAAATTGTCAAAATTTTTGAAAAATAGTCAATAATTATAAAAATCTGTCAAAAATGGTCAATAATTATTAAAAATTGTCAAAATTTTAGAAAAATTGTGAAAAATGGTCGATAATTGTCAGAACCTGTCAAAAATGTTCCAAAATTGTCAAAAATGGTCAATAATTGTTAAAATTTGTTGAAATTTTTGAAAAATTGTCAAAAATGGTAAATAATTGTCAAAGACGGTCAATAATTGTCAAAATTCGTCAAAAATGGTCAAAAATTGTCAAAATTTTTGGAAAATGGTGAAAAATTCACGAAAAATGGTCATTCTATTGTGCATAAGAAGCAAGCTTCTGTCGGCGGTCCGACGACCGCTCACCTTTTTTTTATTCGATAATATCATTGTGGCGTCTAAAAATCCTAATCCTCGAGCCTTTTTTTTTTAAATAAATCAATATTAACTTGGAAATTCCGTGTTCTTTAAAATCATTTCAAACGACCTCTATATCGCGCCAAAGTGAGTGACGTAGAACAGTAGTACGCCCAGCTGTGTAATACTCGTGTATGGATCGCCGGCCACATCAGTGATGCTAATTCGAGGGATTTTCGGGGTTTCTTAGGGACAATTTTTGGAAGGATTTTTCAAACTTCAATATAAAATTATAGGCATTTTTATCCATCACCAATAATTTCATCTGTTATTCGGGATAATTCACATCAAAATAATAAAACTCGTCTCAATTATCCTATGCCACAAAAGCTGTTGTAACTACAAACATATTTTAAATTTTGTATATGTATGAAAAGTTTCTTTATATACATTCATATGTATGTATATTATGAAGCTGTAGCATTATTCGAAACTGAAGGGATTATGTGAACAAATATGGTATTTTTTAAACCTGTACGAGGGATGGTTTCTTGTACTATGCTGGCAACACTGTACGAAGAGATCGTATTCGTAACATATTTCATATCATTTTCGTTCTGCTGTGTTTTTTTTCTGCTGTTAGTTCATTTGTGATATTTAGAAGTTTAGAAATAATAATATTATGATAATTGACTAAACAAGCAAAATGTTTACAGTATTCCCATAATTTTAAATTTTAAATAACAATCTCAAAACTAGCAACATAATTTTAATGTTTATTATAAGAACATTCAAATTAAAATCTATTTTAGAAAAACCAAAGTACTTAACAGCTTATGTATTCACCTATTTACTTTAACACCTCGAACAGTCAAGAGAAAAAATTCCACTGTTTTTAATAAAATTTGATAAGTACCATAATCAGATCAACACAAGGCAGATTGTTGGATTGGCCCTTGTAATATCCTTCTTCAGTCATGTTAAAAATATTATGGACACAAACAAAATTTCACAAAAGTCTAATAAATCAGAATGAACCGAAAATCCAAAAAAACACGTGGAAACACTCGATTAAACAACACAGTAAACAAATAAATAATCTCTGCTGTAATGGACGCATGCGCAATACCTAATTATACTGTTCTACGTCACAACTAAGAGCAATGCTTTTAAAAAAACTTCAAATAATTTCAATTTTTAGGCATTTTCAATTCGTTATAGTGGTTGTTTGTGACAAGAAAAAATAGGCTTTTTCATGCCAATCGTTTTCATGCAATGTATTCTTATGATTTATAGCACATTTTTGCTAAAGAAAATTTTAATCAAGTTCCCTATCAAATTTATGAAGCGCTAAGAACAATGCAGCGTAGTGAGCGGAATGTCGTAATAACCTTTTTGCCTGTCTTTGGTATGGAGTATTATTTCAGTAAGCTGCACTAAGTTCCTTTTCCCATTTTCGGGGATACCATGAGGTGATTCGGGTTTGGGTTCGATAAAAGGAGTACAAGCTTTGCGAGACCATCTACAATCTCTTTGCGGACAATTCCTTCAGCCCTGGCACCCACAACAAAGTTATTTTGTTTTGTCTATCCAGTTGCTTAGAGGATTGTTTGAAATTTTAAGAGGAACTCTTGAGCATAAATACTAAATACTATTGCTCATAGTTCCACTTGGATTAGTGTTTCCAGTTAAAGTATTTGGACCTGGAAAAGAATAAAAGAGGCTAGGTATTAGTAATTTGCTTCATTTTTGAAGCTTTTTTTAAGACAGAGCTTTATTATCTTGTCGCATGCCCAAAATTTGGCAGCCAATTATCTTGGAAACTACTCGAACGATTTTGTTGGCTCAATGATCGGAACATCGAGATAATCATCAAAGTTTCAGCCTATTTGACCGGAGACCTTTTCCATAACCTCCTTGCGGGATCATTTTGAACGGTTTGTAGATAAAAAATGTTTTTTCGGTAATGGATCTGGATTTTAATATTGGTTCCAACCAATTTGTCCGTTTACACTTCGAATTGGTTAATTGTTCGGAGGTTAGTACTATTGTACAAATTTCATCACCGTTCGAAGTGAAGGGCGTTTAGATAGGGGTTTGAAAATGAACTGTTTCCTATTTTATTATTAGTTATGTTTAAGAGTTGTTAAAATTTTTAGGAGCACCGGAAATGACACATTGCTTAGTCTATTCGTTTAATTTCAGGGTTAGTTATTATATAGGGTGAGTTATAACTATTTGGACATGTTATTTAAACAAACAATATGTCGCACCGGTCCCATGATCGCTTGTTTGTAGCGAGTGATTCAATAAGGGTAACGAGAACCATATCTCGGAAACCGTATGTCCTGTGGTTAACATTAGTATAAGAAAGATAGTATTCGGGAAGCAGTTCGAAGTATTTCCCTTGCTGAAATTGAGACCAGTCTTAATTCCACTATAAAAAAACTGGATTTGTGCATAGCAAAGCATTTTGAGAATTTAAAATAATTAGGTAATAGGAGCATTTTGTAAATTTCTGTTATGAGCAGATCCCTTAGTTTTGTTTCATTATGTAATGTTAATAAATATTTTTGTGATGCGTTTTTACTTGTTATTTTATTTTCAAAACAATTTTAGGAACATATTGATATGAATTTTTAATTTATAGTGCTGATATGTATTCTAATCTATTTTTTGTAATATATTTATTTGGGCGCCAATTAATATGAATTTTAATTTATATTTCAGTGATATCATACATCACTCACCTTTTATGATGACTCTTCACCTCAGGTTGGGTTCATGGGCCTAATGCTCACTTAGTTTTTTTTTATTGATTTATATTTAACATATCCTCAGGCCGGTCCTGTGTCCTTGCCCTTGAATAATAGGAACTATCTAATTGTGAAGCAGTTTTGCCAACTTTATAGGAAGAAAACTCTTTATATTTGAAATTTATGAAAAATATTTTTTAATTTATTCTCTATTGTGCGGCGTATTTATACAGAATTGATAAATAAGGACATAAGGAAGAATTTAAAACACTTATCTAAATGATCTTTCGCTCAAAACATTCTCACTAAATGAAGTTCTTATATCTAATAAATATATGAAATTATGCAACTCTTTTAACATGTACGACTAAAAACCAAAGACAAAATAGAACATCTGTTTCTGACAGATTTTATATACAAAATGGACGATATTGTAATCGTAACGAAGAGGAATAAATATCAAGTTCTGGATTTATTCACACGCACGTAAGTTTGATGATTTAATTTATAGTTTATGGAACACCTTTTATCTTGTATTACTTTTTGAAGATTGGATAATTACTTCTTTTCTGTGTTTTAGACCTTTCTGGGCCTTGGAGTCCCTCGTAGAAGTGGCTTCGATATGGCTTCGGGGTCGGCTTGGGAAAATTTTCAGTTCTGCTTACCTCTCGGATTTTCACTGGTTTATTTGAGGAATTTAATATTTACAGAGGTTATTTAACCTCTGTTTTTAACAGGCACTTGTAACGAAGGTTAGTAACACAAATTCACTTTATAGTTTCTCCTTTTAACATAACGTAGCCTAATTTTAACTCAATTTTGTAACATGAAAAAGCTTATACTTCTCAATTCTGTATCTTTTTTTGTAACTACCCGTTTCTAATCAATAGCACGTATCAAATTTTTTATATTCAACAACCATATTTCTCTTTATTTTTAAGTTTTTCTATATTTGCTGACCAATCAAATTCATTTAATAATTTTTGATTTCTGTTATTTGACTTGATTATTTTATAATTTGATCTTTTTCTGATATGAAAGTTTATTTTTAATGTCTCCAAATAATTTATTATTGTTTTTATCTTTTAGTTAAAAAATTTTAAAATTATTTGACATCTGTTTTAATTTCAGTTGCCATGTCCTTTCTTCCGTTCGAGTTGACAAATCTAGATTTACACCTTGTTAAATATGTTCATAAGTGTACTTTTTCTATTTTTACCAGTGTCAGATTTTATAACCTAACTAATAATTTTTAATTTTCAGGTTCTTTCTTTTTAGATTTATGATGAGCCAAGAAACTTTTGCAAAGCTTTTGAAAATTCTGAAATTATGTAATAGGATTTCAATAAATTAGAGGAAAGTTATAAAGATTCCCGTTTAAAGTTTGGATTGTAATTATTTGTCAGGTGATTTGTTTATATTTTGTTTAGATTTTATACTGAAATAACCCTTGTTTGGTGTATGTGTTGTATGATTCCACTTTCCATATCAATATATTCTCTTACAACTTACTAGGTGAGCCAACAATCATCAGCACTCACGAAAAATGCCAATATCTTTGTAATAACAAGAGATATTAGTTCGCGGTTTTGACAGGTCAATAAGTCATCTTATTTGCCTTTTTGTAAGCTAGTTCGGGTTCCATTTGAAATTTCCCAGAAAAAATTATAAATAGAGCTAGGTGTTACATAACGCCCTCGAGTTGCCGATTGAAAAATTAAAAGTGTTATTTTTTTCTGCCATCTACCTTTAATTCTCTATGCATGAAGTATATATTTTTGAAAATCGGTCCTGTCATATGGAAGTTACAGTCTTTTTCATGTCAACGAAAGCACACTTTCCCCACCACTTCGTAATAGGTGATACAGAAAAATGACTTTAACAATAGTTAAAGTTGGTAGAATAAGGATAGTAGTTTCTAAAGTTGATATTTTTTACCAATCTAAATTGAGGAATATTTTGTAAAAAATCCAATTATATATTTTAAGTGAAAGACTAAGGACTCGAAAAAAAAAATTTTTTAAGGCCGATTTTCTCATAGAATTTTTCCCCAAACTGTAGGATATACGGTTTCCGAGATTTGGTTCCTCGTTACCCTTATTGAATCACCCGGTACTTCCGGTACTACTTGAACCAGAGAATACCTATTTCTGCTTGAACACCAATTTTTTCATAAGAATTGTTTTGTTAGTGAATTAAATATTCTTAACTCATTATTATGCTTATTGATAATAATTTGACAATATTATAACGCCTTTTCTAAGTCCCTAATAATGGCCGATTTGATTTTATTGATCTCTTTATCAATTTCTTATTCGTTATCTATTTTATGTTTAAAATTATTCGAGAAAAAGATTCAACTCGGCAATGTGATAAATACTCGTAAATGTGGAGATAAAAAATACGTATTTAAATATTTACTTTTAGCTAGGTTAGTCACTATGTCGCTAACGTGATAACGAATTGTTACAGCGGTTTCGCGTATTTTATGTAGGTAAAATCTTATTTTGTCAAATGGTGTTTTTCACAATATATAAAACTATGAATTACGTGACTATCTTATAATTATATATAATTCGCTTAAAATAAATAATATGATGAAATCTGGAGAAACTCGACAAGTATTACTTGATAATTTAACCGTTATTATTTCTGTTTAGATATTAGGCAATCCAGCTCAGGTCACCTAATATGGCCGTCCAAGCAGTGGTGGATTACCACCAGGCTGAGTAGGTTGGGGCCTAGGGCGGCTAATTTGGAACAAACATTTTTTTACGTCTCACAAGAATAAAAAAAATCATATTTATATTCCTAAATTTTATTAGGTCCACACAAACTATTCAATTTGTAGGGGAGCGTGGGGTACGGATGACTTCATAAATATGTTTTTGCTACTCCCATGCTTTAATTCCATCATTAGAAATGCAGGAACTGTACTACATTCACCAATTTTGATAAACCGGAATCTGGATCATTGAAAAGATCTTCGTTCCTGCGGAAACAGAATTTGCAAAACGTTTATCCTGACTTGTATTTAGCAGTTCGCATAGCTCCATGTTCACCAGCAACAGCAGTTGAGAAAAGTTTTTTTCTGGAAACTAGTGAGAAATTGTCTAAGATCTACCTTAAGCCAAGAAAACCAAAACGCCTTAGCTTTGTTGTAGAAAAAATGTACAAGATGGTATTGTGAAACTTGCATACCCGCTGTGATGGAATGTCATCGACATTATCAGCCGGATATAATTAAATAGCACCCCCTTACGTGCACGTTACTTATGAATTTTCGTTGAATATTCAACTTTAACATTGGTGGAAAAGAGCTGTTTCCAACAACATAGATAACCTCCTACTCATCAAGACTAAGTCTGCACAAATCGATTAATCAGAACCCGACTTGCAGGCGCTTCTCCATAAGGTGCCTCTTATTTAAAAAGACAAACTAAAACGTGAAATAATAAATACGCAAATATTGTTTAAATCTGATCGTATTAAAAACATAATAAGGTAAATTTTTTATAAAAATGTACTATAAACGATTCCTGATCCGGAGATATCCCCGAGGTTCATTTTTATTGGGACACCCGGTACACCGGTACATCAGCTCATAAACTTGTTTTGTGTTAATTGATAGTATAAAGTTGAAAATCACACATAGTAATCACTTTGTTTTGAATTTTTTAGAGTGGTTTTAGTAATAAAGGTGAACATCATTTGAAAATTAAAATTAGGTAACAGGCAATTCAGAATAAAATGTTGATTATTTAGGTACTGCATATTAAAATTTTTAAGTATATAGTTTTTGTAATAGTATAATGTATTTTGATGAATATTTTTGTTTCAATACGATACTTATCGAACCGTACAGTTTTATGTTCAGATTTAAATTTTTTATCAAGAATAATCTAATAAAAACCTCTGATACGCAATAGAATTTTTGTTGTTGTTGTTAAATCACAGTTTACTGTGGATATTCAATAATAAAATTGTCACAAAAAATACTTCAACTCTGTATTGTTAGACTAATTTAGTGAACTATGTAAATTTGATGTAATTAAACATGGAATGATAACCATAAATGTTTATTGGAAATTTCCAAATGAATCATTTTTTCGTTGTATTATTCAATATATTATTCAGGTTTGTTCATTGTACATTAAATCCAAATGAAACAATGTTGATTAATATTTCAAAAAACATTTAATAAACAATTGTTTCATGGAAGTTGATGTTCAACTATTAACCTTTCTAGAATAATGAAAATGTTTTTTGGCCTAACTATATAGTCCAATATAATAATACCTGAAATTTGACCTCTTTTGCGGCTCTCCTGCGATTGGACTTACAGTGGACCCCCGGTAATCCGGCCCCTGTCTAATCCGGCACCCCCTTGTAATCCGACATGTCTATTATGTATTATTGAATATTTTCTTGACAATCTTCGCTAATGTAGATATAGTCTAGTCTATAAGCTTAAAATGGTTTTAATTCTACATACTTTTATTAAAATTATGTGGTTTAGCTCGTTCGATCCGGAATAATGTCTAGATCATTGTGCCAAATAATTAAATTAGCCCATAAAAAATTCCAAAAATTATAAACAATTAAACACTTAAAAAAATAGTGTTTGGTTTATAGCTTATTGTTCGTAAATTATAAATGTTTTCGAAATTTGAAAAAAAGATCCTTAAGGAAGAGGAAATTTAGTAAAAAAAGTTCCAACTCCTTGAATAAATATTTTGTTAATTAACAGGCGTCTAGCATATTAAAAAATTTGTTTTTATGGAAAATTTCAACGGGAATCAATTCTTTAAATTGTTTAGATTATACTATAATTTTTTTAGATTTTTCAATTAACTGTAAGTGCTCAAAAAAAATTTTTTTAAGTGACGTACTCGCTTTCGAGGCCGTGCACGCAACCTAACAATGGCGCGCGTAGGGCATTTTCCAGTGTTAAATTAAAATTATAAATAATGGAGGTACAGTTCCGGGAGTAGGAATTTTTTTTACTAAATTTCCTCCTCTTTAAGGATCTTTTTTTCAAATAATAAGCTACAAACCAAACACTATTTTTTGAAGGTGTTTAATTGTTTATAACTTTTTTATGGGCTAATTTAATTATTTGGCAGTGATCTAGACATTATTCCGGATCGAATGAGCTAAACCACATAATTTTAATAAAGGTATGTAGAATTAACACCATTTTAAGCTTATAAACTATACTAATATTTAATACATGATTGAGAAGGTTAGAATCTTATCATTGGATCTGGCATTTATCGGATAACAAGGTAGGTACTCTTTTGTAAAAAAATCCCCCCCGGGGGGTCTTGAGCATACTCTATAATCCGAAAAATTCGATAGTTCGACACTGCCCTGCAAAACGTTTGTCGGATTACCAGGAGTCCCTGTAATCAATTTTGGGACGAGGAATCGAATGCACGTACTAGCAGATTTGCAATTTTCCGGGAAATCTCGGAAAACCGTCCCAACTTTATGTTTTTCACAATTATTTCCGTAACGGTAAGTTGTATTGAAAAAAGTTCCGAATAAAAGTTGTAGAGCAACCAATTTTACATCGAAATATATCCTAGTAAGCTCATTTTCATTCAGTCTCTTGTAGATTTCTCAGATGATATTATAAGCAGCATGATTAATGTTATTAAGTATGGTGAAGTGGTTATTGTTTGATTTTATTCAAGTTTACGATGATATAGTTCGACGTAAAATTGGTGGCTTTACAACTTTTATTTTGAACTTTTTTCAATACAACTTACCGTTACGGAAATAATTGTGAAAAACATAGAGTTGGGACGGTTTTCCGCGATTTCCCGGAAAATTGGAAACCTGCTAGTAAGTGCATTCGATTCCTCGTCCAAAAATTGACTTTATAAGTCAATTCTCAGGAGAGCAGCAAAAAAGGTCAAATTTCAGGTATTTTTTATTGTACTATACAGGGTGGCCGGACGAAAACGAAACAAAGCCTTTATCAGGAACTGCGTCAACCTTTGAAAAAACGCAGAGACCCGTCGATTTTTGATCAAAGGGGGACACTTTTTTCCGGTATTTTTGACTTCGCTACTTTCACCCCTGTAATAAGTTCTGGTTATAGGATAAGCTGCTTCCAATATAAAACCATTCTAATATAAATAACTTTATTGTTTACTGGGATTATCTACATACATAAAATTTAAGTAGTATCCAAAAACATAACGACTGGCCACAATTAGGGCAGAGGTTGATTCTCAAGTTTATGTTTAAAAGGTACCTCGTGTATTCTAACAAAGATCTATTTATAATCTCCCTCGGCACGTCTACTTAGTTTGTTGTAATAACTAAAGGTAATGTTTACTAATCAATTAATAATTAAGCCTTGGAATTATTATACAAACTATTTTACTGGGTGTTAAATATATTATGTTAGAATTAACTTACACCCCCTAGAGGGGGTAGGCATCATTTTAAAGCCCTCCTAATTCTCTTTAGAACAGTCTTTGAATTTTAAAATTCGGCCTAACACTTTTTAATAAATTACATTTTAATGTTTAAATTATGTTAAGTTGTTTATTTAATTCTTAGTTAAATTAAATGTTCAAATTGATGACCATCCACGTCCATACAATAATAAATATTTTGTTCTAAACGTTCTCGCACATTCCGAAGAATTTCCGGAGTGATTCGATGGCACTCCTCGACAATTCTTTGACGTAGGTAAATCTTCTAAAGAGGCTGGTTGTGTTTTGTAGATTTTACTTTTGAGGAATCCCAACAAAAAAAATCAAGGGGCGACAAATCTGGTGACCGTGGAGACCATTCAATGCTACTTATTCTTCTCCCAATCCAATGCCGTGGAAAATGTTGGTCTAAATACTGACGAACAATCGAAGCATAATGCGGAGGAGCACCGTCCTGTTGAAACATTAAATGATCTTCACTATGTTGGTCAATAGCATTTTCAAGTAATTGCAAATACATTTCGCCAGTCAAATTACCAGGTAAAAAATATGGACCGGTTGCTGTGTATGCACCGCCTTGTACTTAACGTAGGATCTAGATGAACATGTCCCAAAACTGCAACTTCACTAGGCTTCATTAACTACAGGCGGTCTATTTTCTCGTTTTTTATTAGCTACATTTTCAGTCTCTTGAAATTTTTTCACTAATTCTAGAACATACCTACTTCTTACTATGGCATGTTTATCTTAATATTTTTCATTAAATAACTGAGCCGTTACATGAAATTATATCTACCCTATCCGCAATGGAATAAACCATAGTATTTAATTTTGAAAAACAGAATTAAACAAAACTTCGCTTCGATTGAAAACAATGCAAAGCAAGAAAATCAACATTTAAAGCATTGACGTACTTAACGACTCATGTGTCATTTTGACAAAAATGAAAAAAATTCCCATTTTAAAAACTCTTATTAAAAACTAAACAAGTAAATAATTTGAATTTTGAAATGTAATTTATTAAAAAGTATATATATATATATATATAATCGAACCCTTTTTATACCCGAAGGTGTAAGGGTGGAAATCTATTTCTCCTTTCCATATATAAAATTGCTCCATTGTTTCTTGTTTTTTGCCATCTTTTTGGCTTCTTCCCAACGTTTCCCTCTTTTTTACCACTTGGTTCCAAGTTTTCTTTGGCCTTCCTCTCTTCCTTTTTGTAGTTGCTCGCGCTTCCCAAACATCTTTTACTGGCCTGTTGTTCATTCTTACTAAATGACCAAACCATTTAAGTTTTTGGTTGTCTAGCAAGTCAAGAATCGATTCAATTCCAAGTTCACTTCTAACGTCCTCATTCCTAACTCTGTCTCTCCGTGTTATTCCCTTAACCCTGCGCAAGTATCTCATCTCCATTGCTTGTATTCTACTCTTCGATTTCTGCGTCAGTATCCAGCTTTCACTTCCATAAGTGAGAATTGGTCGATATACTGTCTTGAACACTGTCATTTTCGTTTTCCTACTTATTTCTTTTTTACCAATGAATGCTCTAGACAAGGAATGGTAGAGTTTTGAGGCATTAGTGATCCTTTCATTCAATTCTTCATCTTCGATTCCATTTCTGTCGATCTTAATACCAAGATATTTAAACAAGTCCACTTGTTGAATTTTTTCATTTTGTAGTCTTATGTCAATTTCTGTGTTGTTATTCCGGAAGTCATGACTTTTGTCTTCTGTACATTTACTTTTAGAAACAAGTAAATAATTTGAATTTTGAAATGTAATTTATTAAAAAGTATTAGGCCGAATTTTAACATTTAAAGACTGTTGTAAAGTTCGGCTAATGGACTTTGTCCCTGGTCATAAACAGGAAGAAAAAAAAAGACTGTTATAAAGAGAATTAAAAGGGCTTTAAAATGATACCTTACTCGACCCCTAAAGTAATTAAAATATTTTGAGGTGATGCCTACCCCCGCTAAGGAGGTGAAAGAAAAAAGTGTCCCCCTTTTGATCAAAAATCGAGGGGTCTCTGCGTTTTTTTTTAAACGTTGACGCAGTTCCTGATAATGGCTCTGCTTCGTTTTCGTCCAGCCACCCTGTATAAATATTTATTGAATTACGATAGGTAGAAAATATTTTAAAATTTAAATTCCAATAAAAAGTACTGCAAAAGATTATATATTTGTGTGCGCTCTTATTTTTGCTCATGCCTTTGGATAATATTATATGGGTATTTATTGGATAGGTAACGCGAATTTCGCGTTTAGATAAGTTTTTATGTAGCTATTCACCACTAATTATAAAAATATATCGCCGTGATGACTTAATATATAAGTCGACAATAATTTCACTTTTAAAAATCCAAAACATGTAGGTACAATAATATACAAGAGGTCAACAAATCATTATTGTCAATATCGGTTCCTCCAATTCATTGTATACATAATAAAACACCGTTAGTTAAAAATTATCCACCTACCACGTTATTATTTAAAAATCTGCATAAAAACAAAACAAACCATATGCACAAATATAAAATCACAAATATCTTTTTCACAATAATAAATATTTTCTGCAGGTATATAAAGCACGTGCGTTTTGAATCTTATAATACGTTTTTCACTATCACGTTCACCTACCATTTACTAAATACACAAAATTTAAAAACTTATTGTTGCTCCGCTTCCTACGGCTTTCGTTTTTTTAAATAGGAATCATATACGAATCGTCTGGTGGGGGATTCGGAACGCAAGTCAATTTGATCTACGAGTGCAGCCCAGTAAAATATTATCTCCTTTAATGTATTCGGTTTCGCCATTAATATGGTGGACGATTGTGAGGAACTGAATAGAAAATACGTCCTATGCTGGCTTACTCGACTACCAGACCAGTCAATCTACTGAAACAGAAGAATGTGCGATTGTTGATCCTCATCAAGTAGGTTAGAGAGAGAGTTTCAGCTGTTGCTGTATACAAATCGATTACCGCGACTTCAGGCTAAAAGGTGAACTTATATTATGAGGGAAGGTCAAAAACTAGAAGCGAAATAAAATTTTAATATTTTATATACTTATCATGTTTATGGAAAATAGTACATAAAATATTATTTCTCTAAATAAGTAATTTTCTTGAAGTTTATTAACGATTGAATTTATAAAATATACCTCTAAGTTTTTGAAGTGAAAACTTCTTCTCTAGGCGCGTTGAGCACTTTTTTTTGTAAAGAAAAAACATGGATTTTTCGTCATCGTCACGCTTTTATGCAGCACACAATACTTTTGGTCATTCGACGCTTTTATGCAACACACAATACTTTTGGTTATGCAACACAATTAACAATGAAGCGTATATAGTGTTGCATAAGTCATCGTCACGCTTTCCATGAGCTATTATGTATTATATATTGTGTATATATTTGTACTTTTTTTAGTAAAAAAAATTTACGATGGGCTTACGATAAAATTTTTAAAAGGGATTCATTTTTGGTGTTTTCACTTCTGTCGGCAGTTCTACTACCTTTTTTTAATAGGAACTTGCAAGCGCCGCCCGGTAATTAAAATAGCTCTTCCAAGTACCAATGAATAGATGTACCTAATTTTCTGCTTAGTTCCTAATTAAAGTAGAAAATTTAAATTTTCCAACACAACTTACTCCCGCAGCAGACTCTAACCCATCAACCAATAACTCAATTATAAATAACAAGAATATCAAACAATAGTAATTACTATTATTGTATGATAGCGTTGAGTGATAATATGTATATTATGCAACGATCATGATATTAATAACCATTACATGAGAGTAACATACGCTATTTTTCTACACCCGATAAATATGAAGAACTATAAATTTAATATTTATATCGAACACAATAACAGTAATTACTCGTATTTCTATAGGAAATTCTACAAAATTGTCATTAATGGTATTACCTCGGGTATTTTTTAAAAATATCAAGATTATTTATTGAGCAGTTTGAAAAGTTTATTCCAGGTCCCACTGATCTGGAAGTGGAAGATAAAATATTTACAATTATTTCATTCTTGAAAATAAGCAATCAAAAAATAATTATTTGTATTTCTCCAGTCCATAATCCTTCTAAGAGTTTTGGGGCCAAATATTTAGTACTGCATTTTCTGCTCTCTCTCTCTTCAATATGTGTGGAGGAGTCGATGGTAATTCTTCAATATCGCTGATATCAGACATTTTGATAATAATTATCGAAGTTTAGCTCTACGAAAATTTAATACCTACTGATTTTATTTATTTATTGTTTAACCATTTTTACAAAAGAATGTTCATTCAGTAAAAAGTGTTCATGTTAACAAGATAAGTGATATATATAAAAAAAAATATATTAAAAATTAAATTAATATGCTTAACGGATTTCTTAAATGTTGATGTAGATATTCCAAATAAATCCAGACTACCACCATGTTTATTGGCAGATTTTAAAATTCTTGTGATTGGTTCATCGTGACCATAATATATTGGTGGTGAAATGGAATATCTCAGTATTACGAGTTCTTCTAGTGTTGGTATTAAAACATATTAAACTTAAAACCTCTGGAATTTGAATACTACCATTTAAAATTTTATGGAGAAAACACAAATCTGCTTCTAACCTTCTATGGTGTAGTGTCAAGAAATTAAGAATTGAAAGATATGTATTGTTGCCTATTGAAACCCATTTTGTATGGGCATACTCTCAAAAATTTATTTTGTACTTTCCCAAATGCTTTCACTAGTAGTAATTAAATGAAGGAGACCAAATAAGAGAACCATATTCCAAAACTGATTACACCAAACTAAAATACATCTTTAAAATTTGCACAGAAAAGGACTTGCTATTTCTAAGTATAAATCCCAATGTCTTTAATGCCTTAGTAGTAGTTTCGTTAATATGATATTTAAATGTTAAGTTAGAATTGAAATTTATTCCTAGATCTTTAATATATTATTATGTTCCTGTAGAGGTAAATTTTTTATGTTGTAGGTAATAATAGTTTTGACAAATAAAACAATTAGATAGGAATCTAGGACGAACGTCAAATGCACTGCATGCTTAATAAAAAATTATGGGTTTTTATTGATTAAAAATCTGTATCGTTATGAAAAATCTGTATCATAATGAGTCTCACTATGAAATTAATTATGGGTATATAAGTGTAGGTATTATAAGAATATGGGTGTAGAAAAATATATTTATCACTCTACGATGATAGGTATAATTACCTACTGTTTATCCTTAACCCATTGCGGTCTCTCAAAATCGCAGTTTAATCATATACCTAACTTTAAAATCAATTATAAAAAAAACTAAATGTACATTCAATATATTAACCAAACAATTTACACTGACACTCTCAAATGTATTTGAAAACAATATCTCTCTTGTCAGCTATAGTTTGTAATTCTACTTTCACTGGACACTGTAACCAAAAACTTAGAAATTCTTCTGTATAACCAATTAAAAAGTACATTTTTCTTTGGTGTATGTGCCTAGTTATAATTCCTGCTATACGTATAATGTTATGCTGTCTTTTGATAATTACTTCACTAGCAAATAGACCTTGCCATGTGCCCACCATAAACTTTCTTATAAACATGTCTTCTACTGCTGTTTCTGATGGTCTTAATCCTCCATCAACATTTGCTGAAAAGTAAAAAGACAATTCAATAAAACTTCATTGTATGTAAGGCTCAATTTGGTGATTGTTAAGAACACAACCTTTTCGATTCCACGAAAAATAATGTATACTTAATTATTCAGAATACCCTCAGGATCACTAAATGTAATCCGTTGTTGGCGCAAACTTCTTGTTACTTTGCTTTTGACTTTTTAAATTGAGCAGCCATTTTTCAACACTGTATCCTTTAGCCTTTCTCGATAAATGAATCAATGATTGTATTTGAAAGTATAATTGTGATGTTGTCAGCATGATCTTATTTCTAATACTGTTGCTCCCTTCGAGTTTTGAGGTTATCCTAATAGTTTTTTATTAAAGTTGCATTTATATCCAAGAAAGTTGTGTTCTTTACAATTACCCTCGATTTTTTTCTGTACACATTTTATTATTGTTCATTTGATATTAGAGAGTATTAATATTAGTTTATTGCCATTTGGCTATAAAAAAAATATTTTGACTAACAGGTATTCCAGGAATTCCATGATTTTCTATGAGCTATTTGGAATGGAGGATTCGCCATTTCATATGTAAGAGGTAAATCTTTTTTTGCAGTAATCTTGTATTTTCCAGACTGAGTTTTAAGACAAACGCTGCTTGTCTGTAAAGAACGAGCTACGTTGTTTTGAAGCTTTATATTTTGTAGCAAGACCTGTAACGAAATCAGTTAGTTATGTGGTAAAAGTTTATTATTGATTATTACTTTTCTTAATAAACTCATTTTCAATATTTTTATAAGTTTTTAAAACTATTTCTATAACTAGTATAACTTAGGTTAATTTCCTAACTAACTTCTAATTAGGGATCGCGATCTGAAATCGATTAATCGAAGAATCGATTCATCGGACCAAATAAATCGATTTTTTAAATCGATATATTGTAATGAATCGATTCAGTGAATCGATATTTCACCCTGGAAAATCGACATTCGATTTTTTCTGCTTTGGTTTTGGGAACTATAAGCTATATTATCTATTTTCTTAACTTTTTAAAGTAGCAAATACATTTAGAAAAGAAATGTCCTCTTTTATATCTGATCTGATACTTTGATATGGTAATAAAAATAATTGTTATTATCGAATTCCCTGAACTAAAAAATCCCTGATTTTACTGATAAGAGATCCCAGATATTGTTTATTATGGTATCTTTCTTGTTTTTCATAAAATGGATTTATATTTACATAGTAATTACAAACTTGAAAAAAATCGATTTTTTGGAAATCGATCTTTTAGACCTCGATTTTTTTATGAATCGATTCATCAGGTTACGATTCGAATCGATTTAAAAATCGATCTTTTTTGGAAAGAATCGCCATCCCTACTTCTAATCTATTTATTTTGGCCTTTACTTTTTCGACAAACAGGCAGGATTAATTCTGTTAACTGGACTATTTGGAACGTTAACTCCTGTTCCAGTTTTCTTAAAAAATATTGATTATTTCTTTAATGCTATAACCTACATACTATGCGGTTGCTAACAACATTAAAATAATACTGCACGTCTGTGGATAGGTTTATTTACCATGTTCAAGTTATTTCTACTTTTTAGTTTTCTACATAACTATCTCAATTTTGGTGAGTAGATAGTCAAGGAGAATTATGCTTTATAACTCTTGTTTATTTTAAGTTTCTTCCATTGACTGTTTCAAATGTATATCAATCAATAAAGATTCTATACCATGTGAAGACCCTTTTCATCACAATTTTACCAATGATATTTATCAATCACCTTGCATGGGAGGTAAGAAAGGAAGAGATGGACTGTTTCCTGCAACATCCTGTGTGAAAATTGCTGGAGTGTTCGGTAAGACTTTAAATTGATATTTTTTATCAACAAGGTTTAATTCCTATATTGTTATAATTATTACTATATACTTAGTACTGTTAGCATACTTCACTGTAATGTAAGTTGTCTATACATACCCACAAATGTGAATAAAATATATATTTTTTAGACATAAAATGAACACAAATCACTCACTTCGAATTCGGAGTTGAATCAACCTCGGAGAGGTTGAAATAATAATTTTCCATCTGAAATGGTTATCAACCTATCTAGAGGGGAAAGTGATATTTTTCCGCACACGACCGCAGTTGTTGGACATGCGTTCGAGTGCGGAAAAGATACTTTCCGCATGTGTTAGAAACAACATTTGCTTCTACAAGCGGGCGTAAAATGAAAAATAATAATTTAACTGGACATAGAATAACTAGATACAAACTAACAAGTAGTTACTTTTTTGTTTATAACGCAATATTCAACAAAACTTGAATTAAACGTAAAAAAATAATATGGGGTGTTAAACTTAACAAAAATATGTTTTCTCAATGTTAATAGTTAGTGGTGGACAATATCATAATGGGTAATCTTCTTCTTTCTCTAAAACCCTTCCGTTCAGCGTCGGGTTAGCCCTTCTTTACCCATTTATTCCAATCACTTCTGTTTCTGGCCAGTCCTCTCATCTCTTCCATTGATTTCACTCTTTTCTCTCCGATTTCCTCTGTATCCTCCCCATAAATGTTTTCCTTGGTCTTCCTTTCTTTCTTTTCCTATCTCTTCCTGCCTCTGTAACTGCTTTGTCTAAGCTGTTTTCGTTCATTCTTACAAAGTGCCCATACCAGTTCAATTGCACCTAACCTAACATAATGAGGAATCAATTATTTTTAATATTTTTATTCTCACAAGGTTTTTGTGTCTATTTGAAAATTCAATTTTGGATAATTTAAATAGTTTGCCAGTTATGCTGTGACGTACATTACCTAAAAGAGAAGTTAGCTACATAAGGGTTGGCCTAGGACCACAATTGAAGGGTTTTTATCAAAAACCACCAATGTCAAAAATATTGAATTTGTAATAAACAAGAAAAACTTAAAGTAGTCAATATTATCTTGTTTCTGTTTTTTGAAATCAACTATTTATAAATAAGGTATATACATTACCTTGACGTTAGACTAATTTTTGTTTTTTTGCCATATTTGGTTTGACAGAAAAAAAGTAATAACCCTATGACATTGGCTGTTTTTGATTAGATACTCATAAAAAAATAATAAATATAAGTGCTAAAAAGTTTTATTTTCAGTAGTAATAACCCAAGGACATTGATATAATGTTCGAAAAAATTTTATAACAGATTTCGAAAGCTTGTTGCTTGGAAACAGATCGACTGCCCATGGTCTGTTTTCAGTGTAATGTTGTTCTGATTGGTTGTGTTCAATCAAATGACCTCAAATTAACTGATTTCATTGGATATCTACTAGAACAAAAATTTTCATATTAACAAATAGCAAACATCAAATATTTTTCACTCACATCCATCACTGTTGCCACCTTCATCAATGTCAACACTGGTTGTGGCTTCTGTGATTGTAAAGGATTGATAAAATGGAACACTTTTTGGTTTTTTTTAAAAGGTGTGGGAATGGTGATGTTTTTTAGCTTATCACCACTGATGGGGAGCTTTTTGTCATATATATAATGCTTCCAAACTTATAAAGTTTTCCAATTTTCTCTTATTTCTAACTGCACAGTGCGTCCATGCACCGATATGTATCTCGAGTTTTGGCGTACTGTGAATCAGCAGACACTTCAATAACTCTGGCTTTTCTCAAAGATAAACTTGGCCTTGGGATTTTTAGGAAATAAGGGGAGCATGCTTGATGAATGTTGAAAAACATATCTTGACTCATTTTAACAAGGTCAAATGGAGATGGTTTTTCTCGCGCCTCCATTAATTTTAAGATATCCCAATCTTCTGGAACTTCCGGACTGTTAGTTCTTTTTTACTTTTCCACTAAAGCAAAATCCTGATCATTGAGCAGGAAGGAGTGGCCTCTAATCGGAAACATGTGTGTTATTTTTTTAAATAATTTTAACACGTGAACTAGTACATATTGAAAATATACCATCACGTGATTCTTATTTTGACCCCATCACTTAGTATAACCAAATGATCATGTACTATAGTCTTGTTCTTTAAGTAATGGAGGAGCATGGATGTAACATCATTAGCACCTTTTTTGCAACATCTTCCGTGTAAACATACTTACTAGCATCTGCAAGATCATGAATGCCAAAAACGTAATACCTACCATAGTTGACTTTTAAAAAAGACATCACTGGTTCTTTATGCGTGGCAATGGAAGATTCTGCTCGGAGTCGAATGATATGGCCATGCATCTTCCTGCTAAGGCTTCTCTTTTGAAATATCTCTTCAACTGTGTAAATTTTTCGCAAATGAAGATCTTTTTCAATAATCAGTTGATTTTTGCAAAGTTGCTTCATCAGTAGAATCTATCTTTAATGTCAGTCACTAACAAAACTCAACTAAAAAAATATTAACACGATGCTTTTATTTTTTTATAATATTGAAACGTCAAGCTCGAATAAACTGTAAACAAAAAACTCATATATATTATAGACTTTGACTTGAAATTTGAATGGCCTTTTTGTAACTGGCTATTATATAAGGATAAAACACCTGAATCAGAAAGTGGCTTACTTCATCTTTAAGTATGTGACGTATCTGTAGTGAAAGTTGCAAACATTTAGGAATTCTTAATTTCCAGTTTTCTCCTAAAATATTCGGCTTAAGAAATTTTAAAATTCATTTTTGCAAAGTAGTACTAATATACTTTAATAAAATACCAAACGCTAGATATTGGTTTAACACCCCGTTATAAAATGCAATGATTTATACTTTGCGAAAAGGAGAACTTTCTGAACTCGAATGCATTCGTAAAAAAATATGTTTTTGTTTCACCTAACACGAATTTTAACTATGCGTATTTTTGGTTGTAGAAGATACTGAAGACTCTATTATAATTAGAGGATGTGCTTTAGATAGTGGTACATTAACAACAGATACAGAAATAGTAAGAATGTCTCACTGTGGTAGTTTTTATTACGAAAATAGGTAGGTAAGTGAGCTTTTGGCTTACTAAAATAAATTATAAATGATATTTAGTGACAATTTTTCTTCAATTCTATCATAATTTAATGTAGTAAAAGTTTAGGATAGATGGGATATAAATTAATATTTACAGAAACCGCTCAACGTGATTTTATTATGGATGTCTTGGATATAGAAATTCGATTCAATAATACCGATAAAGTTCTGAGAATATATATTTTGTATAACGTGGTAATATACACACTTAATAATACTCTTACAACATTTGCAGATATGTACGGGGATGCGTTCAAAGCTGTGATGACGCTGATGGGTGTAACAATTCAACTAAAAAGAAATATAATTCCATCCAAAGTTTGTTATACATGTTTTCCATCTTAAAAATACTTCCGAACCTATTTTGAATATACCTACAATTTTGTAATGTTTAAAATTACATTTTCAATTACAAATACATATGTTTTATTTGTAAGTCATACAAAATTCCATCTACTCTTTAAATTAAGGGGGGTATCAATATTGCTGAAGAATTACTAGCGGAACATCATGTTTTATCAATAATTAAAGAAATTATTTCTAAATGACAGGCTAGGCATTTATTTCACAAAGTTTCTGATCAAAATTTTGGCAACAGTATTAAATTTTGGTTGTATACATACCTAATAGGTTTCGTAGTATTATAGACTCCGTTTCAAGTAAGAAGAACCCACCTGAAGTTGCAGTCGTAGGCGCGAACTTGACGAGAGCTTATCTTCCCGACTCGGCACCCCCCACTATTCAGAAGCTCTCGTAATCATTGAACTCTATACTACGTAAATAGAGTTCGAGGAGTTCAGTTTAAGGTCAGTGTGACCAACAAAAAGTGGTTTTTATTACAAGAATGACAGTTAATGTCTACCATTCAAAACATAAGATTTTTGCAGGTTTTTTATCATTACGAACTTCTAAATTGCTTTATTAAAACAATAAATACATCCCCGAAGCGTAAATCTTAAAATTTAAAATGACGTTTTAGCTGAATTCTCAATCCATCGGTGGCCAGTAATTCTAGGAACTTTCGGCAAATCACCAATTCTCTTCTGTCATTATGTCACTAGTTATGTCAGATGTCAGTGCTATTTGTTTTTGTTGATATTCGTTTAATCGTTTATGTTTATTTTCCATACTTTTGTAGTAGTTCTATTAGTTAGTTGTATCACTTTATTCTTCTGATTGCTTTTTCCACTGACATCTGTCATAACTAGTGACATAATGACAGAAGAGAATTGGTGATTTGCCGAAAGTTCCTAGAATTACTGGCCACCGATGCATTGAAAATTCAGCTAAGACGTCATTTTAAATTTTAAGATTTACGCTTCGGGGGTGTATTCATTGTTTTAATAAAACAATATAGATGTTCGTAATGATAAAAAACCTGCAAAAATCTTATGTTTTGAATGGTAGACATTAACTGTCATTCTTGTAATAAAAACCACTTTTTGTTGGTCACACTGACCTTAGACTAATCTCCTCTATTTATAGAAAAGGGCAACGAAAATCATTGAAGAAGGTGTACAGTGTTGAAAAAATTGTAAGCGATATTTTGTAGTTCAAATCTCGCGCCTCAAATCATAGAAATTATTTGAAATATTCTGTGGTTAACGGAATTTAATTTCTGTGGTTCTAGACAAAAGGATATATGTCAAAAAAAGAGGAGGAACCGCGCTTTTGGGAAAAGAGATGCGGCGTGGCACTCAAGTAGTGACGATTGACTTAGATTATTTCATGATTATTGTTAAGCCTTATTTTGTGAAAGATGTGTGTTATTTCTTCATAGAGAGAATACAAATATACGCTCCTTCTTACAGTGAATGTTTATGTTAATACCGACCAACCATTCTTGTAATAAAAACCACTTTTTGTTGGTCACACTGACCTTAGACTAATCTCCTCTATTTATAGAAAAGGGCAAGGAAAATCATTGAAGAAGGTGTACAGTGTTGAAAAAATTGTAAGCGATATTTTGTAGTTCAAATCTCGTGCCTCAAATCATAGAAATTATTTGAAATATTCTGTGGTTAACGGAATTTAATTTCTGTGGTTCTAGACAAGAGGATATATGTCAAAAAAAGAGGAGGAACCGCGCTTTTGGGAAAAGAGATGCGGCGTGGCACTCAAGTAGTGACGATTGACTTAGATTATTTCATGATTATTGTTAAGCCTTATTTTGTGAAAGATATGTGTTATTTCTTCATAGAGAGAATACAAATATACGCTTCTTCTTACAGTGAATGTTTATGTTAATACCGACCAACCGTTATTTACTTATCTTCCCCATAATATTGCAGTTGAATAGCTTCTCCAATCATTTTCCTTGCCCTTTTCGATAAATTAACCAATGGTCTGTTTTAAAAGAAGCGCCATATTGTAAAATTGACATTCGACTTCATATCAGTATAGCGTCACGTTTTCACATTTTCGGACTCGATAAAAGGTCCAACGTTATTAAGAATCTGTCAGCCTTGACTGTGAATAATTTTTCCTTTAACACCAACAACTTTTTTAGGATGCATCAAATAAATCACACAACATTCACAGATAAACTAGCTAAACGTCTTAAAATATTCAAAATAAAAAAATATTTAACAGTACCTAAATGATTGCTATCATATACAACCTCAAATGTCAATAATAAAATGGCTGTCGGCATGAAAATCGTTTGTAACGCCAATGGCATGAAACGGTCGTTACGAGGCGACATAGATAAACAAGACCGATTTTGGTTTCTGCGCAAGTCAGTTGGCAAACTTCAAGTGGCTTCTTCTTATGTGAAACGGAGTCTACCTATTGGGTATTTATAGTGTTGACCAGAACCAGACGGAGCTCGATATAGTAATCTCTCCGAAGAATTTTAGAGTAGAAAGCTGCTGATTTAATTAGTTAACTCATTTAATATTAAATGTTTTTTGTTGAAGTGATCCCATTTGGAGTTTGAGATATTGGATTGCCTAGATCAAGACTAGCAATTTCCCCTGTATATGATGCACAAATTATCCTCCGGAATATTGGATAATCCCAATAGGTGATCTGTGATCCCAATCATCGAAAAAGAAGAAGAATAATTCAAAGTGGGGTTAATGGTTGATAAACAAAAAACAAATAGCTTTTGAGTTTGAGTTTTTTAAGAGTATTCCTATAGAAAGATTTTAAATATTTTAATAATTTAGTTTAACTAATGAACTGAATCAATCAAAATGGGAAGGCATAAAAAATCTCCCAAAAAGCGTGATCTAGAAGTTGATCAAAGGTACATTGATTATATTCCTGTAATTACGAAACGAAAATCTAGAAATACTACAAAAACTGAAAGAACGTACAACGTTTTGGCACCAACTGAATCATGTAACCAATTTTATTTAGGAGAATTGTTAATTGGGCAAACAAATAATGTATTCCCCGATGAATACAAAGAGTTGAAGATTTCATTCAACTTTGCCGAAAATGATACTGAAAGTTCTCAATCCTGTGATAACGTTATATTGCTGTGTGGTACTACCTCAGTAATCATAAAAAGTTATAATGATACAGTATTTTTGAAAGGTAATTATACTTCAATTATTAAACATTAAAAATTTACCTAACCATTTTATTTTAGACTTGATATCATATCGTAACTCATTTTTCTTTGAATTTATACCTCGAAACGAAAATGTTTGGTTAAAAGTATATTTTAGAACTTTACCATTAGATAAATTTTTCCCCAAGCTTGGTAATTGCTTGAAAAGACTATTCCTGATGTTTTATGGTGAAAAATATTCTGCTGAAGGTTTGTGTATCATTTACTGCAAAATATGTTACTTATTCTAAATATTTTATCATTTTAGTTGACAATTATGAAGAACCCAACAAATTTCATGGCACTAACAAAATCACAATGTTATATACTAAGTTAATTGAAACCCGAAAATCTAACAAAAAATACCAAGTTACTGAAGATGTACAACATCCACAACTGAAGCCCAAACTAAGACCATATCAGGAGGATTCTGTAAGGTGGATGCTGCAAAGGGAAAGAATGGGTGCTTCAGATATAGGTAATTATTGGATGTGGCTAAGAGCCTATTCCACTGCATCTTTTCACATCTATTGTGGTCCTCTTTATCTAGATTACATTTTCCAATTGGACTCTAAAATCTAATTTTGAGACTGAATCTTTTATATACTTTGGTCTAGCTTAGAATTGACCTCTATGGAATCAAGTGGCTTTAGTGCTGCATGGCTATCTGTCAATATGGCAATTGAATGGTATGTTCTTTCCTGTCTATTTCTTCTGCGGTGTGGTGAATGAAATAGTGTATGCAACTGAGGTTAATAATTGGTCTATATACTTTGGTGTTGAGTCCGATACTTTACCCACCTTAGGCAAGTATGTGAATTTAACCTTTTTCCATAGACTGGCTTTGAAGATCCTACATACATGTGGTATCGACAACTTGATTCCATCTGTAAAAGAATACAATATATACTATCTGTCCCTGGGTACTTGTATGGCTGAAATTTCCTAATTGTCCATCTAATTTTACTTGGTCTTGTGAGTTCAGTTGACCTACTCAGTTTATTTACATTTGTTTGATTAAGTTTAATTTTTCAGATGAATTACATCCACTCTACATTCCTGTTATACTGGAATGTGGTTTGGAAATTTATTTTGATAAATATACGGGATATGTCACTTCTGAAAAACCTGTTATTCATCCAACCAGTAGAGGAGGAATTTTAGCTGATGAAATGGGTCTAGGAAAAACAGTTGAAGTTTTAGCTTGTGTATTACTCAATCCAAAATGTGATGATACAGTGGAAGAACAACATAATTATGATTCAGATGATATGCCATTAATGAAAAAAACACCAAAAAAACGAAACCGTGTGATTGATTCCGATGATGAATCAGGTTCTGAAAATACTCCTCTAATTAAAAAAGTAAAAGAAAAAGTTGAGGAAGAACCTGAAGAATCAGTTATACCTGTAGTAGAATTCCAAAGAAAAAAGCATAAAATAGTTATTGATACTAAAAAAACAGATTACATTGACAAACCTAAAACACTAAAAATACCAAAAGATTTTGTGCAGCCCGAAAGTAAAAAAAGTGCAACATTTCTAGCCCTTGATATGTGGTACAAAAATATTTTATCAGAAATCAGTACAGTTCGACCAGAATCATACAAAGATCCTAACAGAAAATCAGTTGAATGTATTTGTGGAAGTACTTCTGAAGAAGATATTATCAAGTGTTTTAATTGTATCAAATATCAACATAAGAAATGTTTAGGATATGAGAAATCTCTAGGAAAGTATATTTGCCCCCAGTGTTGGATGAACGAACCTCTTATACATTCAAAGGCAACACTTATAGTAACTCCTACATCTTTAAAAACACAGTGGCAGAAAGAAATATGCAGACATATCACAGGGAACTTTAAGGTGCTACAGTACCAAGGATTCAGTGCTACTCCTGTGTATCCTACAAAGTTGAAAGAGTATGATATTGTGTTAACTACTTACAATGTCTTACAAAATGAACTTCGAATAACTGAAAATGGACAAGTAAGAATATTACAATTGAAATACACATGCAACAATATTTCAAATTAATTTTTAGGAGTTTAACCTGAGGAAAGCAAGAAAATATTCAGCCCCTGGAAGTCCCTTAACAAGATTAAATTGGTGGAGATTATGTCTTGATGAAGCACAAACTGTAGAAACACCAGGACGCATGGTGTCTGCAATGGCTAGGAAAATTGAAGCTGTTTATAGGTGGGCAGTCACTGGAACCCCCATATCCAAAAATATTTCAGGTACATTTCATTAAGTTTGACAGAGTTCAATTGAGTCTTGAATTTTTTGTTTAGTGACAAGTTGTTGATCTGTAATTATTTTGTTTTTAGATCTTCACGGATTAATAGATTATCTTCAAATCAATCCTTATACTGACATAATTGCTTGGAATAAGATCTTGTATGAACCTTATTTGTCAGGAAATGAACAACCATTGCTTAATTTTTTGTCGGATGTACTTTGGAGAACTGCCAAAAAAGATGTAACTCATCAAGTGAGTATAACTTTGCATAAAGTTTAATGTGAATGTGTTTTACCTTATACTAAGTAAACAAGAGCCCAACTTGCTTACATTTTCAGGGTAATCCTACATCGCCTTATCTTTATTTTCTGTATTTTTCTTTTCTAAACACATTTCAGCTATATTTAAACAAAATTATGACAATTTTCATTTCACATGCTGCTATCCAGTCTGGTGAAGCCCGATGGGACTTCAAATTTTCAACATAATTGGATTACAAGAAAAGAGAATATAGAAATAATTTGAAAAAATGGAGAATTACTCCTTTAATTATGTGATCAAACGTCACTTTTATAGTTTTGACGTACATCATATGGTCTATTTACAAAAGCTTGGTTGATAAACTAGGTGCGTTTTTTACTGAGATCTCAGCTCACTTCAGTTTTCAGTTATTGTGATGTGAGATAAAGTGATGTTGGTAAGCACCAAAAAGAACGACACACTCAATTGAAACGCCCAATTTGCCGATGTATCAAAATTTAATTAAAAAAAGAGATTTAAAATATAAGACAGATTCGTATCAGGATCTAATGAAGTAATTTTTTCCATAATCCCATAGATAACATTCACTCAAAACGTCAAAACCAAAGTTAATAGTTTAATACTATTATAACGCTTTACAAAATGTTGAACTAAGAAGCTAAGAAGCAACAACTACTTCTCGGGCTAAATATTACGATTTTTTACAGGTAACTGTGTAATTAAGTAAATTAGATTATGTTGTTTAAAACTCAAACAAATCAAATATTTCTTCACTTTATTTCCGACTCAAGTCTAACTGTTACACCAGCATAGCATATGCAGCATCGGTGAAGGGGGAGGAAAATTCTCAGCTCACTTTAAAGTGAGTAAATAAAAAAGAACGCGCACATTACCGATGTGAGCTGAGATTAACCGAAAGAAAAGAACGCACCCACTATAATGTGCTTTTGTAGCCAAGTGGTATAGAGGTTTGGCTGCGAAAATTATGAATTGTAGACGTAGGGTTCGAATCCTGGACACGGTGATAATACTATTCATCGATTTACACATCAGGTGCTATAAGCATTTTTTGAAGAAAGGTATAGATAATTCTATTCTTCTACATTATGGTCCAGCTATTTCAACTAAAAACAACCTTAATTATTATTGAGAACGTAGTTTGCGAAATAAAACTAAAATACATAATATAGTTATTAATTTTTCTTAATATTACCTAATGTGTACATTTTCCAATTCAGTCATTATGCATTCATTAGTTGTAATTTACTGAAGGAGTTTAATTAAAATATTCCAAATTACTATTTTGATTTTATTATTTGTATAGGACTGTAGAAAAAATATTGTATGTAACATATGCATAATGTGCTACTTTTTTCCACGAATGGTAAAGTTGACCGCACGAGCCGAGTCCGGAAATTCCATTACTATTTTACTTTTTAGTTTGTTTTAAAAACGTGGCATTCAAAAAAAATAAATTATTTCATTTATATAATTTACTTTAATTGTAGATTAATATCCCTCAACAAACATACTTGGAACATTTGTTGGAATTTTCGGCCGTTGAAAAGTTTTTTTATAAAAGAGAACACGAGTTGATCTCTAACGATTTTTTATCTAAAGTTAGAAAGTATGATTCATCCGTACATCTTGAAAGTTTGGATAAAAGTACTTTGAAAAAGGTAAAGTAACTAAGTAAACGGTATATTTTGTTGTAGTCTATCTTTTTCGTATATGTTTCTAGTTATTAGCACCTTTATTAACATTAAGACATGCTTGTACGCATCCAAATACTGTACGAGGGAAATATTTAGCGACAAAAAAACAAGTTACATCGATGAAAGACCTTTTAGATGCGCTGATTTTAAAAAATACGAACGACAGTGAAGATTGCCTGAGATTGATGATTTCATCATATAACGGTAGGTCTTTTTTACTGTTATGATTAATCTATTTTTACACACTAGGTACTTATGACAGTAGCTGTCATCTGTTGACAGACTACAATGTATTTCTTTCTTCTACTTTCTTTAATGGCCGTATGCACCGTTTATAGAACTAATCCCGTTTAACTAAACTGGTTTAAATAGTTAAACGCACTTAATGTTGCCTTGGTATGCATCGAACGTAGTTTAATTGAACCTGAAAGAAGTTTGAAAACGTCTAACATTTTAGGGTCTTTTTTGTGTGCAAAATGTTCGTTGGTGACGTTATTCGAGTTTTGAGTACTCTCGTTTACAGTTACGGACGTGAAAGTTGTTATTTGAATTCCGAATAGAGGAGTTCAGTCTAAGGTAAGTGTGACCAACAAAAAGTGGTTTTTATGACAAGAATGACAGTTAATGTCTACCATTCAAAACATAAGATTTATGCAGGTTTTTTATCATTACGAACATCTATATTGCTTTATTAAAACAATGAATACACCCCCGAAGCGTGAATATTAAAATTTAAAATGACGTTTTAGCTGAATTCTCAACTCATCGGTGGCCAGTAATTCTAGGAACATTCCGCAAATCACCAATTCTCATCTGTCATTATGTCACTAGTTATGTCAGATGTCAGTGGAAAAAGCAATCAGAAGAATAAAATGATACAACTAACTAGAACTACTACAAAAGTATGGAAAATAAAAATAAACGATTAAACGAATATCAACAAAAACAAATAACACTGACATCTGACATAACTAGTGACAGAATGATAGAAATGAAATGGTGACTTGTCAAAAGTTCCTAGAATTATTGGCTACCTATGCGTTGAGAATTCAGCTAAGATGTCATTTTAAATTTTAATATTTACACTTCGGGGGTGTATTCATTGTTTTAATAAAGCAATATAGATGTTCGTAATGATAAAAAACCTGCAAAAATCTCATGTTTTCAATGGTAGACATTAACTGTCATTCTTGTCATAAAAACCACTTTTAGTTGGTCACACTGACCTTAAACTGAACTCCTCTATTATATGTAGTTTGGACTATTTAATTGATAAAGCGTGCAACAGTTCAAATAATTAGAATCAACAACTTTTCCTTGACAATCACCTCATCAAATCTAATCGACTTTTTATGAGACATTTTGGGCGCGTTCAGCTACGCTAGCGATAAGCTAGCGCTGAGTAAGCGGAGGGCGAATTTGACCGCCAAGTGAGAGCGCTAGCTCTAGCGGTCGCCATTTCTTCCAGCGAATTTATTTTTCGCTAAGTTGGTCAGCGGTTCGTTATGTCAACAACAACAAACAACAATTCTTACCTCTAAGTTGAAATTTCTGTGTTATTTAGTTTTTATTAGTGAATTACTTCCTCGAAATAATTATATTTCTTACAGGATTTTCTGCTTCTCCTAATGCTAATATTTCTACATATTCTTCTTGTCTTTCAATTACAGGTGGAATCAATTCCACAATATTATATTCATCCGCAAGTTCTTCCAAGATTAAGTAATTTATAAGGTTTTCCATGAAGGCGCTTTATATTTAGAAAATAAATTTAAAGGTTTTGTGATGTGTTTATCTGTTTGTCACAGAGCATCAAAGCATAGATGTTCAGCCATCTTCAAGCGTTTTCACAGAGAGCCGCTGCTAGCGGCTGAACGCGCCCATTGATATGAGTTACCCAAGTGCCAAAAAGAACAATTTAAAGTTAAACCTCCAATATTGACCGTTCAAGTTTAAACTGGTTTAACCTCCATAGAATCGAGGGTGCATACCAACTTGGAGTTATAAACGAGTTTAAGTGTAAACGGTGTGTGCGGCCATAAATGGGAAGTAGGTAAATACAATGTTTTTGTAAAGTTCATAATTTGTATTTTTTGAGCTATTGTTAACATACTCTAAACTTAGGATAAGGAATTTGATACTTCAGAGATTTAATCTTGTATAATTACTTGTTATCTCAAATACTCTATTACTTGCCTCGAATTTTTGACATGTCATTTATACTTTCAGGTCTAGCTGGCATTCATATACTTGAAAATTCTTATCAAGAAGCTATTAACAATTACAGGCATGTTCTTCAACTAGTAGCCAGGTTTTCCGGTGAAAAATGCGAGGCGAAATTAACGATCGACAAACCTCAAGTTATACATACCCTCCATAATTTAGCTGAAGTAATAAGTATTCATCCACCTAAAAAACCAACTTTAAGAGATAAAAAATTGAAAAGTAATTGTTTGGATTTGGAAAGGAAATATATGGAAAAATTTATCGCTGATGTAAGTATATTAAAATTTCTGGATGTACAGGGTCATTCTTATGTCACTTTTTAGTCTACTAGTGCATTTGAGAGCTTCAGTAGCATTATGTTGGAAGTAGAAACCATGCAAAACCAGTTTTCTCTAAAAGGAGGACAATGGTATTCGGATGGTTTGGATTGGGTGTTATTAAATGGTCATTATAACGACTTGATTAATAGAATACAAACAGCCTGTGAAAACGCTGGAATTCAGAATAATATAAGGTTAGTCGTCGTACACATTTCTAACTATTTTTTTTGTTATAAGCGTAAAAATTATTATTCTTATTCAGGACTGCCAGTGAAAGGACTCTACTTCATCTAATGTGCGTCTGGGATGAAGAAATTTTTGATTTGAGATCAAAACTGTTTGAAGCCGTTGAACGTTTGTATGATAACGACCTTCAGGGTGTTCATAAAATAGTAATTAAAAAACATCTTGTAACGCAAGCTATGAACTGCCATTTAAGACCCCAGAAAAAGGGCAGACAGTCTGAAAAATGTTCGGTATGCGTAGCTAACGATAATTTGAAAAAATACGAAGGAAAATTATTCAGCATGACTAAAAGGGAGAAAACTTTCGAGGAAATGTCTTTGAAAGGAAGTTGGAAAAGTACGCTGCAAGAAATAGTTTTTAAAAGTATGTATAACTGTAACGTTAATTTTAAGCTCTTGACCTGAGCAGTCGTTACAATCTGACGCCCAACTAGAGCGTAACAAATTGGCCCCACGTTCGGCGCCAACATTATATTAAAACTTGAATAGATGAGGCTTTTACTTGATGTAGATCCATACTAAACGATGAAATAAAACAATTTAATTTGTTTAAATCTTCATTATAATGACGCATATAATATATTATACATTATATTATACATTATACCTTCACTCGTTTGATAAAGCTACTGTGTTAGCGAAACGCGTTACAAGTTTAAATTGAACGTTTGTTCAAATTATAATGAAGATCTAAACAAATTAAATGGTTTTATTTGATTGTTTAAGATTATTTTGAATGAAACATTGAAATCTTGAAATTCCTCTTCAAAAGTACTCTTCACTCCCCAATTTTTTTATAGTACTAAGCAGCGTTGCCAAGTTACAGGTACATTTATGAGATTTTTTGATTTTTCATATTTATTTAACAGGTTTTACAACCTAATTATAATAACAGTAGCTTATTTAACAATTTAACAACTATAATGATCATTTATGGTTTAATATAAAATATAATATACAAAATACAAAACTGATAGAATCAAACTGAATTTCTTATACTTCGGCACTTTTTAAATATTTATACATTTCTCGCCTAAATTGTGACTAAGTGTACTTTTGCTTGTTCGCCATAAATGAGAGATGCAAAGTCTAACTTAGGTCTAACCAACGCGTTATACAAGATAGATATTGTTTTAATATCTGAGAAGAAGTACGTTCGCCTCCAAGTAAAGCCTAACTTATGATTTGCACTAGCAACAGATTTACTAATATGAGATGCATATGATAGGTTATTATTATATGTTACTCCTAAATCTTTAATTTCTTGCAATCTACATAAAGAATCCTTTTCAATTCGGTAATCAAAAATAATACACTATTTTTTACGAGACATGGACATAACAGAACACTTATTAATAATAAACTCCATTTGTGAATATCTCTTTGTAACATGACACAGTCCCTAACTGTTTGTATTTTTTTCAATATTTTAAAATCATCGGCAAATAATAGAGTCTGAAAAGCGAACAAATTGTGACAGATCATTCACAAACAAAACAAACAATAATGGTCCTAAGCTAGATCCCTGAGGAACTCCCGAATTAGCGTGATATTTTCCAGAAGTACTCCCCAGATGTTTCACAATAAAGTACCTATCCTGTACATAACTTTTAAGCAACCTTAGTAAATTAAAAGACAATCCATAGTTATTAAGTTTTTTTTTAACAATATGTCGTGGTTTACTTTATCAAACGCTGTCTGGAAGTCCGTGTAAATGACATCTAACTGTTGATGTTCTTTGAAAACCTGTAAACCTGAAAACCTGTAAATAGTAATAGATTAGTATTAATTGATCGGTCGACCATAAATCCGTGTTGTTCGTCAACTATAACATATTTTACATGATTATAAATATAGAATGGCAATATTTGTTCGAAAAGTTTAGCAGGAGCACACATTATCGAAGTTCCCCTATAATTCTCAATATCACTCTTACTACCCGATTTGTGGATAGGTGTGCAAGTAGCGAGTTTCCAAACAGTCGGATAAGTAGATTTTATAAAAAATATGTATAAAAGGCACTCTCATCCACTCATAACAACCCTTAACTACTACCACCCAAAAATTATTTCGTAAACCCTACGACCGGGTCACACGGACTCAGCAAAAAAACAACAACAACATTTTTTTTACATAAATTTACATTTACATTTCACAGTAGGTGTTTGTTTTTCTGTCTTTTTTGGCAGGACAAATTGCGCACCTTTTTCTTTTTAACAAGCCTACCCTTTGTTGAGGTGCTGGAGGTGGTGGAAGTGTATCTCCAATCATATTAAAAATTAAAGCTTTCAAACTGCGGGGCAACGAAGTTTGATATCTTTTTTGAATATGCGGTACACATAAATCACGTTCCAGTTGTTTTAAAAAATTGTACCTTGACATTTCTTTTCCATCTCTGACACATTGAAAAACTACTCTACTATTAACTCCTCCAATATTCAAAAGATCATAAAAAATAGTCATTGGCCATCTTCGACTTCTACGTGAAGTGGTGTAGGTAATTGGCACATTTTTGATCAAGCGCATCCACGCCTGCTTTGGTGCTTTTATAATAAAATAGTATTACATCAGGTTTTTTTTGTTTTTTCGTCTACTTTATCGTCATGGTGGCTACTTGAAACGAGAATAACAGATTTATTTTTTTTGGGTACGTATAACACTATTGTTTCCTGAGCAGTAAAGCCAAAAATTGATGACTCTTCTTTTCTCTTTGGAGATGGCATAAATTCCAAAGGAATAAATGTTTGATTTCTTTTACTGTCCCAACGAATGTCAAGTTCAGTTTCGTTAATTCTCTTAGTACCTCAATGGATGAGTATCAGTTATCGGCCGCCACGTTTCGAGCGGTATTCTTTATTGGTTCCACCAAACGAAAAACTACTTGGGTTGGAATAGAAAAGATTTTTGCTTTTTAATCTAAAGGATCTTTACCGGCGTAAATTTCAGCGTTAAGCATATAATGTGTCTGAGAATCTGCTAGAAATTGTACCATCATCCCATACTTTGCGGGTTTTTCGGTATGTACACTCGAAAACCGCAATGGCCTCTAAAAGGTAACATTTCATCTATAGTCACGTTATCACCTGGTATATAGTTTTGTTTTGAATTTGTAACAAATTTATCAAACATTTGAGAAATATTTGCTAATTTATTGAAGTTATACTTCTAATGCGACTTCCAACAAGGTTGCGTTAAATGTTTATCGCAAGAAAGAAAGATACACAAAGGTAGAAAGTAGGAGAGAGAAAGAGAGTGAGTCCTTCGGTATTCGATAACAGATGACAGTGTAAGTACTCTTTTAAAAAAGTAATTTATTAAGAAAAAAAAAAGGGGTTCAATGAAACTCAAAGTCAAACCACAATATATTTATAATGTCCAGTAGGACTCAAAACTTGCAACTAGTTTCGGTAACAATTACCATCATCAGGCATCATCTATTCTTACTCTTAATTTGTTTTTTGTTTTTCATTCCACAATTTTATTCAGTACTTCCACTTTGTTAATGAATGCTTTTGTACAATTTTTGATGGACTGATGACGATGATGTTCTTACCATTCCAGTTGTAAAATTTCATAAAGCTTGATGATGGTAACTGTTACCGAAACTAGTTGCAAGTTTTGAGTCCTACTGGACATTATAAATATATTGTGGTTTGACTTTGAGTTTCATTGAACCCCTTTTTTTGGATTCTAACCACATTTGAGATATGGAGTTAATTTATTAAGAGATTGTAATTTTGAAATTTCCTTCAGATGTCCAAAATCTTCGGAATTTATCAACAAATGATAGTGTAAGTATACTTTTTTCCTTAAATAATGTAACTTTTAAAATGTAATTCAGAAAAACTTCCTTTTTGGAACCAAACCTTCGGCATTTAATGACAGATGGCATTGTAAGTATTCTTTTTAAAAAGTAATTTATTCAGAAGCTGCAATTTTGAAATTTCTTTCAAATGACCAACATCTTCGGCATTCATCAAAAAAAGATAGTGTAATTAAATTTTTTTTCTTAAATAAGGTAACTTTTAAAATTTAATTCACTAAAAAATTCCTTTTTTGGAATTTTCTTCATATGACTAAAACCTTCGGCATTCAATGACAGATGGCAGTGTACGTATTTTTTTCAAGGGATACTTCTAATGCGACTTCCAACAAGGTCGCGTTAAACGGTAATGAGAGAAAGAAAGATACACAAAGGTAGAAAGTAGGAGAGAGAAAAAGAGTGAGTCGGTAGATCCCAAGCACATGCGCGTGGTATTCTTGCTTTGCAGCGACGATCAATTGTGAATTGTAAGCAATGTTAATAAAGTTTGTCTTAAAGAAACAATATGATTTCACTAAAAATCAATTTCTACTCTTTCCTATTTTCATTTCCAGATTGCGAAGTATAACTTCTTCCGCGCGGAGGGACTGCACGCACTAATTTATTCATTTTTTTCCCTATATCCGCTCGAGTAGTCTCGTCATCGAAACGAATGCAACATAAAAGCAATAAAAATATAGCTAGTGGCATAGTAGTTCTAAATATATCCCTTCCTGTACCAACCCCGTGGCCCAGAGGCTTCGTAAATCCTCGTGACCTGATTTGAATACACCTTGGAGGTACAGGAGACCAATAAACGCTTCAATGTCCAATTTTTCGGTATTTTTTATAAAAGTTGGGAAAAATGAGCTAAGCGCATTTCTCTTTCTTTTACACTGACTGTACTCAGCAGCGAATATGTCAATTCGTTGATTCGTGAATTGTACAATACTTTCTATCATTGAATCATCAAAAAATAATCTCCAACTTTCTAGAGGAGTTGTAGGAGTATGTTCACGTGCCAAATCTTTGACGCCGGATAAAAATTTAATTAAATTGTTTGAGGTTATCTTACCTTTTTTTCGTGCAGTTTTAGACCATTTCATTTTGTCTTTTTTGGTATTCTTCTATTAAACGGTAAAAAGGACTGGTTGTTAGATATTATAATTAACGAAAAAAACAACCTTTCAGCTTAGGATGTAATTTTATTGTTCTACTTCTAAACCCCAATATTGGCAAGTTACAAAAATGTTATTAGTTGCAAATATAAATATAAAATATAAACTTGCTGAATTGAATAACAATAATTTATGTCTACATACAATCAATAACTTAACCTACTCAACTAAAATATATACATGGTGATATTTGCATATCATAACCGTACCAATAATTTTTTCTTGTTTCTTTATTTTCTGGTACTATACTTCCCCTTTGAGATGCATCAATTTGTTTATTACTTTCCACCACCCCATCATCATCTTCAACAGATCCATCACTCTATAATTCTTCATTACTTTCAGATTCCCATTCTTCTTCACTGTCCTTATAATGATCGCTTAGTAGTTCTTCATCATCCTCTTCTTTATCGCTTTCGTCTCCACAGTCCAGAATATTTGTACAAGCCTCTAGATTACCACTGCTTGGAAGAGGTTCATTTTCAAAATTTTCCTCAGGGTTGTCATCCTCTACCCAAAATTCGTCACTTTCGACCAGTTCCAAGTGCTCCTAGTTTTTAGGAAAGTAATAAAATAATAAACTATTTTGTGTACACTATTTTGAAGACATTAACTACCTACCTGACAAAAATATTTCCTCTTACACTATAACTGGGTCACTCTGACCCAATACGATTTATCTAAGGCACTTACGCTGGTCAATTTCAGTTATAACGCTTTTGCAAGTGTTCTCGTGGGCTATGCAGAGACTACTGAAAAGGCGAAGCCATAGAGAAAATAATTTTGTCTATGGGCCAAGCACTAGAACCTCCGTATAATCGCGCACTAGCAAATCTGAAATTACGCATGGATCACTATGACCCGGTGGTAGTAGTTAAAGGTTAAGTATAAACGGGGGCATTCCATCAACTCCAGCACCCTTTTTTTGCTTTAATTTTTTTATAGCCATATTATAGTCTTCCGCCGTTACATTAGATATTTTTAAGGTGTCATGCATGCTAAACGTAAAAAAACTCTCATCTTCATTATAATTAAATTTTACATCTGCATACACGCTTGCAAAATATTCCGCAAATTTCTCAGCAGTTTTTCCTTCAGGGATTTTGTTACCGTTATAATTAAATTCTGTTACTGGAACCCCACTACTTTTATTTTTATTAACGTGTGCCCAAAAAGTATGAATATCTCCCCTAATTTTTCTTGAATTTGATCTAAGAATTTCCTATAATATCAACGTTTGCCGTTTATTGTTCAATACAAAAACTTTTCTAGCAAGCAAGGGTTGAGAAAACCCCTTTTTGACACAGATATAATGAATATGTTGAAATAATTTCAAATTAAACCTTATGTGATGCCAATTTCGGTACCCAAGTTGTTTAATGTCCAATCAAAAAAAAACTTCAGGGTACTAAATGAACAACCTGAAATTATTACAGAAACTTTAAATGTCTCTTTTAATATCTCAATTTTGGGTCAATATTTATGTCTAATTTGCTTTCAGCCTTACAAACTGTCCTAAGAATAAAACATGCCAAAACAGAGTATGTAAAAGACGGGGAACTTCATATTAACATAATAGAAAATTTGAAAAAGGAATTTAAGGTACCGTTTTATTTCGAAAATATTCTGTATTGTTTTAAAATCGTACTAAATGTTAATTTTAGGAGTTGAGAAGACTTTGGACGTTTCTCGATCAGCAGGTTTGTGCTAGAGACGAACTGGATATATGCAAAGTTAGATTGCAATTGAAAACTGACACGGAAGTATCAAAAACTGATAAAACGTTGAAAAATTTAACTTACGATCTAGAAAATAAACATGAAACTATAAATTTGTTGAGCGTCCATGAAGTAAGTTTCACTTCTTGACAGAACGTATAATAAAAAATGCTTTAAAATAAAAATATGTAGCATTAACATGTTAAAATTTTCGTGTTTTAGTTGGATTATCAGATGTCTTTATTAGAAAATGAAGTTAGACAAAACACAACAAAACTAGAAAAGTTACTAGGTACTCAAAGTTATTTAGAAACGTTAAGGAAACAGCAGTACGAAGGACAAAGTCCAGATCCTTGTCCTATTTGTAAAAATACCCTTGAGCAACATTGGAGTATTTTACTATGCGGTCATAGTTACTGTTTAGAATGTATTCAGGTTCTTCTGGAACAGGTGATTTTTTAATATATTTTTTCTCTTTCTCCTAATAAAACGTCTTTTCTTTATACAATAGGCATTATTTCAGACCTTTGGCGATCACATTCAGTGTTCAGTATGCAGAAATAAACAGAAATATCAAGATATATCTTATATAAAAGCTGGAAATACTGTATCAGATGACGATTGTAAGAAAATCAAAGGCAATTATTCCACAAAAATAGAGGGAGTTATAAAAGTGCTATTAGATTTGAAAAAAGAAACCCCAGACGTTAAAGTTTTGCTGTTTTCTTCTTGGATTACCGTATTGAAGTGTTTAAAAGAGGCGCTGAACGATAACAATATTTCCTGCGAATTGGCTAATACTGGAAGTTTGGATATCAAAATTACCAATTTTAAGGTAAGTACACTTGAGATTAAATGGGGTTTGCCGTCTTCGAAAGAAATATTACAATCTCCTGACCAAACTATCATACATTTTCTACCTTCAATGGCTACCGTGTACGCTAATTGACAACCTCATCGAATGTCGATCGGACGCTGTCTGCACCCTGCCTATGCTGTATACGATTAAATAAGGATGTACCCTTTTTTTTTTGGTAGATTATATGATTTTTTTTTATATTATATGATAAGAACCGATTATCGTTCTTTATCATCAAAAAATAGCGACCAAGCACATATTAAGTTACAAAGGAACCGAGGCGAGAAATTTTAATGTATATCAAGCATCCCCACGTATCAAACCTCCCTAGTCTCCCCTTATGTATAGGGCGTATAATAAAATATTCACTGTTCGTTGGTAGTCACCGTAAACATAGACGATAATTGATTATCACAAAAAAATTATCTTCTTTTAGATCGATATCGACCCGCTTATAAGGAAAACAATATTTAATTGAAAAAATCTTTATTGCTTATTGTTCAACAAATATCTTTATGACACCAGATTGTTAATTTTCATTATCACTAGGTATTTTCATTGGATCTGCGCCATACAGGTAGTCATGTTGAAGGTTGAGTTCATTCGTTTTTTCTGGACAAGAAAATTTTTGATTGATTTTTGTTATGTCCCCTTTACTGAATCCGATCCTTTGTCCCATTGTGGTAGCAAATTGTTTGTATTCCGGCTAAAATTACAAAATATAAAGTGTCTTTAACATGAAAAGTATAATTGGTTCATACAGTTTTCAAAAATAATTGAAATTGCCCTAAGTACTTATGTCCGTTTGCACCATTTCGTAAGTAGCTCTATACTTTAAGAAGCACTTAAGTTCTTCGTGCGTTGCACCGCTGCAACTTACGCATTACTTGATAAAGAACCGCTTAACGCATTGCGTACATGGCAACACTGAGAAATTCTAGTAACTCATTAGTGACTTTTCAGATTTGGCTTTGTATCGAGTGACAGTTAGTTTTCGCCCCTGTCACATGTGAACGGTTAACCCATGGAGACTAGACAAGGAGATCGAACTCATACGGGAAAATTGACAAAACCTGTCCTCAAAATCGTCTATCTAAGCAGTTCGTTTTTTCACCGTGGCGTCGAGCTTTGTAGATCTTGCACCATTTTAAAACTGTCACGACAATAACCTTATTTTTTATATTTGACAGTAGGCAAATAGTAAACATTACTTTAAAAACTGGAAAATTGAAGTTGTTATAAATAAAATTTATAATGGTGCGTTGTTAAAAATTGCATTAGTGGTAGTGCTGGTGATATAAGACGAAGACGTGAGATGAATTTAAAAAATCCACGATTTTTTAGAGTACCAAAGGTAATTAAAAATATTCAAAGATAAATGAAGTAGGAAAGAATATTTATTGTGATAGACAAAAATTATATACCTTAGTAAAAATAAATTCAGCTAATTATTTTACCACCAAACGATCACAATTTTCGATATTTTTGAAAACGAGGACAAAAAACGGATTTCCTATTCACAATATTTTCCATTTCTATGACCTAACCTCACTTACCACTCTCGCAAGCCGCGAACTGTCAAAGAAGCTAGCAACCAATAAAAAATCATGACTAGAGTTTTATGATTGGATATTACTGTTCTGCCGTCAGAGGTTTTGGTGCAAGATTTTAAGTGGCGCCCTCTATCATGACCAGAAATTGGAATACATGGAGTTCGATCTGCTTGTACAGTCTCTATGAGTTAACCTATAAATACAAAGAAAACTACAAACTTCAGCAATGGTTATCAAATACCCAGCGCTGGCATAAAACTGAAATACTGCTAGCAACTGGTTCATGAGAGACATGCTGTTGTTTCTGTAATAATAGTTGATCATTTGGTCTTGTAGGTTTCCTTATTAGGTAATATTTTACTTAAGAATCATTTTGAAATTTCAGAGCTTTCTCTATCAACCCTAAAACCCCTAAACAACATTGAAATCTTTTATAAAATTCAAATTCCTTTAATGTTATAAATGAAACTAACTGTTTCTAATTAATTCCACTATTTAATTAAAAAAAAAATTTTTTTTATATATCACAGTTATACTGATCTTAAATGGGAAAAAGATATCCAGGATATCCCCATAGGGCTAATAATACCTAAGCTTTAATATTTGTAAAATCATATCTTCTTCTTTTTTCTATTCATATATATTAAGTCAATCACAAGGTAGGTCACTTACTATTTGGTCTAGCCAAAATTTTAAACATCAAGTAGGTATCACATAAAATGTAACTTCTGTCATTCTGACGATGATATGTCAATATCGAAATAATTATCAATATCCTTTAATAATTTTCATAATTCCTTTATGTCGTTAAAAGTGGTGATCGAGTGGAAAGCATCTCGGGAAGTCGAAGTCTATTATTTCGAGTAGGTATATGAAAATCAACTTCGAAAATGTCATTCTATGAAGAAAAGTTTTTCAAGTTAAATCAGCTGCCAACCGCGATTTAAAACTAAGTCGAACTTATATCGACCCAGCCAGGATCTTAATATTAAGTGCCCCTTAAGTAGTTTAAGGAATACTTAGAGAGCGGTGCAACGCAAGCTAGTTCTTTTAAGATTACTTTATTTTAAGACTTATTTAAAGTAAACGGTGCAAACGGGCATTAAATCATCTGGCTATTCCTGTTACTATGATTAAGTCATTAGCGCTGAAGACATGGAAAATGTGACTGAGAGAAGGAAGTTTTTCTGATTGGAAAAACGTGGATTGATGAAATTTTAATATCAGTTTTCAGTTTTTCTTACCTTAATTTCGATGGTAATGTTGTTGTTACTTGTAAAAGCCATTTGAGAATAATGGAGAACAGAATTGAAATCGTATGGTAAACCATAGGTGTTGTATTCAGTTAATATATCAAATTGTGATAAGTAAGCTGTAAAATTTCATACATTTCTAATGAAAAATCTAAAAGCAAGCTAGTTTTTTTCGTTTAACATTTAAATACAAGGTGATCAACATACTCCGAGTTTTATACCTCCGTTGTCTTGAGAGATTCTGTATACATGTATCACAGTTAGGGTTTTTTACAAGGAATACCCTATATCATATTAAATTTGAATTTCGCTCATTTTCCCCATTACGGTAATATAGGGTTTTACTGGATACTTTTGAAGATATGGCACTTTTATTTAAAAATCTTAATGAAATCGTCACCATGTATGCTTTAAAATCAACAATTGAGGGTTAATCTTTTAATGCCAAATGATTTTCGTGCTTGTCTAGTTTTGCGGCAACCCATCACGTTTCTGATATCTTTCCTTTTATATACTGGATGACCCAAAACTCATTTAAAAAACCATAACTTTGATATGCTGTAACCTTATAAAACTCGATGTATATTAGAAAATAATGGAATGTAAAGCTTGACTCTGTCTATAACCTTCCTATGAAGCTTTTTCTTATATCTCAAGACAAGGGAGTATAAGTTGATCACCCTGTATTAATGGAAGTGGCAACATTGGTGCATACAGAGTGAGTTTTAAGTATGGAACGACTCAATTATCTCGGAAACGGATCGCACGATTTTTATAGATTTTGGTGTGGGAGGATCTTGTGATATGGCCGATATTATGGCGGTATTTACATTGTTGTCAGATCTTTCCTTTTTCCGGAATAATAATCGCCACCATAATATCGGTCATATCACAAGATCTTTGCACACCAAAATCTATAAAAACCGTGCGATCCGTTTCCGAGATAATTGAGGTGTTCCATACTTAAAACTCACTCTGTATAAAGAATAAAATCTAGTGTTATTACTTTTTTCTATATTTTCTTCATGTATAATTATATATTCGTCTCTGTCGGGTCTTATATGTTCGTGGTCGAACCCTAAAGCGTGCATCAATTCATGTATAGTTACACCCGGGCGATAAAAACAATTAGGACCTAGACCAATTGATGTTGAATTTTTCGAAGTAATGGTAACACACTCACTAGTGTTGCCACTGATATGTAAATAAACCAAATCCAAATCAGTTTTCGGTTTGAAACTAAAAAAAAAAAAAAGGAAAAAGTAGCACAACAAAGAAACTTTGAGAAGAAAGATAACGAATTTACCGTATGCAAGTGTATGTATGGTATATATCCATTGCTAATTTTATCGTTTTATCATTTTCTATATCTGCAAGTTCATATGGCACTTCGCCCTGCCATCGAAACGATCTTAAACTCGCAGTACGTTGGGCTTTGTCGAGAACCGAATAGTTTCCAACACCGGGTAGTGTTCGACGGAACTCGATTTTTAAAAACGTGTCTTCATCGATTACTCGCGACGTATTTCCACAAGATATTACAGAGATAAACAAAATGGAAAGCAGTTTTTCAAGCATAATGAAAGATATCTAAAATACGAAAATGTTTTTTATAGAAATCTTTTATAGTTGTATTTATGTATGGTATTGTAAAAGTTAATTGGATTTAGACGTTTTTATTTTCATTACGTGAAATTTAATTAATTTACTTCTACAGCGTGATTCATAAATAATAGAATAAAATGGTTTGATTAAAGATAACTCGAATAATATACACCGTGTACCTACCAATCTTACGACAAAGTTCGGTATATGGGTTATCTTAAGAGATATCAAAAAGTAGATGTCTTTTAGGTCCATATTTTCAAATTATCTCTAACTATACAAAGTGTTGCATAACTGCGTTACAAACCAAATATATGATTACACATACAATCAATATTACAAAATAACTATGTTTTTATAAACTTTGTGTATAGGAAATAATTAACAAAGATGTTAGGCAAAATAACATTTTTTTATTTAACGTTCAGTATCTACAGTGCGTTAATTAGCCAGCGATTTTCACATAAAAGTGACCATACCTTTTAAAGGACTCTGTATAACGTAGCAAAACCTTATATCAAAAGCTTCGAAAAAATGTGAGCAATCCGAATTCGGTATACCTAATATACAGGGGTTCTTATTTAAAAAATCATATGTTTGGTTTGTAACGGAGTTATGGAACAGTCTGTATAGTTCGAGATAATTTCAAAATACGGACCTTAAAGATATCTACTATTTTTCTTGATAACAATTTTTGATATCTCCTAAAATAACCCATATACCGAACTTTGTCGTAAGATTGGTACTCCCCATATGCAATAACGGCTCAGAAAAGTTAATCTTTCAGTTTATTTATGTTGAATTTGTTATAGGATCCTTCGAAAAATATCATGGTGTTACTTTTACCGATAAATTTAGGTTCGAAAGGTCTAAATCTTATCGAAGCTACCCACGTTATTTTGGTCGAACCACTTTTAAATCCTGCAGATGAACTACAAGCTATTGGAAGAGTTAATCGAATTGGTCAAACAAAGTAAGTTGCAAAAATTAATCATTTCCGTTCTAGACAGAAAAACTGATCCAAAACCAAATGGGATTGATTCGTTACGTCATTTCAAACGCTATTAACATACGGATGAAACTGCGCATGCTTATATGTCAAAATAACGTATCCTCTTATTAGCAGAACCCAAAAAATAGCTTGTGATATCTCTTTATTATTTATTTGAAATTAATTATACTTATTATTGTTATTATTTCAATTTTTAGGAAAACATATGTACACAAGTTTCTTATAAAAAACACCATCGAAGAAAATATCCATCAAGCAACAACTTCGAATGCGGCAAATTGGGAAAAGAATTCGGTGACATTACAGCATTTGGTGGATCTTTTCAATACCACAGAACTTCACGTGGAACAGTCACAGGATTCTCAAAGTGCGGAGACTTCCGCTACTGTTTCGTCGGATTCAGTTGAGGTAGCTGAAACCGAAGGAAACGATAGTATTGTAGAAAGTACGTCGGCGAATGGTAGGGAAATAGATGGCGCTAAACATAGCGTCATAAGTCAAATAGACCATAGTTAAGGATCACAACTTGAGTGAGGATTAAATTAGTTTCGCTGAATTCACTTTTATTTATTTATTTAAAAAAATATAGTGTGTTCTTCAAATTCATTTAAAGATATAATTTTATCAAGTTTATTTCATGGAAGCTGTGAATTTGTGGGCTAAAAACACCAAAAAATAATTTATTGTTCCACAATAGTTTGTAGCATCGAAAAAACTGAGCATTCTGAAAAGTGGTTTTAGCTAAAAATGTGTCAGTTTTTAATAAATAAGACGAGTTTGGCATTATGAAATTAAATTTACTGTTTGGATCCTCACTTTGTGGAATCTACTCATATTAATGTTATAAATGAAACTAACTGTTTCTAATTAATTCCACTATTTAATGAAAAAATTATGAAAGTTATGAGAAGATATTGATAATTATTTCGATATTGACATATCATCACCAGAATGACAGAAGTTACATTTGATGTGATTCCTACCTGATGTTTAATATTTTGGCTAGACCAAATAGTGACCTATCTTGTGATTGACTCAATATACATGAATAGAAATTAGAAGACATTTAAAAGACCCACAATATGAAGTCGTCAATGAACATATGAATCTAGGGAGCTCTCCACTATTAAACTGTCTTCTTAAGTAACAATTGTAAAGATCAACAGATATAGTTTTCCTTGGTTTCCTATATCATTGAACAGTTATTCTGATCTTAAATGGGAAAAAGATATCCAGGATATCCCCATAGGGCTAATAATACCTAAGCTTTAATATTTGTAATATCATATCTCCTTCTTTTTTCTATTCATATACTTATATTAAGTCAATCACAAGATAGGTTACTATTTGGTCTAGCCAAAATATTAAACGTCAGGGGCCTGATTCTTGACTTGAGGGAGTAGAACTTCTCGAGAGAATACATATTTTGTCTTTTCTTGGTTACTTTGTCACTTTGCAGTGACAAAGTAACCAAGAAAAGACAAAGACAAAATATTTGTTCTCCCGGGAAGCTTCACTCCCACAGTCAAGCATCACATCAATTCTTACTTCTGTCATTCTGACGATGATATGTCAATACTATCAATATCTTTTCATAATTTTTCATTAAATAGTGGAATTAATTAGAAACAGTTAGTTTCATTTATAATATTACTTATTATGTAATTACACAATTTACTTATCATATCCACTTAGGTACTTCATTTAACATTTTATAACTAATATTTCTCAAAAATGCGTGTCGATCTCAATCTTATAATAAAATTGTAATCTCCGTTTTATATTTTAGGCGTTTGTATTTTTTATAATATTAATCTACCTGAGGAAAAAATTGTAGAAATGTTTTGAACCGTATTTTAAATAAAAGCCAATTTTAATATTTGCTTGTGTATTTTTTCCCCTACTAAATATACCTAAGCATAATCCCGAAAAAATGGGCAGAATCAGTGCAGTGAGTTTTATCACAAGGCAAAAAAGGATGTGTAATAAAACCAATTAATTAAAGTCGGGCTAGTGACTCCTATACATTCAACAAAAAAGAATATATTAATATGGTTATAAGTATCAAATAAAATCAATAAATATCAAATTCCACAACAGAAATATAATTTTTATTACTCGACCGGTTTCAAAAATCATATTTGCATCGTCCGGAGGAAATTATAGAGATTAGTCTAAATAAACAAGTAACTAAGATACTTCATTTTGATATGTAACCTAAATGTTATATTAAGATATTTCATGATATCTTCTGTATGTTCCGTGTGGTATATTCATTACTATTTTTGTTATTCATTTTGGAAAATCAAACCACAATCTTTTTTATGTTTTTATTTCAATGTTTCAAGAATACTTTATGATCTAAAAGAAAATGTAACAATGGAGAAAGTAGATTATCTATGTGTTCATTTATAAGAGTAGGTACATTGAAAATCTTTTTTTATACTTTTTAAATTTCTGATGATTTTAAGAAACTAATGCCTGTTTGCACCGTTTGGAATTAAAGCACGCCTTTCGTAAGTTGCTCTTAAATTTAAGAAGCACTTAAGTTTCTCGCTTGTTGCACCGCTGCAGCTTAAGCGTTAGGTACCTAGTAAAGCACTGTTTAACGCATTGCTGGGAATATCTAGCTGCTAGATTCTAGCAACTTATTAGTGACTTTTCAGATTTGGCTTTGTATCGAGTGAAAGTTAGCTTTCCCCCGCGTCAAATGTGAACGGTTAACCTATAAATACAAACAAAACAACGAATTTCACAAATCGGCAATGGTTATCAAATGATCAGTGTAGGCATAAAACCGAAGTGCTGCTAGCAACTGATTCATGAGAGACACGCTGTTGTTTCTGTAATAATAGTTGATCATTTGGTCTTGTAGGTTTCCTTATTAGGTAATATTTTACTTGAAAATAATTTCGAAATTTCAGAGCTTCCTCTATTAATCCTGAAACCTGTAAACAACATTGGTTTGTCACTCGAAATCCTTGATAAAATGCAAATTTCTTTATGTCGTTGAAATGATCAGATCTAGTGGAAACCATTTCGGGAAATCGAATTCTATTATTTCGAGGATATCGAGGAATGAACTTCGAAAAAGTATTCCATAAATAAACGTTTTTCAGATTAAATCAGCTGTCAACCGCGATTTTAAACTAAGCGCCATTTGCTGTTTAAATGTAGGTACTTAACTAAGTATAGCTTAAAATGTGAGGCTCCCTTAAAAATATAATCCTTGCACCATGTCAACTATAGGTCAGCTTAGCTAAGTAGCCTTGCAGTTTGGCACCAAATAATATTTCTAGCAAATTTTTGGTTTAATTTAAGTGATTGGTAACAATTTTTCGATTTCATATGCCATTATTGTCATTATTTGTTTTTGGTATTTGTTTCTAGTTTAGTTTGGGTATGATTGTGATTTGGATTTTTTGGTTTATTCGATAAATTATTGCATACAAAATGGAAAATAAGTCTCTCAAAATACCTAACTATACCGAAAGAGATGAAAAACCGTTCCTTATAAATATTGTATTTCAATATAAAGACATAATAGAAAATGAAAATCTTCTATCAAACTTAAAATAAACAAAACAGTTTCTTTTTAATGTCTTAAAAAAAGTTAAATTGTCCATTGTGTGAAAATAATTTGGCCGAACAAATACCCGTTTCATAAACCATGTTCTATTATTTCTAACGCATCTAAATCATCGTTGAAGATATCCATTTTCTTATTTAAACAAAACAAACCACCAGGCAGTAAGCAACTTTAAGATTAACAGAATTTAAGTTTTCTTGTAAGCCTCCGAAATTGACGGCTTAAGTTAAGGGTGGTTTAAATTGAGGTTGACATACGGTGCAGCAAAAATATTAACTTTAAGCGGTCCTTAACCCTAAGCTTGACTTAAAATAGTCTGTGCAATTGAAGTCGACCCAAACAGGAACTTAATATTAACTGCTCCTTAATTAGTTTAACAACGCAAACTAGTCTTTTTAATTTTACTTTATTTTAAGACTGTCTTAAAGTAAACGGTGCAAACTGGCATAAGTCTGTGATAATTTTGACAACTGTGTAAAAGTTCAATGTTATTATTTAATTTGGGGGCGTTGATTGGATTCAATTAAGTGTTTTGCATAATTATAATTGAATATTATATGTTGCATATTTGTTTTGTTTTATCATGTATTCAGTTACGATGTAAGCGGTTTTTAATTCTGTGTAAGATAAGCGAGTGGGAATTTTACTCTCCACTCAATTTGTGCGCTGGACGTGTTGGATCGAAGGGAAATACCATTATTTTATTTTTCCATGGAATACGATTTCTATTATAAACACCATTATAGCAAAAGTTATACCGATTAGTAAATATTTAAAAATAGAAACCAGATTCTTAAATTTAATAGTATGGTAGTCTATAAGTCCTTCTTTGTCGATGTAAATATTCACCTTCTTCTGCTCTAATATGTCCTTTTCCCATTTAGATATAAACCCAGCGCTTTGTATTTGATCCATCAGGTCTTTGAATACGTAAAATAACGGAAACCCTTTTCTCATAATTATATTTATTGGGAGATTTAATACCGGTTTTTTGAGGCAATAAGGTTTGTACGGGCTTCTATATAGTTGTCCAAACTTACTAAAAAGGTATTCTTTGAATAACTCGGTTATTAAAAGAGCATTGTTTTTTCCTTCCAGTACAGCTTTCATACACACTGTAGCATTGTTACAAATTTTCCAGTTTTTTTGTATCAATTCTATTGGAACATCCTGTATATAATTTTGATCGTCGTCTTCGAAGTAAGGTAAAAAATATTTTTCTGTCAACGGTAGGAAAGAAGTGTTCAACTTATTCTCGTATATATCTTGCATCGATCTGCATTTTTCCTTAAAATTTTGACTGGTTAAAGTACTGGTTAGATAAGTAGTGTATAAAATGTTGATAAATAAACTAAATATTATGAAAAAACCGGTGAAATATCTACTTCTACCGGATACAGGTAAAGCTTTTGCTGCAAAACCTATAAGCATTAAAAATGTGTATGAAAAACAATTCGCAAGCGTTTTATATGTTCGTAACTCTTCGTTATTTTTTTTACTCAAATGCCAAACACCTAAAGTCGTTATAAAATAAAGTACAGCGATTCCTAACCAACCCTCGGTCGGTAGTATATCTATCATAGGCTTCAATCCTAAGAGGATTGGGTCATGGGAAACACACCATATGAAAGTTTCTTGCATAAACGCTCGGCTACAATCCAGATGTATCATATTTTTGTACGACTTAGTGTATCCACCAATAACTAAATCGACTTCATCATTAGCTAGAAGAATAAAAGTTCCAGTAGAGGTACCATTTTCATAGAAATCACCCCAAAGTTCTTCTTCATCTTCTTGGTACAATACAAAAAGATTTAAACATTCAGCTATCATATTAAGGAGATTTACTTCAATACCTACAAATAGAGAAACATACATCAGAGCGTGGAACTTGTAAAAAAAGTTAGACTGACTGGATAAAGAGTGTTGAGTACCATATGACTAAATAATAAAAAGTATAATAACCATGAAACAAAAGTAGAATAGGTGAGAGAACATAAACTGAAATAGGGCTATTGTAGAAGGTATAATTAAATACAGGAACTAATACAACCGTATTTTGCTAAAATTAGTCGAATCAGCTTAGAACTGAGCTACGTACCAGAAGTATACCAAATGCTGGGAAAAAGGACACACAAAACCCAAAATCCTTTATACCTACCAATTATCCTATCATCGGTTGTGCTTGAAACGACTTACCGGACGTGCAAATCCTCTGAGACTGCATTAGTACAGCTGACGGAGGAAATCCGAGGTTTTTTACACAACCAAGTATGTACGCTTTTGACGATACCTACTCCACATGAAGGCTATGAAAAGAGCATTAAATAGAAGAGAGGTGTAGAGAAACATGCAAGTGGATGTCGGAACTGCTCACCACTATAGAGGAGTCTGACATTAGAAGAACTCATGTGTGGTTTGACTAACCATTGTATATCCTGCCTAGGAAATGCCGATAACATTGTCATAACCAGAAGAAAATTTGAGAATACCTTTTGCGACATCGTCTAAAGGGGACTCAACTTTACGAATGACTGGTGTAAGCAGGAGAAATTAAATATCAACCCCACCAAAACTATACTTATAGCCTCCACTAAGAAAAAAAACTTAAACTGATGAGAGTGAGATGGAATGGAGAGAAGAAGTCAAGTACTTATAGGTTTGACTCTAGATAGTAAACTGTGGAACAAATAAGATAACACACAAAGCAAAAATGGTTCTAATAGTGTGCAGAAACCTGGTAAGCAAAAATTGGGTTTGTAGCCCAAGGATCCTTTTTTTTTTTTTTTTTTTTTTTTTTTTTCGGGCCGAGATGGGAAACAAGGCCCAAGGCCAAGGATCCTAAGAAGGATATACACAACCGTAGTGAGACCAATAATCATTAATGGAGCTGTTGCATAGAGTAAGTAGGACTACCTTATTGACGACGAGAGACAACCTCTCTAGAATTCGAAGACTAGCCTGTATTATGCATTACAGGAGCAATGAAAACATTCCCAACGGCAGTTATGTGGTTCTCAACTTCATGCCACTACATATGGTGGTGGAAAGTGTTGCAGAAACAAGAATATACAGATTAAGAGACTAATAGATCTTTTGGGTCTCAGTTAATGACTCCCCAATGTGTACTCACATTTATACAACTGCAAATGAGACGACATAAGGAAAATTGTGTGTAAAAAGGTACAATAACTTACACATAATAAAATAAGTCAAAAGTTGATATCATAATGATGATTACCTAACCTTGTTGTTGTTGTAGATGAGAGTGCTGGTAGGTTGGTGTGTTTGCGATGACAAACGGCGGCCATTTTGTATATAAAGCTTTTATACTACAGTTATACAAATTATCCCTTATTTTATCGTTAAACCAAGGAATGTTATTTTCAGTTGTTCCATACGAACAGCGATCTATATAGGTATTTTCAAAATTGTCTCCACAACTTCTATTACTATAAGGTTCCCAAGAATAAACGTTAAAAACAGTTCTATCTTCCGGATTGGATAATAAAATAGCAGCGTTTAGAATATGGTAGCTCCACATATCTTTTGTGATTTCTGTAGCCACTTCATCTGGATTGTTAAAATTCGTAGTAGATACTATCAAAAACTTAGCATGTGGATTCCAAGATAAAAGTTGCTTAAGTTTCTTCAAAGTTCTAGCAAATTCTCCCTTTTCTCTTATTTGCATTATATAAACAGTAGTTTTAGCCAAAAATTTAAAAGGATAAGGTGGCGCGTTCATATTTCTTATCAAAAATGTCCAACGGCTTTGCTGTTGTAAATCTTTTAATACGTAGTGACTTATAACAAAATAGGAACTAGTTTTATTATCAACATCCACTAGAGGTAAAGAATAAGTGATTAGTTCAAAATCTTCACTGAAATATCTTTTGCTCGTTTCTACTATACAATTACTCAATGATATTCTCGTTTCCACTGATATGTGGGAGGTGTTCATGATAAAACGGCTTGCAGAAACTGCGTAAGTTAAGAAAAATAATCTTAACATCGTAAACATTTTTAGGTAGTTTGTTCCAGTGTGCCGACGAAAACATAACAGCGCGCCTCACTGATGAAGTATGTGGATTATAATAGGTTTTGCGCGTGCTTTCCATCTGATAAGATACATGGTAACATATAATTTCGTTGGTATTTATACATAAAATAGAGGGTGACGAACATAGAAAATATCTTTGAACTAATTTGAGAATGTCTCTTGCAATACATACGTCGATGAATTTTTAATGATTGTTTAGTGATAAAATATGATTTAACTGAAATATATTTGTTATTTATACACGTGCTCACTACTACTCTAATTTCGAGAATGTAGTAGCGAACAAATTCATTTGGGACTCAATTATATGGCGAAGCAATCAATTCGACGTTATGACCGATCAAATAGGTGTTTGTTTGCAACTAACTTTACCACGGCAAAGAATAGTCCTTCATTGGTAATTCCAAGCAGTATTATTTTGACCCTACTTGAATATACGTTGGTTTTGGGTATTGTTTAATAGTTTACATTAACGTTCACTGACAAGTTAATCCATAACTTTAATCCGATGTAGGATCTTCGAAATCGATCGAGCTACTCGACTACTCAACGTCAGAAAATTGAATGTCATTATAAGTAAGACAAACAACGTTTCGGGAAATGTTAATTTATCCCTTTTTGGTGTTTTAAGACTAATTTGGAACAATAAGACGACGCTCTAAGAAAGTTAAGAATCTCATGCTACTGTTACGCGTAGAACGTTTAAAAGTGGTTCAAATATTTGCAAAATCTGTACTTATTGCGAAGATATGACACCTAACCTCATTTTTTATTGACGTTTTAAAAATGTTATTATAATCATCACTATACCACAACTTTCATAAAGTCTAATAGGAATGAATGCGTCGGATCAGGACCCCAATTTTTGACCGTTCGCAACACTCAAGGTTACTCGCTTCCTAACGAATTCGTTAAAATACCATTCTTGAGCGCTCTCTGCTTTGCGCATTCGCTCGATAGTGTTCGAAATAGACCAAAATTTCCGCGCGATCCTTCGAATCCGTTCACGACAATGAATGATCTTTTCCCCCGGGAATACTATTTAAAATATTTGCCAATTTAGTCCACTCTTCCATGGAATCTTCGAAGCTATTTGTGAAGTTACCACCTATTATTTTATCCTTCCCTTGCAAATATTCCAGCATCATTTTTTTGCTTTTCCGAAACTATTCCGATTTCCTCCGCGCCCGCGTGATTCATTCGATTCGATTCATTTCTTACAGTGATACATAAAACATAACCATAAAATTGGAATAATTTGACAGCATCAAGAAGAGAGAAAGCTTTATTTACGGTATTGCCAAATTTCTCATTTCGCTTAAGGACGCCCTTTAACGAATCACAACAAGAATTGCATTGTAGTAAAGTCATCGCTAACTACTGCTCGTTATGTTATGAATTCGTTCGATAGCGAGTTATGTCAAAAATTGGGATCCTGAATGTTTGGTTCCGATAGCGTTAACCCGGTTCGCAAATCTTAATAAAACTTGGCTTGCGCCTGACGCAGGTCGAGTAGGTATGCAACGTCGCATTTTCCAGTGATCGTGGGTCTTACCAATTGACACTTCTGGTTCGGCAACCGAGAGGTTTGCTCTATCGTTCCATTTGGCATGTATGAACCGTTCTGGAATCGTATAGAATACTGTACTAGAACTGCATAATGCGCAAACTCGAATTAGGGATGGTTCTTGAACTAAAACTTCAATATTTTTGACTATATGCGCATGTCAGTTCCGCCAATTGTAGGGCCAAGCAAGGAATCTTTCTAATATCACGAGAGCGATACATGATCAGTTGGAACGCGAAATAAATACGAACAATACCTAGAACCAATACCAATACCTAGAACGGTCCGCCTGACCTGCTATGAATTTTTTCAGAGGTTTTCTCGTAGCAATAGGCGAATGCTGGGTCAGTACCTACACACCTCTAAGGCACCTACCACCGTTCCTTCCACTCCGATCCCCCGAACCAAACAATCCTTATTCCTTCCAATGTTGGCTGAAGAGGCTCCGGAAACCCTATAGCGGCCCGCTCCCCTCGAGAGGGGGGAGAATGAAAAACTATCGTTCCTTTTTTTTTCTAGAACGATTCTATCACCAGCTGGAACAGACCTGATATAAAACTATAAATATTTCCTCAGGTTTTTCAAATGGGTGTCGCTTATGTCTCTAATGGTTCGTCTGACACAAAATGCTACCACCAAATCTAATTTTTTTTTCAACTAACCAATCTTTATAACCCCTTTTCCATTTTTTCACCAATTAGAATGCTAATATTTTATTGCAAATCCATGTAGGTAGTATAATGGGGTGACGTTGACTGGGACTTGGAATATCTACAATCCCATATTTCTTGTACTCTCCATTTTCAATTGACTTCTGTATTAAAAAGTAAATAAAAAATGTCTAATATAAAAGAGCAATAAAGTTCATTAGGTATGATATAATTAATAGCAAACAGTTTCAACCTTCACACGTAACACAGAATAATTCAAGGACAACATACTCACATACAGTAATTAATGTGTTTGTATGGTGAAAAGTATAAGGCTAACATTTCATGCAAACTGTTTTATCACAAGGATGGATAATTACATGAAATTTTTAATTACATAAACTTATTGTTAGTAGGTAATACAGTATAGCCCGAATTAAACAGTACTGAAACTGAAACATAGGTGTCTCTATGTGCGCGCTGTCATTCCCAAGTTAACTAGTTTAGACCTGTCAAGTAAACCTGAAACAATTAATTAGTAGGCCTTGTTAAAAATGGTGTAATGTACAGGGGAGAAAGTGTTTCTGGTAGAGCATTATTTTCGCTCATACGGAATCGGCCGACGTAATGATGCATGTCTAAGATTCGTATGTGATCAATTTACCCAACGGTTTAATTGACGTTCTCCAAGTAATGCTGTAATTTTGAAGGTTATTGAAAAGTTCAGGAATACGGGTAATGTATTGTGCATTGTGTATTGTGTGTAAGTCACACTTAATCAACAGAGGTTCCTATATACAAATTTTAACACGATTTACGTCAATTCTGTCGTGCACGTAATTTGGCATTTCGAGACCAATTTTTCCAGCAGGACGTGGCAACTTGCCACACTGCTGCCGCAGCTCGTCAATTTCTTCAGGAACATTTTCCAAGCAGATTAATTAAACGATTTACTGACTTCCCTTATCCTTCACATTCTCCAGACCTCACATCTCCAGACGCATACATTTGGGGCATGGCTAAAACTGCCGTTTTTAAACGGGCACCACAAACCATCAATGAATTAAAGGATGCCATTAGAGACTTCTTCGCGGACCTGAGACAACCCTTATTCCATAACATGACGAGAAACTTGAAATATCGGTATGAAGTCTGTATTGAGCGAGGAGGAGCCATTTAGAACATGTAATAAAGTGTCAATAATATGTATTTCTTAAAACAATAAAATAATTACTTTGGTTGGAATATTAAATTTTATCTACTTAGAAACCACAAAAGATTGAGCTGGAAAAATCACTCTTTGAGGTTATGTATGACTTTGTATGAGTAAATATTTTCCTTCCGACTATTAGACAACACATAATATATTATCCAGCAGCTATTATTAGGTGTAATTAATGTACATCTCCATATTTCACGTGGCATGACCCAAATAATTAATCATAATTCATGGGGCGCGTCTACAACTGACATCATACATCAAAAATCATTGATCCGCAAATTTATTTTAAGTCACTATCCAATATAACCTGAGAAAATATAGTTATTGGATTATGAATTTTTAATTTCAGGTGCCCTAAGTTAATTGACTTACACTAAATAATTTAATTGGAAAAATTAATGGCATCTTGGTGACGGTAATTTGGCTATTACGTTATTAACCTAATATTTAAATCCACGTTATGAGATAAAAAAGCTCAATTACTTCTTCACAGTGACGTAGCGTGGAGGGGGCGGCGGCAAGCGCCACGATTGTTTCAATTGGAAATAAAACAAAAATTACTTAACTCAAAATCGCACCCGCATTGTTATTTGCCAAGCGAAACCACAATCGTGCGAAAGAGAGGAGGCGAGATGAAGTCGTGCTGCCGAAGTGCCAGTAACAACTGCCTAGCTGGCCGGTGCGGCGGCACCGAGTTCAGAAGTATGTTCCTTCCAAAGCAGTGGTAGTTTATTTTGGTTTCCAACCAATATTGCTTCTTCAAACCTTCTGTAACCAGTGGTATGATTCAGGGTTTTGAAAACGAAAGTTTCGTAGGTTTGAGTTTAGCATTTAACACGCTCATAAGGATAAACATATTTTTTCCAATAAACTTTTCCCTAATAACACAGTATTTACCTGGGACATACCATTAAAGTACCAATGTTTCCGTCCCAGGTAGGATGTTCCTAGAATGTTTCTATTGATACATAAATACGTTTGATAAAATGTAACATCCTTGGGATGTCCCTAGAATGTTTCTCTTGGTACATAAACATGATTTTCATTACAAAATATACAACTTGTACATATTTGCCAATAATTTTAAATTGTCTTTAAACTTTAACAATGTTTATTAAATCTATACATATCTACCTATTAAAATATTTATTATGACTGACGTATTTGTGATATCCCCCTGCTTCAACATTGCAAAGAGGTAAAAGAAGATTAGAAGAAAAAGAAGAAGACCTAATTTGCAAAAAGTAAGGTTAGAAGTAGAAGTGTTGAGTTCACCAGCACGCTGTGGTTGAGTTTTTGTGGTAAAAATAAGCGGTAACCTTGTGAGTGTTGTGGCTTATTTATAAAGTGAGTAGATATTTATGTAGGATAGTAAAGTGGATAGTCAGAAAAAAAGGAAATTATTAAATAAATATACTCAGCGCTTTAAACGGCTGAAAAACGAAAATCGAATTGAAAATTGGTGATTGGCTGAGAAGAGCAAAAGAAAGACGATTGAGGATGGAACTAAAACATAAGTAAATTAACTATTATCATATTACCCTATGTAACATTTTCTACTAGGTATAGGGAAATAAAGTATTGGTCATAGCAACCATGCAATGGTTGCTAATACTTGTTTACCAATGCTTTATCCCAGATAGCAAAATTTGATTCATAGGATATTCATAGAATGTTCCGCAAGAATAATGGTATATTCAGTGAATGTCCAAGAGATATATTTATTCTTCATAGAATATTCCTAGGATTAACACTTTGTTCAGTCTCCACAATATTCGATGGATATCCTGTGAGAATATTCCATGAATATCCTAGATATTCTATGAATATCATATAGATTTTCCGCAAGATGCATTCGAAGGATATTTTCAAGGAATATACGACGCATATTCCCGATATTACTGGAATATTCCAAGGATATTCAAACTGGCACATTCGGGGATCATTCCAAGCCAATATACCATGAATATTGCAGATGTTCCTTGAATGGTCCATGAATATTCAGATTGGCACATTAAAGGGACAACACCAAGGGAATATTGTAAGTATATTCCAGATATTCTTTCAATGTCCTCCTGATGATATTTGAAGAATGTACATTTCACACTACATGAATATTTCATGTAAATTAAACTCAACTATTAAGGGAAATTATATGAAAGGATATATAAAAACCAAATATTAATTAATTATTTATTTCCAATACATCATTATCTTCAGTTGGGAATTTTTTCATACGTTCTTTGGCTTTAGCTAACCATTTGCTAATTGCCTCTTCAACATCCTTGGAAGTAGTTTCAGAGTGTTGTTTTAAGACAGATTCTAAAAAAAAAGTTGTTATAGTTTTTGTGTTTGGAATAAATATTATTTCCAATCCAATATCAATAATAAAGTATGAGTAATCTGTATAAAGTTAAAATTTGAAAATTTTACCAATATTTTTGCAATATCAATAAAATTGGAAGTAGAAAAGTCCATAATATTCTATTATTTAATACACAACAGTTGTATAGTATTTAAAATTTTGACTTGATATATCAACCCTGTTTGCCAACGAATACTGGAGTGGCATTCACTGAGACCTAAAAGATCTATTGTGCCCTGTTTGCATACATAAATCTATTCATCTCGATCTTTCAATTTTTATAAGGTTGAGGAGCTTTCATTAGTTTGACATTGAATTATTTTTTACTAAATCTTGTTGTACATGGAAATAAATTATATAGTTTTATGTAAAAAACAAGCAATTACAGAAGTATTATTTTAAGAGAGTTATCACTTTTATGTAACTCAAATCGACGTAGTACATTATAATAGAATACTATTCTGTTAAGAGCTTTAAAATTGCCCCTCTATATATTATACTCTGTGAGTTAATTCTATTTATAATAAAGCTTTATATATTATTCAATTACTTACTGCAACAATAGTGCTTTATCATTTTTGCTAAACTTGTTCAACAATTTAATTTATTTCTACACAAAACTGTCAACAAAACATAATACTCACTTATTAGGGCAATGCATATTTGAGTTTTATTAAATGAGTTTTTCCCTTTATGTCCTTGAAAGCTGTACATCATGGCTACCTCCTCTTTAAAGATTTTTTTCAAAGTTCTCCTAACACTTTCTTTGTAATCCAATCTTCCCTCATGGCTTAGGTAAATAACCCACAGAAAATTTTATTTATTAGATTTCTCATTAAATAGTCTTGTGTAGTAATTTTATAAGAATATAATAATATCACTTACGCATCTAGATTGAAAGCAGTTTGTAGATGTTTTCCAGTTCTTCTATGTCTGCTATGTTAAATAGAGGCACTAGATCTGCATTTTCTGTTGGCCTCTACAGCAGTATCATCTGCAACAAACATAAACATGAATTTTAATACTTATAGGTAATACAATTCGGAGTCGGAGATTTCATTAGTTAATTCATTAGAGTGCCGATTATAATTTGATTCACACGTGTTTGCAGGTTGTATTACCGCATTTTCCCCAACATATTTTAGAACTCTAATAATTTTCCTACTTATTTGTTTTTAATTTCATAATAATAAGTACCAAAATTTTACTCACCTTAAAAATTCACACTACACACAAAAGTATGGATGCAAATATTGCAAATGGATGACTGGAGGAGTCAAATAATTCAATGGCAGACTGGCAGATGTCAATTCTTCTTATGCTAACTAATGGCCTCTTACTCAGTATGCTTTTAGAAACTCCCTTCCTGAATATTCTGAGAATCTTCTACGAAAGATATTCCTCAAGAGATATTCTTAGGATTTGCCCCTAATATTATTTCATGGATATTCTATTGGGAACATCCGTAGAATATCCGTTCAGAATATATATATTTACCGGATATTCTTGGAATATTCGGAATATTTATATTCCTTCTAGGACATTGAGAGAATATCCCAGGAATATTGCGTGCTATGTGGGATAATACACTTCCTATACCTAGTAGAAAATGTAACATGTGATTTATGGTAAATATTGTTCGAAATTTGTAATAAATTGCTCTTGTTTTAAGAAATCTTGAAATGTTTTATTTGCACCTACTGAATATGAAAACATATTTTTAGAAACGTTTCTGAGATGTTCTAAACAAAGTACCTCGAATGAACCTAGTACATCCTATGTCATCTTAGAAACATCCTACTGGGATGTTTGTAGAACATTGAAAATAATGACATGGCTGTTGCCAGAAACATCCTATAGATGTTTCGAGGGAAATGGGGATGTTGTTAGTATGTTTCTATTGTCCCAGAAGGATGTTTCTGGATTATTTTTGGGATGTTTCCGTGTTATTAGGGTTGTAATATACTAGTTACGAGGGCACACCATTTTGACAGTAAATATGTAGGTTACTTTAAGTAATTTCTTTGTTAAAGTTAATGTACCCAGTTTAAATTTCTTGAACACTTCTATGGTGGCATGAATGAATTTATATAAAATGAGAAAATATATTATCAATAAGTAAGTATTTTTTAACATGCTGGTGAGTACGTAACCAACCAAAGTAAAAGAATTTTCCAATTTTTTCTTAACCCACCAATAGTAGGTATCAATCTATTCCATGAATTTGCCTGCTCCATTTAGTAAAAGCACTTTAAGTCTACAATTTTTATGCAGTTTATAGAGTCGGTAGGAGGGGTTTCCTTTCCTTTATAAAGGAGTGTATAATTATACCAATTCTTTGGGGATGTTATTAGAATTTACAATGATTTGTTATTTGATGTTAACATTTTTTAGCTTCATCTTTCTTAAGATAATGCTGGTGATATTCTAGTATCGGACCAGTAGTGAATACATACTCTTTTTGCTGGATGAGACAGTATCTGACTTAATGTCTTCAATATTATTTGTGAAGGGCTGTTAATCCCACGTGCACCTAGGTTGACCCGAAACTGTGTCTCCACTTCCCTACTTTGGATTCGATTCCAACTATGTGTTCATCTACTTCAATTTTGTTGACTGCTCAACTTCACTTTTGTCCTCTATTTCTATTTCAACGGTTTTATTTTTTAGGCATATACTCCCAATATTTTCCACTTTAAAGTGGTGATCTACTTTACATTGTGTTGTGGCATTTGGCCACTAATTGTCACCAAAAACAAAGTAAATGGAAAATGCTACCTGGTTTATTCTTGGTTAACTTATTCAATAAGTGCCATGTGCTGTCTGCTTTACTTGGTTGGTGTTTATAACAGTCTTATGAATGGTTTTATAGAATTAGCTGGTAGTACTGCCACTTTCAGTACGGTATATGTCATGGGATTAATAAGAGTTCATTATATGTGGAAAGCTTCTACTATTAACTTAATAGAAGAAGTTATTGATAGGGAGCAGCAAATTTATAATTCCGAAGATGAGGGCGTGAAAACAATTTATGATAATAATGTCAGAATTAGTCACAAGATAAATTATTACTTTTGGATTTCGCATATGACAGGTAAGTTATAAATGAAATATTTTTCATTCTAACAATGTATACTTTCCCCAAACTCCACGACCTTCCTTCTGGTGCAATATTTTTCAAATTTATTTAGTAAAAGTTGAAGAACACACAAAATTCCTCCAGATTGTACTATAACTTTTTAACAAAAAATTACACAGTTGACGTGCCATTTTTTTTAGATAGTATACTTTACCTCGTCTTGGTATATCCATTTTACAATACAAATCCTACAAGTTTTGATCCAGTATCAAATGAAACTATAGTAGAGCAAAAAATACCCTACCATTTTTTGTCCATTTTTAATCCCTACAAACATTTTATGGAAGCCAGAGCTGTGGAAGGATTTTGTTGTCTGATAGGAGGTTTAATTAATTATGGATCAGACACATTTTTTCATTCTCTGATGGCTTACATTCTGGGACAATTCGAAATTATTCATCATATTTTGAGAAATTTCAGTCATTATCAAAAAAAAGTTAAGGGTCAGATGAATTGCGACGACCATAAGGGCGATATAATAACATTTAAGTTATGTATCAAAGAGCACCAAAGAGTTTTAAGGTAAGTTAATTTATTTCATCATTAAATGAGTGAAATATTGGGGTTTATTCATTTTAGGGTATATATTCTCCCGAATTAATTGAAAACATTTGAATAATGACTGAATTTTTGCAGGTTTCTCAACCAATTTAATGATATTACAAAATATATGATGCTTATAGATTTTCTTCAAAGTTCAGTGCAAGTTGGAGTACTAATCATATATATAATGGTTCGTATTTGTTGTGGGGGACTAAATTGAAGCTTGGGAACCTCCTAAAATTTCTCCAAGGAATAGGACTACAGGAACCACCAGTCTCTGAGACGACCTTCCTCTGGAATTGAGTAAATGGAGGTGGCCCAATAGATCTTTCAGATCTCAGTGAATGTTCACCCAATATAAACATACATACATATTAAATTTTTTCCTTTAAACTTCAACTAACGAATATAGACTCTTATAGGAGCGTATTTCTTATTGGCGCTTGGGTCGGATAAAACTGTAGTTCGCCTCAATCCGCATAATGGCGCTACCTTTATAATTGTAGCCGGTTGCATTTTCGACTGGGGTCCGCTATAAGCTGGGACAAACTACTACCAGGTTGTGACCCAGTTTTCGCACACTCTATCGAAACAGAGTTATCTATTATTATTATTATTACATTGATGATATTCTTCTCGGTATACAAAATATTTCAGGGGTTGCATCAACGAATATAGCTGGTTGCATCATATACAGGGTTTTTTCATGTACCCACTGAGTCACAGCACTAGTCTCAAATGTGACCCAGCTTTTGCCTATAGGATATACTCTTCTTCAAGAGTCTATATTCTTTGCTTCAACCGTCAGTAAATTTACCAGAATTTCTCGTTACGCTTGCAGTGACTCAAAATATTGATATTAACAATTTAATGACTACTTCAAGTTTATATTCTGCTATATCTACTACTAACTTCTCCAGAAATATCCAGCTCTTTATTAAATATACTTTTTGATATAATTTAATAATTTCAACTCTTTTTTAGAAAGAAACAAACATACTTGTTTTGTCTGTAGCTGGTGGTTATTCTGTAATTATGATTTGTAGACTAGGTATTTATTATTGGTATGCTAGTGAAATAACGACAGAGGTAAGTCTGGGTGTTGAATTATTTGAGAGGTTTTAAAAAACCAAAGTCCATGAAAACTGAAATACTATGATATTTCTCTAATACTGGGTGTCCCAGTAGTTTCTGAACCATTTTAACTGCAAAAATCTCGGAACTCAGAAAGGGAAGTGCGGTTTTCGATGAACAATTTCTTTTTATATAAGTTTTTTCAGTATAAATGTTTAATTAGTGAAATCTTATTTAGGGTGTTTTAAAAAAATGGTATTTTTAAATGCAAATATCGTCTATTTTTTTAATGAAGCACCCTATATATTTTTATCTGAATGCTGAACTCTTTCCCTTTCTGAAAATATATAGTTTGTTGAAGTTGGTTTGACCCATTTGTTCTGAAAATATCGGTTTTATATCGGTAAAGGAGTGGTAGGTCTTAGCTGGGAGACCGATTGGGTGAGAAACTCCACATCGACTGTTACTAGCTGAGATAGCCTCGTAAGAAAACAGGGAGATAATGCATTTAGGCGCGAAGTGTGCAAAGTTTGGTCACACCTACTTCAGCTGCCGAAGAGTAATAGTAAATATTGCAAGGCGCCGATCAGCCGCCAGGGAAAAGAAAACAAAACGCGATTTTGAACTAAGGTAGAAGTGTTTTGGAGGCAGTGGTGCGCCGGTAGGAATTTCGGATGAAAATAAAAGAACTAAAATATAACTCTACATGAATATACAAAGGAACTAAAAAATAAATATACAAATTGTTGAACGTGTGGTTTCAACACGCACCAAGGGATTATCTTTGAAACGGATAAAGGGAAAGTTATTGAAATTCGAGGACGATGGATAAGACGTTATTCTGCATAATTTAGAGCAAATGTCAAATGCTTTTGACGTCAGCGTTTAGCGCCTGAAGTTTTACTTTCATTAGTTGCACTTTTATTTCTACCAGACCTTGGAATATCCTTTACACTATCAGTTTCATTAAATTTGTTTATTAATCTGGTCACTGTAGATCTACTTAGACGAGGACATTCAGGAATTAAATCATTAAAAAGTTGAGCTGCTCCGTCATGGGAACGTTTGCATGCGATCACCATATCCATCTTTAAGATTTCGATTCGTTGTTATTCCGATATATGCGCCATTATTCTTAATTTACTTTTATACTTCGTGCTAATTTGAAATTAGTACCAGTTTTGACAATTTGTACATAAATAATGATGTGGTTGGCGTTGCTAATAACTACTATTGTTTTTTGTTTAATTTTGAAAACCTACAGGGTCATAATATATAATTAGTACAGTACAATTTAATTTAGAAAAATTAAACTGATATTTTGTATTAATGTGATACATTGCCACAGATGTAGGTAATCTGTGACATTGCTATTATTTTTGGAGAGAGAAGAAAATAAGCTTCTTTGTGATACGTCACTCGACCTAGATTGCCATTTCAAAAAATTCAACATGCCGGCCGTACGCTAAACGCGCACCTACCAATGGATAAATGTCAGACTTTCTGCCTCACGGTCGAAGCAGAAACTACGTTCATATAAAAAAAAATAGTATGCACTACACGGGCAGAAAGTTTGAGATTCCTGCACTGCGCGCCATGGTAGAGTAATATACTAACTCTCATGTGCTTCATTAACCATAAGACAACCAGCCTTAATAATGAATCTGCCCGATATTGGTTATGCTTGAGTGACTGGAGGCTGCGAGACTAGACTTGATACAAGACTTCTTATTTAATCTGCTAAATAACTGGGATATTAATAAATCAACTAGCAAACATATTGTTAGAAGAGGCTCTCTATGAATGTTGAAGGTAAATAACTAATATCAATTTTAATATCATACTGTTTAAGAGTTACAACACAGGAAAACATGTCTATGGTATCAATTGGTGTGATAAATCACTGGAGCTGAAGAAAATATTAAGCATTCTTCTGATACGATGTAACAGAGAAATGGGACTGAAGATAGGCAACTTGACTATAATGTCTTGGAAAATATATATTGGTGTATGTAATACTTTTTTATAATTAACTTTATCAAAATGGTTATTGTATAATCCATGTCGAAATGACATATAAAACTGGGAAACTATGCAACTATAATAATCGAAAATAGTGTTTTTCTATGCTGTGCAAATGGATTTTTTAAAATGTGTCAATGCTAAACTAGTTCTTATGGTATAACTTATAGGGAAGTTCAATAAAAAAGTTAATAGATGTAATAATGAAATTAAATTTTGTAAAGCAATAAAATGAGGTGGAAAAAATGAATACAAAAAGAGTAACTATCTTAAATTTAGAAATAGCGTGATATGTTAATAATACATAAATATTACATTGTTACTGGTTCGAATATTTTTTAAAATAGAAGATGGTTGGTTTATCAGATGACTGACTTGAAAAAAGGTGGGACAAGAAACAAACTGTTAGAAAAATAGAAAGTGAAGACCAGTTTTAACTAGAATATAGCTAGACGAAGCTGTAACTAGTTATTTAAAGGAAAATGCCTTTAATATGGCAAATTAAACAGACTAGCAAGGACAAGAGCAAAGAAAATTTTTGCAGGTCTATGTATGATTTGTCTGATTGGATTTGCGGATGTGAAGTTAAGTGATGCATTTTACTGTTTCGTTTGTCTACTTTTTTCGAATAATTCTTTATGGTGTAAAAAACGGTGTCCAAGACTTAAAACATTTGAAAGAGAAAATAAAAAAAACATAGTTTATCGGTAGACTACATGAAATATGTGCCGTGAGGTTTGCTACAATCGGTACTGTGGATATTCGTTCTCAATTAGACAATGCTTATAGATAATTCGTAAGAGTTTTTAATGAAAATGTGTCGAAAATCAGATAAATTATAAATAAAATAATTGACTGTGTGAAATTGTGTGGGGAGTTTGAACTTGCTTTGCGAGGAAATATTTCGTGGACTTAAATTTTGTTTCAGAACTGGATCCAATATTCAGAGAATACTTGGATAAGGCTACGGTTCTTAAGGGTACTTCTAAAACTTTACAAAATGAATTACTTGATTCAATGTTATCGGTGGCTCAAGAACATCTTAAATTGGACATTCAGTCAGCCGAATATAACGAAGTTCAGGTGGATGAAACTACTGATATATCGAACAGAACTCAAATGACTTTTATTATACGGTACATTTTATCCGGTGTCGTTCACGAAAGGTTTATGAAATTTGTAAATCCTACCGGCACCACGTATGGTTATTTTTTAAGAGAGTGCAAGTGTAGCCATAAAATTTCAATAAAAAAAGAAAAAGTTTACAATTTAAGTAAATTTGGACACGACATCCAAATAATTCAAATTTAAAGCAGTTCAAACAAATAAACTAACAAATAGACTAAAGGCTATGGTAGCAGAAACAGACCGACGTCAAATAAAAACAAATTCCGGCCATGAAAGTTTACATTCAATAATTAATAACGTGTCATAGCTCCATTATTATTGATAATTTCTTGTAATCTTGTATGCATTGAGTCATTTAAATTTGATGTTAAATTTTCATCTTTTGTCAAGCTTTCCCAGGTTTCTTCTATTAGGGTCCATAAGTTGTCATTGTTTTGTGGTATTTCATTAAAATTTTTGAATTTTCTTACCATAAGCCCCCGAACATTCTCTATTGGATTAAGATCTGCACTTTTAGCGACCCATGGAAGGATTTCAATGTTATTTTCAGCAATATAATTGCAAGCACAGCGAGCAGTGCGCACTGAGCAATTTTTATGCCCCCCTCCAAGCCCAAACATTTACAGAGAATCGTACAGACTTAACAATCAAAGAAATAAAATTTTCATGGAACCTTCTTCGAGGCGGTATATAAACTCTAATATGTTCGTCATGATGTGATTGGAATACTATTTCATCAGGAAAAAACCTAAATTTAAAACATAATTTAAGGCCAATATCAACCTACCTTGTTTATGTTCTTCATTGAGTTTTTTATTTTCGGGCGGCAGCACAATTCTTTAAATTAGTTTTTCTAATCCTTCTAATGCGGTTGTTACTGGAGCATTAAAGTTTACTGCAACTTTTGCATGTCTTACCGTATTAAAAAGATTTTCCTTTAAGTAATCAGTTAATGCTTCGTCTTGCTCCGCTATATAGTTATAACTGGTCTTCCAGCTCCTCTTTTTCTGATAACAGTTTGATCGTTATCCCACCTTTCTTTAATGTTTTTAATCGTAGTTTTGCTTCTATTAACCTCTTGGGCCAGTCGTGTAATAGACCAACCATCCTCTATTTTGGAAATTATCCGCGTTTTATCAAACTCACTTAAATGGGCTGGCAACGTCGATAATGCGCTTTAACAAATTTGACACATGTGACTGATTGTCATTTTGATTAGTTAAGCTAGGTTTAAATTGGAAAAAAAGTGTACCAGTTTTATATAACGCGCAGTGTACGTTGTTTATCAATTTGGTATAACGTAATCTTTTAAATAATTTTTTGTATTAATTGGCTTTTTAATTTTCAGATACTAAAGGGAGCTTATTCCTTTGTTACTTTTGTACTGCGCGCATAAAACTGGTGATTCACTTGGATAAAGGACTGGCTGTTTTTTACAAACTTCTCTCTAAAGCACTGCATTCAAATTTAAGTAATTTGAACACTAATTTAATTACAAGCAATAAACGTTTGTAGTAAAGTAAAATAAATATTTATAGATCAGTCTAATTTTTTTTTTTTGAATGTTTAAAAATAAATTAAGCACTTGTTAGCAAGTATTAAAAATATATTTAGAACTAAACTTAAATATGAATTACAAATCTTCACAAACCGGCATAGATGTACACGGTTTATATTCATACGGTTTACTTCTTTTTTCACAGAATTTGTCTGGTAGCGCCATCTCTTTATCATCCACGCACATAACACTTCGTCGTTTGATAGGTTTCTTTCCCTAAAATGGAGAAAGCCATTAAAGTATGAGTAGAACATTGCAAAATGTATAGAAATGTATATTAAATACACAGAAATCTATAAGGTCATATGACAAATCAATTATGCTACTTTGCACTAGATGGATCTGTTTTAAAATGCTTTTGTATGAAAACCTACAAAATGAAATACAGTGTGTACCAATATAATCTTCCTCCACCGGAAACTAGTAGCTTTTTCAAATATATTAAATTATTTACTTGGAAATATTGCTAACAATAAAAAAAAGTCCAAAATAAATTAAAAAAACCTAAAATACCAGTAAGAGCAAAATTATTCGTTTTTATACCAAACTTGAATGGCTTAAGTACTTATGTTGACAATCACAAGAAGCTTCTTACCTTTCCCACACAAGTAGCTGTGCAAGCTTGCCAAGGTCCAAACCACCACCTAGATGGACAATTATCTTCATTACAAGCTCTCATTTGTATGTCAGGTTTATCTTTAGGTTCACAATAGTAATCTTCAACTAAAGTTGGTCTCTCTGATTCACTCGACATTCCTGCTAATACAGATTCTTGACAAAGTGGTTGTTTTTGTTGTGTTCCTCCTCCACACGTAACCGAACATTGTGACCATTCACCGAGTATCCATAAGTAACTGAGCTGCTTTGTTTTTTCTTGTTTCCAAATTGAGTATTTATATTCAACGCCTGGATTGAAAGTGTTTCCTCTATAATAGATCTGTAAATACAAACATCGTGAGTATATTTATAATTACTTTTACCTTAAATTTGCCAGATTTAGTTTGAGATAAATGGTGTGTTTTTAACTGTTCATTTTTTTCTTTGACAATATCAGTGACCCTTCTAATTTTAACGATAACTCCTTAAATTTTATTTTAATTGAAGTATATAGGTACTATGAAAACCTTTATAAGCATTATACCCGTAAAATTAATCACAAGTTGGTTTTTTCAAAAGATTGCTTTTATTACCGCTAAACACCTGATTATTTAGTATGTGAGGAGGCGGGCGTTGTTAGGCTTGATTATACAGTGTTCAAATTGGGCCTCAGTTGGTTATTAAAAATTTTATCCTTTGCAAATACTAGGCTGCCAAAAATTGTCTTTCTCAAGCTGCTAAAGTTACAGGACTTTGACAACCCTTGCTATAACTGGGCTCTACAAATGAAACTGATTTTTATACATCTCGGGGAATAACCTCTCTTTTGGTTTACTAAAAAGCCACTGTGATGCAATTCTTTTAAAATTTGAACACAAATTGTATAATTCTGAGTTACGGTGCCTAACTGATAGTAATTACTGTTTAATCTATAAACATTTAACAGTCACTTCAAGTCTTGCAAATTATTTAACTAGTAAACTGCCGATCAAATTAGTTCGAATATTTTGTCAGATTCGCTTATGTTCGAAGTTTTGTGTTAGGTTAACCTACAAGGGAAGTATTTATACCATTAATCAAGAAGAAATCTGTACTATGTGCAACTCTCGTCAAAATGAAACACTTGAACATGTTGTGCTTCAATGTAGGATATATTATTAGAATGCAAATTATTAAAAAACTGCAGAATTTTGATGATTGAGCCTTGCCAATGAAGAATTTTGGGAGTTTAGATATGTGTTTTTCAATGTAAATTAACTATGTCCGTTAAAGCTCTCCCTCCCTCTTTTCTTGGTAGTGTGGTCCTAATAACTGATGATGTCGGGTGGTGACATTTGTGTTTGGTCATCATGGTTCGCGTTGTTCTTTGAACATTTTCAAGTTCTGTTTTTGTCCACTTCAGAATTCCAAATGAGTATGTCAGGACCGGTATGGCCTAGGTGTTAATTGCTTTTGCAAGATTTCCTGCGTTCAACTGGGATTTCAATAAAGCAGTTACCCTTTGAGTGAACTGGCCTATTATTTTGGTTTTTGCTTGCCTTTGGTCTAGTATCTTAGCTTGCTGAAATCCTAGATATTTGTAAGTTTCACCATTATGCATGGCATTTATAATGTTCCCATTAGGTAGTAACACATCTCCGTTAACGATTTTACCCTTCTCGATATTTAAGGTTTTGCACTCTAATGCAAATCCCATTTGTATATCACTGGAGAATTTTTCAGTGATATTAAGTAAATGTTGAATTTGACGCTGGTTTGATGCGTATATTTTGATGTCATCCATGTATAAAAGGTGGGAAACAGTGCAGCTAGTGTTCCTGTTGGCTTTGATTTTGAAGCCGTAATCCGTATCGTTAAGTAGCTTGGAAAGTGGATTCATTGCCAAACAAAACCAAAGTGGACTCAGAGAGTCACCCTGGAAGATCCCTCTACGGATAGAAATTCCATCAGTTTCGATGTATTGACCATTTATTTGTAAATGCAGGTTCGTTCGCCAGTGCTTCATCGATGATTCAAGAAAAGTAACAAGTGTGGGGTGTACTTTGTAAATTTGCAGAACCTTAACAAGCCAGGAATGTGGAACGCTATCAAATGCTTTCCTGTAATCTACGAAAGCCGTGTAGATGTTGCGCTCTTCCTTTTGCGCCTGTTTTAGTATTATTGAATCGATGATGAGTTGTTCTTTGCAGCTTTGGTGATCTCGTCTGCACTCTTTTTGTTCTTCCGACAAGACGTTGTTTTGGTCCACATGTCTGTAAATTCGGTTAGTAATGCAAGACGTTAATATTTTATATATAGTTGGCGTGTTATAGGATCGTGAGTTTGATGCGTTTTTGGAAGCAAGTGGGTCGAGCCCAGTGTCAGAAATGGTGGTGTATCTTCTGGATGTTGCAGAATTTTATTATTATTATTATTGTTAATCCTTTTTCCGTCATTTTTCGTCGAATACATTCATTCGAGTATTCCCCTCCAAAAAAAATTCCCTTCCACCAACCATATCTCGCTTTGTATTGCATGTAGAGCATTCTTCAAAAAATTATTCTCTTTATTTTTTTTATAAGCTATATTTTTATTCATGACAAAAGCGTAGCTGAAACTGAAAAAGTATCAATTTTTCGAAAAACTTCATACTACATTTTTGGCTCAAAGTTTGTTTCTCTAACGAATTCCGGGATTATTTTGAATGAAAAAGTTTACACCCCACCCACCCAGGGTGCCTAAATAGGCGCTGTTCCTAATGTTCAATTAACTACAATATTTCAAGTCAATTGCTTTAGTAACTTCTGTCATTCTGGATATCGAAATAATTATCAATATCGTCTCATAATTTTTTCATTAAATAGTGAAATTAATTAGAAACAGTTTCATTTATAACATAAAATTATACTTACATAAACGACGATGGGCTCCATGATAGGTCCAGGGATGCGGATTTTTTCCAAATGATTGTCTCTTCCATACAACGCTTGAGTCCCAGCTACAGTATATTCTCCTGGTAGGAAAATGTGTCTAAAACATGTACACATGGGAAACATATTATAAACAAAATTTGGACTTTTACTACAGACTAGAATCGAATGTTTATTTTGAACAGTTGAGGAGTTCGCGTTCAAAACCAGCTATATCCACTTATATGAATTTTTCAGGAAATGAAAAAAAACTCTTCATATTTTGTGCTTGAAAAAAGTAAGATTATATGAAGACTTGTTTGTACTTGTTTGTACTAGTTTGACAAAAAGAATCATTGATTTGTTTTTAAGAAAAAAGTTAACAGTTCAAATACTTTATACTCAGTTTTGATCCAAGATGAGCATGAGAGTAGATAGAACTGGGAAATGTCATTGAGAAACCGTCAAAACACGATTTTGTGGAAAAAGTGGATATAACTGGTTTTGATTGCGAACTCCTCAGTTCTAATAGTAATATAGGTTTATAATAAATCTGAGTCGAGCAAAAACGCCATGTCGAACAAAAAAGTCACTGCTTTTTCTCGAAGCGATTCAGGATATTTTCGACCCTCCTGTAACTTCGTTGTGGATGAAACTAGAAGTTATATTATATGCTACTCTCTGATAACGTAGTAACTTTCTATAGATGGAAGAATTTTTAAAATCTCTGAAGCTTTAGAGTTCCATTACAAACAAACATACAAACACACTCATATTTTCTCTTTATAATATGAAGATAAATAAAGAACTGTTTTGTAAAATATTGAATCATTTCTGCATTTTCATAACTTCAAAATAAGTTTTCTGAATATAAATATTCCATTCAGACTGTGTACTATATTCAAAAACAAATATTTATATAAATAGAATTTCATCAATTTCCAGATGGATTTTTTCTATTTACCCAAACTCTTCCATTTCATATCGAAAAATTTACTGTTGGTCGCTGAAAAATACTCACCGCGCCCCATTTAGATAAAACTTCCTAGCAAGGGCACTTCCAATGCTGATATAGTTAGGAGAATGATCTTTTTCCTCGATTCGTATATTTCTAGCTCCTTTTGGTATGACCACAATTTCCCTATAGCCCGGGGACCAATTTTGTTTATCGTAGACCCCTTGCTTTTTGTCGCATTTACTCCCATCTCCTTGGCAAATGCCACAATCGTCCTCCTCGGTTTGGGAATCTACCACCCAGTCGCATCCGACTTTCTGGAAAATGTGTAAAATGGAAAAATTATGGATATTTCATTTTTATGCCAACGCGTACGATGTTTTTCATCAGCCTAAAACAATTTTTTCGCGAAAATACGTTCAAGTGAAAATGTACATGTTAATTTTTGTACTTAGCTTGATGATCTATACTATACAATGTGATTCTAAAACCTTTGCGAAAAATATTCGAAAGTTCACTTTTTTCTAAATACTGTGCTAGTTACAACAAATTTCTTTTACTCCAACTACCGAAAGAGTAAAAGAAAAATTACATTTTCAATTTTGGTTTGTGAGTTTAGCGACAACAGAAAATAACATTAGTAGACTCTAACAAAAATATAATGGTACATAAGTTCATATAATTTTGTGTGTTTTTTCTTCACAAATGAAAAACTGAATACCATAATTATTCATTCTGAAGCTAAATATAATCATCAACTTGTAACGAATTCTTCAAAACCCTATAATTGAGATGTCTGAACAGTGATCCATTTAGTAAATTTTCTACGTACACATAATACATGAATAATGAGATTTACCTTGCATATTCCTGCTATACAAACGTCCCTTGAAACAACACTGCAGGGTGTACCGTCTTTGGCGTAATCTCCCCAGGGAACAATTACAGTTTCATTCGCATCACTACAATACAATTGGCATGGTTCACCTATTAAAACATCCTTTAATAACTCTAACGAAATTGGATTGATAATTTTTTTAAATTGAATACATTGAATAACTTTACAATTTTATACCTTCATCAAAATACGGTTGCCATTCATATTGCTTGCCTTCATAGAGTTGATTATCGTATTCAGAACATTGAGCAGCTCTAAAAGTAGGCTCTCCAGCTGGACATGTTTCTGTGTTACATATTCTATACCTCTTTCTCTCCCCCACGCAGTATTTACCACCGAAAGCTGGTGTAGGATGGTTACATTCTCTTTGCTTAACTGAAACTCCAGCTCCACAAGTTTTCGAACAGTCACTCCAAGAGCTCCACTCTCCCCAGCCTCCATCTATTGCTGTAGGAGGTTCCAGCATTAGTACGCATTCACGGTTGTGACACCACTAAAATTTAAAAAAGTGTTTCTAAAAAAGTGAACTAGAATTTCATTTCTTAAACTTACTTTGTGTTTTCCACAGTAGGTACCTTCGGCTGCTGGTCTGAGAAGGGTAGTGCAAGTGTTGTTGACGGAGCACCAAATGTGCAAGCATATTTCATCTAATGGTGTACAGAGTGTCGCTTTTTTACCAAATTGTAACCGGCATTGGTAGTTTCCATCGTACATTACTCCAGCGGGTAAGTCTGGGTATTTGTACCTCTCCACTTCTTCTGGTGCATCTTGAAGGCATTGTCCCAATCCTTTACTAAAGAATGAGCATCAATTTAATTGGCATCCATATAAAACAACTATTTATTTGCTTACTCTAAAAATCTGGTAATTTCCTTGCGACTGCAATTGGACCAATTTACGGTGACGGTGTCTGGTTCGAAATTTGGTGTCATTATATGAATTGTATTTCCTTCTCGTCTTTTGCATCCGGTTTTTTCTGTATCGTGAATCATACCGAAACTGAAAACGTTCATTATCAGAACTTTACGTCAATCAAAGCAGAATCTGCCAGAACATTCGTGAAATGACTCACGCATTTCTGAGCAATAAATAAAATTGCGTGTCAGGGATGGGTTAGAGTAAAGACTTTAAAAGACTCATGCATGTTTTTTTAGATTGCCACCCCTTAGAAAACGGAAGGGAAATATTGTCAGTGGTCAGAGGAAAATATAAAAGAAGCCATCGTGAAATATAAAACAGGAAAATATGGTCTAAGTGAAATATGTACCATGTACGAAGTTCCTAAGCCTACTTTTAAGAGACATCTAGCAGCAGCGAATAAAAGGGCTTTAAACGGTAAAAAAATATTAGGTAGGTCTACAGTTTTCTCTGTTGAGGTGGAAGAAGGGCTGGAAAAACATATTCTTGCTTTAGAGGAAATATTCTTTGGTCTTACCATTAAGGACACCAGAAGAGCAGCATTTCAAACAAACATCAAGTTGGTACTATTGCCAGCGGAGAAAGAGGTGTCAACACTACGATGGTTGTTTGCGCAAGTGCCTCAGATCAATTTGTCGCACCAATGATTATATTTAAGAGAAAACGAATGTCAGCAGAACTGACCATTGGAGCACCACCTGGCTGTTTGGTGGAGATATCAGACACAAGCTACATTAACTCTGAGCTATTTGTAACTTGGATAAAAAAATGTATTGAAGTGGTTAAGCCTACAAAGGAAAATAAAGTTCTTTTGGTATTGGACTTGGATTGGCCCGTGACAATGGTGTAATTATTTTACAATTACCAGGCCACACGACTCATCGGCTTCAACCCCTAGATGTTTCGGTTTTCAAGCCTTTAGAAACATACTATAACCAAGCCATTGAAAAGTGGTTAAGAAAGCATGCTAGAATGGGTGTTACGCAATTTCATGTTGCTTCTCTTCTTAATGAAGCTTATGGCATAGCTGCTGCTATAGTAAATGCTACGAACGGTTTTCGCAAATGTGGGATATGGCCTGTAAATAGCTTTTTCTGATGCTGATTTTGCTTTGTCAGAACTATTGACTGATAAAGAAAATATTTCAATTGAGACGATGCCAATCGAAATTTTGGAAGAAAATTCCAAGCAGCTGACGACGTTAACATTGAAAAAATCGATCCACAGGCAACCAAAAATTTAAATGTGTCAATTGTAGATATTCTTCCTTTCCCTGATGTTAGTGAAGCTAAAAAACAGAAAATGGGTAAGAGCGCACATACAGCTGAAATTATTACATCCACTCCCTATAAAGAGCAACTGGAAGTAAAATAAAATGCCGTAGATGAGAAGAAATATTGGGGATGAGATGTCACAGAAACCAGCAAGAGGAAAATCAATTTCGAAAGGAAAAAAGAGACAAAAAAAAAGAAAATTTTCAAAAACAATACGACTCACAACAACCATCATCATCAACAAATGAAGATATTTTAGTATCCGTAAATTATGACAAAGATTTGTAGTGAATGCTTAATAGAAGATATGATTCAATTAATAAGATGTAAAGAATGGGTACATGAATCATGTGCAGATGCTTCAGACAATTACATAGTGATATGTGCTTTTAAACACGTATTGTAGCATTTTATTTATACCAAAGAAGGTCGTTTTCATTTTTTTTATTTTAACAGAATTTATATTTGTTTTAAGTTTTAAGTTTTCTAGTTGTTCAAATCTTGTTTTATTTTTAATATTACTAACTAATAAACCATTAAATATATAACAAAATAAAATATTATGTGTGTAATAAAGGATAGTACCAATTAGGCAACCGGTTGCCTTAATTGTACCACTTGTAAAGGTTTTAAAAAACCTAAATTTGAACCAAAAGACATTATTCTAAAATTTTAAAAACATTTTCTAAAATTTGTAATTGCTATAACAAAAAACGTCAGAACTGATTGGGCCAAATTGGGCAACCTTACCCTAATATCGGCCATATCACAAGATCCTTCTACACCAAAATTTATAAATTTCGTGCAATCCGTTTCCGAGATAATTGAGGGCGTTCCATACTTAAAACTCACTCTGTATAATGATCGTAATATGTATGCAAAGTGTCTTTTACCACAATGACACAGCTTATGATTATGTTATACCGACAATTAAATTTGCAAGAAGCAAATAAAGAATAACACTTTGATCGGCGGCTATCTAATGAGACCTTTGTTGCTTTTGGGCACACTTCAGCAAAACAGACTATAAATTGAAAATTACGTAAATGATATGCAGATTAGTTTTTCAGTCTTTTAATTTATATCTGCATGGTAATTATTGGAAATTTCATCATTTGCACCCTAGGGTGAAAATATAAATTGTAGATATACCCACATGTGAAAGTGTACTCTGTGGATTGTTATTAAAAAGTCAGGTCAATAAATAATTTATTCTAGGACATTGTAAATCAATTTATAAATTTTTCTACACTACACTTTTAACTGGAAATGATGAGGATTACGTTAGATTTGTGGTGAGTGGGTCTCCACTGAGACTTAAAAGAGTATTATGACTCACACCTATTCATATTTCACCAAACAAATTCAGCTCTCTAACAAAGCCGATATTTGGTGAATACTTCATTCGGGCCGCGGTGGGCAGTACAATGTATCTGCTCTGATGTTTCATCATCTTCCAGAAAAAGGGGGCAAATCAGAACCTCCGACTGTCCAAGTCGGACAGTGGCCAGCTAAAAGACCTGTTAAATAACGTAGGTCATGCCTGCTATAGTCTAATACTTGTTTGGAGAGATTCTTCGAAGGATGTATAAAGGCCAATCCTGTTAATTATTCCAAAAGTCTAATACTCTTCTTGTAGTCCTGTTATTTAATGTTTGTTTGCCAAAACTCAATACGATGCAGTTTCTGGTCCAATAAAATAACCTGCGGCACCCTCCTTTGCAAGAGTCTGCCTTTTCATTGCCATCCATACCAGAATAGCCAGGGATCCAGATTTGTTAAGTCTTCCTATTGAGGAAATTATTATTTGGCAGTCTGATATGAACTTCAACTTTAAACGGTGTTCCTAAAGCCACTTGGATTCAGTCTCTCCACACATTAATCAATGTCGTAAATTTCCGCTCCAAATACTGTTGCATGGGATCCTAAGCAGGTTGACATTTCTGTCCTACACCTGCAGAAGAGAAGAGAGCCTTAGGGTATTTCTGAATCATTTATGTACCATCTATATGTTCCTAGTAGTTCCTCTCAGAATACAGCCTCTCTTTCCAGAAATATATGGAGAGGAGGTAGGTCCAGAATGATTTTCATGGCTGCTGACGGTGTGGAGTGAATGGCGCTAGTAATTGCCATCAAACCTATCTTTGTCTGACAGAAAGCTTTGTTGAAGATGTTTGTTGTAAAGCATTTGACCACCAGGTGTTACAATAATCACATATATCCAATGTATTTGTATGGGTTCTAGTCCTCAATATTTTCCACAAATCCACAAGACTAGTGCAGCCTTGTGAAGTTGTGAAGAGTTTTTGTGACTATCCTATGTAAGTTTTTATCTCGTATAATTTCCAAATATTTCAGTTCCGCTGTAAATAGAATAACCTGACCATTGTAGGAAATAAAAGGTTTGGATATGACAAAAAGTTGAACTAATTCAAAGCTTTTATATTTTCCGAGTAATTTTGCTAATTTGAATGTATGTCAACAGTAGGTCTTCAAAAGACATTGAGTTGTTTGACAACTACCAAAACCATAACCTCACCCATTAATATTCTAAATAAACCAACAAACAAAAAATGGTTAAAATACTCACTTATGTCCCAGCTCATGCGCAATGGTGTGGGCAGAAGTAATTCCATTATCTTCATTAACGCTACAACTCATACTAGCTTTACACATACCACCGATATGCGCTACTCCCAAAGTACCACAAGGAGCTTCCTGTCTAGCGCAAATATCTTTTCTGGTTATTAATACAGCAACGTCATGGTGATGAGGATGAGAATCCTTACCAGGATTCAGACCTAGTTGCCACTTACAGAATGTTTTTAAAGTAGTGTCTGCATTCGTTGATACGTTCAACATGGGTTCTGATAAAGGGTCTTCTATTAGAATAATTTTTACTACTACAATTTTCACACTGTTTCCTATGGTGGGATCTTGATAGAGCATAGATACCTTGAATACATTAAACGTTTGGTGATTTTTTTAATTCAAGTTTAATATAACTTCTTATTACTTAGTTGATATTTTTTCAATATAATCTATGAACCGAAAGGGTCTTCCCAGCAATTGAGCAAATAATACTCAACTTAAGCCAAATCATTGAACGTTACCGGAGCTTTACATTTTCTACTATATTTTCAACGAACTGTAAAGTATTGCAAAAAGGACAACCGGACCAATAAAAAAATTATTCACTGTGTTCATTTAAAAAAGACCCACCCTTAATATTTCAAAAATGGGACATATTAGAAAGAAATGCCGAAACACGTCAACTTTTAACTTGAGGGGGACACTTTTTGGCGCTGATGTCATAAACGTCAGATTCACCCCCTCCCTACTGGAGACACCCCTTACATTTTTTCAAATGGCATTAGGTATCAAGTCACACCTCATTTAAAAGGTCTGGTAAATCTCTATTCAATCATTTTGTTTCCATCCTTCCATTGTTATTTAATCGTTGTTTCAAATTGGCTCTCTTTCAATTTTTCGTATGCTCCCGTATTGTGTTGTGATAGAAAGACTCTTTAAAGAATAAAAAATTTACAAATTGTGAAAAGACAACTGTTAACCAGAAAAAACTGCTATTTAATCATGTGTTCAAAGTGACCACCGTTAACATTCAGGCAATAAAAGTTGAAAAAGAGCCAATTTTAAACAACGATTGAATGACAATGGAAGGCTGGTATAAAAGGAAAAACAAAATGATTGGATAGAGATTTACCAGACCTTTTGAATGAGGTGTGACTTGATACCTAATGCCATTTGAAAAAATGTAAGGGGTGTCTCCAGTAGGGAGGGGGGAATCTGACGTTTATGACATTAGCGCCAAAAAGTGTCCCCCTCAAAGTAAAAGTTGACGTGTTTCGGCATTTCCTCCTAATATGTCCCATTTTTTAAATATTAAGAGTGGGTCCTTTTCAAATGAACACAGTGTATAAAGGCGTGGATGTTCATGAATTTAAACTTAACTAATAAGTTTCAATATTTATCTAAAACTCTAACACTAAAAATTAAAAAGAGGCACCTTTAGGGCTTTGAGAATAAAATCATAATAAAATCTTACCATGTTCATTAACGTCAAAATGTATGTCTCAATATCGCCATCTTGATGAAAATCAACCATGCTGGCATCGGCCACAACTAAAGTTTCAACGTAATGGTTCAAACTAACCGATCTTTGATTTCTTCCAGTTTTTTTATTTTGCTTGTATTTAAGTTTTTTCATATGGTTCTTTTCTACCGTTGGAATTTTTATTACATTTCTTGGTTTGCCTTTTTTTCTTTGGACTTTCAGTTTACCTTGTTGAGTTTGCCACTCTAACCTTAAAATAAACAACAATACAAAAGAGAAATGATACAAAAATCTATTGGAGTATCGTAGATATTATTAAACTTACAGAGTCCACTTTCTCGGTACTCTAGTTCCACAATTACTTTGTTTCCTTCTTTTCTTTTTGCGTTTTTTCATATAATTGGTTAAAACTGCTGATCTTTTATAGATTAAATGATTATGACCAGGGTAAACTTTTTTTAAGGGATGGTAAGCTGGTTCTATATAATATTTCCCTTTCTGTGTATAGATTACTCCTGTCTAAAAAAAATTATTACTTATAGTTGTGTCGAAAGATGACGCTGTTCGTCGTATGAATAGACAAACAGCTGGCAATTATTTCTAGATCTCTAATCTCACTGCAAAGGGGCGTTGCACTGCAGTGCTCACATAAAATGCCCAGTTTTATATTCTAAATGCTAAGCAAAAGTAGGGAAAAATAATAGAAATTTAATCCTGAAGGAATTCTACAGAACTTCTATATTTTTTAATAACTGCTAGGGAATAGTGGGAATGCCAATTGATTAAAATGATCGTCACTTTAATACTGTACCTACAAGACTTCAACAAACTCAGTGTCATTTGGAAGGGACTTAAGATAAGATAAATGAAGGGCTTATGTGCTTCTAGAACCTCTCCACTACCACCTCTGCAGATCTATTGTTTGTGTCCTCCTGTTATGCTAGATTTCCTTGTCTAGACCCGTCCTTATTACTAGACTTCGAATGCCAAACCTCAGGTCCTCCATATATTGGGAGGATTGTGATTTTTCCTCCCCCATCGTCGAAAAACTTATCCTGGTCAAGCTTTAGCAGTATCACAATATATGTGCTGAGGTTTTCTCATCTTCTTGGCACAACCTGCATATGGTTGTGTCTATCAATCCGATGTTATTCATGTGTTTGTTAAGTCTACAATGTTTTGTCAGGAGCCCAACCAGGATGCTGATTGTTCTTCTTCTCTGGCTCAGTAGGTACTCCGTGAATTTAGGCGAGGGTTCTTTGATGAACTCTTTGGCCTGCTTTTTCATCCAAGTACTGCTATTGGTTTTTTTCAGAGCTGTCGCTATGCCACAGAATGGTTCTCTGCCAATGGGAACACATTGTGCCCTTTCTCGGGCTAGTGAGTCTGCCTCTTTATAGCCCTTGTGACCTGAGTGGACTGGTACCCAGGTATTATGACTGCCCAGCTCTTGTAGCTTCTCCAAGCAGTCCCAAACGCGTTTGGAATTTATCTGCATGGAACTGATTGCTTTTATAGCCGCTTGGCTGTCAAAGTAAGTGAAACGGATGGTCTGAACAGAAGTTTTTGCATTTTTTTTCACGGTAAATATTTTCTGAGATACAGTCGCTCATCTCTTTTGATTAAAGACCCGGTACATACATCATAAGCCAAGATGTCCATTTATTCTTAAAAGTTGAAGAATACACGTAATTGTGTCAATACAATCTAACTAGTATAATTACTACGTCAAGATTTCTATTTCCTTTGAATGTTTACTGAAAATTTAGCTTCTTTATTCCGACGTCATGTCAACGCCAGGAAAATTCCGGCTTGACAAACATCTGCGAATATATTTCAAATGCTCCGTTTAGAGTAAGTTTCCACTTAATGTGTGCAAACAAAAGCTATTGTATTTACAGTGTATGGGAATGGAAAGACGAAACAATTGGCTTTGGAGTGAATGAGTGGAAAGGACAAAGTAAATTTATGGATAGAAATAGAAATTATGAAGTCAAAGAATTGTCAGTCCGGAATGCTTGAAATATTGTTGTTTGTTTAGAATATTTTTTTTGAGAGAAAAGAAGCTATGAAATAAAGAAATTTAGTTCACAAGAACAGCTTCAGCTTTTTCTGATGTATAATACATTTGTTAAATTAAACATTATTCTATTCTAGCGGAAGCCTGCGATCGTTTCAAAGTAATTCTAATTAATTTCAAGAATGATATTTATAGTATTAGAACTAGTTTCACGACGAGCTTATACAATCTATATTTATATCTATTGTATATACCTATTATATATGACAGATGATGAAGTTTTTTTGTCAATTATTTAAAAAAAGAAGGAAGTCTAATTCATGATATTAACGCGTGTCAAATTTAGGATAAACCAATTGAAAAATTTAAATTTGAAAAAAGGGATATCTAAAAAAAATTTGCGATATAAATAAGGTTGTTGATATTTTAAATATTTGGAGAGAAGTCAGAAAAATTATTTAAATACAAAAAATCAATTACATAAATCAAAATTATAAGTAAGAATATTTAATTAGTAATGTGCAGAACATAAAATATTAGAAACCCAGTCACACTTTTGAATTTTTTTTTCCAGAATAGAAAAATCAATTGACAAGAAATTGCATGGTAGGAAGAGTTAAAATTGTAGAGAAAGGAAGAAAAAATAAGGAAAGTAAATTTTAATTAATACAAATTTCAAATTAATTTCCAATATTTGATTCCGGAATAATTCATATAAAGATATTATAAAATTATAAATTCTCAAAAATAAATTATATATTTGACATTTTAAAAAATTAAAATAATAACGTTTTGTGGGGAATATAAAGTCATAATAATAATAATTATATTTAAGCAATAATAATTCTTCATAATAAATTTTAAATAGATATATCTAAAGACTATGTAATGTAATTCTTTCATTGTATCATTATAATTAAATATAAAAAATCTTTCTGGACAATTTTATAAAAAAAACCACAACCTGAGAAGAGTTAGTAGCGGAGGCACATAAAAAAACTAAAAACCAAAACTGATTAATAATAATTAAATTAAATTCATAATACTATATCTATACAGATACATTCAAACACAAACGGAACATAGGGATTTAATGTATTGTCCGATCTAAATAGTCCACCAACAAAACATTTCTATAAGTTCACTTCAATGAATATCAAGTATTGATCTGGACAGCTGGATTCAGAACCAATGTTAGAAACCCCGCCCCTTCTCCTTCCAAAATTTGTTAGTTATGTGCGAGTTGTGCGAACTGCGATTTAGTATTGAATAATTATTTGATGGGGGTAGTAAACGTCGCTACATATTGAAACAATATGCTTACGTTTTATGTTGTTAAAATCGAAAATTAATTGTTAAATTATCTTTAACAATTAATGTTTCGAGTTAAGATAATATGTTTTTATTTCTTTTGGCAATAACGGCTTTCAAAATAAAAATAAATTCGTAAATAAAACAGAATAGGATTACTTAAATTGAAACAAAACAACGCTCTCATCTACCGACTGCTGTTTACTGACTGTCTGACGCTAATTAAGGACCGCCCACAGTTGAGAATACGGAGTGGTGGGAATTGTACGATATGTTATACGTGTCCAAACTTGTAATAATCGTGTTTTTAATCTGTTGAACTGTTGAACTAGTCGACCAACATCCAGTTGGTCGACTAGTTCAAAAGCAGTTCTGATACAATGCTTAAAATCCCTATGTTCCGTTTGTGTTTGTATGTATCTGTATATTAGGCAATCCAGATCACGTGACCTAATATGGCCGTCCATGGCAAAAAGTTTAGACAGCTGGACTAAGTGTCTATTCAAAGGTAAACAGTGTTCAAGAATATTTTCGTCGATTTTACTATAGTGTGTTTTATATATGTATGTATAAGCTGTGGTTTGACTTTGTGTTTCTTTGGAAACCTTCATTGGATTTTAACCATATTTGAGAAATGAATGAACTCCTAAATATGGATATTAATACTTATTTGATATTTTCACATAGTTTTTGCACCAAATTGCAGATGGAGGCTTTCATGCCTACAAATATTTTGAATTTTGCTTTGTGCTGAAAGTAGGATCCACTTTAGTCAATGGAGTTTTTGTTTTAGTAGGCAAGGTAATAATTGAGTAAAGATATGCTATTATAAATATTAAAGCTTAGGTATTATTAGCCCTATGGGGATATCCTGGATATCTTTTTCCCATTTAAGATCAGTATAACTGTGTAATGATAAATATAGGAAACCAAGGAAAACTATATCTGCTGATCTTTACAATTGTTACTTAAGAAGACAATTGATTAGTGGAGAGCTCCCTAGATTTATCTGTTCATTGACAACTTCATATTGTCGGTCTCTTAAGTGTCTTCTTATTTCTAGTTGTTCAAGGAAATCTAGTTCTTGTTTCTTATCACAAATATTCAGTACTTCTAGTTCTGTGTAAGGTGTTAATGAATGTTTGGTCTCAAGAAGGTGTTTTGCGTAATGTGATTTATCTGGCTGTTTTAATCTGTATGCTCGTGAGTGTTCATTGTATCTAATTCCAAAATTTCGAATTGTTTGACCAATATAGACAGCATTACATTCTGGACATTTAAGTTTATATATTCCAGACTTTTTCAATGGTGGTATTTTTGTTTTTACATTTAACAATTTTTTACTTACATTGTTTTCTGTTTTAAAAGAAATTGCAGTATTTGTTGAAGAAGATATTATCTTTGAAATATTATTAGAAATATTACCAGAATATGTGAGGGTTTTGTAATTTTGTATTTCTCTAGTTTTTCAGGAAATATTAATTGTAATGCCACTTTTTCCTCTTTTTTATTAATTAATTTATTTATTATATGTAATGGATAACCGTTGGATGTGGCTATTTGTTTAATTATATTAATTTCTCTATCCAAATTAAATTTGTACATAGGAACTGAAAATGCTCTATGTATCATTGAATTATATGCTGCTAATTTATGTGAAATGGGATGATTGGAATTATATGGTATAGTCACATCAGTATGTGTTGGTTTTCTGTAAATTGAAAAATCAAGTATATTATATTTTCTTCAACTTCTAATGTAAATTATTAATATGATTGAACAATATATCTAATTGTCGTTCACTACCTACAAAACAAGCTAATATGTCATCTATATACCTATACCAAAATAATATATTTTTTGAAATGTTACATTCAAAGATTTTTCTTTCTAAACTGTCCATAAAAATGTTTGCTAAAATTGGTGATATAGGGCTTCCCTCACTATTTGGTCTAGCCAAAATATTAAACATCAAGTAGGCATCACATAAAATGTATTTTCTGTCATTCTGACGATGATATATCAATATCGAAATAATTATCAATAAGTATTTTAAATTTTCATAATTTTTTCATTAAATAGTGGAATTAATTAGAAACACTTAGTTTAATTTAAAAAGTAATATTTTATTTTATGTTCTCATTTTATTCTTTAACTTTCTAGATCACTTTGTTCATAAAATTATAGCAATTTTTCTTGACAACAAAGCTTATATAAACAGAAAGAGGTATACTAATGAAACTAAACTGACGAGAAATGAATGATTTTATGTAGGTACAACTTAACCAAAAGTTGATTCAAAATCCACATATGCAACACAAACATTTCATAAAACTAAACTTCTTATTGTTTATTATTATTATCAATACACATGAAAATCCTTAAAGTCAAATAAAATCACCTTTCTCCCAAATAAACACTCTTGTATATATCAAAAGACCAAAACCATATTTTTGTTTGCCCTGGGACGCTATATAGAATTTTATTTGACAGGTCGCTGGATTACCTAATTGGACCATTTTCGTGAAAATTTGAGGAGAAGGTATAATTATTATGGGAATATATGCTACCGTGTGATTTCCGATATACCTATAGTCATCTACCGGCAAACGTGCCTATTATATGTGCTTTAGTATTCGTAACCGCCTATAAATGACTGAACTCTTCTTTTTATTGACGTAGTTTTGTTTAGTGTGATTTGGTACTTTGCTGTGTTTCAAAGTTTTGCAGTGTTGGTTATTTGCCGTTGAAACCAAGTGGGTTTTAGGAACTAATTTGATTTCTAATAATCAATATTGCATATATAAGGTTCGTATTTTTAAATTTTATTTCTAATATGGGCCACTGTTATGTTTGTATTTAAAATGGTGCGCTTTGTTTTAGAATGCCACGCAAAACACTTATGGTGAGTTCCAATTTGAGCCCCAACCGGCGAAAGACGTGGGATATAGAGGACATGATGTTCAAGCAGTAAGAGAAAAAAGTATGGGTCCTCTAAAGGCAGCTAAAACTTTTGACGTTCCAAGGACAACAGTGCAGCGATTAGCTAAAATGGATCATCTTAGCGTGGAGCAGGCTGTTCAAATTAAACTGTGACGAGGTACAGTTTTGAATTCAGAATTGGAAGAAACATTGGCTCGCTATATCCTGGAAATGGAAGCCAAGTTTTATGGCTTGACCCGCAAAGACATTCAACGTACAAAAGGCATACAAATATTTTGTCAGTTAGAAAACCTACTGGGACATCTTTTGCTCGCGCCAAAGGGTTTAACAAACAGAGTGTTGTCAACTCTTTTACGCTTTTGCAGATATAGTATGAAAAACACAATTTCTCAGCTAATCTCGTGTTTAATGTGGATGAGACTGGCCTAACTGTTGCGCAAAATAAGGTCACTGAAGTAGTCGGTTGTAAGGTTATAGGATAAAATGCCTCTTTACCTTCAATGAAGAGAGGCTTTTTAATCACTTTGATAGCCTGCATGAGTGCAGGGGGAAACTTCGTACCACCGATGTTCATACTTCCTCCAGGATCTATATTAGCAGTTCACCCTAGTGGAGGCGTTCAGGTCATCTCATTCGCCCAATCGTTCAGACATTTCATTGACACGGTAAAACCGACTGCATCTTCGACTGTTCTCCTAGTTTCAGATGGACATTGTAGTCACACTCGTAATTTAGACGTTATTAATATGGCTAGAGAAAACCATGTTGTGAAAATCTCATTACCCCCCCCCCCCCCCCCATTCAACTCACAAGCTACAACCTCTTGACAAAACTTCCATGGGTGCGTTAAAAGCTTCCTACAGTGAGGAGATTAGGCAATGGATTCGTCACAATCATCGTCCCTTATCGCAATATGACATTGGCGAACTTTTTGGAAAGGCCTTTATCTCAAAACTCAGACCGGCGAAATTGCAGTAAATGGATTCCGCGCTACTGGAATTTACCCGCTTAATAAAAATATTTTTTCAGAAGCGGACTTTCTTGCTGCTGAAATGGAAATAGAAAAAGAACACTTCACCGCTGAAAGTGACTTGACTGACACCACGAATGATCTCTCCGGTTCGGTTTCAGAAATATCAAGCAGTCTAAGCACATTTCAATCAGATGTAGGGCCACCCAGTCAAGACAACGTTCAACCTGGACCATCTGGAATGCAAATGCAATTTTTTTATTTATTTATTTATTTATTTAATTACAATATCCTCGGGCAAGCCCAATTACAGGATAAGGACAAACACAGGACAATAAAGACAGAAGAGAAAAAAAAATAATACAAAGCAGTATTTGCAATAAAGCTATTCATGAATGCCCACTGGCGTTCACAAAAAAGAAACTTACACAAGCATTATATGCAAAGTGAAGTCTTTCCTATGAATTACCCCGGAGAAAGATTTGTTTTATTTGTCTATTATTTGTGCAGAAAATATCTATGTTTGACTCAATCGAGGAGTACTCAATGATAAGCTGGTTTAATGGTGAAAATTTGTAAACGTTTGTCCTATGTGGTAATTCATAGAAAAGGCTATTGGTTCTAGAATTTGTTCTAGGAACTCTGAAGTTCAGTAACGATACAATATTATCACATTTAAAAATATAATTAACAATTTTATATAAAAACATAACTGAATGCATTGAGCGACGACGAAGTAAACTACTGCTATTAAAACGAGAATAAAAGTGTTCTTGAGGTGTGCCTCTAACAGAATAAAGACCGTCCAAGATATAAGAAGCCGACTTAAAGTATCTTCTTTGTACTCGTTCCAAAGCGGAAATATGAATATTATAATTCGGGCTCCAAATAACACATGCATACTCCAGTTGCGATCTTACAAATGCCGAGAACAAAATATTCAATGTGTTAATATTTTTGAAACATTTCGCATTTCTAACGATGAAACCCAGCGACCGATATGCTGCAGAGACCGTTTTTTGTATATGTGGAACAAAAGACAACCTTTGATCAAAATAAACACCCAGATCTTTAAGGACATCTGGTCTGTCGAGGACAATGTTGCACAAGGTGTAATCAAATTGGATAGTTGTTTCTTTTCGACAAAAGGACATTACGTTACATTTATTTGGGTTCATAGGGAGCTTGTTTCTGATACACCAATTATTGACCAAATTAAGGTTTCTCTATAGTTTTAAGCAGTCATTAACGTAGTTTATTTCACAGTATAGTTTCATATCATCAGCATATATGTCTTTATCAATGTCAACATCCAGATCTTCGGTAATGTCATTTATAAAAATGTTGAAAAGTAAGGGACCCAATATAGAGCCCTGTGGGACACCGGAAGTTTGAAGAAAAGGTTGAGATTTGTATCCTAAAGTTTGAACATATTGAGTGCGATCATGAAGATAAGAACTAAGTATAGCAATTAACATGTCATCTACACCAAATAAATTAAGTTTATGTAAAAGTAGGCCATGGTCAATTTTGTCAAAAGCTTTAGAAAAGTCAGTGTAGATAGTATCAACTTGACTTTTCTTCTCCAGCACTTCACAAATGAATTGGGTTACGCAAAACTGTGGACCTACCAGATATGAAACCATGTTGTTTAGGTATGATGATATTACTGACATGAAACGCAAGGTGATTATGGACGACTATTTCGAACACTTTGGCGAAATTGTTTAGAATAGCTACTGGACGATAATTACTTATGTCATTCTTTAAGCCTTTTTTAAATATGGGGTAAATCCTAGAAACCTTCCAACAATCGGGAAACTTCCTAAGATTGAGAATGAGATTAAAAATTCTATAGAGAGGTTTGCACAAAGTATACGCACAGTCCTTGACTAAGAAGGCCGGAATTAAATCGGGTCCATTTGTCTGTTTGGGCTTAAGTTTCTTAGCAGCCACTAAGATTTCGTTTTCAGAAAATTCTCTGATACTTAAGATATTTTGACCGTTATTATGACTGTCGTGTTGAGAGAAGGTGTCCGACGGAGTAAAATTATTGGAGAAAAATGAAGCAAATCCATCAACCACCTCCTGTGGGCCATTATATTCAAAATTTCCATATACCATTTCAGCAGGAATTGAGGAACTACTCCTTGCGGAATTAACAAACGACCAAAACCGATTAGGATTGTTATTAATGTTGGATTCAAGATTTTCGGTAAAATTTTTATAAGCTATCTTAGATTCTTCTTTAGTAGTTGATCTAATATTACTAAATGATAAATAATCAATGTCAGAACGACTTTTGCGGTATTTTTTCCAAGCCTTAGATTTTGCTGAAACAAGGTTGATTAGACGTTTGTCAAACCAAAGAGGATAACTCCTATTATTTATAATTTTTGGTGGAACAGTTTTATCAAAAATGTCATTTAAAATATTGTAAAATATATCAACTGCGCTATTGACATCATTGCAACCATCAAGCGGAGACCAATCCGCATAGGCAATACTGTGATAAAGAGAGTGAAGATTGCACTTTTTAAAATTGTAACCACCTGAATACTTCGCGACTATAGTTGAAACAGAATTATCAAGTTTGAATTCTATAGATATTGCTGGATGGTGCTTGTCCTCGGGCAATAGCGGATCAACCGATTTAGAGACATTGCATTCAATATTGGATAAGACTAAATCAAGTACTTTATTATAACTATTCAGAATGTAATTGTATTGTTTAAAGTCAAAGAAGTTCATAAAGTTAATTAGTGAAGGAATATATTTTCCTGGCATAACACCATTTGAAAGATAATTGGCATATTCTGTGATATTGAAGTCACCAAAGATAATAATGTTTTCGTTGAATATAGCATACAAAGACTCGATTGCGTCATATAAGTTATCATAGACATCTGAGTTCATTTGTGGGGAATGTAAATGTTAAATATAAATAAGTTCTTTGAGCATGCCTTGATCTTTACTGCAATGATATCTATAGCTGGTATGACTTGAAAAGCATCCACAAATGAACTATGGTCAAATAATGTAGCATTAAGCAATTTATTCACAGCCAACAAAGCACCACCACCTCTTGTGTTATTTAAGAGCTCATATTTCCTGTCAGAACGCAATATGTCAAACTTATTAGTATCAAAAAACTCGCTGTTGTAAAAATTATCGTTTAACCAAGTTTCAGTAAATGCGAGTACATCAAAAGGACAAGCAATTGAAGCATTAAGAAGTAAATTATTAGTTTTAGTGCGAATACCCCGTAAGTTTTGATAATAGCAAATGAGGGTTGTTGATTTATTTTTGGCTGAAGTATTAACTTTGCCGGAAAATTCTGTTGATTGCTATGGCGATATTATATTTGATCTCAACTTTTGAAGTGCTAACTTATATACATGACAATCTTTATCCCAAGCGGCATGATTAGCAGCAACACTTTGATCAGCATATTTGTTATGATTGTGACAATTAATACAGTATTTAACTTCATTTTGAGTACATTCTTCAAGTTTGTGATTTTTACCACAAAGAGGACATATATTTGATACAGATGAACAATTTTTAGACGTGTGACGAAAACCGCAACATTTGTAGCATCGAAGCAGGTCAATACCATCATACACATTGCAATAGTCATATCCAATATAAACTTTGCCTTGATCCATCACTTTTTTGTATGTATGAGAGGAGCACTGAATTAAACTTTGAAACACAAGATGATTCTTCTTCAACGGACCCACACTAATAACTTTTAAAGAGTTGTCCTGAATAATCAAATCTCTATTTTGAGAACTCAAATAGTAAAGTAAGTCAGCTTCGCTTAAGTTTTCAGACATACCAACATGTTAATCGATTAATTGATTAATCGAAAATAATCGATTAATCGAAAATAATCGATTCATCTAAAATAATCGATTAATCTAAAATAATCGATTAATCGAAAATAATCGATTAATCGAAAATAATCGATTAATCGAAAAAATCGATTGATCGAAAATAATCGATTAATCGAAAAAAATCGATTGATCGAAAAAATCGATTAATCGAAAAAAATCGATTAATCGAAAATAATCGATTAATCGAAAATAATCAATTTTCGATGATTCGAAAATTTATTGTTTTTCATTATTCTTGATAACGGCAGCTGGACCGCTATCGAAACTTTAAAAATAGAGTTTGAACAAACATCGTGATCAAGAACTATTATATTTAACTAATTTTTTCCCTAACTCACGCCTTTAAAAAGATTGACAATTTGGAACTTACGAAAATATTTTGAAGTTTAAGACTTAAAAAAATTGTCAAGATTTGCCAGTCGATTTTCCGGTCCAAAAAACCCTCTTTACGAATTTTTAGCATTTTTTATAATTTTTTTGTCGAAAATTTAGAACAAAGGGGTAGCTATGGGAATATTTTGCGATACAAATTGATTTTTTCTAACTCCCATAATCCTTGGCAATATCGACTCAAAATTCACTGAAATATGTAAAATTGTCCCCTCTATCGATTGGTGAAGACTAGAACGTTCTATCCTTCCTATTAGTCGAGTTATGAGTATTTTTTGTTTTGAAAAGTGGATTTTCGAAAATTTCATGACTCTATTTGAAGGCGAAATAATGATTTTATCACAAAACTGATTGTGCCAGTCGATTTTTTGGCCAAAAAACCCCTCTTTACGGATTTTTAGCATTTTTCATAATTTTTTTGTCGAAAATTTAGAACAAAGGGGGTAGCTATGGAAATATTTTGCGATACAAATTGATTTTTTCTAACTCCCATAATCCTCGGAAATATGGACTCAATAATCACTAAAATATATAAAATTGTCCCCTCTATCGATTGGTGAAGACTAGAACGTTCTATCTTTCCTATTTGTCGAGTTATGAGTATTTTTTGTTTTGAAAAGTGGATTTTCGAAAATTTCATGACTCTATTTGAAGGCGAAATAATGATTGTATCACAAAACTGATTGTGCCAGTCGATTTTTCGGCCCAAAAACCCCTCTTTACGGATTTTTAGCAATTTTTATTTTTTTTTGTCGAAAATTTAGAACAAAGGGGGTAGCTATGGAAATATTTTGCGATACAAATTGCTTTTTCCTAACTCCCCTAATCCTCGGAAATATGGACTCAAAATTCACTTAAATATGTAAAATTGTCCCCTCTATCGATTGGTGAAGACTAGAACGTTCTATCTTTCCTATTTGTCGAGTTATGAGTATTTTTTGTTTTGAAAAGTGGATTTTCGAAAATTTCATGACTCTATTTGAAGGCGAAATAATGATTGTATCACAAAACTGACTGTGCCAGTCGATTTTTCGGCCCAAAAACCCCTCTTTACGGATTTTTAGCAATTTTTATTTTTTTTTGTCGAAAATTTAGAACAAAGGGGTAGGTATGGAAATATTTTGCGATACAAATTGCTTTTTCCTAACTCCCCTAATCCTCGGAAATATGGACTCAAAATTCACCAAAATATGTAAAATTGTCCCCTCTATCGATTGGTGTAGACTAGAACGATCTATCTTTCCTATTAGTCGAGTTATGAGTATTTTTTGTTTTGAAAAGTGGATTTTCGAAAATTTCATGACTCTATTTGAAGGCGAAATAATGATTTTATCACAAAACTGATTGTGCCAGTCGATTTTTTGGCCAAAAAAACCCTCCTAATAATTTTTGTCGAAAATTTAGAACAAAGGGGTAGGTATGGAAATATTTTGCGAATCAAATTGCTTTTTTCTAACTGCCTTAATCCTCGGAAATATGGACTCAAAATTCACTAAAATATGTAAAATTGTTCCCTCTATCGATTGGTGAAGACTAGAACGTTCTATCTTTCCTATTTGTCGAGTTATGAGTATTTTTTGTTTTGAAAAGTGGATTTTCGAAAATTTCATGACTCTATTTGAAGGCGAAATAATGATTTTATCACAAAACTGATTGTGCCAGTCGATTTTTTGGCCAAAAAACCCCTCTTGACGGATTTTTAGCAATTTTTATTTTTTTTTGTCGAAAATTTAGAACAAAGGGAAATAGCTATGGAAATATTTTGCGATACAAATTGATTTTTTCTAACTCCCATAATCCTCGGAAATATGGACTCAAAATTCACTAAAATATGTAAAATTGTCCCCTCTATCGATTGGTGAAGACTAGAACGTTGTATCTTTCCTATTTGTCGAGTTATGAGTATTTTTTGTTTTGAAAAGTGGATTTTCGAAAATTTCATGACTCTATTTGAAGGCGAAATAATGATTGTATCACAAAACTGATTGTGCCAGTCGATTTTTCGGCCCAAAAACCCCTCTTTACGGATTTTTAGCAATTTTTATTTTTTTTTTGTCGAAAATTTAGAACAAAGGGGGTAGCTATGGAAATATTTTGCGATACAAATTGCTTTTTCCTAACTCCCCTAATCCTCGGAAATATGGACTCAAAATTCACTTAAATATGTAAAATTGTCCCCTCTACCGATTGGTGAAGACTAGAACGTTCTATCTTTCCTATTTGTCGAGTTATGAGTATTTTTTGTTTTGAAAAGTGGATTTTCGAAAATTTCATGACTCTATTTGAAGGCGAAATAATGATTGTATCACAAAACTGATTGTGCCAGTCGATTTTTCGGCCCAAAAAACCCCTCTTTACGGATTTTTAGCAATTTTTATTTTTTTTTGTCGAAAATTTAGAACAAAGGGGTAGGTATGGAAATATTTTGCGATACAAATTGCTTTTTCCTAACTCCCCTAATCCTCGGAAATATGGACTCAAAATTCACCAAAATATGTAAAATTGTCCCCTCTATCGATTGGTGTAGACTAGAACGATCTATCTTTCCTATTAGTCGAGTTATGAGTATTTTTTGTTTTGAAAAGTGGATTTTCGAAAATTTCATGACTCTTTTTGAAGGCGAAATAATGATTTATCACAAAACTGATTGTGTCAGTCGATTTTTTGGCCAAAAAAACCCTCCTAATAATTTTTGTCGAAAATTTAGAACAAAGGGGTAGGTATGGAAATATTTTGCGAATCAAATTGCTTTTTTCTAACTGCCTTAATCCTTGGCAATATGGACTCAAAATTCACTAAAATATGTAAAATTGTCCCCCTCTATCGATTGGTGAAGACTAGAACGTTCTATCTCTCCTATTTGTCAAGTTATGAGTATTTTTTGTTTTGAAAAGTGGATTTTCGAAAATTTCATGACTCTATTTGAAGGCGAAATAATGATTTTATCACAAAACTGATTGTGCAGTCGATTTTTTGGCCAAAAAAACCCCTCTTTACGAATTTTTAGCATTTTTTATAATTTTTTTTGTCGAAAATTTAGAACAAAGGGGGTAGCTATGGAAATATTTTGCGATACAAATTGATTTTTGCTAACTCCCATAACCCTTGGAAATATAGACTCAAAATTCACTTAAATATGTAAAATTGTCCCCTCTACCGATTGGTGAAGACTAGAACGTTCTATCTTTCCTATTTGTCGAGTTATGAGTATTTTTTGTTTTGAAAAGTGGATTTTCGAAAATTTCATGACTCTATTTGAAGGCGAAATAATGATTGTATCACAAAACTGATTGTGCCAGTCGATTTTTCGGCCCAAAAAACCCCTCTTTACGGATTTTTAGCAATTTTTATTTTTTTTTGTCGAAAATTTAGAACAAAGGGGTAGGTATGGAAATATTTTGCGATACAAATTGCTTTTTCCTAACTCCCCTAATCCTCGGAAATATGGACTCAAAATTCACCAAAATATGTAAAATTGTCCCCTCTATCGATTGGTGTAGACTAGAACGATCTATCTTTCCTATTAGTCGAGTTATGAGTATTTTTTGTTTTGAAAAGTGGATTTTCGAAAATTTCATGACTCTTTTTGAAGGCGAAATAATGATTTTATCACAAAACTGATTGTGTCAGTCGATTTTTTGGCCAAAAAAACCCTCCTAATAATTTTTGTCGAAAATTTAGAACAAAGGGGTAGGTATGGAAATATTTTGCGAATCAAATTGCTTTTTTCTAACTGCCTTAATCCTTGGCAATATGGACTCAAAATTCACTAAAATATGTAAAATTGTCCCCTCTATCGATTGGTGAAGACTAGAACGTTCTATCTCTCCTATTTGTCAAGTTATGAGTATTTTTTGTTTTGAAAAGTGGATTTTCGAAAATTTCATGACTCTATTTGAAGGCGAAATAATGATTTTATCACAAAACTGATTGTGCCAGTCGATTTTTTGGCCAAAAAAACCCCTCTTTACGAATTTTTAGCATTTTTTATAATTTTTTTGTCGAAAATTTAGAACAAAGGGGGTAGCTATGGAAATATTTTGCGATACAAATTGATTTTTGCTAACTCCCATAACCCTTGGAAATATAGACTCAAAATTCACTAAAATATGTAAAATTGTCCCCTCTATCGATTGGTGAAGACTAGACGTTCTATCTTTCCTATTTGTCGAGTTATGAGTATTTTTTGTTTTGAAAACTGGATTTTCGAAAATTTCATGACTCTATTTGAAGGCGAAATAATGATTGTATCACAAAACTGATTGTGCCAGTCGATTTTTCGGCCCAAAAAACCCCTCTTTACGGATTTTTAGCAATTTTTATTTTTTTTTGTCGAAAATTTAGAACAAAGGGGTAGGTATGGAAATATTTTGCGATACAAATTGCTTTTTCCTAACTCCCCTAATCCTCGGAAATATGGACTCAAAATTCACCAAAATATGTAAAATTGTCCCCTCTATCGATTGGTGTAGACTAGAACGATCTATCTTTCCTATTAGTCGAGTTATGAGTATTTTTTGTTTTGAAAAGTGGATTTTCGAAAATTTCATGACTCTATTTGAAGGCGAAATAATGATTTTATCACAAAACTGATTGTGCCAGTCGATTTTTTGGCCAAAAAAACCCTCCTAATAATTTTTGTCGAAAATTTAGAACAAAGGGGTAGGTATGGAAATATTTTGCGAATCAAATTGCTTTTTTCTAACTGCCTTAATCCTTGGCAATATGGACTCAAAATTCACTAAAATATGTAAAATTGTCCCCTCTATCGATTGGTGAAGACTAGAACGTTCTATCTTTCCTATTTGTCGAGTTATGAGTATTTTTTGTTTTGAAAAGTGGATTTTCGAAAATTTCATGACTCTATTTGAAGGCGAAATAATGATTTTATCACAAAACTGATTGTGCCAGTCGATTTTTTGGCCAAAAAACCCTTCTTGACGGATATTTAGCAATTTTTATTTTTTTTTGTCGAAAATTTAGAACAAAGGGAAATAGCTATGGAAATATTTTGCGATACAAATTGATTTTTTCTAACTCCCATAATCCTCGGAAATATGGACTCAAAATTCACTAAAATATGTAAAATTGTCCCCTCTATCGATTGGTGAAGACTAGAACGTTGTATCTTTCCTATTTGTCGAGTTATGAGTATTTTTTGTTTTGAAAAGTGGATTTTCGAAAATTTCATGACTCTATTTGAAGGCGAAATAATGATTGTATCACAAAACTGATTGTGCCAGTCGATTTTTCGGCCCAAAAACCCCTCTTTACGGATTTTTAGCAATTTTTATTTTTTTTTGTCGAAAATTTAGAACAAAGGGGGTAGCTATGGAAATATTTTGCGATACAAATTGCTTTTTCCTAACTCCCCTAATCCTCGGAAATATGGACTCAAAATTCACTTAAATATGTAAAATTGTCCCCTCTATCGATTGGTGAAGACTAGAACGTTCTATCTTTCCTATTTGTCGAGTTATGAGTATTTTTTGTTTTGAAAAGTGGATTTTCGAAAATTTCATGAATCTATTTGAAGGCGAAATAATGATTGTATCACAAAACTGATTGTGCCAGTCGATTTTTCGGCCCAAAAACCCCTCTTTACGGATTTTTAGCAATTTTTATTTTTTTTTGTCGAAAATTTAGAACAAAGGGGGTAGCTATGGAAATATTTTGCGATACAAATTGCTTTTTCCTAACTCCCCTAATCCTCGGAAATATGGACTCAAAATTCACTTAAATATGTAAAATTGTCCCCTCTATCGATTGGTGAAGACTAGAACGTTCTATCTTTCCTATTTGTCGAGTTATGAATATTTTTTGTTTTGAAAACTGGATTTTCGAAAATTTCATGACTCTATTTGAAGGCGAAATAATGATTGTATCACAAAACTGATTGTGCCAGTCGATTTTTCGGCCCAAAAAACCCTCTTTACGGATTTTTAGCAATTTTTATTTTTTTTTTGTCGAAAATTTAGAACAAAGGGGTAGGTATGGAAATATTTTGCGAATCAAATTGCTTTTTCCTAACTGCCTTAATCCTTGGCAATATGGACTCAAAATTCACTAAAATATGTAAAATTGTCCCCTCTATCGATTGGTGAAGACTAGAACGTTCTATCTCTCCTATTTGTCAAGTTATGAGTATTTTTTGTTTTGAAAAGTGGATTTTCGAAAATTTCATGACTCTATTTGAAGGCGAAATAATGATTTTATCACAAAACTGATTGTGCCAGTCGATTTTTTGGCCAAAAAAACCCCTCTTTACGAATTTTTAGCATTTTTTATAATTTTTTTGTCGAAACTTTAGAACAAAGGGGTAGGTATGGAAATATTTTGCGAATCAAATTGCTTTTTTCTAACTGCCTTAATCCTCGGAAATATGGACTCAAAATTCACTAAAATATGTAAAATTGTTCCCTCTATCGATTGGTGAAGACTAGAACGTTCTATCTTTCCTATTTGTCGAGTTATGAGTATTTTTTGTTTTGAAAAGTGGATTTTCGAAAATTTAATGACTCTATTTGAAGGCGAAATAATGATTTTATCACAAACTGATTGTGCCAGTCGATTTTCCGGTCCAAAAAACCCCTCTTTACGAATTTTAAGCATTTTTTATAATTTTTTTGTCGAAAATTTAGAACAAAGGGGGTAGCTATGGAAATATTTTGCGATACAAATTGATTTTTTCTAACTCCCATAATCCTTGGAAATATGGACTCAAAATTCACTAAAATATGTAAAATTGTCCCCTCTATCGATTGGTGAAGACTAGAACGTTCTATCTTTCCTATTTGTCAAGTTATGAGTATTTTTTGTTTTGAAAAGCGGATTTTCGAAAATTTCATGACTCTATTTGAAGGCGAAATAATGATTTGATCACAAAACTGATTGTGCCAGTCGATTTTTTGGCCAAAAAAACCCCTCTTTACGAATTTTTAGCATTTTTGAATAATTTTTTTGTCGAAAATTTAGAACAAAGGGGGTAGCTATGGAAATATTTTGCGATACAAATTGCTTTTTCCTAACTCCCCTAATCCTCGGAAATGTGGACTCAAAATTCACTTAAACATGTAAAATTGTTCCCTCTATCGATTGGTGAAGACTAGAACGTTCTATCTTTCCTATTTGTCGAGTTACGAGTATTTTTTGTTTTGAAAAGTGGATTTTCGAAAATTTCATGACTCTATTTGAAGGCGAAATAATGATTTTATCACAAAACCGATTGTGCCAGTCGATTTTTTGGCCAAAAAAACCCCTCTTTACGAATTTTTAGCATTTTTTATAATTTTTTTGTCGAAAATTTAGAACAAAGGGGTAGGTATGGAAATATTTTGCGAATCAAATTGCTTTTTTCTAACTGCCTTAATCCTTGGCAATACCGACTCAAAATTAGGGCTGGGCGATTATCAAAAAACATAATCGATTATCGATTATATAAAATGATCGATTATTTTAGATTAATCGATTTCAATCGATTAATTGATTAATCGAAAAATATCGATTAATCGAAAAAAATCGATTAATCGAAAAAAATCGATTAATCGAAGAAATCGATTAATCGAAAAAAATCGATTAATCGAAAATAATCGATTAATCTAAAATAATCGATTAATCTAAAATAATCGATTAATCGAAAATAATCGATTAATCGAAAAAAATCGATTAATCGAAAAAAATCGATTAATCGAAAAAAATCGATTAATCGAAAAAAATCGATTAATCGAAAATAATCGATTAATCGAAAATAATCGATTAATCGAAAATAATCGATTAACCGAAAAAAATCGATTAATCGAAAATAATCGATTAATCGAAAAAATCGATTAATCGCAAATAATCGATTAATCGAAAATAATCGATTAATCGAAAATAATCGAAAATAATCAATTTTCGATGATTCGAAAATTTATTATTTTTCATTATTCTTGATAACGGCAGCTGGACCGCTACCGAAACTTTAAAAATAGAGTTTCAACAAACATCGTGATCAAGAACTATTATATTTAACTAATTTTTTCCCTAACTCACGCCTTTAAATCAAAATTCACTAAAACATGTAAAATTGTTCCATCTATCGATTGGTGAAGACTAGAACGTTCTATCTTTCCTATTTGTCGAGTTATGAGTATTTTTTGTTTTGAAAAGTGGATTTTCGAAAATTTAATGACTCTATTTGAAGGCGAAATAATGATTTTATCACAAAACTGATTGTGCCAGTCGATTTTTTGGCCAAAAAAACCCCCTTTACGAATTTTTACCATTTTTTATAATTTTTTTGTCGAAAATTTAGAACAAAGGGGGAAATATTTTGCGATACAAATTGATTTTTTGGAACTCCCATAATCCTTGGAAATATGGACTCAAAATTCACTAAAATATGTAAAATTGTCCCCTCTATCGATTGGTGAAGACTAGAACGTTCTATCTTTCCAATTAGTCGAGTTATGAGTATTTTTTGTTTTGAAAAGCGGATTTTCGAAAATTTCATGACTCTATTTGAAGGCGAAATAATGATTTGATCACAAAACTGATTGTGCCAGTCGATTTTTTTGCCAAAAAAACCCCTCTTTACGAATTTTTAGCATTTTTGAATAATTTTTTTGTCGAAAATTTAGAACAAAGGGGGTAGCTATGGAAATATTTTGCGATACAAATTGCTTTTTCCTAACTCCCCTAATCCTCGGAAATGTGGACTCAAAATTCACTTAAACATGTAAAATTGTTCCCTCTATCGATTGGTGAAGACTAGAACGTTCTATCTTTCCTATTTGTCGAGTTACGAGTATTTTTTGTTTTGAAAAGTGGATTTTCGAAAATTTCATGACTCTATTTGAAGGCGAAATAATGATTTTATCACAAAACCGATTGTGCCAGTCGATTTTTTGGCCAAAAAAACCCCTCTTTACGAATTTTTAGCATTTTTTATAATTTTTTTGTCGAGAATTTAGAACAAAGGGGTAGGTATGGAAATATTTTGCGAATCAAATTGCTTTTTTCTAACTGCCTTAATCCTTGGCAATACCGACTCAAAATTAGGGCTGGGCGATTATCAAAAAACATAATCGATTATCGATTATATAAAATGATCGATTATTTTAGATTAATCGATTTCAATCGATTAATTGATTAATCGAAAAATATCGATTAATCGAAAAAAATCGATTAATCGAAGAAATCGATTAATCGAAAAAAATCGATTAATCTAAAATAATCGATTAATCTAAAATAATCGATTAATCGAAAATAATCGATTAATCGAAAATAATCGATTAATCGAAAAAAATCGATCAATCGAAAAAAATCGATTAATCGAAAAAAATCGATTAATCGAAAAAAATCGATTAATCGAAAAAAATCGATTAATCGAAAATAATCGATTAATCGAAAATAATCGATTAATCGAAAATAATCGATTAATCGAAAATAATCGATTAACCGAAAAAAATCGATTAATCGAAAATAATCGATTAATCGAAAAAAATCGATTAATCGAAAAAATCGATTAATCGAAAAAATCGATTAATCGCAAATAATCGATTAATCGAAAATAATCGATTAATCGAAAATAATCGAAAATAATCAATTTTCGATGATTCGAAAATTTATTATTTTTCATTATTCTTGATAACGGCAGCTGGACCGCTACCGAAACTTTAAAAATAGAGTTTCAACAAACATCGTGATCCAGAACTATTATATTTAACTAATTTTTTCCCTAACTCACGCCTTTGAATCAAAATTCACTAAAACATGTAAAATTGTTCCATCTATCGATTGGTGAAGACTAGAACGTTCTATCTTTCCTATTTGTCAAGTTATGAGTATTTTTTGTTTTGAAAAGCGGATTTTCGAAAATTTCATGACTCTATTTGAAGGCGAAATAATGATTTTATCACAAAACTGATTGTGCCAGTCGATTTTTTGGCCAAAAAAACCCCTCTTTACGAATTTTTAGCATTTTTGAATAATTTTTTTGTCGAAAATTTAGAACAAAGGTGGTAGCTATGGAAATATTTTGCGATACAAATTGCTTTTTCCTAACTCCCCTAATCCTCGGAAATGTGGACTCAAAATTCACTAAAACATGTAAAATTGTTCCCTCTATCGATTGGTGAAGACTAGAACGTTCTATCTTTCCTATTTGTCAAGTTATGAGTATTTTTTGTTTTGAAAAGCGGATTTTCGAAAATTTCATGACTCTATTTGAAGGCGAAATAATGATTTTATCACAAAACTGATTGTGCCAGTCGATTTTTTGGCCAAAAAAACCCCTCTTTACGAATTTTTAGCATTTTTGAATAATTTTTTTGTCGAAAATTTAGAACAAAGGTGGTAGCTATGGAAATATTTTGCGATACAAATTGCTTTTTCCTAACTCCCCTAATCCTTGGCAATACCGACTCAAAATTAGGGCTGGGCGATTATCAAAAAACATAATCGATTATCGATTATATAAAATGATCGATTATTTTAGATTAATCGATTTCAATCGATTAATTGATTAATCGAAAAATATCGATTAATCGAAGAAATCGATTAATCGAAGAAATCGATTAATCGAAAAAAATCGATTAATCGAAAATAATCGATTAATCTAAAATAATCGATTAATCTAAAATAATCGATTAATCGAAAATAATCGATTAATCGAAAATAATCGATTAATCGAAAAAAATCGATCAATCGAAAAAAATCGATTAATCGAAAAAAATCGATTAATCGAAAAAAATCGATTAATCGAAAAAAATCGATTAATCGAAAAAAATCGATTAATCGGAAATAATCGATTAATCGAAAATAATCGATTAATCGAAAATAATCAATTAATCGAAAATAATCGATTAATCGAAAATAATCGATTAACCGAAAAAAATCGATTAATCGAAAATAATCGATTAATCGAAAAAAATCGATTAATCGAAAAAATCGATTAATCGAAATAATCGATTAATCGCAAATAATCGATTAATCGAAAATAATCGATTAATCGAAAATAATCGAAAATAATCAATTTTCGATGATTCGAAAATTTATTATTTTTCATTATTCTTGATAACGGCAGCTGGACCGCTACCGAAACTTTAAAAATAGAGTTTCAACAAACATCGTGATCCAGAACTATTATATTTAACTAATTTTTTCCCTAACTCACGCCTTTGAATCAAAATTCACTAAAACATGTAAAATTGTTCCATCTATCGATTGGTGAAGACTAGAACGTTCTATCTTTCCTATTTGTCAAGTTATGAGTATTTTTTGTTTTGAAAAGCGGATTTTCGAAAATTTCATGACTCTATTTGAAGGCGAAATAATGATTTTATCACAAAACTGATTGTGCCAGTCGATTTTTTGGCCAAAAAAACCCCTCTTTACGAATTTTTAGCATTTTTGAATAATTTTTTTGTCGAAAATTTAGAACAAAGGTGGTAGCTATGGAAATATTTTGCGATACAAATTGCTTTTTCCTAACTCCCCTAATCCTCGGAAATGTGGACTCAAAATTCACTAAAACATGTAAAATTGTTCCCTCTATCGATTGGTGAAGACTAGAACGTTCTATCTTTCCTATTTGTCAAGTTATGAGTATTTTTTGTTTTGAAAAGCGGATTTTCGAAAATTTCATGACTCTATTTGAAGGCGAAATAATGATTTTATCACAAAACTGATTGTGCCAGTCGATTTTTTGGCCAAAAAAACCCCTCTTTACGAATTTTTAGCATTTTTGAATAATTTTTTTGTCGAAAATTTAGAACAAAGGTGGTAGCTATGGAAATATTTTGCGATACAAATTGCTTTTTCCTAACTCCCCTAATCCTCGGAAATGTGGACTCAAAATTCACTAAAATATGTAAAATTGTCCCCTCTATCGATTGGTGAAGACTAGAACGTTCTATCTTTCCTATTTGTCAAGTTATGAGTATTTTTTGTTTTGAAAAGCGGATTTTCGAAAATTTCATGACTCTATTTGAAGGCGAAATAATGATTTTATCACAAAACTGATTGTGCCAGTCGATTTTTTGGCCAAAAAAACCCCTCTTTACGAATTTTTAGCATTTTTGAATAATTTTTTTGTCGAAAATTTAGAACAAAGGTGGTAGCTATGGAAATATTTTGCGATACAAATTGCTTTTTCCTAACTCCCCTAATCCTCGGAAATGTGGACTCAAAATTCACTAAAACATGTAAAATTGTTCCCTCTATCGATTGGTGAAGACTAGAACGTTCTATCTTTCCTATTTGTCGAGTTACGAGTATTTTTTGTTTTGAAAAGTGGATTTTCGAAAATTTCATGACTCTATTTGAAGGCGAAATAATGATTTTATCACAAAACTGATTGTGTCAGTCGATTTTTTGGCCAAAAAAACCCCTCTTTACGAATTTTTAGCATTTTTTATAATTTTTTTGTCGAAAATTTAGAACAAAGGGGTAGGTATGGAAATATTTTGCGAATCAAATTGCTTTTTTCTAACTGCCTTAATCCTTGGCAATATGGACTCAAAATTCACTAAAATATGTAAAATTGTCCCCTCTATCGATTGGTGAAGACTAGAACGTTCTATCTTTCCTATTTGTCAAGTTATGAGTATTTTTTGTTTTGAAAAGCGGATTTTCGAAAATTTCATAACTCTATTTGAAGGCGAAATAATGATTTTATCACAAAACTGATTGTGCCAGTCGATTTTTTGGCCAAAAAAACCCCTCTTTACGAATTTTTAGCATTTTTGAATAATTTTTTTGTCGAAAATTTAGAACAAAGGGGGTAGCTATGGAAATATTTTGCGATACAAATTGCTTTTTCCTAACTCCCCTAATCCTCGGAAATGTGGACTCAAAATTCACTAAAACATGTAAAATTGTTCCCTCTATCGATTGGTGAAGACTAGAACGTTCTATCTTTCCTATTTGTCGAGTTACGAGTATTTTTTGTTTTGAAAAGTGGATTTTCGAAAATTTCATGACTCTATTTGAAGGCGAAATAATGATTTTATCACAAAACTGATTGTGTCAGTCGATTTTTTGGCCAAAAAAACCCCTCTTTACGAATTTTTAGCATTTTTTATAATTTTTTTGTCGAAAATTTAGAACAAAGGGGGTAGCTATGGAAATATTTTGCGATACAAATTGCTTTTTCCTAACTCCCCTAATCCTCGGAAATGTGGACTCAAAATTCACTTAAACATGTAAAATTGTTCCCTCTATCGATTGGTGAAGACTAGAACGTTCTATCTTTCCTATTTGTCGAGTTACGAGTATTTTTTGTTTTGAAAAGTGGATTTTCGAAAATTTCATGACTCTATTTGAAGGCGAAATAATGATTTTATCACAAAACTGATTGTGTCAGTCGATTTTTTGGCCAAAAAAACCCCTCTTTACGAATTTTTAGCATTTTTTATAATTTTTTTGTCGAAAATTTAGAACAAAGGGGTAGGTATGGAAATATTTTGCGAATCAAATTGCTTTTTTCTAACTGCCTTAATCCTTGGCAATACCGACTCAAAATTAGGGCTGGGCGATTATCAAAAAACATAATCGATTATCGATTATATAAAATGATCGATTATTTTAGATTAATCGATTTCAATCGATTAATTGATTAATCGAAAAATATCGATTAATCGAAAAAAATCGATTAATCTAAAATAATCGATTAATCTAAAATAATCGATTAATCGAAAATAATCGATTAATCGAAAAAATCGATTAATCGAAAAAAATCGATTAATCGAAAAAAATCGATTAATCGCAAATAATCGATTAATCGAAAATAATCAATTTTCGATGATTCGAAAATTTATTATTTTTCATTATTCTTGATAACGGCAGCTGGACCGCTACCGAAACTTTAAAAATAGAGTTTCAACAAACATCGTGATCAAGAACTATTATATTTAACTAATTTTTTCCCTAACTCACGCCTTTAAAAAGATTGACAATTTGGAAGTTACGAAAATATTTTGAAGTTTAAGACTTAAAAAAATTGTCAAGATTTGCCAGTTCGATTTTCCAAAGGGGGTAGCTATGGAAATATTTTGCGATACAAATTGATTTTTTCTAACTCCCATAATCCTTGGAAATATGGACTCAAAATTCACTAAAATATGTAAAATTGTCCCCTCTATCGATTGGTGAAGACTAGAACGTTCTATCTTTCCTATTTGTCAAGTTATGAGTATTTTTTGTTTTGAAAAGCGGATTTTCGAAAATTTCATGACTCTATTTGAAGGCGAAATAATGATTTTATCACAAAACTGATTGTGCCAGTCGATTTTTTGGCCAAAAAAACCCCTCTTTACGAATTTTTAGCATTTTTGAATAATTTTTTTGTCGAAAATTTAGAACAAAGGGGGTAGCTATGGAAATATTTTGCGATACAAATTGCTTTTTCCTAACTCCCCTAATCCTCGGAAATGTGGACTCAAAATTCACTAAAACATGTAAAATTGTTCCATCTATCGATTGGTGAAGACCAGAACGTTCTATCTTTCCTATTTGTCGAGTTATGAGTATTTTTTGTTTTGAAAAGTGGATTTTCGAAAATTTAATGACTCTATTTGAAGGCGAAATAATGATTTTATCACAAAACTGATTGTGCCAGTCGATTTTTTGGCCAAAAAAACCCCTCTTTACGAATTTTTAGCATTTTTGAATAATTTTTTTGTCGAAAATTTAGAACAAAGGGGGTAGCTATGGAAATATTTTGCGATACAAATTGCTTTTTCCTAACTCCCCTAATCCTCGGAAATGTGGACTCAAAATTCACTTAAACATGTAAAATTGTTCCCTCTATCGATTGGTGAAGACTAGAACGTTCTATCTTTCCTATTTGTCGAGTTACGAGTATTTTTTGTTTTGAAAAGTGGATTTTCGAAAATTTCATGACTCTATTTGAAGGCGAAATAATGATTTTATCACAAAACTGATTGTGTCAGTCGATTTTTTGGCCAAAAAAACCCCTCTTTACGAATTTTTAGCATTTTTTATAATTTTTTTGTCGAAAATTTAGAACAAAGGGGTAGGTATGGAAATATTTTGCGAATCAAATTGCTTTTTTCTAACTGCCTTAATCCTTGGCAATACCGACTCAAAATTAGGGCTGGGCGATTATCAAAAAACATAATCGATTATCGATTATATAAAATGATCGATTATTTTAGATTAATCGATTTCAATCGATTAATTGATTAATCGAAAAATATCGATTAATCGAAAAAAATCGATTAATCGAAAAAAATCGATTAATCTAAAATAATCGATTAATCTAAAATAATCGATTAATCGAAAATAATCGATTAATCGAAAAAAATCGATTAATCGAAAATAATCGATTAATCGAAAATAATCGATTAATCGAAAATAATCGATTAACCGAAAAAAATCGATCAATCGAAAATAATCGATTAATCGAAAAAAATCGATTAATCGAAAAAAATCGATTAATCGAAAAAATCGATTAATCGAAAAAATCGATTAATCGCAAATAATCGATTAATCGAAAATAATCAATTTTCGATGATTCGAAAATTTATTATTTTTCATTATTCTTGATAACGGCAGCTGGACCGCTACCGAAACTTTAAAAATAGAGTTTCAACAAACATCGTGATCAAGAACTATTATATTTAACTAATTTTTTCCCTAACTCACGCCTTTAAAAAGATTGACAATTTGGAAGTTACGAAAATATTTTGAAGTTTAAGACTTAAAAAAATTGTCAAGATTTGCCAGTTCGATTTTCCAAAGGGGGTAGCTATGGAAATATTTTGCGATACAAATTGATTTTTTCTAACTCCCATAATCCTTGGAAATATGGACTCAAAATTCACTAAAATATGTAAAATTGTCCCCTCTATCGATTGGTGAAGACTAGAACGTTCTATCTTTCCTATTTGTCAAGTTATGAGTATTTTTTGTTTTAAAAAGCGGATTTTCGAAAATTTCATGACTCTATTTGAAGGCGAAATAATGATTTTATCACAAAACTGATTGTGCCAGTCGATTTTTTGGCCAAAAAAACCCCTCTTTACGAATTTTTAGCATTTTTGAATAATTTTTTGTCGAAAATTTAGAACAAAGGGGGTAGCTATGGAAATATTTTGCGATACAAATTGCTTTTTCCTAACTCCCCTAATCCTCGGAAATGTGGACTCAAAATTCACTAAAACATGTAAAATTGTTCCATCTATCGATTGGTGAAGACCAGAACGTTCTATCTTTCCTATTTGTCGAGTTATGAGTATTTTTTGTTTTGAAAAGTGGATTTTCGAAAATTTAATGACTCTATTTGAAGGCGAAATAATGATTTTATCACAAAACTGATTGTGCCAGTCGATTTTTCGGCCCAAAAACCCCTCTTTACGGATTTTTAGCAATTTTTATTTTTTTTTTGTCGAAAATTTAGAACAAAGGGGGTAGCTATGGAAATATTTTGCGATACAAATTGCTTTTTCCTAACTCCCCTAATCCTCGGAAATATGGACTCAAAATTCACTTAAATATGTAAAATTGTCCCCTCTATCGATTGGCGAAGACTAGAACGTTCTATCTTTCCTATTTGTCGAGTTATGAGTATTTTTTGTTTTGAAAAGTGGATTTTCGAAAATTTCATGACTCTATTTGAAGGCGAAATAACGATTGTATCACAAAACTGATTGTGCCAGTCGATTTTTCGGCCCAAAAAACCCCTCTTTACGGATTTTTAGCAATTTTTATTTTTTTTTGTCGAAAATTTAGAACAAAGGGGTAGGTATGGAAATATTTTGCGATACAAATTGCTTTTTCCTAACTCCCCTAATCCTCGGAAAAATGGACTCAAAATTCACCAAAATATGTAAAATTGTCCCCTCTATCGATTGGTGTAGACTAGAACGATCTATCTTTCCTATTAGTCGAGTTATGAGTATTTTTTGTTTTGAAAAGTGGATTTTCGAAAATTTCATGACTCTTTTTGAAGGCGAAATAATGATTTTATCACAAAACTGATTGTGTCAGTCGATTTTTTGGCCAAAAAAACCCTCCTAATAATTTTTGTCGAAAATTTAGAACAAAGGGGTAGGTATGGAAATATTTTGCGAATCAAATTGCTTTTTTCTAACTGCCTTAATCCTTGGCAATATGGACTCAAAATTCACTTAAATATGTAAAATTGTCCCCTCTATCGATTGGTGAAGACTAGAACGTTCTATCTCTCCTATTAGTCGAGTTATGAGTATTTTTTGTTTTGAAAAGTGGATTTTCGAAAATTTCATGACTCTATTTGAAGGCGAAATAACGATTGTATCACAAAACTGATTGTGCCAGTCGATTTTTCGGCCCAAAAAACCCCTCTTTACGGATTTTTAGCAATTTTTATTTTTTTTTGTCGAAAATTTAGAACAAAGGGGTAGGTATGGAAATATTTTGCGATACAAATTGCTTTTTCCTAACTCCCCTAATCCTCGGAAATATGGACTCAAAATTCACTTAAATATGTAAAATTGTCCCCTCTATCGATTGGCGAAGACTAGAACGTTCTATCTTTCCTATTTGTCGAGTTATGAGTATTTTTTGTTTTGAAAAGTGGATTTTCGAAAATTTCATGACTCTATTTGAAGGCGAAATAACGATTGTATCACAAAACTGATTGTGCCAGTCGATTTTTCGGCCCAAAAAACCCCTCTTTACGGATTTTTAGCAATTTTTATTTTTTTTTGTCGAAAATTTAGAACAAAGGGGTAGGTATGGAAATATTTTGCGATACAAATTGCTTTTTCCTAACTCCCCTAATCCTCGGAAAAATGGACTCAAAATTCACCAAAATATGTAAAATTGTCCCCTCTATCGATTGGTGTAGACTAGAACGATCTATCTTTCCTATTAGTCGAGTTATGAGTATTTTTTGTTTTGAAAAGTGGATTTTCGAAAATTTCATGACTCTTTTTGAAGGCGAAATAATGATTTTATCACAAAACTGATTGTGTCAGTCGATTTTTTGGCCAAAAAAACCCTCCTAATAATTTTTGTCGAAAATTTAGAACAAAGGGGTAGGTATGGAAATATTTTGCGAATCAAATTGCTTTTTTCTAACTGCCTTAATCCTTGGCAATATGGACTCAAAATTCACTTAAATATGTAAAATTGTCCCCTCTATCGATTGGTGTAGACTAGAACGATCTATCTTTCCTATTAGTCGAGTTATGAGTATTTTTTGTTTTGAAAAGTGGATTTTCGAAAATTTCATGACTCTTTTTGAAGGCGAAATAATGATTTTATCACAAAACTGATTGTGTCAGTCGATTTTTTGGCCAAAAAAACCCTCCTAATAATTTTTGTCGAAAATTTAGAACAAAGGGGTAGGTATGGAAATATTTTGCGAATCAAATTGCTTTTTTCTAACTGCCTTAATCCTCGGAAATATGGACTCAAAATTCACTAAAATATGTAAAATTGTTCCCTCTATCGATTGGTGAAGACTAGAACGTTCTATCTTTCCTATTTGTCAAGTTATGAGTATTTTTTGTTTTGAAAAGTGGATTTTCGAAAATTTCATGACTCTATTTGAAGGCGAAATAATGATTTTATCACAAAACTGATTGTGCCAGTCGATTTTTTGGCCAAAAAAACCCCTCTTTACGAATTTTTAGCATTTTTTATAATTTTTTTGTCGAAAATTTAGAACAAAGGGAATATTTTGCGAATCAAATTGCTTTTTTCTAACTGCCTTAATCCTCGGAAATATGGACTCAAAATTCACTAAAATATGTAAAATTGTTCCCTCTATCGATTGGTGAAGACTAGAACGTTCTATCTTTCCTATTTGTCGAGTTATGAGTATTTTTTGTTTTGAAAAGTGGATTTTCGAAAATTTCATGACTCTATTTGAAGGCGAAATAATGATTTTATCACAAAACTGATTGTGCCAGTCGATTTTTTGGCCAAAAAACCCCCCTTGACGGATATTTAGCAATTTTTATTTTTTTTTGTCGAAAATTTAGAACAAAGGGAAATAGCTATGGAAATATTTTGCGATACAAATTGATTTTTTCTAACTCCCATAATCCTCGGAAATATGGACTCAAAATTCACTAAAATATGTAAAATTGTCCCCTCTATCGATTGGTGAAGACTAGAACGTTGTATCTTTCCTATTTGTCGAGTTATGAGTATTTTTTGTTTTGAAAAGTGGATTTTCGAAAATTTCATGACTCTATTTGAAGGCGAAATAATGATTTTATCACAAAACTGATTGTGCCAGTCGATTTTTTGGCCAAAAAAACCCCTCTTTACGAATTTTTAGCATTTTTTATAATTTTTTTGTCGAAAATTTAGAACAAAGGGGTAGGTATGGAAATATTTTGCGAATCAAATTGCTTTTTTCTAACTGCCTTAATCCTCGGAAATATGGACTCAAAATTCACTAAAATATGTAAAATTGTCCCCTCTATCGATTGGTGAAGACTAGAACGTTCTATCTTTCCTATTTGTCGAGTTATGAGTATTTTTTGTTTTGAAAAGTGGATTTTCGAAAATTTCATGAATCTATTTGAAGGCGAAATAATGATTGTATCACAAAACTGATTGTGCCAGTCGATTTTTCGGCCCAAAAACCCCTCTTTACGGATTTTTAGCAATTTTTATTTTTTTTTTGTCGAAAATTTAGAACAAAGGGGGTAGCTATGGAAATATTTTGCGATACAAATTGCTTTTTCCTAACTCCCCTAATCCTCGGAAATATGGACTCAAAATTCACTTAAATATGTAAAATTGTCCCCTCTATCGATTGGTGAAGACTAGAACGTTCTATCTTTCCTATTTGTCGAGTTATGAATATTTTTTGTTTTGAAAACTGGATTTTCGAAAATTTCATGACTCTATTTGAAGGCGAAATAATGATTGTATCACAAAACTGATTGTGCCAGTCGATTTTTCGGCCCAAAAAACCCCTCTTTACGAATTTTTAGCATTTTTTATAATTTTTTTGTCGAAACTTTAGAACAAAGGGGTAGGTATGGAAATATTTTGCGAATCAAATTGCTTTTTTCTAACTGCCTTAATCCTCGGAAATATGGACTCAAAATTCACTAAAATATGTAAAATTGTTCCCTCTATCGATTGGTGAAGACTAGAACGTTCTATCTTTCCTATTTGTCGAGTTATGAGTATTTTTTGTTTTGAAAAGTGGATTTTCGAAAATTTAATGACTCTATTTGAAGGCGAAATAATGATTTTATCACAAAACTGATTGTGCCAGTCGATTTTCCGGTCCAAAAAACCCCTCTTTACGAATTTTAAGCATTTTTTATAATTTTTTTGTCGAAAATTTAGAACAAAGGGGGTAGCTATGGAAATATTTTGCGATACAAATTGATTTTTTCTAACTCCCATAATCCTTGGAAATATGGACTCAAAATTCACTAAAATATGTAAAATTGTCCCCTCTATCGATTGGTGAAGACTAGAACGTTCTATCTTTCCTATTTGTCAAGTTATGAGTATTTTTTGTTTTGAAAAGCGGATTTTCGAAAATTTCATGACTCTATTTGAAGGCGAAATAATGATTTGATCACAAAACTGATTGTGCCAGTCGATTTTTTGGCCAAAAAAACCCCTCTTTACGAATTTTTAGCATTTTTGAATAATTTTTTTGTCGAAAATTTAGAACAAAGGGGTAGGTATGGAAATATTTTGCGAATCAAATTGCTTTTTTCTAACTGCCTTAATCCTTGGCAATACCTACTCAAAATTAGGGCTGGGCGATTATCAAAAAACATAATCGATTATCGATTATATAAAATGATCGATTATTTTAGATTAATCGATTTCAATCGATTAATTGATTAATCGAAAAAAATCGATTAATCGAAGAAATCGATTAATCGAAAAAAATCGATTAATCGAAAATAATCGATTAATCTAAAATAATCGATTAATCTAAAATAATCGATTAATCTAAAATAATCGATTAATCGAAAAAAATCGATTAATCGAAAAAAATCGATTAATCGGAAAAAATCGATTAATCGAAAAAAATCGATTAATCGAAAATAATCGATTAATCGAAAATAATCGATTCATCGAAAATAATCGATTAACCGAAAAAAATCGATTAATCGAAAATAATCGATTAATCGAAAAAAATCGATTAATCGAAAAAATCGATTAATCGAAAAAATCGATTAATCGCAAATAATCGATTAATCGAAAATAATCGATTAATCGAAAATAATCAATTTTCGATGATTCGAAAATTTATTATTTTTCATTATTCTTGATAACGGCAGCTGGACCGCTACCGAAACTTTAAAATAGAGTTTCAACAAACTATTATATTTAACTAATTTTTTCCCTAACTCACGCCTTTAAATCAAAATTCACTAAAACATGTAAAATTGTTCCATCTATCGATTGGTGAAGACTAGAACGTTCTATCTTTCCTATTTGTCGAGTTATGAGTATTTTTTGTTTTGAAAAGTGGATTTTCGAAAATTTAATGACTCTATTTGAAGGCGAAATAATGATTTTATCACAAAACTGATTGTGCCAGTCGATTTTTTGGCCAAAAAAACCCGCTTTACGAATTTTTACCATTTTTTATAATTTTTTTGTCGAAAATTTAGAACAAAGGGGGAAATATTTTGCGATACAAATTGATTTTTTGGAACTCCCATAATCCTCGGAAATATGGACTCAAAATTCACTTAAATAATATGTAAAATTGTCCCCTCTATCGATTGGTGAAGACTAGAACGTTCTATCTTTCCAATTAGTCGAGTTATGAGTATTTTTTGTTTTGAATAGTGGATTTTCGAAAATTTCATGACTCTATTTGAAGGCGAAATAATGATTTTATCACAAAACTGATTGTGCCAGTCGATTTTTTGGCCAAAAAAACCCCTCTTTACGAATTTTTAGCATTTTTGAATAATTTTTTTGTCGAAAATTTAGAACAAAGGGGGTAGCTATGGAAATATTTTGCGATACAAATTGCTTTTTCCTAACTCCCCTAATCCTCGGAAATGTGGACTCAAAATTCACTAAAACATGTAAAATTGTTCCCTCTATCGATTGGTGAAGACTAGAACGTTCTATCTTTCCTATTTGTCGAGTTACGAGTATTTTTTGTTTTGAAAAGTGGATTTTCGAAAATTTCATGACTCTATTTGAAGGCGAAATAATGATTTTATCACAAAACCGATTGTGCCAGTCGATTTTTTGGCCAAAAAAACCCCTCTTTACGAATTTTTAGCATTTTTTATAATTTTTTTGTCGAAAATTTAGAACAAAGGGGTAGGTATGGAAATATTTTGCGAATCAAATTGCTTTTTTCTAACTGCCTTAATCCTTGGCAATATGGACTAAAAATTCACTAAAATATGTAAAATTGTCCCCTCTATCGATTGGTGAAGACTAGAACGTTCTATCTTTCCTATTTGTCAAGTTATGAGTATTTTTTGTTTTGAAAAGCGGATTTTCGAAAATTTCATGACTCTATTTGAAGGCGAAATAATGATTTTATCACAAAACTGATTGTGCCAGTCGATTTTTTGGCCAAAAAAACCCCTCTTTACGAATTTTTAGCATTTTTGAATAATTTTTTTGTCGAAAATTTAGAACAAAGGTGGTAGCTATGGAAATATTTTGCGATACAAATTGCTTTTTCCTAACTCCCCTAATCCTCGGAAATGTGGACTCAAAATTCACTAAAACATGTAAAATTGTTCCCTCTATCGATTGGTGAAGACTAGAACGTTCTATCTTTCCTATTTGTCGAGTTACGAGTATTTTTTGTTTTGAAAAGTGGATTTTCGAAAATTTCATGACTCTATTTGAAGGCGAAATAATGATTTTATCACAAAACTGATTGTGTCAGTCGATTTTTTGGCCAAAAAAACCCCTCTTTACGAATTTTTAGCATTTTTTATAATTTTTTTGTCGAAAATTTAGAACAAAGGGGTAGGTATGGAAATATTTTGCGAATCAAATTGCTTTTTTCTAACTGCCTTAATCCTTGGCAATATGGACTCAAAATTCACTAAAATATGTAAAATTGTCCCCTCTATCGATTGGTGAAGACTAGAACGTTCTATCTTTCCTATTTGTCAAGTTATGAGTATTTTTTGTTTTGAAAAGCGGATTTTCGAAAATTTCATGACTCTATTTGAAGGCGAAATAATGATTTTATCACAAAACTGATTGTGCCAGTCGATTTTTTGGCCAAAAAACCCCTCTTTACGAATTTTTAGCATTTTTGAATAATTTTTTTGTCGAAAATTTAGAACAAAGGGGGTAGCTATGGAAATATTTTGCGATACAAATTGCTTTTTCCTAACTCCCCAAATCCTCGGAAATGTGGACTCAAAATTCACTAAAACATGTAAAATTGTTCCCTCTATCGATTGGTGAAGACTAGAACGTTCTATCTTTCCTATTTGTCGAGTTACGAGTATTTTTTGTTTTGAAAAGTGGATTTTCCGAAAATTTCATGACTCTATTTGAAGGCGAAATAATGATTTTATCACAAAACTGATTGTGTCAGTCGATTTTTTGGCCAAAAAAACCCCTCTTTACGAATTTTTAGCATTTTTTATAATTTTTTTGTCGAAAATTTAGAACAAAGGGGTAGGTATGGAAATATTTTGCGAATCAAATTGCTTTTTTCTAACTGCCTTAATCCTTGGCAATATGGACTCAAAATTCACTAAAATATGTAAAATTGTCCCCTCTGTCGATTGGTGAAGACTAGAACGTTCTATCTCTCCTATTTGTCAAGTTATGAGTATTTTTTGTTTTGAAAAGTGGATTTTCGAAAATTTCATGACTCTATTTGAAGGCGAAATAATGATTTTATCACAAAACTGATTGTGTCAGTCGATTTTTTGGCCAAAAAAACCCCTCTTTACGAATTTTTAGCATTTTTTATAATTTTTTTGTCCAAAATTTAGAACAAAGGGGTAGGTATGGAAATATTTTGCGAATCAAATTGCTTTTTTCTAACTGCCTTAATCCTTGGCAATACCGACTCAAAATTAGGGCTGGGCGATTATCAAAAAACATAATCGATTATCGATTATATAAAATGATCGATTATTTTAGATTAATCGATTTCAATCGATTAATTGATTAATCGAAAAATATCGATTAATCGAAAAAAATCGATTAATCGAAAAAAATCGATTAATCTAAAATAATCGATTAATCTAAAATAATCGATTAATCGAAAAAAATCGATTAATCGAAAAAAATCGATTAATCGTAAATAATCGATTAATCGAAAATAATCGATTAATCGAAAATAATCGATTAACCGAAAAAAATCGATCAATCGAAAATAATCGATTAATCGAAAAAAATCGATTAATCGAAAAAAATCGATTAATCGAAAAAATCGATTAATCGAAAAAAATCGATTAATCGAAAAAAATCGATTAATCGCAAATAATCGATTAATCGAAAATAATCGAAAATAATCGAAAATAATCAATTTTCGATGATTCGAAAATTTATTATTTTTCATTATTCTTGATAACGGCAGCTGGACCGCTACCGAAACTTTAAAAATAGAGTTTCAACAAACATCGTGATCAAGAACTATTATATTTAACTAATTTTTTCCCTAACTCACGCCTTTAAAAAGATTGACAATTTGGAAGTTACGAAAATATTTTGAAGTTTAAGACTTAAAAAAATTGTCAAGATTTGCCAGTTCGATTTTCCAAAGGGGGTAGCTATGGAAATATTTTGCGATACAAATTGATTTTTTCTAACTCCCATAATCCTCGGAAATGTGGACTCAAAATTCACTTAAACATGTAAAATTGTTCCCTCTATCGATTGGTGAAGACTAGAACGTTCTATCTTTCCTATTTGTCGAGTTACGAGTATTTTTTGTTTTGAAAAGTGGATTTTCCGAAAATTTCATGACTCTATTTGAAGGCGAAATAATGATTTTATCACAAAACTGATTGTGTCAGTCGATTTTTTGGCCAAAAAAACCCCTCTTTACGAATTTTTAGCATTTTTTATAATTTTTTTGTCGAAAATTTAGAACAAAGGGGTAGGTATGGAAATATTTTGCGAATCAAATTGCTTTTTTCTAACTGCCTTAATCCTTGGCAATATGGACTCAAAATTCACTAAAATATGTAAAATTGTCCCCTCTATCGATTGGTGAAGACTAGAACGTTCTATCTCTCCTATTTGTCAAGTTATGAGTATTTTTTGTTTTGAAAAGTGGATTTTCGAAAATTTCATGACTCTATTTGAAGGCGAAATAATGATTTTATCACAAAACTGATTGTGCCAGTCGATTTTTTGGCCAAAAAACCCCTCTTTACGAATTTTTAGCATTTTTTATAATTTTTTTGTCAAAAATTTAGAACAAAGGGGTAGGTATGGAAATATTTTGCGAATCAAATTGCTTTTTTCTAACTGCCTTAATCCTTGGCAATACCGACTCAAAATTAGGGCTGGGCGTTTATCAAAAAACATAATCGATTATCGATTATATAAAATGATCGATTATTTTAGAAAAATATCGATTAATCGAAAATAATCGATTAATCGAAAATAATCGATGAATCGAAAATAATCGATTAATCGAAAACAATCGATTAATCGAAAAAATCGATTAATCGAAAAAAATCGATTAATCGAAAATAATCGAAAAAAATCGATTAATCGAAAATAATCGAAAAAAATCGATTAATCGAAAATAATCGATTAATCGAAAAAAATCGATTAATCGAAAATAATCGATTAATCGAAAAAATCGATTAACCGAAAATAATCGACTAATCGAAAAAAATCGATTAATCGAAAAAAATCGATTAATCGAAAAAATCGATTATTCGAAAATAATCGATTAATCGAAAATAATCAATTTTCGATGATTCGAAAATTTATTATTTTTCATTATTCTTGATAACGGCAGCTGGACCGCTACCGAAACTTTAAAAATAGAGTTTCAACAAACATCGTGATCAAGAACTATTATATTTAACTAATTTTTTCCCTAACTCACGCCTTTAAAAAGATTGACAATTTGGAACTTACGAAAATATTTGAAGTTTAAGACTTAAAAAAATTGTCAAGATTTGCCAGTCGATTTTCCGGTCCAAAAAACCCCTCTTTACGAATTTTTAGCATTTTTTATAATTTTTTTGTCGAAAATTTAGAACAAAGGGGGTAGCTATGGAAATATTTTGCGATACAAATTGATTTTTTCTAACTCCCATAATCCTTGGAAATATGGACTCAAAATTCACTAAAATATGTAAAATTGTCCCCTCTATCGATTGGTGAAGCCTAGAACGTTCTATCTTTCCTATTTGTCAAGTTATGAGTATTTTTTGTTTTGAAAAGCGGATTTTCGAAAATTTCATGACTCTATTTGAAGGCGAAATAATGATTTGATCACAAAACTGATTGTGCCAGTCGATTTTTTGGCCAAAAAAACCCCTCTTTACGAATTTTTAGCATTTTTGAATAATTTTTTTGTCGAAAATTTAGAACAAAGGGGGTAGCTATGGAAATATTTTGCGATACAAATTGCTTTTTCCTAACTCCCCTAATCCTCGGAAATGTGGACTCAAAATTCACTAAAACATGTAAAATTGTTCCCTCTATCGATTGGTGAAGACTAGAACGTTCTATCTTTCCTATTTGTCGAGTTACGAGTATTTTTTGTTTTGAAAAGTGGATTTTCGAAAATTTCATGACTCTATTTGAAGGCGAAATAATGATTTTATCACAAAACTGATTGTGCCAGTCGATTTTTTGGCCAAAAAAACCCCTCTTTACGAATTTTTAGCATTTTTTATAATTTTTTTGTCGAAAATTTAGAACAAAGGGGTAGGTATGGAAATATTTTGCGAATCAAATTGCTTTTTTCTAACTGCCTTAATCCTTGGCAATATGGACTCAAAATTCACTAAAATATGTAAAATTGTCCCCTCTATCGATTGGTGAAGACTAGAACGTTCTATCTTTCCTATTTGTCAAGTTATGAGTATTTTTTGTTTTGAAAAGCGGATTTTCGAAAATTTCATGACTCTATTTGAAGGCGAAATAATGATTTTATCACAAAACTGATTGTGCCAGTCGATTTTTTGGCCAAAAAAACCCCTCTTTACGAATTTTTAGCATTTTTGAATAATTTTTTTGTCGAAAATTTAGAACAAAGGGGGTAGCTATGGAAATATTTTGCGATACAAATTGCTTTTTCCTAACTCCCCTAATCCTTGGAAATGTGGACTCAAAATTCACTAAAACATGTAAAATTGTTCCCTCTATCGATTGGTGAAGACTAGAACGTTCTATCTTTCCTATTTGTCGAGTTACGAGTATTTTTTGTTTTGAAAAGTGGATTTTCGAAAATTTCATGACTCTATTTGAAGGCGAAATAATGATTTTATCACAAAACTGATTGTGTCAGTCGATTTTTTGGCCAAAAAAACCCCTCTTTACGAATTTTTAGCATTTTTTATAATTTTTTTGTCGAAAATTTAGAACAAAGGGGTAGGTATGGAAATATTTTGCGAATCAAATTGCTTTTTTCTAACTGCCTTAATCCTTGGCAATATGGACTCAAAATTCTCTAAGATATGTAAAATTGTCCCCTCTATCGATTGGTGAAGACTAGAACGTTCTATCTTTCCTATTTGTCAAGTTATGAGTATTTTTTGTTTTGAAAAGCGGATTTTCGAAAATTTCATGACTCTATTTGAAGGCGAAATAATGATTTTATCACAAAACTGATTGTGCCAGTCGATTTTTTGGCCAAAAAAACCCCTCTTTACGAATTTTTAGGATTTTTGAATAATTTTTTTGTCGAAAATTTAGAACAAAGGGGGTAGCTATGGAAATATTTTGCGATACAAATTGCTTTTTCCTAACTCCCCTAATCCTCGGAAATGTGGACTCAAAATTCACTAAAACATGTAAAATTGTTCCCTCTATCGATTGGTGAAGACTAGAACGTTCTATCTTTCCTATTTGTCGAGTTACGAGTATTTTTTGTTTTGAAAAGTGGATTTTCGAAAATTTCATGACTCTATTTGAAGGCGAAATAATGATTTTATCACAAAACTGATTGTGTCAGTCGATTTTTTGGCCAAAAAAACCCCTCTTTACGAATTTTTAGCATTTTTTATAATTTTTTTGTCGAAAATTTAGAACAAAGGGGTAGGTATGGAAATATTTTGCGAATCAAATTGCTTTTTTCTAACTGCCTTAATCCTTGGCAATACCGACTCAAAATTAGGGCTGGGCGATTATCAAAAAACATAATCGATTATCGATTATATAAAATGATCGATTATTTTAGATTAATCGATTTCAATCGATTAATTGATTAATCGAAAAATATCGATTAATCGAAAAAAATCGATTAATCGAAAATAATCGATTAATCGAAAATAATCGATTAATCGAAAATAATCGATTAACCGAAAAAAATCGATCAATCGAAAATAATCGATTAATCGAAAAAAATCGATTAATCGAAAATAATCGATTAATCGAAAATAATCGATTAATCGAAAATAATCGATTAATCGAAAATAATCGATTAATCGAAAATAATCGATTAATCGAAAATAATCGATTAACCGAAAAAAATCGATCAATCGAAAATAATCGATTAATCGAAAAAAATCGATTAATCGAAAAAAATCGATTAATCGAAAAAATCGATTAATCGAAAAAAATCGATTAATCGAAAAAAATCGATTAATCGAAAAAAATCGATTAATCGCAAATAATCGATTAATCGAAAATAATCGATTAATCGAAAATAATCGATTAATCGAAAATAATCGAAAATAATCGAAAATAATCGAAAATAATCAATTTTCGATGATTCGAAAATTTATTATTTTTCATTATTCTTGATAACGGCAGCTGGACCGCTACCGAAACTTTAAAAATAGAGTTTCAACAAACATCGTGATCAAGAACTATTATATTTAACTAATTTTTTCCCTAACTCACGCCTTTAAATCAAAATTCACTAAAACATGTAAAATTGTTCCATCTATCGATTGGTGAAGACTAGAACGTTCTATCTTTCCAATTAGTCGAGTTATGAGTATTTTTTGTTTTGAAAAGCGGATTTTCGAAAATTTCATGACTCTATTTGAAGGCGAAATAATGATTTTATCACAAAACTGATTGTGTCAGTCGATTTTTTGGCCAAAAAAACCCCTCTTTACGAATTTTTAGCATTTTTTATAATTTTTTTGTCGAAAATTTAGAACAAAGGGGTAGGTATGGAAATATTTTGCGAATCAAATTGCTTTTTTCTAACTGCCTTAATCCTTGGCAATATGGACTCAAAATTCACTAAAATATGTAAAATTGTCCCCTCTATCGATTGGTGAAGACTAGAACGTTCTATCTCTCCTATTTGTCAAGTTATGAGTATTTTTTGTTTTGAAAAGTGGATTTTCGAAAATTTCATGACTCTATTTGAAGGCGAAATAATAATTTTATCACAAAACCGATTGTGCCAGTCGATTTTTTGGCCAAAAAAACCCCTCTTTACGAATTTTTAGCATTTTTTATAATTTTTTTGTCGAAAATTTAGAACAAAGGGGTAGGTATGGAAATATTTTGCGAATCAAATTGCTTTTTTCTAACTGCCTTAATCCTTGGCAATACCGACTCAAAATTAGGGCTGGGCGATTATCAAAAAACATAATCGATTATCGATTATATAAAATGATCGATTATTTTAGATTAATCGATTTCAATCGATTAATTGATTAATCGAAAAATATCGATTAATCTAAAATAATCGATTAATCTAAAATAATCGATTAATCGAAAATAATCGATTAATCGAAAAAAATCGATTAATCGAAAAAAATCGATTAATCGAAAAAAATCGATTAATCGAAAAAAAGCGATTAATCGAAAATAATCGATTAATCGAAAATAATCGATTAATCGAAAATAATCGATTAACCGAAAAAAATCGATCAATCGAAAATAATCGATTAATCGAAAAAAATCGATTATTCGAAAAAAATCGATTAATCGAAAAAATCGATTAATCGAAAAAAATCGATTAATCGAAAAAATCGATTAATCGCAAATAATCGATTAATCGAAAATAATCGAAAATAATCAATTTTCGATGATTCGAAAATTTATTATTTTTCATTATTCTTGATAACGGCAGCTGGACCGCTACCGAAACTTTAAAAATAGAGTTTCAACAAACATCGTGATCAAGAACTATTATATTTAACTAATTTTTTCCCTAACTCACGCCTTTAAAAAGATTGACAATTTGGAAGTTACGAAAATATTTTGAAGTTTAAGACTTAAAAAAATTGTCAAGATTTGCCAGTTCGATTTTCCAAAGGGGGTAGCTATGGAAATATTTTGCGAAACAAATTGATTTTTTCTAACTCCCATAATCCTTGGAAATATGGACTCAAAATTCACTAAAATATGTAAAATTGTCCCCTCTATCGATTGGTGAAGACTAGAACGTTCTATCTTTCCTATTTGTCAAGTTATGAGTATTTTTTGTTTTGAAAAGCGGATTTTCGAAAATTTCATGACTCTATTTGAAGGCGAAATAATGATTTTATCACAAAACTGATTGTGCCAGTCGATTTTTTGGCCAAAAAAACCCCTCTTTACGAATTTTTAGCATTTTTGAATAATTTTTTTGTCGAAAATTTAGAACAAAGGGGGTAGCTATGGAAATATTTTGCGATACAAATTGCTTTTTCCTAACTCCCCTAATCCTCGGAAATGTGGACTCAAAATTCACTAAAACATGTAAAATTGTTCCATCTATCGATTGGTGAAGACCAGAACGTTCTATCTTTCCTATTTGTCGAGTTATGAGTATTTTTTGTTTTGAAAAGTGGATTTTCGAAAATTTAATGACTCTATTTGAAGGCGAAATAATGATTTTATCACAAAACTGATTGTGTCAGTCGATTTTTTGGCCAAAAAAACCCCTCTTTACGAATTTTTAGCATTTTTTATAATTTTTTTGTCGAAAATTTAGAACAAAGGGGTAGGTATGGAAATATTTTGCGAATCAAATTGCTTTTTTCTAACTGCCTTAATCCTTGGCAATATGGACTCAAAATTCACTAAAATATGTAAAATTGTCCCCTCTATCGATTGGTGAAGACTAGAACGTTCTATCTCTCCTATTTGTCAAGTTATGAGTATTTTTTGTTTTGAAAAGTGGATTTTCGAAAATTTAATGACTCTATTTGAAGGCGAAATAATGATTTTATCACAAAACCGATTGTGCCAGTCGATTTTTTGGCCAAAAAAACCCCTCTTTACGAATTTTTAGCATTTTTTATAATTTTTTTGTCGAAAATTTAGAACAAAGGGGTAGGTATGGAAATATTTTGCGAATCAAATTGCTTTTTTCTAACTGCCTTAATCCTTGGCAATACCGACTCAAAATTAGGGCTGGGCGATTATCAAAAAACATAATCGATTATCGATTATATAAAATGATCGATTATTTTAGATTAATCGATTTCAATCGATTAATTGATTAATCGAAAAATATCGATTAATCTAAAATAATCGATTAATCTAAAATAATCGATTAATCGAAAATAATCGATTAATCGAAAAAAATCGATTAATCGAAAAAAATCGATTAATCGAAAAAAATCGATTAATCGAAAATAATCGATTAATCGAAAATAATCGATTAATCGAAAATAATCGATTAACCGAAAAAAATCGATCAATCGAAAATAATCGATTAATCGAAAAAAATCGATTATTCGAAAAAAATCGATTAATCGAAAAAAATCGATTAATCGAAAAAATCGATTAATCGAAAATAATCGAAAATAATCGAAAATAATCAATTTTCGATGATTCGAAAATTTATTATTTTTCATTATTCTTGATAACGGCAGCTGGACCGCTACCGAAACTTTAAAAATAGAGTTTCAACAAACATCGTGATCAAGAACTATTATATTTAACTAATTTTTTCCCTAACTCACGCCTTTAAAAAGATTGACAATTTGGAAGTTACGAAAATATTTTCAAGTTTAAGACTTAAAAAAATTGTCAAGATTTGCCAGTTCGATTTTCCAAAGGGGGTAGCTATGGAAATATTTTGCGAAACAAATTGATTTTTTCTAACTCCCATAATCCTTGGAAATATGGACTCAAAATTCACTAAAATATGTAAAATTGTCCCCTCTATCGATTGGTGAAGACTAGAACGTTCTATCTTTCCTATTTGTCAAGTTATGAGTATTTTTTGTTTTGAAAAGCGGATTTTCGAAAATTTCATGACTCTATTTGAAGGCGAAATAATGATTTTATCACAAAACTGATTGTGCCAGTCGATTTTTTGGCCAAAAAAACCCCTCTTTACGAATTTTTAGCATTTTTGAATAATTTTTTTGTCGAAAATTTAGAACAAAGGGGGTAGCTATGGAAATATTTTGCGATACAAATTGCTTTTTCCTAACTCCCCTAATCCTCGGAAATGTGGACTCAAAATTCACTGAAACATGTAAAATTGTTCCATCTATCGATTGGTGAAGACCAGAACGTTCTATCTTTCCTATTTGTCGAGTTATGAGTATTTTTTGTTTTGAAAAGTGGATTTTCGAAAATTTAATGACTCTATTTGAAGGCGAAATAATGATTTTATCACAAAACTGATTGTGCCAGTCGATTTTTTGGCCAAAAAAAACCCCTTTACGAATTTTTACCATTTTTTATAATTTTTTTGTCGAAAATTTAGAACAAAGGGGGAAATATTTTGCGATACAAATTGATTTCTTGGAACTCCCATAATCCTCGGAAATATGGACTCAAAATTCACTTAAATATGTAAAATTGTCCCCTCTATCGATTGGTGAAGACTAGAACGTTCTATCTTTCCAATTAGTCGAGTTATGAGTATTTTTTGTTTTGAAAAGTGGATTTTCGAAAATTTAATGACTCTATTTGAAGGCGAAATAATGATTTTATCACAAAACTGATTGTGCCAGTCGATTTTTTGGCCAAAAAAACCCCTCTTTACGAATTTTTAGCATTTTTGAATAATTTTTTTGTCGAAAATTTAGAACAAAGGGGGTAGCTATGGAAATATTTTGCGATACAAATTGCTTTTTCCTAACTCCCCTAATCCTCGGAAATGTGGACTCAAAATTCACTTAAACATGTAAAATTGTTCCCTCTATCGATTGGTGAAGACTAGAACGTTCTATCTTTCCTATTTGTCGAGTTACGAGTATTTTTTGTTTTGAAAAGTGGATTTTCGAAAATTTCATGACTCTATTTGAAGGCGAAATAATGATTTTATCACAAAACTGATTGTGTCAGTCGATTTTTTGGCCAAAAAAACCCCTCTTTACGAATTTTTAGCATTTTTTATAATTTTTTTGTCGAAAATTTAGAACAAAGGGGTAGGTATGGAAATATTTTGCGAATCAAATTGCTTTTTTCTAACTGCCTTAATCCTTGGCAATATGGACTCAAAATTCACTAAAATATGTAAAATTGTCCCCTCTATCGATTGGTGAAGACTAGAACGTTCTATCCCTCCTATTTGTCAAGTTATGAGTATTTTTTGTTTTGAAAAGTGGATTTTCGAAAATTTCATGACTCTATTTGAAGGCGAAATAATGATTTTATCACAAAACTGATTGTGCCAGTCGATTTTTTGGCCAAAAAAACCCCTCTTTACGAATTTTTAGCATTTTTTATAATTTTTTTGTCGAAAATTTAGAACAAAGGGGTAGGTATGGAAATATTTTGCGAATCAAATTGCTTTTTTCTAACTGCCTTAATCCTTGGCAATACCGACTCAAAATTAGGGCTGGGCGATTATCAAAAAACATAATCGATTATCGATTATATAAAATGATCGATTATTTTAGATTAATCGATTTCAATCGATTAATTGATTAATCGAAAAAAATCGATTAATCGAAAAAAATCGATTAATCGAAAATAATCGATTAATCTAAAATAATCGATTAATCTAAAATAATCGATTAATCGAAAATAATCGATTAATCGAAAATAATCGATTAATCGAAAAAAATCGATTAATCGAAAAAAATCGATTAATCGAAAAAAATCGATTAATCGAAAAAAATCGATTAATCGAAAATAATCGATTAATCGAAAATAATCGATTAATCGAAAATAATCGATTAATCGAAAATAATCGATTAACCGAAAAAAATCGATTAATCGAAAATAATCGATTAATCGAAAAAAATCGATTAATCGCAAATAATCGATTAATCGAAAATAATCGAAAATAATCAATTTTCGATGATTCGAAAATAATCGAAAATAATCAATTTTCGATGATTCGAAAATTTATTATTTTTCATTATTCTTGATAACGGCAGCTGGACCGCTACCGAAACTTTAAAAATAGAGTTTCAACAAACATCGTGATCAAGAACTATTATATTTAACTAATTTTTTCCCTAACTCACGCCTTTAAAAAGATTGACAATTTGGAAGTTACGAAAATATTTTGAAGTTTAAGACTTAAAAAAATTGTCAAGATTTGCCAGTTCGATTTTCCAAAGGGGGTAGCTATGGAAATATTTTGCGATACAAATTGATTTTTTCTAACTCCCATAATCCTTGGAAATATGGACTCAAAATTCACTAAAATATGTAAAATTGTCCCCTCTATCGATTGGTGAAGACTAGAACGTTCTATCTTTCCTATTTGTCAAGTTATGAGTATTTTTTGTTTTGAAAAGCGGATTTTCGAAAATTTCATGACTCTATTTGAAGGCGAAATAATGATTTTATCACAAAACTGATTGTGCCAGTCGATTTTTTGGCCAAAAAAACCCCTCTTTACGAATTTTTAGCATTTTTGAATAATTTTTTTGTCGAAAATTTAGAACAAAGGGGGTAGCTATGGAAATATTTTGCGATACAAATTGCTTTTTCCTAACTCCCCTAATCCTCGGAAATGTGGACTCAAAATTCACTAAAACATGTAAAATTGTTCCCTCTATCGATTGGTGAAGACTAGAACGTTCTATCTTTCCTATTTGTCGAGTTACGAGTATTTTTTGTTTTGAAAAGTGGATTTTCGAAAATTTCATGACTCTATTTGAAGGCGAAATAATGATTTTATCACAAAACTGATTGTGCCAGTAGATTTTTCGGCCCAAAAAACCCCTCTTTACGGATTTTTAGCAATTTTTATTTTTTTTTGTCGAAAATTTAGAACAAAGGGGTAGGTATGGAAATATTTTGCGATATAAATTGCTTTTTCCTAACTCCCCTAATCCTCGGAAATGTGGACTCAAAATTCACTAAAACATGTAAAATTGTTCCATCTATCGATTTCTTTCCTATTTGTCGAGTTATGAGTATTTTTTGTTTTGAAAAGTGGATTTTCGAAAATTTAATGACTCTATTTGAAGGCGAAATAATGATTTTATCACAAAACTGATTGTGCCAGTCGATTTTTTGGCCAAAAAAACTCCTCTTTACGAATTTTTAGCATTTTTGAATAATTTTTTTGTCGAAAATTTAGAACAAAGGGGGTAGCTATGGAAATATTTTGCGATACAAATTGCTTTTTCCTAACTCCCCTAATCCTCGGAAATGTGGACTCAAAATTCACTTAAACATGTAAAATTGTTCCCTCTATCGATTGGTGAAGACTAGAACGTTCTATCTTTCCTATTAGTCGAGTTATGAGTATTTTTTGTTTTGAAAAGTGGATTTTCGAAAATTTCATGACACTATTTGAAGGCGAAATAATGATTTTATCACAAAACTGATTGTGCCAGTCGATTTTTCGGCCCAAAAGACCCCTCTTTACGGATTTTTAGCAATTTTTATTTTTTTTTGTCGAAAATTTAGAACAAAGGGGGTAGCTATGGAAATATTTTGCGATACAAATTGCTTTTTCCTAACTCCCCTAATCCTCGGAAATATGGACTCAAAATTCACTAAAATATGTAAAATTGTCCCCTCTATCGAGTGGTGAAGACTAGAACGTTCTATCTTTCCAATTAGTCGAGTTATGAGTATTTTTTGTTTTGAAAAGTAGATTTTCGAAAATTTCATGACTCTATTTGAAGGCGAAATAATGATTTTATCACAAAACTGATTGTGCCAGTCGATTTTTTGGCCAAAAAAACCACTCTTTACGAATTTTTAGCATTTTTTATAATTTTTTTGTCGAAAATTTAGAGCAAACGGGGTAGCTATGGAAATATTTTGCGATACAAATTGCTTTTTCCTAACTCCCATAATCCTCGGAAATATGGACTCAAAATTCACTAAAATATGTAAAATTGTCCCCTCTATCGATTGGTGAAGACTAGAACGTTCTATCTTTCCTATTAGTCGAGTTATGAGTATTTTTTGTGTTGAAAAGTGGATTTTCGAAAATTTCATGACACTATTTGAAGGCGAAATAATGATTTTATCACAAAACTGATTGTGCCAGTCGATTTTTCGGTCCAAAAAACCCCTCTTTACGGATTTTTAGCAATTTTTATTTTTTTTGTCGAAAATTTAGAATGGAATGGAAATATTTTGCGATACAAATTGCTTTTTCCTAACTCCCCTAATCCTCGGAAATATGGACTCAAAATTCACTAAAATATGTAAAATTGTCCCCTCTATCCATTGGTGAAGACTAGAATGTTCTATCTTTCCTATTAGTCGAGTTATGAGTATTTTTTGTTTTGGAAAGTGGATTTTCGAAAATTTCATGACTCTATTTGAAGGCGAAATAATGATTTTATCACAAAACTGATTGTGCCAGTAGATTTTTCGGCCCAAAAAACCCCCCTTTACAAATTTTTACCATTTTTTATAATTTTTTTGTCGAAAATTTAGAACAAAGGGGGTAGCTATGGAAATATTTTGCGATGCAAATTGATTTTTTCGAACTCCCATAATCCTCGGAAATATGGACTCAAAATTCACTAAAATATGTAAAATTGACCCCTCTATCGATTGGTGAAGACTAGAACGTTCTATCTTTCCTATTTGTCGAGTTATGAATATTTTTTGTTTTGAAAAGTGGATTTTCGAAAATTTCATGACTTTATTTGAAGGCGAAATAATGATTTTATCACAAAACTGATTGTGCCAGTCGATTTTTCGGCCCAAAAAACCCCTCTTTACGGATTTTTAGCAATTTTTATTTTTTTTTTGTCGAAAATTTAGAACAAAGGGGTTAGCTATGGAAATATTTTGCGATACAAATTGCTTTTTCCTAACTCCCCTAATCCTCGGAAATATGGACCAAAAATCCACTCAAGTATGTAAAATTGTCCCCTCTATCGATTGGTGAAGACTAGAACGTTCTATCTTTCCTATTTGTCGAGTTATGAGTATTTTTTGTTTTGAAAACTGGATTTTCGAAAATTTCATGACTCTATTTGAAGGCGAAATAATGATTTTATCACAAAACTGATTGTGCCAGTCGATTTTTTGGCCAAAAAAACCCCTCTTTACGAATTTTTACCATTTTTTATAATTTTTTTGTCGAAAATTTAGAACAAAGGGGGTAGCTATGGAAATATTTTGCGATGCAAATTGATTTTTTCTAACTCCCATAATCCTCGGATATATGGACTCAAAATACTCTTAAATATGTAAAATTGTCCCCTCTATCGATTGGTGAAGACTAGAACGTTCTATCTTTCCTATTAGTCGAGTTATGAGTATTTTTTGTTTTGAAAAGTGGATTTTCGAAAATTTCATGACACTATTTGAAGGCGAAATAATGATTTTATCACAAAACTGATTGTGCCAGTCGATTTTTCGGCCCAAAAGACCCCTCTTTACGGATTTTTAGCAATTTTTATTTTTTTTTGTCGAAAATTTAGAACAAAGGGGGTAGCTATGGAAATATTTTGCGATACAAATTGCTTTTTCCTAACTCCCCTAATCCTCGGAAATATGGACTCAAAATTCACGTAAATATGTAAAATTGTCCCCTCTATCGATTGGTGAAGACTAGAACGTTCTATCTTTCCTATTTGTCGAGTTATGAGTATTTTTTGTTTTGAAAACTGGATTTTCGAAAATTTCATGACTCTATTTGAAGGCGAAATAATGATTTTATCACAAAACTGATTGTGCCAGTCGATTTTTTGGCCAAAAAAAACCCTCTTTACGAATTTTTAGCATTTTTTATAATTTTTTTGTCGAAAATTTAGAGCAAACGGGGTAGCTATGGAAATATTTTGCGATACAAATTGATTTTTTCTAACTCCCATAATCCTCGGAAATATGGACTCAAAATTCACCAAAATATGTAAAATTGTCCCCTCTATCGATTGGTGAAGACTAGAACGTTCTATCTTTCCTATTAGTCGAGTTATGAGTATTTTTTGTGTTGAAAAGTGGATTTTCGAAAATTTCATGACACTATTTGAAGGCGAAATAATGATTTTATCACAAAACTGATTGTGCCAGTCGATTTTTCGGTCCAAAAAACCCCTCTTTACGGATTTTTAGCAATTTTTATTTTTTTTGTCGAAAATTTAGAATGGAATGGAAATATTTTGCGATACAAATTGCTTTGTCCTAACTCCCCTAATCCTCGGAAATATGGACTCAAAATTCACTAAAATATGTAAAATTGTCCCCTCTATCGATTGGTGAAGACTAGAACGTTCTATCTTTCCTATTAGTCGAGTTATGAGTATTTTTTGTTTTGAAAAGTGGATTTTCGAAAATTTCATGACTCTATTTGAAGGCGAAATAATGATTTTATCACAAAACTGATTGTGCCAGTAGATTTTTCGGCCCAAAAAACCCCTCTTTACAAATTTTTACCATTTTTTATAAGTTTTTGGCGAAAATTTAGAACAAAGGGGGTAGCTATGGAAATATTTTGCGATACAAATTGCTTTTTCCTAACTCCCCTAATCCTCGGAAATATGGACTCAAAATTCACTAAAATATGTAAAATTGTCCCCTCTATCGATTGGTGAAGACTAGAACGTTCTATCTTTCCTATTTGTCGAGTTATGAATATTTTTTGTTTTGAAAAGTGGATTTTCGAAAATTTCATGACTTTATTTGAAGGCGAAATAATGATTTTATCACAAAACTGATTGTGCCAGTCGATTTTTCGGCCCAAAAAACCCCTCTTTACGGATTTTTAGCAATTTTTATTTTTTTTTGTCGAAAATTTAGAACAAAGGGGTAGGGTGAAATATTTTGCGATACAAATTGCTTTTTCCTAACTCCCCTAATCCTCGGAAATGTGGACTCAAAATTCACTAAAACATGTAAAATTGTTCCCTCTATCGATTGGTGAAGACTAGAACGTTCTATCTTTCCTATTTGTCGAGTTACGAGTATTTTTTGTTTTGAAAAGTGGATTTTCGAAAATTTCATGACTCTATTTGAAGGCGAAATAATGGTTTTATCACAAAACTGATTGTGTCAGTCGATTTTTTGGCCAAAAAAACCCCTCTTTACGAATTTTTAGCATTTTTTATAATTTTTTTGTCGAAAATTTAGAACAAAGGGGTAGGTATGGAAATATTTTGCGAATCAAATTGCTTTTTTCTAACTGCCTTAATCCTTGGCAATATGGACTCAAAATTCACTAAAATATGTAAAATTGTCCCCTCTATCGATTGGTGAAGACCAGAACGTTCTATCTCTCCTATTTGTCAAGTTATGAGTATTTTTTGTTTTGAAAAGTGGATTTTCGAAAATTTCATGACTCTATTTGAAGGCGAAATAATGATTTTATCACAAAACCGATTGTGCCAGTCGATTTTTTGGCCAAAAAAACCCCTCTTTACGAATTTTTAGCATTTTTTATAATTTTTTTGTCGAAAATTTAGAACAAAGGGGTAGGTATGGAAATATTTTGCGAATCAAATTGCTTTTTTCTAACTCCCATAATCCTTGGCAATACCGACTCAAAATTAGGGCTGGGCGATTATCAAAAAACATAATCGATTATCGATTATATAAAATGATCGATTATTTTAGATTAATCGATTTCAATCGATTAATTGATTAATCGAAAAATATCGATTAATCGAAAAAAATCGATTAATCGAAAAAAATCGATTAATCTAAAATAATCGATTAATCTAAAATAATCGATTAATCGAAAATAATCGATTAATCGAAAATAATCGATTAATCGAAAAAAATCGATTAATCGAAAAAAATCGATTAATCGAAAAAAATCGATTAATCGAAAATAATCGATTAATCGAAAATAATCGATTAACCGAAAAAAATCGATCAATCGAAAATAATCGATTAATCGAAAAAATCGATTAATCGAAAAAAATCGATTAATCGAAAAAATCGATTAATCGAAAAAAATCGATTAATCGAAAAAAATCGATTAATCGCAAATAATCGATTAATCGAAAATAATCAATTTTCGATGATTCGAAAATTTATTATTTTTCATTATTCTTGATAACGGCAGCTGGACCGCTACCGAAACTTTAAAAATAGAGTTTCAACAAACATCGTGATCAAGAACTATTATATTTAACTAATTTTTTCCCTAACTCACGCCTTTAAAAAGATTGACAATTTGGAAGTTACGAAAATATTTTGAAGTTTAAGACTTAAAAAAATTGTCAAGATTTGCCAGTTCGATTTTCCAAAGGGGGTAGCTATGGAAATATTTTGCGATACAAATTGATTTTTTCTAACTCCCATAATCCTTGGAAATATGGACTCAAAATTCACTAAAATATGTAAAATTGTCCCCTCTATCGATTGGTGAAGACTAGAACGTTCTATCTTTCCTATTTGTCAAGTTATGAGTATTTTTTGTTTTGAAAAGCGGATTTTCGAAAATTTCATGACTCTATTTGAAGGCGAAATAATGATTTTATCACAAAACTGATTGTGCCAGTCGATTTTTTGGCCAAAAAAACCCCTCTTTACGAATTTTTAGCATTTTTTATAATTTTTTTGTCGAAAATTTAGAGCAAACGGGGTAGCTATGGAAATATTTTGCGATACAAATCGATTTTTTCTAACTCCCATAATCCTCGGAAATATGGACTCAAAATTCACTAAAATATGTAAAATTGTCCCCTCTATCCATTGGTGAAGACTAGAACGTTCTATCTTTCCTATTAGTCGAGTTATGAGTATTTTTTGTTTTGGAAAGTGGATTTTCGAAAATTTCATGACTCTATTTGAAGGCGAAATAATGATTTTATCACAAAACTGATTGTGCCAGTAGATTTTTCGGCCCAAAAAACCCCCCTTTACAAATTTTTACCATTTTTTATAATTTTTTTGTCGCGAATTTAGAACAAAGGGGGTAGCTATGGAAATATTTTGCGATGCAAATTGATTTTTTCGAACTCCCATAATCCTCGGAAATATGGACTCAAAATTCACTAAAATATGTAAAATTGTCCCCTCTATCGATTGGTGAAGACTAGAACGTTCTATCTTTCCTATTTGTCGAGTTATGAGTATTTTTTGTTTTGAAAACTGGATTTTCGAAAATTTCATGACTCTATTTGAAGGCGAAATAATGATTTTATCACAAAACTGATCGTGCCAGTCGATTTTTTGGCCAAAAAAACCCCTCTTTACGAATTTCATGACACTATTTGAAGGCGAAATAATGATTTTATCACAAAACTGATTGTGCCAGTCGATTTTTCGGCCCAAAAGACCCCTCTTTACGGATTTTTAGCAATTTTTATTTTTTTTTGTCGAAAATTTAGAACAAAGGGGGTAGCTATGGAAATATTTTGCGATACAAATTGCTTTTTCCTAACTCCCCTAATCCTCGGAAATATGGACTCAAAATTCACGTAAATATGTAAAATTGTCCCCTCTATCGATTGGTGAAGACTAGAACGTTCTATCTTTCCAATTAGTCGAGTTATGAGTATTTTTTGTTTTGAAAAGTGGATTTTCGAAAATTTAATGACTCTATTTGAAGGCGAAATAATGATTTTATCACAAAACTGATTGTGCCAGTCGATTTTTTGGCCAAAAAAACCCCTCTTTACGAATTTTTTGCATTTTTGAATAATTTTTTTGTCGAAAATTTAGAACAAAGGGGGTAGCTATGGAAATATTTTGCGATACAAATTGCTTTTTCCTAACTCCCCTAATCCTCGGAAATGTGGACTCAAAATTCACTTAAACATGTAAAATTGTTCCCTCTATCGATTGGTGAAGACTAGAACGTTCTATCTTTCCTATTTGTCGAGTTACGAGTATTTTTTGTTTTGAAAAGTGGATTTTCGAAAATTTAATGACTCTATTTGAAGGCGAAATAATGATTTTATCACAAAACTGATTGTGCCAGTCGATTTTTTGGCCAAAAAAACTCCTCTTTACGAATTTTTAGCATTTTTGAATAATTTTTTTGTCGAAAATTTAGAACAAAGGGGGTAGCTATGGAAATATTTTGCGATACAAATTGCTTTTTCCTAACTCCCCTAATCCTCGGAAATATGGACTCAAAATTCACTAAAATATGTAAAATTGTCCCCTCTATCGAGTGGTGAAGACTAGAACGTTCTATCTTTCCAATTAGTCGAGTTATGAGTATTTTTTGTTTTGAAAAGTGGATTTTCGAAAATTTCATGACTCTATTTGAAGGCGAAATAATGATTTTATCACAAAACTGATTGTGCCAGTCGATTTTTCGGTCCAAAAAACCCCTCTTTACGGATTTTTAGCAATTTTTATTTTTTTTGTCGAAAATTTAGAACAAAGGGGTGGAAATATTTTGCGATACAAATTGCTTTTTCCTAACTCCCCTAGTCCTCGGAAATATGGACTCAAAATTCACTAAAATATGTAGAATTGTCCCCTCTATCCATTGGTGAAGACTAGAACGTTCTATCTTTCCTATTAGTCGAGTTATGAGTATTTTTTGTTTTGGAAAGTGGATTTTCGAAAATTTCATGACTCTATTTGAAGGCGAAATAATGATTTTATCACAAAACTGATTGTGCCAGTCGATTTTTTGGCCAAAAAAACCCCTCTTTACGAATTTTTAGCATTTTTGAATAATTTTTTTGTCGAAAATTTAGAACAAAGGGGGTAGCTATGGAAATATTTTGCGATACAAATTGCTTTTTCCTAACTCCCCCAATCCTCGGAAATGTGGACTCAAAATTCACTTAAACATGTAAAATTGTTCCCTCTATCGATTGGTGAAGACTAGAACGTTCTATCTTTCCTATTTGTCGAGTTACGAGTATTTTTTGTTTTGAAAAGTGGATTTTCGAAAATTTAATGAATCTATTTGAAGGCGAAATAATGATTTTATCACAAAACTGATTGTGCCAGTCGATTTTTTGGCCAAAAAAACTCCTCTTTACGAATTTTTAGCATTTTTGAATAATTTTTTTGTCGAAAATTTAGAACAAAGGGGGTAGCTATGGAAATATTTTGCGATACAAATTGCTTTTTCCTAACTCCCCTAATCCTCGGAAATATGGACTCAAAATTCACTAAAATATGTAAAATTGTCCCCTCTATCGAGTGGTGAAGACTAGAACGTTCTATCTTTCCAATTAGTCGAGTTATGAGTATTTTTTGTTTTGAAAAGTGGATTTTCGAAAATTTCATGACTCTATTTGAAGGCGAAATAATGATTTTATCACAAAACTGATTGTGCCAGTCGATTTTTCGGTCCAAAAAACCCCTCTTTACGGATTTTTAGCAATTTTTATTTTTTTTGTCGAAAATTTAGAATGGAATGGAAATATTTTGCGATACAAATTGCTTTTTCCTAACTCCCCTAATCCTCGGAAATATGGACTCAAAATTCACTAAAATATGTAGAATTGTCCCCTCTATCCATTGGTGAAGACTAGAACGTTCTATCTTTCCTATTAGTCGAGTTATGAGTATTTTTTGTTTTGGAAAGTGGATTTTCGAAAATTTCATGACTCTATTTGAAGGCGAAATAATGATTTTATCACAAAACTGATTGTGCCAGTAGATTTTTCGGCCCAAAAAACCCCCCTTTACAAATTTTTACCATTTTTTATAATTTTTTTGTCGCGAATTTAGAACAAAGGGGGTAGCTATGGAAATATTTTGCGATGCAAATTGATTTTTTCGAACTCCCATAATCCTCGGAAATATGGACTCAAAATTCACTAAAATATGTAAAATTGTCCCCTCTATCGATTGGTGAAGACTAGAACGTTCTATCTTTCCTATTTGTCGAGTTATGAGTATTTTTTGTTTTGAAAACTGGATTTTCGAAAATTTCATGACTCTATTTGAAGGCGAAATAATGATTTTATCACAAAACTGATCGTGCCAGTCGATTTTTTGGCCAAAAAAACCCCTCTTTACGAATTTCATGACACTATTTGAAGGCGAAATAATGATTTTATCACAAAACTGATTGTGCCAGTCGATTTTTCGGCCCAAAAGACCCCTCTTTACGGATTTTTAGCAATTTTTATTTTTTTTTGTCGAAAATTTAGAACAAAGGGGGTAGCTATGGAAATATTTTGCGATACAAATTGCTTTTTCCTAACTCCCCTAATCCTCGGAAATATGGACTCAAAATTCACGTAAATATGTAAAATTGTCCCCTCTATCGATTGGTGAAGACTAGAACGTTCTATCTTTCCAATTAGTCGAGTTATGAGTATTTTTTGTTTTGAAAAGTGGATTTTCGAAAATTTAATGACTCTATTTGAAGGCGAAATAATGATTTTATCACAAAACTGATTGTGCCAGTCGATTTTTTGGCCAAAAAAACCCCTCTTTACGAATTTTTTGCATTTTTGAATAATTTTTTTGTCGAAAATTTAGAACAAAGGGGGTAGCTATGGAAATATTTTGCGATACAAATTGCTTTTTCCTAACTCCCCTAATCCTCGGAAATGTGGACTCAAAATTCACTTAAACATGTAAAATTGTTCCCTCTATCGATTGGTGAAGACTAGAACGTTCTATCTTTCCTATTAGTCGAGTTATGAGTATTTTTTGTTTTGGAAAGTGGATTTTCGAAAATTTCATGACTCTATTTGAAGGCGAAATAATGATTTTATCACAAAACTGATTGTGCCAGTCGATTTTTTGGCCAAAAAAACTCCTCTTTACGAATTTTTAGCATTTTTGAATAATTTTTTTGTCGAAAATTTAGAACAAAGGGGGTAGCTATGGAAATATTTTGCGATACAAATTGCTTTTTCCTAACTCCCCTAATCCTCGGAAATATGGACTCAAAATTCACTAAAATATGTAAAATTGTCCCCTCTATCGAGTGGTGAAGACTAGAACGTGCTATCTTTCCAATTAGTCGAGTTATGAGTATTTTTTGTTTTGAAAAGTGGATTTTCGAAAATTTCATGACTCTATTTGAAGGCGAAATAATGATTTTATCACAAAACTGATTGTGCCAGTCGATTTTTCGGTCCAAAAAACCCCTCTTTACGGATTTTTAGCAATTTTTATTTTTTTTGTCGAAAATTTAGAATGGAATGGAAATATTTTGCGATACAAATTGCTTTTTCCTAACTCCCCTAATCCTCGGAAATATGGACTCAAAATTCACTAAAATATGTAGAATTGTCCCCTCTATCCATTGGTGAAGACTAGAACGTTCTATCTTTCCTATTAGTCGAGTTATGAGTATTTTTTGTTTTGGAAAGTGGATTTTCGAAAATTTCATGACTCTATTTGAAGGCGAAATAATGATTTTATCACAAAACTGATTGTGCCAGTAGATTTTTCGGCCCAAAAAACCCCTCTTTACGAATTTCATGACACTATTTGAAGGCGAAATAATGATTTTATCACAAAACTGATTGTGCCAGTCGATTTTTCGGCCCAAAAGACCCCTCTTTACGGATTTTTAGCAATTTTTATTTTTTTTTGTCGAAAATTTAGAACAAAGGGGGTAGCTATGGAAATATTTTGCGATACAAATTGCTTTTTCCTAACTCCCCTAATCCTCGGAAATATGGACTCAAAATTCACGTAAATATGTAAAATTGTCCCCTCTATCGATTGGTGAAGACTAGAACGTTCTATCTTTCCAATTAGTCGAGTTATGAGTATTTTTTGTTTTGAAAAGTGGATTTTCGAAAATTTAATGACTCTATTTGAAGGCGAAATAATGATTTTATCACAAAACTGATTGTGCCAGTCGATTTTTTGGCCAAAAAAACCCCTCTTTACGAATTTTTTGCATTTTTGAATAATTTTTTTGTCGAAAATTTAGAACAAAGGGGGTAGCTATGGAAATATTTTGCGATACAAATTGCTTTTTCCTAACTCCCCTAATCCTCGGAAATGTGGACTCAAAATTCACCTAAACATGTAAAATTGTTCCCTCTATCGATTGGTGAAGACTAGAACGTTCTATCTTTCCTATTTGTCGAGTTACGAGTATTTTTTGTTTTGAAAAGTGGATTTTCGAAAATTTAATGACTCTATTTGAAGGCGAAATAATGATTTTATCACAAAACTGATTGTGCCAGTCGATTTTTTGGCCAAAAAAACTCCTCTTTACGAATTTTTAGCATTTTTGAATAATTTTTTTGTCGAAAATTTAGAACAAAGGGGGTAGCTATGGAAATATTTTGCGATACAAATTGCTTTTTCCTAACTCCCCTAATCCTCGGAAATATGGACTCAAAATTCACTAAAATATGTAAAATTGTCCCCTCTATCGAGTGGTGAAGACTAGAACGTTCTATCTTTCCAATTAGTCGAGTTATGAGTATTTTTTGTTTTGAAAAGTGGATTTTCGAAAATTTCATGACTATTTGAAGGCGAAATAATGATTTTATCACAAAACTGATTGTGCCAGTCGATTTTTTGGCCAAAAAAACCACTCTTTACGAATTTTTAGCATTTTTTATAATTTTTTTGTCGAAAATTTAGAGCAAACGGGGTAGCTATGGAAATATTTTGCGATACAAATTGATTTTTTCTAACTCCCATAATCCTCGGAAATATGGACTCAAAATTCACTAACATATGTAAAATTGTCCCCTCTATCGATTGGTGAAGACTAGAACGTTCTATCTTTCCTATTAGTCGAGTTATGAGTATTTTTTGTGTTGAAAAGTGGATTTTCGAAAATTTCATGACACTATTTGAAGGCGAAATAATGATTTTATCACAAAACTGATTGTGCCAGTCGATTTTTCGGTCCAAAAAACCCCTCTTTACGGATTTTTAGCAATTTTTATTTTTTTTGTCGAAAATTTAGAATGGAATGGAAATATTTTGCGATACAAATTGCTTTTTCCTAACTCCCCTAATCCTCGGAAATATGGACTCAAAATTCACTAAAATATGTAAAATTGTCCCCTCTATCCATTGGTGAAGACTAGAACGTTCTATCTTTCCTATTAGTCGAGTTATGAGTATTTTTTGTTTTGAAAAGTGGATTTTCGAAAATTTCATGACTTTATTTGAAGGCGAAATAATGATTTTATCACAAAACTGATTGTGCCAGTCGATTTTTCGGCCCAAAAAACCCCTCTTAACGGATTTTTAGCAATTTTTATTTTTTTTTGTCGAAAATTTAGAACAAACGGGGTAGCTATGGAAATATTTTGCGATACAAATTGATTTTTTCTAACTCCCATAATCCTCGGAAATATGGACTCAAAATTCACCAAAACATGTAAAATTGTCCCCTCTATCGATTGGTGAAGACTAGAACGTTCTATCTTTCCTATTAGTCGAGTTATGAGTATTTTTTGTTTTGGAAAGTGGATTTTCGAAAATTTCATGACTCTATTTGAAGGCGAAATAATGATTTTATCACAAAACTGATTGTGCCAGTAGATTTTTCGGCCCAAAAAACCCCCCTTTACAAATTTTTACCATTTTTTATAATTTTTTTGTCGAAAATTTAGAACAAAGGGGGTAGCTATGGAAATATTTTGCGATGCAAATTGATTTTTTCGAACTCCCATAATCCTCGGAAATATGGACTCAAAATTCACTAAAATATGTAAAATTGTCCCCTCTATCGATTGGTGAAGACTAGAACGTTCTATCTTTCCTATTTGTCGAGTTATGAGTATTTTTTGTTTTGAAAAGTGGATTTTCGAAAATTTCATGACTTTATTTGAAGGCGAAATAATGATTTTATCACAAAACTGATTGTGCCAGTCGATTTTTCGGCCCAAAAAACCCCTCTTAACGGATTTTTAGCAATTTTTATTTTTTTTTGTCGAAAATTTAGAACAAAGGGGTTAGCTATGGAAATATTTTGCGATACAAATTGCTTTTTCCTAACTCCCCTAATCCTCGGAAATATGGACCCAAAATCAACTCAAGTATGTAAAATTGTCCCCTCTATCGATTGGTGAAGACTAGAACGTTCTATCTTTCCTATTTGTCGAGTTATGAGTATTTTTTGTTTTGAAAACTGGATTTTCGAAAATTTCATGACTCTATTTGAAGGCGAAATAATGATTTTATCACAAAACTGATTGTGACAGTCGATTTTTCGGTCCAAAAAACCCCTCTTTACGGATTTTTAGCAATTTTTATTTTTTTTGTCGAAAATTTAGAATGGAATGGAAATATTTTGCGATACAAATTGCTTTGTCCTAACTCCCCTAATCCTCGGAAATATGGACTCAAAATTCACTAAAATATGTAAAATTGTCCCCTCTATCGATTGGTGAAGACTAGAACGTTCTATCTTTCCTATTTGTCGAGTTATGAATATTTTTTGTTTTGAAAAGTGGATTTTCGAAAATTTCATGACTTTATTTGAAGGCGAAATAATGATTTTATCACAAAACTGATTGTGCCAGTCGATTTTTCGGCCCAAAAAACCCCTCTTTACGGATTTTTAGCAATTTTTATTTTTTTTTTGTCGAAAATTTAGAACAAAGGGGTAGGGTGAAATATTTTGCGATACAAATTGCTTTTTCCTAACTCCCCTAATCCTCGGAAATATGGACTCAAAATTCACTAAAATATGTAAAATTGTCCCCTCTATCGATTGGTGAAGACTAGAACGTTCTATCTTTCCAATTAGTCGAGTTATGAGTATTTTTTGTTTTGAAAAGTGGATTTTCGAAAATTTCATGACTCTATTTGAAGGCGAAATAATGATTTTATCACAAAACTGATTGTGCCAGTCGATTTTTTGGCCAAAAAAACCCCTCTTTACGAATTTTTACCATTTTTTATAATTTTTTTGTCGAAAATTTAGAACAAAGGGGGTAGCTATGGAAATATTTTGCGATACAAATTGCTTTTTCCTAACTCCCCCAATCCTCGGAAATATGGACTCAAAATTCACTTAAATATGTAAAATTGTCCCCTCTATCGATTGGTGAAGACTAGAACGTTCTATCTTTCCTATTTGTCGAGTTATGAGTATTTTTTGTTTTGAAAACTGGATTTTCGAAAATTTCATGACTCTATTTGAAGGCGAAATAATGATTTTATCACAAAACTGATTGTGCCAGTCGATTTTTTGCCCAAAAAAACCCCTCTTTACGAATTTTCACCATTTTTTATAATTTTTTTGTCGAAAATTTAGAACAAAGGGGGTAGCTATGGAAATATTTTGCGATACAAATTGATTTTTCCTAACTCCCATAATCCTCGGAAATATCGACTCAAAATTCACTAAAATATGTAAAATTGTCCCCTCTATCGATTGGTGAAGACTAGAACGTTCTATCTTTCCTATTTGTCGAGTTATGAATATTTTTTGTTTTGAAAAGTGGATTTTCGAAAATTTCATGACTTTATTTGAAGGCGAAATAATGATTTTATCACAAAACTGATTGTGCCAGTCGATTTTTCGGCCCAAAAAACCCCTCTTTACGGATTTTTAGCAATTTTTATTTTTTTTTGTCGAAAATTTAGAACAAAGGGGTAGGGTGAAATATTTTGCGATACAAATTGCTTTTTCCTAACTCCCCTAATCCTCGGAAATATGGACTCAAAATTCACTAAAATATGTAAAATTGTCCCCTCTATCGATTGGTGAAGACTAGAACGTTCTATCTTTCCAATTAGTCGAGTTATGAGTATTTTTTGTTTTGAAAAGTGGATTTTCGAAAATTTCATGACTCTATTTGAAGGCGAAATAATGATTTTATCACAAAACTGATTGTGCCAGTCGATTTTTTGGCCAAAAAAACCCCTCTTTACGAATTTTTACCATTTTTTATAATTTTTTTGTCGAAAATTTAGAACAAACGGGGTAGCTATGGAAATATTTTGCGATACAAATTGATTTTTACTAACTCCCATAATCCTCGGAAATATGGACTCAAAATTCACTAAAATATGTAAAATTGTCCCCTCTATCGATTGGTGAAGACTAGAACGTTCTATCTTTCCTATTAGTCGAGTTATGAGTATTTTTTGTTTTGAAAAGTGGATTTTCGAAAATTTCATGACACTATTTGAAGGCGAAATAATGATTTTATCACAAAACTGATTGTGCCAGTCGATTTTTCGGTCCAAAAAACCCCTCTTTACGGATTTTTAGCAATTTTTATTTTTTTTTGTCGAAAATTTAGAATGGAATGGAAATATTTTGCGATACAAATTGCTTTTTCCTAACTCCCCTAATCCTCGGAAATATGGACTCAAAATTCACTAAAATATGTAAAATTGTCCCCTCTATCGATTGGTGAAGACTAGAACGTTCTATCTTTCCAATTAGTCGAGTTATGAGTATTTTTTGTTTTGAAAAGTGGATTTTCGAAAATTTCATGACTCTATTTGAAGGCGAAATAATGATTTTATCACAAAACTGATTGTGCCAGTCGATTTTTTGGCCAAAAAAACCCCTCTTTACGAATTTTCACCATTTTTTATAATTTTTTTGTCGAAAATTTAGAACAAAGGGGGTAGCTATGGAAATATTTTGCGATACAAATTGATTTTTCCTAACTCCCATAATCCTCGGAAATATCGACTCAAAATACTCTAAAATATGTAAAATTGTCCCCTCTATCGATTGGTGAAGACTAGAACGTTCTATCTTTCCTATTAGTCGAGTTATGAGTATTTTTTGTTTTGAAAAGTGGATTTTCGAAAATTTCATGACACTATTTGAAGGCGAAATAATGATTTTATCACAAAACTGATTGTGCCAGTCGATTTTTCGGCCCAAAAAACCCCTCTTTACGGATTTTTAGCAATTTTTATTTTTTTTTGTCGAAAATTTAGAACAAAGGGGTAGGGTGAAATATTTTGCGATACAAATTGCTTTTTTCTAACTCCCCTAATCCTCGGAAATATGGACTCAAAATTCACTAAAATATGTAAAATTGTACCCTCTATCGATTGGTGGAGACTAGAACGTTCTATCTTTCCTATTAGTCGAGTTATGAGTATTTTTTGTTTTGAAAAGTGGATTTTCGAAAATTTCATGACACTATTTGAAGGCGAAATAATGATTTTATCACAAAACTGATTGTGCCAGTCGATTTTTCGGTCCAAAAAACCCCTCTTTACGGATTTTTAGCAATTTTTATTTTTTTTTGTCGAAAATTTAGAATGGAATGGAAATATTTTGCGATACAAATTGCTTTTTCCTAACTCCCCTAATCCTCGGAAATATGGACTCAAAATTCACTTAAATATGTAAAATTGTCCCCTCTATCGATTGGTGAAGACTAGAACGTTCTATCTTTCCAATTAGTCGAGTTATGAGTATTTTTTGTTTTGAAAAGTGGATTTTCGAAAATTTCATGACTCTATTTGAAGGCGAAATAATGATTTTATCACAAAACTGATTGTGCCAGTCGATTTTTTGCCCAAAAAAACCCCTCTTTACGAATTTTCACCATTTTTTATAATTTTTTTGTCGAAAATTTAGAACAAAGGGGGTAGCTATGGAAATATTTTGCGATACAAATTGATTTTTCCTAACTCCCATAATCCTCGGAAATATCGACTCAAAATTCAATAAAATATGTAAAATTGTCCCCTCTATCGATTGGTGAAGACTAGAACGTTCTATCTTTCCTATTTGTCGAGTTATGAATATTTTTTGTTTTGAAAAGTGGATTTTCGAAAATTTCATGACTTTATTTGAAGGCGAAATAATGATTTTATCACAAAACTGATTGTGCCAGTCGATTTTTCGGCCCAAAAAACCCCTCTTTACGGATTTTTAGCAATTTTTATTTTTTTTTGTCGAAAATTTAGAACAAAGGGGTAGGGTGAAATATTTTGCGATACAAATTGCTTTTTCCTAACTCCCCTAATCCTCGGAAATATGGACTCAAAATTCACTAAAATATGTAAAATTGTCCCCTCTATCGATTGGTGAAGACTAGAACGTTCTATCTTTCCAATTAGTCGAGTTATGAGTATTTTTTGTTTTGAAAAGTGGATTTTCGAAAATTTCATGACTCTATTTGAAGGCGAAATAATGATTTTATCACAAAACTGATTGTGCCAGTCGATTTTTTGGCCAAAAAAACCCCTCTTTACGAATTTTTACCATTTTTTATAATTTTTTTGTCGAAAATTTAGAACAAAGGGGGTAGCTATGGAAATATTTTGCGATACAAATTGCTTTTTCCTAACTCCCCCAATCCTCGGAAATATGGACTCAAAATTCACTTAAATATGTAAAATTGTCCCCTCTATCGATTGGTGAAGACTAGAACGTTCTATCTTTCCTATTTGTCGAGTTATGAGTATTTTTTGTTTTGAAAACTGGATTTTCGAAAATTTCATGACTCTATTTGAAGGCGAAATAATGATTTTATCACAAAACTGATTGTGCCAGTCGATTTTTTGGCCAAAAAAACCCCTCTTTACGAATTTTTAGCATTTTTTATAATTTTTTTGTCGAAAATTTAGAACAAACGGGGTAGCTATGGAAATATTTTGCGATACAAATTGATTTTTCCTAACTCCCATAATCCTCGGAAATATCGACTCAAAATACTCTAAAATATGTAAAATTGTCCCCTCTATCGATTGGTGAAGACTAGAACGTTCTATCTTTCCTATTTGTCGAGTTATGAGTATTTTTTGTTTTGAAAAGCGGATTTTCGAAAATTTCATGACTCTATTTGAAGGCGAAATAATGATTTTATCACAAAACTGATTGTGCCAGTCGATTTTTTGGCCAAAAAAACCCCTCTTTACGAATTTTTAGGATTTTTGAATAATTTTTTTGTCGAAAATTTAGAACAAAGGGGGTAGCTATGGAAATATTTTGCGATACAAATTGCTTTTTCCTAACTCCCCTAATCCTCGGAAATGTGGACTCAAAATTCACTAAAACATGTAAAATTGTTCCCTCTATCGATTGGTGAAGACTAGAACGTTCTATCTTTCCTATTTGTCGAGTTACGAGTATTTTTTGTTTTGAAAAGTGGATTTTCGAAAATTTCATGACTCTATTTGAAGGCGAAATAATGATTTTATCACAAAACTGATTGTGTCAGTCGATTTTTTGGCCAAAAAAACCCCTCTTTACGAATTTTTAGCATTTTTTATAATTTTTTTGTCGAAAATTTAGAACAAAGGGGTAGGTATGGAAATATTTTGCGAATCAAATTGCTTTTTTCTAACTGCCTTAATCCTTGGCAATACCGACTCAAAATTAGGGCTGGGCGATTATCAAAAAACATAATCGATTATCGATTATATAAAATGATCGATTATTTTAGATTAATCGATTTCAATCGATTAATTGATTAATCGAAAAATATCGATTAATCGAAAAAAATCGATTAATCGAAAATAATCGATTAATCGAAAATAATCGATTAACCGAAAAAAATCGATCAATCGAAAATAATCGATTAATCGAAAAAAATCGATTAATCGAAAATAATCGATTAATCGAAAATAATCGATTAATCGAAAATAATCGATTAATCGAAAATAATCGATTAATCGAAAATAATCGATTAACCGAAAAAAATCGATCAATCGAAAATAATCGATTAATCGAAAAAAATCGATTAATCGAAAAAATCGATTAATCGAAAAAAATCGATTAATCGAAAAAAATCGATTAATCGAAAAAAATCGATTAATCGCAAATAATCGATTAATCGAAAAAAATCGATTAATCGAAAAAAATCGATTAATCGAAAAAAATCGATTAATCGCAAATAATCGATTAATCGAAAATAATCGATTAATCGAAAATAATCGAAAATAATCGAAAATAATCAATTTTCGATGATTCGAAAATTTATTATTTTTCATTATTCTTGATAACGGCAGCTGGACCGCTACCGAAACTTTAAAAATAGAGTTTCAACAAACATCGTGATCAAGAACTATTATATTTAACTAATTTTTTCCCTAACTCACGCCTTTAAATCAAAATTCACTAAAACATGTAAAATTGTTCCATCTATCGATTGGTGAAGACTAGAACGTTCTATCTTTCCTATTTGTCGAGTTATGAGTATTTTTTGTTTTGAAAAGTGGATTTTCGAAAATTTAATGACTCTATTTGAAGGCGAAATAATGATTTTATCACAAAACTGATTGTGCCAGTCGATTTTTTGGCCAAAAAAACCCCCTTTACGAATTTTTACCATTTTTTATAATTTTTTTGTCGAAAATTTAGAACAAAGGGGGAAATATTTTGCGATACAAATTGATTTTTTGGAACTCCCATAATCCTCGGAAATATGGACTCAAAATTCACTTAAATATGTAAAATTGTCCCCTCTATCGATTGGTGAAGACTAGAACGTTCTATCTTTCCAATTAGTCGAGTTATGAGTATTTTTTGTTTTGAAAAGCGGATTTTCGAAAATTTCATGACTCTATTTGAAGGCGAAATAATGATTTTATCACAAAACTGATTGTGTCAGTCGATTTTTTGGCCAAAAAAACCCCTCTTTACGAATTTTTAGCATTTTTTATAATTTTTTTGTCGAAAATTTAGAACAAAGGGGTAGGTATGGAAATATTTTGCGAATCAAATTGCTTTTTTCTAACTGCCTTAATCCTTGGCAATATGGACTCAAAATTCACTAAAATATGTAAAATTGTCCCCTCTATCGATTGGTGAAGACTAGAACGTTCTATCTCTCCTATTTGTCAAGTTATGAGTATTTTTTGTTTTGAAAAGTGGATTTTCGAAAATTTCATGACTCTATTTGAAGGCGAAATAATAATTTTATCACAAAACCGATTGTGCCAGTCGATTTTTTGGCCAAAAAAACCCCTCTTTACGAATTTTTAGCATTTTTTATAATTTTTTTGTCGAAAATTTAGAACAAAGGGGTAGGTATGGAAATATTTTGCGAATCAAATTGCTTTTTTCTAACTGCCTTAATCCTTGGCAATACCGACTCAAAATTAGGGCTGGGCGATTATCAAAAAACATAATCGATTATCGATTATATAAAATGATCGATTATTTTAGATTAATCGATTTCAATCGATTAATTGATTAATCGAAAAATATCGATTAATCTAAAATAATCGATTAATCTAAAATAATCGATTAATCGAAAATAATCGATTAATCGAAAAAAATCGATTAATCGAAAAAAATCGATTAATCGAAAAAAATCGATTAATCGAAAAAAATCGATTAATCGAAAATAATCGATTAATCGAAAATAATCGATTAATCGAAAATAATCGATTAATCGAAAATAATCGATTAACCGAAAAAAATCGATCAATCGAAAATAATCGATTAATCGAAAAAAATCGATTATTCGAAAAAAATCGATTAATCGAAAAAATCGATTAATCGAAAAAAATCGATTAATCGAAAAAATCGATTAATCGCAAATAATCGATTAATCGAAAATAATCGAAAATAATCAATTTTCGATGATTCGAAAATTTATTATTTTTCATTATTCTTGATAACGGCAGCTGGACCGCTACCGAAACTTTAAAAATAGAGTTTCAACAAACATCGTGATCAAGAACTATTATATTTAACTAATTTTTTCCCTAACTCACGCCTTTAAAAAGATTGACAATTTGGAAGTTACGAAAATATTTTGAAGTTTAAGACTTAAAAAAATTGTCAAGATTTGCCAGTTCGATTTTCCAAAGGGGGTAGCTATGGAAATATTTTGCGAAACAAATTGATTTTTTCTAACTCCCATAATCCTTGGAAATATGGACTCAAAATTCACTAAAATATGTAAAATTGTCCCCTCTATCGATTGGTGAAGACTAGAACGTTCTATCTTTCCTATTTGTCAAGTTATGAGTATTTTTTGTTTTGAAAAGCGGATTTTCGAAAATTTCATGACTCTATTTGAAGGCGAAATAATGATTTTATCACAAAACTGATTGTGCCAGTCGATTTTTTGGCCAAAAAAACCCCTCTTTACGAATTTTTAGCATTTTTGAATAATTTTTTTGTCGAAAATTTAGAACAAAGGGGGTAGCTATGGAAATATTTTGCGATACAAATTGCTTTTTCCTAACTCCCCTAATCCTCGGAAATGTGGACTCAAAATTCACTAAAACATGTAAAATTTTTCCATCTATCGATTGGTGAAGACCAGAACGTTCTATCTTTCCTATTTGTCGAGTTATGAGTATTTTTTGTTTTGAAAAGTGGATTTTCGAAAATTTAATGACTCTATTTGAAGGCGAAATAATGATTTTATCACAAAACTGATTGTGTCAGTCGATTTTTTGGCCAAAAAAACCCCTCTTTACGAATTTTTAGCATTTTTTATAATTTTTTTGTCGAAAATTTAGAACAAAGGGGTAGGTATGGAAATATTTTGCGAATCAAATTGCTTTTTTCTAACTGCCTTAATCCTTGGCAATATGGACTCAAAATTCACTAAAATATGTAAAATTGTCCCCTCTATCGATTGGTGAAGACTAGAACGTTCTATCTCTCCTATTTGTCAAGTTATGAGTATTTTTTGTTTTGAAAAGTGGATTTTCGAAAATTTCATGACTCTATTTGAAGGCGAAATAATGATTTTATCACAAAACCGATTGTGCCAGTCGATTTTTTGGCCAAAAAAACCCCTCTTTACGAATTTTTAGCATTTTTTATAATTTTTTTGTCGAAAATTTAGAACAAAGGGGTAGGTATGGAAATATTTTGCGAATCAAATTGCTTTTTTCTAACTGCCTTAATCCTTGGCAATACCGACTCAAAATTAGGGCTGGGCGATTATCAAAAAACATAATCGATTATCGATTATATAAAATGATCGATTATTTTAGATTAATCGATTTCAATCGATTAATTGATTAATCGAAAAATATCGATTAATCTAAAATAATCGATTAATCTAAAATAATCGATTAATCGAAAATAATCGATTAATCGAAAAAAATCGATTAATCGAAAAAAATCGATTAATCGAAAAAAATCGATTAATCGAAAATAATCGATTAATCGAAAATAATCGATTAATCGAAAATAATCGATTAACCGAAAAAAATCGATCAATCGAAAATAATCGATTAATCGAAAAAAATCGATTATTCGAAAAAAATCGATTAATCGAAAAAAATCGATTAATCGAAAATAATCGAAAATAATCGAAAATAATCAATTTTCGATGATTCGAAAATTTATTATTTTTCATTATTCTTGATAACGGCAGCTGGACCGCTACCGAAACTTTAAAAATAGAGTTTCAACAAACATCGTGATCAAGAACTATTATATTTAACTAATTTTTTCCCTAACTCACGCCTTTAAAAAGATTGACAATTTGGAAGTTACGAAAATATTTTCAAGTTTAAGACTTAAAAAAATTGTCAAGATTTGCCAGTTCGATTTTCCAAAGGGGGTAGCTATGGAAATATTTTGCGAAACAAATTGATTTTTTCTAACTCCCATAATCCTTGGAAATATGGACTCAAAATTCACTAAAATATGTAAAATTGTCCCCTCTATCGATTGGTGAAGACTAGAACGTTCTATCTTTCCTATTTGTCAAGTTATGAGTATTTTTTGTTTTGAAAAGCGGATTTTCGAAAATTTCATGACTCTATTTGAAGGCGAAATAATGATTTTATCACAAAACTGATTGTGCCAGTCGATTTTTTGGCCAAAAAAACCCCTCTTTACGAATTTTTAGCATTTTTGAATAATTTTTTTGTCGAAAATTTAGAACAAAGGGGGTAGCTATGGAAATATTTTGCGATACAAATTGCTTTTTCCTAACTCCCCTAATCCTCGGAAATGTGGACTCAAAATTCACTGAAACATGTAAAATTGTTCCATCTATCGATTGGTGAAGACCAGAACGTTCTATCTTTCCTATTTGTCGAGTTATGAGTATTTTTTGTTTTGAAAAGTGGATTTTCGAAAATTTAATGACTCTATTTGAAGGCGAAATAATGATTTTATCACAAAACTGATTGTGCCAGTCGATTTTTTGGCCAAAAAAAACCCCTTTACGAATTTTTACCATTTTTTATAATTTTTTTGTCGAAAATTTAGAACAAAGGGGGAAATATTTTGCGATACAAATTGATTTCTTGGAACTCCCATAATCCTCGGAAATATGGACTCAAAATTCACTTAAATATGTAAAATTGTCCCCTCTATCGATTGGTGAAGACTAGAACGTTCTATCTTTCCAATTAGTCGAGTTATGAGTATTTTTTGTTTTGAAAAGTGGATTTTCGAAAATTTAATGACTCTATTTGAAGGCGAAATAATGATTTTATCACAAAACTGATTGTGCCAGTCGATTTTTTGGCCAAAAAAACCCCTCTTTACGAATTTTTAGCATTTTTGAATAATTTTTTTGTCGAAAATTTAGAACAAAGGGGGTAGCTATGGAAATATTTTGCGATACAAATTGCTTTTTCCTAACTCCCCTAATCCTCGGAAATGTGGACTCAAAATTCACTTAAACATGTAAAATTGTTCCCTCTATCGATTGGTGAAGACTAGAACGTTCTATCTTTCCTATTTGTCGAGTTACGAGTATTTTTTGTTTTGAAAAGTGGATTTTCGAAAATTTCATGACTCTATTTGAAGGCGAAATAATGATTTTATCACAAAACTGATTGTGTCAGTCGATTTTTTGGCCAAAAAAACCCCTCTTTACGAATTTTTAGCATTTTTTATAATTTTTTTGTCGAAAATTTAGAACAAAGGGGTAGGTATGGAAATATTTTGCGAATCAAATTGCTTTTTTCTAACTGCCTTAATCCTTGGCAATATGGACTCAAAATTCACTAAAATATGTAAAATTGTCCCCTCTATCGATTGGTGAAGACTAGAACGTTCTATCTTTCCAATTAGTCGAGTTATGAGTATTTTTTGTTTTGAAAAGTGGATTTTCGAAAATTTAATGACTCTATTTGAAGGCGAAATAATGATTTTATCACAAAACTGATTGTGCCAGTCGATTTTTTGGCCAAAAAAACCCCTCTTTACGAATTTTTTGCATTTTTGAATAATTTTTTTGTCGAAAATTTAGAACAAAGGGGGTAGCTATGGAAATATTTTGCGATACAAATTGCTTTTTCCTAACTCCCCTAATCCTCGGAAATGTGGACTCAAAATTCACTTAAACATGTAAAATTGTTCCCTCTATCGATTGGTGAAGACTAGAACGTTCTATCTTTCCTATTAGTCGAGTTATGAGTATTTTTTGTTTTGGAAAGTGGATTTTCGAAAATTTCATGACTCTATTTGAAGGCGAAATAATGATTTTATCACAAAACTGATTGTGCCAGTCGATTTTTTGGCCAAAAAAACTCCTCTTTACGAATTTTTAGCATTTTTGAATAATTTTTTTGTCGAAAATTTAGAACAAAGGGGGTAGCTATGGAAATATTTTGCGATACAAATTGCTTTTTCCTAACTCCCCTAATCCTCGGAAATATGGACTCAAAATTCACTAAAATATGTAAAATTGTCCCCTCTATCGAGTGGTGAAGACTAGAACGTTCTATCTTTCCAATTAGTCGAGTTATGAGTATTTTTTGTTTTGAAAAGTGGATTTTCGAAAATTTCATGACTCTATTTGAAGGCGAAATAATGATTTTATCACAAAACTGATTGTGCCAGTCGATTTTTCGGTCCAAAAAACCCCTCTTTACGGATTTTTAGCAATTTTTATTTTTTTTGTCGAAAATTTAGAATGGAATGGAAATATTTTGCGATACAAATTGCTTTTTCCTAACTCCCCTAATCCTCGGAAATATGGACTCAAAATTCACTAAAATATGTAGAATTGTCCCCTCTATCCATTGGTGAAGACTAGAACGTTCTATCTTTCCTATTAGTCGAGTTATGAGTATTTTTTGTTTTGGAAAGTGGATTTTCGAAAATTTCATGACTCTATTTGAAGGCGAAATAATGATTTTATCACAAAACTGATTGTGCCAGTAGATTTTTCGGCCCAAAAAACCCCTCTTTACGAATTTCATGACACTATTTGAAGGCGAAATAATGATTTTATCACAAAACTGATTGTGCCAGTCGATTTTTCGGCCCAAAAGACCCCTCTTTACGGATTTTTAGCAATTTTTATTTTTTTTTGTCGAAAATTTAGAACAAAGGGGGTAGCTATGGAAATATTTTGCGATACAAATTGCTTTTTCCTAACTCCCCTAATCCTCGGAAATATGGACTCAAAATTCACGTAAATATGTAAAATTGTCCCCTCTATCGATTGGTGAAGACTAGAACGTTCTATCTTTCCAATTAGTCGAGTTATGAGTATTTTTTGTTTTGAAAAGTGGATTTTCGAAAATTTAATGACTCTATTTGAAGGCGAAATAATGATTTTATCACAAAACTGATTGTGCCAGTCGATTTTTTGGCCAAAAAAACCCCTCTTTACGAATTTTTTGCATTTTTGAATAATTTTTTTGTCGAAAATTTAGAACAAAGGGGGTAGCTATGGAAATATTTTGCGATACAAATTGCTTTTTCCTAACTCCCCTAATCCTCGGAAATGTGGACTCAAAATTCACTTAAACATGTAAAATTGTTCCCTCTATCGATTGGTGAAGACTAGAACGTTCTATCTTTCCTATTTGTCGAGTTACGCGTATTTTTTGTTTTGAAAAGTGGATTTTCGAAAATTTAATGACTCTATTTGAAGGCGAAATAATGATTTTATCACAAAACTGATTGTGCCAGTCGATTTTTTGGCCAAAAAAACTCCTCTTTACGAATTTTTAGCATTTTTGAATAATTTTTTTGTCGAAAATTTAGAACAAAGGGGGTAGCTATGGAAATATTTTGCGATACAAATTGCTTTTTCCTAACTCCCCTAATCCTCGGAAATATGGACTCAAAATTCACTAAAATATGTAAAATTGTCCCCTCTATCGAGTGGTGAAGACTAGAACGTTCTATCTTTCCAATTAGTCGAGTTATGAGTATTTTTTGTTTTGAAAAGTGGATTTTCGAAAATTTCATGACTCTATTTGAAGGCGAAATAATGATTTTATCACAAAACTGATTGTGCCAGTCGATTTTTTGGCCAAAAAAACCACTCTTTACGAATTTTTAGCATTTTTTATAATTTTTTTGTCGAAAATTTAGAGCAAACGGGGTAGCTATGGAAATATTTTGCGATACAAATTGATTTTTTCTAACTCCCATAATCCTCGGAAATATGGACTCAAAATTCACTAACATATGTAAAATTGTCCCCTCTATCGATTGGTGAAGACTAGAACGTTCTATCTTTCCTATTAGTCGAGTTATGAGTATTTTTTGTGTTGAAAAGTGGATTTTCGAAAATTTCATGACACTATTTGAAGGCGAAATAATGATTTTATCACAAAACTGATTGTGCCAGTCGATTTTTCGGTCCAAAAAACCCCTCTTTACGGATTTTTAGCAATTTTTATTTTTTTTGTCGAAAATTTAGAATGGAATGGAAATATTTTGCGATACAAATTGCTTTTTCCTAACTCCCCTAATCCTCGGAAATATGGACTCAAAATTCACTAAAATATGTAAAATTGTCCCCTCTATCCATTGGTGAAGACTAGAACGTTCTATCTTTCCTATTAGTCGAGTTATGAGTATTTTTTGTTTTGAAAAGTGGATTTTCGAAAATTTCATGACTTTATTTGAAGGCGAAATAATGATTTTATCACAAAACTGATTGTGCCAGTCGATTTTTCGGCCCAAAAAACCCCTCTTAACGGATTTTTAGCAATTTTTATTTTTTTTTGTCGAAAATTTAGAACAAAGGGGGTAGCTATGGAAATATTTTGCGATACAAATTGCTTTTTCCTAACTCCCCTAATCCTCGGAAATATGGACTCAAAATTCACGTAAATATGTAAAATTGTCCCCTCTATCGATTGGTGAAGACTAGAACGTTCTATCTTTCCTATTTGTCGAGTTATGAGTATTTTTTGTTTTGAAAAGTGGATTTTCGAAAATTTCATGACTTTATTTGAAGGCGAAATAATGATTTTATCACAAAACTGATTGTGCCAGTCGATTTTTTGGCCAAAAAAAACCCTCTTTACGAATTTTTAGCATTTTTTATAATTTTTTTGTCGAAAATTTAGAGCAAACGGGGTAGCTATGGAAATATTTTGCGATACAAATTGATTTTTTCTAACTCCCATAATCCTCGGAAATATGGACTCAAAATTCACCAAAACATGTAAAATTGTCCCCTCTATCGATTGGTGAAGACTAGAACGTTCTATCTTTCCTATTTGTCGAGTTATGAGTATTTTTTGTTTTGAAAAGTGGATTTTCGAAAATTTCATGACTTTATTTGAAGGCGAAATAATGATTTTATCACAAAACTGATTGTGCCAGTCGATTTTTCGGCCCAAAAAACCCCTCTTAACGGATTTTTAGCAATTTTTATTTTTTTTTGTCGAAAATTTAGAACAAAGGGGTTAGCTATGGAAATATTTTGCGATACAAATTGCTTTTTCCTAACTCCCCTAATCCTCGGAAATATGGACCCAAAATCCACTCAAGTATGTAAAATTGTCCCCTCTATCGATTGGTGAAGACTAGAACGTTCTATCTTTCCTATTTGTCGAGTTATGAGTATTTTTTGTTTTGAAAACTGGATTTTCGAAAATTTCATGACTCTATTTGAAGGCGAAATAATGATTTTATCACAAAACTGATTGTGACAGTCGATTTTTCGGTCCAAAAAACCCCTCTTTACGGATTTTTAGCAATTTTTATTTTTTTTGTCGAAAATTTAGAATGGAATGGAAATATTTTGCGATACAAATTGCTTTGTCCTAACTCCCCTAATCCTCGGAAATATGGACTCAAAATTCACTAAAATATGTAAAATTGTCCCCTCTATCGATTGGTGAAGACTAGAACGTTCTATCTTTCCTATTTGTCGAGTTATGAATATTTTTTGTTTTGAAAAGTGGATTTTCGAAAATTTCATGACTTTATTTGAAGGCGAAATAATGATTTTATCACAAAACTGATTGTGCCAGTCGATTTTTCGGCCCAAAAAACCCCTCTTTACGGATTTTTAGCAATTTTTATTTTTTTTTTGTCGAAAATTTAGAACAAAGGGGTAGGGTGAAATATTTTGCGATACAAATTGCTTTTTCCTAACTCCCCTAATCCTCGGAAATATGGACTCAAAATTCACTAAAATATGTAAAATTGTCCCCTCTATCGATTGGTGAAGACTAGAACGTTCTATCTTTCCAATTAGTCGAGTTATGAGTATTTTTTGTTTTGAAAAGTGGATTTTCGAAAATTTCATGACTCTATTTGAAGGCGAAATAATGATTTTATCACAAAACTGATTGTGCCAGTCGATTTTTTGGCCAAAAAAACCCCTCTTTACGAATTTTTACCATTTTTTATAATTTTTTTGTCGAAAATTTAGAACAAAGGGGGTAGCTATGGAAATATTTTGCGATACAAATTGCTTTTTCCTAACTCCCCCAATCCTCGGAAATATGGACTCAAAATTCACTTAAATATGTAAAATTGTCCCCTCTATCGATTGGTGAAGACTAGAACGTTCTATCTTTCCTATTTGTCGAGTTATGAGTATTTTTTGTTTTGAAAACTGGATTTTCGAAAATTTCATGACTCTATTTGAAGGCGAAATAATGATTTTATCACAAAACTGATTGTGCCAGTCGATTTTTTGGCCAAAAAACCCCTCTTTACGAATTTTTAGCATTTTTTATAATTTTTTTGTCGAAAATTTAGAACAAACGGGGTAGCTATGGAAATATTTTGCGATACAAATTGATTTTTTCTAACTCCCATAATCCTCGGAAATATGGACTCAAAATTCACTAAAATATGTAAAATTGTCCCCTCTATCGATTGGTGAAGACTAGAACGTTCTATCTTTCCTATTAGTCGAGTTATGAGTATTTTTTGTTTTGAAAAGTGGATTTTCGAAAATTTCATGACACTATTTGAAGGCGAAATAATGATTTTATCACAAAACTGATTGTGCCAGTCGATTTTTCGGTCCAAAAAACCCCTCTTTACGGATTTTTAGCAATTTTTATTTTTTTTTGTCGAAAATTTAGAATGGAATGGAAATATTTTGCGATACAAATTGCTTTTTCCTAACTCCCCTAATCCTCGGAAATATGGACTCAAAATTCACTAAAATATGTAAAATTGTCCCCTCTATCGATTGGTGAAGACTAGAACGTTCTATCTTTCCAATTAGTCGAGTTATGAGTATTTTTTGTTTTGAAAAGTGGATTTTCGAAAATTTCATGACTCTATTTGAAGGCGAAATAATGATTTTATCACAAAACTGATTGTGCCAGTCGATTTTTTGCCCAAAAAAACCCCTCTTTACGAATTTTCACCATTTTTTATAATTTTTTTGTCGAAAATTTAGAACAAAGGGGGTAGCTATGGAAATATTTTGCGATACAAATTGATTTTTCCTAACTCCCATAATCCTCGGAAATATCGACTCAAAATTCACTAAAATATGTAAAATTGTCCCCTCTATCGATTGGTGAAGACTAGAACGTTCTATCTTTCCTATTTGTCGAGTTATGAATATTTTTTGTTTTGAAAAGTGGATTTTCGAAAATTTCATGACTTTATTTGAAGGCGAAATAATGATTTTATCACAAAACTGATTGTGCCAGTCGATTTTTCGGCCCAAAAAACCCCTCTTTACGGATTTTTAGCAATTTTTATTTTTTTTTGTCGAAAATTTAGAACAAAGGGGTAGGGTGAAATATTTTGCGATACAAATTGCTTTTTCCTAACTCCCCTAATCCTCGGAAATATGGACTCAAAATTCACTAAAATATGTAAAATTGTCCCCTCTATCGATTGGTGAAGACTAGAACGTTCTATCTTTCCAATTAGTCGAGTTATGAGTATTTTTTGTTTTGAAAAGTGGATTTTCGAAAATTTCATGACTCTATTTGAAGGCGAAATAATGATTTTATCACAAAACTGATTGTGCCAGTCGATTTTTTGGCCAAAAAAACCCCTCTTTACGAATTTTTACCATTTTTTATAATTTTTTTGTCGAAAATTTAGAACAAACGGGGTAGCTATGGAAATATTTTGCGATACAAATTGATTTTTACTAACTCCCATAATCCTCGGAAATATGGACTCAAAATTCACTAAAATATGTAAAATTGTCCCCTCTATCGATTGGTGAAGACTAGAACGTTCTATCTTTCCTATTAGTCGAGTTATGAGTATTTTTTGTTTTGAAAAGTGGATTTTCGAAAATTTCATGACACTATTTGAAGGCGAAATAATGATTTTATCACAAAACTGATTGTGCCAGTCGATTTTTCGGTCCAAAAAACCCCTCTTTACGGATTTTTAGCAATTTTTATTTTTTTTTGTCGAAAATTTAGAATGGAATGGAAATATTTTGCGATACAAATTGCTTTTTCCTAACTCCCCTAATCCTCGGAAATATGGACTCAAAATTCACTAAAATATGTAAAATTGTCCCCTCTATCGATTGGTGAAGACTAGAACGTTCTATCTTTCCAATTAGTCGAGTTATGAGTATTTTTTGTTTTGAAAAGTGGATTTTCGAAAATTTCATGACTCTATTTGAAGGCGAAATAATGATTTTATCACAAAACTGATTGTGCCAGTCGATTTTTTGGCCAAAAAAACCCCTCTTTACGAATTTTCACCATTTTTTATAATTTTTTTGTCGAAAATTTAGAACAAAGGGGGTAGCTATGGAAATATTTTGCGATACAAATTGCTTTTTCCTAACTCCCCTAATCCTCGGAAATATGGACTCAAAATTCACTAAAATATGTAAAATTGTCCCCTCTATCGATTGGTGAAGACTAGAACGTTCTATCTTTCCTATTAGTCGAGTTATGAGTATTTTTTGTTTTGAAAAGTGGATTTTCGAAAATTTCATGACACTATTTGAAGGCGAAATAATGATTTTATCACAAAACTGATTGTGCCAGTCGATTTTTCGGCCCAAAAAACCCCTCTTTACGGATTTTTAGCAATTTTTATTTTTTTTTGTCGAAAATTTAGAACAAAGGGGTAGGGTGAAATATTTTGCGATACAAATTGCTTTTTTCTAACTCCCCTAATCCTCGGAAATATGGACTCAAAATTCACTAAAATATGTAAAATTGTACCCTCTATCGATTGGTGGAGACTAGAACGTTCTATCTTTCCTATTAGTCGAGTTATGAGTATTTTTTGTTTTGAAAAGTGGATTTTCGAAAATTTCATGACACTATTTGAAGGCGAAATAATGATTTTATCACAAAACTGATTGTGCCAGTCGATTTTTCGGTCCAAAAAACCCCTCTTTACGGATTTTTAGCAATTTTTATTTTTTTTTGTCGAAAATTTAGAATGGAATGGAAATATTTTGCGATACAAATTGCTTTTTCCTAACTCCCCTAATCCTCGGAAATATGGACTCAAAATTCACTTAAATATGTAAAATTGTCCCCTCTATCGATTGGTGAAGACTAGAACGTTCTATCTTTCCAATTAGTCGAGTTATGAGTATTTTTTGTTTTGAAAAGTGGATTTTCGAAAATTTCATGACTCTATTTGAAGGCGAAATAATGATTTTATCACAAAACTGATTGTGCCAGTCGATTTTTTGCCCAAAAAAACCCCTCTTTACGAATTTTCACCATTTTTTATAATTTTTTTGTCGAAAATTTAGAACAAAGGGGGTAGCTATGGAAATATTTTGCGATACAAATTGATTTTTCCTAACTCCCATAATCCTCGGAAATATCGACTCAAAATTCACTAAAATATGTAAAATTGTCCCCTCTATCGATTGGTGAAGACTAGAACGTTCTATCTTTCCTATTTGTCGAGTTATGAATATTTTTTGTTTTGAAAAGTGGATTTTCGAAAATTTCATGACTTTATTTGAAGGCGAAATAATGATTTTATCACAAAACTGATTGTGCCAGTCGATTTTTCGGCCCAAAAAACCCCTCTTTACGGATTTTTAGCAATTTTTATTTTTTTTTGTCGAAAATTTAGAACAAAGGGGTAGGGTGAAATATTTTGCGATACAAATTGCTTTTTCCTAACTCCCCTAATCCTCGGAAATATGGACTCAAAATTCACTAAAATATGTAAAATTGTCCCCTCTATCGATTGGTGAAGACTAGAACGTTCTATCTTTCCAATTAGTCGAGTTATGAGTATTTTTTGTTTTGAAAAGTGGATTTTCGAAAATTTCATGACTCTATTTGAAGGCGAAATAATGATTTTATCACAAAACTGATTGTGCCAGTCGATTTTTTGGCCAAAAAAACCCCTCTTTACGAATTTTTACCATTTTTTATAATTTTTTTGTCGAAAATTTAGAACAAAGGGGGTAGCTATGGAAATATTTTGCGATACAAATTGCTTTTTCCTAACTCCCCCAATCCTCGGAAATATGGACTCAAAATTCACTTAAATATGTAAAATTGTCCCCTCTATCGATTGGTGAAGACTAGAACGTTCTATCTTTCCTATTTGTCGAGTTATGAGTATTTTTTGTTTTGAAAACTGGATTTTCGAAAATTTCATGACTCTATTTGAAGGCGAAATAATGATTTTATCACAAAACTGATTGTGCCAGTCGATTTTTTGGCCAAAAAAACCCCTCTTTACGAATTTTTAGCATTTTTTATAATTTTTTTGTCGAAAATTTAGAACAAACGGGGTAGCTATGGAAATATTTTGCGATACAAATTGATTTTTTCTAACTCCCATAATCCTCGGAAATATGGACTCAAAATTCACTAAAATATGTAAAATTGTCCCCTCTATCGATTGGTGAAGACTAGAACGTTCTATCTTTCCTATTAGTCGAGTTATGAGTATTTTTTGTTTTGAAAAGTGGATTTTCGAAAATTTCATGACACTATTTGAAGGCGAAATAATGATTTTATCACAAAACTGATTGTGCCAGTCGATTTTTCGGTCCAAAAAACCCCTCTTTACGGATTTTTAGCAATTTTTATTTTTTTTTGTCGAAAATTTAGAATGGAATGGAAATATTTTGCGATACAAATTGCTTTTTCCTAACTCCCCTAATCCTCGGAAATATGGACTCAAAATTCACTTAAATATGTAAAATTGTCCCCTCTATCGATTGGTGAAGACTAGAACGTTCTATCTTTCCAATTAGTCGAGTTATGAGTATTTTTTGTTTTGAAAAGTGGATTTTCGAAAATTTCATGACTCTATTTGAAGGCGAAATAATGATTTTATCACAAAACTGATTGTGCCAGTCGATTTTTTGCCCAAAAAAACCCCTCTTTACGAATTTTCACCATTTTTTATAATTTTTTTGTCGAAAATTTAGAACAAAGGGGGTAGCTATGGAAATATTTTGCGATACAAATTGATTTTTCCTAACTCCCATAATCCTCGGAAATATCGACTCAAAATTCACTAAAATATGTAAAATTGTCCCCTCTATCGATTGGTGAAGACTAGAACGTTCTATCTTTCCTATTTGTCGAGTTATGAATATTTTTTGTTTTGAAAAGTGGATTTTCGAAAATTTCATGACTTTATTTGAAGGCGAAATAATGATTTTATCACAAAACTGATTGTGCCAGTTGATTTTTCGGCCCAAAAAACCCCTCTTTACGGATTTTTAGCAATTTTTATTTTTTTTTGTCGAAAATTTAGAACAAAGGGGTAGGGTGAAATATTTTGCGATACAAATTGCTTTTTCCTAACTCCCCTAATCCTCGGAAATATGGACTCAAAATTCACTAAAATATGTAAAATTGTCCCCTCTATCGATTGGTGAAGACTAGAACGTTCTATCTTTCCAATTAGTCGAGTTATGAGTATTTTTTGTTTTGAAAAGTGGATTTTCGAAAATTTCATGACTCTATTTGAAGGCGAAATAATGATTTTATCACAAAACTGATTGTGCCAGTCGATTTTTTGGCCAAAAAAACCCCTCTTTACGAATTTTTACCATTTTTTATAATTTTTTTGTCGAAAATTTAGAACAAAGGGGGTAGCTATGGAAATATTTTGCGATACAAATTGCTTTTTCCTAACTCCCCCAATCCTCGGAAATATGGACTCAAAATTCACTTAAATATGTAAAATTGTCCCCTCTATCGATTGGTGAAGACTAGAACGTTCTATCTTTCCTATTTGTCGAGTTATGAGTATTTTTTGTTTTGAAAACTGGATTTTCGAAAATTTCATGACTCTATTTGAAGGCGAAATAATGATTTTATCACAAAACTGATTGTGCCAGTCGATTTTTTGGCCAAAAAAACCCCTCTTTACGAATTTTTACCATTTTTGATAATTTTTTTGTCGAAAATTTAGAACAAACGGGGTAGCTATGGAAATATTTTGCGATACAAATTGATTTTTTCTAACTCCCATAATCCTCGGAAATATGGACTCAAAATTCACTAAAATATGTAAAATTGTCCCCTCTATCGATTGGTGAAGACTAGAACGTTCTATCTTTCCTATTAGTCGAGTTATGAGTATTTTTTGTTTTGAAAAGTGGATTTTCGAAAATTTCATGACACTATTTGAAGGCGAAATAATGATTTTATCACAAAACTGATTGTGCCAGTCGATTTTTCGGTCCAAAAAACCCCTCTTTACGGATTTTTAGCAATTTTTATTTTTTTTTGTCGAAAATTTAGAATGGAATGGAAATATTTTGCGATACAAATTGCTTTTTCCTAACTCCCCTAATCCTCGGAAATATGGACTCAAAATTCACTAAAATATGTAAAATTGTCCCCTCTATCGATTGGTGAAGACTAGAACGTTCTATCTTTCCAATTAGTCGAGTTATGAGTATTTTTTGTTTTGAAAAGTGGATTTTCGAAAATTTCATGACTCTATTTGAAGGCGAAATAATGATTTTATCACAAAACTGATTGTGCCAGTCGATTTTTTGGCCAAAAAAACCCCTCTTTACGAATTTTCACCATTTTTTATAATTTTTTTGTCGAAAATTTAGAACAAAGGGGGTAGCTATGGAAATATTTTGCGATACAAATTGATTTTTCCTAACTCCCATTATCCTCGGAAATATCGATTCAAAATACTCTAAAATATGTAAAATTGTCCCCTCTATCGATTGGTGAAGACTAGAACGTTCTATCTTTCCTATTAGTCGAGTTATGAGTATTTTTTGTTTTGAAAAGTGGATTTTCGAAAATTTCATGACACTATTTGAAGGCGAAATAATGATTTTATCACAAAACTGATTGTGCCAGTCGATTTTTCGGCCCAAAAAACCCCTCTTTACGGATTTTTAGCAATTTTTATTTTTTTTTGTCGAAAATTTAGAACAAAGGGGTTAGCTATGGAAATATTTTGCGATACAAATTGCTTTTTCCTAACTCCCCTAATCCTCGGAAATATGGACCCAAAATTCACTAAAATATGTAAAATTGTCCCCTCTATCGATTGGTGAAGACTAGAACGTTCTATCTTTCCTATTTGTCGAGTTATGAGTATTTTTTGTTTTGAAAAGTGGATTTTCGAAAATTTCATGACTCTATTTGAAGGCGAAATAATGATTTTATCACAAAACTGATTGTGCCAGTCGATTTTTTGGCCAAAAAAACCCCTCTTTACGAATTTTTACCATTTTTTATAATTTTTTTGTCGAAAATTTAGAACAAAGGGGGTAGCTATGGAAATATTTTGCGATGCAAATTGATTTTTTCGAACTCCCATAATCCTCGGAAATATGGACTCAAAATTCACTAAAATATGTAAAATTGTCCCCTCTATCGATTGGTGAAGACTAGAACGTTCTATCTTTCCTATTTGTCGAGTTATGAGTATTTTTTGTTTTGAAAAGTGGATTTTCGAAAATTTCATGACTTTATTTGAAGGCGAAATAATGATTTTATCACAAAACTGATTGTGCCAGTCGATTTTTCGGCCCAAAAAACCCCTCTTTACGGATTTTTAGCAATTTTTATTTTTTTTTGTCGAAAATTTAGAACAAAGGGGTAGGGTGAAATATTTTGCGATACAAATTGCTTTTTTCTAACTCCCCTAATCCTCGGAAATATGGACTCAAAATTCACTAAAATATGTAAAATTGTACCCTCTATCGATTGGTGGAGACTAGAACGTTCTATCTTTCCTATTTGTCGAGTTATGAGTATTTTTTGTTTTGAAAAGTGGATTTTCGAAAATTTAATGACTCTATTTGAAGGCGAAATAATGATTTTATCACAAAACTGATTGTGCCAGTCGATTTTTTGGCCAAAAAACCCCTCTTTACGAATTTTTAGCATTTTTCATAATTTTTTAGTCGAAAATTTAGAACAAAGGGGTAGGAATGGAAATATTTTGCGGATCAAATTGCTTTTTTCTAACTCCCTTAATCCTTGGCAATATCGACTCAAAATTAGGGCTGGGCGATTATCAAAAAACATAATCGATTATCGATTATATAAAATAATAGATTATTTTCGATTAATCGATATTTATTTATTTATTTATTTATTCATTTATTTAATTACAATATCCTCGGGCAAGCCCAATTACAGGATAAGGATAAACACAGGACGATAAAGACAGAAGAGAAAAAAAAAATAATACAAAGCAGTATTTGCAATAAAGCTATTCATGAATGCCCACTGGCGTTCACAAAAAAGAAACTCACATAAGCATTATATGCAAAGTGAAGTCTTTCCTATGAATTACCCCGGAGAAAGATTTGTTTTATTTGTCTATTATTTGTGCAGAAAATATCTATGTTTGACTCAATCGAGGAGTACTCAATGATAAGCTGGTTTAATGGTGAAAATTTGTAAACGTTTGTCCTATGTGGTAATTCATAGAAAAGGCTATTGGTTCTAGAATTTGTTCTAGGAACTCTGAAGTTCAGTAACGATACAATATTATCACATTTAAAAATATAATTAACAATTTTATATAAAAACATAACTGAATGCATTGAGCGACCACGAAGTAAACTACTGCTATTAAAACGAGAATAAAAGTGTTCTTGAGGTGTGCCTCTAACAGAATAAAGACCGTCCAAGATATAAGAAGCCGACTTAAAGTATCTTCTTTGTACTCGTTCCAAAGCGGAAATATGAATATTATAATTCGGGCTCCAAATAACACATGCATACTCCAGTTGCGATCTTACAAATGCCGAGAACAAAATATTCAATGTGTTAATATTTTTGAAACATTTCGCATTTCTAACGATGAAACCCAGCGACCGATATGCTGCAGAGACCGTTTTTTGTATATGTGGAACAAAAGACAACCTTTGATCAAAATAAACACCCAGATCTTTAAGGACATCTGGTCTGTCGAGGACAATGTTGCACAAGGTGTAATCAAATTGGATAGTTGTTTCTTTTCGACAAAAGGACATTACGTTACATTTATTTGGGTTCATAGGGAGCTTGTTTCTGATACACCAATTATTGACCAAATTAAGGTTTCTCTGTAGTTTTAAGCAGTCATTAACGATGACATTCCACCAGTTCCGATATCTGAAAAGAAAACTAATAGGGGTAGGAAAGCATCGTAAGCAGCGGTAATTACTTCGACCCCTTACAAAGACGAATTATTGTTGAGCACTGCCAATAAAAACAAAGAAAATGTTAAAGCTGTTAAAAAAAAGTTTTTTTTTATCAACCGAAACTATCTCGTCCAAAACATCAAAGAATAATCAAAAGAAACAACCAATAGAAAATTCTGAAAGTGGAGAAGATGAAACGCAGTTTACGCCAACCGATGATGACTTAGATCTGGATGATATGCCTGGACAAAATAAACCATATGATTTAGACGCAGAATGCATATTTTATGAAAGTAGATTTCTGAAGACCGCAAAGGTGAACTCTGGGTTCAATGTTTAATGTGCAATTTGTGGTGTCATGTCGACTGTGCAGGTGCTGATGTTTGTGACTTTTGTCGTACTGAATAATAATTATTTTTGATTTTTAGGTATTTTCTGCTGTAGCCCACATTTGTATCACTTTCTCATTGACTGCTTAATGTCATTTTCATTAAAAATAAATAAAATTTAAAAAAAACTTTCGTAAAAATGTAAATAACTTTCAGTATAATGTTAGTAAGGTTCTACTTGCCCTGTAAAAAAAAAGAACGTAATATACACCAAAAATATGTCAAATAAACCAAATGGTAGCCCATATTTGTACCATCTGCTCTACAAGTTATACTGAATTTATGGAAAATATTTTGACAAACATGAAATTTTCTTCTATCACGGAAGTGAACAGCAGCTTTGCTATTTCCAACACGCAGTTAACTGGTATTTTGCATAGTCAAGTGGCATGTCTGTCAAAATATTTTCCATAGATTCTCAATAACTTTAGTTATCTTTAGTTATCAATTTTCATAAAAAATCGTTTGAGTAGTTTCCAATACCTGTAATAATAGTGTGAGCTTGTCGTGAAACAGCCTATAGGATATTTGTAGCACATATTTTATAAAAACTTACCAGCCCATTACAGGCAGATATAGCAACCCTAGAATTTTGTTGTCCATGTATCACTCCATTATAATGACAACTCTTAGTCTCCGATGAAGGTTCCACTCTTGTATGCCTATCTTTATTCCTCCTCTCTATTATCATGGATTTCGTGAAGAAATTGTTTGAGGGACGCAGAACCAAAAAGTATATATCATTATCTATTGTCAAATTGAAATGGACATACTCTGAGGGGTCGTTGAGATATGTTGTGACATTGTGACTAAGATGTTGTCCGTTGGATGTAACTCGTTGTGGAATTGTTTCTTGGGCATTGGAGAGAGAAGATGTGTAAAGACCTGAAACAAAAATGATATTTGAAATTATGTTTTTCTATACGTACACTTTTCAACGCAAACACTTTCCGCGGAAAGTAAAAGCGTGTGGAAAAGTAAATTAAGTTTGAAATAACGATTATTTGCCTTCATTTTCTATTTGATTTTCTTTGAATTATGTCTTTACCGATGACGGACGAGTTAGACACGATACCTATTAAGTAGTAGATAAAAAAGATCCCTTATTTATTTTACATTTCAAAACTAAAGAATTAATCTTGCTATATCACAAAAGTCGGAAGTTATTAGACATCTTTTGAAACTAGAAGCCAAACAATGCATTGATGGAAGGCTCACAAGAACAAGATGATTTTATAGCAGACGATATTATTGATGAAGCCTACGAATACAGTCTGGAACTGCTTCCACTAAAACACCGATGTGGCTACAAAAAGAAACTATTAGTCAAGCTAGAAGCATCCAAAGCCTTAAAGAAGAAGTATAGCATATCTTTCAATTTTTTGAACCCAAGAATTATAGGTACCTAATGAATGTGAATAATTGTGTATTGTATTGTATACTCTCATAATTGAACGTATAGATACTCATCCTTTTGTATTGATAGATTGTCTATAGATAGAATATGAATGTACCTACAATAAATGTTTGACATATTAGATCACGAAATATCTTAGGTTACACTTAAAATTGGGGTATCCTAGTTACTTGTTTACACCAAAAGCATTCCGACCTATTAGCCTCACATAGTTCTTTTTAAAAACAATGGAGAAGCTATGTAAGAGGTATATAAGAAATGAAGTGCTAGTTCACAACCCACTTCATCCGAATCAGCATGCTGCATATACTCCGGGAAGGTCCACTGATTCGGCCCTTCACCAAGTGGTTCGCAGAATCGAAAGATCGTTGGACAATAAAGAATCCACCCTGAGCATATTCATAGATGATGAGGGAGCGTTTGATAAAACAACCTTCCCAACAATTACCCAGCAACTCAACTCCAGGAATGTACCCCTGGTAGTGGGAGAATTGATACTCAAAATGCTTTCTAGTAGAGCAATAAGTATCAATGTAGAAGACATCATAGTGAGGGGATATCTGCAGAGAGGGGTCTTATCACCTCTTCTTTGGAACATAGTCCTGGATACCCTGATTAATCACCTCAACAATAATGGATTCTACACAATCGCAAACGTGGATGACATAGTTATCTTGCAGACCGGAAAATTGTGCGATAGAGCGCAAGATGGGCTCAAATTAATAGAAACATGGTGTAAGGAACACTCACTGTCGATCAATCCCAAGAAGACTGAGAAGGTCCTTTTCACCAGGAAAAGAAGATTATCGGACTTAAAACCCCCCGAAATCTTCAATAGCAAATTAAACTGGGAAGCTGGCTCCGAAGAAAAATTTGGCGATGACTAGGAATAACCTACACTTAACAGTAGGAATGTCAACTAAGGAAACACCTCCATACTATGGGGATAGTGGACACACCTCTATGCAGAATGTGTGAATAAGAAGATGAAATTGTCAGGCATGTCTTATGCGAGTGCCGAGAGTTACCGTGTGTGTTCGGTGAGTCTTGGCCTACACCTGCCGATATAAAGGAGATGTCTCCTAGTGACCTGTCCACCTTTCTGGAAAGGACAGGATGGACGATGACCTAGGAGAGCAGCTCCACGGGAGGATGTACAATGGGTCACATCTGGCTTAAGTGCTATGTTCCTAAACCCACTCTCCCCACTCTAAAGATACTTGTTTATTTATATTAATTTCTATAATTCATTCCTTACGATGCAAATGTAATTTGTGAAACTGGTAGAGTAATATTTCTGTTGTGGATTTTGTTATTAATTTATTTTAATTGATAATTAAACATAATATGATTATAAGTTCATCAAAACAACCATACGTCACTCGAAAATTAGATTACGGAGTACCAGTATTTCATAAACCTGCATTTGAGCATATATACGTATGTATGATGTATGTATTTTAAAAACTTCTTCAGAGAAACTCAGTCTGTTATTAATGATTTAAGGAACAAAACTCGTTTATCAAACTTTGATTATACCGACCCAGACGAACAATTGTTTTGCTAACGTGAGCAAGAATATTGGTTCTTATACAGATACATTCAAACACAAACGGAACATAGGGATTTTAAGCATTGTATCAGAACTGCTTTTGAACTAGTCGACCAACATCTAGCGTCAACAGAATAAAAACACGATTATTACAATCGTTTATTTGGACATCTATAACATATCGTACAATTCTCACCACTCCGTATTTTCAACTGTGAGCGGCCCTTAATTAGCGTCAGACAGTCAGTAAACAGCAGTCGATAGGTAGAGTACAATTTAAAGAATCTTATTTTGTTTTATTTACGAATTTATTTTTATTTTGAGAGCCGTTATTGCCAAAAGAAATCAAAACATATTATCTTAACTCGAAACATTAATTGTTAAAGAGAATTTAACAATTAATTTTCGATTTTAACAACATACAACGTAAGCATATTGCTTCAACATGTAGCGACGTTTACTACCCCCATCAAATAATTATTCAATACGAAATCGCAGTTCGCACATAACTAACAAATTTTGGAAGGAGAATGGGCGGGGTTTCATACATTGGTTCTGAATCCAGCTGTCCAGATCAATGCTTGATATTCATTGGAGTGAACTTAAGGAAATGTTTTGTTGGTGGACTATTTAGATCGGACAATACATTAAATCCCTATGTTCCGTTTGTGTTTGAATGTATCTGTATATCTCATAGTCGTGGTGCTGTTTCTTTCTTCCTTGCTTCTGATAATTTCTTCTCAAGTCAGTAGATAGATTTGAGCAAACTATACTAAACATTTAGAACGAATTTTCTGTATAATACAATTGCAACAGTTTGACTTCCTTCCTAATAAATGCTCTAGTGACTCTACGTTCTCTGTTCCTAATGAAGTGTGAACCTCTCTTAACCCTACCTACTTCAGTTTTTTGTGATTTAGCGAATGCCTTTGACTATGTTGATCATGAAATTTTAATTAAAAAAAACCTCAATTTAATGGCATTCGAGGTATTTCGAGATTTTATATTGGATGTAGAAAACAATTGGTAAGTATTTTCTGTATGTTCCTTAGTAAGGGCAAATGATTAAGTTTCTGAAAATCTACCTGTAAGTGGTGTACCCTAAGGCTCAGTTCTAGTTTTTATCTTACAGAGGAACTTTACAACTTCTTATAGTAAACAATTGTTTTTATTTTTTTTTTGTTGATCGTTTTGTCCCTAAAATTTTTATGACAATAATGTATTTTCTTTCTATTGGGGTGAACATTCCGGTAGGGTCGAGTTGTCTCCAAAGACAGGCTGGTAGATTTTTAATAGGATCGAGTTGTCTCCTGAAAAGGGTCGAGTTTTCTCCCATTATTGACAGGCAGACAGTGAAACTAAATCTCAAAGAAATAACAAATTCTACCATTATAATATTATTACACTTGTCCCAAGTACTGATTTGTTAACGCGTAACGTTAAGAAATTGTAAACATTCAGATTCACGCGTTCGCAGACAGTTCTTTCAAGGCATATTCGGGATGTGTTTATTTTCGTACCCTGTACTCTGATAACTCGGTCAGCTGTAATTTAGTCGCTTCTAAATCTCGAATTTGCCCAATTCGCCCGACTGTCACTATTCCTAGATTAGAACTTCAAGCAATGTTAATACTTGCTAAGTTAACACAGAAAATAATTTTTATATCTGAAAAACTTAGTTTCGACTCCATAAATTTATGGACGGGGTCGCAAATAGCCCTTTGCTGGCTAAATTCACACCCTTCACGCTGGTCTATATTTGTAGCTAATCGAGTCTCACAAATTCAAGAATTATCTGCAAATTGGCAGTGGCGCCATGTCAGTTCGGCAGATAATGCAGCTGATCCACTTTCTCGAGGCTTATTAGCCCACGATATTTTAAATTCTCAACTATGGTGGCACGGTCCTGCCTGGTTATTAGACTTCTCGATTAATCTTGGTAATTTTGACAAAAAATTAAATTTAAACAATTTACCTGAACAGAAAAATGTAACTCTGAGTGCTGTAAGAAATATTCCAAACCCCATCCTTATTTTCTGGTAAAATTTGTTTTCAAAATTTTCAAAATATTCCAGACTCACTCACACCGTTGCATACTGTAACAGATTCGTTTATAATTGTAAACACCCGAGAGACAAAAAACTAGGCCCGTTAAATGTTCACGAAATTAAATCCGCTATCGATTAAATCTTTAAAAATTTGCAATTTATACGTTTTTCAAACGAAATTTGTGAACTCAAGGCTGGAAAACGCCGCTCTAATAAAAATATCTGGTCACTCAAACCTGGTGGTCGCCTCACCAACGCAGACAACCCAGAAGAGCAGAAACACCCAATATTGCTACCCTCGAAAAATCACGTTGTCAAGTTACTCTTAACTCACGAACACAACCGCCTAGGCCACGCTGGGGCCCAGTCTGTACTCGCAAATATTAGACTGCAGTTTTGGCCTCTAAACGCATCTCGGGAAATCAAGAGCATTATAAGAAACAGCAATAATTGTTTTAGATTTCAACTTCAACCGTTTCAGCAAATTATGGGATATTTGCCTAAGGACAGAATTAGCTTTACCAGACCTTTCCTGAAGGTAGGAATAAATTTTGGAGGACCCCTCCTCATCAAAACTTCTCACATGCGAAAAGCCCCTCTACAAAAATTTATATTGCACTTTTTGTATGTATGGCTATCAAGGCTATACATTAAGAGCTGGTCACATCCCTTTCGACAGAATCATTCCTTCTAACTCTTAAACGATTTATCTCACGTCGTGGAAACCCGTCAGTGATTTACAGCATCATACCAATTTTTGTGGGTCTAAAAATGAACTTCGCGAATTATACAATTATTTCAGAACCACTGCAGTAAGAGATTCTATTAAAACATTTGACTCAGAGAATCAAATCACATGGAAATTAATTCTTCCCCTTAGCCCAAACTGGGGTGGGATTTGGGAGAGTTCCATTAAAAGTACGAAAAACCATTTGGAAAGAAACATTGGCAATGCACACCTCACTTTCGAAGAACTCAGTACTGTGCTAGCTCAAATTGAGGCAATCCTAAATTCTCGACCTATATATGCTTTGTCCAATGATCCGACTGACCTAAAATGTCTCACTCCTGGACATTTCCTTATAGGAACAAGCCTTACTGCATATCCCGAAAAGGATCTCACACACGTCCCCGAAAACAGGTTGAATTTATTTCAAATATCTGCTCGCATTCAACAATCATTTTGGAAGAGATGGTCAGTTGAATATTTAAATACTTTACAGCACAGACCCAAGTGGTTACTCCGTTCATGCAATCTTTAGGTCAACGACAATGTTCCCCCTCTCAGCTGGCCAAGAGCCAGAGTGATAGAAGTTTTTCCTGGATCTGACAACAAGGTCATAGCAGTCAAAATACGGACCAACAGCGGACTACTTACACGTCCAATCTCTAAACTTTATCTCTTGCCATTTGGTAAGGAAGCCAATTGTGCGTGGTATAAGTCCGGTATTAGTTCTTTCTTTTTGTATTTTATTTGATTTTGTTTTTTAATCCTCACTCGCTTAGATTTATTTTATTTTTCCTCATTTCTCTCCTATTCATTGAACGCGATCCGTTCAGTATGTTCAAATCTCTTTAAATTAAAAAAAATTTTTTTTCAATATGTTAAAAGACAACACAATTCGCAACCACTTTTGGAATGATCATTTGACATTTTATGCAATGTGTCAAAGGTGTTCAGTAGTTTAGTTTAGATGTAGGAAAAACCTGTGACTAAGTTTAAGTGCGTTACCTCAATTTGTAAAAAAAATAGATCATCATTCTCGTGACTGTCAAGAAAAATATTGTAAGATTTATTAATTATAATGTCAGTTGCAGTTTTTTAGAAATTAGGTCCTAGTTTTATTCATGTGATTCCCGTAATTATATGTAGATTCTCGAAAATGGTAAATATATGTATTGAAAAATTTCCACGTTCCATTTTATAGACGCACAGGCTCTTAATCTAGAGTTTCGTGTTACTCGCGACAAGTTCGTGAAACTTATAGTGTTTTGATCCTAAAAACCAGAGGATCTGAACAGTAGGGTCCAAACAGTAAATTCAATTATTAACTTGTTCTTGAAATGTTGAATTGGATGGGAGACAACTCGGACATGACCCTTTTCGAAGAAAGGAAATAACGTCCGGTTCGGGAGACAACTCGACCCAGACCAGCATTCATTGAGACCAAAAACACCCTTTGTTTAATTTATTAAAAAAAAATGTGAACTTGTGAAACGAGCACCCTATGATTGTTGTTATATGCATTATATGTGATAAAATGTATTTCCTACTGTGGCAGTGAATCTATAAAACCACATGACATGATGAAACTTAATAGCAAATTCAGTCATTTTAAAACAATCATTGAAGCTGTACGACGTGGAAAATGGAGTTATTACTCGTGAATGCATAAAGATAAGCGGAACACACTAGAAGCTACGCCCAAGTTATTATTTATGCAGAACTAGGTAGTTGATTAAAAAAAGAACGTCCAATAGTAAGTGATTAAATAAGGTGTGTGCAATTACGCTTGACAAGTGGAAAGGTAAAATGCACCTCGATTTGTTATTGCGTATATAGTTTATAACTGGTTACCAAGAAATTCTTTGTTTGTTTTTGTCTTTGATTTGAATTATGGAAATTTATGTTAAATGAGATTTCTAGAAATGGTATTGTAATTAAATCAAATTGATTAAATCATTAAATGATTTAATGACATGTTTTTAGTTGAAAATTTTTGCATATTTTAAAGAATGTGAATGGAATTGCATCCATAACATGTAGTTTTGACATATGAGTTGACAGGATTGATTGTAATAGAGTGATTATTCATTAAATACCGCCAATCGTCTGACTTTCAGATATCTCCCATCAATTTCTAACACTATCTTCTATCTTATATTATTATAAATGACCCAGATAAAATATATGTCATCGTTTTCTGGTATCTTTTAATTTAAGCTCAGAGTGAAGAACTTTTTCATTCATTATCCAAGGGTTAAGAATTTCTGAAGGCAGTTCCAGATTCCGGATTCTGATCTGGATTCATGCTAAAGATATAAGTGCTATCTGAGAGTATAAGGATCTTTTGGCCAATAGAATTTACTGTTTGGACCCTTACTTCGTGGAATCTACTCATTTTAAATCAAACTAACCTGTTCCTAATTAATTCCACTATTTAATGAAAAAATTAATGAAAATTCTAAGATATTGATAATTATTTCGATATTGACATATCATCGTCAGAATTAATTAGTTAGTTTCGTTTAAAAAACTATTTTGGCCAATAGATGATTTGCTGCAGGTAACTTTTGCATGTCGTCAAAGTGACAGTTGCACTGTGACATATGAGATATTTTATAAATAAATAAAATTTTCCTCAGTAGATCTCACTATTTTCTGATTTGGCCTTGCTCTAGAGATCTTGATTTTCGAATTTTGAATATTAATTGGAGATATGTTCATTGAATTTGTTTATGTAAAATAAGACAGGAACTCCTAACGACTGGCGTCTTGTGTATTATTAATTTTTGCTGATAGACACATAACTTATTTTATCTTTTGTTCGATCAACACCAATTCATTGAATAAATAATATGTCTACCTGTAGATCATTATGTTAAGCTTTTGTCAATAAACAACAATCAGGGACGGACTGTCATATAATTCAAATAACTAATAAATAGTCTGTAGGTATACTTAGAAACTCGGTAATATAATGTAAAATTGCGATTATATGATCCATAAAACAGGATGGATAACTTGAAGGTTCCTTTATAGGACGAACCTAAACCCCAGAAATAAAATTAAGTAATTGGTTAATTTCGTTTTCGAAACAATCTACGTAAACTTGTCCCCGAGAAGAATAGGTTTATGGTTTGAAGGATAGCAGTTACCAGAATTTGTGAGTGATATAATTTTTGAAGAAATGTTCTGATCCATCGCACGACAACTACCCTAAAATCAATGAATTAACTTAAATGGAAAACTCAGTAGGTTTTATTAATTAAGCATGGAATAGAAATACCCGCTAGTGTTATACAAGCATTAATATTGTAACATGTCTATCGACCTGTTTCGATTTTACAGAATAAATCCTTTTAATTAGCGCTCGTCGTCACTAGCCACATCCAATTATAGTTCTGTGATCCTAAACTCTTCAACCCCGACCGTTAGACAATTGACGTCTGCCAACGGACGCTTCCATTTTTTCCAACACCACGAGAGACACCCCTTTCCTTTCTGTTAACGACCGCCTAAGGGGAGAGATCATCTTTCGCTATCTTTCATATCTTAAGTACCTATCTTATGAATTTTGCTGTGGTAAGTTCAAAATCATAATTTATAATTAATAAGCTTCTTCTAAAGTACTGTCTGATATAATTTTCGTATGCATTCTTTATTTTTTTTACAGAGATAGACGAAATTAAATTCAACACGTAGTCATAAACTGTTCTTTTATACTAATATGGTAGGTTTAAACCAAATATTCTTTTATAATTCACTGTTTTACTTTTATACAAACATTTTCAAGCTTTTTCAGTTGCGAAATAACTCTTTTGATTATAAAATATTATTTTTATAAATTACTATTAACCTATAAAATATTCTTTCATAACGCCAGTGCCGGTTCCATATATTTCCTAAGCACGATATTTTTTCATATAACTAAATAAATAACTTTTTGCTATGATTAGTTTCTTTCGGATCATTAGTATATTTTTTTTATTCAGCCGATAATTGCTATTTTTACTGTTTTAACATGGAACATATAATGTTGGAAAGCTTTCAGTAAATTAAATAAATTTTTTGACTTTCAAATAACTGCCTTCCTTTTCTTTAACCTGAAAAGCTGACCAACATAATGTGCCATTACATTCACAGCCCCTAGGCGAGAATATAAGCCAAGAATATAACCCTAGGCTAGGATATAACTCAAGAATATAACCCTAGGCGAGAATATAAGCCAAGAATATAACCCTAGGCTAGGATATAACTCAAGAATATAACCCTAGGCTAGGATAGAACCCAAGAATATAACGCCGAGAATATAAGCCAAGAATATAACCCTAGGCTAGAATATAACCCCAAGAATATAGCCTAGAATACAACCCGAGGATAGATCAAAATACCGCCTTAGAACAGAACACAACAGTTCAGATCAAGACCTGACTTCTTCTCCAGGAAACCACTTCATCTAAGAGCTAAGTACCTATATAAGTACAAATTCCTGTTCATTTCCTGTGGCAGAATAAATTGTAAATTTGTTTTTAATTCTTTTTTTATTAGAAATCCTCAACTATAAAAGTTGAGGGAGATACCGCCCGGGGTCACTTTTCTTTATTAACTTAAATTTAAATTTTACAAGGCGTTTCTACCTTTTCCGCCTTAGTTTTCTTAGTATTTTTATCGTCAAAAAGGTAGTGGCGCCCTCAATTTTTACAACCCTTCTGTTATCCCTGTGTGACATAAACTTGGGGTTGGACAAAATGATCGGTATTTAGCCTGTACTTTTTCTGGCACTTATCTTAAGTAAAGCTCTTCTCCGGGAAGAATGTTTAGATAAGTGGACCTGGAGATTTCTGGAAGGTGTGTCTTCGAGGATGTCTTAATAATCTAGCAGTTATTGGTATCCTAGCAGCTAATGGTATCCTAGTTCTTCACGGTATCTTAGTTATCCGCAGTATACTAGCTCTCAAGGTATACTAGCTCTCAGCCGTTTACTATCTGCTGTGCTTACCACAGCAATTTGGATAGAAAAGATATAAAAGCGATAAAAAATGGAGCTCTTTCCTCGAGGAAAGTCGATAGCGAAGAGGGGCTTCGTTAGGCGTTGAAAAAATGGAAGCTACCGTTGGCAGACGTCAATTGTCTTATGGTCAGGGTTGAAGATTGGGGTGGCTAATGAGACGACGAGCGGGAATTAGAGAAAGATTTACGATATAAATTTAAAAGTCGAAACATATCGATAGACATGTTACAATATATGCAGTGTAAATAACTGCAGAAAATGATCGAGAGTGAACTACTTTTTTACTATTTATATTGCATTAAACAGTCACATTTGTTAGGCACGTGAATACGACAATTCCAAAACGCTCTGTTTTCAGTGTCGCAACAATAAAAAATTTCACATTTAATAACTTCTACACCGGGATTCTATTTTACGATACGATCGTAACGGCCGACCAAAATTGACAATCAGTGATTCTATTTTTCGATTAGTCGTAGAAATACGAGTCGATTCACTCGATAGGTATATGGACGAGTCGTATTCGTTCACTTATTTTGAAACTTATATGATATTTGGCATTTCCTGCAGCGGGATTCTATTTCACGACACGATTTTATCGAGTCGTTCGATGTCGAATTCGATCTTCAATTCGATCGTATCGGATCATCCCATTCTATTTTATATACGATCGAATTGAAATCGGGTGTTATCGGATTCGGACAGCAATTTTGATACGATTCTTTCAAAGTGAAAATGTTTTTTGACATTGTCGACAGAATTCATTTGATATTTGACAGAAAAAAAATATTTTTCAAAACTTTGTTGTATAGCGTTAGAATAATATATTTATTCTTCGATTTCTATTGGTATCACGCTTTACTGAATACGACAATTTTACAGGAAACTGTAATAATACTTGAACGTTTTATGTGTTTTCTGCCGATTATTGGAAATATTTACGAAAATAACATCAAGAGAAGTCATTTTTTATGCAATGAACTATTATTCTTGGTACAATCATATTAAAAATGTTGATAATATTACTATCAATAATCTATATCTTTTAAATCATCTAGAACCCTTACCCCGCAGATCAATAAAAGTATTATTATTTCTCCAAATCCCAATGAATTTTGTTAGAGGGCACACTCCATAATTTTTTTCTGTTGATCCCTTCCTGAGACCCCAATGAACCTGTCACTTGCAAAATCTTCATTTTTCTCCAAATATCAAATGAATTCTGTCAACAATGTCAACAAAATTTTTCGGATAACTTCACTTTGAAAGACTCGTATCAAAATTACTGTCCAAATCCGAGAACACCCGATTTCTACTCGATCGTAAAATAGAATGGTATAATCCCATACGATCGAATTGAAGATCGTATTCGACATCGAACGACTCGATAAATTCGTGTCGTGAAATAGAATCCCACTGCAGTACAAAAACACTTCTTAGCCAAGAATATTATGTCAGACTGATGAATTAACGGAAAGTATTTTACAATTTTGATAGAATCAAATAAGAATACAGTCATTTTTTATGCTTGTAGGCTTTCTTAGCCTCTTCAGTTGCACTGGAAGGAATTATAGTTTATTTCAGAAAGATATAGAGTAATAAAACCTCAATAGGTATGCAAAGGGAGCACAGAGTGACCCAACGAATATTTAAGTCACTTTCATAGTTTGGCATTGATTTCATTGTAAAATTCTTTCTTTTCATCAAGTACAGGTAGTACCACCCGGGTTGGGGTCAATATATGAGATTAGCCTATTGTTATCCATTCACAAACACTGAAAATAGTGCCAAAGGCAGTGGCAAAGGTAGGATATTCGTAAAAAGGACAGAATTTTCTTTTAACAGAATAAAAATTAGGCATTATGTACATAGTATTAGGTACACTTATTTTTTATTGAACATTATACAAAAAATACATTATACAGAAATTAAATTATAAAAAATCATAATATTCTTCGTCATCTGAGGAGCTATCATCTCCTCTTGACCTGTTAAACGCAAAACGTAACTGTATAATCTACTACCTAAGTAATCCCTACACAATATTTCGATATTGACACTTCAGGCCAGAAAACATACTTTTCCTAATTCTCTTACGCAATTACTTGGAATTTTAATATCACAAACAATATTATTTCAAGACCTACGCCTATGGCCGACACCGAAATTGAGCCGAACTGGGCGGAATTCCCCATTTTATTACTCTATACCTTTCTGAAATAGACTATAGGTTATTTTGTTTGAGGCAGCAATGTAGATAAACTACAATATGATTTCTATTTCTCCACATAAAGACCTATGCTTATTAGGGTTTTGACGTTCTAAGTACAGGGAAATACAAACTTAACACTTTAAGGTTTTGTTAAAATTAAAACAATTTTCTGTGTGTCCTGTCAAGTAGATCCTGATCTGTTGTATTTATTTTTTTTACAAAAACTTGAATGAAAAGGATAAATTACTAATCCTTAAAAATATGTTCGAATACAAAATAAGCTTAGAGATTTTTTTTATAATCCATCCCAACCCAAAAAATTACCATAGATTCGTAGCTGGGGTCAAGTGGAACTTTATTTTTATTACACTTATGTTAGCTTCACGGAACGAAATCTACAACCGTAATTCATCGACTTCAAAACGTCAGATTGAAGTGAAACTTTTCACACTTATAAAGGATCACAATACAATAATTTAATAAGTTTGTTCCAATATCCTGACCAGGATAATCGAGATTAACGATTAATTAATTATATTATTTACAGTCTCCATCCCAAGCCACAACTACTATCAGTGATGTGGGGGAGAAAAGGAGGAGTAGTCCAGTCCACTTAATGCAAGGATTATTATGACGGGTCGCTAAGAACCGTCAAATGAAATGTCTATAACAATTGATATGGTGCACCTCACGGTATCCTATGAAAGCGTGTTTTTTATTTTTATCAATCATTATTTATTTAAGTATTGATATAGATTTTTTTAGTCTATATGAAAATCACACTATTTGTTCTTGAACAATTCTGTAAAATTTAGAGAGAAATTGAAACGCAATCCTGTGTCCTTTTTTCTCAACCCCGCTTGCCCCTACTACTTGTTAATCCTCCAATTTAATTCATTGCTTTCCCAAAATCTCTTGTTAATTTTTAATTAATGCAAATTAATGTATCTGTGGGTAGATTTCCGGTAAGTGAGACTTTTTTTCTTTAATATCACACCTGCAATCTAATGAATGATTTAAAGGCGGCCTTGAGATACACGATATGATTTTAATTACTTGATTAATGAGACAAGCAAAATTTGTATCGGCAGTTTTTTTATTTCAATTGATTGATACATGTTTTTTCTTGTTGTAATACGAGTGTTAAGAGTTTCGTTTTTTCCTTTTACATCTGATTCAATGAAAAATATAAATAATTGTGTATAATTCACATTATCAATTTAAAAAAAATAGACTGTAAATTGACATTTATGAAAAATGTACAGTTACCCACCAATGCCGATCTCATATTTGTTAAAGTAACACCGGACGTTGGCAGCCCACAGACCAAGAAGGCGCCGAGGTGGTCCTTCTTACATTATATACATAAATTGTTGCTGGTTCTCAACTGGATATTGGGTACTTACCTCGTACTCGTATGGCCTCAAGTAGTCTATAATTCTGGTTTTATTTATTATTGACAGTTATTGAAGAATGAGGACAGTAGCTGTTCGTTAGTGGAAAAATTGAAGCATAACAATGGTTTACATATTTCAATACTGACACTACACTTAATTTTTTTAATAAATAAAAATGAAATAGGAAATACATATTTCTCTTTCTCATTATGGTATACTGTTTTTGAAGCTCCGAAACCTGATCTGTTTCCAAACAATTTATGAAACAAACTGTACTATCCAATTTTTATTTGTATGCTCTCTTAGTGGAATAAATATGATAGAAACGTGCAATGCGAGGATCAAAATATGCACCAGGCTTTGCTGAAGGTACTGAAACCAAAAGTGATATCAAGACTGTTATGGGAATGCCGGGAAGAGCTCAGTAAACTCTCAGAATACACCAAAATAACTTTGATGTAGGCTTCAAGATACTGTAGCATCGAGGGCCCCGAAAAATCTAACGAACTTGCTAGAAAGGGCACATCAACTCCATATATTGGCTCAGGACTCGCAGTTGCGGTTAGAAATTCTGATATTCAAGAATTCATAGGCAAAGAGTCGAACGAAAAAAAAGAGAGGTGGAGAGGTATTCATTAAATATTCGTCGGAGCAAAAAACTCAAGATCAGCAGGAAACAGCTCAGGACAAAAACGAATCTTCTCACTGGACACAGTTCAAAGGGAGGAATCCTGCAAAAAATGGGTCTGTACAACGAAAAACTTCTCTGCTGACAATGTGGTGAAGGGACACAAACGGCCAAACATATAGTGTCAGAATGCGATTCATTAGACCGAAACAGTCTCAGACAGCCTAGGCTAATCAAAGACTACTAACAGGTCCGTGGTTACTTCTGAGCTATCCCGTTGAATATATGTCTATGACTTCGGCATACTCATGTAGAAAAATGTGATTCTAAACAGTTTCTCCAAAAATAAAATATCTAATAATGTAAGTATTCCTTTTTTTCTGCTTATCCCTGTATACATATGACAAACGTAACACTCAATCATCATTAGTATTATTTTTTTCTCCTGAATTTCAATTAGAACAAAATTTAGCACCTGTTGTTATAATACTGACGCATTGGTACACCTGTTCGGTACTCCCATCGCGAATGTAAATCTTTCAACACATAATTGCTTTTTGTTTCGATATTTAAATTACTCAGTTCCGTTTTACGGAGAAAGAGATAATCGGGGACAGAGGAAATAAGTCGTAGGTTTCTACTAACTGAATACATTGGTTAATTTGTAACGTAATTTATAGTTTTGGACCAATTAGCCAGAAAAAAAAAATATAGTCAGTGGCGCGATACAAGCAAAATTTGCAACAGGCACCTTCTGAGGTTTGTTGTTAACTTTTGTTGGTTTTTTTGCTCAGATGCTGGTCCTATGGACTCTCCCTCTTAGGTCTTTTGTTTGCCGGGCTTAATTTCACAGCAACCACTCCGTACATTCAATCACCTGTACCAGAGTGTGCAGGCTCTTCACACGATGGCTATTATAATATCATCATCCCATCTAGGGAACAGGTGATACACCCAGGTAATTCTGGAGAAATCAACTGGTTCATCGATGGCTCCAAAACAAACCATGGCACTGGGGCTGGTATAAAAGGACCTAGAAAGAGAATGTTCTTCAGCCTTGGTCAACATACGACTGTGTTTCAAGCAGGGACGATTGCCGCTATAGCCTGTATTGATGAAAACATCAGAAGAGGATGTACCGGACAAAAATTTAAAATATTCACTCTCAGCCAGCCTCTGCTTAAGGCTATCAGTAATCCAACAACTAGATTTAGACTGGTGAAAAACTGCGGAGAATCCCTCAACAGGCTGGCAAGAGACAACTAATATGGGTGCCGGCACATGAGGGGATTGCAAGTAATGAAATGGCGGACCAGTTAGCTAAAAAAGGCTCTAAAGGAGACGGAACCGTTTTGTGAAATCACAAAAGATTGCATAAGAGGGGAAATTGGGAACTGGCTAGATAGGGAACATCAATTCAAATGGAGGGTGACGCAAGGGCACCTTCATACAAAGAGTTTACTGAACAAGGTAGACAAGGAACTCTCAACCAGGCTACTGAAACTGGGTGAGAGACATTTGAAGACAGTTACCGACCTGGTGACTGGACACTGCACCCTGAGGAAACATTTGTACAAAATTGGCAAAGTTAGTGAACCTATGTGCAGAAAATGTGAACTTGATGATGAAACACCTACTCACATACTCTGCTTCTGCGAGAACTTACAAGTACTTAGACGGAAACACTTTGGAGAGGAATTAATACAACCATCACAACTACTGAAAATCCTTTATAGAAGACACGAAGCTTCTGGAATGGGAGTAGATAACATGGGGATGGTACAAATATTCAGTTCAAGTGCCTGGGCTGATGAGCACAACCCAAATATATGAATGAATGAATGAGGATGGCTATTGTATTTTTCGGGAATTAGCCTTGGCAAATATTGCCTGTCTTTTGCGGTCTAATGGCACACATTCTGGCAGTATATGAGTGAGAGATTATTCTGAGTTGATTCCTGCAAATATTGAGTAGTTCTTCAGTTTTGTGTTTCGACAAATCTTCAATGATTGATTTTTCTTGGTGCATACGATTGATTTAATTCCTCCTCTATTTTTGTTTTCGTTTGAACCAGTCCCGTATGTATCCACGGATGTCAGATTAAGTACCTCCGAATGTGAGTTCTGGTTCCACATATGGAGTACTCTTCATTATTACCTACATCTTTTTGTGATCCGTTGTTCGTCTTTTGAAGCTTCTGCTCTTGCCTCTCATGATTTATGTTGCAAAGTGTTTTGACTTCGATTTATGAAAATGTTGACAGCCAGCGACGATACTTCCAATAATGTATAATGGAGTTTGAAGAGAAGCAGCTCAACAACCAACGGTCATACAATTATATCCAATGGAGAGAGTTTTTTTAAGCAGATGTTTTGTGTCGGCAATGTATGGTCAGTAAATAATAATTCATCTTCACGCAATAGAGTCGATGTTTTAAAATAATTGCAAACAAAAGTACAGTCACAATTAACAATAGTAAAAATAAGGAACTCTGTATCTGTAGAGTGAAGACAGTGACTTTAGGCCCACAGCACTTAGGCCACATGTGACCCATTGTACATCCTCCCGAGGAGTTGTTCTCCTAGGTAATCGTCCATCCTGTCCTTCTCAGGAAGGTGGACAGGCCACTAGGAGACATCTCCTTTATATCGGCAGGTGTAGGCCAAGACTCACCGAACACACACTCTCTTATTGACCATAACTCCGGGCACGCACATAAGACATGCCTGACGCTTTCATCTTCTTGTTCACACATTCTACATAGAGGTGTGTCCACTAGACTCCATAGTGTGGAGGTGTTTCCTTAGTTGACAGTGGCCAGTCAGAAATCCTACTGTTACACGTAGGTTTTTACTGGTCATCGCCAAATATTTCTTCGGCACCAGCTTTCCAGGGTCGCCCAAGGTGATCCTGGCAAGACTGCATCCTTTGATTCCATCCCATCTCTTTAGGGATTGAGCATGGGTGTAACGCTTGGCTAGTTCCGCAATTGTCGAAGTCGTCAGAACGTAGGTGTCACTGGGTCCTAAAATTTTTAGTCCAGCCGCTTCCTTGGCTAAAAAATCGGCAATGCGATTACCTTTACTTCTGTCGTGCCCCTTAACCCAACTCAGGATAATATTGTTATCTACCGAGGCGTTAGCTAAATCTTGGTGGCACTCTAATGAACAATAAGGAACTATAGATTAAAAAAAATGTGATCAAGGAAGAAAAGAATGTCCAAATACACAAAGATATATTTCGAAAAAATAACTAAACAAGACGGAATGAGTCCAGGATAGTCCCTATGTGATATTTAAGCTTCCTCCGCTCATGAAAATTGACAAATCTCCGCTAATAAAACTGACATGTTCACAGCATGTACCTAACATGTTTTTGCAAATGATTCGTCGTGACCCTCTGTGGGAGTGTAACATACCGAAGGCAAGTAATCAATATGTCTTATTACTGTAGAATGTTTGTATAGCATTTAAATTACGCTTTTTTTTTATAAAACAACAGAAAATAACTGCTTTCGCAATTGGCAGTAAACACTGTCTGAATGTTTGGAACCGGGTTTTAAAATATAGGGAGGTGTGAGATAAAAGAATATGTGATAGTTTAGAATTCTAAAAAACACGCTTTCATAGCAGATAGAAGTGAAAAAAAGAAAATAATTTAAAATTTATTACAAAAAGCGTGCTTGTGAAAGATAAAAGGTTGCATACTAATATTATTACTTTTACTTTATCCAGACCTTAGTTTTTTAGATTTTTATCTTTGGTCTTACCTTAAATCACGTGTTTGTTTACACGACAAACTTCCTTGCAGGATTTGGGGCAAATAATAGTAGATTATTGTGAACTAATATGTAGAGAAGGCTTGCACAATGTCAGGAGAACGTGAAGGTTTTAAATATATTCACTTGGTTCTATGCTTTTGGATAACTCTTTATATTGTAGTAATTATACAGAGCATTTCAATGAAGACTATCCACCACATAATTCTGAAGGCGTCACTTTTATGGAATAATGGAAAACACGTCAAAAATCATATAAAAGGGGACGTATTTTTGCTATTGTGTAGACGTTATAACTTTAACCCCCTCCCCCTATGGTCACCACTCCCAATTTGTTAAATAGAACACCCTATACATTATTGCACTGTAGCATTCTCCTCTACAAGCGGATTACGAAAATGTATAATACATAAGTGAAAAGACAATCAGTTGAGAGTTACTGATAATTCCAATTTACTATTAGTAACATTTTAATTCGTAACAAATCAGCAAAACAATACTAAATTATTTTATAAGTTGCTCAAATTGACTTCCATTGGTTTCCATGCAATGATACAATCGAGCCTCAAATCAGTTTCGAACATTATGTAACATTTATGGGGTTATTTGTCGACATTCTTGAATAGTTCGATGACGTAAATCATCTATAGATACTGGCCGAGTGGCATAAATTTTGGTTTCCAGATATCCCCATGAAAAAAAGTCTGGGGGGTTAAATCGGGTGACCTAGGTGGCCATTCCATTGGCCATTGGGCCTCGTCTACCTATCCACCGAGCAGCAAATTATTAGTTTAAAAACCGTCTCACATCGAGAGCGTAATGTGGAGGTGACCCATATTGTTGAATAGCTAGCAAAGCTTCTGTCGTGGTATCATAATTTTCTAGTATTCGTGTTATTTCGGGATAAATAGCTTCCCTCAGTAATAATTGTAGATAAGACTGACCATTTAAGTTTTCCTCAATAAAATATTGTTCAACAATATGGTCACCAAAATTGCCACACCAGACGTTCAATTTTGTGGTGTTTGACTACGTTTGGGTAATTTTCTGCCCAATAGCTACAATAATGTCTATTTTCTCCACCATTTAATGCAAACGAACATTCGTCGGAAAATCATATATTGCATGATAAAGCTGGAGTGTCGTGCAGTCGTTCACTCATCAATTGACAAAACTGTAGACGCCGGTCGGATTCGTCTTCATGTAGCTCTTTTACTAATTTGATTTTGTAAGGATGGAATTTGTGATTATGTAAAATTTTGAAAACACCCATTTACTAGAAATTTGTGATATTGACTGATGTTCTTTTAATGTAAGTTGTACTAAAACGGCAACTTCCATAGCCTCGATGTAAACTACTCGTTGTTAACTACCCTTTATATGATTTTTGGCGTGTTTTTAAATTTTTTCATAAAAGCGACGCCTTCAGAATTATGTGAGGTTGATAGTTTTCATTGAAATGCTCTGTAGATATCTGTATATAGATATCGAGCATCTCACGCTTTTTGTAATATCAAGACTAAAAATTATTTTTATTTTTCAGATTTTCGAGACTTGATAAGTGTGAAAAGTTTTAAGTTAATAAAGTCAATAAAACTTATAAGAGCGTGATAAAAAGATAATTCTATGAATACATTTTTCAGTTATTGAGCTTATGAATAAAACCAAAATAAGCAGCATTTTAAAGTTTTTTTCATATTTCTGATATATGTTTTATTATGTAAGAATTCTTTTTTTCAGTATATGTATCAAACTTAATAATATTGAAACGTGAAAGCATGAAAGAACAAACTATAACTCATACATGCTATTGTTATATCAACATCTGTAAAATAACCATAAAATATAAGGGTTTATGGCTTCAAGTGCTCTCAGCTACGGGTAAAATAGAAACATGTGTTAAGATTAAATCGTTTTACGAAGGCAGTTGTAAACAACCTTTGTGTGAATATTATATATTCTTAATTGTCGTTCAAAACCTTTTTTTAGTTCAGTCTTAATATACTTCTCACTCCGAAAAGATCGGTTTTTCAAATATAATTATATGTATGTTCAAAGATAAACCGTTTGTTCGTGTGATCATTCTGGTCAATTTTAGTGCTTCGAATCATCTTGGAAATAAGGTGAGTCTTCTCACAGAGCTATTATTCAATTCTACTTATTTGGTTATATTTCTATTTTATGTTCTGTTTATTTTATTAATGATTAAAGGAATCTCAATAACGTTAAATATTTAAAGTGCTTAAGTCTATAATTATCTAACTCATGTCTTGCGCTTTTGCGGAGTGCTTGAGCCGCTTAGCGTGTATTGTGAATAATATGACTGGCGGAGTGCTTGAGCCGTACAGTTGATTCACGAATCCTGTATCACTGATGAAGTGGAGTGCTTGAGCCACGTGATACGTCCTGCCCCTTTGTTATTGTTCTAAATCCTTTATGATTAAGTGTTTTGACATACTTAGCTCCTTTTAGCACTTGTGGGTGACAGACACAGTGCGCTCTTGTTCAGACTAAATTGCATTATCAAATAATTAAATTATTATATCTTTTAATTCAGTACTCACAACAACTGATTTAATAAATAAATACAAACTAAAGGAAATTTGAATTTTCTATCTCAGGCACTACACATTAGTTTAATTTATAAGTTGTTTTTTTATTTTTAAGATAAAATAATCATAGTAAGTACAATCACATATAATTTTAGAATTTATTCATATTGGTAAATCCTGTTGTTTATTTTAAATCGCCCATAAAATCGAAGATATCTGTGAATAAAATTAGGTTCACAATTATTATCTCTCTTCAAGGTAATTTTCATGAAAACTAATATAGACGAAATTCAAGATCATAAAATGTTGATCGTCTCAAATTCATCCAGACAAAAGTAACAAAGTTCTTTTTTTATGTTTACTACACTTTTTGTTCAGATGGAAGGTTGGAGTTCGCTTTTGTGAGATTCCCACACAACTCATAAACTACAAAAAATATGGTAACTTAAAAAAATCCTGTTCGAGTGAATCGCTAAATTCTCGTTTTTATGAAAAAAGAACTTTCGGTCTCGACAGATAGTTTTAGATCTACAGGATTTAAAAAAAACTATTTCTACAGTCGCGCGTAAAATGACTAATTACTATATTCAAATGAAATCGTAAAGTCGACAAATGCCGAGGATGATTACTTTACGCTCTAGCGCAAAAAATGAATCTTTTTCGCTCGCTTATTGAATCAAACCACGCCCTCCGAATTAATTCAATCGGTGAATATTTATGGAACCGCTTTTCTGACTTTTGCCAAATTCAATTGTCAAAAACTGTTAAAAATGGACAATTTTTGTCAAAAACTGTGAAAAACTGTGAAAAACTGTCAAAAATTGTCAAAAATTGTCAAAAATTGTCAAAAATTGTCAAAAATTGTCAAAAATTGTCAAAAATTGTCAAAAATTGTCAAAAATTGTCAAAAATTGTCTAAAATTTTGAAAAATTATTAAAAATTGTCAGAATCGTCAAAAATGGTCAAAATTGTCAAAAATTGTCAAAAATTGTCAAAAATTGTCAAAAATTGTCAAAAATTGTCAAAAATTGTCAAAAATTGTCAAAAATTGTCAAAAATTGTTAAAATTTTGAAAAATGGTCGATTATTGTCAAAAATTTTCAAAAAAATTTGAAAAACGGTCAAAAATTTTCAAAAATGGTCAATTGTCAAAAATTTAAGGAAAATTTTAAGAAATGGTCAAAAATTGTCAAAAACTATTAAAAATTGACAATTATTGTTAAAATTTGCCAATAACTGTAAAAAATTGTTAAACTTTTTAAAAATGGTGGTCGATAATTGTCAAAAACTATCAAAAATGGTCAATAATTTTAAAAATGGTCAAAAATTTAGAAAAATTGTCAAAAAATTTGAAATATAGTCAAAAATGGTCAATAATTGTCAAAAAATAGTCAAAAATTTGGAAAAATGGTCCATAATTGTAAATAATTATCAAAAATGGTCAATAATTTGAAAAATAGTGTAAAATTTTGAAAAATTATTAAAAATGGTCAAAAACTATCAAAAATGGTTGAAAATTGTCAATTATTGTTAAAAACTGTTAAAAATGGACAATTATATTCAAAAATGGTTAAAAATTTTCATAATTTTAAAAAATAGTCAAAAATTATCAAAAATGTGTAAAAATGGTCACTAATTTTGAAAAACAGTCAAAATGTTCAATAATGGTCAAAAATGGTCAATAATTGTTGAAATTTTGAAAAATGGTCAATAATTGTCAAACTTTTGAGATATGGTCAATAATCGGCAAAAGTTGTCAAAATTTTGAAAAATAGTCAATAAATAATACGAGCGGTTTCCGAAAATCGATTCAAATACGTAATTTATAAAATCTTTTTACTAAAAATCGAATAATTTTACTATAAAAATCGATAACTAAAAATCGATTATAAGAAAATAATAATCGATTTATATAAAAATCGATTATTTTTTAACATTCCTAGTCAGTAGATCTTTTTAAGGTTAATCATGATGAATATCGAAAATGACGATTATTCTAGCACTCCTATACCTAAGATAATATAAAAAACTGTGTCGGCCCAGCTTTGTAGTGGAACGCTTCTGATGCGATAATAACAACCAAGAAAGGTCGAGCGAGGTTAGTACTTGGATGGGCAGCCTGCAGCGAAGCACCTTAGATTACTAGGGTGAGTAGCATATCACAGCTCGCAGGCATTATACCAATGAGCCCCAGGTTTAATGTAGATATGCTGTCTTTCGGATGAGACGTAAAACCGAGGTCCCGAGTCCATGGATGTTGGGCTCGATAAAGGTCCCTACCACTGGTTGGAACACTAGTGCATTCGGCAAAATTTCCGGTTAGGGGTAGAGTGCTCCCGGCGTCGGTGATTAGCCTGAGTTGCAGAAATAGACCGACGTTGAATAACCGAATAAAAAAAAAATAAAAAATAAAAATTAAAAGGGCGACTGTAGAAAAAATTATGTGTGTTTTTCGAGCGTAAAGTAAAATTGCCGATTTCGATTTTCGATAGATCGCCGCGCTCCGCTCCGCGTCGCGCGGCAACATTCTTTCTCAAGCGGCAATCTGTTACTTTACGCTCTAAATACACAAATAACTATTAAAATATGTTACTGTTTAAAGCTTTAACATGAAAAAAAATGTTAAAAAATGTTCCTCTAATAATAAAAATAATTTATATTGTTATTTTGTGATAAATATATTTGATTTTGAAGTATTAAAAATTTTATTTTTCTTATAGTGTCGAGCATTAGTACGTTTACCCTTATTTCTTCATAAATTTCCAAACAACAAGATTGTAAACCAAATTACAAACGGTTTTGGTGAATTTTGTTTTGTAAAACAGTTGAAATTTTACAAACATTTTTAACAGTGTGGTGCTATGCCCCACAGAATTTACATTTTTCTTGCTCCACAAGTAGCAGGAGAAGTAATACTCTGGCTTTTGCATCTCTCTCATTCCAGGAGTATATTTGATTGTATTAGCCCTACTAATGTTTTTTTCTATTCCATCCAATATTGCATACATACAATTGCAGTTAAAAGTGGACTAGGAGGAGAAAAAAGGTACAAATAGTTATTTTGGAATCACACTGTTCAGTTCACTACAAGAAACGTAGACCATCATTCACAATGACAGAAATATAAGTCAACATCTTAATCATATTAAAATGCAAAGCACCCATTGAAAAAATATGAAAATTCAGTTGTTAGTACTCCCTCGATATATTCCATGATGTACGGGTCATGAATAATTCTTATCATTAGCGATATTTACATAACACTGACATAAACCTGTCGTTGGTATGTTTTATGGGCAATAATCCTCTTTATTCTTGAAGCTGTAGAGGAATTATACCAAGTACCGTGACTATCAAATTAAGTACTTTATTACGCGTAAGAAAACTACCAGAGTGTAACCTCTAAAAATGTATACTACCAAAAAATTGCATCTGTATTTTTTCCTGCATATTTTCTAATAGCTCTATATCATTGTATCACCCAATTTTTGGATAATTCTTCAACTACGCTTAGCTTGGTGGTCTAATTGGTAGTAAGATTCCCACAAAGTAATTTTTATTTGACCAAAATCAATGAAACACTCTATTCATATCGATAATGAGAAAAGATATTATCATACCACCATAAGAATCTATCCAATATATTTTATTTTCAGTTAATTGACGTTTATGTTAACAAAAAAATGTCTGCGAACTAAACGGAACAAGCTCTCGCTGCACTAACTTGATGTTTTTAAACATCTTAATGACGAAATTGACATTAAAAAGATCGTAACAAGGCTGTATTACCATTACATTGTTAGGTACATTCAATTTATATAGCATTTTATTGTTGGCGAGCGCTGTAAATTAAATTTATTTGCGGTTATGGAAGTGATAGGGAATAATTATTAGCGTTATTGGCACCATAATGTGTCTGGAAAACATAACTAAGGACATTTTTATGGACATAACAAGGAATATTATACGGGTGGCGCATCTTGTCGTTGATTGTATAGGAAACTCGTAACGTGTAATAGATGTAGAGTCTGTTTTATCGGAAATGTTTCTTATTTTGAAGTTTATTAAATTGACCTATTAAACTTGCAGATATTTACAAATTAAGCGAAAAATTTAGATATAAAACAAAGTTGAAGTCATTAAGGTTCGATTCATCATAACATTGTAACATGTCTATCGACCTGTTTCGATTTTATAGAATAAATCCTTTTAATTACCGCTCGTCGTCACATTAGCCACTTCCAATTATAGTTCTGTTGTCTCAAATTTCAACCCCGACCATAAGACAATTGACGTCTGCCAACGGTCGCTTCCGCCACGAGGGACACTCTTTCCGCTACCGACTCTCTTCGAGGAAAGACCTCCATTTTTTATCGCTTCTATACCTTTCCTATCTAATGAATTTTGCTGTGGTAACCACAGCCCCAACCCTAGGATATAAGCCCTAGGCAAGGATATAACCCCAACCCTAGGCTAGGATACAAGATATAAGACCTAGACCAGGATACCGCCCTAGACCAAGGCACAGCAGCTAGGATACCGTTCAAATCAAGACTCTATCTATACAGTATGTTCATTTGAAAAGGCCCCACCCTTGATATTTCAAAAATTGGACATATTAGAAAGAAATGCCGAAACACGTCAACTTTTAACTTGAGGGGGACACTATTTAGCGCTAATGTCATAAACGTCAGATTCACCCCCTCCCTACTGGAGACACCCCTTACATTTTTTCAAATGGAATTAGGTATCAAGTCACACTTCATTTAAAAGGTCTGGTAAATCTCTATTCGATCCTTTGATACCAGTCTTCCATTGTTATTCAATCGTTGTTTAAAATTGGCTCTTTTTCAACTTTTATTGCCTGAATGTTAACGGTGGTCACTTTGACACATGAATAAATAGCAGTTTTTTCTTGTTAACAGTTGTCTTTTTACTATTTGTGAATTTTTTATTATTCAAAGAGTGTTTCCATCATAACACAATACGGGGGCATACGAAAAGTTGAAAAAGAGCTAAATTTAAACAACGATTAAATAACAATGGAAGGCTGGTATCAGAGGCAAAACAGAATGATTGAATAGAGATTTACCAGACCTTTTAAATGAGGTGTGACTTGATACCTAGTGCAATTTGAAAAAATGTAAGGGGTGTCTCCACAAGGGAGGGAGTGAATTTGACGTTTATGACATTAGCGCTAAATAGTGTCCCCCTCAAGTTAAAAGTTATGTCCCATTTTTGAAATATCAAGGGTGGGTCCTTTTCAAATGAACACATTGTATATCTGTCTTATTCGAGATCTAGTCTCAAGACTTCCTACCTTTTGCGGAAACAACACTTCATAAGCTAAGTACCTATAAAAGTACAAATTCTCCTCATTTTTGTTTCTTTTCCTGTGGCAGAATAAAATACAAATTTGTTTTAAATCCTATTTTCTTTAATTTTTTTAAATCCTCAACTATAAAAGTTGAGGGAGGTATCGCCCGGGGTAGTTTTAAAATTTTCTCTTTTTTAAGTAACTTTTTTATTATTACTTTTATTTAAATTCTACAAGGCATTTCTACCTTTTCCGCCTTAGTTTTTTTGAATTGATTAGGTTTTTTATCGACGTCAAAAAGGTAGTGGCGCCCTAAATTTTTACAACCTTCCTGTTATTCTTGTGTGACATAAACTCAGGGTCGAATATCCCTTGAGAGGAGTCTCTTGCCGGAGCCCTTCAAGCTGGAGCGCTTACCGTTACAAATTAGCGCCTTTCACCGTTACAACATAACCTTCATCAATCCATACTGGCAATACACCGAAAATGAGGAAGTACCCAAAAAGGTGAGTAAATCCTCTCGAACGTCCAAACAGACCTTCAAGACAAAGTAATACAATGGCTAGGGTCATATGTGGTAATGAAATACTAAAATGGGATATGGACACCTTTCTATCTTTTGAGGCACCAGGGTATTTGGCTAGAGTTAGTCGCAATGGCTTATAACTGGGTTAAATACCAGAAGCATGGAGAAGAGCAATAGTCATTTCTTTCCAAAAGTAGAAGAAAGGGACACAAGAAAACCCAGAATTATTTAGTCCAATTAGCCTAACATAGTTTGTTCTTAAACTTATGGAGAAAGCTATTAACAATTATATTAAACCGGAAATCCTCTCCGCCCACATCAGCACGTTAACCGGGAGAAATATTTACGGCGACTGCACTGGTACATCTGACAGGAGACATTTGTTGCAGAAAGAACAAGATGCAGACTAAGGAGAGAGAAGAAGAAAACCCTCCTCGCTTTTTAGAAATAAGAAATCCTAGGAGACTGATGGATAGGAGAGGAATACTGTAAACTGAGGATATTCTGAAATTTCTCCACGTAATAGGACTAAATGTATGTGTATAGACATGCTGTGAATTTCATGGGTACAAAGGATCACCAACGATGAAGTACTTCAACGCATGCACAAACAAAAAGAACTACTGAACACCATCAAGGAAAGAAAAATGCAATACCTGAGGTGATAAATACGAAATATTACGCCTCATAATAGAGGGCAAAGTTCAGGGGAAAAAATCAGTAGGAAGACGCCAGAACTCATTGCTTAAATATTTGAGGAGATGGTTCGACCGCTCGTCTGCAGAAACCCTTCTTGCTGCAGTTTCCAGAGCTACAGTTGCTATTTGGATCGCCAACCTTCAGTAGGAGAGGGCGTGATAAGAAGAAGAAGAATAGGACTAAGGGTACTGCTAGTTTCTGAGACTGAAATAATGCACAATTGATCTTCTAGGTCTCATCATACATTCATACAACCATCATTACTACTAGCTCCGTTCTATGTCTGTTTGCTGGATAAGATTGGGATAACTGTATTCTTGTCAGAATTGTTATCATACTAATATTTTTTTTTGTAAAATTGAGATGAAAAGTGTGTGATACGTGATAAAACAAGCTTTATTCGGACAGTCCCTCGACTAGAATTGTCTTTTTTCATTTCCTGCCGCACCATAAACTATTGTAAAAATGAATTCGAGATTGTCGCATCAAGGAAAGGCAGAAAAGTTAATGGTTTTAATTTCTCTTATTAGCAATTACTTTTCTCAGTATATCAGGTTTTGAAAGAGAAAAATTAAAACAATTACAGCAAAGTTTAAGAAGAAATATTTCGCCTGCAGAATATATCTCGTATAACGACTATAAAGTTAGTTACACTAAATTACAATACCATCTTTTTATAAATATATAGAAGATAAAATGACTCACCTTTGTATTCTGCCGCCGTAGCACTGATAACAGTCAAAGAAACGAGCAAGAACCAACGGCGGTTCCCTCTATAGGGCTTTATAAGTCCACTCATCGAATATGTGTTCACTTAACTACTAAGAAAAAAAAACTTTGAAAAATCTTCAGCACTTGTAGTTATCGTCTTTGAGATGTTTTAGTAATAGTTTCATGCTTGTAGGTGATCATAAAATTGTAGTTTGGAAAACTGCAAAAGTCGTTTCAGTAGTTCTCTAGTCTCTAGTTCTGCCTATGGTGGATCTTATTTAAATCTACAATATAATCAGCATAAAAAAAATTAATAAAAGTAATATGAGTAGATTGCACAAAGTAAGGGTCCAAACAGTAAATTCAAGCATAATTTTATATTCAAAAGTGATTTGAAACATTTTTACGTTCCGCTAATGAATATTTGTATATTATATGTACTCCAAACATACTCTTGACTTTTCTGAAGCATTTCATCGAAATTCAATTCGAAAAGAAAGTCTATAAAATGATTCTGCTTTCCTGCTCTCTTGAAACTCGGTAATCGATAGGAGTAAAGTAGATTCATTCATAAGCTAGTGGGTGATTAAAGTATGCAATCAGTAAATTAAAATGAAGTGCTCTTAAAAGGTATTTTTAACTTGAAAAGGAGTAAGTTTATGGTACATAATCATTATCGAAGTGCACTTTAACTGCTTAATGTGAATATCAAATTTGAATTCTATAATTAAAGCAGAACGAAAGTTTAGATGAAGAAGTTTTTTTATCCTTAATATCTTTATGGAATTTCATTTAAGATAATTGCAATAAGTATATTTAGTAATTTATAGATATTAACCAATTGCTTTAATGGAAATTTGAAATTGTTATCGATAACTGTCTCAAAAATTTATACCCCACCCAGGGCCGTATCTGGGTATGGCCGCGTCCTTGGCGGAACTTAACATTTGCGCCCCCCCGCCAGTGGGTTTGGGGGATATGAAATACCCTTTAACGAAAACGGGTGTGTCTGGGAGTCCTTCTCAGAAAATTTTACATTTTTTGTATTCGAAAACTTCGCTTCTTTGAAATACCAATTTTGTGGTGGAATTTGTGCCCTGAACAAAATGCAAATTATTTTTCACTCGCCCTGACCTAACACATTGAAAATATCTTATAAAGTACATTATTTAAAAGTTAATTAAAGGAATTCTTATATGAGAAGCTTATTTATTAGGGTTTGTCGACATAAAGTTATTCTTGGTAGGGTTTGTACCAAAATAAATGAGATAAAAAAATTTTAATATACCACGTTTTTAAAACGAAATGAAAAGTAAAAAATAACAATAATAATAAACGTGGGGCGCATGCAACAGTTCTATAAAAACGTAGAAAGAAGCTGTGTCGCATGCGCCCCACGCGTTTATTATTATTGTTATTTTTTATTTTTTAGTTCGTTTTAAAAACATGGTATATTGAAACTTTTCTTTTTATTTAACTTATTATTTCCCTTATTAGTATTGTTAGTGTGAATGTTGCAATTGGTTTTAAATACTTTCATGAGATAATGACAGAGACATGCGGAAAATTTCACATTCATTGTTAATCCATTATATTTGATTATATCCGCAATTAAAGAATGAATGGTTTGAATGTTTGATATAAATGTGAAATTATTGTTCCTATAATAAAATTAATCTTATTGAAGGGTATTCATATACAAACGACACAATATAACAAATAAACAAAATTATCACCCTGCTCAGGATTGAAACCCTATGCCTACAATTCATAATTTTCGCAGCCAAATCTCTATACCACTCGGCTACGAAGACAATAATTTATCAAGCTGTTGTATATAGACCATAATATGACGTCAAAACTAAAAACGTGACATTTCATCAATAATTCTCCATTTTTTAAAATTCCTTTCATATTTTCTTTTATTGTCATCCAATTCTAAATTATGTTGAAAATTTTATACCAGTTAATTTTAGCCAATCAGATGCCCGCATTTTGACATGTTGCTATGACAATAACCTAATTTCTTCGGAAATTTCCCTGCGTAGAGGCAAATTGATAAGTGGAAATTTCCCTCTGGCTTGACAGCTGTCATAAATGATAATAATATGTCACCTAAGTATGTCACCAATTTAATTTCTATTTTAAAAAAGTTTTGGTATAAAATTTTCTTACCGAATCTCCCGCGAGCACGAATTATTTCCGGAAATTTTCCTCAGCTGCAAATTTTTTAAGAAAATTTCACGAGGCGTTAGCCGCACTTCGAGAAAATTTCCGGAAATAATTCGTGCTTTAGGGAGATTATAAGTGAAAATTCCACACCTGTAATTTTTAACCAATCAAAACGTGTTTTTTTGACAGATCACCATGGCAACGGATGAGTTTTAGTGAAAATTTTTTCCTCGTGGGTACCCAACAGCGAATTATACTGGAAATTTTTTTGACGTTTATATCTGAATATTTTTTTTACAGTCTGGTTTTTATTTGCAAAAAAGCAATTTTCTACCACTTGTAATTACTCAAAACTTATGTTATACTGTATTGTGTCTTGAGATGGTATTTTCGTGCAACTACGAGTAGAAATCAACAATTTAAACGTCTAAATTGCCACCAAAACATTTTTTTACGTCTTATCGCTTGACAGCTTCAAAACTGATATAATTTTTAGGTTGGGGTTTCACTTAGTTGCCATGGTAACTAAATAATCAAGTCGACTAAACCTCAAACGTCAAAAATTGACGTTGACGGAAATCGAAAAATAAATTTTAATTATTTGATTTTCAAACTCAATTTGGTTTGGAATTTTCTTACCGAATATCACACGAGGTCAAATTAAATCCGGAAATTTTTTCTCGCTCATGAATATTTTTAGAAAATTATCTCTCGTCTTCGATAATTTTCAAAGTATTCATCAGCTCGAAAAAATTTCCGGAAATAATTTGATCTCTAGTGAAAATTTTAAGTCTCTATAACAAGAGAGCAGGTTAATAAAAACGTGGTAAAAAAATATAGTAAAACACATGTAACCCACGGTGGATTTAGAGACAAGAGTAAGGTATCTTTATTTTTAAAAATCTCGCGAAATGTTATTTAGAAAAGTTGTTCGGAATTGAAAATCCATCTAGATTTAAAGTAATGGTCATCTAAGTAGAGTTTGATTATTTTACCCAATTTTTTAAAATAATCAATTCAGAAAATAAATTTGCTATTTATCAAAAACCCAATTACTGTATATGGTGTAGGGTATACTTTTACAAACAGATATCAAAGAATAAATATATATTATCTACGACCACCATTATTATTAAGCATTTACAAACTCATATAAATACGTGAAATTACGTTTTATACATACGTCTAAAGCGTGCGAAAAAGAACAATGCTTTTTAAATGGAAGTTTCATTATAATACCCAAAAGAGTACGAAAAAGTACAATGCTTTTTAAATGTGATAATCATTATAACACTCTTTATTAATTGTATATTTATTAAGTTACCTTAGATAATTTTGTGTTTTGTTTTCTGTTAAAGGTTCTGTAATTGTAATAATTTTGTACTGTCATTAAGAAGTGTGAAACGTGAATGGTCAATAATTGTCAGAATCTGTCAATAATTGTCAGAATCTGTCAAAAATTGGCAAAAACTGTCAAAAATTGTCAAAAATTGTCAAAAATTGTCAAAAATTGTCAAAAATTGTCAAAAATTGTCAAAAATTGTCAAAAATTGTCAAAAATTGTCAAAAATTGTCAAAAATTGTCAAAAATTGTCAAAAATTGTCAAAAATTGTCAAAAATTGTCAAAAATTGTCAAAAATTGTCAAAAATTGTCAAAAATTGTCAAAAATTGTCAAAAATTGTCAAAAATTGTCAAAAATTGTCAAAAATTGTCAAAAATTGTCAAAAATTGTCAAAAATTGTCAAAAATTGTCGAAAATTGTTAAATATTTTTAAAAATGGTCAAAAATAGTCAATAATTGTAAACATTTTTGAAAGTTATCAAAATGGTCAATAATTGTCAGAAACTGTCAAAAATGGTCAATACTTCAAATTTTGAAAAATGGTCAAAAATTGTTGATATTTTGAAAAAATGGTCAATAATCATAAAATACTGTCAAAAATGATTAATAATTGTTGAAAATTGTAAAAATTTTTGAAAAATGGTCAAAAATGGTCAATAATTGTCAGAAACTGTCGAAAATGGTCAATAATTGTTAAAATTTGGAAAAATGGTCAAAAATTATCAAAATTTTGAAAAAATGGTCAATGATTATAAAAAACTGTCAAAAATGGTCAATAATTGTTAAAAATTCTCAAAATTTTTGAAAAATGGTCTAAATTTTTGAAAAATTGTCAAAAATGATCAATAATTGTCAAAACTGTCAAAAATTGTTAAAATTTGAAAAAATGGTCAAAAATGATCAATAATTGTCAAAATTGGTCTATAATTGTCAAAACTGTCAAAATTGGTCAATAATTGTCAAAAATGGTCAATAATTGTTAAAATTTGGAAAAATGGTCAAAAAATTTGAAAAATTGTCAAAAATGATCAATAATTGTCAAAATTGGTCAATAATTGTCAAAAATGGTCAACAATGGAAAAATGGTATAAAATGGTCAAAAAATTTGGAAAATTGTCCAAAATAATCAATAATTGTCAAAACTGTCAAAATTGGTCAATAATTGTCAAAAATGGTCAAAAATTGTTAAAATTTGAAAAAATGGTCAAAAATGATCAATAATTGTCAAAATTGGTCTATAATTGTCAAAACTGTCAAAATTGGTCAATAATTGTCAAAATTTGGAAAAATGGTCAAAAAATTTGAAAAATTGTCAAAAATGATCAATAATTGTCAAAATTGGTCAATAATTGTCAAAAAAGGTCAACAATGGAAAAATGGTATAAAATGGTCAAAAAATTTGAAAAATTGTCCAAAATAATCAATAATTGTCAAAATTGGTCAATAATTGTCAAAAATGATCAATAATTGTTAAAATTTGAAAAAATAGTCAAAAATGGTTAAAAATTTTGAAAAAATGGTCAATAATTGTCAAAACTTTTGAAAAATGGTCAAAATTTTCGAAAAATGGTCAAAAATGGTCATTTTATTGTGCATAAGAAGCAAGCTTCTGTCGGCGGTCCGACGACCGCTCACCTTTTTTTTTTGATTGGTGTAACACTAAAATAATTAAAAATTAGACGGAAAATGTTCTTATTGCATATTTCTCGGAAAAGTCAATGCAAAATAAAAAAACCTGTTGCATTTGCGTCACGATCATTAAATTCAACTGAAACTGAATACGCCAAAATAGAAAAAGAGCTCCTGGCAATGACATTTTCTTGCCAAAAATTTCATAGCTTCATTCATGGTCATCAAAATGTTACAGTGTACTCAGATCATAAACCCTTGGTGTCCATCATTAATAAAAACATTGGAAGTATTCTAAATAATATAATAAGGCGACTAAGATTAAAGCTTCCATTGTATCGTTTTGAACTTGAATATTTACCAGGAGTACATGGTACATGTACATTGCTGAATTTTTATCTCGCTGTAATTATGAAACTAAAGAACCTGAGGATTGTTTAATGAAAGATGTTATTCACTACATTTCTGAGAAATCTTCACAGATTTCTGAAGATAAATTTAAAATATTTCAAATAGAGACTAGTCTAGACGAAATTTTAAATCAAGTATTTTCTTTTTGTCAAAATAGATGGCAAAACTACTCAAAATTTTCCGGTGAATTAGCTCATCATTTTGAACTTAGAAATTTTTGCATTGGAAAATAAAACTAGTTCATGTGAAATAGGAAAACTTAAAAGGTTGTTTAACTGGTTTCATTCAGCTACATCTACCATCTCTTTCCTATTCTCTTTGTACATTTCATTTCATAAATTTGCTAAAGCGATAAATATACAACATCCTGTAGTATACGACGGGTTTTTTCAAATTACACAAATATGTAAGCTCCTAATTTGAAGAGTACACCCAGAGTTATACACCCTGTATATCTGCTTTTCCATGAATTATTGTTTTGACCCAATGATGAAAAAGCGATCCAAATAACAAGAGCGTTTAATTAGCATGGGTTTTGTGGACCCCTCGAAAAAATTTTGATCCAAAACCCTGATTTAAAATCAACTGTTAACTAGGCATGTTCAAGCGAGTGAAATTGTTTCTCGTGCATTTATATAAAATGAGAGGCTCAATTTTTTTAGAATATTATTTATGGTCTACCCTAATAGTCCTTTTCCCACAACGGGTTAAGATTGGAGTGAAAGTATATGTTTTTGTGGAGAATAGAGGTTTATTTGAATTAAATCTCGATTTTTTACTGGTTAAGGTGGAAAACTGATAAATAAAATGGCTTATACAAGAGAAATCTTTTGAGTGACGATTGAAACGGCAGGGTTTATCAAATCAGTAGAAATTTTGTTGTAATAGAAAATATAACAGCTTTTAAGCGTAAATATGGATGAGGAAAAAAAGAATTTTTGAAACAGAAAATATTAATATAAAAAAGAAAAGTTTATTATTCATGTTCACACAAAGGCAAAAGAGTCAAATAAAGGCCGTAGAAATGAAATATCTCAGAAGAGTTAGGGGGGTCCCAAAAAGAGATAAAATGAGAAACACAGAAATAAGAGACCTGGAAATAGAATCAATGCTGGAATTCATTGAAAAAAGACAACTAAACTGGTGGGGGCATCCCCAAAGAATGAATAATAAGAGGCCTGTCAGGCAAGTCTGCAAGATACAGAGAGCTAGGAAAAGAGGAAGACTGAAACAAACATGAGATGGAGTAATAGGGGAAGAAACGAGAGAAAACATGGTTAGCGGTCAAGGCGCTAGCAAATAACAAAAATATACAGGCTGTTTTACGACGAGCTTACACTATCTATATACTGAAGACTACTAACACTATTCCTATAAAAATTAGCATTTATGGAAAACAAGTTATGGCGAATTTATGAAAAATATTCTGACTAACGGCGAAATTAACTAAAATTTCAATTTTATTAACATTGTTATTAATAACAGGCTTCACTTTCTTAACTCTTTGGGTATAGGGAAGTGAATATAAATTACCCTTATTATCGGCCTTAGAATTAAGTGAAGGAATAAATATATGGTTGTTTCATTTAAAAAAATGAAGATATTTAACATTTTTGAACTTGAACTTTTCATCATTTTTTTAACAACCCTGTATACAAAAAAGAAGTTTTCGACATGTCACCAATTACCTTGACCGTCCTACTAATCAATCCGAGAAGATCTTTTTCATTTGGTATTGGGGATGTTCTCACAGAACTTTCAATATGAAGATATGCACCTGTCAATTTTTTATTAAAACAATTAAAATTTTAGATATAGGGTATTCTACACACATTTAATGTAGAATCCGAAAAATTAATAATATACAGGATGTTACATTTGAAATAACAAAGCTGTCGTTCACTTTAGGTATAACCAGAAGTTACATGTACCTATGTCAAAATATTTTCCACAAATTCCCCATAACTTGGCCAATGTTTATAGAAATCATGTCAGTAGACTTCAATATATAGATAGTGTAAGCTCGTCGTGAAACAGCCTGTATATAAAATATATATTATCTTGGAAAAACATTTTTGCAGATTCCAAACAATGATAGAATGGTAAAAAATAGAGTTTCACTTGAAGCGGAATATTAAAAAAAGGTTGTTGTTTTTAAATCGAGCAGTGTACATAGTTATTATTTATCGTTTGTTGTTTACCGTTCGTAACATAATTCATCACATCATTAATGAGGATACTGTCATTTTTGTCAATATGAATACATAAACCGACACAAATCACACTATAACAAATCACATCCCGTCAATCAGCCCGGCGATGATAAAGAGATAAAGAGACAAAACAAACGAACATCACATAGTGCACGGCTTGAAAAAAACAAACAAAATGCACCTGTCACGCGCGCTTTACTAACTTTGAATAATAGTAAATGGCAAGAGAAACAGTTGAGAGTGTATCTGAACCTGACCACTTGACCAGACTACTTGAATCTCGAGACCGATTCACCTCTAGAGATGGGTGATAATGTTTTGTTTCAACCCAACCGAATGGTCCAAGTCTCGGGCGGCTGCTTCTGCCTATAGTACTTACCCACCAATAGCAATCAGAATTAATGACTACACCTACAACTATTTATCACTTTAAATGTCGTTTGGTTTCGAACGTTCCTTGATTTCTATCACATAAATATTTATTTAAAAAAAAATTTAAGCAGTCCATGAAAAGTATTTAAAGTATATAAATTGGTTATCCTGTGCTCAGTTTTGTTGCATGCTACACGTAGCAGTAGATTATATTGAAGCTGAAGCTAATAGGTTCGTTCCAACTGACGATAAAACCGTTCTAGGTATCTTTCGCCCAAGTGCTGTAGGTATTTCTTTCGCGTTCCAACTGATTATAGTATCGTTCTTGGACGGTACAAAAAATACCTTCTGGAAATGGTGATAAAGTTGTGTCCATCCCTAATTCGAGTTTGCACACTATACAGTACTCGATACGATTCCAGAACGGTTCCTGCATGCCAGTTGGAACAAACCTCAGCTGAAGCACAAAACAATTTTTTGCTTTAACGGTGAATATTTTTGGATTTATTTGTACGTGCTAATATGGCATCTATCTGTCAACCAGATCCACATATCACATTTTCGTTATTTTGGAGCATCGGCCTAGCAAAAAACATTGTTTCCATAGAAACCGAGATATGGGTTCAATTCTGAGCACATCTGTAAGCAAATTTATAACTTTCTATGAGCCTATAGATGATTTTCAATTCTGTGCTTTCGGTAGCTTATATAAAATCTTCAGAATTGTTAATATTTTCGATGTTTGGGAATTGATGCGTCTTAGAGTATCTGTATCTCAGAAACTAACAGGATTAAAGAGAAATTGTATTCAGGTAGGTATTTTAAATGTATATTAACGATCTACCATTCCTCTGATTTACCGGACCCTGTATAACAGTAGACGACTTTGTTATAATCCCCGAGAATGTAACCAGCGTGCGGTAAGCAGTTGTGATCTGGGGTAATAAATAGTTACCAAATGGATATAACAAAATTACAAATTCAAGCATTTTTATGAATTAATAATGAAAAAATATGCTGTCTTTAATGTTCATAACTGTAAAATGAAAGACAAATGAGGATATATAGAAAGAAAAAACCTATTATAACTTGTTAAATTTATTTTTCTACCACTGCTATGAAAAGTGACGTATTTCTCATACCTTACTTAATTTCAAAACCAAATATTGCTCATACTGTGAGAAATATTATTTCTCACGGCACTTTCTCCACGCCACATCCATTTATATGGAGAATCAAATAAAATGGACAAAAACTTAGTAGGCTACTGTCATCTTTAAATATCTACTTAGTTGTCACAATCACAAAACTGTCAGATAATATTAGAAGTTTTTAAATTCTAAAAGGTAGTTTCAATCGTGCTTTGATAAAAATCCCAATTTCCATTAAATATTAGTTCAACAAGACATATTCTTATTTATAATAAGAGATATTGGAAAAACCTGCAAAAGTAACTTTACATTTGTTGACGGAACTATCAAGAAATAAGTATGAATTGGCATACGAAAAATTTATGGAGTGGAGAAGAAATACAAAAATAAAATCTTTTTCGGAAAGTGTAGTTTTGGTATATTTTGAAGAGTTGTCAAAAAAATTAAAGGCGTCTACACTTTGGTCACAATATTCAATGTTGCGAAGTACTTTTTTTTATTTAAATTTGTGCAGTTGTAGAAAAAGTATAGTGTGCAACATGTGGGGAAAGTACTTTTCTCACTTGTAGCACAATATACTATTTCCGTCAACCGTGAATTTCTGAGATATGAATGTACACAATGGACGATTTTCTGTTTATAAACGATTTTGGAATAGGCAACCAAACTTACAGTAATATTGAAAAGTAGCCGTAAAACTGACTTCTCCAATACAATATTTTTAGTTTTTCTCATATCATTCTACAAAACAATTGTAATTATTATTAGTGTCAAAACATAGCAAAAATATATAAAAGGAAAAAGAAAACAGTGATATCGAAGGGATTTGGACCGACGACTTTCACGATAGGAGGCATGCGCGTTCTCATCATACCAGCAACCCCAACGTCAAGAAGTTCAATACATGATTTACTTTTCAAAATACAAAGGTATTGAAAGGGTGATTAACAATTTCAAACAATAATTAAAATATTTAAATAGAGCAATTGAACAAAGGGTCATACCCAAGTACTTCATAATTGCCTTCAACTGCTCACTTATTAATTTGATTATTTTATACAAATCCCTTTATAAAGTGATTTCTCTTTGATTTAACTTCCGTCTATAATTCAGTGTAAACAAAATGTAATGTCTTTCTAAGAATGTAAAATGGCCTATTCACCTACCTAATCTATAGGGAGTACTGAGTAGGTACCGAGAATGCAAACAGTATATTTTTGAAATAATTAATTTAATAGTGTCTATTTTATATGTAATTGTGCGCCAATGGTTGACTGGTTTAATTTAGTTTCAATTATCTCTCTTGATGGCGAAAGAAGTGTAGTTTGTCACATTTGAAAAAAAATAGAAGCAACTGAAACTAATTTCGATGATAATTGACTAAAAAATTCAACTTTAGACCATTTAAATACTTAGAAAGCTGTTAACTTCCTATATAAAACTTTTTGCAATGTAGAATAATATGTCATTTGATAATAAAAGAGGTCATAAACTGTACATTTATTTTATCAAATCAATAATTATTTGATGAAATTTAGTAATAATGTCGACTGTCATCGCTATTTATTGTGATATCTGTTTTTATCAGACATTCAAAAACGAAAGAGTCTATACTTTAATAATTGGATATCAATTTCTCGGCATAAAATTTATGTACCAAACGGCGTTCGACGAATCAACCTCTTCTCTCGACTTCCCATTTTTCAAACTTGCTCCGGAAATTATCGTTTTTAAATAAAACAAAGCAATCAAGCGATGAGTCACCGTATTTGAACAGGTAGGCTGACAAAAAAAATCACGAGGCAAAAAAGGTTTGTTAATTGTATAACAGAAGATCTTGTTGCGTAAGTTACTAAAATAATTTGAAAATAGTTGTACTTTTCGATAAAATTATAAATTGATTATGAGAATTGAATTTACTGTTTGGACCCTTCCTTTGTGGAATCTACTCATATTAATGTTATAAATGAAACTAACTGTTTCTAATTAATTCCACTATTTAATGGAAAAATTATGAAAATTATGAAAGGATATTGATAATTATTTCGATATTGACATATCATCGTCAGAATGACAGAAGTTACATTTTATGTTTATGATGTTTAATATTTTGGCTAGACCAAATAGTAATAAGTGACCTATCTTGTGATTGACTTAATATATATATGAATAGAACAAAGAAGAAGATATGATTTTACAAATATTAAAGCTTAGCCCTATGGGGATATCCTGGAAATCTTTTTCCCATTTAAGATCAGTATAACTGTGCAATGTTATAGGAAACCAAAAAAAACTATATCTGCTGATCTTTACAATTGTTACTCAAGAAGACAATTGATTAGTGGAGAGCTCCCTAGATTTCTCTGTTCATTGACAACTTCATATTGTGGGTCTCTTAAGTGTCTTCTTATTTCTAGTTCTTCAAGGAAATCTAGTTCTTGTTTCTTATCACAAATATGCAGTACTTCTAGTTCTGTGTTAGGTGTTGATGAATGTTTTGTGTCAAGAAGGTGTTTTGTGTATTGTGATTTATCTGGCTGTTTTAATCTGTATGCTCGTGAGTGTTCATTATATCTAATTTCAAAATTTCGAATTGTTTGACCAATATAGACAGCATTACATTCTGGACATTTAAGTTTATATATTCCAGACTTTTTTGATATCAGATATACTTAATTTGTTTGATGTATGTATTAATCAGAATTATTTTAATTTTGATAATAAGGTATATATTCAAAATGAAGGTTTACCAATGGGAAGCCCTATATCACCAATTTTTGCAAACATTTTTATGGACAGCTTAGAAAGAAAAATCTTTGAATGTAACATTTCAAAAAATATATTATTTTGGTATAGGTATGTAGATGACATATTAGCTTGTTTTGTAGGTAGTGAACGACAATTAGATATATTGTTCAATCATATTAATAATTTACATCCAAAAATTAAATTTACATTAGAAGTTGAAGAGAATAACTCAATCAATTTTCTCGATATTAAAATTCAAAGAGTCAATAATATACTTGATTTTTCAATTTACAGAAAACCAACACATACTTATGTGACTGTACCATATAATTCCAATCATCCCAAGTCACATAAATTAGCAGCATATAATTCAATGATACATTGAGCATTTTCAGTTCCTATGAACAAATATAATTTTGTTAGAGAAATTAATATAATTAAACAAATAGCCACATCCATTACATATAATAAAAAAGAGGAAAAAGTGGCATTACAATTAATATTTCCTGAAAAAACTAGGGAAATACAAAATTATAAAACCATCACATATGCTGGTAATATTTCTAATAATATTTCAAAGATAATATCTTGTTCAACAAATACAGCAATTTCTTTTAAAACAGAAAACAATGTGAGTAAAAAATTGTTAAATGTAAAAACAAAAATACCCCCATTAAAAAAGTCTGAAATATATAAACTTAAATGTCCAGAATGTAATGCTGTCTATATTGGTCAAACAATTCGAAATTTTGAAATTAGATACAATGAACACTCACGAGCCTACAGATTAAAACAGCCACATAAATCACATTATTTTGCCACAAAACATTCATTAACACCTAACACAGAACTAGAAGTACTGCATATTTGTGATAAGAAACAAGAACTAGATTTCCTTGAAGAACTAGAAATAAGTAGACACTTAAGAGACCGACAATATGAAGTTGTCAATGAACAGATAAATCTAGGGAGCTCTCCACTATTAAATTGTCTTCTTAAGTAACAATTGTAAAGATTAGCAGATATAGTTTTCCTTGGTTTCCTATATCATTGCACAGTTATACTGATCTTAAATGGGAAAAAGATATCCAGGATATCCCCATAGGGCTAATAATACCTAAGCTTTAATATTTGTAATATCATATCTTCTTCTTTTTTCTATTCATATATATTAAGTCAATCACAAGATAGTTCACTTACTATTTGGTCTAGCCAAAATATTAAACATCAAGTAGGTATTTCATAAAATGTAACTTCTGTCATTCTGACGATGATATGTCAATATCGAAATAATTATCAATATCCTTTCATAATTTTCATAATTTTTTCTTTAAATAGTGGAATTAATTAGAAACAGTCAGTTTAATTTATAACATTGATTATTAGAATATTTTAAATATTTTTTTATTTCTTCTGCATTTACTTGAATGAATAAAAACAGGGTACATCCCATTGTACAGGGTGGCCCGTTAAGCGAGGTAACAGGCGTATCTCGGAAAGTATTTGTCCCAGGTTGTGGGGAAAAATATTGATAGTAAAAATGGCCAAGAGAAATTGCTGGAAATTATTTAGCAGATTAGCTAACCATAAGTAGGCTTTGGCTTTGTCAATACAATTTTGGAGTTCCTTCGTAATGAGTTACCAGTTTTGTTAGAAAATGTGCCCCTTCATACCAGGGGAAATATGTTTGTTCAGCTTGACGGCTGCCCAGCACATTTTTCAGTTATGGCTAGACAACACTTGAATTAAACATATCCAGTCAGATGGATAGCCTCTTTCTCTGACCAGCAAGGTCACCCGACCTGACTTGCCTAGACTTTTATTTTTGGGGGCGAGTAAAAGATCTTGTCTTCCAGACAAGACCTACGACAAGAGCAGATATTGAAGAAAGAATAAGAAATGCCACTCGCACCACCACCAGCGGAAATAAAAGCGGCCATTTTTTCTACTCGAGAACGTCTAGAGCGACGTGTCAATAATAATGGAAGGCAATTTGAACATTTGGCAAGGCAATAAAATGATTTAAAATAGATTTTTTCCGCAGCTAACATGCTTATGTTGCCTATATTATTGATAATCGTAATTTTTCACATTTTTACGATAAGTCAAAAACGAATAGATATATCAAGATGCGGTTTTCACTAAAAAATAAGAAATTTAGAGCTGCTCCAGAATATGTTACTGAAATAGTTACGATCCATTAAATTTTTTAAATAAAATCGTAAAAATAAGTAATCGCTGCATAAAGCGACCTCTAGTTTATCTGTTTTAAAGTAATCGATAAGGTATATGAACGATTTTCAAAATCCACAAAACTCTCTTTCATATGAGTCCAGAAATAGTTTGAATAGTTAACGAAATATTAAAATTTAAACACTGAAAAATAGATGGTCTTCCTTCTCGCTTATTATGACAGATACAAAGAAATGTCACTATAGAACAGTATCTGGTATAAAACGGGCTTTCAAATAATGATTTCAAAGTTATAGCTCATTCTGCGATTTTCTGAGATAATAATAATTTTAGATTTGAACATAGCTGTTATGCACCCTAGGGGTGAAATTTTGAGGTTCAATATAATTTCCAGCAATTTCTCTTGGCCACTTTTACTATCAATGTTTTTTTCACCGACAAATACTTTCCGAGTTACAGCCGGTTACCTCGCTTAATGAGCCACCCTGTACATTCATTATTTATAAGAAGTTATTTTCCTAACTAGTGCGGAAATGATACTTTTTCGCACGCGACTCGCGTTTGAGCACGGAAATGTCACTCAGTGACAAAATGACAAAATAAACAACATTTTGACTAAAAGTAACGCCTCCAATATGTCATTTCACCAATATACTGTCACATTGACTTTATAAATAATTTTCAAACTGATATACAAATATTATAATGTTACCGTATAATTCATTAGTGAGTTTCACTTTTGTGGTTTTAATTATTACGACATATCCTATTGCATCATTGGCACCTTTAAATGGTAAGCATATTTAGACTAGATATATGTAGGGTACTAGTTACGTAGATTGCTTCGTAACGTTTCTAATAAAACCCGAAGTGTTCACGTCAAACTATTATTATCAATCGTTATTTACCTCATCATATTAATTAATCCATTTTTATTGATACTTAATTTAATTATTTATTTATAAATAACCGTTGAAAGTTGTTTTAGCGACATAACAGTACTAATAATTAATATGTACAGCACACTAAATTGTCAGGACCTGCATCATACTTTGCGGAAGATAGCGTTGTAGGTAATAATGATTTATACACAAAATCGTGACAGTGCATTTGAGTAGTTGACGGGACCAGAAAAAGTTATACCATTATATTTTTTCCTCCTAGACACCGAAATTTCAGACTAGTACGACGGTGACTTTTTTACTCGACTTCTCCTTTTTGCTGTTTTTGCTCGTTCGTCTTGGCGTCCAGATGAATATTGGTCCATAGTTTGATACGTTCCTTAAAAAAAAACAATTACCTAGTTCCTTTCCAATACATTTTTCCAGAAAGGTTCGTATAAATTATGAACTAGATGAGGGGAACCCTTATGAGGTATCAGCACCAATATAAGATTGGAAGCAATACCAGAAGATAGAACTATTAGAAAGATCTAGTAGTACCTAGACAGTCAAAGATACTTCTGGGGAACTACGACCAAGTGAGATCAAAATAATATATGAGACAGAGTCACCCTGCTCTAAGGGTTTTGCCAGATGTTCTAAGAGAACATTGCTGACTGAATGGACACCTCAAGAAGGTCAGCCTAGCGAAACAAGAAAAATGTAGATTCTATCGAATGGAAGAAGGAACACATATTTGCCGAATGGATAAATTATCCAGAATACCAGAGCCCACCTCCTGGGAGATAGCAGAAAAGATGAGGAAAACTTGAAACAAATTGAAGCATGCGGATACCCTAAAATTTTCTTCAAGAAATATTACTAAAGGAACTGCTATAGTCTTTGAGACTCCGCAGGAATCCTCAAGATGAGGAAAACTTGAAGAAAATTGAAGCATGTGGATACCCTAAAATTTTCTTCAAGAAATATTACTAAAGGAACTGCTATAGTCTTTGAGACTCACTCACTCACTCTTCTTTATTCTGGAGTATACTTTTGAATCAATAACATTCCATAGTTAATTAATATTCTTCGATTTTTATCAGTAAGACTAAGTACATGATATTATCTGAGTCAATAATGAACGTTTTAATGAAGTAAATTGACAAAACTCTCTTTCATATGAGTCCAGAAATAGTTTGAATAGTTAACGAAATATTAAAATTTAAACACTGAAAAATAGATGGTCTTCCTTCTCGCTTATTATGACAGATACAAAGAAATGTCACTATAGAACAGTATCTGGTATAAAACGGGCTTTCAAATAATGATATTAAAGTTATAGCTCATTCTGCGATTTTCTGAGATAATAATAATTTTAGATTGGAACATAGCTGTTACGCACCCTAGGGGTGAAATTTTGAGGTTCAATATAATTTCCAGCAATTTCTCTTGGCCACTTTTACTATCAATGTTTTTTTCGCCGACAAATACTTTCCGAGTTACAGCCGGTTACCTCGCTTAATGAGCCACCCTGTACATTCATTATTTATAAGAAGTTATTTTCCTAACTAGTGCGGAAATGATACTTTTTCGCAAGCGACTCGCGTTTGAGCACGGAAATGTCACTCAGTGACAAAATGACAAAATAAACAACATTTTGACTAAAAGTAACGCCTCCAATATGTCATTTCACCAATATACTGTCACATTGACTTTATAAATAGTTTTCAAACTGATATACAAATATTATAATGTTACCGTATAATTCATTAGTGAGTTTCACTTTTGTGGTTTTAATTATTACGACATATCCTATTGCATCATTGGCACCTTTAAATGGTAAGCATATTTAGACTAGATATATGTAGGGTACTAGTTACGTAGATATTGGTCCATAGTTTGATACGTTCCTTAAAAAAAAAACAATTACCTAGTTCCTTTCCAATACATTTTTCCAGAAAGGTTCGTATAAATTATGAACTAGATGAGGGGAACCCTTATGCGGTATCAGCACCAATATAAGATTGGAAGCAATACCAGAAGATAGAACTATTAGAAAGATCTAGTAGTACCTAGACAGTCAAAGATACTTCTGGGGAACTACGACCAAGTGAGATCAAAATAATGTATGAGCCAGAGTAACCCTGCTGTAAGGGTTTTGCCAGATGTTCTAAGAGAACATTGATAGCTGAATGAACACCTCAAAAAGGTCAGCCTAGCGAAACAAGAAAAATGTAGATTCTATCGAATGGAAGAAGGAACACATATTTGCGGAATGGATAAATTATCCAAAATTCCAGAGCCCACCTCCTGGGAGATAGCAGAAAAGATGAGGAAAACTTGAAACAAATTGAAGCATGCGGATTCCCTAAAATTTTCTTCAAGAAATATTACTAAAGGAACTGCTATAGTCTTTGAGACTCCGCAGGAATCCTCAAGATGAGGAAAACTTGAAAAAAATTGAAGCATGCTGATACCCTAAAATTTTCTTCAAGAAATATTACTAAAGGAACTGCTATAGTCTTTGAGACTCTTCAGGAATCCGCAAGATGAGGAAAACTTGAAGAAAATTGAAGCATGTGGATACCCTAAAATTTTCTTCAAGAAATATTACTAAAGGAACTGCTATAGTCTTTGAGACTCACTCACTCACTCTTCTTTATTCTGGAGTATACTTTTGAATCAATAACATTCCATAGTTAATTAATATTCTTCGATTTTTATCAGTAAGACTAAGTACATGATATTATCTGAGTCAATAATGAACGTTTTAATGAAGTAAATTGACAAATCATCTTGAATAATGAATTTGACGCTAATAGTAATGATTTTATTAATACTGGTCTCTAACATACGACGGTATTTATTTCTATTAGTACTGCTTAATAATAATGATTTCATCATAACAAATTGAGTTAAATTGTATCAATTTAATTGTGCTAAGAAATAATCAATGGTATGTAAATGAATGCAAAAAATACAAACATCATGTGATGGTAAAAGTAGACAGCTTAGGGTATAAACGCGGACGTTTAAGGGGTGGTATTGGTATGGATTGTTTCGATACAATGTAGGTGAAGGGGCTTATATCCTAAATAATTAAAGATAATGAAATAACCATGGAAAAAAGGAAAAAATACGTTTTGTGAAGTTAAAATAACGGAAAGACTTTCAATAAAATCGATATTCCAAGGTGAAATTGAAGGAAAATAGCGTAAAAAGAGTAAAACACTGATAGTTGTAAAATCTGTTGAAAACTTTTCCAAACGCTGAATAGTAATGATAATATCCAACCTTCAATAGGAAAAGCACTTGAAGAAGACATAAATATTCATCTGGATTGAGTGGTTGCAACACCTATTGACACCATTTTTGGTTTATCAGGAAATAAGAAAAACTTATTTTTATGTTTCTACTCAAATAATTTCTATACCTACCGGAAATTGAGTCTCGAATAAAATGAAAAAATTGTTCAGTATGCAATTAATGTTTTCAGTCAGTTTTCTCGGCATCGATATCATTTTTCGAAGTATACCAGCGAGGTGAGACATTTTGTTTCAAATATTTTAAATTCAACTTTTCATCGATATATCGTCCTAAAAATTTAATATATTTCTATAAAATCAATATTTAAATTAGAACCACCTGCTTTAGTATATAATTATGTCTATGATAATTTTCTAAACTGGTTCCGCATGTACTTTTACATTGTATACTAAATATTAACAAAACTTGAAATTAAATACATTGAACACAGTTTACACTCACTACACTAAGCAACCTACAAAAACTTTTAACCCTGGCAATCCGGGGCACAAGGAAATTGTAGGCAATGGAAAGGCAGATACCCTAGCAAGGCTAGGATCTGAAACTGCATTCACTGGTCCTAAACCAGTATTTGGAATATCAAAATCTGCTGCACGTGGTTGTATATCCCGGAGGATTCAAACTAAACATCAGACGTACTGAAGACACGTGCCAAAACAGGAACACAGCAAACTCTTGGTGAAAAAGCCCTCGAAATCGCTGACTAACGAAATATTAAACCTCAGCAGGTGCCAGATAAGGAAAGTGACGGGATTACTTACCGGTTACTGTACCCTAAGAAATCATATGCATTAAATTGGCAAATATAGGGACGAACCTATCTGTCGATTGTGCACCGAGCAAGTGGTGGAGTGGTTACGCTCTCGGCTTGCATTCGGAAGGACCGGGGTTCAAATCCCAGGTCCGCCTGACCTGCTATGAGTTTTTTCAGAGGTTTTCTCGTAGCAATAGGCGAATGCTGGGTCAGTACACACCTCTCAGGCACCTACCACCGTTCCCTCCACTCCCATCCCCTGAACCAAACAATCCTTATTCCTTCCAATGTTGGCTGAAGAGGCTCCGGAAAGCCTAAAGCGGCCTGCTTATCTCGAGAGGGGGGAGAATGAAAAACAATCCTTCCTTCGTTTGTCGATTGTGCTTGGAAGGAGGAAACAGAAGCAGCATCTCACTTTCTCATTGGAGATGTAGATTCCTAGTACTAGAGTATCCAAGAGAGGATTTCTCCAAGAAGGACCCAGTGAAAAGACTGTTGATCCGGATAAGGGCTACTGGTCTCTTCACATAAACGGTATAACCAAGAGCACAAAAAGCCTAAAGGCTGAGGTGCCGAGGTCTCTAAGCCTCTCTAAGTTTACAGTTCATCATTACTCTCTGAAGAAGATAACTTGGTTATCGAAACGCGCGTAAGATAGTGTAAAGTCAGTGTTGGTGTGAGACATGTTTAGTGTAGAGTATCGCCAACGGTTCCAAAATTTTTAACATAGTTGGAATTAAATAATAGTCCTGATTTATTCTTCCAGTTTTGTTTAAGTCAGTTTAAGTTATTGTTGTGCATTTTATATTTTTGTGATGGCAAACACGTCAACTTTTAACCCAAGAAAGATAAAGATAATTAAAACCCAATATTCTCTACAAGGAAAAAATTTTATACTGAATGTGCATGATGCGTTAATGCAAAAAACTCCTAACAATACAGTTCGGGAAAACGTAGCTAATTGTTTAAATATGACAGAAATTGGAGAACCAGCAATTTACCACTTTTTAAAAAGAAGGAAAATTGGAGTGAGTGTAGAACCAAAGAAACAAGTTGGAAAGAAGCCAATAGAAATTTATTATTCTGTTACGACTGCCATATTTCTTATTTCAATAAAGAAATACCTACTCTTGGCAAAATATGTAATTTCATGAAGGAAGACGAGGAGCTACCGAGGAACTCATTGTGGAAATATATTAAATAGGTTTTTCTTGGAATAAATCTAACAAAAGTGATCTACTCTAGTTGTTTCCAACGAGAATTTTATATTTTGAAAAATGGACTATTTAAGAACAACTAGAAGGTTTCCAGCAGAGGGTAAATGTATTTATTATTTGGACAAGACGTGATTTATTGAAGGCCACATTGTTTCGAAGTGTTTTAAGGAAGTAGTATAGGAACAAATCGCTTCAGTCAAGCATGTAATCTGTATATATTTTGTGAGTTTACTGCTAGTATTGTGAATATTTTATGCGGGAACAAACGGCTTAAAACATTTCCATTTGTACATTTATTGTTAATTTTTTTGACTATAGGCTGCTGTATTGCGGCCGTTTTAATATATCACTAGAATTGGTTGTGATTTTATTCAAATCAGGTTTAGTAATATTAGCAATAACTTTAAAGGGTCCAGTCATTTATGACCAATATTAACAAAATAATTGTTTAAATATTCAGGTATGTCCCCCGAAAACGTAAATTAAATCTACATATTACATTTTATAAATAAAATTCCTGTTATAACCGAATTCGAAAAGTAATAATGAACTATGTATGTATGTATGTTGGAATGTTTATACAATAAACCTGTTCCCCGACACTGTATTAATAAATTCTTCGAATTTACGTTATGCTACCCGTGGTGGTCTATTGTATTCGAACTACTTGAAGCTGATAATAGGATAAGAAAACCAAACACGTATTTTCAATACAATAGCGCTTAGATTCTTTTCCCCAATTTGATTCACCCAACAACTTTTTAGAGGGTTATTGTAGATTGAAACATTATTTGCTATCAATGCTGTGGTATGGGCTTTCTAATTACCACTTATTATAATATTCTTTCAGAATTTCAGGTTCCTACTATATCATATATTTAGGTAAATATCTGACTGATGAAAGGAACCTTGGAACGCTTTTGCAAATCAGCACAGGTCGCGCGAACCCAACGACTGCACCACCCCTCACCAGCCTTTGAACGTGAGTAGAGATCGTTGCAGTAATTACAGGCACAAAGGTCTTCTTGATCAAGTCAATCTTCATCTGAGTCATCATTAATATAAAGAGATTTAGTAACTGCCTGTCTTCTTTTACGAGTTGGTTCTCAGCCTCAGTCTCTCGTTTGAGTTTTAATTCTGCCATATTAGGTGATGACGTAAGTAGGAATGTTGTCGTTCGTTTCTTTGGCTTTCTTCTACTTTCTTCTAACTCATGTTCGAATGGGTCCAGGACCCAAACAGTGTTGGACTCATCCCCAAGGGGATGCCTACCAACCAAACCCACCTCAAACTCGCCGTTACCCCCGCCCCGGAATCACTACCCTAGCATACTTCGAGACGGGCGGCGGCACACTCTCCGCTCACACCGTCATCTTCTCCTTCCCATCACTCCTCCTCTCATGCCATATCGAGTCCTTCTCCCCCCTAACCATACTCTCTACTACTCCACTCACCTCCATCCATTCCTCCTCCCCCCTCAACATTATCTCCACCATGTTCTCCCAGTACACCGCCTCCCCTAGCTTCCTCTCCAACTTCTTCAGCACTTCCTCGTTCCTCCAGCATCTAAACACATGTCCCACATCATCCTCCACTTCACACCTCTCGCACACTCCAGTCTCTCTTTTCCCAATCTTGTGGAGGTACCCTACTCTCGACCCATGTCCAGTGAGCACCTGTGTCAAGAGGTAGTTCACTTCCCCTAATTTCCGGTCCATACAATATCTCCTATTCCCAATCGCTCCTCATACTCCTCCCACCTTCTCTCCATTTCCTCCTCCATCCATTCCTCTTCTACCCTGTCCACTTACAAATTTACCACTGGGAACTGGAGAAATTAAATTAACTGGAGCTAAATAACATGTCGATGGAAAGGAACTTGTAGATGATTGAGAAATGTCTGAGTGGCCAGTCAGTGTGTTATGAATATCATTAGTGACTGCTATTGAGACTGAAGAATCCGATGAACTAGATGGTTTACAAGAACTAGTAGATGGGCATTAATGAAGGTTCAGGGGCCTTATTCTGTTTCTGTGCCATAATCTCGCCAGCCTCCGGGCTCTATTGATGACGATGGAAGAAGGTTCTGATCCTAGATTGGGTCTGAGTAATCAGCTGTGTAAGCTATTGGCATATTTTTTGTTTCAACTGGTTCAAAAATGTGATCGGGAAAAATGTCTAGATTGACTGGCCACAGTCCAGTGCTTTTGAACTATTGCATGCATTCTGAACTGAAGCAGTTTTTCCATAAGCTTTATTAATCAAATATCCGATTTGAACAGCTGTCACCTCTCTTCCTGGCAGATTTCTTAGCCAGACAGAAATTTCTTGGTTAAAATATGTCTTGAGAGGGCCATAAAAGCAAACGTCGAGAGGCTGCATACGATGGGTGCAGTGAGGGGGAAGACAAACAATTTCGATTCTCCTTCTACTCCTTCGCAAAGTTCAAAGCTTCAAATGACTTATGGCTGGCATAGCCATCGACAATAAGAAGGACTTTATCATCATGACTAGCTTTTACAAAGCTTCGAAAATTCTGGAAGAACCACTTCACGGATATTTCAGTGGTTATCCACCCGCTTTCTTGAGCTACTCCAGCCGTGCCAGTTGGTGCTTCATCCACGAGCTCGTTTTTCATATTTTTCCTCTGGAAAATCATGAAAGGAGGTACGTACGACCCAGCTGCGTTCATGCAGCACACCACTGTCACATTGGATTCCGGGCTCGTAATGGCACCTACTTGTTTCCTGCCAGCTGCAGCCAGGATTTTTTGAGGTCTTTGGACAGTAGACATCCCCGATTCATCCACATTGTAGAACCGGCTTGCGTTGAATTTGTATTTCTCTATGTATGCTTGAGAGTTATCAAAAAACTTTTCTACCTGGGTAAGGAGGTAGGCTCAGGTTTACGTAAATATATGTCTTTATGGCGTCTTAAAAATTTATCTAGCCATTCCTGGCCAGCTTTACCCTCATCTTTATTAAAACTGTGTGCAAAGCCATTCTTTTCAGCCAGTTCGAAAGCGAGATCTTGGACCATTGTACGCGTTAATCCAAACATGCGAGTTTCAAGTAGCTTGATGTGCTCAACCAATTGTCTCTCGATTTCAAGAGGAAAGTTTGCTGAAATCGGCCCAAACTTCTTGCTGCAGGTGAAATTGTTTTATTTTGTTCCAAAGCATGCCACTTTGAAGGTCTTAGAATCCAGAAACCAATCCATTTTTTCTCCTTTACAGCTTCAAAAGCTTTTTTCATCGCTTATGGACTCCATGATTACTTATCCTCTTATAATTCAGTGGCATATTGCCGTCCTGTAAATTGAAGATATTTTTGTAAATTTAGATATTTTTATGATTCACCACCCCTACGGGCAAAATGACACATTATGTTGTTTTGTCCATAGTGGTTGTTTAGTACATAGCCTCACGATTCGAAGAATAATCTTGTTGCAGTGACAATAAAGCTCGTTTCACACTCATCAGCACAGTACCTGACAAACATCGTCACAGCATGGGCTCACTTAACGCATCGACACGGGATCAGCACCGCCGCGATACCCGACTAGGCTTCACTTTATATTGTCAGAGATATTGTATTGGGACGCCGTCCGCAAAATATTCTCACTGAGAAATGTGTTGTGGTTGAGGCGTTGACGTGCCTTGTCGGTGCTGTGCTGATGTTGTTAGGTTTGCGCGCTTACATTTAAATACACATAAGAAATAAAATCCGGTGGTGATGATCAGTCGCTGTTCCTATGAGGTGTTGATAAGTGTGTTTCGATCTTAATGTTGTAAATTCTACATGATCACCTCGAACACAATATGTTTGAAAATATAAAACTATAAAACAGTGAAACAACAAAAGAAAACTTACCGAAAAACAAAAAACAAACGACCACTATCAAATTTCTTGCTAACCTCGAAACACAAATGTCAACATGGCGTCCGTTGAGTATTTCAAACGTCTCCCAAAAATCCAATGGTATATTTTCGGTGTAGGCGCTTCTTAATTGGCTTATTTTTGACAGTTTGAACCACGCTAATTTTTAAATATCGCCAATGTGTCGTTTTGTCCGTATATGTCATTTTGGACGTACTTCCCCTACTATAAACGGAGCATACGGTCATAACTCAAATAACTGTTTTAACTTAAACTTAATATTATACTTAACCATTATTTTTATATTGGAAAATATGTATTAATAAACTATCTATATCTAGCACGTGCTTTCTCACCCAAATATTTATATTGTCCATTTCAAGAACGCATTATTGGCCCACCGTTCACTCAGTTTTACCGAATTTCATTACGACGTAATTCCAGAAAACTGGGTATATTTTTTAAAGCTTACAACCTATGATTGAGATACAAATATGCACTCTGTTGTTTGGATAATTCAACTATTTATTGCTTGATCATTTTATGAAAAAATAGGAGGTAAATTCCAAAAATTCTATTATAATGACTCCAAATTAATGTTGTGCTACGAGATAAGTTTATGGCTTAATAAACTTTTTAAAAATATTCATTTCAATTGATGCTCCACTATTGCGATTCATTTGATATCGTTAATTCCTCCAATTTTAATTGCATTCAATATTCCGATATTCGACAACATTCAACAGCATTCATTATGACTAAAATTCATGGTTAATTTATGGGTAATTCATTACATCAGGGGGAATAATACGACACGGGATAATGGGGAGTACAAAGAGTAGAAACACAGTTGTATAAATACAAATATTGGAGCGGCTGGATTCTGGTGATTATCCATAATATGTTCAATTTGATGAAATTACGATATTTTATTGTAATAGTTATGGAACAAAGGAAGAGAATTCAGGGAATTGGGTATGATTATTCTGAATTATAGTGTATAATGGGAATAATTAAAAACTCGTGATGCTTAGAAATCTATCAGTTTATTGTAATCAGGATACTTAATATTCATTTCAATTTTGATACTGCTACCTGTACCGGGTGTCCAGTTTATTTATTGTGTACAAGACAGGTACTTAACAAAAATATATTTATAAAAAAATGCGTTTATTTAAAATTTCTAATTATTTTTAGTATATTATCTTCACAAAGGGGCAATATACAATAACCCTCCAGTAGTCGCACTCAAAATATTCACACGAGTAGTCGCACTGTATCTGTCAGATCGTTTCGTATCCTGTGGAATGTTTTTAAACATTTAATTATATCAAGTCCAGATTGGGTAAAAGTAGATATTTGGATTGATTTTTTATGGTTTATTTTCTTAAAAAATATAAAAAGTTATAAACTAAAATAAAAAACAACCTAAAAAATATCAAAACAAAACGAGATATTGAAATTATATTTGGTAACAATCATTTTTGGTATTCTGTGAAAAAATTATGAGATACAGGTACCTCAAGTATTTTTATAAGCAAACCCGGACAAACTTATTATATATCATTTGAGTATCACTGAATGTTCTAGACACAAATGTAATGTACATTTTACACAGAAATAACGCGTAAGTGTTCTTTTTTCAGTACAAGCTGTACACTTTGCCCTGCTTCTCGATCTTTCAGGTTCCTCGATACCCAGTAATTTTTTGGTTCGGGTACGCATATCTGGAGAGATATTCATGTTTGCTGCTCGATCTCTTAGATGGTCTTCAATAAGCTGAAAGGCAAATTTTTGTTAAAATTTTCGACGGAGCATATATTGAGGTGGTACGTTCCCTTCAAAAATAACTTGGCTGTTTATACCTGCTACCTTCAACAAACTGTAAAAAACCATCGGCCAGCGTCTTGTGTTCCTTAAGGAATTATAACTGGAACATCACTTGTCTACCACATCAACACCGCCTTTTGTGCTATTATAAAAAGTCACAATATCCGGCTTATTTTGGTCACCAGAACGGGGGTCTATAGTTCCATCAAGATACATACTAGAAACCAAAAGTACTACTCTCCCTCTTTTGGGGATGTATGATACCAGAGTGCAGGAGGGATGGAAACCAAACATGCTGGAAAATTGAGATCGACTTTTTCCATTCAAAAATTCGGGAGGAATTCCATTCCTTTTTTTTCGCAAAGTCCCTACTATTGTTAGATTATGGTTATTTAGCATATCAAAAACCAAATCTATATTAGTAAACAAATTGTCTACTGTTGTACCCTTAAAACGACTAGTACGTACTATTCGCCTTACACTATTCTGAAGATAGTTTACAGGTAAGTAGTAAGTTAAGGTATTGAATTTCTTCACTAATAAATTAAATGTTCTTATATAAATAGAGAATATTGAATGAAGTTAAGTTTTTCAATGATTTAAAGTATTGTATGTTTCTAGGATCCAGGGAGTGAGAGCACAGCTTCAAAGTGTGGAATTTCTGTTTATATTATTGGAAAGATCTTACTAGTATACTTCGATGGTGGTATCAGACAGCATCCATAACTCTGCAGATCTTAGACGAACACTAGGGGAAGCTTGGTGTAGGCTTGGTACCATCCAAGATTTCATAAATTGACTTGCACAATAATGTTAATGATCGCATTAGATTTAACGTAACTTTTAAAATATACAAACCTTTGATGGAATGTGTCGTGTGGTATGTATAAGGATTTTATTTAAGTACTTGCACTAATTCTCCAAAGTTTGGGTTTGTCTCCCAGACATTAAAAATGAAGGCTCCTCAATAAAAATGGGATATTGATGACCAAGGAATATTTTCGAAAGTTTTTCAAAACTTTTATGGACCATACATAACCCATCAAAAACCCAAAAAAAAACCAAGTTTACTCGGACAGTTGACCTTAAGGAAAGTGGCCTTTTACATATTTGTTATTAATCAAATTAAGAGAAGGTCAAGGTCACTACATTTAATAATTTGGATTAATACCAAGCTGATACACTTCTTCCCTTTGGTCTTGTCTGTATAGACTAATGGGCTGATTTTAAATGTTTTAATATTGTTATTTTATTTGTTGAATTTTACTGAAATTTTTATTCTTAAGCTCTTTTATAAATATAAGTCGTTTTTGATATACCTAATTCTTTGAACCAGTAACAATACAATTAAAATATGAAACTTCTCTTTAAACCATGGTTTAACCCATTGAAAACAATCGTCAACACGTCAAAGTTGAATTTGCCTTACTTCAGAATTTTTTCAAAAGCCTGTTTGTAAATATTGAGTCTCCAATGAAAACGTTGATAGTGGAAAGGCCTCTGAATCGGTGGTGTTGCGGGTCACTTGGAGGATCATCTTAAGGGAATAAAACAACTACTTCTAGCACTGGGATATGTTTGATTTATTACACTACTTCACTAAGATACATTACACTACTTACTTACTATTACTAATGATATGTATAAGTACCTAGCCGTACAGCATACTTATATTTAATGAGTATTTATTACTGAGAATTAAGTCATCTTACTGATGTCTTACTACTCAACTATATGGAATGTTCTCTTGAATTATATTGAATCAATCTGTTCTTTGCAATGAATATTGAATGTATATTTATACAGCCAGTCAAGTTCAAATAAAGTAAATAAACATATTACTGTTTTGTGTTTATTTCACGCTCTGAACTTGACTTCGTATTCGTCGACCTTCCTACTCTTTATTTATATAATATTAAAACGTTCGAACGTTTTGTTGAAATAAGATCAAGGGAATTTAATTCTTATTTTAAATATTTATTGTTATATTATTATATTGGGCCAAAAGACACGTTTATAAATATTGAATTCATTCCAGACATTTGCATCATACTGTATAACTATTTATTGAGGCGGTTTTAATTCGATGGTGATTGACAACTTCAACAATTACGTTCCCAGAGAGTCGTGTTCACACACATACACACAATTTAAAAAAAGTCAATGCACACCTATAACAGCATATAATACATTGTCATTTTTTCCAGTATACAATAAAATGTAGATATAAATGCCAGTCAAACAGTGGAACTGCCTACCTTTCTTTTCTTCTTCTCTTCGGTTTTAATTGTTACGAACGGCCGGAGTAGCAAACCTTGAGAATGTGTTTGTGGAACGATCTATTGTTTTCGGTTTTTTGTGCGACTATTTTGCCATATTAGGATGATATAATTAAGGATTTTTAATTAATAGTCGATAGGAAACGCCTTTCTTTTGTAAACAATATAATGAAACTTTGGATTTTCTCAATAAAGTTGATTGTTGTGAACAAAAATTAATAAAAACGATAGAAAAATAAATAACTGAACTGATGTTATTTTTAGGTGTGATTGTATCAGTGACCAAACTAATGCGGTTTTGATTATCAGTAGTAATCCAAGGACATTGATAATTGTTCGAAAAAATTTTATATCAATAAGCAACAAGCTTTTTGAGCATTTATCAATGTTCGAGGGTTATTCTTATAGAAAATGTTCAGCTACTTATAGAAAAAAAATACATAGTAGGTATATTTGCTTCTATAATTTCATTAATGTTCTCGTCAGTATTATGACAAAATCGTGACATTTTGAAATATTAAATATTTGAAACGTCAAAATCGAAATAAATCAAAATGTATGCATGGGGTAGAGAGGGGGACCTAAAATGGCATGAAAGAGATCGCACCCCATCACCCCCTATGCCCCACCTACAAAAATTTAAATGGCAACCCCCTACTTGTGATACGTCATCAGAAAGCCCGTAAAAAATGCATTTTAACGGTCTAAGTCATACTTATACAGGGTGTAACAATAAAGCAGAAACATTTCTTTGACAACAAAATGAAAAAGTGTTAAATGTCGAACTACAAAAATATTAATTTAATAAATGTTCAAAATGGTTTCCATTGTTTTGTAAACAATAATACAACTTGTTGCTTTAGTAATATCACGACATGCTTGACTAATTCTTCTTCGTAAATCGTCGATTGAGGTTGGTTTAGTTTTATAAACAACCGACTCTTTCTCCACTGTTAATTCTCATTTTTTAGGTAGATACACCAAATCGATAGAAAATTACAATCTAACTGTCCCTCATGTATTAGATTCTCAAGGAAATTTCATCTCTTTCAACCTACCGAATTTTTTCACTCACGATCCTTCAAAGTCTCGGAGGAAACGAACATCTTTTGATTCCGATATGGTTCACTACGGTTTGACGTTGAATGGACGAGACCATATGATAGATTTGTGGCCAAATCATGATCTTATATCTGGTGATTTAATTGTAGAACACAGAGATCCGAAGCTTAGAAGGGACAATGAAAAAGTCAAAAGGATTGATAAGGAAAAACTGTGTCATTATACCGGAGAGATTCGTGGAGAGAAAGGATCAAAAGCAGCATTGAGTACATGTGATGGATTGGTAAGATTTTATGACACTTTTTATTTATTTCCAGCCGTGGACTTTTTATCATGTTTGCCATCTTTATTAAAGTAGACCTTTTACGTCTGCGGTTTTCTGTATAATATGTTAGGTACTATATCTTTTGATAGAAGAAAGTACTGATTGTAATAAAGTCCATTTTTTTCGCAAGAGCAGCTCCCTACAAAATGAAGCAGCCAGTGAATTTCCAGGTTAAGAGTGTGTGATATATTTGTACTAATAATTTGAAGTTTTTAGGCAGGATACGTGGTTTTAAATAACAACAGATATTTTATTGAACCAATAGCTCATCATCAACCAAATAAAAAAGGTAAACACTATATAATGGCAAATTTTCAAAAAGACTGTTGGAAAATCGAATGAGTAGTTCAAGAGAATCATTTTTGAAAATTTGTCGAATTTTAGGTGGCCAGATTTTTTATTTTTTTCGAATATATTTTAAGGGCACCACCTTCACGCAGTGCATCAAAGTAGCCATCGCATAGACAAGGAAAGCGCTCATTGCGGTACTAATGGAGACTGGGAAGACGTATGGAGAAAAAGATTTAAAGATAAATATGCGAAAGATGGAAATATAGCAAAGGAGAAACGAGGAACAACAAGTGAACATAGATATCTTGAAATACTAATAGTGTGTGATAAAAAGTTTATAACACATCACAAGGATAAGGATATGGAGAATTATATAATGACTATCATGAATATGGTGTGTATATTTAAATTATTCAGTGATATGTTCGTTCAAATTACAATTACTAAAATACTGTAGAGGAACGTGGGGTAGAACGGGGTAGCGGGTTAGAACTATGCTTCTAAAAACTATATCACTTATGTCAGCGGTGTACCATACCGAACAGTCGAAAGTTACAGTCTACCCCCACGCTATGCATCAGCACTAGTCAAGATTCAGCTTTAGCGGGTAGGGTACGTTAGTCAGTGATGAGGTACTGATTGCAGGTTCTATCTACTGATTTATACATGCAATCTACTGATTTAACCATATTTGTTTTTTTTAGTGATATTTCGGTAAAATAACTATCGATAGTTCCGACTATCGATATTTATCGATAGTTATATTTTTACTATAGATTATTTTCGGATGTTTTACAATCGGTAACATCTTTGTACGATTTTGGTCAAAATTTTTGAAAAAATTGTCAATAATTATCAAAAATTTGGAAAAATGGTCAATTAATTGTCAAAAATTTAGAAAAATGGTCTAATAATTGTCAAAAATGGCCAATAACTTTTAAAAATTGTAAAAATTGGCCAATAATTGTAAAATACTATCAAAAATTGTCAATTACGGTAAAAAATTGACAATTATTGTCAAAAATGGTCAATAATTGTCAAAAATGATCAATAATTGTTAGAATTTTGTAAAATGGTCAAAAATTGTCAAAATCTCTCTCTAAAATTGTCAAAAATTTTGAAAAATTGTTAAAAATGGTCGAAAACTATTAAAAATGGTCAAGAATTGTCAAAAATTTTTAAATATGGTCAAAAATTGTGAAAAATTGGGAAAAATGGTCAATAATTGTCAAAATTTGGGAAAAACTGTCAAAAATTGTCAATAATTGTGAAAATTCTGGAGAAATGGTCAATAATTGTCAAAATTTGTGAAAAAATGGTTAAAAATTGTCTACAATGGTCAATAACTGTCAGAACCTATCAAAAATAGTCAAAAATTGTCAAAATTTTGAAAAAAATGGTTAATAATTATAAAAAACTCTCAAAAATGGTCTAATAAGAAAAAAAAGTGTCTCACAATATTCCGAGAGTCGCGAACATTACCGAATCCGTCTTAGATTCTGACAATTTAAAATATTGATCATAATCACACGCAATACACTTTTTTTCTCTCTCTCTCTCCCATATTTATTTCCCATTTCCCTCTCTCTTCCATATCTCACTTTTTATCTCTCATCTTTCTCTCTATTTCCTATCTTTCTCTCTCTCTCTCTACCGTATTCCTATCTCTCTCTTTCTCCATTTCCTATCTCTCTATTTCTCACTTTCCTATCTCTCTTTTCAATCTCTCTATCTATCTCTATCTATCTCTTTCTATCTCTCTCTCCTCTCTCTCCTCTCTCTCCTCTCTCTCCTCTCTCTCCTCTCTCTCCTCTCTCTCCTCTCTCTCCTCTCTCTCCTCTCTCTCCTCTCTCTCCTCTCTCTCCTCTCTCTCCTCTCTCTCCTCTCTCTCCTCTCTCTCCTCTCTCTCCTCTCTCTCCTCTCTCTCCTCTCTCTCCTCTCTCTCCTCTCTCTCCTCTCTCTCTCCTCTCTCTCTCCTCTCTCTCTCCTCTCTCTCTCCTCTCTCTCTCCTCTCTCTCTCCTCTTTCTCCTCTCTCTCTCCTCTCTCTCACCTCTCTCTCTCCTCTCTCTTCCAAATCTCTCTTCCTCTCTCTTTCTCCTCTCTCTCTCTCTCTCTCTCTCTTTCTCTCTCTCTCTCTCTCTCCCTTATTACTCTCTCCCCCATCTCTTTCTTCCATCTTTCTTTCTTTCTCTCCCATCGCTCTCGCTTCCATCTATCTCTCTCTCTTCTTCCTATCTCTCTCTAATCTTTCTCTCTCTCATATCTCTCTCTTCCATATCTCTGTCTCTCCTATCTCTCTCTCTTCCCTATCTTTCTCTCATCTCTCTCTTCCCTATCTCTATCTTTCTCTCTGTCAAATATGGTTAAAAATTGTCAAAAATGGTCAATAATAATTGTTAAAATTTTGAAAAATGGTCAAAAATTGTCAAACTTTCGAAAAAATGGTCTCTCTCTTCCATCTTTCTCTCTCTCATATCTTTGTCTCTCCCATCTCTTTCTCTTTCCTATCTCTCTCTTTCCTGTCTCTCTCTTTCTCTCTCTCTCCCATCTCTTTCTTTCTTTCCTATATCTCTCTCTATCTCTCTTTCTCTCATCTCTCTGTCCCATTTTTTGATCGCATTTTTACTCCATATCAGCGTTCAAAATATACATTTTTCACCTAAAAACATCTTAACTATATCGATATAGTACCGAAAACTATCGATTTTTTCGATAGTAAAAAATATCGATAAACCATCATCGATAGTTCTCCATTCCTAATTATGTGTTGTTCGACGTCCTTGTGACGGTGGCATACCGATTGCTACTGATTTTTTGGTGGTTAACATCTCATCACTGACGTTAGTATACGTTCATAGTTGATATTGTGCGTGTCTATGTGTTTGTTGCAAATATTCGTTATTTTCAAAACAAGGTAAGTACTTTAAAATAAATTTTACGTTGTACGTGTTTTTACTGAGCTTTATTATCGCCTAGTAAAACTGTCTGTTACGGTTTTCTCGAATATATTTTCACAATTGAAAAAAATAACGTTTGTGTCAGAACGGGGTACCAAGAGTGGGGTACCCCGTTCCGCCCCATTTTTGTTCTAAAAAAATCATTGGAATAAATAGCTACCGACCTTGTTTCAGATGCCTCGTGTTTACGAAAGAAAAACAACTAGACAAAGTTGGTCAACAGAGAGCATGGAGCAAGCTGTCGAGGCCGTTGTTAATGGGGAAATTGGTTACAAAAAAGCAGCCCAACAATTTAATCTACCTCAGACGACATTGGAGCGATATGTGGCTAAAAAGAAACTTTCGAGGTTGATAAGAGTTCCAGAAAATTTAGATGCGTTTTTACAGAGTTACAGGAAAAGGAGTTAGAAGACTATTTAGTAAACATGGAAGTCCGATTGTTTGGGTTAACAGTAACAGATTTAAGAAAATTGGCCTACCAACTCGCTGTTCAAAATAACTGTAGTGAAAGATTCAAGTCCGAGAACCATCTCGCTGGGAAAGACTGGGTTGAAGAGTTTTTAAAAGGATACCCTAAATTATCATAACGGAAACCAGAAGCAACATCTGGAGCTCGGGCAATGGGCTTCAATAAAGTTGCCGTATCCCAGATTTTCAAATTGCTCGAAGAAACTGTCGACAAATATAAATTTACAGGTGATAGAATCTATAATTGCGATGAGACGGGTATTACTGTTAACCCAAAAGGTCATTCTAAAATAATGTCATCAAAAGGAAAACGTCAGCTAGGAATACTCACTTCTGCAGAACCGGGACAGACAGTAAAGTTTGAAGTATGCTTTCCCGCTTTAGGAGCTTATATCCCATCTCTACTCGTGTTTCCGAGAAAAAGAATTCAAAAAGAATTTGAACTTGGTTTGCCATTGGGATCTATAGTGAAACTCGGCGATTCAGGCTGGATGAATGAAGAGATATTTATGGACTAGTTCAGGCAGTTTGTAAAATTTTCTGGAGCAACTCGCGAGAATCCAGTTCTTTTGCTTTTGGATGGTCATACAAGCCACACTAAGAGCCTTGATTTGATACTTTACGCAAGAGATAACGGCGTAGTCTTACTTTCTTTTCCTCCCCATTGCTCTCATTGCTTGACGTAGCATTCATGAAACCTTTGAGTACCTATTATGAGCACGAAACGAGAAACTGGTTAAGAGGTAATCCTGAGAAAGTTGTTAGGTTATTTCAAATATCTACTCTCTTTGGAACAGCGTTTATAAATGCAGCAACAATGAAAACAGCTGTAAACGATTTCCAGAAAACTGGCCTTTAAATGCCCAAGTTTTTGGTGAAGCAGATTATCTTTCGTCTGATACGACAGATATTCCGAGAGAAGCTGAAAGTGTAACAAACAATGGAATAGCTTCACCAGCAACTTTGGAGCAAACTGTAACACCTACAGTGCAAGTGGAAACGATAAACAATTTTGAAGGGCAACTGCATTGTTCTAGACATCGAACCCCTCCGAGACAGACTAAAACCGTTGATTTGCAAATTTTTCTCAAATTTGTGGTACCTCAAATAACTCGACAAAAAAATTTCAAAGCACTTCGCTCACGCCTCTCCTTCTGATATTCTAGCCATACCAAAAGTTGGAATATCTTCGAAAAGAGTCAGTAAGAAACGTGAAAAGACTACGATTTTGACGTCGACCCCATATAAAAATGAACTTGAGGAAGGCATCGAACAAAGAAATCTGAAAGAACAAAAGAGAAATCTAGTCAAACAAAAAATCGAGAGTCCCAAAAATAAAAAAATAAAACAGCAACCAAAGCAATGTAAAAAATTCGATAACGAAAAGAGTTGTTGAATCATCAGAATCCGAATCATCAGAAGTCGAGGAAGATGCTGATATACCCTGCCTGTATTGTAACGATAAATACAGTAATTCAAATTCAAGAGGTGTGCCATGTATGTTCCATGTGCCATGTGCCATGTATGGTGCGGAACGGGGTATAACGTTCTTTTTTATAAAAGTGTGAAAATATAGAAAATTTACATGAAGTTTTTAAAATATCTTACCTAGCATATTACTCCTGAGTAAACCAATATTATAGTCTATAAAAGTGGGGGTATTAACTTTTAGAAATACTTAATTTTTTGCCCACAAACGTTAAGAACCCCATTCTACCCCATCGTCCCCTACGTAGGGATGAAAGTCTTAATTTCCAAAGAATCAAACATTTTTGCAAATATTTAATATATTTATCCAACAATTTTTGCAAATAATACTGAATAGTGTTTTATTAAATTTGTTCTCTCTTACGTCTCTTGTTCCATTATCTCCGTCTCGATATCTTATCCTTCTACATCTTGTTATTCTACTTTTGCTATAACGCATTCTTGTCTCCTGTCATTACTTCCAATTCTTTGACGATCTTCTAACTATCTCTCTTACTTTGCTTTCACTCGACTCTGCTCATTCTTACCATTTTTCTGCACTCCTTCATTTTTTTACTTGTTCTACTTTTTTGACTCTTACCATTCATTACATTTGTTTTCTATCTAAGTATTCCTAAAGCTATAGAAGGGGAACAGGTCCCATCCCTTTTGTTTCAATGGCTAAGCGCCAGCTTGAAGAGAAGAGTGATCATATTGGCGAAACTGCATTTACAGTTAGAGCAGGCAGCTTGGAAACGATACAAGAGCAGGAAAGTTAAAACTGACTGTCTTTAACCTGGGTACCAGGCAACTCACAAGAGCAATGGAAAGGTAGATTCACTAGCCCCAGAAGGAGAACCATGTGCTCCCATTAGTCCAGAGCCTTCCTGAGATATAGCGAAAGCGCTGCAAAAAACAAATAACAGCATTTGGATGAAACTTCATTCTCGATTATGCTGGAAAAAGGCGCCGGAAATAGATAGACCAAATAGCTTATGAAAAAACCATCGCCAAAATTCAAGGAAAACCTACTAGGCCAGGATTTTGGCACATCTGACATGGAACAGTAGATTCAACAAACATATTTCACAAAAGCTATCGCATATTGATATGTGCTACCGATAGCAATATTGTTTATAATGTTAGCTTTATAGAACTTCGATTCTGAGCTCATAGTTTATTGTAATAATGATAATAATAATAATAATAACATCGACTCAGCAGACACAACCATATGCAGGTTGTGCCAAAAAAAATTATGCAACCTGAACTACTGCGGAGGTCTGACTAGGTTAAGGTATGGAGGACCTGAGGTCTGACCTTCGGGTCTGACTAGGTTAAGGTATGGAGGACCTAAGGTCTGACATTCGAAGCTAGTAGCATGAAGTTCAACAACAGAACGCACACAATAGATTCATAAGCCCCATATTAATCTTATTCATTCTAGGTATTCACATAGTTTTACTTTTTCTAACTTAATTTCTTTTCATCCTTTACGCTCCTCTGCTACTTCCATTTTCAATATTAGTTTTAATTTTCACGTCTTTCTATGGGTTTTTCCATTACCACAACAAGCAAATGTAGTTTGAAAAAAGCAAACAAGAGATTCAAGGTACCTATTAATTAATATACGGCGATATACAAAAATATTTTTAAATGGAAAAATTAAAAAAACGTAAACCTTCACTAAGCGCCAGACAATATTTATGATTATTTAATCGTTTGTTTGTAGAGATAATCTGCTTTTTTATTACCGATAAATACAAATATTTATTTCTCTCTGAATTCGAGTTTTGCACTTTTGTGAAATTAAATATTTTACGGCGGTAGTAAAAATTTTAAATCACCAATATTAGTTAATCGAAAAAGTATATTTGTTTGAACCAACGCCCGTAAAACTAGACATACAATTTTATATTATTGTATGCGTCGCGTAACGTTTATATAATGTTGATTGATTATAAATCGCTGCTAGTTTTGGTCAACAATTTTTATTTCTCATTGTAGCATAAGCAAAAAGTATATAAAACGAAATTTTTTCCCGCGTTTCGATTTATTTATTTATAGAATATATTCTAAAGTTTCATCACCAAACATACATTTAAAATATTGTTTCTACTCCTGTATTCCAATATTATTAAATATGCAAGGACTATACGTACAGGGTTGTCCCAAATTGGATGGTATTGCAAGGTGTCTCGAAAGGACGATTCTTCAAAATTTACTCCAATTGCTACCTCGAATATCCTCTTTATCTTACTAGATATGAAAAAACTGCGAAATAACTTTTGATAAAATAACCGAAGGAGATTTCAGTGCATCAGGAAATTTATTTTTAGGGGGTTCAGGTTGTATATATGCAAATATGCAAATTATTTAAATATAGATTTTCTTCCTAAAATATAAAAAAAAATTATAGTAAATGTGGAAAATGTCCCCCATTTTCCTAGATGAATCACTAGCATCTTTTAGATCTCACTTATACTTTAGTAATATCCGTTAAAATACAGATTTTACATCCAATAGGAAAGTAACATCCCAATATCCAATATTGCTCTGACTACCTATTTGACAGATACGTCAATTAAATTTGACGGTTTTCTGCAGTTTACTCAAAAGCAGTTAAAATTTGTGCATATTTAATTAAAAATTAGTATGGAAGAGAGATAAGCTTTATTGTCATGAAAAAATTTTACAATTTTATGGACAAAGCGAAATAATTAAAAAATAGATAAAATATAAAAATAAAAATTCACAACAAAAAAAAATTAAAATACTGACTACTAACTTGCATGCAATGGCTAATTTTCATACACGTGTTTTAATAGCCATCATTGAATGCTCATTGCATAATGTACTATTATTAATTAAATTCCTTGAATTTCAAATAACTTCTTAAGAATCCAATTCTTATTATTGAGACAAATGAGACATCAGAAAGTTCTTTAAGAATTTGTCTTGGTTAATCTTTTATTCCATCTAAAATCTTTTTTTTTGACAACTTGGATAATGTTATACATTCCATGATTCTGTATTTCTTAAAAAGATTCGAATGAATACAGCTTCCCAAAAGTTATTTTAACAATGAAAAAACAACTTTTAAATTTTTGTATCAAAATTAAATAGAATGGGTTTTTCTCGTGGTACAATATTGTCGAAAAGTTTTGGAAAAAATCCATGGTAACAGTAGAGAGGCCTATAGCATAATGCACCATCATTTTTGTTGCAGACTGTATCCGTAGGATTAGGGACGGAGCGGGCACAGAGGACCCCCTAAGACAATATAGCCCATATTGCTTTTGAAGTTTGTTTAAAACACATGACTAAGCAATCTTTGTTTATCAACTAGTATTCGAAATTATATTTATTTATCAGTTGATCTGAGAATTTCAACATGGCAGCTCATGTCTCTGTCACCCCACTGTTTGGGACGATAAAGGTTCACTGGTCCCTTTCACCCCAAATAAATTATGGAGGTGTAGTTAAACAATCCAAATGATTATATTCCAAAACATATTTATTTATAATATTTGTTTTGTTATTATTAACAAAAATATTTATCAATCTGTGCAAATAATACATTGAAAACATTCTTCAACCTTTTCTACACCAGCGTATACATCGTGAGCCCACTCCTTGCATAGCACACATTGTATCCACCCTTCTCCAGATTTGGATTCCGAGCATTTACTGTGGCAATACAAGCATTCGGTATTATCTTGATTATCATCCTCACTTTCTGATGAATCATTGAGTTTCCTTCGGTTTATTATTAGTTGTTTTAGTTTCTGTTCTTTTCTCTCATTTTGTTTCGAATCGCTGTCCACTAGTTGCCGCTTGACAAGCTTAACTTTCTTCTTTTGTGACTCATTTTTAGTGAAACTAGCTTCCAATTCCTTTTTGAATAACGTGCTTGTCAGTTCTTCCGCTCGTTGGGTCTTTCTTCCACTTTTTCTTGCTTTTGATGTTGTTGGTTTAGAAGAAATTAATTCAATTGCCTCTGAAAATGTTTCATTCTCTTTAGAGCAACCTGGTTTTGGCTCAGGTTCTTTAGAGCAGCTTGGTGTTGGCTCATGTTCTTTAGAGCAGCTTGGTGTGGGCCCAAGGAGAATAGAATCTTCCGGTAGTTGAGCATTATTTTCATTTGGCGAGTATTCGCTTGTTTTATTCAGAAATACAATGTTGGTATCATTTGGTGTCTGATGGGCATGCTGTTCAACATTAGTAACTTCAGCAGGGAGAAAGTCTTGGTCATTAAATATACCAGGGTTAAATGGTGATATACCTGCTACCTCAAATCCCATAATGGCTTTTCCCATACTTGAAATATGTGCAAATGCTTTTGCAAATATCCCCACAACGACATAAATTGTGATACGTTGACCAGGATGATTTGTATGCCAGACATCACATTATCTGGAATATTGTGCCTTCAAAGGTCCGAATACGCAACAATCGAGGGGCTGCAATCTATGAGTCGTATGTGGAGGGAGCGATATCAGGACTAAATTATTTTCTTTTGCTTTAGTAATAGCTTCAAGTGTTCCATGACTGTTGTGGTTATCTAATACTAAAATGATTTTTCGGTCCTCTGTTGGATTTACGACACCTATAAAGTCACTGTCCATCCACCCTGAAGTATTAACATACCCAACTGACCCTGCAGGACAACCTCGCATCAACAATGGATTCATTCTTTACCTTGGGAAAAGGAAAGAGGGTGGTAAATAATATCCCGAAGCAGACATTCAACATACAGCGGTAATGTTGAAGCCTCTTTCGGCACTAACAATGCGACCAATCTGCTTTTATCCTTTCCTTGTCAAAATTTTTCTTGGAACAGGGACATTATTTACACCACACTTATCGATATTAAAAATCCGGTCAGCCTGAGATCCGTATTTTTTCAAACAAGATTCTAATAAATTGTGGAATCTTTCCACTTCAGGTGTATTGAATCCCACTGCCCTAGCCATACTTGTAGCCTCAGGAGCACGAATGGAGATTTGGGAATTTCTTTCCCTGAATCCCGATAATCAGTCGATACCAGCTAGTTTAGCTTCTTTGTTAAAAGTACGCTTCCGTTTTAATTTTTCTGCTAAATCAAAAGCAGTCCATTGTTGTTATTCCATAATCCTGTTCAGCAGTAAAAACTTGTTGTGAATTCGGCAAGCAAGTTTTCGGGATATTAAACTGTTGGCTTGCTCTTCTAATTGATAAAGAATTTGCATCGGGTATCGCGGCGGTGCTGATCCCGTGTCGATGCGTTAAGTGAGCCCATACACAAACGTCGAGTTGACCACTCGACGGTGCTGTGACGATGCTTTTCAGGTGCTGTGCTGATAAGTGTGTTTCGACCTTTACTCTATAGGTGACAGGCTGTAGCGAGTTGATGGCGCTTGGTATAAGTGAAAGAATGGCCCGGTCCCAGTCGCCCCGGTGGTCCTCTGTGCCCCCTTTTCCCCTATTATACATATTCTGACATTGGGCAGTGGCCGGCTACTAATTCTGTCGCTACTGGCTGATGAATTTAGAATCTGGCCACCTAATTCGACAATTGGCTACGTTTGAAAGGCTTCACTTGAATGCTCATTTTATGAATGCAGGATACGCTTGCCTGTGATTCATAATCCTCGTATGAAAGGAGTCTTAGATATTTCTGATTTGTTCAGTTTTTTGTTTCAGCTTTAGAATAGTCGTTAATGGCTTTACTGACAGTATGGTGGAGTTAAAGTCAATTTTGTTCTTAATTATAATCTTCAATCCTGTTATTCTTCATTGGTCGATAGTGGTGCGTCTTGTAAAGAGCGACAGACGATGAAAGAAAAAGCTGTCCTTACCTAAAAGCCGAACTCATAACTTAAACATCGAAAAATACCGTAATAAGTAGGTATAATTCATCTCATCTTTTTGTTTTTTATCTGGAAGGTATTTAGAGGTTGTTGTTTCTGTTCACAAGCGAATTGAGTCATTTTGTGGATAATTATTTTCACGGATGAAGAGTAGACAAATTATCGTCGTCTTTCATTTCATTTTTGGCTTTGTTCTTTTCATAAAAAAAAAGCTTCAAGGTTATTGCCAACTGCCTTTGATTGAGTTGAAATAAAATACAGTGTTTCTTTTATTTCAATACAGAATTTTAATGATTTAAAATTGCTAATTTGAAAGAAATACTTTTTGGCACCCTTCAATGTACATGTATGATCTCTTTGAAAATATCATCACTAGTCAATATAGTAAAAAGTTGAAGAAACAATAAAAGGTATAATTCAGTGGAAAATATGTCACAAAAAACTATGTTTTTAGAAGCAGCCGCAAAAAATAATGAATAAGAAAAAATTATGTAAGGGAGAGTCTTTCTAAGGTAGTTCTCGTGTCTTGTGATAGAAAATTTTTAATATTTGTATACTTAAGGATATTATGATAGAACTACCATCAACGCTCGATTGACCGTCTCTAACTTGAGATAAAAGTAGGTGAAGTTATTGTAATTACCATGAGAAGCTTATTTTAACATATTTGGCAATTATCTACCATTTTTTCAAAATTTTAACAATTATTGATCATTTTTGACCATTTTTGACCATTTTTGACAAATTTTTGACAATTTTTGACAATTTTTGACAATTTTTGACAATTTTTGACAATTTTTGACAATTTTTGACCATTTTTGACAATTTTTGACAATTTTTGACCATTTTTGACAATTTTTGACAATTTTTGAGCTCTTCAATCATTTGTAGCACAGAAGCAGTTGGTTTACCAAATGCTTTTTCATATTCGGGATTCTACCTTGGGTTTCTACCTTGATAAATTTCGAAATTAATAAGATACCCACTTGGAGTATTGAAGCTTCAAACCTTATACCCGAATCTGATAGGTTTTCCTCTAATAAATTGCTTACATCCAAGATGCAAGGTTTTGATCTGGGACAAAATGATCTAGGAAAGCCTTTTCCAGTTAGAGGCCTCAGTTTGTACATTTTGTCATATTTATCAATGGTGTTATTGTCTGCAAAATGTATAAACCGACAAATTTGCAATAATCGATCTCTTAGCATGTCCTCACTCACTCACTCATGTCCTCACTATTTTCCCAGTAGCTTCCTTTGGAGAGCAGCTGGTTGTATCCACTGAGATCTAAGATTGTGAAAAATACTTTTATTTCTGAAGGTGTTATATTAGGATCTGGTGCGTTTTTGAAAATTGCATATTTCCTGGTCTGAGAAATAATGGTTTCTATCAAATCTTTGGTGAAGAATAACTCAAACAATTCTATGCAGGTCATTTCTGAATATTTTGAATAGTCGCTGGATGGAAATTCTTGTACACCACTTGTTAAATCACCATCAATAAATGGATTAGTTGTGGGTGAAGAGATGGTTATTGGGACGACGTTCTCAGCGCGAGGTCTTTGATTTTCTATAGGATCGACAGCTTCGTTTTGTCCCACAGGAGAGTCGAAAGTGTTTGCGAGATCGGATTGGTCTCCTAATCTCTCGGAATTGTCCAATACAACTTCAGCACCCGCTCCAAGCAGTTTTGCACTTAGATTATCTGCAATGCCGCCGACGTAAGTCAGGATCTGAGACTCGGGGGGCTCAATGTAGATTTGCCATACATTTTCATCTTCGTAAGCAATATCTAAAGCTTCTTTCAAAGATATTACACTAGAACGAAAAAAATATTATTATTTGACTTCATAGGCGCCTAGTGGGTCCATTATGGGTACACCAATATTTGCACGTGTATAGATGTAGTGCAAATACAGATGTAGAAATAATATAATACTCGAGGAATTTTTTAATGTATTATCACTATTATATTTCATGCACAATAGCCTAATTACAATAGAAAGTGACTAAAATACCTACAAAAACTTGAAATCCATGATAATTGATAATCGTAAACAGCGGTCTAACCTCGCCAAAACCGCACGAAACACTACGAGTTTGTCGGTGTTGTTGTAAATATCCCTCTCCTTGCAATATCTGCGGCTGCGTAACTTTGGTTGCATACGTGACATTTTTTATATGCGCCTTAGTCCAAGAGCTTCTGCTGGGCCCATATGGGCCAACTAGGCACTAATGGGTTAGATTAGATTTGATGAGGTGGCTTATGGGCCTTTTCCAGATCATTTGGAGATCTATTGTGGTCCTCTGAATCTAGATTACATTGCCCAGTCCGACTCTTTCTGAATAGCCTATCAGCGTCGAGAGTGACACTTTCATGTAATTTCTTGCCGGTGGCTTCTCATCGCCTAATACAAGAAACCACACATTAGCCAGGCATGCTCTTCTAGTTGACAGAATCTGCACATCTTCGTCTGTCAAGCCCATTATCTTTGCTTGCAAGTTAAGCTTACAGTGTCCTGTTAACATACCTACTACGACTTTGATAGTTTTCCTATCTTTGCTTATTAGGTCTGCCGTGAAAGTTGGCGAATGGCCTCGAATGAACTGTTCCGCCTGTCTCTGTTCTGGTGAGATTAGACCATTCTGGAGGAGATTTCTGTGTCACCCACTTCCTTGTGACCATATTTTTTTATTGTCGACTTTGCGGCACCGGAGAAGAGTTCCGGTACAATTAATGGCATTGATGAGCCTTATCTGGCCGTTTCATCCGTCAGTTCGTTGCCCTTATGACCCCCGTGCCCTGGTAACCAGGCTACCTTGACCTTGAAATGGTCTCCAAGTGCGCTTAAGGCACTTATGCAATCCCATACTAGCTTAGAATTGACCTCTATGGAATCGAGTGCCTTCAGTGCAGCTTGGCTGTCGGTGAAGATGGCTACTGAACGGTATGTCCTTTCCTGCCTTTTAATTCATTGAACGCAGTGGTGAATCGCCGTCACTTCCGCTTGGGAAGTTGTGACGTCCTTAGATATGCTTATTGAAATAGCTTTCCTTTGATTTCGCCCCACAATTCCGGCTACTTCTGTCTTGGAGTCGTCCATATATCAGGTTGCCATTTTTTTAGATGTACATGTCAGAATGCTTGCAGGCAGGTAATAGAGCTTTCTCCCATCACAAGAAGCTGCTAACTAGCAAAAGCCCAAGTACAAATACCAAGATGAAAATATACAAAGCCTCTGTTAGGCTAATAGTTACATAAGTACGGAAGTGAAACAAATAGAGACGAAGAAAAACTACGAGTCTTTGGAGGAAAAATTCTAAGAAATATATTGGACCCTGAAGAGATTCAAGCCAATGAGTATAGACCACCAATGAATTTGGAATTGGAAGATACTATTGAGGAAGATATTGTAAACTGCATAAAGTCACAAATAATACGATGCAGCAATTAAGAGCGGACTAAGGGGCAAACCAAAAATAAGATGGGAAGACTAAATTACTACTGATTTACGAGGGATGGAAATACAGGACTGTGCTGAAATCATCAAAGATAGGAAGAAATGGAAAATGATAGCGGAAAAAGCAGAAACGGACAAGAATATATAAAACGATGAAAAAGAAAAGCGGAGTGACTTTAGGAACCAGAGAGCTCCTTTGGAGCAGTTACAATTCCATAACCTTATATACATGTCAGAATAATCTCTATGGTTACAGTCTGCCACGAAAAGCGCATTATGCTACAAGTCTCTATACTGTTACCATGAATAGCAACCAAAAATTTTCACCAGATCTATGGTTTATTATTCAACTAATACCCAGAAAATGGAAGAGTCTATTTTGCTACTTATTACGGATGACCAACGTTTTTTGACGGATACTATTCTTATTCATTTCAGTCCTTGATAGATAGTCCATATGATATGATGAATTTTGGACGGAGGAATAGTCAAGTCAATCTGAGATTCGTATAAGATTTTGTGTGTGTGTATTGTACAAACGTGCTGGTAGCTTGAAAAATTTCCGATATGGTAATTTAGAATACTCTTGGTTACTTTGTTGCACAATGCTTCTCATTTTATAATATATATTCCATATTAACGTAGTTATCCGTTTTCCAACTACGACTGTATTCTCGCTAGTTTTACAATATAATCAATATGCATTAAAAACAAGTTCTTCCGACAGTACACAAGCCCATATTTATTAATTAAATGTATAAAAACCAGCAATTCGCCTCGAGCATCGATATCTAACTGGTAGGTCATGAGATCATAATAATCGTCCGAAAAAAAAAACCACGGAATATATCGGTCACCCGCCGCATCACTAATGGGATTTTTTTTCTATTACGACCATTTACAAATTCATGCTATTATAAATCCGCCCGTGAATAGTTATTATATGTCATTCAGGGCGATTAATAATAAACTGATAATAGACATGAATCGCCGTCATTGGCATAAATTAGGAGTACGTATAATAATTTGTCATACGCATGCCCTCAACTCATTATTTATCTCATAATTGTTATGTATATTGCGACTGTTGGGCAAATAGAAAATAACTTTTTAACTTCCACAATTTGTAATTATTTTACCGTTTATCGACGTAAATTAAGATAAAACTACCAATATATTAATCTTTTATACTGATACATTCAAACACAAACGGAACATAGGGATTTTAAGAACTGCTTTTGAACTAGTCGACCAGCATCCAGCTTCAACAGATTAACAACACGATTATTACAATCGTTTATTTGGACACCTTTAACATATCGTACAATTCCCACCACTCCGTATTCTCAACGGTGGGCGGACCTTAATTAGCGTCAGACAGTCAGTCAGTCAGTCGATCGGTGAGAGTGTTCAAGCCAATAACTTTGTTTCAGTTTAAAGAATGCTATTTTGTTTTATTTACGAATTTATTTTCATTTTGAAAGCCGTTATCGCCAAAAGAAATCAAAACATATTATCCTAACTCGAAACATTAATTGTTAAAGGGAATTAAACAATTCATTTTCGATTTTAACAACATAAAAGGTAAGCATATTGTTTCAATATGTAGCGACGTTTACTACCCCCATCAGATAATTATTCAATACTAAATCGCAGTTCGCACATCGCACACACCTCGCACTTAACCAACAAATTTTGGAAGGAGGAGGGGCGGGCCTTTTTACAGTGTTTCTGAATCCAGCTGTCCGGAACAATACTTGATATTCATTGAAGTGAACTGTTTTGTTGGTGGACTATTTAGATCGGGAATACACTAAATCCCTATGTTCCGTTCTTATTTGAATGTATCTGTATTTAGACTCAGATGCCGAATTCGCCCATTTGCCGAAATTAATACTCAGTCCGCGATATGATCAAAGTGAAATGATCAGATGCCGACAACAGATTCTATTTCGGAATTTGTTTACTCTAATTTATACATTTCACGAACTGTGCCATTCAGACTTGCTCAAATCCCGATTATGAATTTATTTTGGGAGATGATTATTTTTAGATTTATATTTTGCCGATTGTACAATTTAGAAATGACCAGTTCCCGATTGCAATTACAAAAAAGCTACTTTTCAATTAAAAGAACATTTATTTCTCATCAGATACAGTTTATAACTTAAGTGAAATTTTTAATATTCACAATTATTTATTACAACAAGAAGAACTATTATGACATTTGCTGTTACATTTTATTTCATTCAAAACACATTTGCTTTTTTTATTTTGGCACCGTTTCTTGCAATCACATCTTATAAACCCTTGCTTGGGCTTTGTTTCCTTAGCAGCAATCTGTCTCATCGAAGATGACGTTGATGGAATATCTTCCGAAGTTATGAATTCACTTTGAGACAACTGTAAGAGTGTTTTATGATAAATACACCAGAAAATTACAAAGAAATAAAAATATTACCAACCTGAAACTCATTCCTGGTATACATTTTCTCCAAAACGCCATTAGGTGTACCCAGTTCATAAAAGCCATTTTCTTCAGAAATTACCATAGCCATAAAATTTCTAGGTTCTGCGCGCCCTCTGTCTTCGTCAGGAATTTTTATTACCACATTTTGTCCAACAGTAACCGAAGGAAACTTCTTTGCCTTCCAACCCGTGTGAACTGGCAGCTCTGTTCTTCTCTATTATTGCCGACCGGGCATTAAGTTTTCTAGAATAAAATAGAATATATCAAATAATGAAAAAATCCACGTCATTCGAAAAAGATATTGCAATCAATGGATTAACTTTTAACATCTTGGGACTCTCAGTTGCTATCTCCAGTTTTGTCTTGCGCAGTTGGATCTTCCTGGTCTTCCATCCCATCTTGCTCAGTTGGAACGTCCTGAACTTCAACCCCATCTTGCTCAGTTGGAACTTCCTGAACTTCAACCCCATCTTGCTCAGTTGGTACTTTCTGAACTTCAACCCCATCTTGCTCAGTTTGAACTTCCTGGACTTCCTTTGCTTCTTGCTCAGTTGGAACTTCCTGGATTTTCATTCCATCTTGGGTAATGTAATTACTTCCCCTGTTGCATAGTTTTTACGTTCTACGTCAAAAGATTCTTCTGGATTTGCTACAGTATTTTCCATACTTTCGTTCGCTGATATCAATTTATCTATATCTTTTTCGTCTTGCAATTTTTTCAACAATTTGCAATGGTAATAAGTCAGAGTCTTTAAGTCCATTTATCATGAACACTCCAAATTAAGCCTCATGAGGAGTTCTTTCACTACCTCTGTGGTAGGACCTATTTTTTTTCATCTGCACAAATCGTAAACCTTCAGACCATTTAGTTAAGTTATTTTAATTCATCCAAGCAACTAATATATCACAAATGTCTCGATTCGCTGTCTCCACAGATCCCTGACTCTCAGAATGGCGTGGTTTTCCATGAACAATTTTTGCCTCAAACATATATCTGCAAGTTGGTGACAACTGCATTTACGAGTTCTCTCCCATTATCACTATGGAGTAGACATGGTGCACCAATTACCTCCTTTTCCATTCCCAGTATTCGTTTGTGTCCAGTGTCTTCACGTTCACTAAATCCACACGTAAGACACAAATTTCAATACAAAACGAATAATACAAGCATTACTTCACTGATAAAACATGCTTGACCAATTTATCAATCAAAAGCACACCACTCGCTTCCTTTGTAGTACTTCAAATGAATGACAAGCTACAAGCTAAAACTTGCAGAGACGTAGCACGTGCATAGATGATGCAGCATATCGGGAACTGCTTATTTCTTAATTCTACAATTGACGAAATGTAAAACTAAACAAAATAAATTCATAATCGGCATTTGAGCAAGTCTGAATGGCTCAGTTCGCTAAATGTATAAATTAGAGTAAACAAATGCCGAAATAGAATCTGTTGTCGGCATCTGATCATTTCACTTTGATCATATCGCGGACTGAGTATTAATTTCGGCAAATGGGCGAATTCGGCATCTGAGTCTAACATATACAGATACATTCAAACACAAACGGAACATAGGGATTTTGAGTATTGAATCAGAACTGATTTTGAAGTAGTCGACCAACATCCAGCCTCGATAGATTAAAAACACGATTATTACAATCGTTTATTTGGACACCTATAACATATCGTACAATTCCCACCACTCCGTATTCTCAACTGTGGGCGGTCCTTAATTAGCGTCAGACAGTCAGTAAACAGCAGTCGATAACTTTGTTTCAATGTAATGAATTTAACAATTAATTTTCGATTTTACCAACATAAAACGTGAGCATATTGTTTCAATATGTAGCGACGTTTACTACCCCCATCAAATAATTATTCAATACTAAATCGCAGTTCGCACAACTCGCACATAACTAACGAATTTTGGAAGGAGAAGGGGCGGGGTTTCTTACATTGGTTCTGAATCCAGCTGTCCAGATCAATACTTGATATTCATTGAAGTGAACTTATAGAAATGTTTTGCTGGTGGACTATTTAGATCGGACAATACATTAAATCCCTATGTTCCGTTTGTGTTTGAATGTATCTGTATAGTCAAATAACTCTTCTACCAGATTGTGGTTAAGTGTGATATTTTTACTCTTTTATAAATTTTTTCCACTTATTTCTGTCAGTTGCCAGATTTTTAGCAAGTTTTTCCTTTCCGCTGTAATATTTCCCCTATTGTCTCGTCCCAAGTCTTCTTGGGCCTACCTCTCTTTTTATTCCTTTGAATTTTCGCTCCCCATATTCTTTTAGTATATCTATTCTCCATATGCTTCAAATGTCTCCACCAGCTCAGTTGACTTTCCTCAATATACTCCAAAGTTGACTGTATTTCCAGTTCTTCTCTTATCATTGTGTTTCTTATCTTACCTTTTTTTGTTACTCCTCTCATTCGCCTTAGATACTTCATTTCAGCCGCTTGTATTTTACTCGTTTTCTTTTCTATTAAGTATCCAAGATTCACAGCCATGCCTTAACACTGGTCTGTAAATAGATTCAAAGACCTTCAATTCATTTGTTCTTGATATTTCCTTTTTATTCATAAAATAATATAAATTACTTACTTTTTGGACTCTTCTATTTATTTCGGCTGCCTGAGTTCCACCCTGAACTAACTCTACTCCAAGATACTGAAATGATTCCACTTGTGTTATACTTTGATCTTCAATACATATTTTTGTCTTTTCTGTTTTATCACCAATTACCGTAGCTTTAGTCTTATTCGTGCTTATTTTCATACCGAACTCCTTCAATGTTTCGTTCCAAATGCTCTGGTTTTGTTGTAGTTCCCTTTCACTTTGTGCAAATATAACAATGTCGACTGTATATGCTTCATTTGTTATTTAAACTTTTTGCAAGTTTCTATGTCCTACAATATATTTTCAACATTTAATATTTGTTTTCTTCATGATTTCATCCATAAGCGTAATGAAAAGAAATGGGCTTAATCCACCGCCTTGTCTAGGTCCAGTTTGAGTTTTGAACGCTTCTGATCTTCTATTATGGCCTATAACAGTATTTAGATTTTTATCATATTTTTTTATAACATTCTCATTGTTTTATTATCTATCCCTCTTTTTTCTGACATTCTCCACATTCTTCCTTTTAATACCCTCTTAAATGCCTTTCCTAAATCTTTGAATACGCCACATATATATATTTCTCTTCTCTTGTGTACATTTCTTTGTCATCTGCTTTATCATAAATACATTGTCTTGTATGTTCCTTCCACTTCTAAACCCATTTTGCGCATAGTCTAGTGTGTTTTCCACGACTTTTCTAATTTTTCGGTCCAATATTTGTTCTAATATTTTCATGTTTGTACAGAGCAATGTCAGTCCCTGTACTTACCACATTCCTGTCTATCATCTTTTTTGTATAAGGGACAATTGATGCCATTCTTTCGGTATTTTTTCTTCTTTCCAGCAATAAATTTTTAGTAATTGTTCTTCTCCACTTTTACCCATATTTTTGATCACTTCTCGAGTTATTTTGTCGCATCCTGGTGCTTCCCCATTTTTTAACTTTTTAATTATTTCAGTGAATTCATCTATGGATGTTTCTTCATCATCATCGTCCTCTATTGTTTGTATTTTTTCTTAATTTGATTTAGTTGTGTTTTCTCCCAATAATCTAATAATTCTTGAATATTAATCTTAATTCTCAAATCCTGAAATCTTAACTAATATTGTAAATAGCTGTTCAAATATTTATTCGAATCAACTACTTTTAAAGTGAATGTATTTGGAGTGAAAGGTTTACATCAATCACTACTCCATAGGACAGAAACTTGCTTTTTGCAGGACCTGACATCAATAAAAATAACATCGGAACTTTTTGTTCTTTCCAGTGATGTGCAATACTCATTTTTTAATTATTTCACCCTATTATGGATTGAATGTTTCTTTGTACCAGGTGGACCAATAAGCGAATCTCTCGGCTGTGTATATCAGAAACCGTCCATCTTATAACTGGGATAGGCAAGAGTAATCGTCCGCCAACGCCTCAAATACCTGGAACAGGTCTACTTAGAGCCTGATCAGGTTACAGACCTAGCTCTAAAACGGTAGATGTAAGGTATACAGAAAAGTCGCAGTATGGTAAAGCCAATTGTGATCTAATCCAAACTTATAACTTCAGAAAAAAAGTTCTTAGGAAAATATCTACACTAATATTAGTAATAATACTCAAGAAAGGTTATATTCCAGTTATATGCTGACACTTATCTAAAATATCGCAATATTTGCACTGTGACTATTGTCAATAAATAAACAATTTGAAGCCTTCCTCAACTTCATGTCACAGCCTATCACCGTGTAGAAAACAACTGGTACGAGGAAATGATAAAGTTTCGGAAAATTTACCGGTTAGCAGTGGTGTACCTCACGTTCAGTTTTAGGTTCAATTCTTTTTTTAGTATTCATTAACGATGTCACAGACTTACGAATTAATGGTGAATTCACTTCATTTGCTGATGACATTTATTCTCTGCTTGTTTTGCCTGTGTCTAAGCAGCTTGATTCTTCTACTGCTTCAACAACTCACTTTTCTATGTTCGAATCGCACCTTCGCTATGGTTTGCTTTTCTGGGAGTCTTGTAGTTTGCATGTCTTCGAATCTATCTTCAAATTACAAAAAATAGCTATTCGTTACATTTATGGTTCGCATTGAGAATTCTATTCTAAAAAATACAAAATTTCAACTCTTTTCACTCTATTCTTTTTGAAATCCGTGTGTTTGATTCGAAAACACTCACAATTTAACTGAGAGACCACTTCATAGTTACCCTACTAGAAAAAAAAACTTCGTTATTTATTGAACAATGCCCACTTCTGATCTGGTGAAAAATTCCATCACGCCAAAAAATTATTCAATCAGAATTGAAAGCGGCAAATACATTTGGTAAGTTCCGAAGATTGACAAAGGCATTTCTGCTTGAAAGACCTTATTATTCGGTGTGGCAGAATTGTACAATCTACCCTAGACTTTTGAGTTACATTGACATAATTTAATATTTAGTATGGTATACGAGTTTATAGAGTATTATAATACAGGGTGTCCATCTTTATTTTCCCTCATTTTAACTGCCCATTACTTCTAAACGGTTTGAGATAGAAACATGCGGTTTTCACTAAAAATTAAATTAAATCAAATATGCAATATTTTTATCTGTGAGTGTATTATGTTTTGTATTATTAGTATACTATAGTCATTGTTATTTTTTTTATATTTTGTTGTGAATTTTATATTATTTTATCTATTTTTAAATTATATCGCTTTGTATTTAAAATTGTATAATTTTTCATGACAATGAAGCTTATATCTCTCTCTATTTTTCTGCTATATCAAATTTTGGAAATACTGATATTCTTTGTTTTTTCAAGTTGTAATATTAGTTACGAATGTTATATCTCGAGTCGAGATGTCGACATGCGGTTTGCGTCATTTTGTTACGAATCAGTTTCAGTTGTAGATCACATTACTTGGGCGTGTCCATTCAGAAATTTCAACACTGACAGAATGAATTTTTTTTAATTCGAAATTGCCTTTCATCTTAGAAAATTAAAAGTAAATGCAGTTTTTTTATTGTAGATAAAATTGGTTCATCTACGCTCTTTAGATTCAGACTAATTTCGTAATTAGTTGATCCGAACCAATATTATTTTTGATTATTAATAAGAGTATTTGTACTATAATATAATAATCTATTTAATATTTTTTAACATGTAACTTTTTATTTAAACTGACAATACACACTTTAATTATCTGACATTAACATCAAAATAGTTATTTATGCAAGAAGTACATAAAATGGTGATTTTTTCACGAGTGGAAAAGTTGACCAAAAATTTGAAGATGTTTTGCTGAAGGTACTCGTCCTACCCATAATTCAAATGGAGTTTTTCCATTTATAGAACTTGATGGACATCTGTTTGATAAATAATTTGCTGTATTAATGGCTTCAGCCCAAAATTTTAGAGGTAATTTAGCTTCAATAAGCAAACATATTGCTTTGTCGAACAATGACCGATTTTTTCGTAGTGTATGGTGATGAAAGTCTTCTTTTAATTCCATAATTTCTCAAGTTATTGTCAAATTCATTGTTGCAATATTCAGATTTTTCATTGTCACTGTGTAGGAATTTAATTTTTGTGTTGTGTTCGTTTTCCATTTCTTTTTGTAATTTTTGAAACATTCGAGTACCTAATTTTTTTGTTTAAAAAAAAATTTTACAATATTTTGAAAATTCGTCAGTAAATGTTACAAAATATTTTGAACCGACCGGTGACTGCACCTGAAACGGTCCCCAAACATCTGAATGAATAATTTCTTAAGGTTTTACAGTTTTTGGAACGTCTCTTAAATGAAAAGGTTGTCTGGTCATCTTTCCTTGAATGCATATTTCACAATCTTCCAGTTTTTCTTTCATATTAAAATCTAATCAATAAATTGATTCATTTTTTAAAGCATTTTTTAAGTCTGTTTCATTCAAATGACCAAGTTTTCTGTGCCAAGTCATTATTTTATTATTTTCAGAAAAATAACATGCTTCATTTAATTCAACTTCTGCTTCTTTAATGTAGTATAGGTCACCTTGTCTTTGAGCATTTAAAATTTTACGTCCATTTTGATCAAATATTATTGCTTCATATTTCTTAAACAAACCTCATAATTTTTGTCAGTTATTTTACCCACTGACATTAGATTTGTCGTTAAATTTGGTACATACAGAGTATTTGTTAAATTAACAGTATGTTCTTCAGAAATTTTTAATTTTATTGTTCCAATGCCTTCAACATAGGTAGTTTGATCTTTTGATGCAAGTATATGACATTTTTCTTTAGTATTAGTGTCTATTTCTCTAAATTTTTCTTTGTTTAAAGATAAATGAGATGTAGAACCAGTATCTAGACACCATTCTTCTTTATTTTGATTTCGAAAATTTGACGAATAACATATTTCTGTTTTGAAAGTAGATTCTGCATTCGAGTTATTATGGTCTCTTGGAAACTGAGATCGATAATATCTTGCCAAATGTCCATATTTAAAACATTTGCTGCATTTTATTCCATTTTGCTTATTAGGATATTTATTAGTATTATCTTCATTACGATTTTTGTTGAAATTTCTTGAAAAGTTCCTGCTTACAAATGCACCTTCTTGTGTATTCTGATCTGAATTTTTGTTACGAGATTCGCCAACCTGAAGAACTTTTCATTAAAAATATAACAAAAAATGACTAAAGCAAATTAAAAATATCGTTTGTTTTTTATTCATAACAACCTGTACACGAAAAATCTTTTCCTAGACTTTTTTTTACTTTAACTTCCTTTTGTCTGCCATATTAAACAAACTTTTGGCATATTGTAAACCGGCCCAAAATTTCAACAAGAAATATATTTTTCCAAACATAAAAAACGCCTGGTAGTTATAATAATTTCCTGTATTTGTATATCTGATCATCTTTGTTTTTAATATTTCAATAAAAATTCTCTGCTTCATTCCGTGTCGTGTTAATTAGCTAAAAATATATATCTCAGTCTATACCAGACACAAAAAGAATAAAATTCGGTATTATGATGTTAAACCACAATAATCTCTCCAGGTGTCTGATTTTTATCACGATGCGTCCAGTGGTAACCAAATGGACGTGGTGGTAGTGCGAATAATGTATTTAGAAAAAGAGGAAGAAGAAATCGACTTGGTGATAAATACTGACGCTGAGAAAACATTGGAGAGCTTCTGCAAGTGGCAGGTTAAGATAAATCCCAAAGATATAAATAATCCGAATCATCACGATATAGCTGTCTTGTTAACCAGGTGAGCGCTTGGTTTAAAATTCATTATGTGAATATTGGTGTATACAGTGTGTTGTGGATGGCGTTATGAACTTCAATTTATAGTGGGTAGTATTATATTTGGACCACAAAATATTGAAAATTACAAACTGTATGATAAGAGTATCAAAGTTACAAGACAAGTCTTAAGTGATAATGTCCATGGAGCAATTATTACTTTTGAAAAATTACAAAAGCTACTGCTATTGGTTAGCTTTTGTTTATCATTTTAAATTTATTCCAGATATGACATTTGCGCAGAAGAAGGAAAAGACTGTGGGCTTATGGGTCTTGCTTATGTTGCAGCCGCTTGTACAAAAGATGAAAATTGTGCCATAAACGAAGACGGTGGTTTAACTCTTGGTATAATAGTTGCTCATGAAATAGGACATGTGTAAGTCTATTTTAATAATATTTTGAATGAAATACAGCAAAATCCCATCTAGTGTTTGTTGGTATGCAGCCCAGATAAACTTAAAAAGCTGTGTATGTCTACTGCGATGACATTCGCCGAGATGTAAAAGATCTATTGTGCTCACTTTCTTCTACTTAATTCCTGAGGAAAGTCTCGGAGACTAGTGGTACCTTTTCCCGAAGAAATTTTAGGCTAATCATGCAATGACTCTCTATGGCTGAATACATCCAGCTCAGGATCCTTGGGTTGCATCCTCATGTTTCCCTACCAGGGAACTGCGCACCATTGAAACTATTTTCGCTTTGTATGTAATCTCCTTTGCATGTTTGTTCCACAGGAAATTACTGTCTATCGTCAGACCTAGATACTTGACTTCATGCCTCCATTCAACCTGCTTCTACCAAGCTTAACGGTTTTGAGGTTGTGTTTTCCTTTCTTATTTGAGGCTATTAAAATGGTTTTGGTGAGGTTGATGTCCTATTAGCTATTCGTATACTTCAATCCCCTTTGTACGATGTGTCATATGGTATCCTTGAATTTTCTCTTGGCTTTCTTGACAATATCATCGGCATATAAATGAGCTCCAGCCAATCTACTTTTACTTTTACAGAATAATTCATCTACGCCTTTATTTTCTAGAATGGGCTGTGCACATGATACCGAAGGCGAATCAGCTTGTCCATCTCAAGCTGAAGATGAATCTTTTTACATAATGGCTCCATACGTTCATATGTTCACCACCAGATGGTCAACATGTAGTAGAAGCTTTATGACAGCTCTCTTCGAGTAAGTTAAGTCAATCCCCATTTAAATAGTATACCAAAATCCCTATTTTTTCACTCACCAGAAATAATTTGGGTGATTGCTTGAACGATGAACCTGAAGTTTCACTTTATGCGTCAAAAAATGCTTTACCAGGAACCATATACGATGCCGAAGCACAGTGCGACATTATGTTTCCTGGTTCGACAATCTGTTCATTGGACGATGAAGACTTTTGCGTGACTTTGTATTGCAAAACTGAACCCAAATCGTGCGTTTCCAGAGGTGAACCACCGGCTGATGGTACAAAGTGTGGAAATAATAAGGTTTAAAGTGACTATTGAAAAGTTTAAATTTGTTTGAGAGTTTATTATTTCAGTGGTGTTTCCACAAAAAATGCGTTGAAATTGGTAAAAGACCTACAGCAGTTAACGGGGAGTGGGGCTCTTGGGGCTCATGGTCTTCGTGTTCAAGGACATGCGGAAATGGAGTATCAGTATCTGAAAGAGAATGTGACAGCCCCGTTCCACAATACGGTGGTCGTTATTGTTTGGGAGAGAGGAAAAAGTTTAAAACGTGTAATAAGGAGGTACGTATTTATTGGTTAGATCAATGGTTTCAATTTGAAATTTTTATAGTATAAAAGTCTAAATTTGTAGCATATTCAATCATTTTTAGCCTTGTCCAGCTGGTCAACCTACTTTTAGGGAGCTGCAATGTACTGAAAAAAATAAGATACCATATAATGGACAACTACGAACTTGGAAACCATTCCTCAAAAAAGGTAGTACACTTAGTGCCATCTCTAATTATTTTAAAAATATCCAGATACATTTTCTTTGAACATAAACTTTTCTGTTTTAAGAGGATCCATGCATTTTGTATTGCTTAAACGAAGGACGAAAATTTGCAAAATTAGAACCGAGAGTTAAAGATGGAACTCCTTGTAAAGCAGGAACTAAAAATATGTGTGTTAGTGGAGTTTGCAAGGTGAGATATGGGATATGAATTCTGCAACTTAGTATTTAAGCTCACTTATTTTTTCAATGCTACATAATATTCTTCCTATGAGACAGAAGATGTTTTAGAAGCTTGGTAGAAGAGTAATAATAGCAAGTTTTAGCAGTTTGAATGTCGTCAAGAGTTTATAGAATGTTCATTAACTGTGACTATATAATTTTCATAAAACGTTCTTCACCTTTCAGCAGTAATCATCCGATGATTATTATCTACTATTTTCTTCTGGTGTTATGAGATTAATCATTTTCTTTTGCAGAAAGTTGGGTGTGATTATCAACTGAATTCAGATGCAGTCGAAGATGTATGTGGTATTTGTAATGGCGACGGCACGCAATGTAAAATTATAGACGAAGTTTACAAAGACACCGGCGCTCGTGGTAATGTACCATTAACTTTATAAGCATTTTTTTATTATTAGAACCATAGGCGTTCTTTAGTTTATATTTTTAATCTTTTTGTTGATGGTGTTTGCTGCACAAACTTATTGTAGTAAATGAATGTATCTACAATATGGTGAATAATTATCCGAAATCCATGTTAAAATCAGTAGAGGTGCTAAATAGCATTGAGTGAACCCCTTACCAACCAGATCTAAATTCCTAATAATTATTTTATAGTAACTACTTTATATAATTTAACACATTTCTATCTAATAGTTGATATTAAACATTTTCTTAATGAGGCTAGCAGGAAATTAATCTCAACCTTTCGTATCTTGTTTCATCAGTTGCGTAAAAGTTACAAATAAAAGTCGTTTACAACGTCCGAAAAAAAATAGCCTTTTATTTATTACAAACTTATACTTCCTTTTATATCCCCTGATTTGTGCGTGTGTGGGTTTATGAGATAATAAATAACGGTAATTTCGTTTACAAAATGACTTCCGATGGACGCCAATGTTCCCAATTACGTTGGTCGTTTTTTTCTTCTTCTTTCGCTTCACTCATCTATGGCTACTCGAGCAATTCCAGGTAATTTTGAAATTCCTTTCATCCTGTCGAGGACACGACTCGTCTCAGCATGAATTCTGTTTCAGATTACAAGAAAGTGGCGACGATTCCACAAGGTAGCAGAAATGTGAGAATCGAAGAGTTGGCACCGTCAGTAAACACTATCGCTATTACCGATAAATCAGAGAAACAGTTTTATCTCAATGGAAACCAGTAAGATCGCTATTCTTATATTTTAATGTTCTCGGTTCTAGACAGGTCTTTTCGAATTAAATCTTACCCAGTTGGTACACAAGTTTTAATCGAGTTTTTGGATAAATTATTGTCGTACCATTTAAAAAGGTATACAGGCTGTTTCACGACGATCTTACACTATTTATATATTGGAGACTATTCACACGATTTCTATTAAAATTGGCATAGATGGGGTACAAGTTATGGCGAATTTATGGAAAGTATTTTGAGATACATAACACTTCCGGTTATACCGAAAGTGAATGACAACTTTGTTATTTCATATGTATCACTATCACTATCTTAACTTTTACTTGAAAACAACCAAATTGTGTTAAATTGTTCAATATTCTCTTCACTGAGTGACGGCTGGGTCGGGGTCGATCTGGATATCTTGCAGCAAATAAAACACATATTCTAGAAACAACTCTGTTACATTCACCATGCATTAAAAAGTAAATTTAGATCATCTTCATTGTTTAATTCCAAACGATCCATTTCTATAATAATATAATAATGACAATGAATACTATTTAATTATGACAGGTAAATACACAGCCTGCTAAAATAAAAGAATAAATAACACGGCCTACGCCTACGCAATAATAAGGCTGAAATAATTAATATTTTTAAATACATATAATAGTAATATGTTTTGGTGAAATAAAGACGAAACTTTGTTTTCTGAAATAACAAAATACTTTTATTTACAAAACAATTAAATACAAAGTTTGAATCAATTTTCTCATTCTAAACAGAGTAGCTCACCTGGAATAACAAAAAACAACATTTAAAGCCTTTAGTTCTAGTTTCCTAAAATTTACCCAGTAATACTGACAGCCGTTGTCAGTGACATGACACTGACATCTATTAGAGATCTGTAGACCACAGATCTTTGAAGAAAAGGAACGACACTAGTGTAGTGATATTCTTTACATCTCCCACACTCGGAGAGAACAAAATCATAATGATTGTTCGATTAAGAACCAGCCATTATCGGAGATAACTTTGTAACATGGTAGAAGTTTGACTCCGCCTTCTTATGTCCAGCATCAACTTCATAGATCGAATTTGAAATCTTTTTTGGTAGGTATTTTGTATGGTCCAATCCTCAATTTATCCATTTTCTTCCTATTTAGTCGGTTTCCGTTTTCTATATATACTCTATCGCCCACTTCGAATTTATATTCTTCTCTTTTTAGATCATATATTTTTCCATTATAGTTGTGAGATTTTATTGAATTTTCAAATGCTAGTTCTCAGTCTCTTTTGAGATCTTCTATTGTGCATCTTGATTTCAATTCCAGTGGCAAAACATTCATTTTCTTTCCTAACAACACGATATTTTGGAGTAAACTTAGTGACTGTATGTTCTGTTTTGTTATATTTTTCTACACATTTTTCTGCAATAGTTGTCCATGCTGTTTTTTTGTCCCCTTTGTTTATTTTGCACTTTATCTTATTGATTAACGTTTGGTTTAGCCTTTTATTAAGTCCATTTGAAAATGGTGCGTCCACAGCAGTGAATACGATTTTTAGGTTTTTCTTTTTCAGCAAGTCTTTAAATTCTTTGTTGAAATCCTTAATCCATTGGTGAGCATTTGTATTTTTTCAATCACAAAATCTTTTGATTTGTTTTGTTTGTCTTTGAGTAATTTTTCTAATAGTTTCACCAATGTTTCATTTGAGCTTCCAATTAAAGATTTTTGATCATTTATGTTTTCCATAATCTCTTCAAGATAAAAGTCATTAAACTGTATATTTTGTTCTCCATCTAAATATGTCTTTGATATCTCATCAGTTAAAGTTATCCACATTTTCCGTGTCTGATGACTTTTATTTGATGTTTTTATTACCTTGGAATAGTTAAATGTATTTGTTATTAATTGATGTAAACTTGCAGGTTGATATTTGGCCGGTATGCCAAACGTCTGACCGTCAGGTGTTCCTATTGAGGTTATGCAAATATTGTTTGATTTTCCATCTGGTGCTGTCTTCACACAAAAATCGGTTCTGGTAGACTTCGCGACCCTCGGAATTGTTAATGTTAATTTCAAATTTGTTTGATAGCTCACCTTGAATAAAGTAGATTAGAACAAAAAGTTCGTTGGATCATTCAGAAGTTACTTTAAAAATCACGAATTTAGTTCAAAAAATGATACTTTTTCAACACTATTTTACGATGAATATTTTCACTTCAAACTCTAAATGTTATTATCTTTAACTAAATGTGAGTATGTTTCACAAAAAGAACCGGAAGAAAATACTTAAATTTTGCAGATTTTCAGAAATATTTTTAAGCATAATTATTTTCACTCGACACTTTTAGGTTATAAAATTACACACTAAAATCTTATGTCTAGATACCTTACGTTCACAAATTAAGATTGTTGTGTGATCAGGTGATAGTTTTAGCGGCGTTGTCAAATGGTGTTTATTTTCTTTTAGTTGAATTAATTTTGCATGAATTTATAAAAATATAAAATGATTTGCATTTCATAAAAATTGAAATAATATACATCCTTAGAATATGATGTTTGATCATAGATTTGCTTTATACCTTACATTAAATATAAGAGTTTATAACAAACTTACTGCTGGACCACATGGTTTTCTTCATATATATTATTAATTTGAAATAAATTAAATGATACTTCGGAGCTTAACCTCTCTTGTTTATTACAACATTGTTGAATTTCATTTGGTTAATGTAAGTTAGGTTAGGTTTTGGTTATAGTTACACTTTGATTTGTGTCAGTTGGTCGGGAAGCGATGGTGAATTGAATTATGAAAACGATTGCTATTATTATTATTATTTATAAAAGATATGGTACTCCTAATTATGCTAATTCGACTATAAGAAATTCCATTATAAAACTAGTCGATTCTGATGATTTTTTAAGCAATTTTACATTTAAAAAATAATATTTTCCAACTTTATATAATTTTAGTGGGGAATCTAACGACGGTGACAAGTTATTTGGTAAAACGGAAGCCATTTATACTCATTCGGAGCCTGGAAAAGAGTCTCTCACAATACACGGACCTACGACAGAAGATTTAATATTTTTCGTGAGTTTGCGTTTTATTTGTTTTGCAATATCAATTTTGTCTGTTTTCTTGGTATCACCATTAAAAAAAATGGATCAAATTCACCAAAAACAATTTGGTTGCCCGATAAAATAGTGGATAATTCGGATTTTCTGAGAAAACTTTCCTTCTATCAGCAAATAGACAATAAATACTATATAATCTTTTTACCCGAAATACGAACTAATCTGATAGATCCTTCAGTTTAGTATAATTCGTTAGTCGCTTTAACATTAGATTGGGACTTTTTATGGTTTGTATGTTATCAAAGGCCTAATCCTTTAGAAAAGAATAGAATTTTTGGTAGAGTTACATTTAGATTGTACCACCAACATTTATTTCGCAAAAAATAAGCTTCTGTTTTCAAAACATGCTAAATAGGTCTACAAGTTTCGGCGTACGTGACGTCAAATATTTCTTCTCAACTGTTTTCTCTCTAGCCTTCCGCATCTTAAACAAAATAAACTGCTTTACTCTAGTGGCGTACAGATAAGCTGAAATAATTAGTATGTTAATTACCGCAACATCTACAGAATCACCGCGGAATTCTGATGTTTACGTTCAGGTGATTAGGCAACCTACAAAGCTCCAATGTATATATTATATGTTTGGCAAATATTTTTTTCATGAAGCTGAAGAGCAATAATGTTTTAATTGACATTCTTACATCAACGATTTAATAAAATATTTTGCAAATATCTCCAAATTTAAAAGTTTCTCACTTGATAGTTAATGGCATGTATCCCTGGAAAGAGCTGGAGTCCTCGGCTCAGCTCAATCAACCTACTGATTTTCACATAACATACGATCTACTTTCTATTAATCAGTAGACATCAGATCTAGCTCCTCATCGACCAAGTCGTTACCCTACTACAATATTTGCTTAGACATTTTTTCCAACCAATTCAAAAGAGTCCACAGTAAAAATAGACATTTTTTTTATATTCCTTAGTGTACATATTGATTTAATATACCTTATTTTCTTCTTAACAATAGGTTTGTTTTTATGAAGCAAAAAACGTCGGATACAAATATTCCTACGCTGAACCAACTCCCGATCTTGGTTATTCTCCACACTATCATTGGGAACTATTGGAATGGTCAGATTGTGATGTGAAATGTGGTGGAGGTACGCAAATTTCTAAATACGACTGCATAGAAGAAAAAGCTGGAAAAGTTAGTTCCAATTTCTGTGCAGGAGATGAAAAGCCAGAGATTTCGACGCAGAAATGTAACGAGCACCCATGTAAAACCAAGTAACCATTCTTCAACTTAGAAAACTCCTTTTGTTGATTGTTCATTATTTGTAGATGGAGAGTGGGAAGATGGGGACCTTGTAGAGCTTGCAAGAACATTTCAGGCTTGCGGAAGAGAGCAGTGGAATGTGTACGAGAAAATCCAAAACAAGGAGCAGAAGATATTCTTGTAGAGGATTCAGTATGTGAAGAGCTTCGACCAGCTTCAAGTGAATTATGCGATTCAGAGAGAAAATGTAAAACTAGAGATGTTAGTTGGGCAACTGAAGAAGCTTTAAGAGATATATGGGCACAAGTTAATAAACTTAAGATGAACAAAAAAGACAGAAGGGCACTGGTGAGTTAATTAGTTGGTGCTGGTTATTTATCTTACTATTTACAATTGGTCCTTCGAGTCTATAGATTGTTATTGATTTTGAAGCTTGCTTCTTATTACAAGATTATTACAAGATTTTAACCAGGGTCGCTGGTCCGTTAACGTATGGTGTGGGATTTTAGATGGTGAAATTATAGGCCCTTTTGTTTTTTTGAAGCTTGCTTCTTATTGCACGACATAGGACCTTTGGGAAGGCTAGTGAACTCGTGAAATGTTTAATGTTACGAAAAAGCGTTTGTCACGCATCAGTGTTGCCAGATTTCTGAATAATCCACTGATTCAATGAAATTCAAATTGAAGCTTGCTTCTTATTGCACGACATAGGACTTTTGGGAAGGCTATTGTACTCGTGAAACGTTGGATGTTACAAAAAGCGTTCGTCACGCGATGACTCATTCTTCGTCTCTTTCTCGGCCGCCCGCTGCGCTAACTCTCTCCCCTCTCTTCCTATCTTCCTCGGCCGCCTTCTTCTTCTCTCTTTCGTAGGCTACACAGCGACACGCCTCTCTCTTGCTCTATCTCATACACGCCAGTACGAGGGATTCCCAAAAGGTCGGAAGAGAGACTGAGAGAGAGAGAGAGAGAGTATCGCGCGTCTCTCTCTCTCTAATTCCCAAATATGTTAAAATTTTTGAAATATGGTCAAAAATTGTCAAAAATTTGGAAAAATGGTCAATAATTGTCAAAAACTGTCAAAATTTTGAAAAAATGGTTAATAATTGCCAAATATTTCCAAAAATTGTGAAACATTTGAAAAACTGGTCAATAATTGTCAATAATTATAAAAAAATGTCAAAAATTGTTGAAAATTGTCAAAATTTTTGAAAAATAGTCAAAATTTTGAAAAATTGTCAAAAATGGTCAATAATTGTCAGACACTGTCAAAAATGGTCAATAATTGTCAGACACTGTCAAAAATGGTCAATAATTGTTAAAATTTTCAAAAATGGTCAATAATTGTTAAAATTTTCAAAAATGGTCAAAAATTGTTAAAACTTTGAAAAAATGGTCAATAATTATGAAAAACTGTCAAAAATGGTAATTGTTAAAAATTGTCAAAATTTTTGAAAAATGGTCAATAATTATCAGAACTTGTCAAAAATGCCCAAAAATTGTCAAAATTGGTCAATAATTGTTAAAATTCATGGTCTAAAATTGTAAAAAATTTTGAAAAATGGTCAAAATTTCCGAAAAATTGTCAAAAATGATCAAAAATTGTCAAAATTTTGAAAAAATGGTCAATAATTATAAAAAACTGTCAAAAATGGTCAATAATTGTTAAAAATTGTCAACATTTTTGAAAAATTGTCAAAAATGGTCAATAATTGTCAAAAATGGTCAATAATTGTCAGAACCTGTCAAAAATGCTCGAAAGTTGCCAAAAATGGTCAATAATTGTTAAAATTTGGAGAAATGGTCTAAAATGGTCAATTTTTTTGAAAAATGGTCAAAAATTTACGAAAAATCGTCAAAAACGGTCATTCTATTATGCATAAGAAGCAAGCTTCTGTCGGCGGTCCAACGACCGCTCACCTTTTTTTTTTATATATTTCATTCCAGGACCTCAGTACTTCAGTTACGGGCATTAATACAACCACCATAAATTCCTGTGAAAGCTCGAATGTGACGAATTTATCAAATCAAACAACTAAAATCAAATTCCATGTAGGAGAAGTGATAAAAGACAGAATCCCTCAAAAGGAAATCAAATTAATCAAAGTTCCATTGAAGCAGTCCCATGATTTTATGAATATATCTGATACTGCATTTGAATCTATGGGAGATTCAATCGTAGATCGGATCGATACTGGCCATCTTGTTGTAGTAACCGGAAAAGATGCTGAAAAGGAGCTGAAGGATTTGGGTCATAATGCTGTAGAAAAAGGCTTAGTAACATCGACAACAAAAATGGTTGAGGGAAATGGAAAAACCAGTACCAAAAAATCAAAGAAGAGTTCTAAGACCACTGGTTGATACAGGATCAGGAGTAAAATTGACAAATAATGGATCAAGCAATGTATTGTAGTTTTTTTACAATTTTATGTTAATTTTTTGTTTAAATGATGGTTTTTATTAAGATTGTAATTAAAAATTATACAGAAAAATACTCAAAATCTGATTAATTTAGTTCATTGAAAATGTAAACTGCTGTAGACGCTAATGAATATCATAAGTGTAGGAATTTTCTTAAAAATAATTTAAATAATCCTTGAACGGTTTTACACTGAGAAAAAGTTGATTTAAATCGATTTAATTTCCATTTAGGGAATCTGTACAAATTCTGGATGCTTTCCAATAACAATTTTCAAATAAAGCTCTCAAAACCATAATAATTTTCCACAAATTGAGCCCCTACGCCTGAATGGAACACTGAGCGAACATTCTATATTTTGTGGGTTTATGCGTATAGCTCTGTGTCGAATTGTTTTCTGCATCGGTCCCCGTGTTATGTGTGACATATTACGAAATTTTGAATAATCCTTACGCATGGATGCTTCCTCATTATGGAACCAGATGCGACGCGTTATCGCATTTCTGGCCGAGCGTATGATTGCCATTTACCACTTGTTTTACCGTATTGCATCCGCGAATAAACCAACGCAAAAATTCAAAATGTATCATAAAGCAATGCTTTTCAATGACCGGATTGAAAAATTTTTCTTTGAGCAGCAACAATTTCTGTTGTGGTGGTGATTCAATTTATCGGTGAGTTGTTTTTTAATCGTAGTTTAATGTACCTTTCAAAAAAGATGTTGTGGGAAATACATTATTTGAGTACATTTTACATTTGTGGCATTCGTATTCAGAGAGAGAGATCAAAATGATAATACTGAAAACTGTCGAAACATGAATAAAAACAAACCTGGGAATGACAGCCGAGACATTTTTGGCGCATGCGAATTCATGGTTTTCACTAAAAATATGATGTAATTATAATTTATAGTTGAAAGTAGACCAACTTCTTAATGCAATAGTGTAATTGAAATTCAATAATGTGGTTTCATGAACATCATATAGGTTATCAACTTTTTATAATGTAAATGAAATTATAATATGATGAAAATGTAATGATAATAAACGTTGCATGAATCGGCCTTTAGAATTGTAATACTTAGTACAAAAACAAATGTTTCCGGGAATTCTTCGTAACGCCTGGTGGTGCGCACCTATGCATCAATGAGGCCCAGCGTTGCCAAAACTTCTCGCATCTTTTTGTTCTTTAGCGAAAACAAATGTTCGAAGCAACCAGTACATATTTATACTTTTGGAGACATGTGAAAGACAGTTGCTGAATGATATAGATAGAATGATTCATGCGAAAGACGGTTGAAGAGCTAACAATGGGTCTTTTCGGTGCCTCCCAGTTCACCAGACTTTTTCAAAGACTCTTAGGTGTATTTCAGTGAAAAATCACTTTAAAAGTTTCAGATGGAGGTTACGCCCCCTGTCGGTCATCTTGGAAAACTATAAATAATTTCCAGGATTTTCTTTTGGCCACTTTAGTTATAACATTTTTTACCGCAAGTCTCTACCATGAATAGTTTCCGAGATACAGCATTCTTATCTGGCCACTCTACATTCCTATCTTAATTTCTCATAATATATTTAACCTCCAACATCTATGGTATACGGCGAACGCCACTGGGTTTTAGAATAAAATAATGATTTATTATCCTCAAACATTAAGAACCAGAGTATAAAACCAAACAATGCAAAGCTATCTCACCTAATTTAGCAATCACTTTATATTTGCTAGTTCAACTACTTCCTTTTATTATTTTTTGAATATCTTGTCTAATAACACTCGAGTCGGTAATGGAAAATACGAAAGCAGCTTCTTCGGCAATCTTTGATTACAATTCCCTCGACATAATACGACCGAACAAATAAAAGAATTTGTATAATATTTAATTTAGAATGAAGTTCACGTTACAGAGAATGCCGACGCCGGTCTGCTTGCCATTTTCTGGCTAAAGATGATTGCCCTAGGGCCCAAAAGTCTTCTTGAGAGTTTTGAGGATGGAGCACTCTGTGCCTGATGCTAACGAAAACGAATTGAATTAGACCGGTCACTCTTGTGTTTCTCTTCGTCACCACCAGTGTTTATACCAGGCTATCGCGAAACGATGCCCAAAGGAATTAAAGTTAAACAAAGTCCTTGAAATTACTTATACAAAGAATAAGATTTAAACATTATTCTTCATAATTTATTAGTGTATAAGAACATAATATATCATGTACCTACTTACTTTTTCGATTAAAACTAGTTTGTTTTTCGGAAACATTCAAAATTGCTTTAAACACTTATTTTTTAATTCAGAGCACGTATATTGATTTTCATTTAGGAGTATATAATGTCAAACAGAATTAATTGACGTCCCAACTTGTATGTATAATTTATTAGTTTTTGTGCTCATATAGTTTAATAAATAATTCTGGCCGTTTTTAGAACAAAAATATTGTATGAAACATAGACATCCACAAAAAGCTTCATCAACCTACTATTATTCCGTCCGAACATCCCCAACAATGTTGTCAGACCCTTTGAATTTTTGCCGACACATTCAGTTTGTATTACTCATAGTATTGCCATCATTAGCATTGATTTGTATGATTTATTATCTTGTCCACCGCGCCATCCACATTTTCTTTGAATAATACATCGAGTCCAGGGTAGTATATAAAATAGAGATGTTATCATAAATCTGTCGAAAGCTACAATGATAAATCACGATTATGTTTACGATTTCCCTGTAAATATCAATATTCTATCAGGTGATCATTACTACGCAACGTATACAGGGACGCACCACTTTTACAAAATACCAGGAGCAGCGCAAAAGTTTACTGCCCGAATGTGATAAATCAGGAAAATTTTTATTTATCTATAAAATGGTCATTCGAGTCCAAAAAGTACGCTTCCGTCATGAGGGCATGATATCCAAGCACGGGAAAAAAACTGAAACCTCATAATAATTCAACTGTCGCTGTAATAATACAGGCATTGTTTAATGGGCAATCGTAGAAGAAGTTCTGTGAGGAGGTTTTAGATACCCCCACATGTTCTAGAACCCACAAGGTGATGGCAAAGGGAGGTACTGTGAATAAAGTAGGGTTCCTAAAAAAGGACGACGATACCTACACAATAACATTTGAGGAAAGTATATCAATGCTAATCAAGGCACATTTTCTGGCCGCAACAATTCTGAATAACCCTGTAGCGGTGGATAGTTCGCAAAGCAAGCCAAAAAGGCCAATTGCCTCGGACTAGAAACTGGATACAGAGATAACAAGGCCAAATAGAATAAGGTGGGCCATAAACAAGTTTCAACCATTTAAATCCCCGGTGGAGGATAGAATATACTCCATCCTACTCCAAAAGGGACAGGAAATATTAATTCCACAACTATGTAGGATATTTAAGGCTTGTATAGCTACTCAATACATACCTACGGAGTGGCAAAAGGGAAGAGTCATTTATATACCCAAGGTAGGGAGATTAAATGACATGACGCCCAAATCATATCGTCCAATCAGTCTAGTGTCCTTCCTGCTTAAATCGTTGGAGAGACTAATAGACAGATACATTAGAGATGAGGTTTTATCAACAAATCCTCTCAACGAACGACAATACGCGTATCAGCCAGGCAAGTCAACAGACTTAGCACTGGATGATCTCAACAGGCTACTAACTAAATCCCTAGATGACAAAGAGATAGCCTTGACAACTTTTGTAGACATTGAGGGTGCTTTCAATAATGCATATACACTGTCAATACCAAAGCTCTGGAAAAAAAGGGGTGCCACTCCTCCTGTGTCGGTGGATAAACGCCAGTTTGGAAAAAAGGGTAATCATATCATCCATTGGCGATACCACCGTCACAGCTAGGGTTGCTCGCAAGGAGGGGTGTTATCACTACTTCTGTGGGCTATTCTATTCTATTCTATTCTGAATTTCTCCACAAATGATCAACGATTCTATTCGAAGCTTCGAAGATAGATTGTATCATTATCAACAAACAAATGGACAGCATTTTGAGCACTTATTGTGATGAAGTAATATTGGCATATTCACTTTACCACTACCAATTAACTGAGACTAAAATATATAGTTAACGTTTGTATGTCATAATAATGAATATAGTAGTTGTCAAATAAATAAAATAATGTTTAACTTCAACTCAACTTCGTTTGCTTAATTCAAATCCAACAACTGGTAGCTGAGCGAGGTTAATCTCAAACAGAGGAGTTGAACAAAAATATAATACAAAGAAGAATCGCAAATGGCATCGTCAAATTATCGCATTGAACCCCTAGCAAATAAAAGACAACGATATGTGGAGTGTACAAGCACAAGCTGTCTTGATAAAAAATAAACTTTGGGGATATGTGAATGGTATCCAGGTTGAACCAGAGAATGACCCTGAAGCTGAAGCAAAATATGAGCAAGATGATCTAATAGCTCGCTCAGAATTACTACTACTTATGTCTCCTTCGGAATTGAAGCAAGTCAAAAATTGTAAGATATCAAAAGAAGTATGGGATTTGTTGAAATTAACTTACCAAAGTCGAGGCCCTGCCAGAAAAGCTACATTGCTGAAGCAATTAAGACTAAAGAAGATGACTGAAACTGAAGATATTAAAGATCATTTAAATAATTTCTAAGAAGTTGTGGATAAATTAAATGAAATTGAAGTTAATTCTGAATTGTTAGGTATTATGCTTTTGTACAGATTGCCAGCAAGTTTTGAAAATTGCTGAATTGCTATTGAAACTAGAGACCACTTACCAAAACCAATTGGTAGCAAGATGATTTATGATTTATCAATATTCAACAAAACAAAAATTATGCTAGAAGATAGTCTAAAGGGAGAAAAAGTTTTCCACCTGCAAAAAGCTCTTTATGTGTTAGAACAATCAGGAAGACAATGGAGTACAAAATTAAATACGGAGCTGGAAGCTCCTAGCTTTATCAGATCAGAAGCTGATCCTTGTATATACACGTTTATAGAAGAAGTAATGAAAATAATAATTGCTGTATATGTACACGACCTCTTCATAGCCTATTCTTCATATGACAAATTGAGAGATATTAAAATGAAATTAATGACTTAGTTTGGAATGAAAGACTTGGGAAATCTAAAAGTATGTTTAGGAATAGAAATAGAAAACCAAAACGATGAGATCAAGTTAACATAACCGAAGTACATAGAAGAACTCTTAAGAAATTTTAATATGGAAAATTGTAAGCCTGTAAATACACCAATGGAGACCAATTTAAAACTAGTTAAAAATGAATCATGTGAAAACTTACCCTATGAAGAGTTAATTGGATCTCTTATGTACTTCGCAGTTGCTACTAGACCAGATATTATGTTTGCAGTAAGCCATCTAAGTCAATTTAACAACTGTTTTGATACTGAGCATTTTACGAAGAAGTCATGAAGATTTGTAAGGATTAGCAGATGCGGATTGGGCCGCTTGCTCTGTAAACAAAAGGTCCCATACTGGATACTGTTTCAAGTATGCCAGTAGCTGCATCAGTTGGGAAGCTAAAAAGCAGAGATCAGTAGCCTTATCAACAGCAGAAGCTGAATATGTTTAGTTATCTGAAGCTACTAAGGAAGCATTACACTTGAGATGACTTCTAGATACAATGGAAATAAAACAGGCAAATATTGTTATATATAATGATAACCAAGCTGCTCAGTATATAAGTTCAAATCCTGTTGTTAATGCTAGATCAAAACACATTGACACTAAACTGAATTTTATCAGACATAGTGTAGATCAAGGAACAATAGATGTTCAATATATGCCAACAGAAGACATGGAAGATTTATTCACAAAAAGTCTTCCTGGACCAAGATTTAAGGATCTTAGGAGGAGATTAGGACTTTACTAATTTGGTAGATCTTAGTGAGGAGGAGTATTGGAATGTACACTTCACCACTACCAATTAGTTGAGACTAAAATATATAGTTAAGGTTTGTATGTCATAATTAATATAGTAATGGTCAAATAAATAAAATAATGTTCAACTTCAACTCAGTTTGAATGAATGTTTAGTTTATAAATTTCTGGAAGGTTCAGTTTTGTTTAAAATTAAAATTTTGATATTTTTGTTGACTTTCTATTATAATTTCTGGGTAAAGAGATACATTACTATTATTTTTGGAAACCTTTTTCGTGATACGTCACTCTACCTTCGTAGCCATTTCAAAAAATTCAAGATGGCGGCCGTACTCTAAACGCTGACGTCAAAAACATTTGACATTTTCTCTAAAATATGCAGAATAATAAAGTCATTCATCGCCCTAGAATTTCATGACTTTCCATTTATCCGTTTTAAAGATAATCCCTTTGTGCGAGACTTTTCAGCAACGCTATATATATATATAATAATACTGATTAAATTTGACAACAAATTCTCTATATTTTTTTACATTGTAAAAAAAGAATTATAGATTAAATTTAGTATTATATTATTAATTGAAAACAAAAATTACATCTACAAAACCTATTTCAATCAAAATATTATTACGTACGTCATAAAACGACTGCCACAAAACACACAAAGGTAACGAATGTTAATATGGCGCATTGTTACATGCCCTACCCTATTGTTTTTGTACTTTTCGCTATAATTCGCTTCTATGATTTATGTGTTATATTGCATTTGCGTATATAACGCTAAATATATCCGCAATGTATAAGCAATAAGTTTTCGTGAAAGGCCAAAGATTTATAACGTTAATAACATTAAGAACCGTGAAAAGGAACAATAATTCACTCATAAAGTGTTTAGATGGTTTATTACCTTATAGAAAGGTGAGGTTGTTAAATACCGACGAAGCCAGACGTCTGTAGGTAGGTGATAAAAAGAGGAAATTGGTGAAGGATTTTATAACATTACGGACACGAATATAATATTTATTGGTTAGTATTCACTCATTATCTGTTCATTTTGACTACTACTGGACCCGTATTCTTGAATATCCGGGAAGAGAGCGTTCCCCCTATGAAAGCTAGTTCACTTTCATTTCCGGGAACAGCTTTTTGAAAGATCTGGAGTACTAGAGAGAAGTCAAAACGGGACAGAGTGTACATACAAAAACATGTGATGAAGTTGAGGAGACGAAATAAAAGAGGAAGACGAAGTTAAAATTGAACCTCACATTTCAGTTTTGTGTGGGTCGGTACCCCAAATATTTGTTAATTCTTCATTTTGGCTTAGGTATTACTGGACTTCCAATTTTTTTTTTATCTTAGATTTTATTTAGATTTTCCGGCATAGATTTTTGGAGAAACGATCTCATGGTCAGAAAGAAAGAAACGATTTCGTTGGGGCAGAACATCCCTTCTTCTTTCTATTCGTTCTGCAGCATCTTCCATATTTTCTTGAATTACGTTATTTAAGATGAAAACGTTGAAAATAACCATATCAAAAATCAGCAGAACATCAAATTTTGAGGATCGAAATCCTTGTGGGACTTTGTTTTCTGTTGGGTGAGAGGAGAGGAATTTGAAATTCGCGTGTGTATAATGGTTAGTTCTGAAGGTATAAGCATGCAGCCCAATATTTTTTAGACAGACAATAATTCTAACATGGCTAAGGATAAATTCATTACATTTCGTATGCAGCAATTAGACGGCATTTACAATATAGCGAGACCCTCAATATCAGTCACTTCATACATGCAGCTGTAAGGTCTTGTTAATAATAAATATTAAATGTAAGAAGGGGTCGTATGACCGTCCATTTCATGTTCATTCCAAGTCTAAACGTTCATGGACATGGATGCTTATTGGATGCATGTTGACATGACGTCATGGCTGCACCAATGATGTCACTGATATGATAAGGGATTCGCCATATTGTGAAGTACGTTTTATTGCTGCATACCAAATTTTATGGTTATAATAATCGAAAAGAAATTCACAGTTTGCCTCTGAAATTATTCTGTGAAGTTATTCATTTTTTATGCTCGACTTCATATGAAGTAATTAGCGGGCGAAACTTACAGGAAACGGCGTGAATATTGTAAAACGTTTTCTTGTATCGAGTAAACTCATTAAAGTATTTCCATGACATTGAATTCGCACTGATACTGAGTATATTATTCAGAAAGTTTGAAATTACATTACGGAATCACCTTATTCCATAAATCGTAATTAACCAACGAAATGAGGACAAAAAGAAGTTATTTCATAAGAAAACTTTCGCTCTTTCGGTGTCTTATCATTTGGAAGCAGGCTCGCATTTCGCAATATCTGTGAAAAACTGCTTAATCGTTCTTGTTCCGCTCAATTTTATTCGAGACTCCATGTCTCATTTTCTTCCATTCGTGTTCCTCATATATCTTTTCCTTTTAAAATTTCAATTATTTTTTTCATTTCCACGTTTTTGATATTGACATCCAGTCGAAATAATTCCAACCGTTCCATACAATTTTTATTTAATTTAATTTTACAATTACTCCAGTTGAATTAGGCAATTGCTTATAATGATTTTGTTATTCGAATGTTTGTTTCTAATGAGATGTTAAACTTAACAAAAATATGATGTTTCCTCAATGTTAATAGTTAGTGGTGGACAAAATCATTATGGAGAATCGATTATTTTTAATATTTTTATTCTCACAAGGTGTTTATGTCGATTTTAAAATTCAACTATAAATAGTTCGCCATTTATGCTGTGACGTAAATTACTTAAAAGAGAAGTTAGCTCATGAGGGTTGAAGTAGGACCACAATTCTGTCGTCTTCTTTTTTAAAATCGCGTTGAAGTATAGAGTATGCTTATGTTATATTACTTTGATGGTGGATTCCACAGTTCGTTTTATAACGACTTAAGTCATACTTTAGTTATTCTAAAAGTTAAGCAAGCAAAATTCGGTTGCACCAGTCAAAAATCTCACCTGAGATAGATTTAAGAATTCTTAACTTTAAGGCACCAATGTTGGGACCTTAAGACATTCTTAGGTAGAAATTTATTTATTTTTGTCTGTCAAATGTCATTATTTGTATTTTTATTAGTTGATGGTAGAGGTTATTTGATATGGAAATATATTCAGTTTAATTCAGTATTATTCATTTCTTTAAATTTGAATATGGAATTAATATATGACGATTTGGAAATTATTGACTTAATTGAAAATGGATTTCCTAGAAGAATTTATGATAGGTGAGTAGTTTTTTCATACCTGTATTTTACTTAAATTAAAATAATTTTTTTGAGTAAGATTATTATACTCACTGTTCGTAGGGCAAATTACTATGATGAATTGGACAATTGGACTTTCTTTACAAGATTTAGACTGACCAAACCAACAGTTCTTTCAGTTCTTGAAGAAATCAAAGATGAATTGGAATTTGATGATGATAGGTAGCTAACTAGTTAAACAATTTGACAAACAAATATGCTCTTATGACACAATTTGAAAATAATAATTTTCCCAACTGCATCCTATTAGGTAAGCTTCGCTTTGATAGAGTTTTAACATTTGAAGCAATTCAAAACAAGTATAAAAGCATTTTTTTTGTAAACTTTTGTTTTTATTTTAGGCGACAGTGGATATCCTGTGAAAAATTACCTAATGACTTCTTTTACAGCCAAGGACACGAGGAGAACAGCTTTATAATGAGGTACAAATCCGTAGAAGTAATTGTGTGGAAAGATCATATGGGGTTTGGAAAAAAAGATTTCCTGCAATGGCTCATAGTTTAAGATTAAAGTTACAAACATCATTATCAGCTATAGTAGCCACAGCTGTTCTAAATAATATTGCAATAATAAACAGGGAATATCTACCCCCTCTAGAGCTCAATAGAGATAATTAAAATTATTTAATGGAAATGCAAAGAATACCCAATCCACCAGACATGGGTGTTGATGATATAGGAGCAAGAGCCTTCAGAAATGAAATTGTACAATATTTTCAAAATTTAAATTAAAATAATAAGTATATAATATATTATGTATAAGAAGTATTTTTTTTAAATCAAATAAAGGCAGTTTGTATTGAATTATTGTTTTATTATCAAAAAATACAAAAATCTCATAAGCAAAACAGTCTTATTTCAACAAAATAAAAATTCATTTCTTTGCAAAAAAACCTACGACTAACAACGAAATTATCATTTTCCTTATTAAGAAAATTCACCCCAATTGATGAGTTCACTCAGTGGATTATTGTGAGCTGATAGCTGTACCTTTTTTTCTACTGCCGTTCTTGCTTTCCTCTATTACAATAGCTTTTCCTTAATTTTCTTGTCTAGTTCTAGAATGTTCATTCTAGCCTCATACTCTTTTGTAAGATATTCCACCAATTCCATTTTTTTCTCTATCAATTTTTCATATAACTCTCCCAATCTGGAAGATGACAAAGTACGTACAGTTGGAGCAGGTCTTCCTGCAACTTTTCTACGTGTTTTATCAATTTTTTTATTTTTTTTAACCATTTTCTGGAAATCAAACCCTTCTAACTTTGCAATCCATCAAATTGAAACGAATACAATAATATGATAGTGTCCCTCTTACCTTATTAGGAATACCAACTTTCAGTGGCTGAGAAATATCTGTTTCTTCTTTTTCTGGAATTTTCTAGAAATATAAAAAAATTTAGATAAGTAAGTAGTTATATGTAAAAAAATCTTACAGAAATATTTGGATCTTCTAAATCAAAATCTTCAGATTCCATTAAAACTTCCATGGTATTTAGATTTTTGATAGGTTTCTCATCTAAAACCAATTTTAATTCAATGCTATAAATGAAACTAACTGTTTCTAATTAATTCCACTATTTAATTGAAAAATTTATGAAAATTATTAAAGGATATTGATAATTATTTCGATATTGACATATCATCGTCAGAATGCCAGAAGTTGACGATGATATGTCAATATCGAAATAATTATCAATATCCTTTAATAATTTTCATAAATTTTTCAATTAAATAGTGGAATTAATTAGAAACAGTTAGTTTCATTTATAACATTAATATGAGTAGATTCCACAAAGTAAGGGTCCAAACAGTAAATTCAATTTTAATTTATTATTATATAAAAAAATTATTTGTTTCATTTTTAAAGGCTGTATGTACTTCTGTTATTAATTTGAAAAAGAGATAAGTAGATAGGTATGTGCAAAAAAACTTACAAAAATATATGTATTTTGTAGATTAAAAACTTCAGATTCCATTATAACTTCAATGTTATCTTGATTTTTAATAGGTTTCTGAATATAAAATCAATCAACTTTATTCAAGATACCTAAATTATAAGCCAAACAACAGGTTATACACCTAATTATGCAAGAAGTAAACAATAAAATAACAAATAACTACCTACTTCGTTAACAAGTTCAGTTAAATTTTCATGTTTTTTAGATGTAAACCTTGATATGGAAGGTTTTACCCACGAGGTAGTCTCTCTGATATTTCTTTCAGAATCTTTTGAGTTAATATACCATTACATTTTAAAAATGTACTTTTTTTAAAAAACTTAAACATGAAAACGACAGGTACATTGTACAATACAGTAAAAGGTATTGATAAAGTAAGGTACAATTTATTTAATTTCTCTGACATCATCAATGTAATCATCATCATATGGGATGGGGCTATTGATGATGTTACCCCATATATAATGTTTTTTCATTTATAATATTTGCAAGTTTTTTGTCAGCTCCATCCCTTGTAGGAGGTGCTGGGGGTGTCCACCTCCTGTCCTATATAGCTCCCTCTTTTCCAGGGCTAAACTTTTTCTTAATTCCTCCTTTTTGTTATTGTAAAATTTTTTGAGTGATTCAACATTTCTGGGAAAAATAGCAGGTGACAACGCGTTAAAGTCTTGACTAATTTTGTTCCATGCCTGTTTCTTTCAATTATTGCTTTTTGGACAGAAACCAAATCAATCAAAATTTCTTTTTCTCGAATTGTAAAGTTCGGTGTTCGAACCTTCTTTTCTTCCTTTTTGTTTTCCATATTAACACCACCACAAATTATGGTTAAGACTCCCTCAGGAAGAGTAAAAAAACAGTAATATTGTGTTCGTACAGTATGATACAAAACAAGATTTATGTGATATTGACATTAATCTAAATTGAAAAATTGTGGAGGGTAGCAAAAAATAAAAGAATACCTTGTTTTTAAACGAGGAGGAGCATTCTAAGAAACCTTAAAATCATCACTAAAAGTTACTAGATTGGTGTTCAGAGTTTTTAAACTTATTGACAATTACGTGGAAGATGTATTGTACTGCTCGCATTTGGGGTTTAAGTATAGGACAAACTAAAAGTAAACAGAAGTTTTGATATTGATAAATGCAATAATTTTGTACTGGAATGTAAATAAAACTTAATTTAAAATTATTTTGAAAATAACATTTTACTTGGAACAAGAACAAGAGAAACCAAGCATGGACTATAGATTTTGTCCATCAAATTAAATATAATTAATAAAAATCGCAATTAACTTGGTTGAAATATAACACTTTATTAAAAATCAAACAATAAACGCAAAAAGTGGTTATAAATATTGAACTAATGAATTTTTTAAATAAATATCTGACAAATGTCGTTTTCAGTTGTATCGAAAGAGCTGAGTGAAAAGGGCAACAATCTGAACAATCGACTAGGCAGCAGAAATGCCAACTTTAATCCAAATCGCTCCTCTTAGTTCAAAAACAAGGTATAGTAAATACTGAAATTACCATATTCACGTCTGTTTCTAATTCCACAGAGTGAGGGTTAAAACTAACTGAACTTAACTCTAGCTCGTATAAAATGTAAACAAAAACAGTCATATAATATCATTGTAGACTTTGACAGACATTTAAAAGAATTCTTCAAACCTCAGATGCGAATGTCCTTTTTGTAACTAGCTATTATTTCATGAAACACCTAATCAGAAAGTTGCTAGCTTCACTTTTAGTTATATGACGTATTTGTAGTGAAAGTTGCAAACATTTAGGATTTCTTAATTTCCAGTTTTCTTCTAAAATATTCGGTTTGAAAAATTTTTTAATTAATTTTTGCAAAGTTGTACCAATATACTTTAATAAAATACCAAAAGTCAAATATCGGTTTAACACCTCATTTTATCGAAATGCTTTTTATTCACCCATTATTTGAAATGCATTGCCCATACTGCACAGTAAGTATAGGACACAGTATAGATGCAATATTTGTATTAAGTTCGATCGTCTACTGTGAAGTTGAGTTGAATAAAATGAAAATAAAACTGCGTAAAAGCTTTTGTCTTCAAAGTTAGCATTCCGATAGATCTAATTTAACTCCGAACAGTCTGGTAAAGTATTGGTGTTCGAGTCACCTACCTCATTTTCAGACCAAATTTTTCGATTTGAAAGTAATTTAAAGGCTTTTAATTTATTTTCTGTGATCTGTTACAAAGGAATAATTTAATGCGATACTGAAAGAGACAATTCAATCACGAAAGTTCAAATTAAAATTGGCTACGTGATTTTTCGACATCTTTTTAATTCTTTTTGTAGTCTCTCGGAGTAGGCCAATCTGGTTCGTCTATAAGTAATAATGAAAAAATAGGTTAAAAATAATTATATTAGTAATTTGAAGACCCTTGAAAAAATTTGCTTTCAATCGACATCAATTTTGATGTTTATTGATATGATTTGAGATCACTTGTAAATGTGCGAACGAAAAAGAAATGGAGAGTTCCTTGAGGAAGATGGAGAATTATCGTACTGCTCGACCTACAGTAGGCTGCTTGGGTAGAATAGTTAATAATAACAACATGTTGTTCCCGAAATTAGTAAAATTTGTCGATTAGCAGGAGACTGATTTTATGATATTTGGTTTCAACAAGATGGCTGCCCTACAGATCTGCGAAACAAGCGTACCTATGTGTTTTTTGTGTTGCCTATCCAAACTGGAAGGTTTTACGGATTAATTTTAACATTTCAATCATTACTTGAAACAATATATACTGCCAAATTAAGTCATATTGTGAAAAATTTCAACACTCCAGGTAGGTTTGGATGATTAAAACCTACTTTGGATAGTGATCGTGGAAATAGGTTTTAATGTTGCTTTTTCTTGTACAACCTCAGTTGAAAGATGATACTCGTATGTGGTGATAATTGATTGTGAAAATACGAGTAGATATATTTGAACTTTGTTCCCAATCTTCCCACATTGTTTTTTTTTCCAGTTAGGTATAAACAGAAAGAAAATATGTGTCTTACGCAGTTAAAAATTATTATATTAAATTGTTCATTTTTTGGATAACTTGATGTTTCTGCCTACAAACTGGCTTATATTTTTTGCCATTTTACTCGATGCAGACAGTGAAAAACAGTAAAAAGAATGAAAAACGCTTCACAGATATTCTAAAAGAATGACCGGAAATTAGGAATTTAAATATTCGTGAAAGTCAATGTTTAAGCTTGAAAATTGGCAGTTTTATTTCTAGCATCTGCACTGAAATATAAGATGAGCTCATTAAACGATCTTTCAAAAATATTTCGTACTGTTTTTCTACCTACATTAAGTTTTATTTCGAAAAATAAAATACCATTTAAATTGATTTTACATTTACATTTTCCTAGAGATTTTATAAAATAAAGTCAAATAGTGAAGCTCGTGAATTTCTGGAGGAATAAAAAAAACATCAATATATTAACATTTCGAAGCTCAGATGTACATAGCGTGATCAATAATATGTTCCCGGAAAAACCAGATTTTAGGATAAACTAGTTATTGCTAGCCAAACCAGTCTACACAAGAAGAGATATGAAGAACCTGCTTGTCCTAGTCTAAACTAGTCTACATACAATTTACCCACAAAACGTTTTGACTCCTAATAAAAGAAATACTATTCGCCTGTTATTACATGTAAACAATTATGGCATTCTGAGTTGCGGTTCTTGCATTTTTCTGAATGTTTGATTGCTGCGGCTCTTCACAGAATCTCAATTTATTCGTTTACTTCTCCTTCCAATAAATTTGTACAAAGATATCAAATTAATTTCCAAAATTCAAATATTGAATCCACTAACAGTTCCATTTTTGTAAGATACCATACTTGTGTCCGATATTTGGTGAGAAATCCGTCATTATATGGTTCAAAAACAAGTCCAATAACGTTCCGAACATCTCCTTTAGCCCTGTCTACTCTAGGAGTATGTATGATGATATATCATCTTCATCCTTGATTTTTAACTCCCTGTGCAGCCATTCTAGATTCTCCTATAATATTTTCAGATCCATCCTCTTTTTATGTCTATCCATGTTTTTTTTATCAAAACATTTTCTCTACGACTCCAATCTCCCTCAGAAGTTCCGAGTGCAAAGAAGTAGTAGAAATATCCAGAGAAGTTAAATATATGGGAGTGACCCTTGATTCCAAACTGAATTGGAAGGCACACCTGGAAAAAATTACTACCAGGGCGACTAGGCTTTTCTGGCAATGCAGGAGAGTTATGGGCGAAACCTAGGGAATACGACCTGAGGTGGTTTACTGGCTCTACATAACTGTGATAAGGCCAACGATCACGTATGGAACAATAGTCTGGTGGAGGTGGCCAGAAGTGTCTTCTGAAAGCCCTTCTTGGTATTACCGGAGCAATGAACAGCACGGGGACGGTATCAATGGAACCCCTTATTGGACTTCCTCCTCTGGAACTTTTTATAAGGTCGGATGCAATGATGGCAATTCTTAGGCTGAAATCAGGAGACTTATGGTCCCCGAACGATGTTCGAGAGTGACACACTGATACAACTGGGACATTACTAGACGAGCCCATATTTCACATTAGTTTTGATAGCATGACACCAGAGAATATATTCAGTTATGCGAGTGAATATCATCATCCCATCTAGGGAACAGGTGATGCACCCAGGTAATTATGGAGAAATCATCTGGTTCACCGATGGCTCCAAAGATAGAGATGGAGTCCTCGTTGAAGTATAGGTAACAGGTAAAGTTCTAGGTAAAGCGTTCCATGGTACTTTCCTGGAGTGATAGAGATGGAGTCCTCGTTGAAGTACAGGTAACAGGTAAAGTTCTAGGTAAAGCGTTCCATGGTACTTTCCGCGAATGATAGAGATGGAGTCCTCGTTGAAGTACAGACTTACGTCTTATGTTCATGTCACGCTCATACGCTTTGACCAGGAAAGGAATTTACATTTCAGCAGTGGATTCTTGATTCGTATTTAATTAATAATTGGTAGAAGAAGAGATAAGAGCGAGTTCGAAGTGGGAATATCAAAATAGCAGTGGCAGTTTTCACGACAGACGGAACTCGATCGGCCCGTATAGAAACGTTGATTTCGACTCTCGTCGACAGTAAATATATTCAGCCTTGAAACATTTCTCGGTGTTGGGTATGAGAAAGGACTGGCTATTCGCCGCCCATACGATAATTTATTATTAATTAACTGGAAGAAAGTAAAGTGAACGAAATTAACGTTACATAGATAACATGGGAAATGGTACAAAGATTCAGTTCAAGTGCCTGGGCTGATCAGCACAACCCAAATAAATGAATGAATGAATGGATGAATACCCCTCCGGCTTTCTTGCTTTCCAAGGGTAGAGGCAGAACAAATTTTGTTAGGTGGTCTTAATACACCAGCATAACTTTAAGTCTTACATCTGGTTGTGTTTGGCAGTCAATAAGAATCGGTTTGGAAACTGATCCTTTATTTTTTCCGGCTTTTTTGTTGACATTCGCAAACTTTTTGAAAGCTTCAGACAACTTTCTTTACGCTTCCGATTTCCACCACATCAAGTATGTTTATTCTTCTTTGTTGCAAGAGTTATTGTTTCATCCATGTAAACGAGGAACAAAAATACCTGCTAAGTATCAGAATAGGATAACTCTGATCTGTCAGCCGAAGCAGAGCCACTGGAGTTCAAACTGGTTGCATCGTAGTTCGAATTAGGTCAGACTAGAATGAATGAGATTTTTCGAATAACAATACATTGATCTTGGGATAATCCAGTTGAGTCTGGGTCATCCTTTGGTCCATTTAGTGTCCCCAGAATATACAGAGTGAATTTTAAGAATGGAATGCCCCAATTATCTCAGAATCAGATGCCACGATTTCTATAGATTTTGGTGTGCGATGATCTTGTGATATGACCGATATCTGGGTGGTATTTACATTGTTGTCAGGTCTTTCTTTTTTCCGGAATAATGATGAGCTTTGTTATTTCAAACGGATCATCCTCAATCTTTTTTGCCTTTTGAAATTCGTAAGAAATACTGAATATTTTTCATGAAATGTTCCCTATACCTAAATGCCATTGTTTTGGCATTAATGTTGCCTATCTGGTGGAGGCCAACTAATTTATTAACATATTAATTGTCATGCGTCTCGGAGAATATTCGTCGAATCAGTAGCAAATCGTGTTTAAGTTTAAGTTTGATTATAGAATAAACCACTTCCCTTCCACTCAATCCATCCCCAATCAGTGGTGAAACCTATGTTGGAATTTGACTGAGCCGGCGTGAAAGGTAGGTTTTTTTTAATATAATTAGAATTTGAAGAAATCTAATAATATAGGGATATTTTCAATTTGCTTGAGAGCACGGGTCATTAATTTATCACATGTTTTCAATTTCGGAACAACTCAATAGACTACTAGCTGATTTATATTATACTTATGTTTTTGTTTTGTTGTTTGCTCAAGGGGTGACTGATTGGATATCCAAACTTCTCAATACGTATACGATTGAAATGCATCATTCATCATTTTGTTCATTAATTCTAACCGATCGAGAAAAAAAACATTGTTTGTTACGACCCAGTAAAAACAAGAAACCTCTGAAAAACATTATACAAGTTGTCCCATAACTAGTGGGAAACAAGTTGAGGGCATATAGGTTAAGTCAAAACAATATTAGCACTTTTTTCCTTTCAGAGCAGCAAAAATATTCTTGAAGATGACCGGACACTGTCAACTGAATGAACATCTTCATAGAATGAGGCTATCAGACACATCTCCATGACGAGGCTGTGAACAGGAAGATGAGACGGTGGAGCATATCCCTTTTGATTGCTCAGGTTTACCATCCATCCGTAAATCCGTGTTCAACGAGTTATGGCTAACACCAGCCTTGCTGAGAGAAGATAAAACTATAGGCTGGTTGACGTACTGAGATGGACGACCAGGAAGATACATGAAGGGCCTAGTTAAGACAAGGTGCTATGGAATTGCCCTAACCTCCCAACTTATTAGATTAGATAGGATCAACATATACGTATCCGATTTTTTCCCTTCGCATTTTTTCCTCATGGGCCATCCTGTATATGCTACGAAAACAATTCTTGAGCAGACATTGTTGAAAAAAAAACTGCTCTAATGTGAATGACGCATTACCTATTCTCCGTTAAAGCAAAAAAATATTCATAATATGGAAACAAACAAAACATGTTCATTTTTTGTTAATTCCACAAAGGAGAATTCTTCTTTTTTCTCCATTCGACTCACATCACCCCTGGTGACTTGTTTTACTTATATTAGTCTGGCACTACAGTAGCGGCTACAGGGAATTATACGTACCACGGATGGAGTGGACATATTCAAGTTTTTCATTTTGTTGTCAATTATATGTAAGAGTAAAAATAACGGAATAATGTATAAAAACTTAGTAAATAGAAAAAAACAACCAATGTCAAAACATATCTCCACTCTATTAAATTCCTTAAAAGCGTTTCGTAGCATGCCTGGGGCGAAATCATTAACGGAATTAATTATTGCTTGCTTCAGAACTTCAATATTATGGTTTAAATTTGTTTCTTAAACTTTCCCATCAAAATGTGACAAACAGTCGCCATGCTGTAAGCACGTTTTACGTCCTTGCTACAGGGGCAGGTGATTTAACTCGGGTATTAAAATGTTGTCCAGTCGATTCAAATACTGTTCCGGATTACTTATCCTCGAGAAATATGGTTAAATCGAACTTTTTTCGTTTTTTATTCGGTTATTTCTGCAACTGAAGCTGTATCATCACCTCTGCAGGGAGCAAACTATTCCTAACCGGAAATTTTGCCGAACCCACTAGTGTTCCAACTAGTGGTAGGGATCTTTATCGAGCCCAACATCCATGGACTTGGGACCTCGGTGTTACGTCTCATCCGAAAGACGGCATATCTACATTATACCTCGTGTTAATTGGTATGATGCCTGCGAGCTGTGATATGCTACTCACCCTAGTAATCTAAGGTGCTTCGCTGCAGGCTGTACGGGCTCTACAACGGTGTTTCCCCAGTGGTCACCCATCCAAGTTCTAACCGCGTTCGACACTGCTTCACCGTAATTATAGCATCAAAGGCGTTCCACTAGAGCGCTTTTTCGTAAACTTAATTGGGATTTTTCCTTATTGATGTATTGTTACAGGTCAAAAGTTACATTCAAACACATACTCAATATGCCAAATTTTACCAACAAATTATAGTAAAAACAAATAAATATCAGGACTTACTCTTCATATTTGTGTTTATTTTGTATTTTGATAATACTACTTTTACTTAGCATTCGTAATTGACCTACATTTCCTCTTTTAAATTTTACATATACTACATCTTCAGAAGTTCATCTTCCAGACTTTCATATCCACTTCAATTCCCTAAAAATATATGTACAAATAGAAAATGATTCTTAAGTAGTGATTGCGAGCAAGATCAGTTTCAGAATATAAGGTATTTAGTGTTAAAAATAAAATATATCTCTCAAAGGTTCAAATGTTTACATTTGGATCATTTAGTTTAAATTGACATCTGTCAGACCAAAAAAATAAAATAAAATTAATTGATTGATAATCAGATATGACTGATAATCAATCATTCATTAACAAAGTGGTAGTTTTACAAATTCAGTACATTCTTTATCCTTTTCCATCTTTGTAAATGCACATAAGGATATTTTTTGAACTCTTAGAAGCTACTGGTAGAGGAAAAGAACCATCCATTCAGGACAGGTTGTGATCAAGGGAAGAGAGATAGAGATTCATTTTGCTTTTTGGATGCTAGCTAAGAGCACATAACGTTGAATTGACGGATTTTTTGTTATTCACAAAAAGATTAAAAATAAAAAATTTCCGAGGTTCCTTAGAACTGGAAACTCAACCAGTGGGTTGGTTTTATTTCTTTACAAACAAATTGTAATTACCCCAAATTGTCTTGTTTCGCTTAAAGGCCACCCACCATCAACGGTAAGTTTGTCGACCACTCACTTTTATGTGATTATATTCTGAATCCTTGCTCAATATCATTCACTTACGTTTATTTCTATTTCAGGCCTTCAACCTTCAACTTTCAACTTCCATTTTAATTTCAACTTCAACTTCTCCTTCATATCCATTCTTCACTCTTCTGACTTTAATTCTCGTTTTGTGATTCGACTGGTTCTCACATCGTTGAAGTATATTCAAGATCCACCTTTTCATTTGCCACCCCATATCGGCTTGAGGGTGTTCGGAACCTTTTAAGAACCTTTGTGGACCTCTGGATCATCATAGAACGATCGTTACCCCGATCTATACGTGCGAGGACTATACTTTTGGTGTTCAACCCCTACACGTATTAACCTTAAGCAAGTGATTATCCCAGGTAACATAGGTTTAAGTAAATCCCTAGGACTTCCCTCCGACAATTTCGTATTTTTCCAAGAATAAATTTATCGAGATTTTAATTGTACATTCATACCTTTTCAAATATTTACCTTCAGTAATTTTTGTATATACGATATATTAATTCTAAGTAAATCATAAATATTGTGAGTCCTAGGTATGCATACTTTGGGTGATTTTCAATAAATTTCTATATATTATAATTATATTCAGCTAAACTTTTCTCAAATTTGTACGTGGTTATAATTTTACTCATAAGTCAACGCCAAATTTGATATTTGAAGTTTAATTAATCAGTGGTTCTCACCAAAGATAAACCACGTTCTCACTAGTTTCATTTCCTATTGTTGTAAAAGCCCTTTTTTGTGAGTACCATTCATATACATACTTGTAATCTGTATGACCTACTACCTGTTAGGTCAAACAATAGTACTTATTAATCATATATCAACATAACGCGATAGTTTTATTTGTCCCCTTAAGAACCCCTTCCTTAACCCTGAGATATTCAAAGGGTGTTTAATATCTTTATTTCTACCCTTTTACTGCCTTTAACATCCTTTATAACAGATGTTATGGTATAACTGATGCAGTAACTGATCATCTTCCTTACTATACGACTTTGCCAACTTTTTTTTATCTTCGACAGACCCTGTTTTTTCTAATTTCCTAAATTGCATATCTTTACGAAGCTCCCCCAATAACAGCATTTTACAAGAGATGTTCCTTGTTGCTTCGTTATTAATGGAAGTTGACATTTGACATTTGACAACTGCAAAAACGGTCTCACATAAAATGGATCTGGTTATAAAAAACTGAAATTATATTCCACTTTAAGCAGGATCAAAACAAGTGAAACTTTTTATCAAGAATAGTATTTTTCACTAGAACTAAAAATAAATTAAATTTCAACTCCCAGTATGTCTATACGTAGCGATTTCTAGGTTACATTTTAGTGTAATAGCGGAAATGCAGAATATATTTCCGGGTTATTATAAGAACTTAACAAAGCCGTATATTTTAACGTTCATTATGCTGGATTCTGTATTTTCCTTACTATCATGTTTTGAATAAAAGATGCCTATCAATCTCTACACTTCAAACACATCAAAAATATCTCTTCTCTTCATACTTCCATTTGAAAAGAATCCCCAACATCAATCTTAGATGCCATATAAAAATCCTTTAACGTTGAAAAACAAACAAATCTCCAATTCAATAACCTCAGCTATCTCACGTCTTTGCAGGATGTTCGATACATCAATTCAAAACTGGGAAATGAAAATAGAAAATAGAACAAGGTGGAAATAGTATATACTGCATATAGTGCGGAAAATAGGATGTCTCATACGAGTGTGACAAGATGATGAAACACGAGCCTTAGCGATGATCTTTACAACATTGATGGATAAAGCATTATTAGCTCGAGTTTCAAGAAGATGGAGTCGTCACCCCCTAATGTGGAATTTTGTAATTGACAGAGTGATGATGAGACTTAAGATTTGCGTCAAGTCAAATTTAATACCATAGCCAGATGATGTATGCTACTGGCTCTGGGCAAAGTAATAAAATGGACCGACGAGGAGGGTTTAAGTACCACTTATTCGAACATAGTGACTTACATGAAAAGAAGGGACTTAATGGAATTTGGGACAATTATTCCTTCAAGGTACGGAAATTCCAGTGGTGATGGAAGTTAAATATCTCGGGGTTATCATTGGACCAAACAATTGGAAAAAGTAGCGGCAAGATCAGAGACCACATAAATAATGACATTGCGAACTTGTGGCAAGACGTGAAGGCTAAGTCCGCACATAATTCACTGGATGTACAGTCTAGTGGTTAAATCCAATAACATAAATACGCGTCTTCGGTATGGTGGACAAAGATGAGACAAAATAATTCAATTTTGAGAACAAAGTGCTGAGGAACTGAACAGTTAGATCAGGAGATTTAGCAATTGAGAAGATTGTAAATGAAGCCATTTTAGATATGAAAACAGACTATATGGCCACCAAATTCCTCCGAGGTAAGACCTGGTACACAGATGGGTCAAAGACGAGGGAAGAGACAAACAGTGAAATGAGAGTCACAAGATGTTCCTTCCCAATAAGAAAGCATACCTCTGGCCTGCCTACCTTTATCGTTGTGTTCGTAGAACCATTCTGCAGATGTTCTCGTAATATTTAGCGTTGTGTTCAGTGAACCAGACCATATTTTTGAAGTACAAGACCTGTTCATTCTAGTAGAGGGGCAGGAAATTGAAGAAAACAAGATCCAAGAAGGCAAAAAAGTTAGGAATTGGGTTGACTTCTAGAAATGATAAGTAACTTAAGTAAGCAGGCAATAATCACAAAAGATAATTATAAAGCGAAAGACTAATGATCTTCACATACATCCTTAAACCTCCCTTACTGTCAGAAGTGAGGCCAGAAGGATTCCAAGAGAGAGTGAACTTGGTCGTTTTCAAGACTTTCTTCACTCAGAATCTCCTCAAACACAGGTTGTGTTTTTTATGCATGAAACGAATTAAGTCGCATTTTTTGAGTAATTGCTTATTGAAAAGCCATAAACTCTCTCCATTGATACAACATGCACCAATTTAGTTCAGAAGAGCTTTGAGGATGAGAAACGTTTATAGATGACGCATTTTATTTAAAACCAAATTAATTAGTTTCACACTATATATTTAGCTTTGAAAGAACAGTCGTACTATATTCCTAAATACACGATTTGATGTATAATTCACATTTACAACGTTATTATAGTTAATCGAATATTCATTCCAACACCTACTTATTTTTTCCCTTCTTGTTCAAATCTCGTCGTTTCTCGGTTTCGGGCTCTGGGTTCGGTACTTTATCTAGAGAATAATCGTGTTCAAGTGCAAACTTCTGAGACCTCATTAACTCAGTTTTATTAGTCAATTCTGTCCCAGTATACTTTAGAACCTTTAGAGCGGAAGTGTCTTCTTCAACGATATCAGCGTCTTTAGTATCCTTCAATTTTTCCATATATTTGGCGTTTTCTAGTTTTGCTTGATCAAGACATTTCTGTTCGTCTGGAGATAATTCGATTAATCTGTGATCCATTTTAATCCAATCCGATTCAACAATTTGATTAATTTTCCAACGAGTATTGGGATCCGGATCTAAGAGTCGTTTTGTTACATTTTTAACTTCATCGCTAAGTGAATCTACTACTTTAGATCGAAATTTCCACCTACGTTGCATTTGTTGGACGATGAGATTTTTGACATTTTTATCTTCGAACGGCATTGATTTATTCAACATTGCATATAAAATTACACCAAGAGACCAAATGTCTGAACATTTGGGAAAATAGGGACTGCCTCTTAAAACTTCCGGTGCAGCGTAATTGAGTGATCCACAGTAAGTTGAACTAGTAATATTTTGTCCTTCAGCGTTTATAACAAATCTAGCGAAACCAAAATCGGCTAACTTCAAATTATTATTGGCGGATATAAGACAATTTTCACATTTTAAGTCTCTATGCGCTATTCCTAATTCATGTAAATATTGAACAGCCAGTGTTATTTGCCTAAACCATACTCTAGCTCTACTTTCATTAGTGTGTCCGTTTTTGAGCAAATAATCTAGGAGATCACCTTTTTCGGCCATACTCATGAAAATATAGTACCTCTGCTTCCTTTGAAATATGCTTTGGACGTGAATTATATGTGGATGGTTGATTAAAGCTAATACTTCCAGCTCTCTCGGTAAAAATTTCTTGACAAAGTCTTTTGGAGCTTTTTTGGTATCTATAATCTTACACGCTAATTTTCTAGGCTCATCGTTTTTTTTAGCACCCGTGTATTCGGTGAAATACACAGGTGCATACGAACCCTCTCCGAGCTTCTTAAAAAGTTTATAACCTTTTTGTAATAAAACCAATTCATCTGATTCTTTAGGAGGGAGGCTCTTTCCCATAGTTGCTGTTCAGAAACATTTTGATACCCAATACTGGAAATTTTTAATTTGTTTAAAAAACCATAATATAATGATACTGATTAGAGGTTAGTTTTAAACGTCTGCGTTGAAGTTTTGTCAAAGTTTTGACAAGTTTTAAGGTAGTTCTATTGTTAGTTTTAGTTTAACCAATTGGAGTTGAGAGCGTCCATGTTTTACATGAAAGTATGAAATCTGAATAAATTACGAACTTTCCACTCAGGATGCCATTAGTGTTATATTTAATAAATGTCAATACTGAACAGTTTCTGTAATAACGTACCAATAAATCATTCTCATTAAAACTTCAATCAGTAAAACGTCATTAATTTCCCAAAATAGAATATTCTCATTCCGACACGTTCCCTTTTCAATATTTCTCGTATAGTGAATTCGATTTTCTCTACTTGAATATTATTCCCCGGAGTGAAATTTAAGGATTAGAAATTTAAAATGCCGCCGCGGTGAGAAATCCTTGAAAATCGTTTCCTTCACGAAAACAGCACAGCGTGCTGATTTTCTTCCATTGTCCTCTGACAACATTGAACTATTCGCAAAATGGCTGACGCTTACTATTTATATAAAGAACGTAATCGCAGGATACAGGAAGGTCCACAGTTCACACGTTCCAGTTTCCGTTGTATTCACGAATAGATATCCAATTTGCTTTAGACAACAGACACATAAGTTGATAGCATTGTTTAATAATCGAGTTAGTCAGTCAAGCTTACGGGAAATACATTTGAAGAAAATGGGGTACAGCGATAGATGGCGACTGTGTTTGCAGCTCCACCATGTGTGATCGTCGCCATTTTTTATCCAATTTTATTTTAATCCTATCAACGCAAGTTACAATTTATACAATTTATTTACAGAGTTTGCAACAATTCGTTATCACTTATAAGTAGGTGATTATTAAATAATTATATACGAAATGAACTTTACAGATTTCAAACTTCGTGTGAACACGCTATGGGAATATCAAATAGCACTCGAATGTTGTTTTATTTAAGACTGTAGCAAGTAGGTAGCAATTTTCGTATTTCATTGGACTTGCCTTATTAATTTTTGAATTGTTTAATTGTTACTGTATTAAATGTATTGCATGTATAGAATGTGCCTATTTGTAAACAGAATTCTGCTAGTTAGATAGGGTTGAACTATATAGGTCCAGATTGGGTACAAAATCTCACAGGTTAGTATTTTGGGCTGATTGTGTTTGATTTTGATCTACTTAAATTACCCCTCCACCGCCCTTAGGTGATGGGGGTAACTTTTTGAAATTATTGTAAAAATCAACTTTTAAATTGGGTATCATATTCTACGTAGTTTTTTTACGAATGTACCTAAAATTTAATGTAGATGACTTTTTTTCAGAAAGTTATACAGAAAAACGTTATCAAAAAATCAATTATTTAATGAATATAATAATCTCCATTATACGGCTTTACGGATAGGAAAAAAAATATTATTCAACATGTATATAATATGTTGTACAGTATTAACTTTGAAATGGAAAATTTTTCATATGCAAAACTCATATCAAGGGGTAAGGAAGGGGGTGAATTAGTGGAAATATTTTCAGCTTCAGCATCATATTTCACATTATTTTCTGCGTTCATAACTAAAATTTCATTTTGATAACTTTTTTTTAAGAAAGATCAAACATAATGTATAAAATTATGAAAAGATCCACAACTTTTATATTATTCACTTTTTCACATAACCTCAAAATTAGCTCGAAAAACGCAAAAAACTGTATTTTTCGATTTTTATTTTTAGTTTCTGCAAAAATTGATCGATTTTAATGAAAATTTGGTAGATGCTAGTTTTTATAGTCAGAACTATGGGAAAAAATTTTAAATCGAAACACTTCTTTGGGGGGGTTGAAAAAGACATTATTGCGATTTCCTAGAAAAAAAAGTTGTTTGTAAAAGTGGTGGATCTTGAAAAGATCTACAACTTTTGTATCGGTGACTTTTATTATTACTTTTAGTTTCGTCAAATATTGTTCGATTTTGATGAAAATTTGGTAGAAGTTAGCTTTCATAGTCACAAACTATGGAAAAAAAATCAAATTATAATATTGGGAATTTTTTTTTTCGAGTTATGACGTTTTTTCGGCAAAAACACTTTTTTGGGGGGAGTAGAAAGACATTATTGCGATTTCCAGCCAAAGTTGAGGTCCTAGGGAAAAAAGTTGAAAATGAAAGTTGTAGATTTTGAAATGATTCACAACTAATATATCATTTACTTTTTCATATTACCTCAAAATTAGCTCTAAAAACGCAAAAAACTACATTTTTTGATTTTTATTTTTAGTTTCTGCAAAAAATGTTTGATTTCGATGAAAATTTGGTAGATGGTAGTTTTTATAGTCGCAAACTATGGGAAAAATTTCAAATCTAAATATTGATGATTTATAATTTGGCATGTGTTTGGCATGTGTCATATTGTACAATATGAAATTGGATATAAAATAGTTATTTGTGTATTTAGAGCGTAAAGTAATTTTTCTCTAACTCACCCCGACCTTTATAGTATTAATTATAAATTTTAGTTCCTATCTATAGAGCCGCAATGGCTATTATTATATTCATTATATAATTAATTTTTTGATACCATTTTTTTGTACGATTTTCTCAAAAAAAGTCATCTAGATGGAATTTTGGAATAATTGAAAGGAATACAAATATATTAATATTGTAACACTTTATTTGAAGATTGGACAACTACTGAAGCATCTTACAATAGATATACTAACAACCAAAATTTTCAATTCTTAAAAACCAGTCCATAAACCATAAGACGGTGAACCACTTCAAACCCTATCACTGACTGAATTCAAGGGATATTGTAGAAGGTTTCTATCGGAATATATTTCGAGTGGGGGAAAATATGGCGGCAATGAGAAGCATCACACAATCTCATTTTTTTACGAGTCATTTTTTTCAAATAATCTAAAAATTTGCTATTTTGTCCCATCCTAAAAAAAATAATTGAAAATTCGATATTTTATTTATTGTGAACCCCCTCGGCTTGGCTTTTGTGTAAATAAATAATGGATTATTTTTTAAATTTTTATTAATATTTTTTTTTACAAAAAAAAACAAATAATTTAATTGGATACTTTCTCGGTTGCTTATTCGGTTGGTTCTTGACCACCATTTACTATTTTTTGGTTCATCTTTTGGAATAGGAGTCGGAGCGACTTGTTATAATGACATTCCAAACGGTGCCTCTCTTTGTCAAATTCTGCATAGATTTTTGCAGACTCCAGCTGGAGATTCATCAAAGCTCTGATTCTCCTTTTAACTGGTGGTGGCAAACGGGATATCCTTTCAGCGTTATTCCCACTTTGACGTTCATGTACAGGTTCCACATGGCCGGGAAAGTTTCTAGATTGATCGAGATTTGGTGCCATTTGAAAAAAAATTTAACAAAGTACCGCAAAGAAAGACTAGTCTGTATCGACGTGCAAAAATCGAAAATTAACTGTCAAATTTTTGAAAATGTCAATTTGTCACGCCTTTTATACTTTTCAACGTGTTCCAGAATGTTCTGGATGGTTCTAGATCTAGTCTTCTTCTTTTTCTTTATGGACGTATCGTCAGTACAGTAATTTTGATTTTAACGTTTGCCTTTAAATATGCTTAACCTATAAAAATGTGTCAATATTTGACGATGGCGACCGCTTAACCTATAAAATGTGACAATATTTGACGTTGGCGACATCTAGTCTAGTTTGTTCGGGACATCGAAATGAACGAAGGAGATATGTTTTTTATGGTGGCGGGGGGTGGGGGGGTGGCTTATTATAAATGTTTATTGTTCGAAATGACATGTTTGTCCCATTTTGGGGAATGGGAGGTCCCGAAGGTATGGCGTTTTGAAATTTTTTTTATACGGTTACGAAACAACGGCACAGTGGAAAAATTAGAACTTTTATATTATTCAATTTTTCACAAAATCTCAAAATTAGCTCGAAAAACGCAAAAAACTGCATTTTTCGATTTTTATTTTTAGTTTCTGCAAAAATTGTTCGATTTTAATGAAAATTTGGTAGATGGTAGTTTTTATACTCACAAACTATGGGAAAAAATTTTAATCTAAAAAATTGGAAACTTTTTTTCGAATTTTGACGTTTTTTCGGTAAAAAACACTGTGGGGGGGGGGGCGGTTGAAAAAAACATTATTGCGATTTCCGGCCAAAGTTGGAGTCCTAGAAAAAAAAGTTGAATGTAAAAGTTGTGGATCTTGAGAAGATCTACAACTTTTGTATTGGTGACTTTTCCACATAACCTCAAAATTTGCTAGAAAAAGGGAAAAAACTGCATTTTCTGATTATTATTTTTAGTTTCGTCAGAAGATTCAGATTTTGAAGAAAATTTGGTAGAAGGTAGCTTTGATAGTCACAAAGAATGGAAAAAAAATTCAAATTAGAATATTGGAAATTTTTCGAGTTATGACGTTTTTTCGGTAAAAGACACTTTTTGGGGGGTGGAGAAAGACATTATTGCGATTTCCGGCCAAAGCTGAGGTCCTAGAAAAAAAAGTTGAACATAAAAGATCTACAATTTTTATATCATTCACTTTTTCATACAACCTCAAAATTAGATCGAAAACGCAAATAACTGCATTTTTTGATTTTTATTTTTAGTTTCTACAAAAATTGTTCGATTCCATTGAAAATTTGGTAGATGGTAGTTTTTATAGTAGCAAACTATGTATGGGTTTTGGGGAGATGATAGACACCCTCACCAAAGAATGTGTCATGGTTTATTTGGAGAATAGGAAGGCGGAGACTCTCGTCCCTTTAATTACTAAAAATATGTTACGAGGGGGCACCAAAATTTGGACAGACTTTGAATAACTATAATTTCTTCCATAAGACGGTGAACCACTTTAAAGACCCTACCACTGGCATCTCCACAAAATAGGGTTGAGGGTCTCTGGACTGTATTCAAGGGATTCTGTAGAAGATTGGGGGAGTTATGTCATCCCCATTTCTTTCGGAATGTATGTGGAGCAATTCGTGTGGGAAAAATGAGGCGGCAATGAGAAGCATCACTTCTTGGTAAATTTCATTTTCTTATGAGTCATTTTTTCAAATAATCGAAAAATTTGCTATTTTGTCCCATCCAAGAGAAAAATAATTGAAAATTCGACATTTTATTTATTGTGAACCCCCCTCTGCTTGGCTTTTGAGTAAATAAATAATGGATTATTTTTTAAATTTTTATTAATATTTTTTTTACAAAAAAAAATCAAATACTTTAATTGGATACTTTCTCGGTTGCTTATTCAGTTAGTTCTTGAGCACCATTCACCATTTTTTGTTTAATCTTTTCCAAGAGGGGTCGGCGCAACTTGTCATATCGACATACCAAATGGTGCCACTCTTTGTAAAATTCTGCATCGATTTTTGCAATCTCCAGCTGGAGTTTCTTCAAAGCTTTGATCCTCCTTTTAACTGGGTCTGGTGGTGGCAAAGGAGATACCATTTCATCGTTACTTCCACTTTGACGTACCTGTGGAGAGTTTTCTATTGGCATTTCCTCTTCCTGTACAGGTTTCACATGGCCGGGGGAGTCTCCAGGTTGATCGAGATTTGGTGCCATTTGAAACAGAAAAATGTAATGAAGTACCACGAAGAAAAATTCGACTGTATCGATATGCACGAAAAAATCGAAAATTAACTGTCAAATTTTTGAAAATGTAAAAATGCAGTTTGTCACACCTTTTATACTTTTTAACGTGTTCCTGAATGTTCTAGATGGTTCTAGATCTAGTCTTCTTCTTTTTCTTTATGAACCTCTACGTATCGTCAGTACAGTGAGTAATTTTACTTTTAACGTTGGCCTTTAAACACGCCTAACCTATAAAAATGTGACAATATTTGACGTTGGCGACATCTAGTCTAGTTTGTTCGGGACGTCGGAATGAACGAAGGAGATACGTTTTTATGGGGGGGGGGGGGGGGGCTTATTATAGATGTTTATTGTTAGGAATGAAATGTTTGCCCCATTATGGGAAGGGGACTTGGAGAGGTCCCGAAGGTATGGCGTTTTGAGATTTTTTTTTCTAAGGTTACGGAACAACGGCACAGTGGAAAAATTACTCGTTTCGGTCGTATCGAGTTCGAGGATCACATAATGAATATGACAATCGCCATTGCGGCTTTACGGATAGGAATTAAAATTTATAATTTGGCATGTGTATATTGTACAATATGAAATTGTATATAAAAAAAAATTAAACGCTCACCTTATATTAAAACGGTGGGGGGAGGGGGGAGTTTGGGATATATTGGGGCTGGAGTGAATTTCAGTACGTCATAAAATTCTACATTATTTTGAAGGAATTTTTTAAGAGTTGACTATTGCTATAGATAAGCCAAATACGTCTTTACTTTGTTTACCTAGTAGTTTTTCGTTTATTCTGTAGGTTTTTTTTTAATGAGCCGTCCCTTCGCCGGCACCACCTCAACCTCCTGGGCTTATTGTGTAATTCTGACTACAGCCTATTCAGCCAATCCGTTCCCTGTATTACCTCATACAGATTCTTTGCTGGTTGGTTGTAGAAGTCTTCTGGAGTCATTTGGGGTCTACCATACAGTTTCTGCCTCCTGTGGTCCAGCGTCTCACAGTTGCATAGTATATGCAGAGCTGTTTCGGTATCCTTTTTGCATCTTCTGCATGTAAGGTCTCCGTTATACAGCCCTATTCTATTCAGGTGCTCCTTTGTGGGAAAGTGTCCCGTAAGTAGCCCCGTTATGGTGCGTAGTTTGTTCCTGCTCATGAATTTCTTCCCATGTATTTGCCTAGGCGTATTCTTCCAGTGTTTATTGTGTTGTTCTTTTACCCACCCTTTTAACCATGACCTAGTTGAGCATCTGGGAATACCCACAGCTGGTTCGGGTCCGTCCATCAGGGTTGACGATCCTGCTCTTGCGAGTTCGTCAGCTTTTTCATTGCCAGCGATTCCTTTGTGACCTGGGACCCACTCCAGTGTTACACTGTTCCGAGTCGCCAGTCTTCTAAGTTTTTCGCCGCATTCCCATACCAGCCGAGATGTTTCCTTAGAGCTCTGAAGTGCTTTGAGGGCAGCTTGACTGTCACTGTAGATCCTGATCTGCCTGTTGTTGTAGGCTCTCATGTTATTTGCTCGACTTGCTGTATATGCCCGCTCCGGTGCCGAGCTCATTCTTTGATCCGTCTGTGTACCAGATCAGTTCATTTGCTCTACTTAGTGGTGGTGCGTTCTCTTCCTCAAGCTCCTTTCGATCTTTGATGACAATTTCGAAGTTCTTGCGAAATATATATCTGGTGGTCATGTGGTCTGTTTGCATTTTAAAGATGTCGTCATCCACATGCCTTATTTCTGTGTGTCCTCTCCCATGTGCCACGTCATGGTCTGATGCTTCCTCCAGTCGGGTTAGAGCTGCCCTTGCTTCGCACATTATGACACAATGTAGCGGAGGAAGGTCTAGCATTGTCTCCAGCGCCGCTGTAGGAGTAGTCCTCAGTTCCCCTGTAATGCCAATGCATGCAAGTCTTTGGAACTTGCTTAGTTTTAGCATTGCAGATGTCTGTCTGATCTTTGGCCACCAGACCACAGATGCATATGTAATCCTGGGGATGACAACCATTTTATACAACCAGTGTACCATCCTTGGTCTAAGTCCACATTTAGTGCCGTAAGTGCGTCTGGCAACCATGAAGGTTACCTCTGCCTTCTTGATCACGTGCTGAAGGTGTCGGTTCCAAGTTAAACCTGGGTCTAGGATAACCCCAAGATATTTTACTTCATCCGACAATCGTATTGGTTCACCTTGAAGCGTCAGAGGGCCAAGTCCTTCCCTTTTCCTTCTTCTGGTAAACGAAATTATCTGTGTTTTTGAGGGACTTATGCGTAGCCCTTCTTCTACAGTCCAGCCTGTTACTACATTTAAAGCCATCTGGAGTCTGTCTCTGGTTGTACTGTTGTATTTACCTTGGGATAGAATTACCAGGTCATCTGCATATCCTATGGTGTTAAATCCTTCTCTGCGTATGGTTCTAATGAGCCCGTCCATGACCATGTTCCACAGCAGCGGGGACAGTACTCCTCCCTGTGGACAACCCCTGGTTGCACGCACGGCCATTGTCTCCCCCATAAGAGTTGTTTCTATTAGCCTGCTTCTGAGCATGCAGTCTATCCATTTGCAGCTCGGGGCATCGATCCCAATTTTCCTCGTTGCCTTGGCTATGGATACGTAGGAGGTGTTGTCAAAAGCTCCTTCTATATATAGAAAGGCTGCGAGCAGCACCTCTTTATTTTCCAGCACGTATTCAGCCCTTTTGACGAGTTGATGTAATGCTGTTTCGGTTGATTTTCCCTCTCTGTATCAATATTGATCCTGGTGTAGTGGTCTTGTAGCCAGTATACCGTCTCTGATATATATATATCAAGAAGTTTTTCAAGAGTCTTCAGCATAAATGACATCAGACTGATTGGTCTCAGAGCTTTAGCCGTGTCCTGTCCAGATTTTCCAGGTTTTGGTATAAATGTAGCTCTGATGCGTTGCCAAGTTCTTGGAATGTGCCCTAGAGCTAGGCTAGTTCTGAGCAATTCACATACCCTGTAGTGTAGTGTGTTGCCTCCTTTTTGGAGTAGGATAGGATAAATCCCGTCTGGTCCCGGTGATTTATATGGTTTAAAGCTGTTTAGAGCCCATTTTGTTTTTTCCACGTCTACCACTGCCTTCGCTATTCGCCAATCTATCCTGGATGCCCATCGTGGTCGATCCATTTCTGTCACTGGGGAGTTCTGCGGTGGCATGGTAGGTATTGATCCAGGGAAGTGTACCTTAAGTAGCTCTTCCATGGTTTCTTTCCCATTTCCAGTGTATTGTCCGTTATCTTTTTTGATAACGTGTATAGTCTGATTAGGATCCTTGGAAAGAATCTTCTGCAGTCTGGCATACTCGTGAGTCTGTTCTATCTCCTCCAGGAGTCTCTCTTTACTTTCCTTATCAGTTTGTTGTATTCATTTAGGGCCCTCTTATAATCCGACCACTCTTCTAAATTTTCTTCAGTCCTATTAAACTTCTTTCTTAACTGACCTTTCTTCCTCACCGTTGAGCAGTTGTTTTCAAACGCTGAGATAATTGCTTCCTGTGTTAGGTCTGCCGCTATCTCTAGGTGTGTTGTGTTCTTAATTTTTACTATCACTCGGTCTAAACTATTGCCTAGTTCTGCAGTAAATGTTTCCCAGTTCGTTTTTCGCGGGTTACGATAGTATTCTATTTTCGGTTAAATTCCCGAAATTTGGAAATATATGTGTCTGTGGTCAGAAAAACTTTCCTCCTCGGACACATACCAATCGCTCACGAAGTTACTTATGTAATGAGTGCCAATCGTGATATCAATAACCTCCTTTCTGTTTGAGTTAACGAAAGTCGCTTTATTTCCTTCATTTAGTACGTTCAGATTATTAGCCGCAATAAATTCTAGTAATGACTCACCTCTTTCGTTGTTGTTGGTGCTTCCCCAGTTTAGATTGTGTGAATTGGCATCGCACGCAATGATCAGCTGCACACCCTTCTTCCTGGAGTACTTGACCAGTTCTTCGACTTCCCTGGTTGGTGGTAGTCTGGGGTCATCGTAAGGAAGGTAGGCCGATGCGAGAACTGCTTCTCTAGTCCCACTTCCTTGCTCCAGTGTGATGAAGACCGCCGCAAAGTCCCTGCGACAAAAATTCTTTAGCGAAAGGGCTTTTATGTCTTTCTTAATAATAATGCATGTTCTTGGCTGGTCAGAGGTTCTGTCGTAAATCAAGTCCCATAATCTTACCTCTGTTAATCCAGGGTTTTTGGAGGAGGGCCACTTCATACTTCCCTCTTATCACAGTAAGTTCCGCCGAAGCCCCTTTACTGTGATGGAGGTTCCCCTGAAGTTACCTGAATCTCTCCACCCGACGAGCCCCCCCCCCCAGGACCCTGAAAGTAACCATGTTAAGCTTATAATAAGCCTTTAACCGGTTAGCCACCAAGGTCCCATGGGAGACCTCGTTGATGGAATAGGCCAGAATTTGGCCTTTTTCTTCGACTTTTCGACTAAGTAGGAGCCAGCCGTTCACCCTTAAGTTGGCATTTTGCTTCCCCAAGCGTTCTCTCACTTTTTCCTTCTGATCCGCTGGTCCAGGGATAAATACAATGACCCTGGGTCGTCTTGGGAGGTCCTTGGCTTCAACTGCTGTTAAAGCCGCCCCTTCCCATAGACCCTCCAGGCCCCCTGCACCACCCCTAAGCCAGTCAGCTGTCTCCTGGTTTGCGCAGGTCAGCCACAGGACGCCTCCGCTGAACGTTGTCCTGAACTGCAAGTTCATGTAACTTCCTGAGGGGGCGGCATCGATTGCGTTCACCAGTTCATCCTGAAGCAAGTCTGCCTGTTCCTGGCTCAATGTTATTTCCGGATGGCGTTTGTAAATAATCGGAATCCGTGTTCCCTTGGCGACCTCGCTGTATGAACCGGTCTGTGGGGGTCCACTCCTCGGTTTTTTGCTTGGTCGCGTTTTTGGAGGGGTCTGAGATTCCGAGCGGTTTCTCTTCTCCATTATGGCTTTGGGCTCATGTTCCTTAGGAGCCTGCTTTTTAGGCTTCTCCTATTCTCCTTCTATTCTGTAGGTTAGAAAATTGAGAATTTTCATATTTTTTCTTTTATTATTGCAAATTGATACACTTATTATTAAGTAAATCAGAATTTCGTGCTCCAGGAAAAAAATTCAAATTTTTATGTTGATAATATCATCTACAATGAACTCAAGTAATATATGTATTTGTGAATATATATTGAATAAAGCAAAATAATCAAAATCTTATTCAAGAAAAGTGAGACAGTGAAAAACTGTTATATTTTGTAGAACTTTTTAGACGTTGTTTATTTCCATTCTGTAATCTACAGAATGAGCGGAAAACTACAATAATGATGTGAACAAGTATAGTACATTTGGCGTATCTTTGGAAATTATAAAGAAAAATATATGAAAATTGGTGTACATTCCTAATTTTCTTTTGTTCTAATACCTACTCGCCATCTCGACTCACAATATTTTTTTCCTTTTTAAATATATCACCTAAAGGGTTCAAACCCATCATCCAATATCGACAGGTTTTGTCTTTTTTATAAGAAGAATCAGAAGTCGACAAATTTCAAACACGTTTTAATGAATATTTTTGGCAATAAGGTGGAAAAAATAAAATTCATAAACATGCCATAAAAAGTATGTAGAGTCAGATGAATTTCTCAAAATAATTCCAACCTTAATTTTTCCCTAACTCACCCCCACCTTTATAGTATTAATTATAAATTTTAGTTCCTATCTGTAAAGTCGCAATGGCTATTATTATATTCATCGAATAATTAATATTTTGATACTATTTTTTTGTACGATTTTCTCAAAAAAAGTCATCTAGATGGAATTTTGGAATAATTGAAAGGAATACAAATATATTAATATTGTAACACTTTATTTAAAGATTGGACAACCACCGAAGCATCTTACAATAGATATACTAAAAAACAAAATTTTCAATTCTTAAAAACCAGTCCATAAACCATAAGACGGTGAACCACTTCAAAGACCCTACCTCTGACATCTGCACAAAATAGGGTTGAGGGTCTCTGGACTGAATTCAAGGGATAATGTAGAAGGTTGGGGGGGTTATGTCATCCCCATTTCTATCGGAATATATTTCGAGTGGGGGAAAAATATGGCGGCAATGAGAAGCATCACTTCTTGGTAAATTTCTTTTTTTTATGAGTCATTTTTTTCAAATAATCGAAAAATTTTAACCCCCCTCGGTTTGGCTTTTGAGTAAATAAATAATGGATTATTTTTTAAATTTTTATTAATATTTTTTTTACAAAAAAAAACAAATACTTTAATTGGATACTTTCTCGGTTGCTTATTCAGTTGGTTCTTGAGCACCATTCACCATTTTTTGTTTAATCTTTTCCAAGAGGGGTCGGCGCAACTTGTCATATCGACATACCAAATGGTGCCACTCTTTGTAAAATTCTTCTTCGATTTTTGCAATCTCCAGCTGGAGTTTCTTCAAAGCTCTGATTCTCCTTTTAACTGGTGGTGGCAAACGGGATATCCTTTCAGCGTTATTCCCACTTTGAAGTACATGTACAGGTTTCACATGGCCGGGAAAGTTTCCAGGTTGATCGAGATTTGGTGCCATTTGAAAAAAAAAATGGAATGAAAGACTTGACTGTATCGACGTGCACAAAAAAATCGAAAATAAACTGTCAAATTTTTGAAAATGTCAATTTTTCACGCCTTTTATACTTTTCAACGTGTTCCAAAACGTTCTGGATGGTTCTAGATCTAGTCTTCTTCTTTTTCTTTATGGACCTCTATGTATCGTCGTACAGTGAGTAATTTTAATTTTAACGTTGGCCTTCAAATACGGTTAACCTATAAAAATGTGACAATATTTGACGTTGGCGGCATCTATTCTAGTTTGTTCGGGACATCGAAATGAACGAAGGAGATACGTTTTTATGGTGGTGGTGGGGGGCTTATTATAGATGTTTATTGTTAGAAATGACATGTTTGTCCCATTATGTGGAAGGGACTTGGGGAAGTACACCCTTCACCTTAATGAACCTTCAAGGGGAAAGGTTAATGGAATGGTTATTTTTCCTTGCCCTTCTTGAAAAAGTAAGAGCTAATATATATAAAACGAAAACAAACACTTATTTTATTCTCAACATTTTTTAAATGTCACTTTCTTGAAATTTGGCAACGTCGCCGCCTAGAGCTACGTACAGACGCTCCTGGAAAGGAAGGATGTCAAGTGAGAATTCTACGGCGTTTGACCAACTATCTTTACATCATTAAACAATGTTGATAGTATAGTGAGAGAACAGATATAAGCGTAATAATGCTGAGAATTCACGGATTTTACTGTGTAACAATAGAATATCTACCGTTATGTTTCACATGATCTTTTATTGGGAAATTTCAAATAATTTCCTTTAAACCCCTTTTCTACGTTCTCCCGTCCTAAAAATCATTTCGAAACAATAAAATTAATAACTCTATATCTCCCACATTTTGCACAAGTCCTGACTCTTTTTTGATTTTTTTTTGTTGCTCATAGTTTTCAGTTGTAAAATGCCAAACAATTATTTCCTTTGTAATGCGGTATAATATTTTTTGGCTAAAAGCCGGCATATTAAGTTTCTAATGATGCCTCGACATAGTCGACCAACTGGGTGTATTTAAAAAATTTTGAGAGGTTTTGGGTCCGGTTGGAGTGACCCAGCATACGGAATAACTCGAGTCACAAAAGGTAGGTTAATTTTTTAAATAATTTAGGAAACGGGTTTGAATAAAACAAGTAACAAAATGTATCTTAAATTTATTTGACACTAATACATCTATTTCCAAATATGTACAAAATAGTTAAACAATCTTAATTCTAGTTAGAATTTTCCACATTATTTACAAGAGAAAATCGTTGCTTACAGTGTTATATTATACTAACGTATTGATATGTACAAATATTTTGTAGTAATTATTATACTTATGTATAAAGGGTGTTCCACCAGTTATGGCTCATTAGAAGTTCTGGGAAGACTATACATATTAAAGTTACGAAAATTTGGTTGATTAGCGTAATCATTGGGACGACTTCATTTAAAAATTTTCAAAGACGTCACACTTCCAATTGTACTGGAAGACGATACTTAATTGATTATTTTTAAAAGGAACACCCTATATATTATTGCATTTTTGGATCCTACGTTCAATTTCAGTACATTGATATGCTGGTATTCTTAGAATTGATAGTTTCCAAAATATATATACAATTGAATTTTTAAAGTGACATATCCAGATGTCAGCAGAACTGCGAAACAAATGAAAAAGTATTTTGTAAATTCTTTTTGGCACAATACAGTAGTTTAACACCCTATAGAAACTATCAAGTAAAGCTTGGCTGCATACTAAAATATGGACCTTCTACTGTTTTGTGGCGGAGAGTGGTTAAAAAAAAATTTTAAACAAATTAAATTGTTTTATTCCATCGTGTGAAAATATTTCCTTTTGTTGACAATTTACAATTCTGCGCTCATCTGCATTTGTCGTAGAATCCAAAAATTATATAACGGGTCTTCTGTTTCAAATGTGCGAGTAAGTATCGATTTTCGGTATCTACAATCGGAAGTGTATCGTCTTTGAAAATATTTTAAATTGGGTCGCCTCTATGCTCTTAACAAACAATCAAATTTTCGTAGTTTTGCTATTCACAGTTTTCCCAGAACTTGTGATGCGTCATTCCCGGTGGGACAATCTGTATTTAAAACGATACACAAAGGGCGAACGTTACATTTTTGACATATAAGCGCCTTTACTCTGTAAAACTACACTAAATTTTACACTACCTACATCCAGCTCAGGATTTTTCAAGGTAATTTTTGCATTGAAAAAAAAAGAAAATTTAAACAAAAAAATTATTGTGTGGTTTTGTCAAACCACGATGCAAGTGAAACGTCATACGGTTTATATACAACATAAAAATATTATGTCTTCGTAGCCGAGCGGTATAGATGTTTGGATGCCGAACATTATGAACTGTAGGCTAGGGTTCGAATCCTTGGCACGGTGATGATTTTTTTATTTGTTATATTGTGACATTCGTATATGAATAACTTTCAATATAGTGCTTATTAATCCGTAAACTCACCTTATAGTAAATCGAACTAAAAAGTAAAAAATAAATGAAATAATTTTTTTTTTTCCTTTCATTTATTTTTATAGTTAATTCATTGGAGTTATTAGAAATTTCTGCTGGTGCATATTGTTGGTTATGTATTAATTTTGATTTTGAGTGCTTGAATTCATTTTAACTCATTTCATTTGAATATTTGATGAAGAAATTCAATTTATATCCGGTCCATTCAATCTATTCAATTTTATTTAGGCCTCCAGTCATCTTCACAAGCCGAACTAAACTCTTGTATCGTGGTTTGGGGGCGTCCATTAATTACGTGAGGTGTTCAGGGGGGGGGGATCGAGCCGAATCTTACCAAATCTCACTTGGAGGTAGGGTAATTTTTTTCTAGGAGAAAACGATGTTGAGTTACATTAAAATAAAAAACGTATATTTATGATGTAATTTTATCACTGTTATTCTAGATGACGGTAATATTCCAAATGAAAGTATTCAAGCAAATTGTTTTTTTTTATAAATCCAACGCTTTTACACCTAAAACACAAATTTTGAAAACTCTCACGTAAGATTAGGGAAGGGAATAGAGGGTCGAAAATCTTACTACATCTCACCAAGAGGAAGGGAGGAGGGGGGGTCATAAAATCGTCAATAATGCCTCACGTAATTAATGGACGCCCCCTTCCATAAAACCACACAATGATTTTTTTTTAATTTTTCTTCTCTTTTCCAAGACAAAAATACTATTTATTGAATTTTACACTTCAAAATATATGCAGCAAGCGTAATTATTGTTTTTTAAATTTTTAATTAATTTTCAACTTTTAGAAACAAGATAAAAATAAACTACTCTAAAATATTTAGTTACGAACGCAGAGCTGGAACTATACTGGAAACATGCGGTTTCTCGATAACCAATCACAGCGCGAGGAGCTGGGCCCCCATCAGCTGCCGGCTTGCCTCGACTTTTTTGTCGTACTCATTTGAAAACTTTATTCACGTCTGGGAATTGTTTGAAACCGCAAAATTTGTCTGGCTGTTTGCAGGTATTATTTAAATTACTCAATAAATACCTGATTAAAATTTCAGATTGGCAAAAGTGTATTTTTTGGGAATTTTAATATAATATTTTTTAAGCGGTCTGGTATACTTTATAACCGACAAAAACGACTGGCATTTTTTTTTTGAATTCTATAAATACTAAATTAAAAGATTTAACCTTTCAGTGGCCGCGCCTTTAATTGTAACAAAATTAGTCGCACCGGGTCTTGATGGTCATATAATTTTCGATAAAAAAAAATAACTATTCCTATAAGTGCTTTTATTTCTGCTAAGTTGGTGTATTTGGCATCCCGTTAGCTCTTATGTTTGATATATTTGTTTATATTTTTGACTATCGAATATAACATTTCGTCTGTAAAAAAGCTGCCAGCATTGCAGTGGTGACTTAGCATTTTTGGCAGCTCCTTTTACTCCAGGCAAGTGCATAATCAATTTTTTTTTCTGGCTGAGAGAATGGTCGCGCCGGGTCTGGATATCAAACTTCATTTATAACTGCTACTGACCAATGCTAAACCTACAACTGAACACACATTCAACAACGATGCGAAATTCTAGGAAGGTACTGGGAGTGGGAGATTTCGCATAGTTGCCAAAGTTTTAATATTGCTATAAATCTATCACACTGGGTCTGACAGACCCGTTGCTACCACTGAAAGGTTAAAACAATGTTGCCAAAATTTTTATTTTTTTTGCAATGTTATATGCTGCGAAGTAGCGAAATAGCCACAATCGCTCTACCAGACTGGCAGGACTGGATTCGCCAGTTGACGAAATTATATTGTTCCACAATTTCAGCTTGCCAAAAGGCCAAAATTCGTTGCCAGCTCTTGGACTATAAATGTTTTTATTTTTAGAATGTCTGTTTTTTAACGGTGATTGTGGATCTTTGGCTTTGAAAGGATCTATAGAATGATACCAAAATCCCTCAAGCCGGTCCTTGAAAATAAATTCAAATTGGATAAATCTAAACCGTACGGATACTTCGATCAGAACAACCGTACCAAAAGGTAGGTATATGTCCTGAAAGTTACACGGTAACGGGTAGAAGGGTGGGACGTATCTATATCCGAACTAATTCTAGTTAATTTGAAACGGATCTGTGCGATTACGTCCTTTCATTCGAAAGTAATTATGCGTCCTAAATTGGATTCATCAATTATCTTGACGCTCGGTTTGTCAGGATTCTGTCATATCTCTGATATTAAATCGCTCAACTAATAAATGGATATGAATCGCTCGGTGTTCGGTTATATGTTTGAGATATCGTGAAAAATTGGAAATATAAATATTGGGGTTTTAATCCCTTCGAGTTCGTTAAGCTAAACGACTTTTTGCTGGCTGCTTTTAAAAAAATAAATATATATAGCGAAGTCTAGGTATTTGAAATTGATTAACACTTTATCGAGCTTTTTCATTCAGTACCTACTTGGAAGTTTTAATTACTGCCATCTTGTTTAATGTTATACCATCTACTTATATGAAAATCGAACTCCATAACTATTCTTGCAAAAGGAAGTTTAAAAACAACTCCATAGAGGAGGTTTCAGACTTTTGCAGTTGAAAAGTGTGCCAAAGCCCTTTCCAGATTACTGACCATTGAACAATGTTATGGTAAGTAACTGCACAAGTGCATCAAAATTACCGATTATTTTGCATGAAAGCGTGTTGTCAGAAAACTGCACGAGTTCATTTTCATTTCTCCAAAATATGAAAATTACCGATTGCAGTTTTTCAAAGACAACACGTTGGAATGCGAAATTATCCGGTTATTTTGATGCACGAGTGTAATTCGGAGGAATATTTCCTGAACAAACTGTCAACTTGTCAAACTGACGTTATTAATTTATAAATTCTTAGCTTGTCATCAATAACCATCCCGTAACTGTAAATCAAAATCACTTTTAAGATTTTATATTTTTATTCCAACAAATTGAAGTTTTTTAATTCGACTCGACTCAACATAAACAGAGTGATTTATTTAAATTAGAATGTATTAAAGTTTTGAACATGAAAAAATACAAATTCATTTTACGAATTTCTCGAAACATCACGAGAGCGCAGCTCGAGTGGTGTTTCGCGAAATACGTCGAGTGAAGAGGTAAATAATCGAAAAATATTGTCTATGCTCGAGTTGGTATTCGTTACGATTATATAACGAATAATATTCTAATTTTTTTCATTGATTAATATTAATATTGAAGGTACAATTATTATAATACATATTTGATGTATTGTTGTTTTCGGAATTTGTAGTAGAATTAACTGACATTTCATTGAGCTTGCCCGTTACTATGGAAATGATCACAATATGGCAGGAGGCGAAACACCAAAACGATTATATCACGTCGTCAAGGGGTATATTCACTTATCAATACGTCGTAACTAAGGGAAATTCAAGGATTGTATTGGTTCATTAGAACATGAGTTATATAATCGCTGCAATTTTGCGATAACTACACTCCATTCACTTGGGATTTTTGACAGGAAGGAAATATTCAGCTTGTGATTTTTTGCAGATTACGTCTCGTTATTCGTAAAATAATCGATTATTATCGATTGCTCGAGTGTGGTATTCGTCACGATTACTTAATGAATGGGTTTTCAGCGTGTGCAGAGGCGTTAAAGATCCAATTGCTTCGCTTATTTCTAAACTTGAAGCTATAGAGCCTTTCCAGGTGACGACATCACCCAGCTGATCCTGGACAACCTTCAGAAAGAAGCATATATGGAGGTAGCATTTTTTACTGATTTAAATATAAATCGAGAGCAAAAGTAAATTGGTTTTGGTCAATTTGTGTACTTGTGTGTATTAGTTGGATACTTTAATAATTTAAGTGTAAAAAGGCAATTGTTAGGAGTGTTATCGTGTTGTATTATTCGGTTTGAGGTTATATTAGATTTGAGTGTGAAGGTTGTCCGGTGACAGAAATTCGTCACGATGACGCACTTTGAAAAGGTCAATTCTGAAGAGATTAATTGCGATTCAAAGGCTGCTGCGCAATTGCCCGAGAACGGGAACGAGAACCAGAACGGAAACGAGAACGCAATATTATATTTAGATGCACAACAACGAGATCGAGAACGGAAATTGTAGGGATGTTTGACATTTTCTGGGGATATATATTTTCTAAAACACTGTCAACTTGTGACTCAATAACAAACTTCCGAATATCATATCAATCATTTTTGATAAAATGGATGTTATTATTGGCCTCTTCTTCTTAAGAAAATTGGCCAGCACATTAATTACTTCTTTTTGGGGCCACTTTTACATTAGTCTGAGAGATTCCCATGCAACGAGGTTATGTATGGTTATGTTTGCATCAAACAGACTGCTGCTTTCCTATTGGCTCAACTATTAGCAATATATATCCTGTGCTGTAATTGGCTCCGGGAACGCAACGGTAACGGGAATGTTAAAGCTTGGCCAACTTTCCAGTTCTCGTTCCCGGGCATCTTCTCGTTCTCGTTACCGGAAATTGGTTATGCTTGGGTACAATAAAATATGTGTATCTTAACTTTTTTCCGTTCTCGTTCCAGTTCCAGTTCTCGTTCCCGTTCCGTTCCCGTTCCCGGGTAATTGTGCAGCGGCCTTTAGACGCTTTCTGCCTTTTTGAGAAACTTCAAAAGGTGGTTACTATCGCAAAGCACATTGCTGGACCCACCGAAAATCAGAAGTAATTAAACCACGTCGTCAAGCGTATAATCGGTTACCTAAACGCCGTAACTATGATCAATTTATAATTTCTGTTGGCTAATTTTATCATGAATTATATAATCAACCTAATAAAATAATTATTGGTATTAATCTAATGATCAAACATGCACTCTAATCGTCAAAATCAGTCTGTTCCTCGAAAAGTTAAGTACTTTGAAAATTTCGTTGGACGTCTCTAGATCTGATAGTTAGGTGAATTGAGTTTATTCGCTGAGAAAAATACACGAATACACCTTTTGTATTTATTTTTTTGTTAGCTGAGTGTTGAAAGCACGCGTGATGTTCTTGTTGATGGAGTTGCGTAAACATGAAGTAATAAGACATGTTCGTGTTTGAGCTTTCAACATTGTGGTTGTATATAAAACTTATTTTTGCATGTAGAAAATTTCGTAAAACGGTGCTAAAAAGATCTTTTAGTAGAGTCAGAAAGCAATAGCAGAGCGTTTACGACCGATTACAATCATTTGAATTCTTCCGCACTTTTTGTATCGATGAAAGTACTAGTTTTCCAGTTATTCATATATTTGGGTTGTTGAACTAAATTTTTGTACCATTTCCCATGTTATCTACTTCCATTCCAGAAGCTTCGTGTCTTCTAAAAAGGCCACTAGTTTGACTGGAGGGATTTTCAGTAATTGTGATGGTTGTATAACTTCCTCTCCAAAGTGCTTCCGTCTAAGTACTTGTAAGTTCTCGCAGAAGCAGACTATGTGTTTCATCATCAAGTTCACATTTTCTACATACAGGTTCACTAACTTTGTCCATTTTGTGCAGATGTTTCCTTAAGGAATAAATCCAAGTTCACGTCATCATCCATAATTTAATTGTTTTAGTTTCGTGAAAATTCTAAGATTTTCAATGTCCACTGTAGCGTCGATTATCCAGTTGGGGCATTGGGGAATAGCCTTATTCTATTTGTTTTTTACATGAAACTCGGTGAAAACGGCTTTCATTCTAAATAATGAAGCCTACATGTGTCATGGGCTACCGCTCTACCAAGGAACAGTTCTAATAATGATTTCAATCTCCTAAAATAATTTTGTATGTTTTTAATTTGGCCTGCTTGAATTGCAGTGGAATTTTCCTACTACTGCAATTAACTTCGTAACTTATACGCGTAGGTACATAATCTTCTATGTCTCGCTATTCCTAAATCTCCTTTCATTGAAAATTACATCGAACCAACAATTATTTTCCATCGCTGCAAATCCGTTCGATTGTAATTCACACGTACTAGTAAAATAATCTCTCCTCTTCATCAGTTTCCCTATTCAACATTTCCAATAAATTCGTTATCCGGTAATTCCTCTTACTCGAACATTTCTGTGTATAAACTCAAGATAGAAGATCCTTTTTCTAAAATCAGGATAGTCTTTTAACTAAGTAGTGAGTGAATTTAAATTCACCCACTAGGCATCGATTTTTTTTGTATGCATTGTCGAGGGAAGTAGATGGAGTTGTTTGTTCATCTTGAAGCTGAGCTATCTAAACATTTTAAAATGCAGTAAGGTAAATATAGCTTGTATTTCACAAATAGTACGGAATAATGTTACACAAAAGGCATATTCAAGTTTAAGAAAATTGGATTCTTTATGTTCCTTGTGGTGTACCTATTCATTATTCTTTTTGTTAATTAATTTGGGAAAGGAAACCAATCTTTTTTATATTTTTTAATTCGACGTTTCGGTAGCGTTTCAGTCACCGTGATCAAGAACAAGTAAGTTTTTTAAATTCTAGTCCCCATCTACAAGTTTTTGAGGCACAATGTTTACTTATGAACCAGTGTCTACATATTTTTGGAGTTTACCTCCTTAAGAAACGATTTTCATATTTATCCCGCGATATGAAAATTTTATGAGAAACGCACCTTTAACTTCGAGATTATGTAGGGGAGACTGTTATACCTTGGATCATTTTTTACACTATTTGAAGAAAAATACCTCATTAAGTATTTTAATTAACCTGAAATTTTACCCATTATTGGTCATCTATTTGAGTGGATGATCGGACATCGTAAAGGTTATTTGATGAAAAATTGGGTTTTTAATCATCTTTTTTTGTGGACATTTGATCCAAGGTCCATGAGCATAATGTACCTTGGATCGGTAGGTCGTGTACCTCGGATCGCTAACGTCATGTACCTTGGATAAATAAATTATATAGGTAGGTATGTACTATTTCCAAAATAGACACAAAAAAAACTTATTTTTTGCTATAGAACAACTAAAATAAAAAATAACAAAAGTAGAAACTTATTATTTCACATTACAATGGGAAAAGTTGACATAAAATAATAGTTGCCCTGTTACTCTTGATTATCCTGAAACGTTTACTGGCTTAGTAAGTGTGACGATTATGTCTTCTTCAGCAACATCGAAGATCTTTTCTGATTCAATAGCAAATTTGCCACTTTCTCCAACTCTTTTATAAAATTGAATCTGATATTCGGATCCATTAACGTCTTTGGAACCCATTTTCCGACATAATGCTCAGCTGGTCCCTTTTTCTTTGGAAATTTAACCAACACATACTCCCCTACTTCGGAAATAGGTCTTTCAAACTCCATTTCTTCCTGCAACTCAAATATGTCACGGCTGTTGGTTCCCAATATATCATTTTTATCATCTTGATCTTCAAAAAAGTCAGTTATGTCCTCACTTTCAGATTCACTCTCAAACAAGTTTCCAACAGCCTTTTTTTTCTTCACTTCTGCGTTCTTCTCGGACAATTTTATTAGCTTTGGCTAGTCGGATTTCGTCTTTTTCCGGTGTATCTGTTGCAATTTTGCTTCTACCTGGTTTTCTTCCCTTTTTTACACTCTTTCGAGCTGCAGCTTTAGGAAACGGTTGTATTTGTTCTGGGGTGACAATTCTGTTATCTGTGACTAGATGTTCACTGTTGTATGGACATTTTACCATCGCCGAAGTTGAAGGAATCGCCGAAATGGGAAGAATCGCCGAAGTGGAAGGAATCGCCGAAGTGGAAGGAATCGCCAAAATGGGAGGAATCGCCGGAGTGGAAGGAGTCATGTAAAGTTCAGAGATTTTTGCTTCGTTCTTTGAAAGACCTTTGGTACCTATTAGGTATGTCGGAGTTGGACAAGTAGTTTCACCTTCTCCGACAGCAATTGATTCATTGAACTGGACGATCGGTAACATTATGATGCCAAAAAATCATCGTCACCAAAAACTTTTCTGTCCAACGGAAAAATGCCAGCTTTTCTGAAGCCACTAGAAATATTACTTGTACTGAATGCTCGAGGAAAGGCATGTCCAACAGCTTCAGCCACGCAGTAAATGTCAAAATGTTTTCCAGGATTATTAACAAGCCAGGAATCAACTGCTTGGTTGTAATAATTGTTCAAAGGAAAATATACAGCAAGATCAAGTGGCTGCAATTTGTGTGATGCTTATGAGCATCTTCTAGATTATCAAAAAACAAAGATACATTATTTTTATTGAAGCTGATGGCTCGAGGAAGACTGTTTTTTTCCGGCTTCCCATTTTTTCTTCATTCCATTGCTTGGAATACTTTTTTTTATTTGCTGCAGCAAATTTATAAGCTAATTGAAGAACTCCCTTTTTTGATAGGCCGTACTGTATTTTAGCAACAGTTTGTAAGTAATTTACTAATTTATCTTCTTCTTCGTCACTAAACACCTTATTTGTGTCATATTTTACTTTATATGTGTAGTGTTCATCACCAGACTCTTTGAAAGAATTTGGATGCCGCACAAGAGTTGCAAATTTAACATTGTAAATTTTACAAGCCTCTCGTAGAGAGATACGCTTTTCTGGAGATTTTGTGACGGCTTGAATTGCTTTTGTTCGGCATCAACAGGAGTCCTTTTTTTCCGGACTTGCTTCTTGGCATTGAACCCTAGAACAAAATGCCACGCAAATTTAGCGTCATGTACCTATAATCAGTGATCCATTGTACATGATGTAATTTTGATCCGAGGTACATTAGGGTGTATAATAACAAACAAAAAATCATAATAATTATAGCTTATGTTTCAATACAAATTTAAGCATGTCTCTGTACTCGCCGATTATTATTGTATATACACAGATTTTACTTAAAAACTGTTGCTTCTTCACTGAATATCTTTAAAAAAAAATTCAAATTGAAAAATCGTTACTTTTCTGTGTAAAATCACAAATCTGTATTTTACGTGAACAACGTGCTTTTCAACAAAACTTTTGTAGACTTACACTGTAAAATCCAACGAACACTATGTATTAAACCGGCTTTTGGTTCCTAGATAGCAGCACTAGGACTAAAAATATTGGATGATCCAAGGTACATTATGATCAAGGTAAAACAGTCTCTTATGTGTGTATATACATAGAATATCGATGACAATACAATAATTTTAATTAAATAAAAAATAATAATAATTAATTCCTCTAATTATGTGATGAAACGTCACTTTTTTATCTTCGAAGCCGAGCGGTATAGAGGTTTGGCTGAGAAAATTATGATTTGTGGGCATGCGGTTCGAATCCTGGACACGAAGATAATTCTTTTTTATTCGTTATATTGTGACATTTGTAAAAATTTAATTATTAATAATATAATTAATAATTTAATTTAAACCCGTCATGTTTTACTTGCGGTAAAAATCTTGGCAACAATTATTATTATTAGGGCCGTGATTTTTGCCTTTAAAGTAAACTCCAGTCATTTGTCGGAGCTGACATTCACACTTTTTTATTATTTACCTTCATTTTTCAAAACAAACTTTGCTGTTTTTTCACCAATTTTGTCCAAACAATGTACAAATAATGTATCTTCACTTTCTTTCACGTAGCAATAAAATACATAACAAAGCTTTGATAGAAGTTTTCATGTAGGTTACCTTCAAACCTGATGGGCTCTGGAAGTCGTCCGTCAATTTTTCTTATATTTTGTTTCCTGCTTACTCTTTGCCAACAATATTTTAGTTCTTCTAGTCGAATTTTAAAAAACTCGATTATTCTTGAATACGGTAGCTGGAACGCTACCGAAACGTTGAATTGAAAAATATGAAGAAGATTGTGGTTAAATTTCCCAAAATAATTAACAAAAAGGATAAGAAAATTAGATTTACATCAGTATGAGAGCTGGTAACGTTTTTAACAACCGATTTTAATGTAGCTAGTTTTTGATATGATGCGGCTGACATCTGGGATCCGTTGTGTATACGTGTGCGCATCCACTTTGTACCTATTGAACTTGAGGACTTTCAAATTAAAAGTAGAGGTTTTTTCTTGTTTTTTTTTAGCATTTTCTTCACCTTTTCTTGAATGTAACTGTAAAGTGACAAAACAGCTTTGTTATGGCTGCAATCGCAGGCTTTGATTCCTTCAAATGTCAGTTCAACAACGGAACTTCTGTCTGGCAGATTGTTTTTAGTTTTTTTCATAAACTGAAGAATATTATATAAAAATCACAGATATACCAAGATAATTGGAAAAATATTTTTTTAATTGTTAAAATAGCGCCTTTTACGATGTTAACAGTGACAAAACTGTCTGCGACTACATTAACTACACAGTTACATTCGGGGAAAGATGTAGAAAATGATTAAAAGGCGTCCTAGAATAATTGTAAAATCCTCAATTTTAAAAGGTACAAACTCGATGCGGTTAACATACAGGTAAACGCAACGGATCCCAGGAGTCAGACGCATGGTGACTCTATTGGGGTAAATAGCAGAATATCGTAAAACTAGTCATACTGATATAAACTTATTCTTGGCGTTGTCAGCTCTCGATCTATCAATTTTACATCGTAAAGGTTGGATGAATTGATTTGTGCGAAGCACAGTGAAGCCTGTAACGTTCTACCCTTTAGTGGCCCCAAAAATTTGAGATACCTTTTATTTGCTTTCATACATACTTGTCAATATATGCCATATTGGAAATCGATTCGCATATGATTATTCCATAATCAAAAAGACAAAAACGATGTAGGGGCTGCAGTGCTCAATGAACAATGTATTTTCAGTGTAAATAATTATTAATATTTGTTGAAGAAATGTTTTTTTTTAATGCAAAATTGTTGATTTTATTCATGGAACACCACACGTATTTCGATTCTATGTGAGCACTAAACTTGATCTTGACATGTATAGTTTGTTTCAGTTTAACTAAAAATTAGTGATGTATTTGGTCTTTAGAAAGAGGCTGCCATTCCGGCGTGTTCATGTTGAAAGTGTGCTTTGTCAATGAACTGACAACTAAAAACCCACCTTTAAAAAAAAAGAAATCTTTGACGTTTTGTAGTCGATTTATATATAGTGGGCTTATGCTTATGTAACATTTCCATTTGCATGATTTAAAAAGTTATAAGTGAGGTTAACGAATTGAGAACCACAATTTCCGTTCACGCTCACGTAAGTAAGATCTTAGATTTAACATGTATCATGTAAGAAGTGACCTTGAAGTTGATTGATTTTCAACTTAATAAGTAAGATGTAAGTTCTCTTAGATGGAACCCGTATTGCACATGTGGTCTAAATTGAAAAGTGTCAGAATTATTAAGGGTTATTTATATAGTTTATTGGTTTTCAAAGTTTTAGTTTAAGAAGGTGAGAAGCATTGGAAGTTTGGAGCTTGACGTGGTCAGATCTAAATTGAATTTCGTTGTTTTTTCTGCTGTATTATTTTGTATTTTTTTCTATTATGGACGACCTGCTTATTTCACTAGTAGCCAAAAATATGAAATATGGCACGATAAAGGTAACCCAAATTTCAAGAATTAACAACATAGGAAAAACGCATGGACCACTACTGCCCAAATTATGAACAACGTGAATGGTGAATATACTCTTCTTAAAGCAATTAGTTTGAAAAGTAATTATTCTGCTTCAGCTGAAAACTACAAGCCTAGATAACCAAACTTTTGTGTCATTGCGTAATTGCCAACTTTCAATCAAATACATTGAAATCACGTGTGTTCAAACCTTTTTTTGATTAGCGATCTCTTACATCTTGAATCTGAGCAAAAACATGAAATATTGAACACTGTTTACACTACCACTACACCAACACTAACTATGAAATTTTGTATTGATTTTGATATGACATATTTTGTTGGGCAGACTAATAGGTCTGCAAAAGTTGGGCGTACAGAGAAGTCGAGTGTTGCTGAACATGTTTTATATTGAAATTATTTGATAAGTTTAGATAATGTAAAAATGTTGAAACAGGTCAACCTCCATTTGAGTTGGTGCTCCCTATCTAGCCAGTTCCCGATTTCCCCTCTAATGCAATCTTTTGTGGTTCCACAAGACTTTTCCGGACCTATGAAGTCTCCTTCAGAGCCTTCTTTAGCTAACTGGTCCGCCATTTCATTACCTGCAATCCCCTCACCCATATTAGAGACACTTTGTTGTCTCTTGCCAGCCTGTTGAGGGATTCTTTGCAGTTTTTTACCAGTTCTGATCTATAGTTGTTGGATTACTGAAAGCTTTAAGCAGAGCCTGGCTGTCAGTGAATATTGTAATTTTTTGTCCGGCATATCCTCTTCTGATCTTTTCATCAATACAGGCTATAGCGGTAATCGTTTCTGCTTGAAAAACAGCCGTATATCGACCAATTCTAAAGAACATTCTCTTTCTAGGTCCAGCCCCAGTGCCATTGTTTGTTTTGGGACCATAGGTGAACCAGAAGATTTCTCCAGAGTTACCTCTTTTCCCTAGATGGAATGATGATGTTCACTCGCTCAGTGAATATTTTCTCGGGTGTCATGCTATCAAAACTCCTGTGAAATATGGCTTCATCTAGTATCGTCGCAGTTGTATCAGTGTGTCCTTCTCAAACATTGTTTGGGGATTATAAGTCTCCCGATTTCAGCCTGAGAATTATCATCATTGCTTCCGAACTTACGAATAGTTCCAATGGAGGAAGTCCAATAAGGACTTCCATTGATGCAGTCCCCGTGCTGTTCATTGCCCGGGTAATACCAAGAAGGGATTGCACTTAATATATTGACTGAAGAGGACAGATCTGTCCTTCATCAGACTATTGATCCAAAGGTGATCGTTGGCCTTATCATAGTTGTGTAAAGCCAGTGAACCAGTTCGTATTCTCCAGGTTTTGCCCATAACTCTTCTGCATTGCCAGAAAAGCATAGTCGCCCTGGTAGTAAATTTTTCCAGGTGTGCCTTCCAATTTAGTTTGGAATCAAGGATCACCTCCAGATATTTAACTTCTTTGGATATTTTTATTTCTTCTCCGAACATCAGTACTCTACCCTACGGGACAACTCTTCTAGTCGTGAAAGCAACTAGTTTTTTTTTTGATTAACTGAAAGGTCCTTTTTAAGGCACCTTTACCGTATAGTCCGTTGTATAGTTTATTGGGAAAAAGCAATTCAGTTTTTAAAGAGAAACTTGGTTATAGTTATAGTGTTAAGTGTTAGTGTAGTAGTAGTGTGAACAGTGTTTAGTGTCGAGTATCGCTAACGGTTCAAAAATTTTCAGCTTGGGCCCAAATATTTGTACTTCATACATCTTACCTTGTACATGATACATGAGAATAAACAAACTATTAGATTTTGACCTTGGATGTGTTCCGACTGTTTTTTGTAGGGAATAGCTTTTTAATATTAAATTTCTACTTTTTTCAAAATTAATTAATAGTGCAACGTGCTGCGATATTGATCATGTATAAAAGCAAATATATATTATTCCGCATTATGTTTAAATATATACAATTTAATTTAGGAAATACATTAAACAAAATTATAAATTTTTTATAATCGGAACATTTTGCCCTAATGGACAAACCTGGACGTAAATTTTCTTAAAAAGAAATGAGAATAGTTACAAAGTTGTTTGCGTTACAAGCTATTTCTGCAACTTTGATGTCTTTTTGTTTGATTCGTTATATAATCCGAACTAGTTCTTATTATACTGAGTTCTTCGACGCAAGAGAACTCGTAGAATGTTTACAAATCCACCCTTTCAGGACTTAATTACGAGTATTCAAAATGATATTGCACACAATAACTTTGTTTAATGCATTTACTGAAACGTGTTCGTGAATACAGTTATGTGAAAATTCTGGACCAATAAAAAACAATGTATAACAGAAGTGTGAAATCACATTATGTGTTTTTCCATGAGCAACCATTTCCGCCAAATCATGAAGCAATTAAGGTCTCTGAAGATAACACCGAATAGTCCAGTAGACGAAACGCTGAGATGGAAACGTCGAGTGGAATGGAGTGGATTGACTTTTTAAAGGTATTTTGGGAAGACGTTTTTGGCAGTACGACCGGAGAACTGTCAACATTTTTGACGATTATCTTCGTAACTAACAACATTAACGGAAAAATTTTCGTACAAGTTGTAGGCTTTGGAACTTACGTCGAAATATATCATTACTTGTTGTATTTGATAAAGTTACTTGGAGGACGAATTTTCCACAGTTCCTAATTTTCACGCGGTTATTTCCTCAAGCAAAACAGCTGATCAGCGCAATATGCTTCTGTGCCGCTCAGCACTCAGTCGTACAGCTAGTAACACTGACAGTAGCTGGCAACTTGGTAACGAACACTTTTTAATAAAGCTTTAAGTACGATTTTGACAGTGATACCAATCCAAGCACAGCATTGGGAGAAAGAAACATTCATTTGAAAAGAAACAAATTATTGTAAGATGAAAAATGCATAATATTGAGAAATTGACATGGAACTGACAAAAAACATTGGTCATCCGGAATAATAAGCGAAATATGTGCCAATCACTACTGTTGTGCTTCTTAGTGCTATTCTTGTGCTGAAAATGATGTTAACAAAAAGTTGAGATTCCACGTATTTTCTCCTGAAAAGAGCCAACGAGTTTGTTCAGAAGCGGAGATAGGAAGTGAGTTATTTCCAAGAAGAAAAGCAAAGATTTTAAAACTTGGCAAACCAGTGACTAAATTCAAGGAAGTGTGTTCTTTACATTTTAAGCAAGATTATTTTGGAAGGTTGATTATTCGCTTAGATATCGAAAGTGATAATAATATTTTGTTTGTAACTTTATAGACAGCCCTCGCAACATAATTATTTGCATATAGATAAATCTGTTTACTAATGAGTTTGAATTTCTCATTTTCTGCTGATCATAAACTATTACAAAACTTGTGAAATATACACCGTGGGCCACATAAAACAGTCCACCCCGATATTAGGCAGTATTCTTTATATTTTAGAGAAATTAAGAAAACGTCGATTTTTGTTCTAAGGGGGACACATTTTTACGATACAGGCATCTGCCATTTGTCAACCCCCTTCCTTCCACTTCACCAACCCCTTATTTTTAGATAGGGAACATACCATGTGCGGCACATCATTAGAAAGTCATTTAGATGGAGTATTCAGACATAATGATCGTCCACGATTTTTTTCGATATTTATACCATCTTTGCAAAAAAAAAGTCTTAATTAATTTAAAGTACAACACCTCTTAAAAATGAAACGCAACGCCTATGGTCTGCTAATGTGTCAGAAGTAGCAATTTTAGGTCATATTAATTTAGATCCTACAAGTACAAGAAAATCTAAGGAATACTGCTAAATATCGGGGTGGACTGTTTTCTGTGGCCCACTCTATACACTGTGTTCATTTGAAAAGGACCCATCCTTAATATTTCAAAAATGGTACATATTAGAAGGAAATGCCGAAACACGTCAACTTTTAACTTGAGGGGGACACTTTTTGGCGCTAATGTCATAAACGTCAGATTCACCCCCTCCCTACTGGAGACACCCCTTCCATTTTTTTAAATGGCATTAGGTATCAAGTCACACCTCATTTAAAAGGTCTGGTAAATCTCTATTCAATCATTTTGTTTTGCGTTTGATACCAGCCTTCCATTGTTATTTAATCGTTGTTTAAAATTGGCTCTCTTTCAATTTTTCGTATGCCTCCGTATTGTGTTATGATAAAAAGACTCTTTAAAGAATAAAAAATTTACAAATAGTAAAAAGACAACCGTTAACAAGAAAAAACTGCTATTTAATCATGTGTTAAAAGTGACCACCGTTAACATTCAGGCAATAAAAGTTGAAAAAGAGCCAATTTTAAACAACGATTAAATAACAATGGAAAACTGGTATCAAAGGCAAAACAAAATGATTGAATAGAGATTTACCAGACCTTTTAAATGAGGTGTGACTTGATACCTAGTGCCATTTAAAAAAATGGAAGGTGTGTCTCCAGTAGGAAGGGGGTGAATCTGACGTTTATGACATTAGCGCCAAAAAGTGTCCCCCTCAAGTTAAAAGTTGACGTGTTTCGGCATTTTCTTCTAATATGTACAATTTTTGAAATATTAAGGGTGGGTCCTTTTCAAATGAACACAGTGTATATTTCCCTATACTTATTCTGGATGACCAACGTTCTAAGGCGAATGCCGCCCGGACTAACAACATTCTGGACAGAATATCTCCGAGAGCTGACGACTGTCAAAGTCAGTTTGAAAACAACTGTTTTGGATTAAATTGTTTAACTCGTACTGGAAAATTGAACGTTAGAGTTTAATAATGAGATCAAGTGAAAAAAGAGGATAATTGGGAGAAAAAGGTACAGTTCGCTGCGAACGTCCCACAAAAAGAAGTCAGGGTTTTTAGAGATAATTACACAGTATAATCGAAAAACAACAGAAAGTCGAATAAAATCAACAGCGAGTGTTTTTAGAAGGGAAAATACGCTATTTTACTGTCGTTGATTTCGTCTACATATTATGTAAGATTTGATAGCGAGATTTTTTTAATTACATTAGTATTGAAGAATGTAGATAATAAATACTATAAGTAGAGATTGTTAAAAGTGAATACAAAAATTCTAAATCAAGTTGAGGGAATAAAGAATTGGAAATGTGACAATTATCGATTGAATACTATTGTCCTTGCGCAGATTGGAATTTTTTTTTCAAAACAATGACCGTTTAATGATAAAAGAACAACTCAAGACTAAATGGCCCGACGAGCATTCAATTACACTTCAACCAAAAAAAAAGGTTCCAGTGCCCCCATTGGCTTGTAATTGGAAGGAATCTCATCACATGAAGATCACAGATTGGCTTCTACCTAGTTGCGCCATCATCAGTGAAAGGCAGATGATTATTATCCAGCATTTCTAAAAGTGGATTCACGCTTGTACGCAGAACAATGCTGTAGTAGAGCTACACAGAAGCACGTGATGCAATTTGGCACTGGAATACGCAGCTACTACCCTAAAAATGGCCATTCCTGCTTTTGCGTATATATATACCAAATGGGACTTGATTCGTCTCAGGTTTGGTGTTGGCTTCTTTTAAAACATAAAAATAATCAAAGGTTAATGACGATTTGGCCAATAAAAATAAAATGGCTTTGCTTTGAGGAGATGATTACTGCATGGAATATTTTTTATAATAAATGCATATTAATCTATTGAAGTTAAAAAAGCTGCTACGTCGGAGGGCGAAGAATTAATAATAGTACTAGACTGAAAATAAAAGTTACGTGCGAAAAACTCGTCAACGTCCCATGACCATGGTGCATTGCAGCTGGATGCTCACCTGTAAAAAAAAGGTTCGATATTTACTTTAACTAAGCGCTAAATTTGTTGGAAAAGAACAATTTTTTCCAAAGAAAAATTAGGTGTAGTCTGGATTGAAGAAAATAGTTTCTTCACATTTAAGTCCTAGTCTTAGTCCTTCAATCTGAAATACATTTTCTTTCTTGCATTGAAAGAGACATATTTCATTGACGCTTTAACTTTCCCCAACTTGTGTAAACTTGTAATAAATTCACCTTAACAAGCTTCAACTGAACCAATAATCAATGAATAGTTTCCTGTAGAAAGTTCGAAAATTAAATTAAACATAGGTAGGCAGCTAGCAAAACACGAGGCTATACTATCCGAAACACTTTGGTATTTACATTTCAAATACTCCTTCAAAAACTTCTTAACTTTTCCAATTCAACAAACTTCCTTCTCTTCTTGTGTCTTTTGAAGTTTGAAATTGCTCTTTAACCAGTACCGAAATTTCGTCCCCGTATTACAAGAAAATACAATTCGGGTCTTTTATCTTTTGATTAAAAAATATATTTTGACAGAAAAATAGCAAGTAGGCGCTAAATATGCCCGGAAACCGTCCAGGATTAAGGAGATCCAAAGAATAGCCCTTTGACAGGATAGGAGGAATAAGTTGAATAAAATTGGACCCAAAGTTTGTAAAATTAGATTCATCAGCAGAGAGAAGATCATCAAAATGTTGACTTTGACGTTTATAATATTATTGTATTCGAGAAAAATGTTCGCCTTTTATTTAACATTAACAATCTTGCTTGAAGTTTTGATTACTTTTTTTTTCAGTTTCAGAAAATCGTAACTTTTCTAAAATTATTCGATTCAACTACTTCCAGTGAATTTTTCTTTAAAGTACAACAAAAGTTTTTGAAAATATCATTTTTTGCGCTAGTAATCAGTTCCTTCTATTTTTTATCTCTGCTCCAGCAAGTAGAAATAAAACTGAATAAATTCAATTCTGGAATATATCAGATTGGTTTTCGAATAAAATAATGTTTTTGCGCGTATAAACTTACCATTTAAAATATGAACACGGACACTGGCGGTATTCGCGTTGGACGGGGTGCAAGTGTAAAGGCCGGAATCGCCTTGTCCTGCTTTCTGGATCAGCAAACGACTTGTCGTTATAAATCCCTTTTCCGTGACCAGACTTATACCTCCCCTGGGCGAGTCGAAATTAATCACCTCAGAATTCTGAGACCAGATAATGTTCGGAGGAGGTTCAGGAGCGTATTGGACGATGCACGTCAAATTGATCGTTGAACCCATATTGATAAACAGTTCAGGACTACCGAGGATTTTCGTTATTGGTTCTGAAACAATAAGAATTATTTATAACGATTGAAGTCAGAAAATTATAGTTATTTATATTAGGTAGGTTTTCAAGGGACTGCGTTAATTTTTCATACAAAATGATTATTTTTTCTATTTTTACAAAAAATTCATATTATTAAAAATTGATAATGAGTAATGTTTTCCGTTAACTTGAGTAATAATGAACTTTTATTTTCCGTTTTCTCGGGAAAAAGTAATAAAGTGTTTTTCTACAACTGTTAAAAGCAGGACGTTAAGCTTTTGTCCGTCGGTTTAAAGAAATAGAAAACTTTTGATATTAAAGTTGGTATTACTAAACAATAACTTTTATTATATATGACAGAACCGACGGTTTTCGACAGCTTCATACGTGACAAGCTTTCTTAACCACATACGAAAAATATCATTTAGTCTCGTCACAGAATAATCTACTCATACAGAAGATACAGCTTGTGACATTTCCATAAAAAAATCATTGTTACTAGTGTAAGAGATTTTGATTTAACATTGATGTCAGTATCAGCACTTATAACGCACTGGAAAAACTGTAGAAAACTACACAAATAGAACAAAAGAGTAGACTGGAAACCTCGTGAAAACACTATTGATATTTACTTAATTACAGTTTCCTTGAGGGGCAGAATAGTTTATCCAAAAGTAATATCAATCCATATATTCGTATTGCGTTTAAATGAAACTAAAGCTCAAATATACAACTTTAATATCAAAACTAAAAAGATAAAAACATAATAAGCCATATTTGGTAAAGTGAGCCTTATTTGCATAAGTCGCAGACAAGGAAAGTGTCATAGTCGTCACTTTCAACACCTGCACAATAATTATGAGCCCAATTTTTACAAATGGAGCATGCTATCCAACCCTCCGTTGATTTAGAGTAAAATTCTTTGCAGTAAAGACATTCGGTGTCATCAGCATCAGTTTCACTGTCTGTCGAGGAATTTTCTTCTATATCAACTTTTTTTTCTTTTTTTTGAGCAACTTTGTTCATTTTTCCAATTGCATCGAGTTTTACCTTCTTTTTTTTGTTGAGGTAGGGGTGTAGATCCTTTTTCTGTTGGGCTACTTCTGATTCTTCTTTGAATTTGCTTTCTCTTCATTAACTCTTGTTTGGTAATGGTAGTCTCTAACTCCTCCTTATATGGAGTTGATGAGAGAATCGCCGTTTTACCTCTTTTCATAGAAATTCTTTTCGTGGTCTGAGCAATCTTTGGAACAGGCATAATATCTGTAGGAGACTTGCAATTGAAACTATTATTTTTGGCATCTTCAACATTATTAAGGGGTATCTCAATAATTATTTGGCCATTTTCAGAATTCGGCGCATCAACGGGACATTGGACTTTAGCAATTGAAAACAATGAGGTTGATCACTTGAACAATGGGGTTGGTCACTTGAACAATGGGGTTGATCACTTGAACAATGGGGCTGATCATTCAATAAATCATCCATATTGTCCAGCAACGTATTTATCTTCTCACTTCCAGCTGTAACGTGAACTGGAGTTGCATCAGACGTTGCAGACGGCATATAGTCACAATCCTTAAACACAAATTCATCAATGCCGGTTTAGCGAAAACCATTAATGGCGGTTTACATTCTTGCTGCTTCAAGGTAGGCAGCTCCAAATATTGTTTAAATCTGGTGTAACGTAATAACCTTAGAAGGATTAGTTCTCAACCATTTTCGTGTTTCGTGTTCATAGTATGTGCTCAGTGGTTTCATGAAACTGACGTCTAGGGGTTGTAATTTATGCGAACAGAGGGGAGGTAGGCATAAAAGTACTAAACCATTTCCAAGAGCCAGATTTATCAAACCCAGACTCTTTGTGTGCGTTGAATGGCCGTCTAAAATGAGAAGAACCTGGTAATTTTCGTTGTTTGCATTTGAGAATTGTATAAACTACTTGAACCAAATAGAAAATAATTCGATTGTAATCCAACCCAAGTTACTCACTTCCACCATCGATCCAGGAGGTAATCCTATCTCAAATGAGGGCTGTTTTCTTTTTCTGGGAAATATTAACATAGGTGGCATGAATGACCCTGCCGCAGAGAAGCACACTTCCGCTGTTTCTGTTTCCCCTCTTTCTGTAGAAGTAAGAGCCCCGACCTGATGCTTCCCTTCCAAAGCAAGAATTTTTGAACGGCATTTTGGATTTACTTGGATTCCAGTCTCATCAAAATTGTAGATACGATCCCATGTTAACTTTTATTTATCTACAGTTTCAGTTAGAAGCTTAAAAAAGTGGGCTACTGAAACGCGATTAAACCCCATGGCTCTAGCACCAGATGTAGCTACTGGAAAGCTTAATGCTGGGTATCTGGCTAGAAATTGTTCCATCCAATCCGGAGTATACATTTGATTGATGACGTTGAACTTATGAGAACACTTATTTTCATCGGCTAGTTGAAACGCCAGTCGTCGAAAGTCAGTTAAAGTTAATCCAAATAATCTGGAATCTATTATAAACACAGACACAAAATCAACACGATAGGAGCTATCGCTTGGCTGAAGAATGGTTGGTTATATCTTGCAGATATCACAGCCCCGTTTAACTTAGAAGTGTAATTCAATGTCTGTCGGGGCATATAGCCCGAGAAGTAGTTGTTGCTTCTTAGTGAACGGTCTCTGTTCTTCGAAAAATATCTACTTTAGAGATTATCACCGAAATGGCGAATTCAATTCCCCAAGTGGCATGTGTTGTCTATTTTTAAACACCTAATCATGGAGGCTGTTTTTAATAAGAACAAAGGTTTCGCTTTAGTCACGATTCATTTGATTTTTTTCAAGATTTGATTTTAATGTTGCTTATTACCAAGGAGCGGTGCCAGATGTTAAACATCATATGCGACTTCTGCAAGGCTCGCTCGCTTTTTCACAGGTTTGAGCTGATTTTGAATATCTCGGAACTATGGTCACCAAGTTATTATTGATTGGAAATGAGAAACTTCATTATTGTTTAAATTTCAATACCTACATTGTATAACAATTTGTATTTTCATGGCACATCGAAAGTGTGTCTTTTAGCAGTAGAAAAGCTAATAAAAATTCTGCTTTATATCTTCGTAGTCAATTAAAGTATCGTTTCAGTAAAAATTATTCTTGTTTTGTCTTCAAGAGACATTAAAAATGTTCTTTCAGAGCCGAAAGCCGTTGTTCGCTTTATTTTGTTTTTGTTTGAAAAATTACAAAGTTGAATTGTATTCTAAAACTCTTAATGTCATTCGTGAATAAATTTCCATCACCGATGCTCTTACCATTACCGTAGTACCTAAATGGAAATGTTTATATTGAAATGGAAAAAATATCACAGAAAATGGTTTTTAAGTATACATTTCATTTAATTAGGAGTGTATATTTGGGGAAAAAAGGTATACAGTGTGTCAAATTTTAAACTTGCAATAGGTTGTACCTCGTGAACGAAAAGAGATTTCGAAAAAATTTCAAAATCGCTTCTAGGGTAGAGAGGGGGAACTAAAATGACATAAGAGAGAACGCACCCCCATCAACCCCGTTATGCCCCACCTACCCCACCTACAAAAATGTAAATGGCGACACCCTAGTTGTGATACTTCGTTAGAAAGCCCGTAGAAAAAAATGCTTTCCAACGGTTTAAGTCATAATTATACAGGATGTAACAATAAAGCAGATACATTTATTTGACAACAAAATGAAAAAGTGTTAAATGTCGAACTACAAAAATGTTATTAAATCAGTAAATGTTCAAAATGGTTTCCATTGTTTTGTAAACAATGGTAGGTCCAACCTATTTTCAAACTCCATACCAACGTTGGCAAATGTTGCTCTAGTAATATCACTAGTAATATCAATCGTCGATTGAGGTTGGTTTTCAAATAAAATTCAAAATGAAATTCTGTGTTACGTAAAGTTGAAATTTTATCAATGAGATCGATCTCTTGAATAAATTATATCAGTGAATTTATGTTGTAAAATTTAAAAAATAAGATCAGTTTGTTCAAATATTAATACAAAAGTATCAAGAAAAAACAAAAATTTTTCATTTTCTCAATTACCGTATTACCTACTCGTATCCCGCGACCGCTAGAAGCAAGCCTTCCGAGAGTGTTTCCATTTCTGCTATTTTTTACGGTATTAAGTAATTGGACTGGACGAAAAAACGGCAACTGTGTATAAGCAACACGTGTTTGTATCACCGAATTGAAATATTTGTAGAATCTAGCCTCAGGGCTCTGTTGTCAGATTTAAAAATAAATTGTAAATTGTAAAATTCAAAAATTATTAGATAAACAGGAAATAAAATGAAGAATTTTCAACAAAATATTTCTGTTGCTATTTGCTGGATAAAAGGGTGAGGAGGCTGAGCCTCCTTAGCCTCCTTTGAGGAGCCGCCACTGGTGGCGGTAAGTCTGGTACCTAGGTGGCCACTAGATGGGACTTCTTCTTTCAATCCATCTATTTAGATAATTATTGTCTAACCAGTCCCTAACTCCTACTGCGTAATTATTGAATTTAGTAAAGCGTTGTCTGCAGGTATTGTTTTTGTTTAAGTTTGTAACATTCACTTGTATTTTCATGTTGTCAAATAAGACAGTTATATAGTTGTCATTTTTACATTAAAAGATCATTCCAGTACCAGTTTTTCATTTTCATATAATCACAATAATTCAAAAGGTTATGGGCCCAGATTACGTGAAATTGTAAAGGAAGATTAACTGCAGTAAATATCGTTATTTATTTTGTGCAAGAATTATTTGTGAACTCAAAAAAAGAAAATTGGAAAGCAATTTATTTTTGAAGTTTTGAAGCCGATAATTATTAAAAGACAAAATAAATGGAAGGCGATCGCGTTAATATTGAAAAGCTGGAAAGCGGCAGCAACTGGCTAACATGGAAGTGTCAAATGCGTCAGATTTTAGAAGCTAACGATCTTTTTGACTACGTCGATGGAACAAACGTCAAACCGACATCTGAATGTACAAATTATGCGAAGGAAATTGTGACTTGGAAGAAGGCGGATGCTATGGCCAGACGAGCAATTTCCACGACTTGTATGAAACAGGCATTACTGCAGATTATGAATTGTGAAACAGCTCAAGAGATGTGGGAGACGCTCAAAAGTACGTATGAGCAAACATCAAAGGCAAATATTTTATTTTTACAACAAAAATATTATGGCTACACAAAACAACCGGAAGATGACATTGCGACATTTTTATCAAAATTAATGGAAATAGTGCAGCAATTACGTGATCAAAAAGAAATTATTTCTGAGTCCATGGTAATTTCGAAGATTTTAATGTCACTACCGTCCGAGTTTAATCATTTCCATAGTGCATGGGAATCTGCAAACGCAGATAGTCAAACTTTGGCAAATTTGCGGGCTCGTTTGATGGCAGAAGAACTTCGTTTGAAGTCGCAGGGTCAAGTTCAAGAAGTAGAGGCGCTAATAGCTAAGAGAATCTTCTCGAAGAAACAAATCAATAATTACAAGAAAGGAAATTCATCGAATAATAACAAAGCGACAGATAAAAATGACAAACCGAAAGGCAAATGCTTCAAATGTGGAAAAAAGGGCCACTGGAAAAGGGAATGCTCGGAAAAGAAGACTAACTTCAACGGGAGAAAAGAAGAAAATTTAAATGATGCTTTTATTTGTTACAAAACAACAAATAGAGACCAAGATACTTGGATTTTGGACTCAGGTGCAACCGATCACATGAGTCATCGCCGAGAATGGTTCGAAAACTATACGGAAATAGCTGAACCAATTACAGTTGGTAATGGTGACAAGATAATGGCTCTGGGCAAAGGCGATATCAACATTTTTGCTTTTAATGGAGATGAATGGATTCGCAAACGAGTCATGGGAGTCTTGTTCGTGCCGGAGCTGAAGAAAAATTTGTTTTCATCGGGAAAGGTGACAGATCGCGGGCATCAATTGAACATGAACAACGAAGGTTGCAAATTGCTGAAAGATGGAAACATTGTTGCAGTGGGAGTTCGCAGAAAAAGTTTGTTCCAAATGTTGTTCAGAACAATACAACCATCAAAGATTGAAACTACAGCGAGTGTAGCAATCAAAAACGCTACACTTCGTTCATGGCACGAACGTCTAGGACATCAGAATTCGACACACGTGAAGAAGTTTCTACTAAGTCGGGGTATAGATTTCATTGATGAGGAATTTGCATGTGAAGCTTGTGTCTATGGAAAGCATCATCGAAGCAGTTTCAAGAGTCGCGAAGAAAAGTCAAAGATGTGTGGCGAAATCATTCATACTGACGTGTGTGGTCCGTTTCAGACGAATTCAATTGGTGGATCCAGATATTTTTTGTTGCTCAAAGATGATTATTCTCATTTTCGTTTCGTATATTTCATGAAACAAAAATCAGAAGTAGCGAGTATAATCGAAAAACTGATTCAGAAGAAGCATGGTCACAGTGTTCGCAATATCAGATCTGACAACGGCACAGAGTTTGTCAATGAAAAGCTGAAAGTTTTCTTTGAAGCAGCTGGAATTCATCATCAACGAACTGTGCCATATAAACCAGAGCAGAATGGTTGTGCAGAAAGGGAAATACGAACTATCGTTGAATCAGCAAGGACAATGCTTGAGGCAAAGAAGATTGATAGGAAATTCTGGGCGGAAGCAGTAAATACAGCAGTTCATGTGCTAAATCAAACTGGAACAAGCACAGTTGACAACAAATCACCGTATGAATTATGGCATAACAAGGAGGCGAAGCTAGACCATTTACGGATTTTTGGTTCGGAAGTATTTATTCACATTCCAAAAGAAAAACGTCAGAAGCTCGACGCGAAGGCAGAAAAATGTATGTTTGTTGGTTATGACAATAATTCAAAGGGATATCGAGTTTGGAATTCGAAAACTAGTAAAATCGAGATCTCACGAGACGTCGTTTTTTTGTTAGAAAATTCAATGGGAACACTCGATATTTGTGTTGAAGAAAATGCTAGTGTGGTCAGTAAGAATGAAAATAACGAAAACGAAGACAATTATGGTATTGACAAAGGTGCAGAAAATGAAAATGACGAAGATAAGGACACAAATGAATGTGCGTCACTAGATCAACAGAAAAATCGTGGTATGACCTGCGATCTTGATAGCAGAAATATTGTCAATAGGCGTCTACGTGATCGTAACACATTAACACATCTGGTAACTGGTGAACATTCTGCAATGTTGGCAGTCAGTGATGAGCCAAGAACGTATGAGCAGGCAATTCAGTCGATTGATTACAAGCAGTGGGAGCGAGCAATGGATGAAGGGTACGATTCACTTATGAAAAATCATACTTGGATTTTGGTCGATGCGCCAGTTGATCAAAAAGTGATTGACAATCGCTGGGTCTACAAGGTCAAAGAAAATCCGGATGGGAGTGTTAATCGGTATAAGGCACGATTGGTAGTACGAGGCTTTACACAAGAGTACGGAATCGATTACCAGGAAACATTTAGTCCAGTGGTGAAGTTTACATCAATCAGAGCGATCCTAGCATTGGCTGCGGCAAAGCGTATGACACTAAAACAGTTTGATGTGAAAACGGCTTTTCTAAATGGCGATTTAGACGAAAATGTTTATATGAGCCAGCCAATTGGATATAATGACAACAGTGGCCGAGTGTGTAAACTATACAAAAGTTTATATGGTTTGAAGCAGGCTTCGCGCTGTTGGAATAAGAAGCTTACTTCTTTCCTTAACAGTTTTGGTTTCAAAGAGAGTGGATCCGATCCATGCGTTTTTGTTAGCAACGGAAAAGATGGAATGTTAATTTTGGCAATTTACGTTGACGATGGATTGATTGCAGCAGAAGAACAAGAAGCCATTAAGCCGGTCATTAGACACTTACAGAGAGAATTTGAGATCAAAATTTTTGAGCTGAAATGTTTTTTGGGACTCGAAATTGATCAGCTTTTGGATGGATCGATTCATGTTCATCAACAAGGATATGCAAGAAAGGTTCTTGATCGTTTTGATATGACATATTGTAAGACAGTGACAACTCCATTAGCTAGTTCACAAAACCTCGGAGATTTTGAAGCTGATAAAAAAATCGATTTTCCTTATCGAGAGGCAGTCGGGAGCTTGATGTATCTGGCCGTTGCAACCAGACCAGATTTTAGTTTCGCAGTTGGAAGTGTCAGTCGATATTTGGAAAAACCAGCTACTGCACATGTGAATGCAGTAAAACACATTATGAAATATATCAAAGGTACAATGAACAGAGGAATACGTTTCGTAAGCGGAAATAATTTAGACTTTTGCGGGTATAGTGATGCCGACTATGCTGGAGACACGCAAACACGAAGATCAACATCAGGTTATGTTTTCATGCTTGGAGGAAGTGTAATTAGCTGGGGATCAGAACGACAAAAATCCGTCGCACTATCCACAACAGAATCCGAGTATGTGGCAGCGTCACAAGCTATAAAAGAACTTGTCTGGTTGAAGAATCTCTTATGTGATCTTCGACAAGTTAAATTGGATGTACCAGTTTTATTTATGGATAATCAAAGCGCAATACGACTTGTGAAGAATCCAGAGTTTCATAAGAGAACTAAGCATATTGACGTACGTTACCATTTTATCCGAGAGAAATTCAAAGATGAATTTTTTGAATTACAATATGTTCAAACAGATGACCAGGCAGCCGATATCATGACAAAGGCATTATCAAAATTGAAACATCAACATTTTTGTCAAATGTTGAATGTATTGTCAAAGTGAATGTTGACATTGACTTGTAACAAAAAGTGGGAGTATTGAATTTAGTAAAGCGTTGTCTGCAGGTATTGTTTTGTTTAAGTTTGTAACATTCACTTATATTTTCATGTTGTCAAATAAGACAGTTATATAGTTGTCATTTTTACATTAAAAGATCATTCCAGTACCAGTTTTTCATTTTCATATAATCACAATAATTCAAAAGTAATGGGGAGGTGCTCCGTCTTGCTGGAAGTGCAACAAATTTTCATCTAGAGCTGGATTGTCATCGCCGTCCTGTTGGTTTTCTAATTCATGAACGATTAAGGGCTCAATAGTGTACATTTCACGGTTTAAATTTCCCGGTATAAACAAGGGACCAATCAAAGAATCTCCTAATATCTCTCTGCCCAATTATTTAGTAAATTTTTGTAGGTGGGGCATAGGGGGTTGATGGGGTCTCTCTTATGTCATTTTAGTTCCCCCTCTCTACCCTAGAAACGGTTTTGAATTTTTTTTAAAATCTCTTTTCGTTCACGAGGTACAGCCCATTGTAAGCTTTAAAATTGACACCCTGTATAGAAGCTTTTGTCCCATTCTAAATATCTCTATTCGTTTATGGGATAGAAGCTGGCGGAATAAGACTTGGAGACTCTGTATATTGGTAGTGTAGGATTTTTAATTAAAAAATTGATCTCAAGTATACTGTTGAAAGGACAGGAATAGCTTGGACTAACGAAAGAAATAGAGCTCATTCAGAAAGGGATATTGTATATTTTTGTGATCTAGGTTTTTAGTTTTATGGTGACGTCTATGGAACATAAAATATGCACAGCTGAAATATAAAGAAACCTTTTGTCTGTTCTCAGCTTTCATTTGATGTTCCTGGAAAATTTAATGAATTTTTCTTTTGACTCTGAGAACCAGTTTATAAATCTTAATATTATTTTCTATATTAAGTTGCAGTATTCAAAATCCATTCTTCACATCACGTCGTATAGATCATGTTCACTATTTTATGTAACAAAAGAAGGGTACACATTTTGTCTTCTTTCAGCCCTATAACTTTGAGCATTCATCAGATAAGATGTTAGACTACTATTTTCGTATAGTATGCAATTTCTCAGTTCGATATCTTTGTTAGATTTTGCATTATACAATAAATTTCATGTATAACTTCTTTATTATGGTTAATTTCATCGCAGTGCAGTATTATATTGAATGATTTGAAAGGATATCCTTACAATACAGGCAACCAGTATTAGTACTGAAAAAGTTATGAAACTAGTAAAGGATTATTATGATGTCGGATAGTCAAGCAGCCATTAAAGCACTGAGTTCTATTATCATATCATCATATCATATCATATATCATATCAGTTCTACAATGGCATGGGAACGCCTGGAGAACCTCAATGAACTAGACGAGAACAACATCGTCACCTTTTTGTGGATTCCAGGACACACTGAAATAGAAGAGAATGAAATAGGAGATGAGCTAGCAGATAGAGGGGCTGAAACAAATCACCCCTTTTGAAGGCTGGAACCGTTTTGCGGTATCATGATATTAGAAGGAATAGGGAACCATCGGAAAGATCCAGTAGGGCTTAGACGATCAAAGATACTCCTGGAATACTACAAACAGGTGAGAACAACCACAGCACCAAGAGTTTTAACAAGTGTATTGACGGGACATTGTCGCCTAAATGGGCACCTTAAAAAGCTAAAAATAGTGGAGCAAGAAAAATGTAGATCATGTGGAATGGATGAAGAAACCTCCATCCACACACTTGGGAGTTGCAAGCAATACAGAATTTTCGGGCACAACACCTAGGAGACTACTGGATAGGAGAGACATTCACCATACCTCCGGGATATAGCTCTAAAGGTGCCACTGAGACTTTTCTCAGGAACTAAATAGAAGAAAGGGGGCATAATAGATCGTTTAGGTCTCAGTGAATATTACCCCATTATACATACATACAAAGGTAATCGAATAATGGGATCAGATGGAAATTACAAAATATTTCAAAGTTCCAGAGAGTGTTAATTCTTTAAGCTACAAATGGTTGGTTTTGCAGGAAAATCAATCTGGTTTTCTTTCAACCATTTCACAAAAGATTTCCAGAGGTTTTTAGATATTTCTTGAAAAAAATTCTGGAAAATATTCATTCATTCATTTAGGTGAGAGCAATTTGGTTTTCCCGATATGCTGCTTCGACTGTAATATCTTGTTTACGGTTTACGGAAATTATTCTTTCTAGAAATATGTATGGCATCCTAGTGTAATTCACTCAGCTTAATATCCTTTTTCTAGTAAATTGTATTTTGCGGCTTTATTTTTCTATACCCGAACAGCGTCCGCCATATTTCCCCATAGCGAAAGCTGGAAATTCGTGTTAGTAAAACTGCTGCTGTTTTATGTTTATGGCACCAAAAGTCGAAATAAACGAGCTAGAAGATTAGAGGAGATATACAAAATTGCCATTATTAGCGGGAAACGTCTTTTGAATGGAAATTTACAATTTTCTTATTCAACACAAAGGCCTCCAGACAAAACGCTGATTACTAGACGGTTTATTTATATCATTTTAGTTCCCATGTCGTCTGAATAAACGAAATCATTATTATACAAATAGAGCACACAAAGAATAGAAACAAAGCCAACTTTTGGTGAGCAATAAAACCTTTAGCTCGACTTCCAAAGGTATACAGGAGCACCTGATAAAGACAATTAATAATTTGACCTGCTACTTCTGAGTTCGAAATTTTTTAATCAGCAAAATGATTGTTTTGTATCAATGCGGTAAACAAAACGCTAAATCACTTACTTTTATGAAAAAATATTGACACAGTACAATAACAATCAAATAAGCATTGTCACCTTGTGAAATGTCCTAGGAATGGGTAGAAGTGATTGGTGAGGATAGACAAAAACCAATCCCCTTTCATGTGATTGCTTGTCAGAAAACTAATAATCTTTCTTCCTCTAATGTATGAGACGACATGTACTATTTATCTCAACCCATAAGAGAAGTGAGAGTTGTCGGAGTTGGCTGTCACTGTTCATTGTTGGAAAATTCAGCTATCGGTTGTCTCCTTCCACGCTTCAACGCTAGTGATGGAAGCAACAAAATCACTTTTAGTAATCTCACCAATTGACTGATTGACAATGTTTTGGCTTAATTCTAAGGTGCGTATCAGTGTCGAGGGAATGTATGAGAGTAAGTCTTGTTATGGTAATGACCTGATCAGATCAGGAACGATAGCTTCTTAGCTCCAACTCGAAATTAAACTTAGGAGACATTGCCCCAGTGCTCATCACAAATTGGTTAACTACGTATCTTGCAATAAACAGTCGTCATAATATGTCTCTTTTTTCTCGGACAGTAAAAATACGTCTTTCTTTTTTTATTGAGGTTCACCCTTTCCAGACTGCATTGGTTGAAAACATTCGAAAATTGGAACGCGAGTCCTAAAATTTATGAGTCACCGGTATTCTAGGGTTAAGCTGAGAAAATTATCTCCAATTAAAGGAAGCAAAAAAAACAGAGTGAACTTCACTCAGTTAAATTGAATATAAGTCAAAAATATCAAAATGTAGAATTTAATGCTGATTTGATTAATTGGAACAAAAATCGAAGGGTACTTTTAACTGTCGGTCAGATAACCAGAAGATGGCTAGCATTTATAAGGTGATGGCTGTCTACCGGAAGTTGAAATCCTAACCATGGGATAGCTAACCAGCAGTTTATTGATGCCTTTCGGGCCTTAATAGACGTTGCCAACCCACAGGAAGTACTTTTAACTGTTGGTCAGATAACCAGAAGATGGCTGGCATTTATAAGGTGACGGCTGTTTACCGGAGGTTGAAATCTTAACCATAGGCTAGCTAACCGGCAGTTAATTGTTACCTTTCGGGCCTTAATAGACGTTGCTAACCTACAGGAAGTACTTTTAACTGTCGGTCAGATAACCAGAAAATGGCTAGCATTTATAAGGTGATGGCTGTCTACCGGAGGTTGAAATCTTAACCATGGGCTAGCTAACCGGCAGTTAATTAATACATTTCGGGCCTTAATAGACGTTGCCAACCTACAGACAGAAAGTTCTTTTAACTGCCGGTGAGGTAACCAGAAGATGGCTAGTATTTATAAGGTGATGGCTGTCTACCGGAAGTTGAAATCTTAACCATAGACTAGCTAACCGGCAGTTAATTAATACCTTTCGGGCCTTAATAGACGTTGCCAACCTACAGACAGGAAGTTCTTTTAACTGCCGGTGAGGTAACCAGAAGATGGCTAGTATTTATAAGGTGATGGCTGTCTACCGGAAGTTGAAATCTTAACCATAGACTAGCTAACCGGCAGTTAATTGTTACCTTTCGAGCCTTAATAGACGTTGCTAACCTACAGGAAGTACTTTTAGCTGTCGGTCAGATAACCAGAAAATGGCTAGCGTTTATGAAGGTGATGGCTCTCTACCGGAGGTTGAAATCTTAACCATAGGATAGCTAACCGGCACTTAATTAATACCTCTCGGGCCTCAATAGATGTTGCCAACCTACAGGAAGCACTTTTAACTGTCGGTCGGATAACCAGAAGATATCTACCATTTATAAGTTGATGGCTGTCTACCGAAGGTTGAAATGTTAACCATAGGCTAGCTAACCGGCATGTTATTGATACCTTTCGGGCCTTAATAGACGTTGCCAACCTACAGGAAGTACTTTTAACTGCCGGCGAGGTAACCAGAAGATGGCTAGTATTTATAAGGTGATGGCTGTCTACCGGAAGTTGAAATCTTAACCATAGACTAGCTAACCGGCAGTTAATTATTACGTTTCGGGCCTTCATAGACGTTGCCAACCCACAGAAAGTACTTTTAACTGTCGGTCAGATAACCAGAAAATGGCTAGCATTTATAAGGTGATGGCTGTCTACCGGAGGTTGAAATCTTAACTATAGGCAAGCTAACCGGCAGTTAATTTATACCTTTCGGGCATTAATAGATGTTGCCAACCTTCAGTTAGTACTTTTAACTGTCGGTTAGATAACCTGAAGATGGCTAGCATTTATGAAGGTGATGGCTGTCTACCGGAGGTTGATATCTTAACGATAAGCTAGCTAACCGGCAGTTAATTAATACCTTTCGGGTCCTAATAGACGTTGCCAACCTATAGGAAGTACTTTTAACTGTCGGTCAGATAGCCAGAAGATGGCTAGCATTTATAAGGTGATGGCTGTCTACCGGAGGTTGAAATCTAGCTAACCGGTAGTTAATTGATACCTTTAGGGCCTCAATAGACGTTGCCAGCCTACAGGAAGTACTCTCAACTGTCGGACTGATAAGCAGAAGATGGCTAGCATTTAAAAGGTGATGGCTGTATTCCGGAGGTTGAAATCTTAACCATAGGCTAGTTAACCGGCAGTTAATTGTTACCTTTCGGGCCTCAATAGTCATTGCCAACCCACAGAAACTACTTTTAACTGTCGATCAGATAACCAGAAGATAGCTAGCGTTTCTGAAGGTGATGGCTGTCTACCGGAGGTTTAAATCGTATCCATAGGCTAGCTAACCGGCAGTTTATTGATGCCTTTCGGGCCTTAATAGACGTTGCCAACCCACAGGAAGTACTTTCAACTGTTGGTCAGATAACCAGAAGATGGCTGGCATTTATAAGGTGACGGCTGTTTACCGGAGGTTGAAATCTTAACCATAGGCTAGCTAACCGGCAGTTAATTGTTACCTTTCGGGCCTTAATAGACGTTGCTAACCTACAGGAAGTACTTTTAACTGTCGGTCAGATAACCAGAAAATGGCTAGCAGTTATAAGGTGATGGCTGTCTACCGGAGGTTGAAATCTTAACCATGGGCTAGCTAACCGGCAGTTAATTAATACATTTCGGGCCTTGATAGACGTTGCCAACCTACAGACAGAAAGTTCTTTTAGCTGCCGGTGAGGTAACCAGAAGATGGCTAGTATTTATAAGGTGATGGCTGTCTACCGGAAGTTGAAATCTTAACCAAGACTAGCTAACCGGCAGTTAATTAATACCTTTCGGGCCTTGATAGACGTTGCCAACCTACAGACAGGAAGTTCTTTTAACTGCCGGTGAGGTAACCAGAAGATGGCTAGTATTTATAAGGTGATGGCTGTCTACCGGAAGTTGAAATCTTAACCATAGACTAGCTAACCGGCAGTTAATTGTTACCTTTCGGGCCTTAATAGACGTTGCTAACCTACAGGAAGTACTTTTAACTGTCGGTCAGATAACCAGAAAATGGCTAGCGTTTATGAAGGTGATGGCTGTCTACCGGAGGTTGAAATCTTAACCATAGGATAGCTAACCGGCACTTAATTAATACCTCTCGGGCCTCAATAGATGTTGCCAACCTACAGGAAGCACTTTTAACTGTCGGTCGGATAACCAGAAGATAGCTACCATTTATAAGTTGATGGCTGTCTACCGAAGGTTGAAATGTTAACCATAGGCTAGCTAACCGGCATTTTATTGATACCCTTCGGGCCTTAATAGACGTTGCCAACCTACAGGAAGTACTTTTAACTGCCGGCGAGGTAACCAGAAGATGGCTAGTATTTATAAGGTGATGGCTGTCTACCGGAAGTTGAAATCTTAACCATAGACTAGCTAACCGGCAGTTAATTATTACGTTTCGGGCCTTCATAGACGTTGCCAACCCACAGAAAGTACTTTTAACTGTCGGTCAGATAACCAGAAAATGGCTAGCATTTATAAGGTGATGGCTGTCTACCGGAGGTTGAAATCTTAACTATAGGCAAGCTAACCGGCAGTTAATTCATACCTTTCGGGCATTAATAGATGTTGCCAACCTTCAGTAAGTACTTTTAACTGTCGGTTAGATAACCTGAAGATGGCTAGCATTTATAAAGGTGATTGAAATGTTAACCATAGGCTAGCTAACGGGCTGTTAATTATTACCTTTCGGGCCTCAATAGACTTTGCCAACCTACAGGAAGTAATTTTAACTGTCGGTCAGATAATCAGAAGATGACTAGCATCCATAAGGTGATGGCTGTCTACCGGAAGTTGAAATCTTAACCATGTGTTAGCTAACCGGCAGTTAATTAATACCTTTCGGGCCTTAATAGACGTTGCCAACCTACAGGAAGTACTTTCAACTGTCGGTCAGATAACCAGAATATAGCTAGCATTTATAAGGTGATGGCAGTCTACTGGAGGTTGAAATCTTACCAATGGGCTAGCTAACCGGCAGTTAATTAATACTTTTCAGCCGGTACAGGGAGACTGTGATTCTCTTGGATCCCGACTTGCCTTTTGCGTGCAATTCATATTGTCGGGCAGAGGCGTGCGTCTAAAAACATATTCATACTAATTGGTGCAATTGTTAATTATTAAAAAACAATAACTAACTGACAAATCAATTATAATATCTAACAACCAGCCCTCTTTACCGTTTAATAGAAGAATACCACACTGTCTACCGGAGGTTGAAATTTTAACCATGGGTGATCTAACCGGCAGTTAATTAATACCTTTCGGGCCTTAATAGACGTTGCCAGCCTACAGGAAGTACTTTTAACTGTCGGTCAGATAACCAGAAGATGGCTAGCATTTATAAGGTGATGGCTGTCTACCGGAGGTTGAAATATTAACCATGGGTTAGCTAACCGGCAGTTAATTAATACCTTTCGGGCCTTAATAGACGTTGCCAGCCTACAGGAAGTACTTTTAACTCTCGGTCAGATAACCAGAAGATGGCTAGCATTTATAAGGTGATGGCTGTCTACCGGAGGTTGAAATATTAACCATAGGCTAGCTAACCGGCAGTTAGTTAATACCTTTCGGGCCTTAATAGACGAGAATAATTATTACAATTTACTTACTGATTCATTTAAACACAATGTAGGAGAATGTCAATGTCATCTTCATTCGGAAATAATTTGAAATCGACGTTACGGAAAATTAAAAAGTAAAAGCCAGAAACAGGAAATATTATCAAGCGTTCATAGGATGTGAATTTACAATTTCTGAAGTGGGAACAAAGTATGGAGGAGGGAAACTTTGATCATTTGCGTTTAGCCGTAATGATTATGACGCCGTGCTAGTTTACAATCGGTGTATCTTGGTTGCGCCATTTTGGTTTCCGAAACGACCAAAGTAAGTGTACTCTCTTATTATTCCTAGAGAGAATTATTTTACTTGAAATGTAAACTTGGAAACCGTTGTAGGTTTATAGGAAGTGTTTTTATGATAGTTGAAGGAAGTAAGTTTTTGTGAATTCCTCTTTTGGGAATGAAGTAAATTATAATGATAGTTTGCTCCCTACGCTAGACTAACTATAAATTGACAGTAGCAGGCGAAAGATCAGTTTTATTATCACGAAGTCTACTGGTTTAAGTTGTCTGGAAAATGTAATTTCACTCCATAAAAATAATGAGATGGTCGTAATAATTGGCAGATCACTTTATGCTACTAACACACCTTTGGTGTTCAAAAAAAAGGAAAATAATCCCTTCCAAAAACAATACTCATACAATCATGCATTTCTAACAAGGTTCTATTATGAAAAATATACGTTTTTCAGTGAAGCAGCTCTAACCTCTGCTTTTAAAGTCCCTCTGTAGAACTTTGTTTCTTAACAAACATGGTATCGTTTTTCCTGTTTTTGAAGTGAAAACTTCTTAAGCCGCGTCAAGAAGTTTTTGGAAAATGAAAAACTCAAGGATTGGTAGCGTAACCGTCACCTGACACAGTATAATTATCACCTGTCACCGCTTAACCAACACTTGTCGCCGTTTAACCGACACCAGTCACTCTGGGATAATTTTCCCAATTTCTACAGGAGAAATCTTCTAGTTTTGCTTCAGGCAATCGAGCAGCTTTCCAGATTAAGCTTGTTCTCGTAGGTGAACGTTGGTGTAGATCATACAAGACAAAGGTGGAAAGTTTTATTTATTTTTACTGTGCATTGTTTCAAATGCGATTTATTGAAATGAAAATTTCTTTCCGATTGAATAAAACAATTTAACTTGTTTATATCTTCGTTTCGCTAACACAGAAGCTTTATCAAACGAGTGAAGGTATAATGAAAAATTTTTAATTTAAAAATTGAATAGATGAGGCTTTTACTTGATGAAGATCCATACTGACACGATGAAATAAAACAATTTGATTTGCTCAAATTTTCATTATAATTTGAACCAACGTTTAGTTTAAATTTGTAAGGCTTTATCCGCGCTGTGTGATTATTGGTGGGGGCAAACGAGATGGTCTGGTCATAAGTGTACGAATTAATTTTATAAGAGCATTTCATTTAATATGGGCTTACAATAAAATATTTTAGGTGAATTCTTTCATATGAAAATAATTCGATCTACCATAGGCGTACAAGTGAAAGGCCCTTTTCACTTTGTATTTAATGATATTTGATGGATTCAGCTCAGCATGTAGTGAATTTCCAAATGTATTTTTTTTTCGTCGCAAATTGACTCTTGGATTGTATAAAACATTCGTGAATCATCCAAAAAGAATAATCCAGACATCCAGCTTTTCTTTTTCACTTTTCAAAATGTTCATTCATGTAGTTCGTAATATCTGGACGATGCTCTCAATTTGAAAACGTGCTGATTACAACTTCTCTTTCCCTTCTTCTTCTACCAGTACAGGGAAACTGTGATTCTCTCGGATCTCGACTTGCCTTTTGCGTGCAATTCATATTGTCGGGCAGGGGCGTGCGTCTAAAAAATATTCATACTAGTTGGTGCAATTTTTAATTATAAAAAAACAATAACTCACTGACAATTTGATGAGTTTATTGATAAATATGAAAAGAGGCTAGAATTGAAGTAGAAACATTTCAAATAAATGGAGTTTTGAGCAATTTGGACCATGATACAACCCTAATAAATACTTTTGTTCACTTCTTCCAGCATTAAACAGACAGTATGAATAACCCGCTAAACTGACAACACACTTTATTTGTAACCAACATCTGAATCGATTCTCTCATTCCCAAACAAGGATAGCAATACTCACAGCATAGGTCACAGACTCCAATAACAGTGCTGTGCTGTGTGAGGATTCAAATTTGATAGAAATATTTATTCATCGAGGAATGAATTTCAGTTGCCGTCGATATTGAATTATAAACAAATATTTACTTAATTACAGTTTCCTGTAAATAATTGTCATATTAGTAAAGCGTGATCTAAAGACGTCAGAAAATAGTAGTTCAATTCTATTAAACGCTTTACAAAATTAGAAAAATAAATTTCCAAAGAGCAGACCGTCCACTAAGAAGCAACAACTACTTTTCGGGCTATATGCCCTATATGCCATTCTGGTTTGCGATTAGAAGAAATAACATCACGCAAAAACGCCGAAACCGGTCTACAAGTGACATCCTGTTCATAAATATCCACTCATGTATTAATGAAATTTTGTATATTGTTAAAGATCAAATAAATCGCTTTTTATACATTTATCTCAATTATGTAATAAGTACATATTGAGGAACAACAAAAAATCTAAGTCTTTGGATGATTATTACATTGACATTGTTTATGTTGGCATGAGAGAATACGTCTGTTTACTCTTCTAGTATGTTCATTGTTCGGAGGTTCACTCAATAAGACAGTGAATGGCAGTTTCCTGATCGTTTTATTTCTGTACTTGAAGACAAAAATTCAAAATTTACGGCATTTCGTCAACTGAAACATTCAACCTATAGTTGTTTCGCCATCAGGAGAGAGTATTAAAATTATCGGAAACCAGTAAACCATGGGCGTACATTTATAGAATTATATTTATATTGATGGTCTATAAATATTTACATTAGACCCCATTGGGCCACCGCTGCTGTAGTTTGCATACATAATTAGGTTTTATTACTCTCTTCTGATGGCGAAAGAACTATACTACCTTTTTCCCCTATTATTCTCCAACACACTTTTAGCGACCCAATCGCCACTCATCTCAAACTCCATATTTATAAGAACACAACAAGTTTCAGGCTTTTAACAATCAAAAATCTGGAAGCTGGTGGCGTCCAACTTAATATTAATTGTTTATGCAGAATATTGGAGCTGGAGTTATATCGATAAAACCTATGGGAAAATAAAAAAGTTCCCCTTTACCTTTGCATGACTCCATTGTACACCTTTTGCTGTTATCCTTTTTGTAGAGGAATATCGCAAGGATATCAAGGAATATCCGGGTAGAATTAAGCCGCACGTAACTGCCCAAATCCACGGTCGAGTTGTTGTATGCCTCGAGGGTTTAGTGTAATCTCTTTTGTGACACTTACAAGTTGACGCCAAGGGGTGGTAAATTTACCGAAAGCATTTGTGTAATCTAGACAAGATGGAGGAAATACTGTAACTCATATCTTTACGTGCTATTTGTTCCAACAATATATCCATCTTAATAACGTATGAAAAGTTGTATAACTAAATCTACGATCGGATACAAAGAATATCTTGAATTCTACATTGTAGAAAACTGCTACATATGTGTTTTTTTAATGACGCTACACGTACTTCTCTTTTGTGGTTAACTTTATTTTATTATCCAGGTAAAGGATCATTTAGTTTTAGTCGTAACGATTATGAGTCTGTGCTATATTTAACTGTCTTAGTTTGGTCGTTTTGGTTTTCTAAACTACTTCTACTTAATATTTCTTGAGAGAAGAAGTGGTTGAAACTTGAAACGTAAAAGGGTATGGAAACTTTGGAATAGTCCGCAAAAGTATAAGGGCGATTCATTAGTACGTTAAAGTCAAATATCTTATAAATTATCTGCTTAAATATCTAAGAAACCATATACAGGGCGAGTCCAAACTCGAATACATCGGTTTCACATTATTTTAAATGTATAACCCTGTATTTTATTTAGGTAAATGAATTGATTGATTGATTAGTTCGGCCGCACCAGTCAGAGGCTTAGAGACCTCGGCACTTTAGCCTTTAGGCTTTTTGTGTTCTTGGTTATGTTGTTTATGTGAAGAGACCAGTAGCCCTTATCAGGCTCAACAGTCTTTTCACTAGGTACCTACTTCTTGGATGCATCCTCCCTTGGATACTCTAGTCCTAGGAGTCTATATCTCCAATGAGACAGTGCTTCACATTCAAATATGATGTGAGAGGCTGTTTCCTCCCCTTCCATGCACAACCGACAGATAGGTTCCTCCCTATATATGCCAATTGTATGTATGTGCCTCCTTAGGGTACAGTGATCGGTGAGTAGTCCCTTATCTGGCCCCTGGTGAGGTTTAATATTTCGTGACTCCGAGGTTTTTTAACAAAGAGTTTGCCGTGTTCCTGTTTTGGCACGTGTCTCCAATACGTCTGATGTTTAGTTTGAATCCACCGAGATGTAGATACATTCACGTTCAGCAGATTTTGATATTCCAAATACTGGTTCATGAACAGTGAATGCAGTTTCATATCCTAGTTTTGCTAGTGTGTCTGCCTACAATACCCTTGTGACCCGGGACCCACTTAAGAATTACCCTATTGTGGTTTGCCAGTGTTAAGAGATTTTGGAGGCAGTCCCAGACCAGTCTGGATCTGATCTGTGGACATGCTAAAGATTTCAGTGCTGCCTGAATATCCGAGAGTATGAGGATCTTTTGGCCTCTATACCACCTTTCGATGTTCATTTGCAAACACGTGTCGATAAAGTAGATTTCTGCCTGGAATACACATGCAAACTTTCCCAACGGTAAATGAAAGTTACTTTTCTTGGTTTTTGGATTTTAAAATTTTATACTAGACTCATTTCAAATTGTGCAGTTTAAAGTATACCTCTCTACATAGACGTATGATCATTTTAATAGAAATGATGACCAGAAATGTAATTATTTATACCTTTTTTTGGGATAATTCACTAGTTTTTTCATATTTTATAAACAAGAAAAAACCCAAAAACTACGGACTTTATTCGAGCAAATTATAAATAACCTCATTACAGACAATAAATTGATCATCTTCCTATCCAATCAAGTTCCTTACTCGTTCATTAATGTAACTAAGACGAATCATACTGGATACGGTTAGTTAAACAAACTTCGCATAATGACTTGGTCAGGCGTTAGATTTCTCTGGATAGGACCGGGATACTGTAGAACATGCGAAACGTGCCGATAGGCAGCATATGCCATTTCTCCGGGTCGTTGAATATCCCCTGGATATCCACATTGCGGTCGGACACAAGATATATACTGAAAGGGTGGTGCTTTCTTGGGGTTTGGGATACAGAATTACGAATAAATTGGAACACGGAACGGGTCTAATGATTTTTTATCACGGCAAATTAATTTGTAACAAAGGAGGAATACGTTTATAAGAGAATTAATCGAACATTTCATACTAGCTCCTTTCATCTTAGCAGTTAGTTACCACGTATATTTCTAATATTTGTCAGCCGTTGTTTTTAATTCGGAATTATTCTCCACTCTGTTTACTTTGGATCGTTTCCAAGTTCTCGTTAAACATTAATTGCGATTATTCCGTATAACTTGATGTAAACAGTTAAATGCTGTTCAAAGGCACGTGAAATATAGTAAAAGAGGTAATAAACAGGATGTTAAGATACACTTAAATGGGATTTTGAAGAAATGTGTGAAAATAATTAGAGTAACAGCTAGTTAAAGGTGTGAGAAAGATATTTTTAATGCTATGTCAACAACTTACATAGTTTATTAAAGATTATTACAAACCAATGGGACAATTGAAAAGAAACAACTACTTCCCGAGCTATATGCCCCGACGAACATTAAATTACACCTCAAAGTCAAACGGGATGGTATCACCTACAAGTTTCCCATCCATTTTCTCTAAGGCGGACTGAAGAAGACTTTCCTGCAGAGCATATCGTCGGCGATCTGACAATACCTGCTGACATTTTTTCCAAATACTGGTATTTTATGCAGTTAGCGCTTAATATTTATTGCGCACAATCTGAAATGAACTGCCATCTCCAGAGCAATTCTTTGTTAACTTTATTGGAAGAGAACAATATCTGCTATCGACTTAACCAGTTACTAGGTGCGACAATATCTGCTATCTGTCAGTTCTTGATGGGTTAGACAGCCGGTTACACGACCTCCGGTAATAAAGTTGATGCTTGCACTGTGATAAAAGTGGAAAGTTAATTATTTGTCTCAATAAAGAGTAAGTAGTGTTTTGGTAATATTCCGGTATAAATGTCTTTGGCTTGTACATAATTAGATAATGTTAATAATAAGAGCCAACCCATTTCTGATCGTGATGTCGATTATTCCCCTGGTAGTGAGCACGAAAGCGAAAGTGATCATTCCCGAAACGATGCTGAGATGGAAACCGATAGCTCTGAGGAAGATATTGTCGGTGACGTACATGGTGAAGAACATAATAATAATCACGATGATCAAGTAAAGAATAACGAAGCTGCATAAGGTGATATGAATGAAGGGCGAAAAAGAAAAAATATAGCAAACAGAAATGAATGGAAAAGAGTTAAAAATCAAGAGCTCGGAATAAAAGGAGAAGATGTAGGTTTTTCCCATGACAAGCATAAAAACTTCAAACATAATATTCCTCGAGTGGCAAGAAAAATAGAAGAGTACTGTGTATCAAAAATGTGTCTGATTTCAAAGAAAAGGTTTTGCAACACTTTTACTGACGGTATTAGACAAGAAATATTTGCCAAATTTTGGAAAACCATGTTGTGGGATCAAAGAAAAGTCTTTGTGTCTGGACATGTCAGCCTTCAGCCTGCATCAAGAAAAACGAAGGAAATTGAAGGTAGTAGACGGGAAAATACCATGGTTTATAAACTCCATAATGGCAAAGAGTTAGTTCCTTAATACTACGGGGTTAGGACGATTCACAGTGGAGAGTTGGATAAAATATAGTGTCTATAGTATGAACGATTCAAAGTGCGAACAAAACAAGCAGCGGAAGAATGCTTTTAACGAAAGTAAATCATTTTTAAGTTCGTTTTTCGACGACCTCCCCAAGCGGCCTTCTCATTATGTGAGAAAGGATACGAATAAATTATTTTTGGAGCAACAATTCACTACACTAAAGCAGCTATATATTTTTACAAAGCGACCAGCGAAGAAAATCAAACTAAATGTCTTAGTATTGAAACTTTTAAACAAATATTCAAAGATTCAAAGAAAAAAATCTTAGTTTATTTTCCCCAACAAAAGATCGTTGTGACATCTGCATTGAGTACAAGAATAAAAATATTGATGAAACTGTATGGAAAAAACACATCGAAGACAAAGAAAAACCTAGAAAAGAACATAATAATGATAAGGAGAAAGCAATGAAAAAGGGATGTATTTTACTAAGTATGGATCTACAAGCTGTGAAAGTGGCTCCATCGCTGAATGCGACCAAAATATACTTTAAGACAAAGATGGGATGCCACAACTTCATAATAATTCTGCTAGTCGACATGTTACTGGTTCTCAGAAATCGATTGTGGGCTACAGGCCTCCATATTTGTTTCATGTGTCATAGATTATTTGGAAAGGCACTGCTTGGGACAAAACCTACCAATCGTTATTGATTCTGATGGATGCACATTCCAAAATCGTAACAATATTTTATCAAATGCTCTGCTGAATTTTTCAATTATGCACAGAATCTCCATTACTAAGAAAGTATTTAGCAAAGGGTCACACACAAATGGAATGTGATTCTGTGCATAGTTGCATAAAACGAAAACTGAAGAATAGGGTGATTGAATAACCTAGTGATTACGTCAATGCATCAAGGGAAGCTAGAATCAAGCCTGGGCCATACGAAGTCCTTCAACTCGAACATAGCTTTTTTAGGGATTACAGCAAATCAGAATTTCTTCGCTATTCTACGATGAAACCAAGTAGAAATAATCTTGACAACACTTTACACTATCTTACGCGCGTTTCGATAACCAAGTTATCTTCTTCAGAGACTGAAGGTAAACGGAGTAAAGGAGTAAAGGAGTAAAGGAATTCATCTTCAGTCTCTGAAGACGATAACTTGGTTATCGAAACGCGCGTAAGATAGTGTAAAGTGTTAGTGTTGGTGGTGTGGTAGTGTAAACAGTGTTCAGTGTCAAGTATCGCCAACGGTTCCAGAATTCCCAACTTAGAAATAATCTTGTTACAGATATTAACTATAATTTTGATGAAAACGGTGAAATAAAAGTACTCAATTTTAATGAAGAACCTAGCAATCTTTCATGCAGACCAAAACATATTGCTCCCGTTTTGAATTATCCCAGGCTTCACCAAGATCGTTTGCCAATTACGCAAAAAAATGGAAACTCCTCCAAGAATTAAAAAGTGTTATATCTCAAGACTGCCAACCATTTTATGACCAGCTTCGATACACAGAGGAACGTATTAAAACCAATGACGGAAATGGGAGAAAAATCCAAATGGAAGAAACAGCAAGCTCGTCAGGATCTAGAGCCAAGCCACCAAAAACCAAAAAATGCAAAAAATAATTAATTACCCTAATTTTTGGATGAATTATTATTTTTCTTGTTGACGAATAATCTTTAACCTTATTTCATGTTTAACCGTTGTACTTATTTATTAAAAAATAAACATTTTGTAAGAATAAAATTTTATAACAATACCTGCTAAGGTCATAAAAATAGTTACAATACCTGCTATCTGCGTTTTAGTAAAAACTGAATAATTATTTTGATTAAAAAGTTCATAAAATCATAGTTAACACTATATTATATGATATATTAAAATTTTGCATGGTCGAAACAATCAAACTCAATAATGTTTACTTTCCCTCCTGTAAAAAAACCTGCCTTGCACTTAGCAGGTATTGTCAGATGGCCGACGATATAAGGTAACGACCATTAAGACTCATACCACTAGCAATACACTCCAAGCTATAAACCAAAAGTTCAATCTGTGATCAATATAAGTATGGAAATAATAGTTTTATTACTATCAGTTTGAAAAAGATTATTTCCAACCAATTTCCGCTCAACTGAGAAGAAACAACCACTTTCCGGGCTAAATGCTGGGACGAGCATTGATTTATACTTAAAAGTTGAATGCTATGATCTACAAGAATCAATCAATCTTTTTGGTTTGTAATTAGAAGTGCAACTCATCAGTGCAAGGTATTCAGTTTTAAATAGTATTGAAACTATTTTTTTCTATACTTCAATTGATTACAGATTATTGAATATTTTACTAGAAACTACAATAAAGAGCTATTTTTTGCAAAAAGGAGTGATTGCATGTAGTGAAACAATGGATTATGTTGTTCTTTTGTTTTTCCATGATTGACACCTATATGAACCAGGCTTTAATCAGCATTATCAGATAAGATTTCTTCCCCACTATCTCCACAAAAACTGCCATCTACTATTTTATCAACCGCCATGGCCTTGAATTTTTTTTTTAAATTTAAGGTGGCCGTCTTAGTTACTGAAAATTAATGAGATCGTCTCTTTCGCATGCTAAATGTGGTCGGTCTGTTGGTCCCAAAAGGTTCGAAGTTGGCCATTCGGGCCGAAACCCCGCTTCGTTACGAAGTCCTGATGACCGTAGAAAGGGCGAGTGTGGAATAAGCAATGGATGGCCTTGCAGAGTCGGAGAAGGTTAATACAATTTTAACAAGAACAGGATTGAACGTATTGTTCGATACACAAAAAAAATCTAATGGAGGTGAAGAGCAGATTTATCTGAGCAGTGGCGTACGCTGGGTTCTCCGATTTATTTGGAAAACATCTTTAATTTAATTACAGCGTCAAGTGAACTTAAAAGAGAAGTAATTGGTATGTTTGGTAGTTGTGGTACAGCCAAATATGTAATTCTCCCTTCCCCTTCTTGAAAAATTCCCAATACTTTGTAACGCAGATTAAGTTTTCCAAGATAGGAGAAGAGGAAAAATTAATTGTATTCATCCTATTCCTTCTTGAGAAATATCCAATACTTTGCGGCTTTACCTAACTTCAATCCCCGTAGATGCTTGTTGTTATAAATCGGACAGTTCAAAGATTTTCGAAACTTTGAACGACTTACTAACTCGTCAAACTATCAAACAAAACATAACCTGAAAATCACGGGGACAGATTACAAATTGGCCTGTAGCCACGAGTGTGAATTTGGACCTCACGCAAAAATTTGCCATTATACCGGTGATGCCGTATCGCTACGATACGAAAACCACAAAAGAAGGCTTCAGTGAAGGCGACAAAGTCTGATTGCACATCCATAGAGACAGAGAGGTTTTTCTCCCGAAGCTGCAGATCATGAACAAGAAGAGTTCATGGGTGGCATCGGAAAAACAATATTAGTATGACCACCGAGACGCAACAAGATCTGCTCACCCTTTCTTATAACTACCACCTACTCCATAGACTTCGACAAGAATTCATGACGCTTGAAGTGTAGTACCTGCTTTCCCGTCATCAACACCTGCGATTGTCCTGAGCCTGGAAAACGATTCCCGTCACCTCTTCTACCTGGTAGCAAAACAAACACTCAACATACCAAACTGTATGGGAAACTTCACAAACATTGATGACGTGCTGGAGTCCGACGTGGAGATGCTGGCAATTCCCTAGATAGAACGCTATCAACGTAGTTGGAAAGTTGTCATAGGTTTGTTAGAAGTAATTTCTTAAGATAATTGGTTTGCAGCTACTCGCTCTGTGATCCATCACCGGGCAAGACGGTCTTATGCTATTTCTTTGTCACTGCACGAAGGGAACCGATAAAAACATTCCGTTTCAGCTTCAGTTTAGTTTCGGGAGAAACACACATCACGCGGATGATGAAATGATGTTTTGGCCAGATCTTTCTTCATGTCACTACGCGATAATTACAAGGGACTGATATGAAGCCAACAACATCAGCTTTGTACCAAGATTAGATAATCCCCTCAACCTATCCAAAACTCGCCCGATTGAAGACTTCTGTGGAATATCAAGTTGAAAATTCTGTGATAATCAATGGGAAGTACAAAATGAAGAAGAATTGAGACATCGTATATTAAGAGAACTTTGAACGAGGCCGACAAGGGATGATTCAAAACGTCGGGAAAATACTTGTGCAAATCAAAATTAACTAAAATCATTTTATCCGAAACATACGTTAAGAAAACTGATTCTGCCATTTTATCACATCATACAATTAAAATGAACGATTATTATTAATCCGTCATTACCGAGTTAATCAATTTTCTCATGGCTCAGGGATTATTAGAATTGAAACTGATAATCGTGCGGTTCTATACCCACTCCGTGCCTTTATCATGATCTATCTTAAGCGCTACTTAAACCACAAATTTGTTGTTTACATAGGTAGTTTGAAGACGGGTATATAAATAGATTGATTTAAGGATATATCAGAGAAGGTATTAAGCTTTAATGGATATAACTAACCACTGGTAAAACAAGAGGTAGCTAAAAGGATTACATTAATTTCGAATTTCCTGGGGTCGATAGATTTTCTATATAAAACAGGAAGGTAATAGTATCCTTCCCCTAAGGCTTTTTATTACTTTGGGCTCAGAGAAATAATGGAAAAGTAGCAATAAAGCAAATAAATGTATCTACTTACCTACAATAGTAAGAAATACAAATTGTCCAATAGGTGGCGTGGTACTAATTTGACATTCATATATACCGGAATCCTTTTTTTGTGGATATCGTATCCTTAGCGTCCATTCTTCTGTATGAGGAGTGTGGACAGCTTCAAATCGCTGGTCGGACGTATATGTATATCTTCCAACAGTTAAAAGATGGATGTCTCTATGTCGAACCCAAGAAACCTGAAACAATGAAGGTATTTTTATTATTTGTTAGGATGTATCAATATAAAAAGCTTCAAATCTTCCTTCGTTCAATTATTATTTTTTTAATGATGTTGAATATTTAAGGCGCCAAGCTGCTTTGAAGTTAAAATCTTGTTAAGTTCATTACTCACGATTTCCATTTCCTGGTTTGTCCAAAGCTGGACATTGCTTTTCATTGCAGTATTTTATTATGACACCACACATTCAATGGTTGAAAGGAGGTAGTCGATGGAATTTCAATACATTACTGAGATATTTAGCAGCCTGATGAATTAAAAAAAAAATTGTGGAAAAAACATCTTGAACAGCAGTAATTTGACGACTTGTGGAATGAAAGTTAACCTGGAAACTCTCTGAAATATTGTGTATTGTGTTACAACAAAACAACGAATAGAACATTGTTTTCAAGTGACTATTTCACATCTTCTATATAGACCAATCAAATTTCTTTATTTTGTTGATGTTACCATGACGACAGTGATTTATCCTGGTAAATTTTTCGTTGTGGCTAGGCTGCCTCATTTAAAAGGTCTGGTAAATCTCTATTCAATCATTTTGTTTTGCCTTTGATACCAGCCTTCCATTGTTATTTAATCGTTGTTTAAAATTGGCTCTCTTTCAATTTTTCGTATTCCCCCGTAATGTGTTATGATAGAAAGACTCTTTAAAGAATAAAAAAATTACAAATAGTAAAAAGACAACTGTTAACAAGAAAAAACTGCTACTCAATCATGTGTCCAGAGTGACCACCGTTAACATTCAGGCAATAAAAGTTGAAAAAGAGCCAATTTTGAACAACGATTAAATAACAATGGAAGGCTGGTATCAAAGGCAAAACAAAATGATTGAATAGAGATTTACCAGACCTTTTGAATGAGGTGTGACTTGACACCTAATGCCATTTGAAAAAATGTTTGGGGTGTCTCCAGTAGGGAGGGGGTGAATCTGACGTTTATGACTTTAGCGTCAAAAAGTGTCCCCCTCAAGTTAAAAGTTGACGTGTTTCGGCATTTCCTTCTAATATGTCCCATTTTTGGAATATTAAGGGTGGGTCCTTTCCAAATGAACACAGTGTATATATTTAATAATTTAAAAGCTAGTTGACATTTTAGCCCATTTAAGGTTTGACTTACCGCATCTGTTTGACAACTGTCATAGTAAGTTTCATTTTTAAATTAATTATTCGACGAAGATGTGAAATTTTCTTACCGAATACCCCATGAGTTAAAATTAATTTCCGGTAAATTTTCTTCTCGGTTTCACTCATGTTTTTGTTGTGAAAATTTACCGGTCATCATTTTAACACTAGGGGTATTACAAGTGAACAAATAATTTGTATTACACTTGAAGTTTTTCAAAAAGGGGACGGGAAAAGGGGATGGGAATATACCATATACCATTAGTTTTCCGGCAATGCGGACTTTGCATAGGCAAACCTAGGTATGACTGCAGAACGGATTAATACCTTCGGAAATTAGTAATTTTTTGTAAAGATCGACGAAAAAATGTAATATGCACCTCGGCGAATAACTGTCTATTGTCTCGCCTGCTTGCTAGTGTTGGCTACGCCTCGACTATCAATTTGCAGACTAGACTATGATAGACAGTTTTTCGTCCTTGGTACATAAATAACTATCTCAAGATACAAATGTCTAATAAATCTTCAAACAAAAATAAGTTATGTCATTTTAAAATGTTTATTAACATGCTCGCTATCATAAATTACAGTTAATGATCGATAGCGTATTTCAATTCTGATAGGAAAAATGGCGACTGCTACAAAAGCGCTCAGTTGACAAAACATGCGTGCCGCAGGAAATTTATTATCGCTCTAGTAGCGCTACGTTGGGATGAACGCAACCAACGGACGACATTGACAGTGACAAACAAAAAATTTTGTGAAGAAACAGCTGCTATGGTCCCCGGTATACCCTTTTGTTGAGATACATTGCTCAATGTTATGCGTCAATAAATCAAGCGGTGCGCTAGAGTTTTATCTTTTCGAAAGAAAACGGGGAGCTTGAGATATAGCGCTTCAAAGTTGAATCAAGAATCAATCCTATAATAATGGGTCCAGAGGTAGTAACTTCGTACCTATTTTAATTGAATTATATAAAATAAAAGTAACCACAATACCTAACCCAACTTTCTTCGATTTGCTTACAATTTTGTATCTTATATCTGAACAACGCTTTTCATGGGGTTATTTGTGTCTGTATTAATTAAAACTTTCACGAAATAATATTAAAATATAGAATTAGTCTTGTGTAATATTGAGGTATGATTGAATTTTTCAGGGTAACAGTAAAAGCAATAAATTAGCATAGAATAAATTTTATGCAACTAAAAAAAATACTTTCTTCAAACTTAGTACATTACATAAAAGTTGAAAACTTTTGCTATTTGCGTTCGTCGATTAAAATGTATAAACTTTTCAGACACAGCTTCATCAACAAAATATTAAGAGCCGTTGACGTGATTTTCGGACGGAATAAATTAAAATATGCTTCAGCATACTAAATATATATAATTTTATAAGAAATATTTGGCAATTATTTGTATAAAAGGAATTTTTCTGGCAATAATACCATAGTGTACTCTTTTAAGAATTTATTTCCGAGCTTTCGAATAACTATGTATTCATTTTCAAGGAATATCTAAGTGAGGTTACTGTAAAAAAGATCTTGGGACACCCTGTATATACCAACCAAAATCATACAATGAAGCAGTGTAAAAATTATATACGTATAATCTGGTGGAAAATCTGACAGGAAATAACCGCATATGAATTATTAATATTTAATCATTTTGCCCATTTGGCAGGTAATCAACCAAAGTGAGTCATTCTAGGTCCCCATTGAGTTGGTTATAAACGGAAAACCATCCAAACGGATAATTCCTACATGAATAAAGATTTTCACTACATTGGTATTTTAGTTAAAGCTGTGGATGTGATTAATAAGTGTGCGCTAGACCGTATTGACGTTATACATTTGGGATGTAGTGCGTCTGGGAATTATAGCAGATAAAGATAACTTTATTTCCCATTAACTAGTAGGTGATGATGATGATGATGATGATTTTAGGCTATTAAGCGTACCGTTAACTCAATTTTCATTTCTATCCAAAAACTTCTCAATAAAAAGGTATCTGTCTTGAAATAAGAAAGTATTAAAAAAAATGGTAGAATATTATTTTTTTATACAGAAAATTAATCAATGAGAAATGATCTCTCCAAGAAGCTATTGAAGCAACAAGTTCATGTGCAATCAGTTCTAAAATGGTATGGGAATTCCTACGAAGACTCTGGGTTCCAGAACATACTGGCATAGAGGAAAATAGAATAGCTGATGAACTGAAACACCCTTTTGGACACTGTAACCCTTTCGCGCTATCAGCGCCAATGTACTGTTCGAAGGAATAGGTAACAGCAGCCATCGTAGTAGGGTTGGGACAATCAAAAATACTTCGGGAAAACTACAACCAAATGAGATCAGAAGAATGCCTGCGCCAGAGTGAGTTTGAACAAGTGTCTTCACAAGTCACTGTTACCCTGTTGTTTGAATAACCTCCCCAAGAATCAAGAATCTGAAATTAATGAAGGAAGTAGATTCTGTCGAATGGAAAAAGGAGCCTTCTTTCACATATTTGCGCAATGCACACGCACTACAAAAACTCAGTGAGACTGCAGAATAAAAGAGAAAAAATTCCCCCAAAGAATAAAAATCAGGGAGCTACTAATATCTGATGTTTTCCTCAGAAATTGAGTAGGAGAAGGGTGCACAATAGATATATAGGTCTCAGTGAAGATTGGTGTGATTGTTGATTTTGCCATTGATCAAAACATGACGTGCTATAATTTTAAGCTCTGGCTTGATTTTCAAAATTTCACAGATCTGCTAGTTTTTATTAGATGATATTTCAGGAATGATTACTATTTTGCGTTAACCTGAAGCCTGAAGGGTTCTAAATTGATATAAACAGTATCATCCGTACTTACCTTGTAGTGTGTCTCGTATAATTAGAGTAAATGTAGGTTATGATCGAAATACTAGAGTCAGCTATTACTTATGAAATACTTCTATAATATTGGATAGATATGTTTATCATATACAAATATATATTGAAATGGTTTCAAATCATTAAAATAAGAATAATAACAAAAATAGGAAAATTAGGAAAGAATATAGTGGGGAAATACCAGTGAAGGACAGACTTGAATCAACTGTGTTTATTCTTTAAAAGCTTACAATAAAACCGAATGCAAGAATTACATCTTCATTAAATATCGTTATTTATATGAATTCATAAATAAGAGGGAAAAAAATTTTGATAAAAATCTAATAATTCTTTATACAATTATTTGAAATAACAAACAAATTGATTTCATAATTCTTCATTTAAATTATCTTGAATAGGAAAAATATTGTTAAATCCCAGAAATGTATAACCTACACCAGAAATCAAATTATTAGAAAACATAATATTTTATCATGAAAATTTGAAAATATAATTTGACAGAATTATAACCTAAAGAGTTGTCACTGTCAAGATGACATCAACATCAATGAATATTTATCATGCTTTGAAAAGACAGAACGATTAGCCAGAATCAAAGAATTTTAATATCGGAAATTGGTGTTTGAAAATAAATAATGCTATTATGTTGTGATTGGAAGATTATTAAAGAGTTTTAATAAAATGTTCATAATAATAAAAATTAGACTGAGTTTATTCAAGACAAGTAATAGTATAGATTAATTGGGCATTTTTTAAAAGATTACATAAATACAAATTAAATAATTGATTGTAGAAAATTTTTTATCACATGTTAAAGATTAACTCATATTATCAGGGATTTTTCTTAAAAAGGACAATTTAAAGGTCTAAATTTGTGAATTTATGAATAGTATGAAGGGCAAGAAGAAATATATTAGTGAAAAGACAGATAAGGACTGTAAGAGACATTAAATAAGAAATTTAAGAATTTTAACAAGTAAGAAGAAAAAAAATCAAGTGATAAGAAAAAAAATCACTCAGCAACGGGGATTATTGAGTTTAAAAAAGCTAGTTGGGGAGACCGAATTTTAAAAAGGGGCAGAAACAGTTTTTTAGAATTGAAAAAAAGTACAAAAATTGAAGAAAAAGAGTTAGTAAAAAAAACAGGTTCGTGCATTAAAAAGTTAAGAAAGAAAGTAAAAGTCAAAATTTAAAAAAGTGAAAAAGGCACATACGAAGACGACGTGAAATTGGTCCAGTGTTCCAGGAGAATTTGAATTCTCAATATTCCAGTCTACGTGCAATCTTGTAAATTGAAAAACCTTCATCGAGTCAATACTCCGAATGTAGTGGAAGGTTAGTGATATTTATTGGTACCAATAAAAGTAACAGAATCAGAATTTCATCAGATGTACATCTATAAAAAAATTAAAATCATCAACAAGCCTTATTTCAATAGAATTATAAATTATAACTTACCGCGAAGTCGAAAGAACCATTTTATTTTAGGTTAAGTTTGTTTCTGTGTTCTCATTGTTTTTCTTTGTTACGTTATTAGTTAAATTGGAATTGATATTCATGTAATTTTTCATATAAATGCACTCATAGTATTATCATTAAATTGTTTAATTGAGATCCCTTGCATTTTATTTTATCTAAATAGTGAAACTTTCATTTTGTTCAGACAGACCATTAAATCACTCCAAACTAAACTGTTTGCAACTCACAACACAGATCATAGATATTAAAATTTTAAAACACGTGGTCAGATTGAAGATAGCAAGGAATGCTTTCCATGGGCGTCACAAAAATTCTTTTCTAATAACATTTACTATAAAAAAAAACTAATTTATTAAAACTAATAAAATTGTTGGATCCATAACAAATATAGTTGATTCAAATTCTTAACATTTATATAAAACAAAATAATTCATCAGCGCCGGAACCCAAACAGAGTCAGAGTTTCATGTTCCCGAGTTATAGGTGACCTAGCTTAAAAAAGGGTAAGTTAAGACAATAAAATAAAGAAAATAAAAAAAATTAAATAATAATATACAAAAAATAATAATTAAAAAAAATAAACCTAATAATATAATATACATATCGTAAGCATAAATATTTTTAGTTTTGATATTATATGACATACTCAACTAAGGTGAGTTGGTTGACCGGGGTTTAAATATAAATAAATATTTTATGTTAAATAATTATAAATATATAATATACAAGTAACTTTTAATAAGAATTTAGATTAACACACCTTTACAACCTCTTAAAATACTTAATTTCCAGCAAAGCACATTGGCATAATCTGTTACTCTGTTGATCAATATTTCTTTACATTTCTTAGGAAAAAACTTCAGTTTTAAGGTCGGGCTTGATAATTTTCAATCAAAATAGTATAAATCTGCGGAAAATGTTACCGTTTTTTATATTTCATCCAAACTTGTTTGAAATGAAACATCAGGAATGTCGAAATCCATTCTGTATGAAATTTACGCTGACTGGTCTTCAAACAGATACGGCTACATCGTCATATTCGTTACTATACCACTTGGTTAGGCAAAGGCACAAAAACATAGTTCAAAGAAAATGAAAAATAGTCCCAATAGAGAATTATCATCAGAAAACAAAACGAATAACGTTTCCTTCCAATATAATATATATTGTGTATTGAAAACGTCAAATACAAAAGAGTTAATGTGGGAACATTGTATTTGTTTGGAAAGGCTAAGAATTAATTACAATATTGTATACAGGCTGATCATTTTAAATGGTACCAGAATAGAAATCGTCAAAGTTACGAGATATGTTGAATAAAAGTAAAGTAACCTTTTCAGATGACCAATGTAATAGTACCAAAACATGTCTAGAATTTGTGTTATATTCAGAGTTATACGAGGGAAACACAAAATGTCAACTTTTTATTATTGGCTGCAACACGTTTTTTTTAATGTCGAAAATTATGAAGGAAAATTTTATTTGGTTTGACATTGGCTAGCTTAGAAAGTAGCAAAATCTACTTGTCGAATTTCTTTGAAAGTGTAAGGTAGGGACATTCTTTCAAAAACTTAATTCCTCTTGATAACAGTTTTATTTCGGAGAAAATAACGAAAAAAATGTATTAGTACTTCCTAATCTATTTTCTACTCATCAAATAAAACCAGTAATTAACAAATTCCAGGAAAGAGGTAAAACATAACTCGAATGGTTTAACAAATTACAAGATTTGCATCGTCAGGAGTGTAATTTGATTTGATATTATGATTATAGAAAGATTTCCCGAGATGAAGATTGAAACAAATAATATTTATTTTCTACCTGTTATTCTCCCGATTATTTTCCAACGCGCAATCTTTTCTACACTAATAATTTTTATTTTCCAGATATTTGTTATCAAAAGATGATCTCAATAAATTTGAAATAACACTAAAAATAGAATTCTCGTCCAGAGTACGCGAGATGTTGCAGTTATCGTAAAACGTCTCTTGTGAATTTAGTTTATATACCTACGATTTATAGCATCGTAAAAATGTCCCAACCGGTCGAAAATGAAAACTGCCTTTATATCGCCAGAAAAGCATCAGCAACAGCAGAAGTAGATCATTGAGTTCCGGTCAATTTGATAAATAAGGGACCAAGGATAAAACAATGCCGAAGCATGGAATGAATAAGTGAAATAAGGAAGCATCGATAATCCTTTATCCTTTCTCTTATATATAATATTATGTCTATTCAACGATTTGATGATGTAGGCAATACTGCAGTTGACAGTCTTTCATGAAACATTTTGGATTTGTAAAGGATCAATATATAAAACACAAAATTGGAACTAGAAGTAAAAAAATAAAATATAATGTCCTCCGGACACTTTCGTATCATTAAGGTTTTTAGAAACTATTCTACTTCTCCCGCATTAGAAGCAGTAAATTGTGAACGAGCGAAGTAATTAAAACTAATGAAACAACTAGCTAGTCATTTGACAACATTTGTTGTTTTGGTGCCCGGTGGACACCACCGAAAACAAAGTTACTAGTTCCAATTCAAACAACTTCGCCACCGCCACTTCTAGATAAACCCAAGCGAAATAGAATTATTAATTTGCCATCGTAGACAGACCATAGTTCTAAATCGTTTGTGGAAATTAATTATCTGGATAGTTCTAATAGAAATTTAATTGCGGCCTGTGTAAATCGTCAACTAAGATAAAATTATTCAATACAGTATAAAATATGTAATTAACTTCTTACATATTTAGAATAATCAATTAACAAACTGACATACACATTTTAATACTTTAATTATTAAGTAAATGTATTCACTTTTTTCTGTTTTACTGCTTATGGCTATCATCTCATTTTTTCTGTAGCTTCTACATCCTACAGTTTCTATAATCTGTGTTATACATCCCAGTCTTCATCCACTCCAGCAGTTACCAACTCCGATTACTCCTTCCTAGTAAACACTATTTTCACTTTAAAATTATAAATGTTGGTTGTGGAGCTTCGGGAGATAAGACATTTATTAGGAAATATCCTTCTCCACCATGCAAGGATATTTTTATTTGATTTCAGATATTTGTGATAATTTTAGAAATATTCGCCAAAAACAAAACCCCTGTTTCCACTTAATACAAAAGGTATACGTTAAAACCTTCAAGAGGTCTAGACTGGTGGGTGCCGGCACATGAAGGGATTACAGGTAATGAAATGGCGGACCAGTTAGCTAAAGAAGGCTCTAAAGGAGACTTCGTAGGTACGGAAACGTTTTGTGGAATCACAAAAGATTGCATAAGAAGGGAAATCTGGAACTGGCTAGATATGGAACACCAATTCAGAGGGTGACACAAGGGCACCTTCATACAAAGAGTATACTGAACAAGGTAGACAAGGAACTCTCATCCAGGCTATTGAAACTGGGTAAGAGACATTTGAAGACAGTTACCGACCTGGTGACTGGACACTGCACCTTGAGGAAACATCTGTACAAAATAGGCAAAGTTAGTGAACCTATGTGCAGAAAATGTGAACTTGATGATGAAACACCTACTCACATACTCTGCTTCTGCGAGAACTTACAAGAACTTAGAAGGAAGTACTTTGGAGAGGAATTAACACAACCATCACAACTACTGAAAGTCCTTCCAGTCAAACTAGTGGCCTTTATAGAAGACACGAAGCTTCTGGAATGGAAGTACGTGGGAAATGGTACAAAGATTCAGTTCAAGTGCCTGGGCTGATGAGCACAACCCAAATATATTAATGAATGAAAAAACATTTCGTTTTTGTTATTATTTTGAATGTCTTTAAGTGTCGACCTTGAGTGTTTCAGTACCTTCCTAGATTTGGTTTCGTCAACGTGGGTTATCGGAATTAGTTTCCTTTCATTGAATTCACTGTTTGGACCCTTACTCTTTGGAATCTACTAAGTCAAATTCCAAAAGAAGTGCTTGAAGATGAAGAGTGTGACGAAGATTGCGTTGAAAGCGCGTTAAATAATAAAACAGAATCAGAAATGTCTGTCGTACAGTAAAAACCAGTCGCACAAAGCACCATAACTCAATCAACAAGTTACCTGGCGTCAAAAAAGAATGCTCATTCAATCTATGAAACTTGGAATTTGCTGATAACTGATGAAGACATACACGAATATTTATGTAGAAAGTATCGGTAACTACTCACGCTCTCGAGATGTTTTGAATAATGATGTTGATGAAATCAATGTATATGGCAGGAGTTCTCAAGGCAAATCATACCAACTCATCAGATTTATGGATCTCTGATGGAACTGCTCCAGAATTTTTCTGAATGGTTATGTCTAAAAACCGGTTTTATCCACTTTTACTTTTACTTTTACTTTTACTTCGATTCGATGACATAAGAAGTAGGAAACAGAGGAAAAAATTTGATAAACTAGCACCCATAAGACAAATATTCGAACTGTTCCAAGATAACTGTCAATCTAGCTATACACCAGGTGAATATTGCACCATTGATGAGATGTTTGAGGCATTTCAAGGTAGTTGCAGCTTCCGTCAATTCATAGCAAATAAGCCTAGTAAATATGGTATCAAAATTTTTTCATTAGTGGATAGTGTGTTTTATACCATAAAGATGGAAATTTACGCTGGAAAGCAATCGGAAGGCCCATTAAGAGTGGATAATGATTCATCAAGTGTAATGCGCCATTTATGTCAGCCAATCCATAACTCAGGACGAAACATTGTTTGCGATAATTGGTTTAGTTCAATCCCCCTTGCTATTGACCTACTCAAGCATTACAGACTAACTTTGGTTGGCACCCTTCGAGAGAATGAACGAGAAATTCCGCCACTGTTTCTAGCAACCAAAGAAGGCCGCCTCTGCAGAATTATGTTTGGATTTGGACAAGAATGTCTGTTAGATACTAACAGACATTCGTCCACAAAAAAACAAAAACGTCTTGCTTTTGTCAACTATGCACGAGGATGATGGCATCGATGAAAACACCGGCGATGCTTTCAAACCAAAAGTTATCACATATTATAATGAACATAAAAGTGGAGTTGATACGGTGGACCAACTAAAAAGTCTTTATTCTGTAGCAAGGATTACATGCAGATGGCATTTGACTGTCTTTTTCTCCGACCTCAATATTGCTGGAATAAGTGGGTTTGTTATTTTTCGATCAAACAATGTCGATCTCAATATGGCGCGACGAGAGTATCTAAAATCGTTGGCAAGTGAATTGGTGAAAAATCATATGGAAAAACGTCTGAACCAAAATTCTCCCCATTTGCTAAGTTTTCAAATGTGAAACTATTTAGGGATAACTCCAATAGAAGAGATAGATCAAAATGCACCTATTGTCCAAAAAAAAAAAATCGAAAGACAAAGGTTAGATGAACGAAATGTCAAGCAGCTATTTGTAAAGAACACACCATTACCTACTGCGTTCAATGTGTTCTATCTGATTTGGACTGAGTTTGTTTTTAGTGTTAGTTTGTTTGTTTTACTTAATTTAAGAATATAATTTTTTTAATTTTTACAGAATGACAAACGTTTCATGAAAATATTTAATATAATCCACCATAACGTTCTTTGTATTCCTTTCAAGCTACACGATTTTATTCGTATATTTGCCGTTAAAGGTAAAGGTGAGTAGTGGGCTCACCCGCGGTTAACGGTGGTATTTTTTCTGGTGCGGGTAACGCAGGATTAAATAATACTTATGAAGCTAAATTTGGATAATTTTATTTCTACAATCTAAATGTAGAATAAATATAAATAAATAATAGGAAAAAACTCATTCCAACGATTTAATTGGTACTTGATTTATGAAGGGTCTGTGAGGCCCGGCGCCACCTTCTATGTGAAATAACAGGCGCCACCTCTGGAAGGTTAACTAGACTATTGTGATATTGAACAAATATATAATTGATAAGCAAATATTTTAAACCTTAGTTTCAAATTCTTTTGTGCTAGCTAAAAACGACTACGACTGATTGGATGGCAAGACGTTTGTCTTTTTAGTGAAAATGCGGAGCGATGAAAACGCTTTTTAGTCTCATTTTCTCGAATTTTCAACGACAATGAAATTTCACCTCTCCATTCGGCAAATGAAACCTCATTGGGATATGTAACGTTTCTCCATAGGCAACAAGCTCGGAATTTTCCTTTTATTTCCTTTGTACCTTCAAATAAATACAAATAAGATTGTCGCACTGTTTCCGTTTATGTATTAAGAAATTTTCGGAGATGTTTCATTCCATTATTCGATTTGAGATGCGAATACCAGTTATCACTTTTTTCCAGCTAATAACATTTATATATTGATCTGAAGTTTTCCCCATACAAAAACATTGAGAGAAATAGAAAACTAATAAATGTTGTTTACCATCAACGGAGAAGAGTTTTTTTCCTAGAGTGAAATATTAAGGGATCTTTAGAAAAACGAAGCCCCAAGAGAACGGATCACGACAGGATCAGTACTCTTTTTGTTATTGTTATCAACAATATTGTAAAAACTTTGAAATTACCTGTTGAATCTGCGAAATCCACTGGTCATTTTACTTGAGGAAAAAATACAGGGTGTCCCAGACTCATTTATCCATAAACTCTCTTAAACGAATAGAGATTTTCGAATGGGACAAAAACTGATATATTCTATTTCTACACTTCAATATGGCGTAGAAAAAATCATCCACTAAATATTCATCCCTTAGTTACAACCCCTAACATTAAATTTTTTAATAGCACCCTGTAATTTTTTTTATAATTTTGGATATGGTCTTCCATCGTCTAACAAGCAACAAGACGGAGCTCCTCCACACAATGCGAGAATCGTTAGCGACCACCTACAAAACCGATTCGATAACCACTGGATAGCAAACAATTCTCCAGAAATTATGTGGGCGGCACGTTCACCTGATTTGTCACCTCTTGACTCTTTCTTTTGGGCAGGGGGTTTACGTTGGCAGGGGGGTATTGTGGTTGGTGCTATATATTGCACAAATTCATTTGAATAATCCTTAATACAGACTTTATTATTTCTGTCCATTGTTTACAAAGTGGAATTATTTGTTGGATGAAATTGTCAATTGGCCTTGGATAAAAGCGTTCGTTTGTCATGCCGTGGATTACATAGAGGGAAGTGTAGCACTTTATGACTTGATCTGTGCGGAACACGCTCGGTGTAGAGAGCAGAGTAGTTCGGATGTATGTTTCGGGTAGGTTTTTTCTATGGTAGTATTCTGTACTGAAGTTGAGGAAGTGTCAGTCACTTTTTTCCGCTGTGTGCTTTCTACTAGATGGCTTGGTTTCCAAAAGTACATAAAACGAGAATCTGAATTTTGTTAATGACTGGGAAGTCATCCCCTGCTGGGTTTTATAGGATCTCGTTCTGAATTAGTTATGGAAGATACGGTTTAGTATTTTGTTCTACAGGAGATCGTATTGTTGGAGAATTCCGTCCTGTTCTGGAAGCCGTTTTCACAAACCCTTATAGGGGATACATTGCACTCAAACGATTGAAACCGCCAACGTTGAAGTTTTGGCATTGGAGGTGTGCCACATGTTGTTGATGTTTGTTCATTATTTGTTGGTTGCCTTCAAGTAAGAGAACGATTTTGAGTTCTGGACCCTTTTTGGAAAAGGGTTCACCTGTGGGGCCAGGATCAGTGATAAAAGATATTGTTTATCAATCAAAACCGCAAAATGTAGACGAATTAAAAGAAAACATAAGACAAGCATGTCGCCAAATTATTCCTGCAATTATTCAAGCCATTTAATATTTATTATACATTTATTTTAATTGTTGCTTTAAGCTTTAAGGCTTTCTTGATTAATTTAACAAAAATAAAAAATTAACTGATATTTTCTTGATCACTTATTAACCCATTTCAATTTTGGAAAATTTGTTGAATAAACGATGAAAGACCACATCCAAAATTATAAGAAAATTTACAGGGTGCTATTAAAAAATTTAAGTTTCTGTCCCATTCGAAAATCTCTATTCGTTTAAGAGATATAGCCTGGATAAATTAGTCTGGGACACCCTGTATACGATCTATGGAAATTATTATCGAAAACTTTTTAGCTTATCTCGAAATCTGGAATAACATTACTGAATTTAGTCAGTTCTCTAACAACCCACTGTGTACGATAACAATGCAAGGATTCAACGATGAAGACTGTACTTGATTTTTAGACATAGATTCAAAAGTGAGTCCGGGGGAAATATATAAACAATCTTGTTCAAAGATGACACAGAAGATTTAATGATATGAATATAGTAGACTATAGAAACTGGGGAGCAGAAGTACCAACTCTAATGCTTATGTACAAGTCTATAATTAGATCTCGTGAAGATCATGGTGCTATAGTTTAGGACTCCACTAGTACATTCAGACTTAATCAGCTAGAACTAATACAAAACACTACATTTCAAATTATAACTAGGCTATTAAAAAATTTCACATTGGGTACTTGGAGAACCTAAGCTAAGTCTAAGACGTAGGGTCGTAAGCACTATTTACGCAGTGACAACCTAATTATTTGAATCAAGCATATAGATCCTCTAGCAAGACTTTCGACTTATTTTTTTGAAAGACCCAGATTTGTAAATTTGCTTGTTTCTATTTTTTAAATCAACAAAACTGTTTCTAATGTTAATGTGAACTAATTGGCTCTTGAAGCTAATAACCCTAGTGATTGATGCGACAGCGAACTGGAAATGAAACAAAGTGTGCTCAAAATAAAACAAAGCCTGCTCAAAATAAAACAACGTATTCCAAACCATTTTATTATTCACATTATCTTTAATTGAACTCCTTGAACAAGATCCAGGCCTCATTTTTATTCATGTGACGCATGTAGAAAATTTAAATTCCTGTGAATACAGCTCCAATTTCTGGAAATGAGACTGGACTTAAGCCAAACTTGATATGGAAACTATGAATATATATTAAACGTTTTTAGCGAATTCACAGGTTTTCTTGAAGTTACTTGTATAATATATTGGGCGGTTCGAACTTCTACATAGATGTCTAAATATACAATATTAAAAAAAACTTTTTGACATTAGCTATTTGACTGGAAGTAATTTTAATTAGAAGAATGGACATCTACGTCACAAAGTTGCATAGGTTTATTTGAAAAAAAAAACAGTTTAGCAGCTTCTTACGAAGTTTAATTATGTTGAAATTTTTGAATAGGAGTACAAAACTGAGTTTTGAGTGAAATGCACCATAAAAGAACTTTGAAGTTATAAATAGGATTATTATCAGCTTCGCGTTAACAGGAAAAACGGGAAGATTTGTTCGAGAGTAGTTTTCAAAAGAAAAACTTTTTAAATTCCACCTAGTTCTAGTCATAACCCCTTATACTTCAAAATAATTAATATAATAATGTGATTATTGAGATTATGGCAAATGCAGTGTCAGATCTCCAGCTGTGTGAAAAGTATCCTTAATCGCCAAGGAATGCTGGGAAAATTAGATGAAAACATTGACTATGCCCCTTACATATTCAAGTCATGCAGCACTGAAATCTTTAGCATGCCTCCAGATCAAAACCAGCATTTGGAATATAAAAACCTGCAGCACGTGGTTTTACATCTCGGTGGATTTAACAAAACATCAGACGTACTAGAGCCACGTGCCAAAGAAGAAACACACCCAACTCATGGGCAAAAAACCCTTAGCGTCGTTGATCAAGGAAATATTAAACCTCAGCACGGCCAGATGAGAGAAGTGACGGGATTACTCACCGGAAGAATATTGATGAAATTATCGAATCAAAGAATACTGTTTACAGTAGAAAATTTGTATGGATAGCATTTATGGTTTATTGCAATGTTAGAAAGTATCAATTAGATGGGAATCGGACGATTGACGAATTGACGTCGATTTTGAAGGAAAGGGCTGTGAACATAAGAAGAAAAGATAGTACAGAGTTTAAAAAACCTTTATTTGTATTTTAAATGCCTCTGTCCGTTTTTGACTGTTCTACGAGCAAACCACTTATGGCCGTATGCATCGCTCACACTTGATATTATATTGTGTCACAAGAGCAGGAAATGTAAGAATTAATTTTTTAAGAACAAACCTACTTTCATAAAAATTAAAAAGGTACCCGGTTCTATAGAGAAATATAAGTCATTTGTAAATTGAAAGACAATTCAGCAAAATCTGTTATCAAAGCGCTAATAAAGGTATTTTCTGTGTTCGGCTCCCCAGATTATGTATCATGTGACAATGTACCATTTGACAGTTTTGAATGTGAAAAATTTGCTAAAAAATGGAATTTCAAAATCCTAGCAACAAAACTGAACTACTAAGAATTCTTGGTATGGCTAAATATGTGAGTAACTTTGTACCTAATCTGTCTAAAGTAACAGCCCCACTGCGCAACCTAACTAGACTAGACGTTCCCTGGAAGTGGGAGGATATTCATGAACAATGATTTAGCAAAAATGTCACCACGATTACAAAGAAGGCGGTTGAGGTTGCTCAACTACGACTTAACTGTCACGTACAAACCGGGGAAATATCTCTATACTGCAATTCTCTATATTGCAAATTTATAACTGACTCGACCGCATTCCTTTCACAGCTTCAGTTATGTTTGCCAAACTATAGGTTATTTTATTCTCGTCTAGATCACACATCTAATATCTAGAGACTGACAACAACAACTGCCTTGTGCACTGCTGCCAACCTGCCCAGTACAATTGGTTGCCTACTATGTAGTAGCCAACCTTATAACACACTAAACAAAAAAAGGGTCCGCCCTTGGTATTCTGTGTTATTTAAAATTGGTTACCTAAGTGATTTGTAATAATTGTGACTTTTGTGATTGTGCTTGATGTCTTACAAATTAGGTGAGTTTACTCACAGGCAAACCAAATTTACCTTTGCACATTCATTTTAGTTAATTATTTCTCAATAGATCTCTTACTGAGTTTTTATTTAACAATAAAATTACTGATTACAATACTTAGACCTTTTTATCGGTCGTTCAGATATTAGACAGTGTCGTTCGTGTCAAGGCGCTGTCGTTCAGTGTCGCATTATTCCTGTCATTTTAGGCATTATCATTCATGCCACATTCTGTCGTTCAGTATTTTTGGTCCGTTGTAATTGTCACTAAAGGCGCATCCACATTATGCCGCGATTTGCCGATGGCAATGTCAATTGGCAAAGCCAAATTGACAAAGGTCTGAATTACAACTGAAGCGGCGAGAGGCCAGTGGTTGGTACGTCCCCACTCTTCGTTCTCATTGGCTTCCTTTGAAGGAGACCGACAATTCTGCCATTTTCAATGGCACACGGCTGGCTTATTTGCTCGTGCCACCGGTCGCGTCTACATCGAATCGGCTTTGCCAATTGGCAAACAGCGGCATAGTGTGGACGCGCCTTAATATAATAAATAAAGAGCACATTATACCATAATAAGTCAAATTCATTTATTCAGGCAAATTCTTTTGCTCAGATATTGTTTTTCTTTCATTTACAGATACCTCATCAAATCAACAATTGACGGCCAGCCTGGTTATAATCAGACAAATCTTTAAAATAGCTTTAACTATATTAGCTCGCCCTTTCATTTTAATATATCCATGCGTTGAATTAAATTTTATTGAATAGGTTATATTTTTCCTCGTATAATTTAGTTGGAGATATTAGCTAGTGGCTGCAAAAGCTTTTCACATAAAACTCCGATTTTCACTGACTTTTAATAAAAAAATACGTGAAACGTCAAAGTGACAGAAGGTGAAAAACTACAAAATCGTGGCGTTAGGAATTTTTATCTTCAGCTGTTCAATTTTCTTGTAAACTCAAACCTATGCAATAGAAACAAATTCCAAATTCCACTAAAGTTTCTCTTTGGTGATTTATAGAGCTAATTTCCCAAACAAAACGTCAGCTTTCTCGTCCTGAGGTCGTTCCATAAAATTGCAACAAAAGTTTGAAGGTGAAATTTTTTGGTAGCTAAAGAAAGAACAGTAAGTATTTATTAGTACAGATAAACTCTCTCCTATGTTTTCCCTGGTTTAATTCTTGTTTATCATGATTCCGGAAAATTCCCTGTAGAGTTTTTTGTTCTAACTACGGATTTCCTTAAACTTTAATGTGCTGCTTGTGAGGATTTTTATTCAGATTACAATACAATTACAAGGACTCGTGGTGTAACTTAGATGTATTGCAGAGTAGTTAAAAAAAGTTTAGACAATACATTTGTTATTTGAAAAAAAAAATTATTTGCTTTTGGTAGCTGGGAATGGCAAACAAAAAACGAGAGAGTAAGATACCTGTAGGTGAGAAATATTTACGAATGATCTATTTTATTTGAAAAAGGACGCTAAATAAACTGTGGGATGTCTGAGTAAAATATGTAACCTACAATACTACATTTTAGTTTGGAGATTCGAAAGTTGTTGGAAACGCGATAAAATTATATGATTGAAGTTGAAGATGTTTGTAGTGACACAAAGTCTTATTCATGGTCTGGAAAAGAAAACGATAATGCTTAAAATGATTGAGGTTATTGATATTTCAAACAGTTCACGCTAATAGTGTTTCAGTTCAGGAAATATGTCTCCATTTTTAGTGAGTTTCCGTCGGTTGGATTTGTTAAGGCTGCTGGTAAAATTTCTAGTTTAACGGAAATTCAGGTAAACTGTAGCCATCCATTTAAAGATCATGAACTCAAAGTGAATTCGAGGCTTATGATTGCCTGGGATTGTTCTGTACTGGAATTTCAGAACACGTAGTTTGTTCTCCTTATATAGTCTCCATGAATTGAGCCCTCAACGTGCCCATTCGAAGTTTCAACCATTGATCAGAAATTGAACAACTGTAAATTAGGTTCAAACCTAGATCAGTGTTTAAACCGCCATTGAACAACCGACTCTCATGCTATTCTACAATGTGTGAATTAACAAATACAGGACTGATACTTATGGGATGAACTTATTAACTGACAGCCAGGCAGCACTTTTGACTAGTAGATGAATGCTAGAAAGAGCTAAATTAACTAGCGGACCACATTTAAGTAAAATTAGTTAGGGTGCCGAGATATACCTTTATTTTTGGAATTGGACAAGTTGATGAACTCGCGAGTTCAGCAACGATATGTGTTGGACCAAAATTAGTTTTTGGGACTACAAAGAAAGTGGTCCGAAGACAAATACAAAAATGGGTACAAAAACAACATAGACTGCAGTGAAGGAACACTCCAAAGCAGGTACACAGTAAGACCCAGTGAATATCAGTAGGAATCAGCTAAAAATCATGACAGACTATCTCATGAGTCATGCCCCGGTGGAAGACCATCTGCATAAGATGGGGCTGTATAACAGGGATCTCAGCTGCAGACGGTGAGGCATTGGACTCAAGGAGACAAACAACTTCCGGAGAGGCCAATACACCACCTGAAACATATGGCACACCTCCAGTTGACCTATATCGTCTACTCGATGGGAGGGTGAACGAAATGTGGGAGTAGAGTATAACAAGCTAAGCCAGCTTACTGTCACAACTGTCCAAGCTTCTGTGACTATTGTATGACCTTCAGTTTTATTTGGTGGTTGAAATTTTCGCAAGAAATCCATCCAGGCACAAGGAAACAAATTGACGCAAAATAATATAAGGTCTTTTCAAACGCTGTTAATTATGACAAAATAAAGGAGGGAATGTGCCTTCACTGAACATTTTTTATTTTGACATAAAAAAGCCGGTAAAATCGATGCCGCGATTTGCATACTATATAATACCTATTACGTGGCTTCAAATTGAAACTAAAATATTCATCCACTTAATCGAAGAAAGAAATTTCCATATTTCTCCTTATTTACTTGTTAAATAAATTATTCATCGTGTGTCGGTTAGCTACTCATTTTGCCTGTCGGAATTATACGCCTCATAATTGGCCACTACAGGATACCAAAACACTATGACCTCTTTAATAAACATGAACTAGACGGTGATATTTTTCATCGTTTCGCGCCAGCTGAGAACACGCTACGTAGATTTTTTATTTTCAACGAAGCGGATGTACCGAAGGAGAATTACTGGGTTGGTTCTCGAATACGTCAGGAATATTCTCGTCAGTGTTTAATGTAACTATCGAACTAAATTAAAATAGATGAGGTCTTAGAATTACCATAAGGATTTTCTGAAATTCTTTTTCAAGGAAAACATTGAGAAATCAAAAATTTGTTGTAAAATCTATAAGAAGCTTCAGGGCGCCACTACCCTTTAGACATCGATGGATAATAGATAAGAATTTAAATAACATAAAACAACTTAGGTGAGAAAGGTAGAATCACCTTGTGAAATTCAAGTGAAGATATCAATAAAAAAAGGTAAATACTTACGTTTACCCGGACACGTTCCCTTACAGCTTTTTTAGCCGGGTAGGTGGATAAAGAAATTAAAAATCGGAATTTCAACCATTAATTTCATTTTCGTCAGGTTATTGAAAGGCAAAGAAATGAGGCGTGTACTTTTTTTGGTACTCAGCTTGATTGCACTTCCTCCTAGAAGGGTGAACAGGGAAGTTATCCTGGAGGTATCCCAGTGATAGGACGTTAATATAATATAGAGGTGTTTTTTAAAGTATCCTGGTAGAGGTTCTTGAAGGTATATTTAATAAACGATGAAATAAAACTAGTTTGAAAAAGCTACGCAGCTACGCAAGCTGCGAAACGCGTCACTAATTTAATTTGAACGTTAGTTCAAAATAAAATGAAGATTAAAACAAATTAAATTGTTTTATTTCATCGTTTAGTATGGATCTTCATCAAGTAAAAGCCTCATCTATTCAAGTATATTTAATATATTGATATGGTTTTGAATTGTTGATCTATATCAATTCCATACCTTATGATAAATTAAACTTTATTTATTTTATTATTTTAGTTTTAATACTTATCTTCATTTATATCAATCTAGCTCAGTCGGAAATTATCAAAATATTTATTTTCACTTTATTATTTTTTTATTATGATTATTATGAAACTCTCTATTATATTATTGGAATATTATTTTGTAATTTTATTCAAGCTATCTCAGGGAATTATATTTTTGTTTATGAGCTCAAATTTTGTGAGGCCAGCTCTGTCCTTTGGCATTCAAAGAGTTCTAACGTTGACAGCCTGTGTTGATTATAAAATATATCATAATAACAAAAACACACACATTCAATTTTAAATAAATGCTCAACAAATGAAACGTTTGGTTTATTGTTTAACTTTGCTTAACTGCTTAATTCACTTTTCAAAAATATTCAAAAATCATTAACACTATTATTTATTTTCTCATCTAAAATTCATTCACTCTCTCATTCACAACAAAATTAAGATTATACTTATCAGAGTTTTAATAAATGGATGAAATTTTTTTTATCTATGGATTTATATTTCTATGGTTTTAACACGACCGAAGAGATTATTGATTTTATACGTGAAGAAGTGACATTTGACAACGTTCTAGAATAATAAATGGAATCAATAATGGTCAATGCCTTTTTGATATTTTTGAAAATTTTTGTCATTAAGTATAATCTTATGTAATATCTTTTTAAAATATGAACAATTGAAATTTTAGACATCAATAAATTCAACATTAAATTATATAGATAAATGATACCTGATTGTCTTTCGTAATTAAAGTATTCATTTCTTTTCTTCTCTTGAAGGTCACACTGAATTTCAATGTTCTTGTTCTTGGATCAAAATTCTGGGTCACTTGGAATGTTTTGTCTGTGTTGGATAAACGATTTCAATATTTTTCAGCTTCTCACTTGTGATTTATTGATAATATGCCTCGGATATGGGTATATTATATGGCTTATACCAGTGTTCACTTAGCAACAAAAACTTTATGGTAAGTATTACCTTTCACTTACTTATTTCTTGTTATAATCACTTTATATTAGTTTAGTTAACTTTATATTTACAACTTTTTATTTCTTCTTGAATATTTTCAATAAATTCCAACTTTAGTTTCGTACTAAAAATATCTCTCCCTTCTTTCTCAAAATTTCAACTGGTTGTTGATTTTTTCCTTTGTTTTTTCAACAAACGCTCTTAGATTTTATTTTAAAATTATTTCTATCAATGACCATCTTTGAAAAATTCAGTTACTGAATTATTATTTCTATTTTTGATTATATTGATAGTTTATTTATGTTAAGTTATATGATTATTTTTATTTTACCTACAGTTCAATTTTAGGTTATAATTTTCTATATTGTGGTGTTCATTTTATTTCTATTACAATTTTACAATCATCACTTTTTTAGTTGGTACTCTGTTAATCTTTTATTCAAAAGTTTGTGTCCCTGTTTTACTGTTTGTCATTGTATGACTTTAATTATTCAGTATACAGGGTGTATCAAAAGTAATTTTACATATTATTCTTTTTCTTTCTAAATGTAAACTTTTGTATGTTTATTTTAGGCTTGTGACGGACTTATTCAATATATTTTATATTCTTCCACTATGGAAAATAAATGATTCTTAATATCAAATGATAGAGTTGGTTGTACAAGTATCAATTAAATTATATGATTATTCAATATTTAAATTTATTATAAAGTAACTATTCATACCATAACAATATATTACACTGAGTTCATTCGAAAAGGACCCACCCTTAATATTTCAGAAATGGGGCATATTAGAAAGAAATGCCAAAACACGTCAACTTTTAACTTGAGGGGGACACTTTATAGCGCTAATGTCATAAACGTCAGATTTACCCCCCCCTACTGGAGATACCCCTTGAATTTTTTCAAATGGGGTTAGGTATCATGTCATACCTCATTTAAAAGGTCTGGTAAATCTCTATTCAATCGTTTTGTTTTGCCTTTGATTCCAGCCTTCCATTGTTATTTAATCGTTGTTTAAAATTAGATCTCTTTCAATTGTGTCGTTTTTGTTTTCAGTGTCCCCGAGATTCCACTTCTTCGGTATACTTAATAAGGTTTCATAATTGATTCTGATGGGTCTACCAAACAATTTTTCATTGTGAGCTTTCTTGGTAAAGATACGGGCCATACTTCATGGTATTTGATCAAAAGCGACCACATGAGATGAAAGTGATCTTCTTATGGATAGTAGAGATAAAATCATAATATTATCTAGCAACGTTCTTTTGGTTTAAAAAATACTGAATGATAATGTATGTAGCTATTATTGAGGAATATTTTTTGGTTAATGAATATTTTAAATGTTGAAAGGTTACATGACAAGCCCTGTCATAATAAAATACAAAGTTCATGTTGTTGGCAAAGCCGTCTACATAGATAACCAAAATCGTCCCAAAAGTAACAAGAAACGTCCCGAAAGTGAATAAATCGTTTCGAAAGTGAAAAAAATTGTCCCGAAAATAGCTACTTTCGGATTTGTGTAAAGTGGTGCTTCCGATTTAATAAATCATACCAAAAATTTTATTTTCTAGACGGATGCAGAGAAAATATATAACTTTTGTTGATTTCTAAATTCCAGCGCCTTCATTCCACCATTCATCGGCCTGCACGAAAAATAAATAGCTTCCAGCTAGCTTTATTATTTTTTACGTTCTTAACCAATTAGACTATGCGGATATTGTGCATTTAAGTAGTAAACCAGAAAATGAACTTCCAATTGAAAAATTGAAAAATTTATACCGATGTTCAATTTCCCATCGCTTTTTTAGCGTTCGCCGCCATCTCCGATGCTCTAGAAACAAGTAACAACTGGAGAATGAATTCTAAAACACGCCAAGGCAAACCGCGATCTTATTCGAAATAACTAAATGTTCGTTTTTCTCGCCCCATTTGATATTTTCTTTATGAACTGTACGTTTAAGATGCCGACGATGGAAAAGGAAAACCTTTCTGGTGCCATTAGATCCATTGAGGTGTATTCCATGAGGGTTCAAATGCAAAAAAGGGTTCACTGATTAAATTCAGGTTGAAAATATTAATCTCTGGTATATTTTATTAAATTTTTTCAACAGGCCACCAATTGCTTCAAACCTTGGATGGATTTGGCTGGATATCACAAACTTCTACAGTAGAATACTGGTGAAAAAAGCGAGCGAGTCTTATGATCTGTAACATCTGACATCTCACCTTGGTAATAAGCAACATTAAAATAAAATCTTGAGAAAAATGATTCAGGTATTATTTTTGGTAGCTAAGTATAATTTTTTTAATGAAAATTGTATTTTATTTAACTAGGTGTAATACAATTTTTTATTCAATATATTTTCTATTTTTGTTCAAGTTGGGAGGAGAGCGGAGGGTATATGTATCGAAAACGAAAGTATGTAGTAATAATGAAAAAGTGTATCGAAAGCGATGGTATATGTATCGAAAGCGAGAGTATGAATAGTCTTATAATAACTAAAATATGAGTCGTATACTTGTGATTTCAAAGTATTTAAAAAACGTTGAAAAACTCCTTTAATAACAGTACCACTGTTAGTTGTTGGGGCATTTCCATCCTTGTTCATTTCGAGCTTGAGTTCGTAATTTAAAAAAATACGTCTCTCCAATAAACAGTGACAGAAATTAACCTCGAAATTTAATAAAGCTAAATAATGACGGCTAAATTTACCACCGCTCGCGCTCATTGGTCAAATCAACAAGCGCGCGCTTCACTGGCTTCCTGTTTCACACTTCCGTCCCACTTCACGAAATCACTACAACAAATTGCAGGGAACCGAGCGGAAGAGGCATCAACTGTGTGCATTGTATTTCATATAATAAAATAGTATTCTTTGCAAATTTTCCAACACAAATCGACACTGAACTTTTTTAAAAGAATGGATAACCAGCAAGAATGCTTTTTCATCAAGAGTGGAACCGAAGGAATTTCAGAATATCCGCAGGCCTCAGTTCAGGCAAGTGTCCCTCTTCTATCCAGAAGTCTCCTAGATGTTGTACCTTAGGATTCTGTATAGCTATGCAATCCACAATTACGTGGATGGAGGTCTCCATAGAATCTGCATTCTTTTTCCTCCACTATTTTGAACTTTTTAAGGTTCCCATCCGGTCAGGACACCTGTTAAGATACTCAGTGCAGTTTTACTCTGGATCAGGAACTAATTTGTTCTCACCTGGTTGTAGTCTTCCTTTGATTGTCCAAGCCCTACTAGATCTCTCCTACTTTATCCACGCCACTGTTCCCTTGTATCAATTCCTGTTACATCAACGCTTATTTTTTGATGATTAGGTTTGGATCTATGAAAGCGAGTGGAATTTATTGTGAGAAAGAACATTGGTAATTTGATTCTGAACGAGATTGGCCTGAATTAATATAAAACTCGAGAGAACTGATATTGGGGTGAAATAGGGAGAACACATCAAACACGTATAATATTAAAAGTGAATAATTTCATTAGGGAAACTTTTTTTTGGGGTTCTTAAAGCTTACTATAGGGAAGAATATATTTTCATGAACCTAATGGAAATTTAAGCAAGATTAATAATAATACGAGGAAGTTTTTCAGAACCATTATAAGATTAAGTATTAATAATCTTTAAACTTCACCTTAGCAGCATTTGTAGATAATAAAAAAATTGAAAAAGTAGCATTCTACTGAAAAATCTAGAACCTTTCAATACCCGAACCCGAAGCATCATTTTTCTTAAATTTTGCTAAGCGAAGGTGGTTTGCCAAGTTGGAAATTGGAAATTTCAATTTCATTTAAATTAATAAATGATTTGATGGAAATTAATCTAAATTTAAACGTTCATAAACACCATAAATGCTCACTACCCTTGTAAACACAGGTAGGTATAGACTAAGTTCGATGGTGGTTGCTGCAGTGGTTTATCATGTTTGGATTCTTTCACTTCTCAATGCCACACGTCAAAGTGAGCAGAGATAGGAATTGGGAAATCTAATAGACATCGAACAATAATTGAAATTTCTGCAAGATAAAATAATTAAATACAGGGGGATCCATTTAAAATAAGAACGATATTATACTTTTAAATTAATAAAGATTAAACAGGATTTTCTTGACGGCCATAGAATAGAGAACGTTTCCCGGGGATCATTCCTCTATTATACTCCACTGCTGTTCTCTTAAGATCATAATTAAGTATTCAGGAACATCAAGGAAGGAACATGAAAAAAGGAACAAAGCCACAGCGATGCCAAATTTCTTGACCAATCATAAAACCAAATTTTTTTATAGACAAAATGCGCGTATTTGAATCTGTCATGTGAATTTTCATCGGTTTTTAATTTGAAATTTTCGATCATTTACAAATACAATTATTGTTATAATATAATAAAAAATAACAACCCAATGCTGTAGTGATAATTATTCTATAATATACCTATCGTCGAACATCTTCCGTAATTTCTTCTCAAAAACAAATCATTGAAAATTGTTATTTATTATTATTTCATTTAATATATGAATTGAACAGCAAAGAGTATAAAAAAGTTAGGTTAATGGTCCACAACGACAAATAAATTAACAAAACTGTCAAATTATTCCGTGATGCCTGGCTGATTCCTTCAATCTACACAGTAGAAGCATGATGGAGTCATCCTTCTATTGACGTTCGATATAATGACGTTCGAGAATGCCATTTATCCATTCTCGATAGAACCACGCCTCCTTTCACTCGGTTGCTCTACTCCCTGGTTTTCAATAATTGGGTCCCTGTATGGAGGTATAAGGGATCCTTATGAAAGTTCATTTTATTCTCCAAAAAATATAACTAAACATAGGGTGGTCCATGTAAAAAAAAACATAAGTTCTATACGCTAGTTTTCTACAAGACCTTGTATATCCAGATACATACACAAAATGTGCACTCAGTAACTGTGATAGGTTACAAAAAGTTTTATTTCCCAACACTACGATGTATTGGTAGAAATGTCACCAAAATTAACTCCTTCGAACTCACGCAATACAACATTGCGCCTGTTCCAAGGAAACCTCCTTTTTTTAGAGAATTAAATATCCCAACTGAAAAACCGTATACCTCAAAATTGGAATTAAAAGGCGTCAATATAATTAAGACGAACTGTTTATTCCGGTATCGATTTTGTTTATTCCACTTAAAAGAGATGGGACATTGTGAGTGATTATGTTTGTTGTCACCGATATCACAAAACAAAAATATTTATTAGTCTAATTGAAAGTGTTTAAATTTATCCTAACCAACTTTCTCACAAATTAATAAAAAAATCCTGAAGAAATCAGTAATCACTTAATCTTCGACCATTTGATTATATCGTAAATTTTGCAATAGTGAACTCGATTGCAACTGAGACCAAACCCGATAAATTAGAACCACAACCTCAACTTTATTACTTATTCAGTATTTGTCAGCCAGCATTTCAATCCGAATTTTCATAAATGCGTCACTTCATCCTACAGCCAAAAACCACCTCACGAAAAAATAATTTGCGTGTTCTGCCGCTCTCACCTACACAGTGACAAGAGCTACATTCCATTATCACCCAACATAACCGTCTAGCAGAAAGGAGATTCAGAGTACTCAATCACCAACCCCTTTGTCAAACTCATCTTCTTGCCCTGATCACCAAATACGTAAATGCCGAATTCGGCCTCTTAAGGGCAATCGCGGTGAAACGTTATCTATGCCAATAACATTTCAAATATACATTTTTTTGAAAATATATCCTCTTCATAGGTCCGGAAGGGAAATCGGGAACACCAATTCAAATGGGGGGTGACACAAAGGGTACCTTCATACAAAGAGTTTACTGAACAAGGTAGACAAGGATCTCTCAACCAGGCTACTGAAACTGGGTGAGAGACATTTGAAGACAGTTACCGATTTGGTGACTGGACACTGTACCTTGAGGAAACATCTGTACAAAATGGGCAAAGTTAGTGAACCTATGTACAGAAAATGTGAACTTGATGATGAAACACCCACTCACATACTCTGCTTCTGCGAAAACTTACAAGAGCTTAGACGGAAGCACTTTGGAGAGGAATTAATACAACCATCACAACTATAGAAAACACGAAGCTTCTGGAATGGAAGTAGATAACATGGAAAATGGTAGAAAAATTCAGTTCAAGTGCCTGGGCTGATGAACACAACCCAAATATATGAATGGATTAATAGACAATAATTGGATTCGGACTAAAAACCAACAATGATAGTTTCCAGTTTTTAACTTACCCGCAGAATTTAAACTATTTAAATCTGATTTAAATGTGGATAGAGAGGTTTCCTGCTTGCTGTTCATCATTGCCTTCTAGGTTAAACAGTTCCTGGGATAGACAGCTCCATGGGAAAGACAAGTTCCTGGGACAGAAAGTTTCTGGATGATGAAGTAAGTGTCTGGGCAAGACAGTGTCCTGTAGAAAGTTCTTGGGCAAGATAGTTCCCTGTAGAAAGTTCCTGGGCAACACAGTTCCCCGTAGAAAGTTTTCTGTGATAGAAAGTGTCCTGAGTTAGACAGTACCCTGAAGATAATTTCCTTTATCAGCATGTTTCTGGAATACAAAGTTCCTGCAATAGACATCAGTTCCTGCTAATTCACTAGTTCCTGTAGAACGTTTCGTGGAGATACTGCCCGGAAGACATAGCTCTCTGAAATACATCTCCCGATTTAAGTTGGAGAAGTCTTCAGGAGGGAAAGTAACTATTGTGTGGATTTTGTATGGCTTCACCAATGGTTGTAATTTGTTTCACCTTATAATTTCAAATAATAACCCGTTCATATAGACTTGTAATTTTAATTTTTTTATCATTATATACCGGATGTCCATCTTTATTTTCCCTCATTTTAACTGCCAATAACTTCTAAACGGTTTGAGATAGAAACATGCGGTTTTCACTAAAATGTTTTATTCTAGCAGCAGTTTTGTTTAAAAAAGTTAAGTTACTTTTATTCGTTTTGCCTACGTCACAACAAAAATGGCGGATGTTTGACAATTTTTTTGGTGACTTTTGTTAATGGAACCCCAGTATATTTTTTTGTAGTTTGAAAGACCCGACCTTAACCTATTCTTCAGTGCAGAATTTTTCAAAATCGGTCAACGTGTGACTGAGCAAATAAATTAAATTAAAAGTTTGTTAGGTTTTCTTTTGATTAATTTTGATTTCTTAAAAACTGGTTCCTTTTCATCAATGTCCTTTCCTTTCTTTGATTTTTTTGCCGCTTTTTTCTCTTCAATTGTCGTTTCTGTGGTTATTATTTGCTGCTTGCTCCTTCGTCGAACGGAATCGACGTCAGCAGAAACAACTGGGAGATGATATCCAGTATTTTTCCAGGGGTACATTTCACAGGAAGAGTTTCATCGGTTCCTAAAGGCACAGGTAGTCCGTTTTGTTTTCCTGGTATAGTTTTACTTACAGTCTGCCAATTATAGCAAGGTTGTGGATTATCATCAGCTAAAGCTTTCGGAAAACTTTGAGAACTACCAGCCGAACTTTGTTTATTTCGAACTGCATCAGGGACATCAGCTAACTATTTTCATTCAAATAAGAGTCATCTGGAATAGCAGAAGAGTTACAATACCAGTAGCCTTAAATGCTGAAGTTCCATTATTTACAGTCGCAGTCATGTTCCATCCTTCAGCAAGTAACTTTCCAAACTGTAATCTAGTGAGCTTTTGTCATGGGTTATTTTTCATGTATAAATTACAAGCTGAGTAGTAGTTTAGTTTCAACGACCTGAAAAAACACCTATCTAGAGGTTGGAAAAATTGTGTCGTATGACTTGGCAAACAAAACATTATTGTGTTCAACAGAGTATTCTAGCATCTCCACGTTACTGCAGTCTGAAGCATGGCCATCAAGCAATAACAAAACTGTCCCTGCCGGTTATCTGGGAACAAAATTGATCTTTGAGTTATTGAAAAAATATGTCACTATTGATATAAGCTGACTTCACCGACATGTACACTAGAGATCCCGGGGGTATCCCATCCTCAAACTCTCGTTTTTTTTTATTTTTGCCTTTCATTACACAGCAAGGGGGAATAAAAACGCCTTCTGCGTTACAGCAAGCTATAACCGTGATGGTTTTCACCAGAGCTGATACTTGATATTTTTAGATCCTTTTTTAACAATCACGTGGCTCGTCTCGTCCATATTAAAAATATGTCCAGGTTTTTCCATAAGATTGTTTTAGGTCAAAGTATTTTCTAGCAGCCCAAAATAAAGCTGAACGTCTTTTTGATTCATTCCCAAGGATCGATTAATGGACACTCCTTCTGCTTTACTTACTGACAGTCTTGGATTTCTCTGCAGAAATAACTGGAGCCACGGAAAACCAGCTAATCTTGATTCCTTAGTGAAACGATGTTTAATACCCATCTGTTCGGCCAACTAAAATGCCATTCTTCGCACGTCCAAGTTTGAAGATGTGTTTGACCAACTTTTCTTCGGCAGCTGCACCTAATGTAGAGGAGGGTCAAAGGACCTTTTTTCATATTTCGTATTGATTTCCTTCTTCGTAGGGTAGTGGCCGCTGCCCCAAAATTTCTAGCAGCCTCATTAACTCCCATTCTGTTTTCATTAATCTGCTTGAATGGCTTCGGTTAACTGTTGCTCAGTGTTTTTATCGCCAGATTTAAAATCAGTTAGGCAAGAACATTCGCTGTTCAAAAATTAAATGTAGCACTTGGTGTTCTTTTACATCTTTTTTGACGTACCAAACGTTTTTTGTTTCATTAACGCCCAACGCCAAGAGAAATTTGTGTCTCATTGGCGCTCCAACGGGTAATAACTTTAGCTATTGTTTTTCTGCGAACGTTTATCTTGTTGAAATTTTTATTACAAAATAGTTATTTGTGTATTTAGAGCGTAAAGTAACAGATTGCTGCTTGAGAAAGGATGTTGCCGCGCGACGCGGAGCGGAGCCTGGCGATCTTTCGAAAGCGGCAATTTTACTTTACGCCCGAAAAACACACATAATTTTTTCTTTTCTTTTCACCATTTTTGACAATTACTGACCATTTTGACTGTTTTTCAAATTAATGTCCATTTTTAATAGTTTTTAACAATAATTGACAACTTTTAACCATTTTTGATAGTTTTTGACCATTTTTGACAATTTTTCAAAATTTTTGACCATTTTTGACAATTGTTGACCATTTTTGACAATTGTTGACAATTATGGACCATTTTTCCAAATTTTCTACCATTTTTGACAATTATTGACCGTTTTTGACCATATTTCAAAATTTTTGACAATTTTCGACAATAATTATTGACCGTTTTTGACCATATTCCAAAATTGTTGCCAATTTTTTTAAAATTATCAACTATTTTCCAAAATTTTGACAATTTTTAACAATAATTGGCCATTTTCGACAATTTTTCCTAAAATTTTAACAATTTTCCAAAATTTTTGACCATTTTTGATAGTTTTTGACAATTATTGACCATTTTTCAAAATTTTAACAATTATTGACCAATTTTGACAATAATTGTCAATTTTTGACAATTTTTAACCATTTTTGATAGTTTTTGATCATTTTTGACAATTTTTCAAAATTTTAGACCATTTTTCAAAATTATTGACCATTTGTGATAATTATTGACAATTGTTGACAATTATGGACCATTTTTCCAAATTTTTGACAATTTTTGACCATTTTTGATAGTTTTTTACAATTATTGGCCATTTTTGACCATTTTTCCAAATTGTTGACCGTTTTTGATAGTTTTTGACATTATCGACCATTTTTCAAAATTTTTGACTATTATTATTGACCAATTTTGACAATAATTATCCATTTTTGACAGTTTTTGACAATTTTTGATAGTTTTTGACAATTATCGACCATTTTTGACAATTATTGACCATTTTGACAATTTTTGAAAATGTTCGACCATTTTTCAAATTTTTTTAAAAGTTTTTGTCAATTATCGACCATTTTTGACAATTATTAACCATATGTCAAAATTTTTGAGAATTTTCATATAATTTAATTTTATTATTAATCTGATAAATTGTTAAATATTCACCAATTGAGTTAATTCGGAGGGCGTGGTTTGATTAAATAAGCGAGCGAAAAAGATTCCTCTTTTGCGCTAGAGCGTAAAGTAACAATCCTCGGCATTTGTCGACTTTACGATTTCATTTGACTAGAGTAAGTAGAAAAATTAGTTTTCCCTACTTTTGAGGGGATATAACTGTTGATAACAGTGCGAATACTCAAATTCAGTTAACTTAATAATTTCATAGATTATCTGATGTTGTCTTTTAGAAATCAAGTTTATGAAACCAGTTTCTGTGTGGTCAATATAGTTATCTTTTCATTTCGGGTAAATTAAATTTATATCTATTCATCAATCTCACCTAACAGTACGTATGGATATTATGTTTTAGTTGAAATTCCTTCCCTTTTCACCTTGATGTGATCTCAAGGGTGACTTATGTCCTGATGTATCACTATTCCAACCTTACCAACTTAAGAGTTACATAATAATATGTTCAGTATAGCCTTCGAAACAATACACCTCAGAAACAACGATGTAAGATGTACCTCAAAAAGTGGATGCAGTTTATGTGTTGAATGAAATAAACGGTAAAGTTGCTTCAGTGAAACAAATTAAAATAAAGCGTAGTTCTACAAGTTAGTGAAGTTATTTTCAATATTTTTCTCAGTCAATTCGATATTTAATTAAAAATAATTTATCTTTACTAAGCTGACACGTTAATACGGTCTTTGAAGCATCACAAAATTCGTTACTTAAATGTATTACGTGTTAGAGTTGGCTTCAAACTGCAGCTTTTCAGTTTCCTAAGGTTTTGTCACTTTCCGTCATTCATCTACTTAGAGGGATTGAAAATGGCAACGTCAACTGCAACGGAATATTCTGATATATTATCATTTAAATGGATTGAATGTGAAGCTTTACTTACTGAAATTGAAATATTGTAAAAAGTTGAGTTTACTTTCATAGGTTAGTACATATTCTATTTAGGGAATATTTCGTGATGGGCATAAAACATAATGAATGAATCAATTTGGAAAATGTTCCAAATTTCACTTTCAAGGATTCTAGGAATAAAAAAAAAATGATCAATAAATTTCCTGAACTAAAATTAAGCTTCTATCGATGTCCTGAAAGGGAAGCAAGCTTATTTTTAGGAACTTACTAAAAAGCTTGAGCTGGAGATTCATCTCTAGAAAACTGAAGGTCCGTAATAGATTCGAAAAGTTGCAGTGACACGTGGAAAATCGAATCTTCTAAGCATACCAAAATAAAAGCAGCCTTTGATTGAAATTTGCTCAATAGTTCTATATCATGATAATCTCCGTATATACTGCAGCTCTAATATATCTTAATATTTGAAAACACTTTGGCGTACAGTTCTTTTTTAAAATTAAGTTTCCCTTGAAGGAAAATTTAGTTTCCTCCGAGGAACTGTGCATTCAGTGTGGAAGTTTTCTCTCAGTTATAATAAAAGTTGCTTGTATGTTATTAATTTGTTAAACTACTGCCTTGGGAAAAGAATTCTATTTTATTCAGGTCGTCGCTAACCATTAAAAAAATAATGCTAAAGACTACCGTGACTATATTTTTATCAAATTTACCTGAGAGTTGCTCAAAAATACACTATAGTAAGAAAGAATTCTTTCACGAATTCAAAATAATCAATTTTTTTTGTGAATAATTAAGTTTTCTGTAAAATTTGTTGGTGGTTTTACGTCTAGTCGTGAATATTTCATCCAGTAAATTTTGCAGTATCACATTCAAACCTTAACTCAGAGTCGAATAAGCAAGCCTCTTGAAAATATGAAATTCAAAAAGCTCTTTAAATAAATTACAATTTCCGGTAATACCTCGACTCAATTACATTATGCAAAGTTCAACGATTCAAATGTAAATTGAATTTAGTAGGTAAACTTTCCGACTGCGACTTTAAATGCCATTAGTTGTAGAATAAAATTAAATACTTGATAGATTTATACCATTAAACATAAATTTTTCATCAGCGATAAAAGTCAAATAATTTAAGATTTACTAAGAAGCCTGACGGATCCTTTTTGTTTCCAGGATAAGGTCACTATTCACTGTACAGGATTTTATGTGAGAACATTTTTATTATTTATTTCTACTCTAAGATTCATTGTTCATTATTTTTAAAATATATCACTATTTAATGATTTTTTTTTATCACAAAATGTTATATATCTGTAAGCATGCTCAATTATAGCGAGAATGTTCAATAAACTACCAAAATATTGTTTTCAGTATTAGTTAAACTCTTATCCAATATAATATCGAGCATACTTAAAAATTTAAAACTTCCTAATAGTCTCTTTCTCGCCACTTCTTCAGAGTTAAATCTTGAAGTAAACTAAAGTATTTCGTTGAAGTGGATCGTTTTATAGGATATTTGTTGTGGTTTCAAAAGTTCTTGAAAACTAGTTTATAGATATATTTGAAAAGTTTTGGCGATTGTATCAAATTGAACAATTTAACCAATTTCGATTTTTGTATGTTTTGTACATCTGTATCGCTTCTGGATAATCATTTTTATAACGTTTATCGTAACTGTATTTACAATAGTGTTATTCATGTAATAAGGATCATAAAGACGATCATTGTGGTACAAGTCGTGAATGTTATTGAGCGAGGCGTAGCCGAGTCCGATAGCACGACGTGTGCCATAATAATTGTTTATGATTCGTATTATTATAACATTTTATCAAGTAGGCTGCGTCGTGATGATGTACCAACATCACTGCCATGTCGTCTGGATTCCCCCCAAGTACCAGTAATCGCAATTGAGCATTTAAGCAGTAGAAATATAGGTGTGCATAATTTACTAATTTAATTATCTAAATAATTTTAAATTCAGGAAATTTTGTTTTGTAATTGATTCACTAAGTATTTTATAATTTAGTTATTGCCTTTGTACATATTGCAGATGAAGCAGTTCTAGTTAATGACCCACCTATTCCTAGTTGCTCCAAGCAACATAATCAAGAGCTTCCTGGAACTTTAACAGCATTATGTAATTTATAAACTGGATTTTGTCTATAATATAGGCATAATGTGTGTAAATCCTCAAGTATAAAACATGTATTGTGGAGTCTGTTCAATTAACTGTACAATAATGTTTTTTGTATGTTTTTCAGTTGAAGCTGGAAAAGTTACAACTCGTCGTTCTGTATTTAGAGGAATTGTCGGGGTATCAAGGGCCACTACTACTCCTAGGAAGCATCGTTTAATGCGATTGGTGGAATCCAAAGAAGTCCATATAAGGAGTTTAAAAAGAAAAGAACTCGGCAAAAAATTGTAGGCAGCAATTGCGAAGATGATGATCGGCATGTTTTGTCCAATTTTACACAGTGTTTGCATGTTGGAGATAAACACATTCCTGTGTCAGTCACACCTACAGTACCTACGACGGTATTACCAACTAATGTTGCGGACAGCATTGCTAAAGCCGTTGCAGAAGGAGCTACAACAACATTATCCACTGCATATATTAGTGGTTTCATTGCTAAAAAGCTTTTAGAAACGTATTCATGCACGGCTTGCCAAACCAATTTAATGTCCAGTTTAGAAGATATCCATAATCTTTTCATAACATTCAAGGAATGGTCATCAGAAACTGAGCGCTTGAAATATCCTGCTGGACCTTAAGTAGTGCCTGTGGGATAGGCCGTTACTATTTTGGAGCAAACTCTTCAAGGATATTATACTAAACCATGTATATCAGCCATTGTATAGAATCTATGGAAAATGGTAAGGAACATGAACAGTTTGTTTCCAAAGAAATCATCCGTGATGTGTGGAAAATAGGAATTTCGTTGTGGTGTAAGAGGAAATCTGATGAAAATAACCAGAACCGCAAGGACATCAGAGCGACTAAACGGAAGCTTTAAACACTAATAAATTTTTTTTGTTCATTAATATAATACATTTTTTTATCCCTCATCTTGCTAACTGAAAACCTACACGCAAAATTACGAGCTCATTTTTTTTCGCAACAATTTAATTCATTAATTTCAATAAATACCTACTTACCTACCAACCTACCTCAGTATTTTTTATGTGTCATATTTGTCGTCTATTGTTTATGATTTCAGTTGTTATTATTTTAGTTTAAACTTCTTGTCGTGAGAAATGTAATTTTTACATACAATAAATACCCACTTACCTTTCACGTTCTGTAATAAGAATTACAGTTGCCATCTATTTGCAGTGGTATTCATATTTATTTATAATGGATAAGAAATCCAACGTTTATGCTACTAATTTTAAAAAGTGCACCTTTTGTCAATTTTTGAATTTATGAATCGCGGGCGCCATCTCCACTCACTGTATAGACCAGTGGAACAATTCATTACTGTAGAACAAAAACATCATGTACTTGACGATCTCTTGGTTGTCTCTGACATAATTTAAATAATGATGAGTGAATCTGAAACTGGTAGTTTACCTTCTGATTTGGAAGAAATGACGCGAAATATCGTGGTGTCCCTTTTGCCTTGAGTGTATATGAAATAGCGTTTAATCGGTACGAAGAATGGTGTTCTACTAAGAAAATCAAAAATATCACTGATGAAAAATTATTGTTGGCTTACTTTGAATGCTTATCTAAGGAAAGAAAACCATCTCTTCGCTGGTCGTATTATTCGATGATAAGAAGTATTTTATTTACAAGAAAAAACGTTAATATTGGAAAGTACCTACAGCTGACTGCATTACTAAAACGTAAATCAGAAGGTTACAGAGCTAAGAAATCCAAAATGATGTCACAAAGTTTTTAACGGAAACATCGGATGATGCAAATTTATTCAAAAAAGTTGCTATGATAAATTGGACTAAGTGGAGCATGCAGAAGAGACTGACAAATATGCTTGTTGAAAATGTGATAGATAAAGGATCCGTTTTTAGAATTACTCTACCGAATACAAAAACAAAGTTAATGCGAAAATTTTTTATAACATCGGGGAATATCCCAGGATTGAACTTGTCAGACAAAATGTGAAAATACGACCTTGCAACACAAACCATCGACGTTTTTTTGTTAGTTATAAAAATAGGAAATGCACCAAATTCACACTTTTGTTAAAATGCCAAAAGTTATTGCCAGTTTTTTGAATTTACCTCACCCTGAAGAATATAACGGACACTGTTTTCGGCGATCGTCTGCTTCATTTTTGGCCGATTCTGGTGTTGATCTGTGTACCGTGAAACGCCATGGCGGATAGAAAAGGCTGAAGGTTACGTCGAAAATTCGAAAGAGCGAAAGAAAAAAATATCAGAAGCAATTTTTGTTGCCAATAATCAAACAGGATCACATTACCAAAAAGCATCAACCACTGATGTAAAGACTCTAAAATCCATTGGAATTAATACTGCAAATTGTAATAATTGCTCTTTTACCATTTAATAAATAGTTTTGTACATAGTTAGCACATGTTTTTCATATAGAATTTTATTATGGTATGGTAACGAGCTTCCTTATGTAATCAAAATTGAGTGACATAACGTTGTCATTACGACATGCCATCAAATAAAGTAATTAATTGTTTCAACCCTAGTATGTGGAATTTTTCCATAATAATTGAAAAAAATCAATAAATAACAAATTCCACAACGTAGTTGTACCATATACTACTCGACCGGTTTCATAAATAATATTTGCATCGTCGGGAGTGAATTATAGAAATCACTACCATTATTTTTCCACACTGAAAGTAGAATCCAAAGCCTTCCAAATCGCGGTGACAGAATGAATTTATCTCTCGGATTACAGATCTAAGAAGAACTTGTAGTTTTGACGTAGTCGTTTACTATACCGAGGTCCAGTTTCCGGCTGCTTATTAACGACACTAATACACAGTTTTTCACAAATTTTAATTAGTATATAACAATAATTTCGGAAGATATAGCAAAACAAAAGAATTACAGAAAAAATGACATTTGTTAAAAAAAGTTATTAATATTTCGTATTTACATCGATGTCAAATTTATTACTTTTATTTGAAGGACCAACAGGAAGCAAAATAAACGCGCAAATCTAAAAATATGCAATTTTTGCATAGATTTTGAATGTTTTTGGAAAACCCAGACCTGCTAATACGATGTGCGTGGTAAACTTTTTTTGGAACAATTACTTTAGGCCATTAAGCGTCCTTTATCGCTTTTTAATTGTTGTTTGCAGCTCCTATGTATTTCTGGATAGACTGTAGCTACTTATGGAATATCTAAAATAATTGATACAGAACACCCCAAGCTTTTTGTGATAAATTAAAAATTATGTTCTGCTTGTTAGTTCGCATTGTTATAAAGGCGTGTTTTTTAGATCATAATAGGTCATAATTGACTGAATTTAATTATTGTGGAAATTGTACAAGGGTGTATTCAAATTAAACACCTTCAGCTTTGAAAGCATGTCACTTTGTTGGAAAAATTCTTTTACTCAACTTCGGTTATCTGTCTGTAGATTTCCAAAATACTCCACCACCAAGGCTTTTGTAATTGTTTCAACCCCATATTCCAATGTTTTTCTTTCTTTATTGCATCCTTTCTTGTTCAATGCTTCCATAAAAATAATCTTATCTATTTACTGACAAAGGATGCGTTATTTTTGTTGTTTTGTGCAATTTAAAGTAAATCAACTTCTCTTGATCGATAGTTTCTAGTAAACTTTATATTCTTTTTAGTGTGAGTTATTGACATGTTGTTTAAAGTACACAAGATAGAGCTGTTTGATGTTGTTTATTTAAGTAATTTTTCATTTTTCATGCAAAATTTTATCTACTTCAATAACGCTGTCGTATAGCAGGAAACTTGTTTAACAGAAAATCGATGATGACTCTGGATATGATCACATTTGTCTTTCACATCAGTTAATGTGTTAACCCGATTTTCTGGTTAATTTAAATACGGCTTTCCACTTAACACAAGTTGTTTATACATTCACCATTAACCACCAGACAAACCTTGTTGATTTCAAACTACAACTTCGTACAGAAGGATTAGTTTGTTAACAATATTCCGGTTATCACTCAATTATTCTCGTTTCTACATTTACGCATTGTGGAAAAAGACAATTCCTTTAAATGTTGAGCACAATTTTTATCAAAACATCGCTCAGAATTTATCCTGTCAGCATTCAACAAAGCTTAATGTATTATATTATTCGTTTTATTTAAAACTAAAACGTGGAAATGGTCGACTGTATAGAACTTTAACGATTTAAATCGGACACAATACCTTTCATGGACCAGCTATGAACTTTCAAACATTTCAATCAGCACTTTTGTTCTATTTAATTATTCACCGTTTGTAGTTCAATCAACTTTCCATATTTATACATTTCTTGTTCACTGAAATCATCTATAAATAATATTCATCTTGTAACATGTCTATCGACCTGTTTCGATTTTACAGAATAAATCCTCTTAATTAGCGCTCGTCGTCACTAGCCACTTCCAATTATAGTTCTGTGATCCCAAACTCTTCAACCCTGACCACCATAAGACAATTGACGTCTGCCAACGGACGCTTCCATTTTTCCCAACGCCAACACCTCTTTCCGTTATCGACCACCTACGGGGAAAGATCATCTTTCGCTATCTTTCACCTCTTAAGTACCTATCTTATGAATTTTGCTGTGGTAAGTTCAAAATCATAATTTATAATTAATAAGCTTCTTCTAAAGTACTGTCTGATATAATTTTCGTATGCATTCTTTATTTTTTTACAGAGATAGACGAAATTAAATTCAACACGTGGTCATAAACTGTTCTTTTATACTAATATGGTAGTTTTAAACCAAATATTCTTTTATAATCCACTGTTTTACTTTTATACAAACATTTTCAAGCTTTTTCAGTTGCGAAATAACTCTTTTAATTATAAAATAACATTTTTATAAACTGTTAACCTATAAAATATTCTTTCGTAACGCCGGTGCCGGTTTCATATATTTCCTAAGCACGATATTTTTTCATATAACTAAATAAATAACTTTTTGCTATGATTAGTTTCTTTCGGATCATTAGTATATTTTTTTAATTTAGCCGATAATTGCTATTTTTACTGTTTTAACATGGAACATATAATGTTGGAAAGCTTTCAGTAAATTGAATCAATTTTTTTGACTTTCAAATAACTGCCTTCCTTTTCTTTAACCTGAAAAGCTGACCAACATAATGTGCCATTACATTCAAGTTCCTATAAATCCCTGATCCACCTGTACTTCTAGGTAAGTACAGCCCCAAGGATATAACCCAAGAATATAACCCAAGAATATAACCCCAAGGATATAACCCGGGGATATAGCCCCAAGGATATAACAACGACGATATAACCCGAGGATAGAACCCCAGGATACAGCCCTAGATCAAAATACCGCCCTAGACAAGGACACATCAGTTCAGATCAAGACCTGACTCCTACTCCAGGAAACCACTCCATATAAGCTAAGTACCTATAAAAGTACAAATTCCTGTTCATTTCCTGTGGCAGAATAAATTATAAATTTGTTTTAAATTCTTTTTTACTTTATTAGAAATCCTCAACTATAAAAGTTGAGGGAGATACCGCCCGGGGTAATTTTTAGTAACTTTTTAATTCTTAACTTTTATTCAAATTTTACAAGGCGTTTCTACCTTTTCCGCCTTAGTTTTCTTAGTATTTTTATCGTCAAAAAGGTAGTGGCGCCCTCAATTTTTACAACCCTTCTGTTATCCTTGTGTGACATAAACTTGGGGTCGAATCACCCTTGAGAGGAGTCTCTAGCCGGAGCCCTTCGAGCTGGTGCCCTTTCAGGTTACAACCATTTACCGTTACAATCTAATCGTGTGTGTTATTCTAATAGATTTATTATTACTCATGTACAAGATAATTTCACGCAAAAAAAGTCAGTTTCTGTCTTTTATTATGCAGCATGTAGGTTATGTTTGTGGTGAGTCAGTCTTTTAGGCCCTCCACTACGACTTGCAAGAATGTATTGTGACTCACACCTACTCACATTTCATCAAACAAATTCAGCTTCCCAACAAAGCTGATTAACAAAGCTGACTAGTTCATTTCATGAATGAAATACCAGTTCTGAAAGAGAGAGACATACTCTGCGGGCACAAAGTTTATGCTCTGCTGTATCATCATCTTCCAGGCATATGATGATTCAGATGGTAGTGGCTTGTTAGACAACGTACGTTATGCCTGCTTTAGTCTAAAACCTGTTTGGAGACATTCTTCGGATAACGTCTAAAGGCCTTCCAATAAACCATTCGTGGCAAGTTATGCCAGATGTCTAAATCTCTTCTTCTACTTCAGGTATTACTCGTTCGATTGGAAAGGATTAACAGGAGGTAAATGGCAATTTTTGGTCCCATAAAACCACATGCGGTACCCTTCCAACGGAAGGAAGTCAGCATGTTTCCATACATTATAGCTAGGGATCCAGACTAGAAACACTTTGAATATTTTCATTCGTTCAAGTGCGAGAATGGTTTCCTCCAATTTCTGAAATACAATTGTATGGGATCCTAGGCAGGTTAAGACTTCTGTCCCAGGTCTGCGACCGTATACACCCTCAGTTCTTGATCAATCTGTGTACCAACAGCTATCTGATCTTAGTAGTTCCTTCCCACGGATCCAGTCATCTCTATTTTGGAACTGGGACGGTATATGGCAGGTTGTTCACTGTTTGATGCAGTCTGCTCACTCCTTAGAAGCCTATTTTGTAAATTTGGAAATATGCGCAGTTTCATATTATGTTGTCCATATAACCTTTCTTTCCAAAAAAATGTGAGGGGTCGTCGAAGCGCCGACAGAAGCTTGCTTTTTATGCACAATAGAATGCGAGGTTGGGAAAACCATCAATAAAAATACGCGCAATAGAATGCGATGTTGGAAAATTACATTAGGCCCAGTACGTTCTACTAAGTTTTATTTTGTAGCCGTCAGACGGCGGTAGTAGGTAATCCCTATAGCAAACAGCAACTGACCTTTCTATATGCGTGGGCGTACATGCTCCTTGGCATCCAAGTATAGCCTGCGTCTCTCTCTCTCTCTCTCTCTCTCTCTCTCTTTCTAATGAGTCATCGCGAGACGAACGCTTTTTCGTAACATCACTTCAATTTAAATTTCATTGGATTAGTGGATTATTCGGAAATCTGGCAACACTGTTGCGTGACGAACGCTTTTTCGTAACATTACAAGTTTCACGAGTTTACTAGCCTTCCTAAAAGTCCTATGTCGTGCAATAAGAAGCAAGCTTCAAAAATATGGAGAGGAGGTAGGTCCAAAAAGATTTCCTTGGCTGCTGATCTTCAGTGATCTCCATTTATTGCATGTCTCTGTAAAGGGTCATTTGCTGTAAGGCTTTTGACCACCAAGCATATGTATTGATCGGCCTTCAATCATTACATAATATACAATGGATTTGCTTGGGACCCAAGATTTCTCAAAAATCCTACATGTTCATAAGGATAGTCTAATCTTGTGAACTTTTTTCCAAGTGAGTGTTATATGTGACTTTCTATCTAGGATAATTCCCAGTGAAGGGAACTATTACAGTTTTGTGGGGTTAAGAGACATCTGCTTCCTTTGGTACCAACTTACAATATCGTAGTACGTCTTTCAGAGCATATTATGTAAGTGATTCCAAAGACATTTTTGCTCGAGGAAAGAGTGATGAATCTCTGCCTGTATTCGACCTGCAAGTTACTTTATTTCTGAGCTCATTTGCTTCTAGATTGTCCAAATTCAGAGACCAGACGTAGTTAGATTTGGGGGTAATTTTTGATAGCAAGCCTTCTTTTACTTCTCACATAGAAAGTTTTGTATCTGCAGCTAGCCGAACCTATGGTTTTATTGCAAGATGATCACATGATTTTAAAGATGTTACAGCATTAAAAAATTTATATTATTCATTTGTTCGTTCTAGGCTGGAATGTGCATCGATAATACGGAATCCCATATATCATACGCATATAAATAATATTGAATATGTGCAAAAACGATTTTTGGAATTATTGAGTTTTAAAATTGACAAGGTATATCCAGGTATGGGTAGGGGAGAAGTGCCATTAATGGGACAGGTTTTGAATGGGACACAGTAGTTTTCTTTCAATAAAATAACTTCTATAACTTTATATTGTTACGTGTAGATGGGGCTGTATGCCTACTCAACTTTGAAAATAGTTTTGCCTTGAGATCTCAAACTTGCAACAATTCAGTTGAATAATTTTTTTCTCTAAGATAAACGAGTGTAAATAAAAACATTGTTTTAAAGAAAACGGAAAAGCTTGATAGTGAATGTTCCTAAGGTACCCCTGAACAATTCCTACCGTTTTTAGATGCTACAAAGTTAAGGTATGTTTTTTGCATTTGTTTATTTAAAACATTGCAATAGGTTATGTATGGGACAAAAAACTTCGCTATCAATGGGACACTGTCCCATTTATGACACTATGTTTAGGGTTTAAATATGTTAAAAAATAGTTATGTAGCTTCGCAGAAAATTGGCAGGCGTGTTACCTGAAACGAGAGGAAGATCTGATTAGTTTTTAAGAGAACTTTAAAACGGCGGTACAAAATGGCGGCTATTTAAAATATTCAATTTGCTGTAATTCCGAGAATATTAGTCCGATTTCTATATAAATTGGTAGAAATTTTGTCTAAGCTAAGATAAATATTTGGTGCAAATGCAAAATGGTTGAACAAAAGGGTGATTTTTTTAATTTTCTTTTGGCAGCTTTTTTTTGTATTTGTTTCCTTTAATAATTAAAATAACTCACGATTACCCTCACCTTTCTTTCAACATTTTTAAAAAATGAAAAAAAAAATGGTATGAAAATTTAAACCAAACTATTAGTTAGATACATATAATTTCTTAATTTCAGAATGAAAATGGTTCGCAAAGGGGATTAACTTCGAGTAGACCCCCGGGTATATGACCCCCATTAACCTAGCAGAACCATTTCGGAAATATATATTCTAAACACTTCACACCTCACATCTGGAAAAATAAAATAATTATTATTTCACAATTTCCCAATTTTTACGAAATACTTATGCACGCCACTGGACGGCATTTATTATCATCAATGGAATTGATTACAAAGACGATAGTTTCACTTTACCCATCATATTATTGTTTATATATCAAAGTTTTTTTAAAAATATCAGCATTTAGAATAAAACCACTAAATTACAAAAGCAAGGATTGGTCACTTTTTTAAAGAATATTTATTAAATCACTTTTTTAATAGTTACCCTATATATCTATTTCCATCACATTCCTTGCAGTCCTTGATAATAAAACTATTTGATAGAATTCACAATAAAAAAATTTTATATTCAGGACTTTATGAAAAATTTTTTTCTTGGAATGATAAACAACTCGAGTATCATAAAAAAATGAACAACTAATTTTTGTTTATGTAATATTTTAGTTTTCATAACAAAAGTATGGAGTTATTCTGAGAAACCAAAACTATATAGAGCTAGTATTACAAGTTGCATTTCTTTTCTTTTAAGTTTTCATTGTTTTCGTTACGTTTGTCAGAAATTTTATGTTATTTTAAATTTTCATTAAATATATTTTATTTATATTTGTTTTTATTATAATAAACCATTTTGACAATTTATATACTTCGGTGAGAAGCATGTTCAAGAAAATATATTGAATTTACATATTTTGGTGAATTTATAAAACTTATAATCTGATGTCATTTACAATGACTTAATAAGTCATGAATATGTGACGTGATCGACGTGCGGGGGGATATAGTCAGGTCAAATTAATTCATAGTATGTGTTAAAAAATCCACTTTGTACCCGTTATTACCTTAAATCTAACAAATTCAATTAGCTATGAATTATAATAGTATTTGTTAGTACAAAGTGATTCCCCAGATTTATGAATAAACTTATGGATTAAAAAAAAATAATGATTTTAATTATGATAATAAATTAGCAACATTAGCATGGTAGTATTAGTATTTTTGCCCAAAAGGTAAATATGAAGTGAATCGGCAGATGTAAACTCGTATAAGCTTAGCAAATTCTTGTATTTTTTTGAAAAAGCGACCAGCGACAAATTTTTAATTGTGGTAATAAAAGAGCGATACATTAGCGACAAATTATGGCATAATCAAAAATTCAAATTTCCGAAATGGTTCTGCTAGGTTAACGGGGGTCAGAATATGGAAAGAGCAGTTAAAAGTATAATTCAAGAAAAATTTTCAATTCGTAGAGCAAGCCAAATACAGAACATCTCCAAATCTGCTCTACACAGAGCAGTTAATAGAGCGCTTCACCTTACTAACCCAAAAAATTTCAACCATACGCCCAATATTGGAAATAGGCGTGTTTTTACAACTCAACAAGAAACTTGCCTAGTCGAATATCTTATAGCGGCTTCGAAAATGTGTTATGGATTGAAGCATTCAGCGTTAAGGCATCTGGCTTATCAATACGCAAAAGGTCTGAACATAACATATCCAGAAAAGTGGGATACGGATTTAAAAGCAAGCATTGACTGACTTAAAGGCTTTAAGAAGCGTCACAAAAATTCCCTATCATTAAGAAATCCTGGAAAAACTAGCTTATCCAGGGCAACTGCCTTTAATGAAACAACAGTTAACAAATTTTTTAATAACTCAGAAAGCGTGATGAACGAATTTCACTTCACAGATGACAATATATGACAATATGACAACGGTGATGAGACGGGTCTTACCACTGTTGCAGATTCTTCCACTCAAACAGGTCGGTCAAGCAACATCGGCTGAACGAGGCTCGTTGGTAACCATGTTGACTTTTATAAGTGCAATCGGAAATACAATACCTCCTGTTTTCGTTATCCCTAGAGTCCATTTCAAGGAGTTTATGTTAAATGGAGCACCGACAGGAAGTCTAGGAGCTGCAAATAAATCAGGTTGGATGACTGAAATAAATTTTTTAGAAGTATTCAAACATTTTGTTAAAACATTCAAAACCATCACCAGAGTCTCCTGTTTTACTACTATTCGACAACCATGTGTCCCATATTAGCTTGGACGTGGTAAACTTCGCCAAAGCTAATAATGTGGTCTCACTAACATTCCCACCACACACCAGTCAGCGACTGCAGCCACTAGATGTGGCCCTTTATGGACCCTTTAAAACATATATTAAGAGTGCCCAAAATGAGTGGATGTTGTCAAATCCTGGTAAAACACTTGATATATATCACATGACATCTCTTTCAAATAAAGCTTACACGAAAGCCTTTTCTCCAAAAAATATTATCAAGGGATTTTCCTCAACGGGGATTTATCCCCTAGATCGTAATATTTTTCTGTCACAGATCACGCCGACCCAACAAAAAATTTGCAAACACCATCCGATTCTTCACAACCTGAAGCAATTCCAGGTACAAGTAGTAACAATCAAACGGCGGTTACACTCGAAGCTATAAGATCTTTTCCAAAAGCTCCAGAAAGAAAAAAACGTAAACAACAGAGGACGCAAAAAGGAAAGTACAAGAGTCCTAATTGACACTGGTGAAATGAAGTTACTCGAAGAAGCACATAACGAAAAGTTACGGAAGAAGAATAAAACGAAAAAAGGTAACAAAACAGTGAGGAAAATTTTTGAAGAAGCTAGTAGCGGTGACTTCAACGATGAGAACATGGAATTAATAGATACAGACGATGACATTGACGATGACATTGATGATGACATTGATGAAGCTTGCACCTCAGATTTCAGTATTGAAGGAACACTAGTTTTAGAAGGGAACGATTACGTTCTTGTTGACTGCTCCACAAAGAAAAATAAACTACGCTATATAGGACGCATTCAATTAAAATTAGAAAACCAAGAATTACAGAATGAATTTTTAAGATTAGGTAATTCAAATAGGTTCTATTACCCACTGAAAGAAGATATAAGTGACGTTGAAAGAAACCGTTTAAAGAAAAAGATCAAACCACCAAATTGTGGAACCAAAAGATCGCAAGAAATAATCTATTTTTCAATTTCTTTTGAGAATTATGAGAGACAGTTTGGAACAAAACAGTTATTTAAAGTCCGAATTAATACCTAAAATTGGACTTTTATATCATTAGTGTGTTAGTAAGGAAGTTTTGTTTGTAACATTGATTTTTTTTACGTGTCCCATTCAAGCCTCCAAAGTATTGAATGGGACAAATTAATTTTTTTTAAATAATTTTTTTGTTATAAATAAAGAAAACTTTTGGGTTTTCTTGCCTTCTCCCTTCTCCCAAATAATCCTGTGAAAAAGTCCTTCAAAAGTACAAAAATTAGGTTTTGGTGAGGGTTTAAAAAAAGTGTCCCACTCATACCACTCTTCTTCTACATCTCATAACCATTTACTATAAGTACGGCATTCTTCCAATAGCCTTGTTTTTCTACGTAAAGCACTTACTAATATGGTGAACTGTCAATATATTATTGAAAAACTTAATTTTCTGATTCCTAGGCTAGCGTCACGAGGAAATCAAATATTTTACATTGAAGCACCGCTTACTAATATATTTAGAAATTGCTGCAACCTTTTTGACGTTATTCTCGCATCTCCTGGACAAATCAAATGTATATATTTAAAAAATTATACTTAAATTGATTCATCTCAACAACTAATTCATTTATTCTTATTTTTGGTCAATGTTGTTCATTTCAGATTTATATTTATAGGTTATTGAAACCGATACCCATTATTTTTGCTTCAAAGATTATGAGAGCGTTCCTAAATGCTTTTGAGAACTTTTGAGAACACACTTTCATACCAAGCATAACTTTTCGTGTGTTGCCTAACTTGTTTGTGTACCATACAGATAAGCTACGAACTAACTAGGGCCTCCCTATATGTTCGTTTCAACATCTTCTTAGACTGCAACTAGATATATCTACGATATTTTAAATCAGTTATCGATTTTGTTAATAATGGATTTAAAAACTGCCACAGATGTTAAAAGTCAATCATTGAATATAAAACCTAATTTAGTGGACCACATAAACTTCCTCGTCTGTATTTAAAACATATTCTCCTGCATTGCTGTGTACGTAAAATGATAAAATGGTTCAGTAGTTAGTCATAGAGTTTCGCATTTTGTTTGCATATTTGTGCCATCGTAACCAACAAACATATCGAGCGAACTCTGAAATGTTTCGTGCAACTTTAATACTTATAAATGTTTATTCTAGTCGACAACCCCTTTGGTATTGCACTTTCCAGAAAGAGAGAGGCGTTTATTGCGGACGACCGACGAATCAGATGTTGCAATTTTTATGTGCACCGCATACACTTTATTTCCACTCTTTCCAATGCCTTTCACCATAAACGTTAAAGTCCATAAATAGCTATCGACATTGAAATGCAGTATATCAAGGTATACATTTATTTGTTTTAAATCAACTTTTACAGTTAAAATCCTTGGAAAAGTGATTTACATTTTGGGAATGATAGATTGAAGTTTCACTTTGTAGAATATAGTCACTACTAATTCCAATAATCTAGTAATATTTTTGTTATAAGTAGCATGGTCTCGATTTGTTTTAACTGAATAGTGCTAAACAGTCTTGGTTTAGTATTCCCATGGAAGGAAACAATTTATTTGTTCTGTGTTCGATTTGTAAGTGACGAGTACAACAATTCCGATAATTTGATTGGGTCTTTGGGATAAATGGGAATGTGGGAAAATTATAAGACTGGCTTGAATGAATTTCATAGGAATCGCGGCTTGTTAAAAAAATTCATGAGGAAGTAGTTTTATTGATTTGACTATTTAATATAAGATGAGGGTTCTGCCAGTTTCACCTCGCACTACCTGTGAACCTTAAACCCAAGTACGATCTGAACCACCTGATTTCCTTCCGGTGGTTAACGAGAGATTAATAACAACCCTCGACAATTCTAAGAATCTTTAACAATATCTTACCATATTTTACTTTTAAGAGCAAGCAGGATTTTTTCTTTCCTATCCCGAAAAATATTCAATACTTTGTATTCCACATTTGAGAGCTGTCGGACAGGCGCTTAATCCGACTCTTGTAAAAAGCGAAGGTGGCCGAGCACGTAGTCGCACATGAGTTGTCCCTTTTTTTAATCATTTATAGGAAATACAGTACTGATAACGAAAATAAACCAGAATCGCATCAACTGCTCTTTAAAGAGTTTTTTGACATTTTTACCAAGAAATGTTTTCACGAAAGATCTTTCTATTTCTATTTATGTTTATTTTTATTTTTACTTGTAAATACTTTACTTTATGTGTGTTTCGATAACTTTTTTGTTTGTATATAAATCTAATATCACTGTTCAATGCTGGTTATTGTGAAAGCAATTATTGATTAATAAAATTATCTTTTGTCATCTTACAAATTGTATAAAATTACTGTAGGAAGCTGCAAACCACGTCAAAGTTAATTAGGCATCATCGTATTTTACCCAAAAACCATATTTTAACGAATATACGTGTTGACAGATATTCTTCACACTCCCTTTTCTCGTGATTTTTCCATTCTGTCTTCCCAATCCTTCTTCCTTATTTCATTATATGCAAATTATGTTTTATAGGGTGAATCGGAATTGTTTATATTTACAATAAATATGAATATCCACATTTCAGATTCACAGGGTCCTATGCTAAAAGTGGTAATTGAATGCGACATGACAAACATAACCTCAAAGAAAATTTCATCGCGACGAAAGCCTCGGAAAAGTCAATACAATCCTTCCCTTTCAGTTTGCTATGAAAAGGAGCCGAACATATTTATTTTACTAACCAATTTGTATAATGCGATCCAGATTTTGTGAATTTCTATATGTACACTATTGGTATTGATTATGAATAAATTGCATTATCAACAAACTGCTTAATTCTACGTCCTTATGAAAACTGTTTAATAGGATTGAAATACTTTTTTTATTATACTTATCTGAAAACACCTTATTTTGTTTTCATCTGTTTTTACAAAGACGTAAAGGTGGCATTTACAAAACAGCGCAAGGAAAATTTTTCCCGATCTCCGATTCTTTTTCCGTGTGCTAAATAAAAAAATATAATTGAAATTGATTATAAGAAAAAATGGATCAACTTTCGTTTAGCTGAAATCAGTTATGTAAGAAATATTCGTTTATTTACTATTTGGAACCTTTTCTATGCAGAAAGTGTCAAATTTTTTTTGCGGAAATGCATAATTTTCATTTTTTCGACTTCAGAATAGCTGAAACCAGTTACAAGAAAATGCGTTTCTGTTTTATATTTTAGACAATTTTCTAAACATAAACACGCACAAAACTTCTTGCGGAAATATACCATTTTCATTTATTGATAAAATATTGTAGAATTTAGAATGATTCGAACTATACTCGTCAATTGGACTCCGTAAACAGCGTGACAAAAACTTTTTTTACAGTCGCGCGTAAAATGACTAATTACTATATTCAAATGAAATCGTAAAGTCGACAATTGTCGAGGATTGTTACTTTACGCTCTAGCGCAAAAAATGAATCTTTCCGCTCGCCTATTTAATCAAACCACGCCCTCCGAATTAACTCAATTGGTGAATATTTAACAATTTATCAGATTAAAAATCGAATAGAATTATATGAAAATTGATAAAAATTTTGAAATATGGTCAAAAATGGTCAATAATTGTCAAGAACTGTTAAAAATGAACAATTTTTATCAAAAACTGTCAAAAATGGTCAATAATTGTCAAAAACTGTCAGAAATTATCAATAATTGCTAAAATTTTTAAAAATGGTCGATAATTGTCAAAAATTGAAAAAAAAATTAAAAAATGGTCAAAAATCGTCAATTTCCAAAAATTTTTGAAAAATGGTCAAAATTTTTCAAAAATTGTAAAAAATGGCCAATAATATGTCAAAAACCATCAAAAATGGAACAAAATTGTCAAAAAGTGTCAAAAATGGACAATTATTGTTAAAAATTGTCAAAACTTTCAAAAATAGTTGATAATTGTCAAAAATTGTTAAAGTTTTTGAAAAATTGTCAAAAATTTTGAAATATGGTTAAAAATGGTCAATAATTGTCAAAAATGGTCAAAAATTTGGAAAAATGGTCCATAATTGTCAATAATTATCAAAAATGGTCAATAATTTTGAAAAATGTTCTAAAATTTTGAAAAATTGTCAAAAATGGTCAATAATTGTCAGAGACGGTCAATAATTGTCAAAATTCGTCAAAAATTGTCAAAAATTGTCAAAAATTGTCAAAAATTGTCAAAAATTGTCAAAAATTTTCAAAAATTGTCAAAAATTGTCAAAAATTGTCAAAAATTGTTAAAAATTGTCAAAAATGGTCAAAAATTGTCAAAAATTGTCAAAAATTGTCAAAAATTGTCAAAAATTGTCAAAAATTGTCAAAAATTGTCAAAAATTGTCAAAAATTGTCAAAAATTGTCAAAAATTGTCAAAAATTGTCAAAAATTGTCAAAAATTGTCAAAAATTGTCAAAAATTGTCAAAAATTGTCAAAAATTGTCAAAAATTGTCAAAAATTGTCAAAAATTGTCAAAAATTGTCAAAAATTGTCAAAAATTGTCGAAAATTGTCGAAAATTGTCGAAAATTGTCAAAAATTGACAAAAACCATCAAAAATGGTCAAAAATTGTCAAAAAGTGTCAAAAATGGACAATTATTGTTAAAAATTGTCAAAACTTTCAAAAATAGTTGATCATTGTCAAAAATTGTTAAAGTTTTTGAAAAATTGTCAAAAATTTTGAAATATGGTTAAAAATGGTCAATAATTGTCAAAAATGGTCAAAAATTTGGAAAAATGGTCCATAATTGTCAATAATTATCAAAAATGGTCAATAATTTTGAAAAATGTTCTAAAATTTTTGAAAAATTGTCAAAAATGGTCAATAATTGTCAGAGACGTTCAATAATTGTCAAAATTCGTCAAAAACTGTCAAAAACTGTCAAAAATTGCCAAAAATTGCCAAAAATTGTCAAAAATTGTCAAAATTTTCGAAAAATAGTGAAAAATTCACGAAAAATGGTCATTTTATTGTGCATAAGAAGCAAGCTTCTGTCGGCGGTCCGACGACCCCTCACCTTTTTTCAAATGAGAGATTTCAAAAAGGTCACAAATCTTTTTATATTACTTTACATTATTCAGATGTTATGATTAATGACATAATACAAATAACATTTTCATGTGGAATCTCAGCTGAATATGAAATACAAAAGTTAATTACATGAGCAATTTATTCACCAAACTTTCCAACAATTTCCATAATTCCACCGTTCTCTTCATTCATGTCATCTTTTTCTATATTGTGATCTATATAATTGTGATCTACACAAATATTATGTAAAACAGCAGCTGAATAGATTGAATTTACTGTTTGGACCCTTACTTTGTGGAATCTACTCATATTAATGTTATAAATGAAACTAACTAATATAATAATACCTAAGCTTCAATATTTGTAAAATCATATCTTCTTCTTTTTTCTATTCATATATATTGAGTCAATCACAAGATAGGTCACTTACTATTTGGTCTAGCCAAAATATTAAACATCGAGTAGGTATCACATAAAATGTAACTTCTGTCATTCTGACGATGTTATGTCAATATCGAAATAATTATCAATAAACTTTAATAATTTTCATAAATTTTTCAATTAAATAGTGGAATTAATTAGAAACAGTTAGTTTCATTTATAACATTAGCTGAATAGATGATAAATCCAGACATTCTATGTCCATAGTGCAGAACTCGGTGACGCAACAAACTTCTAAATTTTTGTTTGAGGGATCCAATCACATTTCGTGTTCTACAATGTTTTTTGGTATATCTCCATTCTGGAGTATTTTCCACAGCATCTGGGATAGGTGTCATGAGCCAGGGTGATAATGGATATCCTGAATCTTCAAGTAGCCATGACTCCTGATCACCTTGTTCAAAACCCCTCCTCAAATATATATTTATATTGGAGGCATTCAATATTGCAGCATCATGTACAGAACCTGGATATCTGGCATTTACTGCTAGCAATTTCATTCTCGAATCGCATACCTACACCATCCACAAAATTTATATTAAATTCTGAATCAATCAATACAGCATGAAGTGAATACAAAAGTTGTTTATTTGAAATATTTAACTAAGTTGTAGATGTTTAGGAATCAAATACTTATAGCTTGTACATTGATACTGTAAAAATCTTGCAACTAGTGCCATTTTATATCATTGTCACTTATTCATAACTTTTCCACTTTTCCACCAATAAAATCTGGTGGATAAATTAGTCACTTCATTTGTGGTAAACTAACAGCTAGTTGTTAAATTTGTCTCCATTTGGACCTTGGAGAATTGAAAAATCTAAAAGTGACTGAAATAATCACTGACCTTCATATATCACCCAAATTACAGTTGTTTTAATAACCACTTTCTTAGAAAATCGGACCGAATATCAATAAAATGTTGGGTTACTTTGAATAAAATGTAGGAAAATGGATTATAAATAATGCCATTTTGTAATGAACGTTGGAATGCAGTAATTTCGAATCTGCAGCCAAAAATCGTAAGATTATAGGACTGTTTTTGTCGTTAGCGGAGATAAATTAATTTCGCTTAGGAGGCACCTAAAGTCAGATGCCTATCTATATGTAGGTGATCTGTGATGGTTATCACTTATTATTTCTTTAATGCTGTCACTATTGAAAGATATTTTCACATATTGGCAACAATAAAATATTTTTTTACTTTTTGACGAAACGTTTTGCGAATAACGGCTCTATTCTACTTATTTTTTTTTATTAATGTGGAAACGTAGTTCTTGACATAAACGCACACTTATCATTTCTAAACAGCAAAGGAAAAAATTTCATATGTGTATGCTTGAAACTGTAACCTCATGCCCTTCTGATTGCGTTTCTATTGTTGCCGATAACAATGCGATACAGATGAGTAGTGCTTTTGCCATATAGTAAGCGGTCTTTCGAGTTTCAAACATCAAACGTTGTTGTTTAAAATCAAAATGGGAGATGTTTTCTAAAGTGTATTTGTACTCTGCTGTACGTCATAATGGATGTTTGTATGATGGCAATGGATTACTTGGTATTTGTCGCTCTAACCTCAACCTCGTTCATATCGACGTTCTATTCATACCGGTATTTGTGCAATAAAATATAGACCAGTCTGCAAAACGCATGATAAAGAATATTGTGACAGCCGTGAATATATTAAGGGTAGAGTGCTAGAATTTCTGCAAATGCAAATGAATGATCAATTGGAATGTGATTCATTCGGGTTACCTTTGAGTAAATATCCGAGATTACTTTTATTTCATTCAACATAAAGATCTGCACTCCCTTTTCCTTCCTTTATTTACTTTTAAAATGTATAAAACAAAATGTTATTAGATTTGGGAATGTCGTAAATGAATAATAATTGACATTAAAACTGGACTTGTCAGAATAATTTCAAACATTTTATGCGAATATTATGTTGATATAGTTTGAAAATTTGGATTGCTTTGTGCAATCAAAGAACAGAAAACATGTAATTCAAAAAAGTTTCCCTAGATTGCCGGTGACAAAAAATAAATATGATCAAAAGAATTGACGAAAGAAAGATGTTCATGCGGAAAGCCAACGCTTTTTTCGAAAAATGCATCGATCTTTTGAAAAGTTGAAATTTGTAACTGTTGAGTATTTAGCTCGTTTGAGTGAGGATGTTAAATTTCATTATTTCCCTGTTGATTATCCGCAACGAGAAATACTTATTTCCATTTAGTTCTTAATTATTTGCGTAAATAAACAACCTTTTATTATCAATTGTTATCCTTCACACCAACCTATACAAGTCTAGACAATTTGCTAAAAGAAATAACAGCGGGGTTGTTTTTTATAACAACCAGTTACATTTGTGGAATAAATATAACAGAAAAATTAAAGGGTCTATTGTGTGAGTGTAAATGTAAAATTTACGCACCGTTGGTTCTGGATGTGACCCATAAAAAGATACTGTCAGCTTTTTAGGTAATAATAACCCATCAAGTTAAATTGTGTCCACCATCATTTTTATTGCCATAATTAAAATAGAATAGTTCAAAATTGTGTTGTACATTCGTTTGAATGTCAGTTTTCACCCCTAAATAATGTCAAATTAACATTAAGTTGATTAATGTTACGAATGAAATTGTTTCTAATTAATTCCACTATTTACTGAAAAAATTATGAAAGGATATTTAATAAATTATTTCGATATTGACATGTCCTTTTTCCCCGACTATATTTATCATTACAATATTAAACAAATTTAAAAAAATATACTATTAGCACTTTATCCAAACGCTTTTAGTGGAAACTTCCAAATTAAAAATTGTCCCTCAGTAGATTAAAATCAAGCTCCAACAGCCGTACTCAACAAGTAGCCAACGTTTGTATTTAGCCAAAGTTATGAAGTTTCTCAAAATCCAAAGGAATAAAATTTACATCTAGCTCCAAGACTTTTCTGAAATTAAAATAGTTAAAGTTATTAGGACTACTAATTGGAAGTTGTCTGGCTCTTGAACACTCACGAGTATTTTACTAAATTCAAATTGCTACACAACGTCATTTAAGTTTTAGATCTGAAAACAAGATTCCATTAAAAGTTTCATCACTTTAACTTTTTCCAATATGGTTTCAGACACTTTCATGTGGCTTTACTCGTAATTGTAATTTGTTTTATGTCTTAAAATTCAAAGGATCGTCTTAGAATCTCAATTAGCGATAATGAAAGTTGGAAGATCATGGTTGAAATACAAGAATCGAACAGCTTATTTAAAAATCTCTATCTACGTTGGGAATTTTGGAACCGTTGGCGATACTTGACACTGAACACAACTTACACTACCACTACACCAACACTATCTCACGCGCGTTTCACAGGAGGGCACACACAAAAGATCTGCGAAGGTCGTAGGCTCTTAGAAGCACATAAGTCCCATATTTATCTTATCTCAAGCGCGTTTCGATAACCAAATTATTTTCTTCAGAGATCGAAGGAATTTCGATAACAAATCACAAACGCTTTATAACGACTGTACGGAGTGGGACTTTTGCCTATGCTTTAGATAGCATAAAAAAGATTTAGGTTAGGTTAGATGTGGTGAAGAGGCTAATTAGCCTATACCAATGCGACCTTTTCAGAACTATTATGGTCCTTTGATTACATTCTCCAGCCCGACTCTTTTCAAATACCCAATCAGCCTCATGTAATTTTTGACCGGTTGCTTCTCATCGCCTGGTATAAGAAACGGCACATTCGCCAGGAAAAGGATGTGCTCTAGGTGACAGAATCTGCACATGTCTTCGTCTGTCAACTCTCAACTCTATCAGTTTTGCGTGCCTAGTAAGCGTATAGTGCCCTGTACCTACCATGGCCTTGACAGTTTTCCTATCTTCACCTAAGATTGTGGTTGGACTAATTATTTGTGGATTAAATCATCTTATCCTATCGGACCGAAAGTTGGAAACTAGTCTCTAGTTTGCAAATTATGTGAAGTTTATTTATTTATAAAACAAATGAATTAATAGAGCAATGGAGAATAAATGAACACCTTCAATATGCAAAGCCTGTGTAGGCTTATTATTATATTTTCTCCGTTTTTTTTTCATCCAATCACGTATCAGTAACTGTGCGCAAACACAATAAAGTTTCATCTTCAAATTAAATAAGTATTTGCATTATCACAATTTAAAAATAGCCAAGCCCATGGTAGACTTTTTTGCTGGTTCAAATCGGTCGTAGTCCCTGTGTTCGCACACGAGTGGCTTGTACTATTTACAAGTTTGGATTTGTGGTCGTTTTGTGTAATTTGCCTATATATGATTCGGTGACTGGTTGTCTGGCAAATTTTCAAAGCGACTTATATATAGAGACAAAAAATGCACATTAAAGCACTTTTTGTATAATCAAAGATATATTGTCGTCACAGGAATCTGTCGGGCGTAACGTTAATCAATCTTCCTACATTATATGAATACTGTATGCGGCGGTAGCCAGAATCCATCCATATCTTAAAAACGCATTTATATTCCGCAATTCACAATTATGCAAATTATCCCATCTATTTAGAGAGAGTTTCATAAACTGAGTATATAAAATGAGAATTTGTGAAAGCAGAGGCGTCACAAGGTTCACTTTAAACATTTTAAAAGTTATTTACTTAATTACAGTTTCCTGTAAAAATTGTCATGTCTTAATAAAGCGTCTTATCAATAGTAGAAGATAATAGTACTATTATAACGCCTTACAAAGTTTTTGAAAAATATTTTTCAAAGAACAGAGACCGTTCACTGAAAAGCAACAACTACTTCTCGGGCTATATGTCCCGACAGACATTGAATTACACGGGATTGGCGTATTTGCGCCTCATCAGTACAAGGTAGATGTGATCCGTCCAGAAGCGCTGAGAGCATAATCCTGGACTGGAGACAACGCTGAAACCACACGAATACATTAACCCCAGTTCTTAAAAGTAATATGGACAGTTTTCTGTATGATTTGAAACATAATAGCTTCGTTATTCTTTCACCCGTCACATAAGTCTTCTTTTTTTCTATGTCTGTACTTTGGACTCAGCCAAAGCTCCTATTGTATCTAATTCTTTTGTCTTCTTATCTGTACCTTGTACAGTATTTTATTGTAGGTTTCGAGTAGCACTTGTGCCTCGTGGTCTAATTATCTTCAATTTAGCAGTATTTTTCGGGTTGTATCTGTCCTTTTTCAACACAGGCTGCAGGCAAGATAGCACCATAGCACTATTGTATTAACGAATGATCTTAGTGGACAATGCTACTATATATTTTTTTACATTTAAATATTTTTCCACAAATAATTTCAAATAAAAACGCTATCTATAAACTTTGAACGGATTCGGTTGAAAAAGGAGTGCAGTTAAGTCGTCCCTAACTTTACGTTTTGTCTTTTATAGAATCTTGTCCGCAATTTAACGTCTTTTTCTACCGTCGACGACTTGCAGTTATTTCCGCGATAGTGGAAAATGATGACCCATATTTATTTCAACATCTTTTTCAGGGCTACTTTAATAGTAGATACTATTTTTTGCTGCCGTTGTAACAGAACGTTCGAAATTTTATTGTTGCTGTAGTACAAAGAGAAAGAAACGTAGATATGCAAAATCTGTTTAATTGGTTAAGGATTTATGGAGCCTTAGTGCCTTGAGCAGTGTCTCCATTTTGTTTGTATATTTAATCGCTGTAAAGTGTTCCACATCTCTTTGTGGATATCTATTAACTAACAACAAATAAATTATTGAACAAAACCCATATATTTCAAACCCAATATTTTTTGTCGGAATTTAATATTTGAGACAAAAATTCTTTACACATATATTACCATACTTAATAAAGTTCTCACCGTACCAATGAAAAGTTAAGAAAATCTTATAAAGTTTATAATAACTAGTCAAAATTCCTATCATGATCAAACTTTTGGTATCAACGCCACAATATAAAGTAGGTATGATTCTTACTATGCATTATTCAAATAAGCAAGTTTTCTGAACTTCCAGTTACACGAATTCCATTTTTATTTTGTGAATTTCAAAGTATGGCATGTAGATACAATCAGATCAATGAGTGTTTGAAAAAAGCAGCTGGAAAATCAATTTTTTCATTCCATCTATTATTGGTAGAGATCAGATCGAGCAAAAAAGAATTATATTGGAAGTCAGTTTTTCGACTAATTGAACCAAACTGAAGTAATAGTAGATAATATCAAATCAGGAAAAAATTAGAACATAATAATGGATGATTTACCAATAGAAATAGTCGAGGATGTCTAATATTTAGGAACGGTGCCTAATTGATAGCACAAGACGCTGTAGTTATTCACAAAATACACACACTTTGGCAAATACAGGAATGAATGTGAAATCGCCAAGCCCGTCAATGGGCGTTACTAGATGATGGTAGTAGGGATTAGTACGGTCCCTCAAGCATGTATACTTGACTACGATTGTCAGTTCTATTGTGTCTATACTCTGTCCATCCAAGCAACGGAGTGTTCCAAAACAGTATCATGCATAGTGCACGTGATCTCTCCAACTCTGTATGGACAATGAATTCTGCCAGCCGATTGCAGTTAAATCCGATTGGCCAGCTCATGGAGGCATATTTATTTTAGCCAATAGATGCAAAGCGCATGGTGATCACGCATCTATCGTTGTTTGGGTCGCTCTGTTTGTTCGATGGATATACTTTATATATTTTATTCTGGGGTACAGAATTTAGTACTTTGATTATTTACGGTACTAATTTACCAAGCGCATATTACCCTCTTTGTCATACTTTCTCTTTTCAACTTTGCGCCTCTCGTACGTTTCCCGACATTCATTCCTGTATTTGCCAAACTGTACGCAATAATACTTTTATAATATTGGATAGATATGTCTATCAACAATGATATAAAAGTATCAGTAAGCATAAATATATAGTTTTGCATTTTATGACATAGTACATTTTACATTTACAATTAGAATGAGGATATTAATAAAATGTGAACTTCAACGAGGTCGTTTGGGATTGATTAGAGTTCAATGTAACTTGTACATATATCAGTACACTCAACGACAAAAATATTGCATATTTGATTTAATTTTTTCTTCTTTCTCCTTTTTATTGATAATTCCAGTGACCATGCAGTGATACAGTACCTTGAGGATGTCGGAATTGAGTGACCACCAATGAGTCATGATGCTAAATCCCATAAGATCATAATACGGGACCTCATAAGACGAAAAATTGCAGTGACTGATTCAATTGCTGAATTAAGGCAGGAAGAATGGCGAATTCCATAGAAACCAATTAAAAATCTTCTACTAATTTGTAATTATGTTGGCTTAAAGCATTGTTATATCGTCGTTATCATATTAATCTGTCTAATTAAATGTTATGACCAAAATAAGTCCATATCATTCGTTTTTTTACGAATCTTTCTAATTTATTTGACCATCAGTAAAATACGCATGTGTAATGCTTTTAGCAGAAAAAGTGATCATGGATAGCAATTTTCTATGAATACGGACATAATAGTTATGATACAAACTTTTATGTCATACTAGTTCGTTATTGCAATCCAATCTCAATACAAATCCGGTTTGAATTAATAACATTGCCATTTTATCATAGTAGACACTATCGTTGCTAGGTGAATGTTGACAAACGTAAATGTCATAAAATCACAATAATTTTTATGTGTCAAAGTTAGAATTATTTCTCTTTATGCCCGCACGGGCCATAAAGTGAACTTTATGCCCTCTCGGTCATGAAGTACGACATTAAATAGTTAGCAACTAAGCAATAAAAACACAATAATGAACTAGTATGACATAAAATAAAATATGCGATATTTTGGTCTGTGAGTGTATTTAGTTAGCATCCCCCTACTTGAAAATAAAATCATATATGTAAAAAAAATAATATAAACCTAAAAAATAAAACTTTCATGGAAAAAAATCGATTCTAAAAAAAACGAAATATTCCAAAGAAAAAATTAAGAAATTATCCTTGTAAAAATAATTTAAAATTTATGTATACTGTACACACTTCTATACATAACGATTATAAATATAAAATGTACAAAAAAATGGAAGTAAAAAATGTAACACATTGTTCATTAAATAATTTTCATTAAATAATGTTCATTAAATAATTGCTATCTGTTTTCCGCAACTACCAATGTATTATTCATCTTGTTCAGTTATTCAATAAATAATGGAGTAACATCAACAACACATTATGGCACTAAGCATTTAACAATATACAGAAGAGTATATTCACGAGCACTGCTATTTGAAAGCAAAACGTGGGCACTGAAAGAAAAACTAGAAGACGAACTACAATGAGTAATGGAGATGAAATACCTAAGAAGAGTAGAGAATGTTTTTTCAATGGACAAAATAAAATAGTATGGAATACGAAGGGGACTGGGAGTTGAGAGAGTTGGGAAGTATATAGAAAGATCACAATTAAGATGGTGGGGGCATTTAAGCAGGCTAAATAAAAATAGTACAGTTGAAAAAATATCGACTGTAGCAAAACAAACAAGAAAAAAGTAATCCCAAGATAATATGGGGCAACGAAGTGGCAACATGACTGAAATATAAAGGAATGTCAAGGAAGGAAGCTGAATCGGTATCAAGACACAGAAAAATATGGGGAATGTTAATAAATGGATAAAAATGAAAGACTTTATACTCTACACTTAATAGTTAAAGAGAGAGAAACTCTATGTTTTGCGTTGTGAAAATTTTGAGTGATCCAGTTTCTTTTTCACCACAATATTTTCAACTGGCAAGATGTATTGTATTATGCTGCGTTCCGATTTGCGCTCGTAATGCTGTTAGTGCTCGAACTGCTTAGGACTGGTCTGGGTACAATTTGGACCTCCACACGTACGGACTTCCATATGGCATTTTAACATAACCTTCATAACAACCTTATTGTATGTTCACTCCATTTTTTTTTTCATTTTAAAAATTTTCTCATCGTCATTCATCATTACAAATCAAAATAATTGACTTCCAACGCTGAACTTTTGGTAACTAATTGACTGCGTTATGCTTCGAAACTCGGCAGGTGTTGTTCATGGAATTATTTCAAAGGGAATCATCATCCTCCGAAATGATATCAACAATTCAAAAGAGCTTATTGTCAATATTATTGCCGGCGTTTTCAGAGGCCTAATAATTGCGTTTAGTACGTTTTGACACAGTTTTCGGTCGGAAAGTTTACCTCGTAATCAATTCATAAAGGGAAGATGCGAGTGGAGGGATTCTTTAGAAAGTAATTTTCTCATGCTGTTAGATTTTCTCAAGCAGAATTACGCACTTGAACGAGTTTAGTTAGGTGAAACCTGTGTGAAATAGTTTGGATTGTATTTGCGCGTGAAATAGTTTGGATTGTATTTGCATCACTTTGTTGGGCTTAACTTGAATTGAAGTTTGCAAATGTTGACACACAATAGAATATCCATTGACATTTAGTAACGATTGATAATCTCACTGAAAAATGCATGAGAAGGTTATCTAAGAATTGATGTAAGTTTGGATAATAAAAAAACTCGCGTGGAGTATTTTACCTGGTCTTCTTAAACTATTGGGAAAATTGAGAAATTGAATTAAAGAGTAATTGGAATATCAGGTGGATTTGATCAGGACAGTCCAATATTTCTTTGATGAATAACTGGTCAATTACCAAAAATATCCAGCTATAAATTTTTTGGCGGTTCACCAAAAGATTCGATATTTTTGGTAGCGGACACAGGATTTAAATTGAATTGACCTAAACAATTTGGCGCTATTTTCGATTCCTATGTGTTGAGTTACAGCACGTGATTCAAATCCTTCTTATTTTACTTTATTATACCTACATAAAAAATTATGTCCTTTGAAATAGCTAAAATGTTTGGCCAAATACTATCCATCCATCTATCCTTTATATTATTCATCTATCCATCATTGTCCACTCGCTCACATTTCCATGTTTGTTATTGAATCTATCCGAAAACTCATTTTTTGTTATTCAAGGAAAAATCTTTCATAATGGATACGCCGATTCGGGTTTGACATTAACAAAAAGTTTGCATAAGCAAAAAAACTTATTTTTAATTGGGATGTTTTGTTCGGCGAAAAATATTGAAATTCACAATTCAATGAATCAATCTAATGGAAGCTTTGGAAATGTTTTGTCGGAAAAAAGAACCAGTTTGCGGAACATTTTATAGTATTTCGAGCGTAGCTGGTTTTTTTAAAGAAATTAAAATATTGAGGGAAAAAATTAATATTATCTTAGTTGTATCTGGATTACGATTTCACCTGCTTCAAGTAGAAACAGGGAAACAAATCCCTAGTCTCTTTGAAAACCACTTGTATAGTGAGTGACACAAAAGAATAGGCATTTTCCCAAGAATCCCAAATAGAGATTTTATTTTAAGGATCTGGCTCATATTAACAAGAGACAAGTTTTTCTTTCAAAATATTTCTAATCGCAAAATTGTTCTTGGTTCATTTTTTTTTTGTGGAAAAAGTTTTAGCGTTTTCTAGTCTATATTCCTGTCAATAATCCTATTTTGAGGATGCTGTTATTTTGAAGTCTTTCATATTAATTTTTTGATTTCAATTGCCGTAAACATCTAATGAAAAGAAATTAAAAGTCAGTGAGACTGTCGGTAAATATGTTTCCCTCAAGATTGGCAACATTCTACTCCCTTCGACATTCCAAATAACGTGGTGCGTGTTAGTGTGAAAGGGCGTGTTTGCACAGTTTTCCAGAATTGCGAGCTTTGTCAAGAACCCTCCGCGATGCGGTTGTCCCTGTCATGGAAGAAAACTCAACAGGGCTCACGATTTAGAGCTTGTGACTCGTGAAGTCGCGGTTTGTACTCCAAAAGAGGGAGTAACCGAGATATATAGAGGGTAAGTTTGGAGAAACTACGGCAAAATAAGAGTAGGTAATTCTGAGAAAGTGAAAAACATTATAATAAATATTCTCATTTTTTAACTTTGTATTTAATATTCTATTTAAATCGATCTCAAAAATGTATGCTTTTCTTCGGAACTTTTAGGGATTCGAAGTGTCAAGAAAGTAGATTCGTTCTTACCGAAAACAGTTTATTTCTACGTTAGCCATAAAAGACTTGACCCGACGCAAATCCTCCGCAGACCTTAAAATCCTATCTGTCAAATTCGATCTTTCAGAAAATCGTTATGGGCAAGCCCTACTAATGGCTTTTAGCCCAAAAATACTAAGAGAGAAAATGGATTTCCTTTCCTCCCTACATTCAAAATAACTTAAAATTTGTACAAATTTTATCAGCTTTAATGTACTTACGTATATAATTTTATAGTATAGCACTTTTTTATTGACAATAAATTTCTAGTTATACCGAATTGACTCCAATTGAATGAATAAAGTTTGAGGAGGATCGCTACATTTAATCACAGTTCTATAGTGAAGGCTCTAAAAGTTTTATATCTACTTTACGGAAAGTGTTTTCATATAAATAGTTGCAACTCTTTTGATGAGAGAGATTTCCTGTTTAATTGGTTCGAAATAAAATTTTAAGGTCAGCATCGTAAGGATCGATTTCGTCGAATATTGACAATAAAACAAAATTGATTGTAGCTAAATGCATTCAAATGGTTTCCGAAAGAAATTTATCATAAATATAATTCTGTTTTATAACCCTCGTAAATATAATGGATATTCATGGACTTAAAAAAGTGACACAGTTCACATCAAGTGATTGTCGCACGAGCCTTAGGCGAACGAACTACTTTTTTTTTCGGGATAAGATGGGAAACTAATGTTCGAATGGATCCTATCCAAGACCCAAACAGTGTTGGACTTATTCCAAAGGGGATGTCTACAAACCAAACCCACCTCAAACTCACCGTTACCCACGCCTCGGAATCATTACCCTAGCATACTTCGAGACGGGCGGCGTTCCCTCGCAAACTCTCCGCTCACACCGTCGTCTTCTCACTACGTCTCATGCCATATCGAGACCTTCTCTCCCCCTAATCATGCTCTCCACTACGCTACTTACCTACATCCTCCTTCTCCCTCAACATTATCTCCACCATGTTCTCCCAATACACCGTCTACCCTAGTTTCCTCTCCAACTTTTTCAGCACTTCCCCGTTCTTCCAGCATCTGAATATATGTCCCACACCATCTTCCACTTCACATCTCTCGCACACTCCAGTCTCTCTTTCCCCAATCTTGTGGAGGTACCCTACTCTCGACCCATGTTCAGTGAGCACCTGTGTCAAGAAGTAGTTCATCTCCCCGAATTTCCGGTCCATCCAATCGCTTCTACTTCCAATCGCTCCTTTTAGCGCGCCCTCATACTCCTCTTACCTTCACTCCATTTCCTCCTCCATCCATTCCTATACTTCCTCTCTGGTGGTACCCAGAGTTTGTTCTTGGCTCTAGCTATCGTATTCAATGGGTAGGAAGGACATTGACAGCACCGCTGCTGCCAGTCCACCCACTGTCCTGTACCCCTGCACCACCCTCGGGAGTATCCCTCTTCACACCCGTAGGAGTGGCCTAACCCTCGCATTCACCCCCGCTCTTCCACTCCACACCTCAGCATCGTACAGCATACTCTGCTCTACCGTCCTACCAATTACCCTCCTCTTCCACTCTCCTGGCCCTTTCACATTACACATCAATCTCCCCAGCAAGGCTGCCTTTACTTTCCCCTTTTTTTGTCGCCTTTAGTGAGTTCTGAAGGATAATTGACTATCCAACCATTCCGCTCTATCTTCACCACAATCTTCCTACACACCTTCTCCGCCTCTCCTTTTGCCGTACATACCAGACACACATCGTCCGCATGCACCGTAATCCCACATCCCTCTTCACATACTATCCCACAAAACTCATCAAACACACACTTCCAGAGCGTCGGACCCAGAACCGAGCCCTGGAGCACTCCAGCTTCCGTCCCATACCCCTTTCCTCTAGAAGCTACTATCACACGCCCCGTCAGGTAGTCCACTACTTGGTAAACCAAAACCTCCCCCACTCCAAGCCTCAGCAACGCGCTCAACTCCGCCCGTTTGCTGACACTGTTGAACGCGTTCCCGACGTCGAAGAAAACGAGTAGGGCCAAATTCTTGTTTCTCCAGTTGCCCTCCCTAGCCCTTTCCACCAAGCCCATCACCCTGCCCAGCGCCGAGATGCAAGATGCAGCAAACCCATGTTGGTTTACCCTAAAAGCCCCATTCCTCCTCAATCCTATCCTTTATGATTCCCTCCATCAATTTACCCATCCCACACAGCATTCTGATGGGCTTGTAATCCCCCGCTTCCCCTCCCTCCGCCTTCTTCATCCGTATCACCCTGGCCCCCTTCCATCCTTCCGGGAACTCTTCCTTCCTCAGCACCCTGTTGAACGAACTACTTAGGCCTCTTTCATGCACGGAGAGTTTTTAACGGATGTCACAAGGTTTGGCGTTTCCGTGTGGTTCCGTTTTTTCTTTTTCTGCAATTTGCAACGGTTAAAGAAACTGTTGAATGCATTAGTGCAATGTTGTCAAAGCTGGAAGACAATATAAATCCTTGTGTGTTAGTCTGGACGCTCTGCGAGCCACTTGTTTGTGGATATTTGCTGATACAGCTCAGCACGGCCCTGAACATCAGTGAGAACGCACCTCAACATGTCTCAACTATCCCCCATTAGTTAACCAGCTTCACTTGTATCTTCTATCTTACTATTGAACTCTGTGAGGTGAATTGGTTCAGATTGGACAAAATACAAGCAATCATTGGTTGAAGACCGTTGTCTTCTTCTATCAACATTTATTTTTTGTTTTTGTGTAGTTTCATATAAGTAATCCCTTTAAATCCCTATTCTTGCTTTGTATAATATATACCTGCCATACATCGTAAATCCAACAAAAAGAGCTATTGTGGTCGTTCAAGTTTATAATAAGTTTGGTTCATATATCCAGAATAATTGAAGGTGAAAACACGGAGATAAGGGAATTTGGAGTAGACGTGTGCGTTTGAAACGTGGGAGAGTACGGCGAATTGAAGAGGGTATTTGTGTGGTTTGATTTTGATTTCGGTCTATAACACCTGGAAACTTCACGCCCTCGAAGGCCAAGATTGACGGCTACATCGATTCGATTGTATCCATCCAGAAAGATGGATTTGAATACATTTGATGTATACATATAGGGAGCAGAATGCATTGCATATATAATATATTTATAAGGCAGTGTGTATAGAAAATGTGGAAATCTATCAGGAAATAATATATGAGCAATACTTTAATATATTAATTAATTTCAAAAGATTGAGTTACCATTTTATCAAGCCTGAAATGATATAATATTAGAATAACTACAATGTTTATTTCACCTTTTAGAGCGATCCTTTATATGTAAATGAATATCTGTGTTTTTGATCTTCTAACATAGTGACCATGCTATAATTCAATTTAAATTTGCGATGTTCTCCGCACCAACAACTAAACCAACATGAGTACGTTCATATTTTAGAATAGACGAGTGATTCCAGTAAAAATATGACTATGTAAATGACACAATTTCGTAGTTATACATTTATGCAACATGCGGGTTGCAGCTCGAGAGGAAAGTTTCAAGAAGTCGAGTTATGAACGTCACAAGCTGTTATAAATAATGATAATAGAGTCTTTGCGGCTGCACACTTGTCACCACTGCATTGCATTGAGATCGCGAGTGTTGATAGATATACATAGAACTGGTTTTGTTTTGTTTTTAAATGGTATCGGATTGAATAAAAAAGGCATTAATAAGTTCTTTGGTTGTTTATGAACTTCTTTCAAATGATTTATTCCTCAAATTTGTATACAAACGAACAATATTTTGGTCAAAAACAAGATATTTTCCACTATCAATATATTGGCCCCAGAATGACCATGAATGATCCTAAATGAGCCACTCTATCCATACTGTTAAAGATCAACTGAACTGCCTTCCATATATTCGTTAATGACAATCACGTATACGTCATTGGTTAATGACAATATTTTAGACAGTTGATTTTGGGCTTAGAATATATTTAACCATTGTGTTTGAGTTATCAAATATTTTACATTTTTATAAAATGAAACATTAATTCTGACGGTGTTCGTCATCTTTGCAAATGAATTACGAAATATGCTTAGAACTTAAAAGGAAACAAGTCTAAGCAGCTTGTAACATGTCTATCGACCTGTTTCGACTTTCAAATTTATATCGCAAATCTTTTTCTAATTCCCGCTCGTCGTCTCATTAGCCACCCCAATTTTCAACCCTGACCATAAGACAATTGACGTCTGCCAACGGTCGCTTCCATTTTTCAACGCCACGAGCGACACCCCTTTTCGCTATCGACTCTCTTCGAGGAAAGACCTCCATTTTTATCGCTTTTTCATCTTTCTTATCTAAATTGCTGTGGTAAGCACAGCAGCTAGTATACGGTGGACAACTATGTATACCATTAGCTGCTGGATATTATTAAGACACCCTCAAAGACACCTTCAAGATACCCTCAGGTCCACTTCTCTGCACACCATTCCCGGAGAAGATATTTACTAAAGATAAGTACCATAAAAAGTCCAAGCTAAATACCGATCATTTTGTCCAACTTCTGGCAAGAATAAAATGTTTTAACTTCTTTTTTCTAATTTCTTATTCACCCGACTATAAGAGCTGTAGGGGATCGTGTCCGGGCTAAAGTAAGCTTCTAATTTTTTAAATATAATAATTTCTACAAGGTGTTTTTCACCTTAGTTTTCTTTTTGTTTAAATTCATTTTTGTTCTTTCGTCGACGTCTAAAAGGTAGTGGCGCCCTAAAGCTTCTTATAGTCTGACAATCTCTGTCATACCTAGTGCAGCACTAACATGGAGTAGAACCACCCTCAAGTGTTTATTGAAGCACCGTCTGACTTTTTATAGAAATCCACATTTAATATTGTCTCCTCTAACTACTTTCCAACTAAATAATCACCGAAACTCCTTCTCGGTAATTAATTCTCCCTGAACTCCCCGTTATTATCCTTAATAAAAGCAGATAATTCCATCAAATAAAAATAAATTGGTTACTTAAAGAAAAATGTGAAGGTCTCGTTTAAATGTACTTTATTATGCAATAAAAGGCGCTTATATCATCAGATTTTTCTAGTAGACTTTTCCAGAATGTCACAACTGTGTTGGACTCTTAGCTTTTATGAGGCATATTTTCTTAGTATTGGACTATACTTGCCTTACTCGTTTACGTTTATGAACTCTAATGATGTTTATCTTAAAATGTAGTTTCTGTTTTAGACCTACTTAAAGTTAATATGGTCTCCGATAAAGTAGGTTACAAGCTCCACAGTTATTATCGAATATTATAGGCAATTTTCTTTTTACTGACATTGCATTATTAACCGTTTTCAAAAAATTCAATTCCATAAACATTTTACTGAAGTTTACTTTCACTAAATCATAATAGTATAATATTTAACGAGCAGTAATGTAGGTCATAACTCACGCAGATGAAGACTATAAAAATAAATACGTGCAGAGAAATATATTTATTAACCAATCTCAACAATAACAATGATATGAGTTTTTGGATAATTTCCTTATCATTTTGTTAATTAGTTAAATTAACTGTGAAGTTTGAACCACCAAGTAAACTGAATAGGTGCAGCCTTCTGTATTGCTTATTCTTGTGTTTGCTGCAAATATGCTGTAAATGTACTAGGGGCGTTATATCTGCAGTATCTGTCTCATTTCTTTCGGAATCATCAACGTACCTCCCTCAGCAACACAGTAGTTGATCGCCAACCGTCAGGGCAAGATTTATTGCCTCCTTACTTCTACTTAGTTCCCGAGGAAAGTCTGAGAGACTAGCTCCTTAGGCCTATTTCCCGGAGTAATTTTAGGATGTCTACAAGCTTTACTTTAGGTTAGTGTCCCTCTCCTATCTCGTAGTCTTCTAGGTAATGTGGATAGAGGTTTTTTCTTCCATACCACAGAATCTACATTCTTCTCTCTCCACTACTTTGAGCTGTTTCAGGTGCCCATTCAGACGACAATGTCCCGTTAAGACCCCTGTTAAAACTCTTAGTGCAGTTATACTCTGACTTAGGCCCAACAGGTTGTAGTCACCCAGAAGTAACTTGATTGTCTAAGCCATACCAGATATTTCCAATGGTCAGATCTTCTCTTTTTTTCTGCTTTGCCTATTTCTCCCAATATTACTTTGGAGCTGATACCGCAAAAGGGTATCCTGGAATCCACAGTATGGTGACTATATTGTTCTTGGCTAGTTAGTCGAGTTTGCCTAGGCATTCCCATACCATTTAGGAACTCAGTGCCTTAATGCCTGCTTGACTATCCGACATGATTATAATAGTATTGGTCGATATAGCGTTTTGAAAACCATTATTTTGGTCTGTTTTGAAATTTCTCTTTTATTTATAAATTTTGTGTTCATTGCATAGTAAAATTTATTCGTTTTATGAATTCTATTGTTAATATCGGCGTCCTGTGTCCCTCTTTCATCCAATATTACTCCTGAATATTGGAAATGATTTACTTGTTCTACTTTTCTTCCATCTGAGTAAGTGGTTAAGTTTTCTCTCTCCTCTCCTATTATCATTACCTTTGTTTTATTCTTGTTTATCTTCATGCCATTTTCCTTCATTACTGTGTTCCATACATTTATGTTTATTTGCAAGTCTTTTTCACTTTCAGTCAGTAATAGGACGCCATCTGTGAATGCTCCTTCAGTTATATTTACTTTTTGTAAGAGTCCTACACAATAATTTTTTGTTAGCGGCTCACATTTCTTTATTATTTCGTCCATGAATGTTATAAACAGTAGCGGGCTCAAGCTGCCTCCTTGTCGTAGCCCTGTATTTGTAGTGAATGTTTGTGATATCATATTGTTTTTAATAATTGCGTTTTTATTGTTCTTATATATTTTCTGTGTTAATCTCATAATTTTACTATTTATTCCTCTATCCATAAGTATTTATAAGTATATTTTTTTATGGAACAGCATCAAAAGCTTTCTTTAGGTCCAAAAATGCCATAAAAGTTTTCTTTAATTGCTTTTGCTGTTTTATTGTGAATATATGGTCCTGTGTACTTCTGCCGTTTCTGAATCCGCTCTGTGTTTCTTCCAGTGTTCTCTCGATCTTCAGTCTGATTCTTTTTTCCATGATCTTTGCCAGTATTTTCATGGCTGTATTTAGTAATGTGATACTTCGGTAGTTATGCAGTCATTGTGGTCTTCTATTTTGAAGATGCGTACTTAGTAATGCTTTCTACCAATTCATTGGCAAGGTTTCATCTTCCCATACTCTGTTGTAAATATGCAACAATGTATCTCTTCCTTTATAACCCATGCTTTTCATTTCTGCTGTAATTTTGTCGAACCAGGGTGATTTTCCATTTTTTAGCTCGTTGATAACTTTCTAATTCTTATTTATCTATTGTTTTGTTAATGTCGGCTTCAACTTCGCCATTGTCCCATATGTGTTCCTCCAGTTCTTGCGGTCCGTTGAGAAGATCCTGGTAATACTATCTCCATCTTTCCATATTCTCTCTGTCTTCTGTTAGTATTTTCCCATTTTTGTTTTTTATATATTGTATATTTTGTTCTGTTCTTAACGAATTTAGCGTTCGGTAATAGTTATTTGTGTATTTAGAGCGTAAAGTAACAAAAGATCGCGTCGCGCGGCAACATTCTTCCTCAAGCTGCAATTTTACTTTACGCTCGTAAAACACTCATAATTTTTTCTACTGTCGCCCTTTTGATAATTAAAACAGTTTTTTATATTATCTTAGGTTATAATAGGAGTACTAGAATAATCGTCATTTTCGTTATTCATCAACCTTAAAAAGATCTACTGACTAGGGATGTTAAAAAATAATCGATTTTTATATAAATCGATTTTCGGAAACGGCTCGTACTATTTATTGACTATTTTTCAAAATTTTGACAACTTTTGACGATTATTGATCATTTCTCAAAATTTTGATAATTATTGACCGTTTTTCAAAATTTTAACAATTATTGACCATTTTTCAAAATTCTAACAATTATTCACCATTTTTGACCATTTTTCCAAATTTTTGATAATTTTTCACCATTTTGACTCAAAATGATGACAATTTTTAACCATTTTTGACAGTTTTTGACAATAATTGTCCATTTTCAACAGTTTTTAACAATAATTGACAATTTCTGATAGTTTTTGACCATTTTTGACAATTTTTCAAAATTTTAGACCATTTTTAAAAATTATTGACCATTTTTGACCTTATTTCAAAATTTTTGACAATTTTTCAAAAACTTTAACAATATTTGACAATTATCAACTATTTTTCAAAATTTTGACAATTCTTAAAAATAATTGTCCATTTTTGACAGTTTTTGACCATTTTTAATAGTTTTTGACAATTATCGACCATTTTCAAAATTTTAACAATTATTGACCAATTTTGACAATATTTGTCCATTTTTGAGAGTTTTTAAAAATAATTGACCATTGTTAACCATTTTTGATAGTTTTTGACCATTTTTGACAATTTTTCAAAATTTTAGACCATTTTCCCAAATTTTTGACCGTTTTTGACCATATTTCAAAACCACTGACAATTTTTGACAATTATAAACTATTTCTCAAAATTTTGACAATTTTTAACAATAATTGTCCTTTTTTGACAATTTTTGACAATTTTTCAAAAATTTCAACAATTTTTCAAAATTTTTGACCATTTTTCAAAGTTATTGACCATTTTGTTAGTTTTTGACCATTATCGACCATTTTTAAAAATTTTAACAATTTTTGACAGTTATTGACCATTTTTGACCATAATTGACCATTTTTGATAGTTTTTGACAATTATTGACCATTTTTAACAATTTTTGACCATTTTTCAAAAATTTTTTTTTTTTCAAAATTGACCGACCATTTTTGACAATTTTTGGAAATTTGTTACCATTCTTGACAATTTTTGACAATAATTATTAACCATTTTCAATAAAAATTCTCCATTTTTAACAGTTCTTTACCATAATTGACAATTTTTGACAATTATTGACCATTTTTGACCATATTTCAAAATTTTTGACAATTTTCATATAATTTTATCCGATAAATTGTTAATTATTCACCAATTGAGTTAATTCGGAGGGCGTGGTTTGATTGAATAAGCGAGCGAAAAAGATTCCTTTTTTGCGCTAGAGCGTAAAGTAACAATCCTCGGCATTTGTCGACTTTACGATTTCATTTGAATATAGTAATTAGTCATTTTACGCGCTACTGTAGAAAAGTTGTGTTTTATGTATTGAATACATTTTGTTTATCTAGTTGTATTGTTGTTTTTTGTGGCCTTGCTAACTAATTAGGAAGATAATATAAGGTTTAACTTTTTAATTTAACTATTTTTCGGTTACAAATTACGAGTGTCGTATGTATCCGACAAATAAAAAAACCTGCGTACAGGGTATACCTATTTGAAATGGACCTTCTTATACAAAGTCATTTTACGCGCGACTGTAGAAAAAATAATTTTTGGTTTCCTGTGCAATCTTTTCCCATTTTTTTCCCGAATTTTTCCCATTGATCATTTTTAGAGGCTGTTATTATTTCTTTTGTTTTCTTTCTTTCTGTTTTGTAATTTTCATAGTTTTCTCTTGTTCTGTTCGCTAGATACTTTTTCCATGCTTTTTTCTTTAACCTTATTTGGTTTTTATTTTCCTCCGACCACCAAGGTGTTTGTTGTTTGCTATTATTTTTCTTATTTGTGCCACATACGTCTCCTGCAGTTTCTAGCAATATATCTTTGAAGTAATTCCAGTTTTCTTCTATGCTCCCATTGTTTGTTTCTGCATTTTGTATTTCCAGTCTTCATTCATCTTTTGTTGGTATTGTTCTGCAATTTCTTTATCTCTTAATTTATATGATTTGATAGTGCTACTTTGGGTTTTCTGCTGATGTATAGACTTCTCTTTGTTCTGTTTTAATGTATTTCCTTCAAATTTAGACATTACTACAAAGTGATCACTACCAATTTCCGGTACTCTTCTTACTTTTGTGTCTATTATTGTTTTTCTGTATCTGCTTTCTATGGCTACACTGCTTCATAGGATATTTGCAGAAACCATTGAGAACATACTTGATCATTACGAAGAAAGGCAAGCTGGAGATTTCCAGTTTGGATTTCGGAGAGGAAGGTCAACCAATGATTAAGTATTCACTGGTTAGGTACAGAATGCGATTTAATTGAAGTTATCAAGTGAAAAGTTGATCATCTTCTCTTTTGTTAACTATCTTTATAAATACATTCATTGGAATATTGAAAACAAAAAGTTCAATTCTTAATTGATTTTTACAAAAAATCAAACTTCACTTGATCACCCGGTGGTTGGTAGATAACCCGTGGATTTATTAAAATATATTTTCATGAAGGGTTGAGTTATAGATCGGTGGTTGTGATAACTAATTTAAAGTTTTCGATTTAAAATAATAAACAAGCAAAAAAAATAGAATACAAAGAATAAAGACCGCCTAACTAAAACGAAATTTGCATTATTTGCAAAATATGGTTGAACGACTTTCTGTTAATTAAAATATGTTTTCAAATCCAGTTTGTTTCGAAGCTACTGTTTCTATTTGATGTGTAGAATTGAAATAAAACCGGGTAAAATACAATTGCAGAGTAAAACAATTCTCAGTTTTCCTGATTCAACGTTATTCAAGATCAGCGATCAGTGAATATAACTGCGGTCTATTTCAGTCGAATTATTAAAAACGAGATTAAATATTTTAATAGCTACCGAATTGATTTTTCCACTGACCAGATATCTATTTAACAGAATGAATATGTTTTTCACTGTTTATTATATTCACGGTTTATTTATTTGTTACCCATTTTTATTTCCCAAAATGCCAATTTTGTAAAAAAATAATGTAAATATTCAAAGCTATTGCATTTTATCGCATATTCAGTCCGTGCTTATTATTAAAGCTCTCGTTGAAGACAAATTACCTCCTTTGTCCATTTTATATCTTCTTTGACATTTTGCTACATTCGTTAATTCCTTATTTTCCCATTTCATGCTACATACCAAGCAAACCTTATTCTGTTGCTGTTAAAGAATAAGAAGAAACATAGAATTCAACTATAAGTAGAAGATCTGACCATTGGAAAGATCTAGTAGGACTTAGGCAATCAAAAATTCTTCTGAGTGACATTTTCGCCTAAATGGGCAAAGCTCAAAATAGTGGAGGAAGAAGAATGTAGATTCTGTGGCATGGAAGAAAAAACCTCCATCCACATACTTGCTTCAGAATCCTAGAGCACAATACCTTGGAGATTACTGGATAGAAGAGGGACATTTACCTAAGTTAAAGCCTGCAGATATCCTAAAATTGCTCCGGGAAATAGGACTAAAGGAGCTACTAGCCTCCGAGACTTTCCTCAGGAACTAAGTAGAAGTAAGGGGACACAATAGATTTTTTAGGTCTCAGTGAATGTCACTTCAATTTACATACATACATACATACATGAAAACAAAAGGTGAATTTATGTGCGTCAGTTAAATAAATAGATAATTGGAAGTCAGAAAATAAACCAACACTTGGAGTTAATGCTCAATTAATTTATGGAAAAATGAAATATTCTTTTGACAAGTATGGAGGATTCTAGTTTTTATCTGATGCTGCTGAAGTTTTCAATGGGATATTTCTCGAATAATTACAACCCGAACCATTATCCACTCTTGGATAATATGCTCCATTTACTTCTCTCGATGTAGAACGTTAATTTTCAGTCCTACTAGACAAGATTTTAAAACAGAAAATATGGAAAATCACTTATTTGTTACTACACTGCGCAACTTATTAATGCACAACCAAAAAATTACCTCAAATTTGATGTTATGTATCTTCGACATTTTTTGTTAGTTTTTATTGATTTTTTTCTTATGGTAAAATGAATAATTTTGATATTATACCAGGTGCTATAAAAATTTTATGTTTTTTTCCGAAATTTCAAAACGTCCTGTGGACTATACAAGCTACTGCAAGTTATTGCAATTATAGCGTATTTAAAGCCTCATGTTTGTTCTACATTTTTTTTCATCCATTTACTTCATTAAATATCAAATTTTTAATTGGACGTGATTTTTATTGAATTTATCAGCTTTATTTGTCAAGTGCTCATTTTTATTACTCATTATACTGGTTCAATGCCTTATTTTGCGTTCTGTTTTTCTTGATATCTTATAATATATTGAGAGATTCAAGGTGTTTTATAACAGAAAAAGGTCTTAAAAGGACTTAAAAACTTGAAAAACATACTTAGAAAAATGGATTGCTTTAATTAAAGAAACAACGAATAACAGGAAACAAAACAAAAGTAAATAGAGAATTAGTATCTGGTGTTTCCTCCCCTTCCGCGAATGACCTCCCGACATCTTTGGTTTATACTTAAAACCAAAGTTCTGATTAGGATAATTACATAATTCGACTAGACGTTCTTCGAATTCTTGTAAATTTTGGGGTTGTCGTCCCCCACTCCGTAACCATCGACTGATAAAATCCCAAACAAGTTCAATGGGGTTTAGGTCGGGGCAATGTGATCATTTCCTACTTCTTTAAGATAGTTTCTCACGATAAGACCCGTGTGGGGACGCGCATTGTCGTGCATAAGTAAAAAATTGGGCCCTATATAGGGGGCATAAGGCACAACATGTTCTTCAAGAATGTCTGAGATGTATCTTTTAGAATTGAGATTTCCATTTATAGTTCGCCCCGTCAAAGATATTCCGCCCACACCATGACATATCCACCTCCATATAAAGTTTTGTGCAAAAAATTGCATTGACTGAATCGCTCATCGGTTCTTCGGTAGACGCGAATACGTCTGTCACAATTATTCAAACTGAACCTTGACTCATCAGTCCAAAGAATACGTTCCCAATCTTCTGTGATCATTGGCAAAATTCAATCTGGCTCCTCGAGGATCTATTGTTAATGCGGGTCCTCGAGCAGCAATCTTGGGTCTTAAATTTGCCTTCCTCAGTCGTCGGCGTACAGTTTGAACGCATATGAGTGGACCACCTGCGATCCTGGATAGCAGTGGTAACACGAGTTCTACTTTGACAACGGAATGTTCTCCTGTTTCCGGGAACCTTTGAATTGCTTTCGCTATAGTTGTGTGATACACTCCCAACCTTCCAGCTATTCGGTTGTAACTCCACCCTTCACCATGAAACGTAGCTGCCTCAACACATTAATCACGAGTTAAATTTCTGGTTTGGCGTTCCATTATTCACTAATTATTGCTGGACTGTCAACAAAAAACTAATGACACAGTTGTCAGTTTATGACGTGTAATCTTCGAATTCCATACCCTCCTAGCTGTTTGAGTCGTCCGATAAATGCATTTCATGTGAATAAAAGCACATGGTGTTTAAAAACGGTGTATTTCATGAAGTAACAAAGATAAACAAATGAATAAAAAGGGAAAATCTAGAAGAAACATGAGGCTTTAAATTGGCTATAATTGCAATAGCTTGCAATAGCTTGTATAGCCCACAGGACGTTTTGAAATTTCGGAAAAAAACATAACGTTTCTATAGCACCTGGTGTTTTACCAAAACAACTAAGACAGTGATTATCCTGAGGCAAAAACCCACAATTTGAAAAAAAAATCAACAAAAAAAATCGAAAATACATAACATCAAATTTGAGGTAGCTTTTTGGTTGTGCGTTAAATAAGTTGCAGAGTGTATTATTGATAAATTTTGAGTGGTATTTATTTACAACTATTGATTTTATGTTAGGATTTTTGCCTTTGTCGATAAAATTTTTCATTCAACAATTTTTTTGCCTATAAACCCAAGCCATAATGGGCTGGAATCAAGAATCTTTTCTGACTGAAAATCTGTTCATCGCTATAGATAAAAGGCGTTTCAATGAATATACCCTTCTTGCATCTAAAAAGGAGTCAATACAGTTATTCCAGCAATTAATTAGGAGAGTGCTTCATTGCTATTCTCATCCTCCCGTCCCAGAATCTTAACAAGCAGACTCTGAATTCCGGATCCGCATTAAAGGGGTTGGAAAATAAAATATATCTCCTTATATTTACACAGTAAGAAGCGTGAGAATAGGTTATTCTTGATACATGAGCGTGCTTCTAGCAGCATTAAAATATTTCAAAACTACTTGTTCATTTATTTGTTTTTCCTTTACGAATTGCAATCTTTTCATTTCATTAATGCATTCAGTATATTTTTTTGATGGAAATAAATAAATCTAAGTATCTACTAATCTGTACCTCCTTCTCGCTTTTTAGAAATCCTGGGACATGCTACAGGATAGTATAATGAAAAAAATTCAACACTGAATACAATAGAAGACACTGGCATAGAAGTGTACGTGCCAGAAACCAAACACTTCAAAAGCTTGTGAAAACCCTTGAGTTGTTACAATCGGATATTGACGCCAAAGGAAAGTGTGCTCAGTTTAATTTTGATAAAATATATAGAGTGCTAAGGATTATCATCATGTCGAATAGTTAAACACCCATTTGAACACTGAGTTCTTGAACTAGACTGAAACACATGAACATGGCAACGCCAAAAAAAGAGAAGATCTTACCATTGGGAAGATCTTGTACGGCTAGTGCAATCGAAGATACTCCTGGCAAACTGCATCCAGGTGAGAGCAAAAATAAGAGAGGGTGGAAAATATATAACATCTACATTCGGGTTCCAGAATTTGAAACATTGAATCTCCAAAGCTGTTTGTAAGAATTTTATTCAAAGTTTCTAAAATGGAAACGCCATAACGTCGTCTAATCCACCCGGTTCATATATTAAGTAAATTGGTGGATCCTTCCTCGTACACAGTTATTGGTTATTCCATCCCGAACTTTTCAGTTTTACGATTTTCGCCTCTTATATGTTTGTTACGTTAGTCAGGAACTTCATTTCTTGTGGAAGTAGCTTCTTTAGTGAATAAAACATTCTTCGTAAAGTTTGCGTTGCGCCTATTTAAAATTTAATGAGTTTTGTTTGTTTGTTTGATTCTAGGGCAGTTTCGATAGGAATTTATATTTTTTGTGATCTCTATTGAGTTGTCGGTATGAAAACATCAAACTTGTTAAATTTCAACTTATATATTTGGAGTTGATGATCATTTTTCGTAGTTATTGATTTAATAAACTTTTTCATTCCTGAAAATGTTGTTTTTATGGACTATTCAAATGTTTTTCTTCAATTTGTTTTCTTGCTTCTATTATTTGATATTAATAGAAAAAAGGTTTTAAGGGTCTATATGGAATTCAAAGAAAATACGAAAGTAGCAGCAGCTTTGAGTTCTTTGGCGATGAAGTCTGTATTTCAATCGATATAAAAGAAAACATTTGACGTAAAATTTAAAAAAAATCCATCTTTCTAGCACTCTTACATTTTTTTTATTCAATTACACGCTGATCTGGCCTTACCTTTGTATCTCTATTTCCCCATGATATTTTGATTAAATGTATTCACTTACGAGACAAATTTTTGAATCATTCCAAACGGTACCAACATTGCAATTTTGGAAGCCGAGAAAGTTACGAGATAAATAAAAGTGAAGTTGCCTTCTTAGGGGACCAATATAATGGTACCAAAACATGTCTGAAATGTGTTATTTTCAGAGTTATACGAGGGTAACGAAAAATTAATTTTATTGGGTGTAACACGTTTATTTGTAGAAATATCAAAAAATAGTAAGGAAAAATTTCATTTGGTTCGACATTGGCTACCTCTCTTCTAAGACGTTTCGTGTCTTCAAGGAAATCATCAACTTTTTTTTTCAAATACTGACTTGCATTTTTTATCTGAATTTTGTGCCGTATTTCGGAATTCAAAATAAAATAAGAGGATGATATTTAGGAAGGAAGTAACGAAAAATGAAAAAAAACATGCCATCTTTCACCCCGCAGGACATAGCTCACTGCCTAACGCCAAGCTTAGTGAGGAAAAGGCACTTTAGTTCCGTGTAAACATTATGATTCATCCACCTATATAATAATTATGTATATATAACTATTGTGTATATTGTTTTTCATACTTGTGGTTAGATTTTTTTGGTAGCAATGGTAATGACGCTTTGCTGGCTTGATTTTTAAAATTATGTAGCGTATTTGAAAATTCATAATTACTTCAATCAAGTTCAATAATCGTAGCGACTTTCCACTCTTAAAAGTCAGTCAACAATGTCGGTGAGCCACAGTATACATACAGTAGAACAAATTGACCTTTAACAATGAACAGTAGTGAACACAAACTTTACAATACCTCATACTTTTCTACTGACAAGATAAGCAAACAGTGAAAATATTTACGCACACGACAAAGTAACAGTAGCCATTTTTGACTCATTGATTCATTTCGCGAGGTTTGTAGGTATGACGTCAGAGTAAAGATCAATTTGTTCTACTGTAACTATAATGTATGACATAATTATAGAGTTGCAATTTTCATTTGAAAACCTAAGGTTGAGGTAATATGCATATTTAATTTTCACCAGATTACAGAATGTATCAAATATTGTGGGAAATATTTGAATATAATATTAACAAGTTTCATCATTTACAGCTTAAGTACCTGAGTGTGATTTCTGCTCACTCCTAGTGAAAAAAGGCAAACTTTTCTCACTATGGAGGGAAGTATGAGTGTGTACTTTTCATAGAGGTGGGATGAAAAGTATTTATTCCTATCGTACGCCTCTGCTAATGTGAAAAACTACATTTTACTATATAACAATGGAAAATGAATAGAATCTATCGGCAATGCAGGGAGATATTAGAGTTGTAACCCAAAAATCCTGAGCTGGATGTACATTGCCATAGTGAGACCAATTATCACTTATGGAACCATTGCGTGGAGTAGTAGAACTAGCCTAATGAGAACGAGAGAAAACCTCTCCAAAATTGAAAGACTAGTCTCTATGAGCATTCCAGGAGCAACGAGAACAGCATGAAATCTTTGAATAAGATATAGTGAACATCTAAGATGCTTTCAAATAGCTGTCAAAATTATCAATGACCTAATATTTTTGAATAATTAGAAATTAAGAAATATAAAGAAAACTCTCATCTCACATGAATTAACAGACATATACTTTTCATTCTCCATTATTAGAATGTGTTTTATATAGCATATAAATGTATACCTACTATAAGTGTCTGATCTCTAACATCATGAGATATCTTAATATATTATTTCACATATTAAAAATGTATTCTAGTTTCTTGTTTATTTATATAAATATCCATAATTCACTCCTGACGATGCAAATGTAATCCGTGAAAACAATCGAAAACTATTCATTTCGATTATTCATTGATTTCATGGAAAGATAGAGATAGACATAGAGATAGATAGAGAGAGAGAGAGAGAGATAGAGAGAGAGAGAGATAGAGAGAGATAGATAGAGATAGATAGAGAGAGAGAGAGAGATAGAGAGAGAGAGAGAGGTAGAGAGAAGAGAGAGGGAGGTAAGCTTTATTGTCATGATAATTCTACAATTTTATGGACAAAGCGATATATTTGAAATATAAATAGAATATAAATTTCTCAACAAACTATAAAAAATTTAAATGCTGACTATACCACTACATAAATGATAAAAAATATAAAAGATTCCACGTTGTAGGGGATGGAACAATTAATTTGTTAGTCATATGAAAATATATTGCTGTTTGTCTTAAGTGAACATATCATTATTTTTTTCATTTGAATAAAGATGTCAGTGAGCAGCTTGTAAAAACATTGAACAGAAAAGCATTTGCATGTTGATACATAATATATAAGCTTGAAAATACTCGCGTATATACCGGAATATGCAAACAAACTATGCACCGACGTTAGTCAATATTACATTTCTAATTGCAATACGAGTGACTATAAATTATTCTCAAACAAATATTTGCAAAATCTACCAAGTTTATAGGAAAACACGAACACGTAAGCTAAATGAATTATACTACTTTTCCATTCATTTTCGAGCTTTTGCATCTAAGTATGTTCATTTTGATTCTAGAGCTCGCTTTTCGTATAAACCATTTATATCTCTTGTTATGTCTAATGAAATTTACTTAAATTTCCACCGGTTGATTCATAAAAATTGAGTAAATATAATCCCAACTCTCTTTTACTTTGACTAACAAATAACTGTACCCTGTAGGTACTTATACACTGGCAAGCAAAAAATTGAGGCTGCAAATATTTTATTGAAATTGTGATGATTTCGGAATTTTCCGCCTCAAGCTTCTATTTGCAAATTGTAAATCATTGTAATGTGTTTTGTAAGCTGAACGTGATATCCGTTATTGAATCATAATGGATCCATTTTAGTTTTTATGATTTATTCTGAAAAAACGAAAACAAAATTCTACTTTTTGTTACCATCGAGAAGGAAAACTGAAAAAACTAATCGTTAACAGTTACTGTTATCGATGCATACTTCCAATTAAGTTAAGAATCACACTCTTCTCAATGTTATCCCACTCTTGCAATATCAACACTCTGAGTTCCTGAGAAGTTCTTCGAATACGTCGTCTCAACTAATCCCAAACATGTTCGATGCGATTTATGTCTAGACTGCCCAATGGAACTTCTTGAATCACACGTTCAAACTATAAATGAAAGTCACTCGTCAATACAAGCTGGAGCGTACCTTTCCGTGAACTTGTCGACGTCAGTGTGACCCAGTGGGACAAAAACGCGACCCATCTAAGCACAGAACTTAGTTCCAGAAGATTGAAAGTGAAAGTCAATCTTGCAATTCGATGCTGGTGTTCCAAAACTAGATCTGTAGCCATCCTTCAACAGGCCAGTACAGTAGCATGAAGACTTGAACCACCCACAAACATTCACAGTACCACCTTCTTTAAGTTGATTTCGCAGCAACACCGCAGTAACTGTTGAATTCCGCAAACTTGCATACATCTAAAAACGGTCAAACCCTTGGGTGGTGACACTTTTTTGACGGGATCGTGGTCTTCTGGTTATTAGGACCTCTTGGAAACATCTTGTTACAATTCTCCAAGTAACAATAGGATCTAAATATATTATGCCTGTGGAATTAATACTAATCTTTGCGACCGATAGTATTCCTTAGAAGCTGTAAATATAGTGACCCTTTACGTCAAATCAGACAAGTGACAGATAACAATTTTCGGAAAACAAACGCATACCATTACAATCTTGCCCATGTTATTATTGCTTGCAGCTTAGTAAGTTTACTCAATTTTTGCTCGCCAGTTTTTTTTTTTAGAAAGATATATCATGAGTTTAAACTATCGCGAATTTATTTCACATTAATATTTTTTTATTGACTTTTCACTCCAATGTATATATGCTGTCGACAGTTCTTGAATAATTACTTGATAAATACCGTCTAATTGGTAATTATCTGGAACTTTTTATAAGCAATTAAGGGCATTAGCTGTCGAAGAAAATGTTGCTCTTATTTCTACAAAGTAGACGACGGTTTTTCAGCACCTTTTTGAAAACACGCTGATGAATTATAGTGAATGACATTCACAAGAACTCAGACTATAAAAGATCCGCATTTAATTAATTTGGAGAAAGAGGCGAAATATATTAGATCGAATGATTGATTTTCATTAATTGCAATATAAATTTCGTGGAATTTAAAAACACAATCAAGAAAGTCGGACAATAATAAGACGCTCGACATGGTATGAAAAAATTTTGCACCCTTGATTAGATCTATACACGTTTTTTTTCACTTCACAGGCAAAAATAGTTTCATAAAACTGAAACTTGACTAAAGGCAAAGTGCATTTTTAATGAATTTAATATTCGCATAAGCGCTTTAGCCGGTTAAGGCATCTTCAGAGGCTCTTTTAAAAAGAAAAAATTGTAAAAAATTTTTTTTAAATAGATGTTATGGTTTGAATGGTTTTTCAATTCCCAGCCTCATTACAAAAAAATTCAAAAATGTTTTCATATGAAGTCGAAAAAAATGGTGTCACATTTTCTAAGGTGAAGGACGTTGATGAAGTGAATTAATTTGGAACTTTTGCTATCGTTAGTTAGCCACATGAGCAGCCTGAATATTATTGGATTGGAGCAGCACTGTAACTGAATGGAAAAAATATCTGTGTATTAGGGGAAAGGCGGGTAAGATGACATACTTAGTGTTTGTTTCCACAAAAACTACGTCTATGTGAAGTTAAATACAAAATTTTATTGAAAAGTGGTAACTGGTAGTATTTTCTATGATGTTAGGCACTAAGATTACTAGTGGTATAAAGCGCTTTATTGCGAGTACAAAAAACAAAAATTTGGTTGAAAAACCATCATGCCCACCCACGACTCCTTAGACTTTGACCTACTAAAGAGGTCATTACAATAGATACATGCACAGTATTCTTCGTCGCTACCACTGAAGGGATCCGCTTCACCACTTAATTCATCTTTCATTAGTTTTTTTCTTACCACATATCTGTGGCACTTACTTTGTTGCTCTTGTTTCTTCTTATTTTCTTTTCAGGGAAGGCTTTTGAGGTAGGGACTTTCGGTTAATACATCTTGATAGCCACCAGTTTTGTGCTAGTGCAGTTTTTTACTATTCTCAGTCATTGGTCATTGGTCATTGTTTGCTGACTCTTGCATATAGTGATCATCGACATTTAATAGTTCTCTTTCAGTGGCAGGTGCATCTTCAGGCAAATCGGTAGTTAGACAAGGCAAAAAAATATGTTCTGGAGAAATATTGGAATTAAAAGGTGATGATCCCCGTTAAACGAAAACCACTTGATGCGTTCTCTAGTGTTGCTGTTTTTTCATAGGCTTGTTTGAAAAGTTTGGATACTTGATAAATGCTAACAGTACGACCGGGATTCTCTCTGAACCAATGTGTGACTGCTTGGTTGTAATACCTATGGAGGGGGCCAAAAAATGCAACTTCCAAAGGTTAGAGGCGATGTGTTACAGTGTGCATGCAAGCAAAGCAGTATCACAAAATTCATTTTAGCAAATTCCAAAGCTTTGTAGCTTTCATGACTTGAATGATTGTCAATAATTAATAAAGCTTGATTCTCGAAATTTGGTCTGACATGCTCAACAAAATGTCGCATACATATTTGGAACAAATCCCCTGTCATGTAGCCAGATTCATTATGTAGTTTTAACGTCCCTACTGGTGCCCCGTCATACAAGGCAGAATTGAATCTTTTCCTGGGAAATATTATTGCCGGTGGTACGTATGTCCATCCAGAACTTAAGCAGGCCACAACGGTTGTATGGACACCTCTCTCTGCACTTGTGAGAGCGCCTACTTGCCTTTTGCCTTTTCTGGCGAGCACCTTTGGAGGGACTTGAACAGTTGTTAGCGCAGATTGTGTTATTAATTTTATGTTCTTCGATAACTTGTTCAAGTTTAGTAAAAACACTTTTCCACTAGGGATTTATTGAAAGCCTTAGCTCTAGCAAGAGAGGTGGCTTCAGGGAGACGCAATGACAATTCAGGGTTACGTTGCCGAAAACCACGTAACCACCCTTTCCCAGCCATCTTATTCTCTTTATCAAAAAAATGTTTTATCTTCTTTTTTTTCATCAATCTCGTATGCAAGCTTTCTTACGTCTGTTGTTGTCAATCCAACAAAACGGGATTCCAAGTTCAGAATATGGTTAACTTGGTGGAAGCTGCAATTCCACCTCTCTCCATTGAGTACTGATTGTGAGGAGCCCTAATGTTTTGTCGCATTTGCTGCAATTTTGTTTTTGTTTAGATCTCGACGGCGGAGGGTGGCAGTTGGTACGTTGAAATGTTTACTTGCTTTCAACAAAGCCATTTCTCCACTAGAAACAGCTTCTAAAGCTCGCTCCACGTCCGTAGTCGTCATCGTTTATAGGAGTAAACCATTTGAAATAATTCTTCATTAGATATAAAGAAAAGGGCGGGCAAGATGTCATAGTAATTCATTTCACCCGCCTTGTTGTTTCTTACTACTAATACTCGTAACAATTAAACAACAAATGAAAGCAAAAATAGTTATTTATAATACAAGTGCGTGAAGTGATACTTTTGCGCACGAGTTGCGAAAATGAAAGACACGAGCGTAGCTAGTGCCTTTTTTCGCAACGAGTGCGCAAAAGTAATTCACGCATGAGTATACAATGTTTTATCTACGACCACATTAAAAATACTTTCCCTTAATTATATATTACATAACCTCTCTTTTTAATAATTGTGTTTGAATTATTGCCTACCTTCATCATAAGAAATTCATTATCTGGCGCTCCATTTATAAAATCCAAAATCTGTTCCCTTGTGAAAATTTTTGATTTTTCTGGTTTATGGCTCTCTGATTGTCGTTTTATGAAGGTAATAAGTTTATGAAATTTACTTAAGTATATCAATATTTAAATTTAAATTTATGGTAGTTTTCAACATTGAATAATGGGACCATGCAATATGGGAAATATGCAATAAGAACATTTTCCGTCTAATTTTTAATTCTTTTAGTGTTACACCAATCCAAAAAAAAAAGGTGAGCGGTCGTCGGACCGCCAACAGAAGCTTGCTTCTTATGCACAATAAAATGCCATTTTTGACCATTTTTCGAAAATTTTGACCATTTTTCCAAAAATTTTGACAATTATTGACCATTTTTTCAAAATTTTTGACTATTTTTGACTATTTTTTCAAATGTCAACAATTGTTGACCATTTTTGACAATTATTGACCAATTTTGACAGTTTTGACAATTATTGATCATTTTTGACAAATTTTCAAACATTTTGACCATTTTAGACCATTTTTCCAAATTTTAACAATTATTGACCATTTTTGACAATTATTGATCATTTTCGACCATTTTTTCAAATTTTAACAATTTTTGACCATTTTTGACAATTATTGACCAATTTTGACAGTTTTGACAATTATTGATCATTTTTGACAATTTTTCAAAAATGTTGACCGTTTTAGATCATTTTTACAATTATTGACAATTATTGACCAATTTTGACAGTTTTGACAATTATTGATCATTTTTGACAATTTTTCAAAAATTTTGACCATTAGCCGTTATCGATTTTAAAAAACACAGTCAACTGAAATGCAAATAGCAAAGTCTACAATGTACAGGAAAGTAGTTTTTGGCATTTTGACTGGGTATTCACATAAAAAAACACGAAAAATGATAGTTGAAGATTTTCAGAAAATAGTGAAGTGGATGTTATGATTTTGGATGTTTCATGTTCACACATCACATTAATACAGCTTCCAGAAAATAATTTATTTCCTTCAAACAAATTCAACTACAGTTAAATAAATCGCAGCATTTATCTACTAGCATCATCATAGGTAAACCGTTACAATGTTGTATACACACAATATCAACTTTATTGAATATTCAATTGATTTCTTCTCCAAATATATTTACACTTCATCCAACCATTTGTTTATAAACAACTATCATGTGCATGCATGTTGGGTACATTAACAATATAGATAATTATTATTGTTGATAGAATTTGAACAAAACTATCAAGAGTGTTTTCACTTCTCTAAACTTTATAATAAATTCAAATTGAATATCTCACCCGAAATTCCACTTTACTTTATTCAAATACGCCTGTGAAATTTATTTTATTTGTATTAAAATGGATTAGCTGCTATTTTTATCCCGGTTAACGTGTTTTTCATTTTGAAGTGAGAAGCTGATATGTTAGCGAAGATTTGGAATTTTATTATTCATTTTATCTTGAATTATTTACTACCAACAAAACTCTAAGGGCAAAAGGGAATCTATGAAAGATTTTTTAGCTTTAACTCCATAAAAGGAGGAAAAGTTTGTTATTAATGCTCAATGTTTTCCCAAAATCTGTGTAATTCTGCACTCTTTTTCCAATGAATAATCATTTGAGCTTGAATTGGTTTAACTATTAAAAATGTATTTCCCACAATTTACACCTGGACAAACAAAACAAATCAAATTAAAACAAAACGACATTTTATAGTTCCTCTAATACATATCCTTTCGGGTGATTTTTATTTTGATAAAAAGGGATGAGCCATAAAAATTATGTACTGTGTTATATTATGGATCAAGTGATGGAAAGCAAGGTCCTACCCATTGGACGTGATGGCTAGAGCTAGGAACAAACGCTGGAAGTGTGCGACCAGAGAGGAAGTACAGGAATGGATGGAAGAGGAAATGGAGAGAAGGTGGGAGGAGTATGAGGGTGCGCTAAAAAGAGCGATTGCAAATAGGAGAGATTTGATGGACCGGAAATTCGGGGAGGTGAACTTCTTCTTGGCAAAATTGGGAAAAGAGAGGCTGGAGTGAGCGAGAGGTGTGAAGTAGAGGATGATGTGGGACATGTGTTTAGATGCTGGAGAAACGAGGAAGTGCTGAAGAAGTTGGAGAGGAAACTAGGGGAGGCGGAGTACTGGGAGAACATGGTGGAGATAATGTTGGGGGGAGGAGGAATAGATGGAGGTGAGTGGAATAGTAGAGAGCATGATTAGGGGGAGAGAAGGACTCGATATGGCATGAGAGGTCGGGAGAAGACGACGGTGTGAGCGGTGAGTGTGCGAGGGACCGCCCCCCGTCTCGAAGTATGCTAGGGTAGTGATTCGGAGGCAGGGGTAACGGCGAGTTTGACGTCACCCTTTGGGATGAGTCCAACACTGTTTGGGTCCTGGACCTATTCGAACATGAGTTTCCCATCTCGACCCGAAAAAAAAGTTCATGGAAGAAATTTTGTTTTCTCCTAATGTTTCAGAATTTATTCATATAGGTGAAATTTTTTCCGGATTGATTAATAACAAGGTTGTAACTGTCAAAGGTATATAATCCTGACTGTATAAAGGGACGTTTGTGGTGTTTCAAATTTTGGAGATGTTGTTTTTGCAAGCCAATATTTTTATTATTTCAAAAAAATGGTTTCATTTAAACACAACATAATCATTAGAAACCTATTTGAATTATTGTATCTATCCTCTCCAGGATATCAAAAAAAACAACCCCAATCACTGAAAACCCATAAGCAGCGTTGGGAAGTCTCGACTCGTAAAATTATCTTGGAAAAGCTGCGAACGATTCGGATGGTTACTAACCACGAAAATCCATTATGTCGTAAGAAAACATAAGCGCGTTCGTGTGAAGCCCGTTAAAAATGTGAATTCGTCTAGTATGAATGATGTGGGGGGTCTTTTTTACAGCGTCCTTTTTTTCTTTACGCCGGTATAGAGTGAAGAAGTATTCTTGGTGAAATTTATTGCCAAATACAGTTGGAACGAAATGTAACATTTATTCAATACAAGAGATGCCATAATAATCAAAATTGAATACAAAAAATATATTAAATTGACTCTAAAAAAGGGGTACTGTATAAGAAATTCATTCCTTCTGCTAGCAATCGAGATACAGAGTGTGAAATTGCTCTTATAACATATCTTGTGCAAAGAATTTTTGCAACCATGGTCGAAACCACGTGTTTTTTTCAGTTAAAATTTCTTGCTCATTAATTTTCTGGTCGGTACCTACTCATATTCGATAGATTTTGAAAGCCGTTACAAAGATGTACGCCCTCTTTTATGAAATTTTTCTTAATTCATTCATATATTTGGGTTGTGCTTATCAGATTCACTTGAACTGAATCTTTGTACCATTTCCCATATTATCTACTTCCATTCCAGAGCCAGTGAACCACCCCAGGTCGTATTCCTCAGGTTTTGCCCATAACTCTTCTGTATTGCCAGAATAGCCTAGTCGCCCTGGTAGTAATTTTTTCCAGGTGTGACTTCCAGTTCATTTTGGAATCAAGGGTCACTTCCATATATTCAACTTCTTTGGATATTTCTAGCTCTTCTCCGAACAACAGTACTCTACCCTGCGGAAGAATCCTTCTATTCGTAAAAGCAGCTAGTTTGGTTTTTTTATGATTAACTGGAAGGTCCTCTTCAAGGCGCCAATCCTCCACAATTCGCAGTGCTTCCTGTAGGACATTAATAACCACCTCTGGGAATTTCCCATTGGTGACAATCACTATGTCGTCCGCAAAGCCCTGCGTCCCTATGCCTTGATCATTCAACCTACAGATCAAGTCATCCACAACTAGGTTCCACAAAAGTGGTGAAAGTGCTCTACCTTGAGGACATCCTTTAGTTGTCCTAGCGGTGTATGTTTTATCATGCATATGTGCTGGTATTCTTCTGTGGTACTGTTAATCCCTCTTTTTCAAAGGATCTGATAATTGATGACATCGATGTGTTGTCAAAAGACCTTCGATGTCTAGAAATGCTGCAAGAGCTACTTCCTCATGAATTTCCTTTCGCGACCTGAGGCCAAATTATGCAGGGCAGCTTCACCTGATTTCCCTGCTTGATAAGCCCATTGTAGTCTATGTAGAGGGATGCACTTAAGCGCTCCTTCTGAAATTTTTCTTAACGTCACTCAAAAGTTTGTTAAGAGTAAAAATTCATTATTCGTTTAGAACATTCTAATTCGTCGTTGAACGTTTTCTATATTCATGTATTTTTTGAAAATTGTTGGTTTGTTAGTTTTTCTCTTTTTACAACGTTGGTTCATTCATTGTCTCTTTCTTGTATATGTACAGTCCAAGGTCCACCTTATACAGAAAAAAAATAACATCGCTCTTCAGATGTTGTGAGAACATTTCAAAATTTAATCCAAAACACCGAACTACTCTTTCCATTGATGTGATGTTTTTTCTAAATTAATTATATACTACATGTCTTTTTCTTCACAGCTTAGCATGACAGAATAACCCACTCTCACAGAAGCGACACCTTGGTTCTCATTAAAAACAGCCTCCAAGATTAGGTGCCGATACTGTCATTTCACTGTTTATGGCTGCTATGTGAAAAGTAGACAACCCACATCACTTTCCACACGTATCAAATCCGCATCAGTTAATGTGAATGTTGTGAATTGGAATTGGTGATAATCTCAAAAGTGTTCCCACACGGTTTTCACTTCACTCCTTCGTTCCATTTGTGTAGTTTTCCCGTTTATTTGCAATAGAACTGCTTACACAGGTTTTAGGTCTTTTTCGAAGTTGGTTCGACAATTTTGTCTCTTAATGGTTATATGGTCTTCTTTTACTATTGATGTGCGTTTTGTATTGTTATATGTTACATAAATAACGGAATAAACATCGTAAAATAAACATACCACTCAAAAGTCACGACTATCTGTTTTTTTTTTGGAATATAACATATCGATTCACCATTATTGCTATTGTAACGTCTCTCGGAGGTTCGGCCAGTTTTTTTTGTGTCTTGTTTTGATGGATCGCTTACGCAAGAAAATGGGGAGCGGATTAAGATGCTCTTTCGAGAAAAGAAAATGTTTTCATCGGCTTCACTTTGTTTATCACTAGAAATCTGGCGGGACGGTATTTTTTTGATAAAAGAAATTTCTTTCGAAAAGTTGTAGTAGTCGTTAATAGATTGGAATTGGTTATTGTATTATTATTCTGCGTTTTCCTTAAAAGCTTTTATATGGAGGAGATTTCTTGTTTATTGCGATAAAAATCTGACAATTCCGGTTTTCTTTTCAGTTACTTCATCATTCCGGTACTGCAAATAGTACCTCCGAAGCTCTCCTTTATCTTACTCCAGGCTCTGATTACTCCAGATCATATAAATGTTAAGTTCAAAGTATTTTTTGATACATAAAGTGTAAATGAAGAAACATATATAATGAACGTTGCAATAAAATACTTAAAACAATAGTTCTTTCTTGAGGTAATTGTTTTCGTAAAAAATATACACGAAGTAGGTATGCCTTACTCTAATAACCTCTCAACTAAAGAACTGCGTTTTCAGGAAACATAACGTTGTTAGAAAAAGTACGAAAGCTCCACTCAATCTCTTGAAGTTTTACTGAATAGGTTCTTGGTTGGTGAAAAGTATCAGTGACGTACGGGAAGTAAATAATATTATGCAATTACTCCAAGGAAATGTCGTTAATTTTAAAACAAATTTATAATTGAAATAGGTACACGTTTTGGATAACACATTACTGAAAAAAAGTCTTACCCCTTTAAGCAGCTGTGGTTAGTATCTTAACCACACTATTAAGCACTAATCAGAATATTATTCTAATAGTGAGCCTTATCGACATTTACAACAGTTCTATGTGCGTCGTGTCTAACAAGCTAACCACATTTGCCTAGCATACTGATATTTGTTAAAAGTGGTCACTTAACTAACCACAACGTCCCTAAATGCGTATTTCTGTGAAAAAAAATGGCGTGAAAAGTTTGTTCACCTTTTTTCTTTACGAGCTTTGACTATAAGAATGCAATTTGGCAATTTGTCAGTGGTTTGATAAAACAAACAGTGTATGTGTTTTTACCTCCTGTGCATATAACTTCATTTTAGATATTGAAATATTTCAGCTTCCGAAAATTCGCTAGGTTTATTGGGATTTTTTCAAAAAATATAGGGCTCCCGAAGCTTATCTAAATAACTTTACATTCTATGGAGTATACAAAGTCATATCATAACAAGTACAAGAGATAAATGTTTTCGGCAAAGATAATATTGCAACTAGATTGATAAGAAAGTCGCGAAACTGTCAACGAAAGTTAATTTATTTTGTTTGGGAGCATTTTATTGTTGCTTTTTCTTTTATATTCATGGCATTCACAGAACTAATAACAAACATATAGGTAGTTTAATTTTAAGCCATTGGCAGCTACTTGGGTCGGGGTGCAGCCAGTGGCGTCCTATAAAATATTTTTTCTCAAATATAAAAAAATATCTGCTGCTTCTTTTTCTATATTCATTGTCTGAGAGACAATGGATGGAACAATAGCACAATTCCTATGGATGGACAAAATTTCACAAAAACATTTGAAAATTTGAATAACATGGCGTCGGATGATGCATATGCTCTGATATAGACGATATTTCAGAAGAACAGGCTGTAGATTCTGACTATGACGAGGACAGTGATGCCGAAGATGGAATGATTATAGAACGTCGTGATGCCGAAGATGGAATGATTATAGAACGTCAAACATTGTCGAGTGACCCTTCTTAGAGTATCAAGATATTCATCACCTAGTACATCAATTGATTCACCTTGTTCAAGAGTATCCATCCGTATAACGAGTACATCTATAGAAAAATATGACAACAGTGGACTTCAGGAAGATTCTGTTGCAGATCCGTCATATCAAGTGGACCAGAACTCAGTTCCTAGATCAATAAACACATCTTCAGGCTATTCTTCGGAAGACGAACCTGCAGATGATGCAGTCAAAGAACATACTCACAATTTCTCAAAATCGGCATATACCAGTAAGTATTTTAAAAATTCACAGTTTCAAGAGCCCTTTGGACCGTTTCTTCAGACTGACATAAAAAATCCAATAGACTTTTTTCAATTATTCCTCGACGACTCAATATTAGACACTATTATTCTCTAATCAAATAAGTATGATACGCAAAAAGGAACTGAACTGAATCTCAGGCTGGAGGAACTGAAGAGTTTTTGAAGCTTGCTTCTTTTTGCACGACATAGGACTTTTGAGAAGGCTAGAGAACTCGTGAAACGTGTGATGTTACGAAAAAGCGTTCGTCACGCTTTCGTCTCTTTCTCGGCCGCCCGCTGCGCTAGCTCTCTCCCCTCTCTTCCTCAGCCGCCTTCTTCTTCTCTCTTTCATAGGCTACACAGGGGCACGCCTCTCTCTCGCTCTCTCTCTCTTTTCCATACACGCCGGCACGAGGGATTCCCAAAGGGTCGGAAGAGAAACTCAGCGAGAGAGAGAGAGTATTGCGCGTCTCTCTCTCTAATTCCAAATATGTTAAAGTTTTTGAAAAATTGTCAAAATTTTGAAATATGGTAAAAAATTATCAAAAATTTGGAAAAACGGTCGAAGATTGTTGAAAATGATCAGAAACTGTCAAAATTCTGAAAAAATGGTTAATAATTGCCAAATATTTCCAAAAATTGTCAATAATTATAAAAGACTGTCAAACTGGTCAATAATTGTTAAAAATTGTCAAAATTTTTGAAAAATGGTAAAAATTTGTCAAAAATGGTCAATAATTGTCGGAATCTGTCAAAAACTATCTACAATGGTCAATAATTGTTAAAATTTTGAAAAATGGTCAAAAATTGTCAAAATTTTGCAAAAATGGTCAATAATTATAAAAGACTGTCAAAAATGGTCAATAATTGTTGAAAATTGTCAAAATTTTCGAAAAATGGTAAAAATATTTGAAAAAATGTCAAAAATGGTCAATAATTGTCAAAAACTATCAAAAATTGTCAATAATACTTAAAATTTTGAAAAATGGTCAAAAATTGTCAAACTTTTGAAAAAACGGTCAAAATTTTTGAAAAATTGTCGAAAATGGTCAAAAATTGTCAGAACCTGTCAAAAATGCTCAAAAATTGTTAAAAATGGTCAATAATTGTTAAAAATTGTCAAAAATGGTCAATAATTGTCAAAATTTGTTAAAATTTTCGAAAAATGGTCAAGAGTTTACGGAAAATGGTCATTCTAATGTGTATAAGAAGCAAGCTTCTGTCGGCGGTCCGACGACCGCTCACCTTTTTTTTGGCATATTAATTATTATGGGCTTTCTTGAACTACCATCCATGAAACTATATTGGTCTTCTAATAGAAATTTTTATGTTGGTAGGGTTACTGTAAAGAGATTTATGAAGATATTAAGATACATACACGTTGATGATAACTCACAAATGCCTGCTGTAGGCACTCCTAAGTTGTACAAATTAAGGCCACCACGGAGTTTCAAAGTATGGGTTTTGGCACACTCGAAAACTGGATATATGATAAATTGAAAAAAAAAATGAAGGGAAAAACACAGGTACACAAGAAGGCACGTTGGGTGAAAGAACAGTTCTAGATTTAACTAAAGGATAATATAATAAGTGCCACTGTATTTATTTAGACAATATTTTTTCTACATTTAACTTGCTTTCAAAATTGGTCGAAAAAAATACATACTCATGTGGGACATTCAGAGAAAATAGAAAGCATTATCCAAAAGAATTAATGAAAAAAGATAAAGGTTTGGAATTGGGTGATCACGACTATGCCTGCAGTGGTGATATTTCTGTTTGCAAATGGAAAGATAGGGGCAACAAGAGTGTAATTGCAGTAAGTTCTATGCATGATCTCGTTATGACAAAGAATACACAAGGGAGAAATGAACAAGGAAAGCAGGAAAAAGTACCTTGTTCACTAGCTATATCCGATTACAATCAAAATATGGGTGGAGTGGTGAGTTTGATCAAAGTTTGTCATATTATAATATATCGTGGAAAAGTCGCCGTTGGTGGATGATAATTTTTTATCATCTCCTGGATGCGATAATTTTTAAGTTACATATGCCACAAATAAGCAAGGAAATCTAAAAAAAAAGAAGCCCGTTTCTCATCTTTTGTTTAGAAGTTTACTTGCAGACAAGCTCATTGCGGACAAAAGTTTTCGGAAAAGGCCAGGACCAAATCTTACCATTACAAATAATAAAATGAAAAAACCATCTGGACGATCTGTTGGGACTGATAACTCAGTAAGAAACATAGACAAAGGTGTTCACCAATAATAGGAACAATCAGACGCTATGCCATGAGTAGTACTCGAGCCAAAGCTGTGCGATCAGGTATTATTTGCAAAAAATGTTAGGTGGCTCTTTGTTTAGAATGTTTCGCACCTTTTCATGGTATTGAATAAATTGATGAACTCAAAAAGTGTATGGCATAAAAATGTTAATTACTTTTTTTTCTGATCAGTGCGCCCTTACTACATGTTGTAGCGAGTTTCTATCCTTGCTAATTGTTACTTTACTTTGTATTTTCTATATCTGACTTCAGAATGTGGCAAAATACACATTTTTGATAAAAAGAAAGCGATACGTTTTTTTATTAAAATGTGACCACCACAAACTATGGCCTGTCTATTGGCCTAGAGGTCCACTGGTTAGTTTACTAACCACCACAATTACAGAATTTTTTCAATAGTTTTCTGAGCAGTTAAACTGACCAAATATTCGTTCAAAACACAGAAACGAACTTGAAATATAAAAAGAAGTTCTGCGCCTTGAAGGGTTAAAATAGTGTGTTGATAGCGTGCATTTCTGTCTGGAAGCTTTCCTTGATTTACCACCATGATATCCGGCTTCTGTTTCTCTAAGTTTTAGATCCGTGAGTGTACCACACCATCCTAACTGCATATTTCCATCCCACTCCAGTTTCGCTGGATGGTTGGTTGTTATTTTGGCCCAAATGTTATCAGTTCTCATTTCAAGACGCGAGTTTGTGATTATATCTTTTATTCTCGAATGACTATTCCATGCTGAATGCATAACTTCAGTTTAGCTTTCCTTGTTTCTAGCAACCAAACTAAGTCACCGATGATTTAGTCTTCATATGATACCTATCGCCTGTTTGTCAGACATTAGGCTGCGGTCAAAGTAGCTCCGGTTCGGCAGAATATTTTCCTTGTTCGTATACTAACGAATACGATCGTCCGTGTTTTGTGGTCAGAGAGCACCAGTTAACGACTGATAGCGGGACAAACCAGCAGAAATAGTACAATTCTGCCAGCAATGGACCCCAATTCGTAACAGTACTAGCTGGAAACTGGTCCCATACCGAAAGTATTATTATTCGAAGACGAAAAGTATTTCTGTACTAATCCCATTCACGAAGAAAGAAGACAATAATGGTTAGTTGATCAGAAAATTTAAAAAAAACTCCTACACGCTACTGAATATTAAGTCTTTTAAGAGTTTTAAAAATGAGATGTATAAACTCAACTCTGTGTGTAATTTTGCTCCCGGCTGTTGCAGCAGCTTGAAATGTATTACAGTTAAATTCATCGGAGATACGACTATTGTCTGAAAACATTGTATTTATGTATACGTGTATACCTGAGGGAACTTAACTTCATTTGTGCGTGGCATTGGAAAGATTCATTAGATTTCTCCATTCTACAACACAGAATAAAAGTGAGGTTTCTATGCATAATGGTATTCCTTAGTGTACCGTTTTAATTTACTTTTATTCTGTGTTGTGTTTCAAACTTTTAAAATGGTACATGTGAATTCTATTCCAAGCTGTATACTTGGTCAAAGTTCATTTATAGAATAAATTAGACGATAAGTTACTACTTCTACCTGTCTGCAAATTAACATTCGGATATAGGCCAAAATATCCAAAATCAGATCCAGACTGCAAAAACAGAGTACAAAAACCACCACCACATCGAGGTAACGCTTAAGTGGGTACTGTAGGTAGATATCCCCGCAAGAAAAGGAATTCACTGATGTATATCCTGGTGGATTGAAACAAACATTGTACGTACTGGAACTACGCGCCTGAGCAGGATCACAACAAAATTCGAGTAACGAGAGTGACAGTATTACTTAACGGTCAATGCACAATGCCCATGGTATGCATGTACAGAGAGGAACGTATCTGTTGGTTGTGCATGGAAGAAAAAGACACAGGCTCACACGTAATCTTGGAATGCGAAGCACTGACACATTGGAGATATAAACTCCTGGCACTAAACGCTCATGGAATCATTCATGCAGGAAGAATCTAGTGAAGAGACTGTTAAGCCAGATGAGAGAAATTATAGTCCCTTCGAATGAACGAGAGCACAAAAAGCCTAAAGGCTGTGGTTCCGAGGACTGGAAACCTCGACTGGTGTACCTACTGTAATAATCAATCGTTCAATTCATCAATCACTTAATTTGGGAATTAAGTTCTTAGTTATTAATTTAATGTACAAAAAATTCACCAAAAAATTAATGAATGGACAAGTGCAAATGATAACAACCTTCGATATTAATGATATTGTTGATATCAGGATTGGTTATGTATGTATGAATTCCATAAAAGTTTTTGGAGATTCTCTGAAACCAAATCGAGAAAAAAATGTTTTTCACCATTTTTAAACGAACTCTTAGCTCACTTTATCAATTGCACACACTCAAGATAAATTCATTTATATCTAAACAAGATACTGAAGTCACCTAACTTGAAGCACTCATATATTTACTGGAGGCGTGATAAAAACTGGTTGTTTCCCCTGAAAACTTCCATAAAGTTTTTATTTCTTTTTTCCAGCAGCCGACACCAGTGGTTTCCCCTCATAAAAAACAAGCTGTTGACAACAGTCAATTGGTTTTTGTTCTAAATTGAGTATACACACACACCATATATTTTTTATGTCGGCAAAAGAATGATTGCCTATTAAAAATATGACTCTGTTAGATGAGATTAGCTATGTAGAGGAATGAAAAAAATTAAAATTGAGTTTTTTTCAACCCTACGATCAAAATGGAGATAATTAATAGTGAGGAGGATCGAAAAATGAATTGTTACCCATTGATATAATACCACATTTGTGAATAAAATGAATATAAATCTTCTACACGTCCGCCATCTTATAAACAAGAAATTTTGTTAAAGATCCATCACTCAACGGTTAAAGGCAATGGCTGTTAACAGTTTGCAATGACGAAGCTTGAGGAACATATGCGCAAAGAGATAATCCAAAGCTAAGCGTGGAAAGTCGAAGAGCCTCTCAGTTATATGCAATTAAAAAAATAACCAGGTACATACGTTACTGTATTGACAAATTTATCAATATCACTTAGCTGGAAAAAGTGTGGACGTCGAGTTTCCTCAGCCATTTTCCAGCGAAAATATGGAAGTTGATGCGAAATAGTTTGAAACCACGTATTCGACAATTTCGTCTTCAACCTTCAAGATTATGAAGATGATTTAATTAAGTTTAAGATTTCTAACGTCAATGAAGTTGAAAATGGTAATATTTCAATACTTTCACATTTTTTTAAACGACGAAAAACTTATTATTTTACCTGGTTTGAATACCCAATTTATTTCTTATACAAAAGTTAAACCCGCACTTCTTCAACTGACATTCTAATTTATATACTATTACCGTTAATAGTCCAATTGCACCAGAGGCAAAATACTTGGGAATATCATTGACATGGAATCAACACGTACAGTAGATGATTCAGAAAAGTACGTTAGCCCTCCACCTGTACTGAAGAATGTGCGGGGTAAACTGGGAGCCCCTTCCAAAAATTATTATATGGCTACATACCAAGGTCGTTAGATGGATGATTATAAATGAATCGGTGGTATGATGGCCAGAACCTCGGCAAGATGGATAATCCAAAAGTTAAGTGGCATCCAAAGACATGGATAGATACAGGGCGGAACCAGATCAGTCACCAATAGATTGACCAGAGCGTGTAACAAGTCTATCGACCTGTTTCGAATTTTAAATTATATCGCAAATCTTTCTCTAATTCCCACTCGTCGTCTCATTAGCCACCCCAATCTTCAACCCTGACCATAAGACAATTGACGTCTGCCAACGGTCGCTTTCATTTTTTCAACGCCACGAGCGACACCTCTTTTCGCTATCGACTTTCAGCGAGGAAAGATCTCCATTTTTATCGCTTCTATATCTTTCCTATCTAAATTGCTGTGGTAAGCACAGCAGCTAGTAAACGGTTAACAACCAGTATACCGTTTACAATTAAGATACCATTTACTGCTAGGAGATTACTAAGACACCCTCAAAGACACCTTCAAGATATCTCCAGGTCCACTTCTCTGCACACCCTTCCCGGAGAAGATATTTAAGATAAGTACAGGCTACATACCGACCATTTTGTCCAATTCATTGGCAGAATGAAATTAATGTTTTAATTTCTCTTTTTAATTTCTCATCCTCCCGGCTATAAGAGCTGTAGGGGTTAAAGTAAGTTTTGATCTTTTTAATAAATATATTAATTTAATTCCTACATGGTTTTTCTACCTTTTTCACCTTAGTTTTCTTTTTGTTTAAATTCATTTTGCTCTTTCGTTGACGTCTAAAAGGTAGTGGCGCCCTAAAGCTTCTTAAAGTCCGACAACCTCTGACATACCTAGTGCAGCACTAACATGGAGTAGAACCACCCTTGAGAAGAGTCTCATTCCGGCATCAGTCTCGAGTGGCCACTCTAGCGCCCAAGTCACGAACAACCGACGGGTACGGTTATAAGGGTAAGCGCAGATAAGCAAATTACACGGTAAGATGTCTCAAAAACCGAAAAAAAATCTGGAGCAGGAATATATAGGAGTATAGGCTGAAGGTGGCTTTAATTATTTGGATTATCATTATGATTGTTAAGAATACGTTGGAAAAACTATAACTGTCATGGTAGATCTCGTGCAAGCAAATTTTGAACAGGAGTAAAGTGATAAGGATGAAATTCTTCAATTTTTATGATGACAGATGACATGAGCTTACTGCAGGATTTTCATCCACTCAAGTCAAAATCTGATCTCCTTGATTAGGTGTGATTTGTTTGGCACATACATCCAGTTTTGTGATTTGGTTGCAATCTCCCTGGATATAAATAGCTTATGGCTGCTGAGTGACCGCAAAAATTTTCTTTCGCGTAGACACAAATCATTGGTGAAATAATTATGTATATTGAAACAATAGACTGTAATCTCGGTGTGCGGTTATCCGAACGTGACCCGTAACTCGTAAGAAACTAGGTTGATTCTCACGCGCCGGAAGGTAAAGAATACTCTAAAGTGGCCATCAGAAGCAACTATCTGAAATATTACGTCAATAAGTTGAAAAATGCATACAATTTGCAACAGAAGAAGAGTCAATATTGAAACGTAGCGATGCTTCAAGTCAAACTACACAAACTTGACTTGACTTGAAAATCAAACTTTTTATCTAAAAAAGTTTGACTTGACTTGATTTCTGTATCTTTAGGTTTAACTTGAAATCAGACTTCTTCAATCAGTTTGAAGTTTGAATATCATATTACGCAACGTGTTTATTTCCAATTCTAATAATTGAGAGCGTACCGCCTCCTACCGCCATTTGTTTTCATGTCTGAACCTGTACTCTGCTACTCAAAAACTGTCAAAAATGGTCAATAATTTTGAAAAATGGTCAAGTTTTGAAAAATTGTAAAAATTTTTGAAAAATTGTTAAAATTTTTGAAAAAATTTTAAAAATTGTCAAAAATGGCAAATAATTGTCAAAAACTATCAAAAGTGGTCAAAAATGGACAATTATTGTTAAAAATTGTCAAAATTTTGAAAAATAGTTGATAATTGTCAAAATTTTGAAATATGGTCAGAAATGGTCAATAATTATCAAAAATGGTCAATAATTTCGAAAAATGGTCTAAAATTTTGAAAAATTGTCAAAAATGGTCAAAAACAATCGAAAATGGTTAAAAATTGCCAACTATTGTTGAAAACTGTTAAAAATAATCAAATATTGTCAAAAATGGTTAAAAAAAAATGGTCAAAAATTATCAAAAATTTGGAAAAATGGTCTCTAATTTTGAAAAACAGACAAAATGATCAATAATTGTTAAAATTTTGAAAAATGGTCAATAATTGTCAAAATTTTGAAAAATAGTCATTAAATAATACGAGCCGTACCCGAAAATCGATTTAAACACGTAATTTATAAAATCGATTTACTAAAAATCGATTAATATAACTTTTTAAATCGATAACTGAAAATCAATTATAAGAAAATAATAATCGATTTATATGAAAATCGATTATTTTTTAACATCCCTAAGTTATAGTTCATATTTAGAAGGATACGCTTGGCTTGTTACGTTTGTTTTGAAGTGTGTGCGTTGTGCGTTCTGCGATAATGTCTGAACTCTGAATGTCTGAACTTGAACCTTCTTCATGTAGCGGCTCGGAATACGTACCAGAACAAAGTGAGTCTGATTTGGAAGTTCCCCCAAACCCCCCCTGTAAAAATTATGAGAAAAAATATGTAGACGAGGCAAAATTAATCAACAAGAAAAATAAATATACAGACAGGCGACTCCAAAACAATGAAAATTGCATAGTTCAAATTATGTAAAAATAAAGAACAACGGTATAAAATGCCAAATAGTGGAACTAGTTCTTCAAAAGGACATTTGATGAAGAGCCACAAAAAATTTTATGAAGAAGAATTTCCGCAGGAAGCAACAACTTCTGGAACAAGTAGTATTTGTGGTAGTAACAACATAAAGCATTGGATCCAAAATTGTAAAAATGTCCTGGTGTGTTTTCATACAAATAAAAACGAAATCGATTAAATGACCACCATTAATGTGTTTAAATTCGTGGCTTCAACAAGAATCCTTAACAAATATCACACAAGGATCGTAGGAAGAGGTTACTATCTAATATATTGTAGCTTTCACTACATTTGTAAGAACTTTACTTTTCACGAAAAATTTTGATGTGACAAGTTGGAGTTGATTAAAAAAATTGTTTAAAATAATGTTTTTTTTGTTTTAAATAAATGTATTTGTTGTACTTACTAGGTATATTTAACATATATATGTTACCCATTTAAGGTATATCTACTGAATGAATTATTTTTCAAACTCTTTCAAACTAGTTTGACAATGAAGTTTGAATTTTCAAACCTGTAACCATTGTTCAGTTTGATTTGACTTGAATTATTTGTCAGAAAGATTGACTTAATTTCAAGTCAATCTCAAACATTCAAGTCAAACTTGACAATTGACCATTTTTCAATTTTTTTTAAATATTTTTGACAATTGACCATTTTTCAATTTTTTTTAAATATTTTTGAGAATTGACCATTTTTGACAATTTTTGACCATTTTTCAAAATTTTTGACAATTGACCATTTTTGACCATTTTTCAAATTTTTTTTGGAAGTTTTTGACAACTATCGACCATTTTTGACAATTATTGACCATTTTTGACAATAATTGACAATTTTTGACATTTATTGACCATTTTTGACTATATTTCAAAATTTTGGACAATTCTCATGTAATTTTATTTGATTTTTAATCTGATAAATTGTTAATGAATGAATCTCATAGATTTATTATCAGAATATAAAAAGCATGTTCTTTTTAAAATAATACCAAAAAAATCGATTTTTTCGCAGAAATCGATTTATTTTTCATTAAAATCAATTTTTGGCATATAGATTAATTTTGAATAAAGAAAAATCGATTTTTATTTAATCGATTCTTTTCCATTAATCTCACAATCTTTCAGTTTAATGAAAATTCGATGAATATGCAACTGAAATATATTTTCTGTCATATTTGGTTGTTGTTATTACTTCCCCAAAAATATGAAACTCCCGCTTTTCGTTTGTATATGTCGACGTACCAAACAGCTAGCAAATAAAGCAAATTTACACTTTACCGAACAACTACCGTTAGGAGATATAACAATTATTTCTGAACTGAATAGATTCCTGAATTTAAATAAACGTCATTTGAAGTTTCATTTACCGTGAGACGTGCTGGCATCATTTATTCAGAATTATTGTTCCAACATGTCAAGGGCTCCGGTAATTGAGCCGTCACGGCGTGTCAACAGTCACAACCCATTTTGTTCCGTACGTCCCGGATGATCACATCAGCTTCCAACTTAAAAACAAAGTCTTCCTTTGTAAAATTATGTCTTATTATAATCGAGATAAATTTGTTAATTTTTGCTGAAAGTTTTTAATAAGTTTATTAGTGATATCCTTTCTTTAATAAATTTAATGAACCTGTCAAGGAAATGTTTTTCCTGATTCTTCCTAGAAGCCGGTAAATTAAGTTGAGCGAGCATATTTCCTTGTTTATCGTTCCTCTATTCGGAAATTTAATCGAGTACATTTTTTCCGAATCCACTCAATTTTTTTCGGTCCGTTTGGACTGGCAAATAAAGTAGAAAATCATTCAAATTAGAAATAGCCCTTTTCTCACAGGATTGAGTGCAACGCCACTTTTTATAAAGAAAATTTATGTTAGTAGTGTTGGGAAGATATTGCTTGTAGCGGCTGCTACGAACAATAGCAAAATGAAAGACTTGCGGGTAAAATTCTGATTTTATATTGCTGGAATAATTCAGTTTATTAATCTGACCTTCGGCTATAGTAAAATTCAACAATATTACAAAGTTTAGTCAGGAAAATTAAAATAATAAATCAAGATATGAATAATTGACAAATTCCACAACAGAAATATTACATTTATTATTCGAACGGTTTCACAAATTACATTTGCATCGTCAGGAGTAAATTATAAAAATTGACAAGTAACCTAATTTTCTTATATTACCTGGGATATGTCATATTGAGATAATTCATGTCTTCAAAATTATAAGGGCTTCTCCTCAGTCAGGTCGGCAGTTCTGTGTTCGCGTATTATAGGAGAAATATTAAACACATTTTCAACGATCTTATGAAATTGAGTATTTTATGATCTTGACAAGTCTGTATAAGCTCAATGGTATTATTCCATGTGATTCAATCTCCTATTTTCACGATCACAGATCCGAAAAATGTGACAAGACAAAAAATCCTTTCCTCCTGTAGGATGGTAATAGACACTCCGTCACCTCATACCGGCTTATTATAACCACAAATGTTCTGTTCAAGAACAGGACAACAAGGCATTTTTCAGCTTCACGCCAATTCCTTAGTATCTGACATACCTTAACTTTCCACCACCTAACAACGCGTCGAAACATCATAGGAAAGTGCACCGAGAACATAGAAGAGCTCCACGGAAAGTGCACAAAAAGCAAACAACGATTTTATTACTGATTTCATCGATTGATGATTCACTAAAATGTTTGGGATCAATTTTTACGAATTTCTTGAGAATTTATGACATTTTACAAAAAATAAAAGCTGTTAAACGACTACGTCAAACTGTTCCTGTTTTTCCGGATAATCGAAAATCTTGCAAAATAGGCATTAAAAAATATAAATAAAATAATCTACTTAAATATTTATGTCATATTAACTTTTATTTGTTTTTTTTTTCAATTTATCCAACGACCGATTCATGCTCAGATGTTTCATATTCTCTTCCTTTATACACCCAAGAGGATATTTTGCCTTGGCACAACCCTCAAGTTATACTATAAAAGGGTCACACATCGAAATATGTTAGCTGTCAAAGTTTTCCTTGGGTAATATATGTTTATGCTGTTTCGCAAGAACGGGCACTATGGTTCAATAGCCGTATCGAAAATGCTTTTTTGGAGGGTTGAGATATATAAAAGATAGAAATCTCTTCGGAAAACGATTCAGGATAGGTTTAAATAGAAATCGGTTTGAATAAAAAAATTCATATAAACTTTAACGAGGGAAAAAGTTTTCTGAAGTGTGCAATAACCAAACGAAATATTGGCCACAAGAAATTGGATGGCACAGAAATCTAGAATGGTGGGAAATCTCACCAGGACAGAGAGAAGCGAAGCATCATTCACAAATTGGACGTATTAAGCAAATACAGGAGAGCTGTCAAAGCTGTAGTGGGTATGTTAACAAGTTTGCATAGCTTATTGGGATAAAAGACGAAGTCATCTGCAGATTCTGTCGCCAAGAGAAGGAAGCTGTAGAACACATCCTATGCCAGTGCGAGAGCCTGGCGAATGTGCGGTTTCATGTACTAAGAGATGAGCAGTCACTGACATAAAACTACATAAAAGGTTCAGTCTCGAGGCTGATTGGCTATATAGAGTCAGTAATCTAGATTTAGATTCAGATGACCACAACAGATCTGGAAAGGTAGCAGTGGAATAGGCCAATTAGCCACCTAATCAAATCTAAGTCAATAATAATCTATTAGGTGTAAATACCAGACTTAACACTTCATCGAGGGAAAGTGTTGCAGAAAGAACAAGATACAGACTAATTAGAAAGGGAATCATTAAAAAAAACCACCTCCTTCTCTTCTTGGAAAGATCTAGTAGGACTTAGGCAATCAAAGATTCTTCTGGGTGATTACAACCTGCTGAGATCAAATGAATGCATAAGTCAAAGTAAAACTGCTCTGAGAGTTTTAACAGGCCTCCTTACGGGACATTGTCGCCTGAATGGGCACCTGAAAAAGCTCAAAATAGTGGAGGAAGAAGAATGTAGATTCTGTGGCATGGAAGAAGAAACCTCCATCCACATACTTGCGAATTGCACAGCAACTCAGAATCCTGGGGCACAACACCTTGGAGACTCCTGGATAGAAAAGTGACATTTACCTAAGTTAAAGCCTGCAGATATGCTAAAATTCCTCCGGGAAATAGGACTAAAAGAGCTACTAGTCTGTGAGGCTTTCCTCAGGAACTAAGTAGAAGTAAGGGGCACAATAGATCTTTTAGGTCTCAGTGAATGTCACCCCAATGTAGATACATACATACCATGTTTCGCCGGTCTCTGTCCTGGTGATAAAACCAGCCCTTCTATAGATTTCTGTGCCACCCACTTCCTTGTGGCCATATGGAACAAATGGTCAAATGAATGGCAATGATAAGCCTTGTCTGGTCGTTTCATCCGCCAGTTCGTTGCCTTTATGACCCTTGTGCCCTTACCCAGGCTACCGTGACCTTGCAATGATCTCCAAGTGCGTTAAAGGCACCTATGCAATCCTATACTAGCTTAGAGTTGACCTCTATGGGATTGACTACCTTCAGTGCAGCTTTGCTGTCTGTGAAGATGGCAGCTGAACGGTGTGCTCTTTCAATTTCTTCTATGCAGTGGTGAATCGCCATCACTTTCGCTTAGAAAGTTGTGATATCATCAAATAAGCTTATTGGAATAGTTTTACCCCTGCTATTCTTGCTCCTTCACCTACCTATGCTTTTCAGCCGTTGCGTTAATAGGTTGCTCCATTAAGTCATCCGCTCTTAGTTCCTTGATAAGCTTTCGATAGTCAGCACTGTGCGTTTGGCTTGTGTTGTTTGTGCGTTACACATCTAGATTCGCCTTGTATCTTACCACGAACTCAAAAGATTCAATAATAATATTTTTACTTTGAAGTTTTGTTCTTACAAACCAGTTTATTGAAGTGGTAATTGATATAACTTAATGACGAAAACTTTTTCAATTACTACAGTTTTTTATAAAGGTCGAGCTTTGTGAAAATTTGTCTATCCTTGTGGTAGCAAAAATAGTTTTCAAGTACTTTTATTTATCTTTTTTCCTATATCTGGAAATATGTTTACGAATTCCTTCTGTATAATTTCGTGGCAATTCGCGGTTTGGCATCGGTCCAACTAATCAATCTGGAAATCGAAAATTTCTAATTATTTAGATTGAAGGTCACTCACAATTTGAGAATTTCTTATAACACTAAGAGTAAAACCGTGTAAGTAATATCCTTAATGGATGTCGGCAGTCTATATTTGTTGATTCACAGAAGTTATTATTTGACTACGTACTAGATAAATATTTTCGCATTGAAACTACCGAGTTTCACTGTCTGTTAAGCCAGTCGAATGTAACAGAAATCCTTTTTACTCTGGTAAAACAGTGGTTGTCATTCTAGCTATTAATCAATCTCGCTTCGTTTCGGTAGGAAGCAACCTTCACCATTGTTTGAAATCGTCTTATCTCATCTCATGCCACGGAATATGTAAACCATATAGGCATATGTAATTAAAATTATACAGACTGATCATTTTGAATGGTACCAACATTGCAATTTTGGAAACAGTAAAAGTTACGAGATGGGTTGAATGAGAGCAAAGTTGCTTGTTTAGGGGTCCAATGTCATGGTACCAAAACATGTCTGAAATGTTTGCTATTAGCAGAGTTATTATAGAGTATTTAAGTTTTTTATTTTTGCCTATAACACGTTTATTTTTGGAAATATCGAAAAATGGTAAGAGATTGGGAAGGAAACCATGAACTTTTTTTTTCTCAAATACGCACTTGTATCGATGTAACATACTTAACGATCTGCAATAAGTCACGAGTATCAAGATGCTCCTATTCCAATGTAGGTTTTTTTCTTAAATTCGGACCTGTACTATTTCTCTGATGTTTTTAAAAGCATTTTTGTAGCATAGGTGATTTTTCAAAGATAAACGAGTTTCAGCTAATAAAAATAAATTACATTTTATTTTGAAGTCATGGTTTTATTGTTGATATTTTTGTTGTATAGAATATTGATAAAAACACTAAAACCTTTTAAAAAACACTCGGTATTGTTCTAAAACTTCTAAAATAAGACAAATAGCACGAATAAAATCAAACAACCACGAATCAATTGTTAAAAAAGGGTAACTTACAGTTCGGTTTCCCAAGTTTTTCACTCTGCAATGAAGCAAAACCGTTTTTCCGACGAGTCCAGTGATATTGGAATTTATAGTTGTGTCAAAATAAGGTCCTGTACCGGGTGTCGGCCATTCTTGTAAAAAGTCCCGAAATTTTTTCGATCCGACGCTCTCCTCGGCACCTACAATAAAAAAAATATTCTGTTAGGGTTCAGTTTGAGGGTTGATAGGGTTATTGAATTCAATTTGAAAAAAAAGACAAAAGCTGAATGGGTTTATTGTTTTAGGCTGGAGGTTTACATTCACTTATGGCAAACACAGACACTTTTTTTTATATAAATGAAGATATGAAACGCTACACTGAGAAAATAGTCTATACACTATCGCTTCAGTTATTTATCATTTGGGTGTCAATTGCCGTTTTATGTAAAGGTTTGGATTGTGGATTATTCTAACTCGCTCTCTTCACTCCACTTACATATTATATCTACACCTACATTTACTTTAATTATACGATGGGTATCACAAAGGCTCTGTTTTCATATTACGATGTATTTGAAGTACCTCTTTAAACATATTCAGGATCTGGTACAGGTGTATACGGCTACAGACTCAGAACAGAAATATCAACCAGCCTAGGATCTTATGTAACCGTATTTCAGACGGAGATTCACGTCATTCATTTATGTGGGAAAATATTTTTTTTTCGGGTCGAGATGGGAAACTAATGTTCGAATGGATCCTATCCAAGACCCAAACAGTGTTGGACTCATCCTCAAGGGGATGCCTACCAACCAAACCCACCTCAAACTCGCCGTTACCCCCGCCTCGGAATCACTACCCTAGCATACTTCGAGACGGGCGGCGGTCCCTCGCACACTCTCCGCTCACGCTAACTATCACTCCTACCTCTTATGCCATATCGAGTCCTTCTCTCCCCCTAACTATGCTCTCTACTACGCCACTCACCTCCTCCCCCCTCAACATCATCTCCACCATGTTCTCCCAATACACCGCCTCCCCTAGCTTCCTCTCCAACTTCTTCAGCACTTCCTCGTTCCTCCAGCATCTTAACACATGCTCCGCATCATCCTCTATTTCACACCTCTCGCACACTCCAGTGTCTCTTTTCCCGATCTCGTGGAGGTACCCTTTATACATCTTGTGTCAAAACAAATGTTGGACTTATATAGCAGACACGACCTATGATGTCCAATAAGTCACATACTCTGTGCTTGATCTGCAGTGACACGAATCAGGTTTCTGATGTTTGGCTTTTTGTCGCCCTCAGACCTTGAAAATCATTTACCAAATGAATAAATCGGCTTTGTTAGGGAGCAAAATTTGTTTGTTGAAATATGGGTAGGTGTGAGCGTAGTCCACGATCATTTAGATACATGGAGCATGTCCCTACCAAAAATCACTCAATACAGCTAAAAAAGTTTTCACTCCAATAAAATATAATGAATACAATAATGTTTCAAAAGGACAGTTATCATCTTGGATGTTTGATCACTCAGAGGTATCGGGTGGTATATTTTTGAAATAATAAAATAATACACAGGGTGTTATATCAATTCTGTTACTCCCCAGTTATGATACGCCGCTGCGATAAGAACTATCCTTCAACCTTCCCGCAAATGCAAACAAATAAATTGACAAAGTTTTATCGTAATCGGATGAATGGTATTCGCCAGAGCATAAAATACGAACAAACAAATAGACAATCATTTTTAGGCATAAGATTAGGATGAAATGTACAAAAGTACTAAATAATCCTAAACTTCTATTGGCTAAAAACAAAGAGTGTTGTCAGAATTGTGGGTGATTCATCTAGTTTCTTAGACGTCAGGTGAAATTATGTACTAATTCGATCTAGCTTATAATTGAGTGATTCAGTTGTACCTTCTGGGTTTACCAAGAATAATATTCACTATACTTGTTGAAGTTTATAAACTGAAAAAAGAATAACAAAACTTTTTCGGAAACTTCACAAAACATTTTCTGTTTATTTGTAACGGAAGAGGAAAAAATTTATGTTTTTATGAATCTAACGTTTACTCGTGTTTTCAAATATAAGGAGAACTTTACTCCTCACTGGTGTTCTTTCGACTTAAAACTTTTTAAATTTTCCTGTTTTATTTTGTGTAAGGTTTGTTAAAACCCACAATAAAAGGAATAATATCTTGTATATAATACTGATAAACTATCCTGGCGGTCGTTTGAAGATAAAGTTTGATAAACGATCATGAACACTACTGAGATAATTGAAAATTTAAAATACATAATTTGCCATGATATATATTTTTGAAGTTCAGGGACCAAAATGCCGTAAGAACATTGAAACATACTTTGACATAAGTTAATTTTTTGGGAATTAATTCAATGGCGAGCTACCTGTGGTAGCTTTTATGCTTTTTCTTCGGAATTATTTGTTTTTAACAGAAAATAATAATAAGCTTTAGTGAAATCCAGCCATCGGCAAGAGTTTCCATTCGTTGAACTTATTTAATTTCTAAAATAATGAGAAAATTTAGCTTAATTTGTAAAATTAGATGCTACAATTCAATTCAATATACAGAATTCACAATATCACAAAGTCTACTGAAATTATATCCTAGCAATAACAAAATTATCAAAATTAAGAGTCTCACAAACTGTTGGACGTTTACTTGTAAGCACGTATTTTCATTGAAAAACGTGCCAGAATAACTTCGACTTGGATTGAATCTCTTTTGCCGCTTGAATTATCGCTATTAAATCTTCTACAGTTTCGACGATTATCAGATTTCTTGTTTAGAAACAAATCTGAACAATATTGTTGATTTCAGCTTGATGAACGGTTATTATTTTCACCTAAAGTGGATAAAGAAATTGGAAAAGATAAAATTTACTATTCGGACCCTTATGTTATTATTTTGATTAAAATTAGTAACATGTCTTAAGATCTAAAAATATGTGCTATGTTGTACGAAAATTTCATGTTATTTATAATATTTTAAAAGATTTTTTACACGAATGAAAAAAAAAGTGTCAAAAATCTTTGTCTACTTAACTTGCAGTTAATTTGGAATACCACCAATTTGGAATATTCCAAAATACCAGCACATGTTCTTTATTAGGAAGGTAAATTAAACATTGCTAGAAAAGTAACTAAATATTTATTTTAAAGCAAACTAGGTACATTATTTACAACCCACTGCTCTCCTCATGTATCTTCGCTGAATTTTCTATCGCAGAAAAAACATACATCTCTCGATCTTTTGGCATTCTATCCAAATTCAATTCCTGAGTTAGTTCTTCTGAGGAATTTGAATTATTTAAGCTCGCGTTAAATTCGCTATCTGTTTCTATATCTTCTGATTTTTGTTTTCTTTTTCCTCTCTTACCGCTTTTTCAACCGTCCTTATAGTTTTATCCAAAGTTAATTTGACCACCTTATTTGGTGTGTTTTTCTTTGCTGGCTTCTCAAGTTCTTTGTTGCATAGAAAACTAGAGAGAATTGTTCATTTTGTTTCTGACCTCTATTAGAACTTCGCTTCTTTGGTAATGGAACTGGTGAAATATCAGAAGACGTTACGAACAAACCAGAGCTACAGGGTAACTGTTGTTTATCCGATTCTGTTGGAACACTTTTTAAAAAGGGACCCGGAATTTCCGGTTCTGTAGATTGTTCTATTTTGGGTTCGGCTACATCGCAAGATTTTACGTCATCTTCGTTTACTGATGATTCAGCTCCATTAGTAAATATCACTAATGTCACTTTGGTTTAATTCTTGAACGTTCCCATTTTGTAATTGTTCTTCCTGTTCCGCAGCAAGAAAATCTGCCTCACTAAAGGCATGTCTGTCAAAAGGGTAGATACCTCCTATTTTAAAACCATTAGCTGCTATTTCGCCGGTTTGACATTTGCGATACGCCTTTCCAAACAATTCGACAATGTCATATGCATTTGAAGGTTTGTTGTTCTCACGGAGCCATATGCGTACCTCCTCACTATATTATGACTTTAAAGGATCCATAAATGACCTATCTAAAGGCCAAACCTTGTGGGTACAATGAGGGGGTAGCGACAATAAAGTAACGTGATTATCCCTGGCAATGACAACAATGTCTATATTTTTTGTGTGGCGGTAGTTTCCATTAAAAATAAGCAAGACTGGCGCCTTTTCAGATGGTTTTGTGTATTTGGTAAAGTGTTGAAACCATTCTGCAAATAATTTTGTTTGAATCCATCCAGACGGATGTGCTATGCCTATTGAAACTAATGGTGCACCCCTCATTAAAGTGTCTGTCATGTTTTTTTCTGGGAAAAAGTATCATAAGCGGCACAAATATACCAGCTGCGCTCATACATGCCATCACTGTAATTGGAGAACCTCTTTCCGCGGACGTCATGGCGCCAATTTGCTTTTTACGGCTTCTAGCAATAGTTTTTGGAAATTTAGTCTGGACTATAGACATACCTGTTTCGTCCACGTTGAAAATATGATCAGGTGTAAACTTTTCCGTTTCGTAGAGTTGTTAAAGCAGGACGCAGAACTCATCCATGTGTTCTTTTGTGAATCCAAGAGCTCTTGCAAAGGACGTACCAGTTGGCTTCCGCATCGACAGAATATTTTTGTTTCGCGACAGAAACCCCTTTAACCAATAACGTCCAGCTGCATTTGAATTGAATGGGTTTGCAATGTTATTTCTAACAGCCAGTTGATCTTCTCATGTCTATTTGAGTTAATCCGTGAAATTTAGACTCCATTTTGGGGGCATTTTCCACCAAAAGAGTTTCAAATTGTTTATTAAAAACATGTTTTCGTTCAATAATTTTACGAACAAGTTGTTCAGTTGATGTATCCTTTCCAGCAACAAGTCTAAACTACCAGTTTACACCATATTTTTGTAACGCTGTAACGCGACATGCGATAGATGGACGAAAAATTTTGAGGCGATGTAATAAAAGTTTCACTTCAAAAAGCATCAAAGTTTACGTGTATTCTAAATGGGAGATATTTTCATGTTTTGGCAAAGAACATCTATTAATGGCTCAAATGTTCAGCGAATTTTTTTTGACATTTTCAACAAGATTTTGAGTGGGAAGCAAAGATTAGTCCCAAAAGAAGTACACATTTGTGTGTTCTGAAGACTTTTTAATCATAACCATTTGTTATTTGCGTTCAAACTTAATGTCTTTTGAAAATATACTTAAACTGCGAAAATTTCAAAAGCTGCTTCTAAAAAAATAAACACCCGATTGACTTTATTCCAATTTTCTGCACTGAAGCTTCGTTTATTTGATGGAAAATAAAAAAAATTAAAAACTCAAAAGGGCGATTAACGAATCGTCATTTTAATGGCGTTGTACGATTTCGGTGGAAATTTGACTCGATATGTGTGAACGTAGTATCAATTAAAATCATTTGCATACGGATTTTTTATGGAAAAGTTGTGAGGCGTCAAAAACAGTGTAGATATTTGAAAATTTCAGCTTCTACCATAGATTTAGCAATGGTTTTGCTGTCATTTATACATTCCATAACTTTTCCTGATTTTTTTTGTTGAAAGTTAGTGGTCCATCATTTAATATTTTTTTCCAATTATTATATGATGAGATTTCTCTGATATTGATTTCTTCAGGTTCGAACCCCTTTTTTTCAATAAAGCTACTCATTTGAATGACTGGTCGAAATTATCAATTTAACTAAAAATAATATCAACACAATTGTTTCATTTTATTATAATATTAAATCGTCAAACTCTTAGGAACTGTAAACAAAAACATTATGCATTATAGACTTTGAGAGACAGTGAAAACAGCTCAAATTTCTGCTTAACCTGTAGCTCAAGTAAGTAGAATTCCACTTTCCAATTTTTATTTACTCAATTTATTTTTTGTAATTTTTTACCATTTCTACGAAAAAACTTGTTTTTAGTTTCTGGTAGAAGCAAATGACTTTAAATCGTTTCCCGGATAATCCAAACTTCGGCACCTCATTAAAAACACCGCTTCCTTAATCGACTTTTTTTTCTAAAACTTGTTCTTTTGAAAGCTTACAAAAACCTTTATAGTCTACAAAGTGACGAACATCCAATTATCTCGTATTTATACCATCTATACCTAGATTTTTCTTAAACTGCTCGGTTACCTTTTGACAGTTAAATGACTCGAAAACAGAAGGTTATGTGTAATAGTTTTTGTTTTGTGGCGAACAAAATGCCTTTAACAATAAGGTAGGTATACCAAAAAAATGGGGAAAAAAATAATCTCACTACCTTATAATAGTTCAAAATTACACAAAATTAAGCTGAAAAGTTTGCAAGATTTAAGTTGGGAATTTTGGAATCGTTGGCGATACTTGACATTGTTTACACCAACTCTAACACTTTACACTATCTTACCCGCGTTTCGATAACCATGTTATCTTTTTGAGAGACTGAAGGTAAATTCAGTTCACCTTATACATAGGGCTTGAGTGAACATCTACAGAATCACAGGGTGTTAAAAATGACATTTTTTCAACTTCAGATCGTTTTTTTTTGTGATAACTGTTGAATATTTCTCAAAACGACATATATAGTAAAATTAATACCTATTTAGAGGTACCAGCCGTTTTAGTAACTTAACGTATGCGGCTTCTTGAACCATCTGACATTAACATGAAATCAAAATTTGACGTAACTTCAAAAACGTGACATCTAATAAATTAGTTACGACGTTCATTTTTGTTGGTAATTTTTTGTTTCAACCGATTTATTAATAATAAATAAGGATGGTCTTATTCTAAATGGGTATAAAATTTACTATACATGCATCAAGCAATTATTGATTTTGGGTAATAAATGGGGATTCCTAGACTTATTGATCGAAAAAACTTGGAATGTTCCAAGTATATTAAAATTTTATTTGAATGTTTATATTATGTTACAATCCTTGTATATCAGTATACAGGTTTGGCAAATATTTATCTTCAATCTGTAAAATCTCATATAGGAGCAACTTATGTTTATATGTCCAAGAGAGAACACCATACTTCCCCACCACGAAACACCCACTTCTCTAGCCATTGTCTCTCTCTGTTATTCTATAGCTTCCTCTCTTCCACTCACAGAATGGCTATACGGAAGAAAAATATTTGCTGAACCTGTATATCACACGACTATCACTTCAAATTATCCCCAATTAGTGTTATACATTGTGAACTGACGAAATAACCAGTTAAAGCCATAAAACCTCAAGGACTGACAACACCCGATATCCGCGCCTAATGGAAACAATCTAACTATGTTGGCGCTTTTGTTCTCCTAATACGATTTAAAAGCTTACACAAATGTACGGCTGATACTATCCGAATTCTTACTTTATATATATATATATGGATGCTATGAAATCCGAATTTCGAGTCGTATTCTCTTCTACGGAACGTAGAAGGTATTATCAGATTCATCTCATCGGCAAACTAAATATATACCGTTTGTTGGCTTTTGTAATCGATGTGTACAAAAATTTACTGGGTAGGTACACTCCATTCCAAGATATTACGTTTTAACTTCATACCAGCATGGTTGATTCAAGAGAAAAACCCACATCAGGTAGTCGTTAATCAGATGACAATAGCACAGTACCGTATCGTACTCTTCTTCGAAAAGATAATAGTATGATTATTTTACAACTGAAATGTTTCTGTTTACTGTAAAGAACATTTCACAATATTTCGTTGACTCGGCATCTGGCCTCGGGGATTTAATAATAAAAAAAAAATAAATATTTCATTGTACAGTAAACAGTAACAGATCCGTAGTCGGTAAAATTTAGATACTAAAATATGAATAATATTATTTTGTAAAATTAGTCAATAAATTTTTCAAAAGCAAATTCAAATTTTATTCATTAAATCAAATTACATGAAACCTACAGAGTGGCCCACCGTATAGGCTTTGATTTATGTCAGCTAATTGGCAGATGTTTCAAATTAAAAAGATGTACAAGATGTGGTTTAATAATGGCCACATTTCAAAACTATTTTGTATCATACAGGGTATCTGCAAAACAGTGGAAGGTATCAAAGATACATGTTTTAAATAATAACTGATATAAAATTGAATTAGAGTTGAAAAGGAACAAAGTGTTGTACATGAGCTCTGACTGTAAATAAAACAAAAAAGATGGCAGTAAATAGGAAAAAAATTCCCTGTTTCGTCTTTAATCAACCGCTTTTTATACAATCTAGGGTTGGTATTATTTGTTCTTGGTTTAGGACATAATATCGTTCTTCGGATTAAATTTTGTACATTTGGTTTTATTAGCGTCACTTCGTTTTTTTCGCTTATGTATTGGCTTACTGATAATGTCTTTTGATGTCTTTTAATGTGGATATTGGAGTTTTGGTCAACTTACATGTCTCTATTGCTGCGTCGGTTATACTATAACCTCAATGTTCCAATGATTCAAACACACTTTTCACAATTCGCTTCGCATCCGACTATAAATGCACTTTTTTTGTCCTAGGTCGCCACATACTTAGTTTTAAACACAAGATTACTTTCGGACTGAAATGTTCATCACAAACTAAAATTCTGAAACAATATTAAAAATAATTATCCCAAAATCCCCACTTTCTATTTTATCTATAAATATTGTAATCCCATTATAATATGTTAATATAAAAAGGGCATTGGAAATATAGTAGGTGGGTGCAGTACAGGTCAGACGAAGGAAAATGAGCAAGGGAAGCTTTTTTTATATTTAAAATATTTATAGATACGGTGTTCAACCATTTATCGTGAATAATACTTTTTTTCAATAATTCGGAAATATATCTTCCGAAGCACAAATTATTCTCAAATATTATTTTACCAGCCTTACATTATCTTTTCGAAGAAACGAGTACGATACTGTGCTATTGTTATCTGTGGGTTTTGGTCTTGAATCAATCATGTTGGCATAAGACAAAACGAAATATCTTGGAGAGAAGTTTTATTATTAAATCATTAAAATCAGATATCGAGTCAACGATATATTGTGAAATGAACTTTCACATAGAAACTTAGGATTAGTCCTTGAGGTGACTTTGGAATGTGATATAAGGTTTCTTCACAAGAATGTCTCAAGGACCCGTATTCCTGACTATTTGAAACAAGTTTTGACTTTTCACCTTGGAAACCCTCGCTGGAGTTGGGTTTCTCTTGGATGAGAGGCGAAAAATTAATGTTCGCATTAATCGTTGATCAGTTTCATTATCGGTTGATTAGCAGATGTGGTCTTCATTTGACTCAGTATAATTCTCATAGCATTTGTAATTCCTCTTCCTGTTTTCTTCCTGACAGGTTCCGCCCAAACATATTCACTAAATGCATTGATAACAATTAAAATATAATTAAATCTCTTGTTTTCTTTGGCATGTGGTGACATAATGGCCAAATCCGCCTGCAACAAATCGTGTAGACCCTTCACAATAACATGTTGTCTTCTGTAATTTATTCGAGCTAGAGCATGCAATTCCTGTACTATTTTTTACCAACGGACATTAGTTCAATGCAGATAGTATCTGGCGTTCCTAATTTGAACTCGATTATATCTCCTTTTATAATATTTTTGGAAGATAGTTGATTGAATTTAGATTCAATATTATTCATTAGCATCACTCCGTCTGCTGTATAATGTGATACACTTTCAATTATGCAAGCAAACGTAAATTTAACAGCAATACTCTCATTATCTAATACATAATACTCTTTATTCAAACTTTGTTTCTTCTCACCTCGCAAACGAGCTAAGCATTTAACATGATAATCAAATGGGTCGCACTTTTTTCTAGAGGAACTTGAATAACAAATTGAACAAAACAATCACTTCTCATCGACCGTCATAAATGAAGGTCAAACTCGATCTTATCTTCTTTAGTTACTGATATGGCCGTTGATGCCACATCAGTTGAAATGACAACAAATTTTATGCTGTCGTAAAAATTAGGATGCCTTAGATTTAGTGGACTGGAATTCTATAGGGTGACTGGTGCTCTCCCATAAATAATAACTGTATTTCGTTAACAATTCAATAAACCTTAACGTCGAAAATACATACAGATGGAACGATGAATATAGACAAGCCTTTCAGTATGAAATAGTAATTATTAGAACGATCTTACTCTTTCCTTTGTGGAATGAATCACTATACAAACTTTAACTTTATTGAAAAATGCACTTATTATGCGGAAAATAAAGGAATTGAATTAATTACCATGAAACTTGACACATTTGGTCTGAAAATATCGCTTTTATACCGGTTAAGGAGTGGTAGAGCTTAGCTGGGAGATTGGGAAACTCAACATCGACTCTACTAGCTGAGCTAGCCTCGTAAAAACGAGGGAGATAATGCATTTAGGCGCGAAGTTTGCGTTTGGTCACGCCTACTCCAACTGCCGAAGAATAATAGTAAATATTGCAGGGCGCCGGTCAGCCGCCAGGAAAACACGACGCGATTTTGATCTAAGGTAGAAGTATTTTGTAGGCAGTGACCTTTCGGGTTATCGTAAAAGTGTACACAGTGGTCAAATCATCTAATACATATTATTACTGAAAACGTTTATCTCACTATCACAATTTGAAGCATATGACAACCACTTATTCAAGGTGAACAACGTCCACTTCACGAGAATATCTCCTCACAAGAATTCTGGTGACCTTGAGCGAGGACTTCTTGATCATATGTCTACTGCACCCATTTATGTTCCTCCTTTTAGTTAATAGAAGACGATAATTAAAATGAAAAACTTAGTTTATAATTATGTACTTTCACAATTTTTATCCATTGTTCTAATTAGCTTTAGCTGTTATTGTCCATATTTTGATAGTTGATAAACAAGCTATTCGTTGCTGATTAATCATCTAATGTTAGATAGCATGCAAACATTGCAAACACACCCTGAAAACTTTGTTATCTCTCTCGTTTTCGCTTTTTCTTTGTCGGTCCGGTATACTGTTAATGACAATGCCGCTGTTTTCATTAAATGTCATGATCTAGCGATAGAGATACACGAGAGCGCTGAAAAAATATACATCGGGTCGAGTTTCCCAGGACAGGCCCTAAATAACGTTAAAAGAAAACTACTCGCAACAGAAGCCGAATACACAAAATAATAAAAGACCGAATACATAATAATAACATGTTTTAAATACAAACAAAATGTGAAATACGACTTTGCGCTGTTTGAAATGAATTCTGGGACAAAAAATTGTGTTTACTGCAAAAAATATAACTGGGGAAAGCCGTATCAAATCAGAGGTTTTTCATATATATTATTATAAAACGCGTCAATGGGATATTGTTTTACTTCCAAAAATTTTCATACATGTGACACTAGTTACTTTTTTCAAATTTTTTAACTATGTAAATTTTTCGAAAGCACAGTAATCACTTGAGAGGAACAATCTAAATCTGTGACAAACTAAATTTATAGTGGTTGTCACTGAAATTTACATATGTCACTCGGTTATCTATTCCAGTTTGCTAAACATTTGAGTATTAATAAGGCTGATCATGAATAATTGACAGGTACACAACGGGTAGCATCTGGAAATTAACGTTATACCCTCTGAAAACTTGTGTTTTGTAATTTGGAGAAGGATTATATACGTCCCATATATTCCAGGGAATTTGAAATATATTACAGTTTACTGTGTTTAACAGTCCTGCTATTGTAACCTTCATTTTTGCTGTTATTGCAAAAAAGTACCTTTATTTTATTATTACATTGCAGGTATTTAATGGACCTTTTCATATTATTTTTTCATACCACAGAATATACATTTTCCCCCTCCACTATTTTCAGCTTCTTCAGGTGCCCATTCAGGCGACAATGTCCCGTTAGGACACCTGTTGAAACTCTTAGTGCAGTTTTGCTCTGACTTAGGCATTCATTTATTCCTAACTGGTTGTATCTAGTCACCCAGAAGTATCTTTGATTGTCTAAGCCCTACTTTGTGCGTACAATTGGCATATATAGGGAGGAGCCTATCTGTCGGTGGAAGAGGAGGAAACAGCCTCCAAGAAGGGCCAAGAAAGGGCCTCCAAGAAGGACCTAGTGAAAAGACTGTTGAGTCTGATAAGGGCTACTGGTCTCTTCACATAAACGGTATAGCCAGGAGCACAAAAAGTCTAAAGGCTGAAGTGCTGAGGTCTTTAAGCCGAACCAAACAATCAATCAAGCCCTACTAGATGTTTCCAATGGTCAGATCATCTCTTTTTTAGGCTTTGTCTATTCCTCCCAATCTTACATTGGAGCTGAAAAAGTGTTCCGGTCCCCTAAAGGGTGTTTCTTAAGGCGTGAATATCCGCTCGAAATATAAATGGAGTGTTTCTCAAGCTTTTGAAGTGTTTGGTGCTTGAGCCGTTCACTCCTATCTCAGTTCCTTCTATTGCTTTTGAGCCGTCTTTATACCATTGAATGGCATTCTTTCGGGTAATTTTGTTTGCATCCTTTTCTTTCTTGTTGCTTAATTCCGTATCGAATTTCTTTGGAGTTATACTTTTTCATCATACCATTTTGTGGTTTTTCTTCAACTTTTCGTTAGCTAGAAGTTTGATAGTACTTTCTATTAATTTTTGTTTTAATTTGATTCTTTGGTATTTTAATTCTCACCGTATATTTTGATTGCATTAGGAAAAACGAACATGCTATGAGGGAAGTATTTTTATGGTTGAAGAGAGTGTAAATTTGGAATAGAAATTTTTTGAAACCGGACCATATTCATTACATCCAGAGTGTAAATAATTTTCCTAATTTAATTAACAAAATTTCAAACATCACACAGTTTCCAATCTCCCAGGTATTTTTCATTATATATCGAGTAGATATTTTGGTAATTCATTGGAGAATCCATAAATTAAATAGATTGCTTGTGGGCTAGAGTTTTTTTTGGCAATAAATTAACTTACACGGTTCATTATATTTAACAATTAAGGTTTGAACAAACAAATTGGGTGGACATCAGTCGAATTAAGCCCGAAAATGCGAGAAGTTTAGAAAAAGTTATCGCTACCTTCATTACAAACAAGCGTTCAGCTACCCTCCAACGGGTTTAGGAGGGTTAATTTGACGGTGATAAGGACGTGAGAATGTAAAAAATGTTACCCGTTGTTTTCAATTAGATGGAATCCCTTTTTTGTATTGTTGTTTTAATGAATTTTATTTAGTATAAGTAATTTAAAAGGTATTCACTGGCTTGAACTTTTTCTCTTTCACTGCTATCTATGGCAAGCTAAAAAGAATCGTAAAAAAATGGAAAGGAAAAGGATTACCAGTTTGGTTTCTGAAATAATGAAGGAAGCAAAGAAGACCAAGGAAATTTTTGGAAATAAAAAACACAAAATGTCTGTGGCTACAGACAAATAAGATAAGATGGAATGGACGAATGAACTTTGCTTCACTTTTTACTTAAGCAAGATGCATCTTTGACATTTTTTTTCTCCTTTTTAATATACTTTTATGTGTCCACTTTGTTGAAACTTTTTCTATTATTTTTGCTCTTTTCTTTTCCCTTTCATTTGTGCGCTTCAGCTCCTGTCTTTCCTACATTGTTTTCAAGTTCCAAACTAACACTTGGTACACTAAGTCTGTATTTATCAATTCATAAAGATACCTAAAATTCAACTAACACCATTATTCAATGTAACTTTCTTTGTTTAAATGGAAAATGTAGGAATAAAATCAATACATTTCCTTGAAACAAAACTTGTGTTGGATGCTTAGGATTCGGTTACTTACTAACGATACCCAATTTAGATTTTTCCTTTTAACATACTCTTCAAAATCGACAAACGAGCTTTATTTTCAACGAATGTCAATAGTCGCATGCTTGAACTAAACTACTAAATAAATAAACTTTTCATATATCTTTTTCCTTTTTCAGTTTTTACTATTCCCTAAAGCTCTAACGAAAGAATCTGATTGATTTACAAACTAAATAAACAAAATGGACAGCAAGCTTTACCCTATTTCCCTCCGATACTTTTCGTAAAAAGGGTCCCAGGCAGGTCACGTTGCACGTTACTCTATCCTTTAAGCTCGAGACATTTCTTTTCAATCCATCAGTTCGCAGTCACTTGCAGTTTTCTGATATATAAAGGCTGTCTCACGAAGAGCTCACACTATATAGGAAGCTACCTATAAGATTTTTATGAAAACTACTCATATTTTAAAATCATGTGCCGAGGTTCTATGTCATCCTATATCACGTTTAATAAATGTTTCTTTAAAGACTTACTCACTACCACTGATATGCAAAAAGGCAACAAACTTGACCCAAACAATTATAGGCCAATCAGTCTTGCCCCTTTTGTTTGCAAGATTATGGAAACAATTGAATGTGACAAAATGTTTTCTTTCCTTCTTCAACAAAATATTCTTTCCCCCCAGTAGTATGGTTTCATACAAAAACGTTCAACTTCAACAAATCTATTGTGTGTGTAAATGATTGGACTATAGTCTCTGATTACGGTTTACCTACAGACGTTATTCCACGCAGTAAAACCTCTAAACCATTCCGCTACGAAGAAATAATATAAAAATTTATCAAACTCTTGCATGCAGAGTGTAGGATGATGTCAAAAATAAAAAAGTGACGTTTTAAATAATTTAGAGCTGATTGCAACTATTTTAATCATTATACTGAATTTAAATTGAAATGGAGAAAAGAGAAAAAAATTCATTTATAAACAGGTAATTAATAGTTATAGTATAGTTTTCTACTCGCATATAATGGCTAATATTCCCTTAGGTGTTAATGTCATAAACGCACTTTCGTGAATAATAGCCATCAGTATATGCTTGTTGAAGATAATATGAAACACACTTCATGGTGGACGATAGAAATAAAAAACCAAGTGAAACAAAAGAAAATTTAAACATCGAAGAGCGAACAATGGAGAAAATTTGGGGAGAAAATAGAAGAAGACTCCAAAGCAAATCAGAAACTCTTTTATAAAGCAACAAGGAATATAAAAACAGAAAAAAAACGGGACACATATTTTATAAGAAATAAGAATGGCCAAATACTAACAGACGACCAAGAAATTATGCAAAGATGGAAAGAATATTATCAGGAACTACTTAATGATACAAAAGATAGAGAGGCACAAGTCCAAATTAATATGCAGGAAGATGCAGAACTAAAAATTAGTAAATAAGAAATAGAGCAGGTGATAACAGAACTTAAAAATGGATGAAAACGTTGGACAAAAAGGAGAATATATTTTGTTACAAATTTTCAATAAAATTATTGAAGAAGATACAATTCCAAGGGACTGGCAAAAAGCACTAATTGAACCAATTTTTAAGAAAGGTGATGTGAAAGTCTGCAATAACTATCGTGGAATCACATTAATTAGCACCGCGATGAAAATATTGGAGAAAAGAATCAGGTCGTCAATAGAAAATACACTGGAGGAGTCACAGAGTGGATTCAGAAGTGGAACAAAGATCACATATTTACTATTAAGCTGTTGACAGAAAAAGCAGTAAAGGAAGAAAATAAACTAATCGTGGCTTTTCTGGATCCAGGAAAAGCCTTTGATACAGTACTTAGAGAAAAGATGTGGAAAATATTAGCAGAAAGGGTATTGAATACAAAAATGATGAAAATAATACAGAACATCTATGAGAAAAATGAGAACGCAGTCATAAGAAATAACAATATAACAGAAAATTTTACTACGAATATGGAACTAGGGCAAGGAGGGAGGGAGAAAAAAATAGAAGAACAAATCAATTTTTATTTCAAGAGAAATTGTGCAAGGAAAGTTGGGTATAAGAATTTGGAATGCAAGTTGACTCCCCACAAGAGAGCGCCGAAGAGAAGAGTTGAACAGCAATAACCATGTGTTGAATGACGTACGACAGTAAAATTATGGATGTGATAGTAAGTCACTATTGAAAAAAAATCGACTTATTTTTGTAGTTTTTTTTTGGTCTTCCAAGTACCCGATCCGTTCAGATTTCTGTGCCGTACGGTGTATGATGTACTTTATATTTATTTTCTGGATGAACGATGCGGAAAGAACAAAGGATTAACCAAATTCAAACTGTATTTAAGTTTACGTTAGTTCAAGCTCAAACCTCTATTCTCTAATATTTTTTGTTGAAGAGTTTGGGTTAGCTTTTCTAATTTCCTCCAGTAGTTAAGCGTTAGAAATTTTGATAGAAATACTTAATATTGTTGAGAAATCATCAAGGTTCGTTTGTGAAGCATTATACATAAAGAAATAAAAATTTGTGAAGTTCCTAATACTTACGATATACCGGATATACCGGACAAAAAATTTAAATATTCACTGACAGCCAGACACTGTTGAAAGCTATCAGTAATCCAACAACTAGGTCTGGACTGGTAAAAAACTTCAAAGAATACCTGGCTGGCAAGAGACGACAAAGTATCTCTAATATGGGTGCCGGCACATGAGTGGATTGCAGGTAATGAAATGGCAGACCAGTTAGCTAAAGAAAGCTCTAAAGGAGACTTCATAGGTCTGGAACCGTCTTGTGGAATCAGAAAATATTGCATAAGAGGGGACATCGGGAACTGGCTAGATGGGGAACACCAACTCAAATGGAGGTTGACACAAGAGAACCTCCATACAAAGAGTTCACTGAACAAGGTAGACAAGGAACTCTCAACTAGGCAATTGAAACTGGGTAAGAGTCATTTGAAGACAGTTACCAACCTGGTGACTGGACACTGCACGTTGAGGAAAGATCTGCACAAATGTGAAATTGATGATGAAACACCTACTCACATACTCTTCTGCGAGAACTTACAAGTACTTAGACGGAAGTACTAAGATAGGAATTAATACAACCATCACAAGTACTGAAAATCCTTCCAGTCAAACTAGTGGCTTTTATAGAAGACACGAAGCTTCTGGAATGGAAGTAGATAACATCAAGTGCCTGAGCTGTTGAGCACAACCCAAACGAATGAATGAACATATTGGAGAAATTGAAATATATTCTAAATATGTTTATTAAAACCAAAGTTTAAAATCGAGTACCTAAACTGAACAAACGATTTTCGCTAAACGTATTTATACAGGCCTCGCGGCTTAATTTTCTAAATTTGATCATCGAAAGTTATGGTAATTCCTTCAACGATGGGTGAATAGTAAACGAAAACTTTTTGGTTAACAATTATAACCTAGCGGCATTACTAAAAAGCACTGCTGCCAGCAGTTGGAAAACTCCATGATTAGATGTGATTATTATCCCGTCGTCCATTACATCAACAGCTAAAATAACTGGGTTAAATAAATCTAAACTTTGATGAGATGTTTACAAAAACTTGAATAAAACCTTAATACAAACAGGATTTTATTAGATATATTTCATCGCCGCTTTCACAACTTAAATGAAAGTATAATTATTTACATTGCCATAACGTAAGTATAAGTATACAGGATAGTGCAATCAAAATAAGATAACGCACGTGTTGAGTATAAAATAATAGACGCATAACATTTGAATATAATGGGATCCATCAACAAAATTATACTTTTTTGTAACCCTTAGCTATTATACGCCACTGAAATGGAGACAATCCCTCAATATTCACGTAAGTGCACATAATTAGTTGAGAAAGTTCAATCGTTCTCAAATGAACGGTACTGTAGCGCACTAAATACGAACAAACTAACATTAATTCCTATATTATCTGAAAGGAAAGCAGTATAACTGTTTAGTCTATACATTTTTGATCTCACAAGCATATTGTTTCCAAAATTGGGACCAAAACTAATTTTATATAACATTCTCTAACATTATATTGTGCTGCAGTGAATGTCCTTTAAGACCAAAGTTCACAACAATTAAAGAGAAAAAATAACAAAACTCTTTAAATGTAAGGATTCAAAGTTCAACCTACGTAGTCCAGTAACAAGGATTGGTTCACTCAAGGAGCTCTAACACCATAAAAGGATAGCCAATTGGCTTGAAAACGTTCCAATACAATTATCACCAACTATTTGCAAAGTTGTTAAACTACTGAAAAGATAACTTCTGCTCACGCTGCTGGGGAATTATTTATGTTTCAGTATTAAAGAGTTTAATATGAATGTTGATTATTGTTAACGTTTCTAGGTGCGAATATAAGATGTATATTATTAATAAGGTTCATTCAATTAACGGATAAAGCTAGTAGACGAACTCATCAAAGGTAATCCTAAATTAATATTTATGTAAAACCCATTAGCATCTATCTGAAACTTGAGATGAATTTCATAAACAATTTAATTAGCTTTTCTAAGAGCTTCCCAACCAACTAAATTATTTCGTATACCACAAAAGATATTTACTTGTTACTCATAAACATCCATCTCAAGTGTCACTAATTGCACTAGTGCTACACTGTTAATTTCTTGACATATATCAAACGTTAGACTTCGCGGAATCCCCTAATTTCCTAGTCCTTTAATCTCTGTCTTTCCTTTACCAAAACAAGGTTTGAACAGGCTGATTATAAACAACACCACAATTCTATTAGTGGCTTATATGTAGTTGCATTGTTAATCCAGAGCGGCTTTTGGCACTAACCTTTGTGATTTTGATAGTAACGCTGTTTAATTTGATAAGGGAATTCTGAACAGACCAATGTTCCCTTACTCAAAATGATTAATTAGGTGTGAACTGATGGAAGTAGTTGAGACAGTTTGTATTGTTTACATATACAATTATATATATTCTAAATTAACGGTTAGTATACTATCGGATTGAGATTCGTTCTACACAGTAACTTCCACTCTCGCCTTTCGGCATCAAGGGAAACTTTTGTTGCCAGAAAACGTGAAAACTTGGATTCATTTCCTAAAGCATACATATTAAGAGCAAACGTTGGCAAGCTCAAGGCAATGTTTCGCCTAATTTCAATTCTAATTCATTTGAAAGTGAATTTTTTTTATAGTGTGTCCATGAAGTAACGCATATATTGATTATTAGCTAAGTAAGCAGTGTTTCGAAGAAACCCCGAAATAGCACTGTATAGAATTTACTGTTTGGACCCTTACTTTGTGGAATCTACTCATATTAATGTTATAAATGAAACTAACTGTTTCTAATTAATTACACTATTTAATTGAAAAATTATGAAAATTATTAAAGGATATTGATAATTATTTCGATATTGTCATATCATCATTTCATTTATAACATTAGCACTGTATAGCACACAATCCTAGCTATTCTCTTTATTTAAAGATAACAACAGAAAAAACCAAAGTATCAACATACATCTCCATTAGCAGATCCGTGCTTTTTGTGAAATTTTTATCAAAAATATTAATTTTATATTCATCTCACATAAAAAAGTAAAATTCTGTGAAATTTTAAATTGTATTTTTATAAATATTTTGATTGTTCATTTCTACATAGAAAAATGACTTGTAAAGTCCGTCCGGTAATATAAGATCCTAACCTTATAATCTCCAATTAAGATGAATAAGTACTCGTAAACACCCTATTATTAAGAAATTATTTATGAACCCACAATTCAGGTATAAAGCAGGCCCGTTTCTATTCTAATCAATATACCAATAATTAATTATTATTAAAGAAGTTAGGATCTTATATTTCCGGATGAACTTCACTGAACAACTAACCTTTATTATTACTTAATTAAGTACATTGCAAGATTGGGAGTTTGTGCTTTAACTCATACACAAAATGGAGAACGGACTGGAGTTTTCAAGATTGTCTTATTTCCCTCTGTTAATTTAATTTATGATTGAAATCTTCTAAGGCTTCCATTGTTTTTAAGATGCTATTGGCAACTTAACTTTCTAAATTCCAATCAAACATAAGTAATCCTCCACGGGAAAAGCTTTATCAATTGTTCAAATTTAATATATATTATGTTGTGCTTTGTTTTAATGCAAAAATGATTTCTAATCGCCCCTCGTTTTTGGCTGGTACTTGAGTTCACTCCTGCCTCCTTTCACCTAACAATTTTTTTACCGTACAAAATTTTTCACCTTTTTTGAAAAGACAATTTGAACTCACCGAAATGCAATAATTCTGCTTTTCATATTTATTGACATGAAAAGATTGGAACAATTTGATTGAAATATAGGTGAGGTTAGGTTATAAGGACGTGGAAGTAACTTGTAGTACTGGGTTGTCCAAAATACTTATCTCTCATCGCTTCGTTTTGAGATACAAGCAGTACTTCTCTTTCGAAGCTCGTTACTTATCGAGTTACCTTCTGTTATGCTAGAGTTCCTTGTCTAGACCCGTCCTTATTACCATACTTCGAATGCCAAACCTCAGGTCTCAGGTCCTCCATATATTGGGAGGGGTTGTGGTTTTTCCTCCCCTATCGTCGAAAACCTCACCCTAGTCAGGCCTTCGCAGTAGCACAGATGTGCTGAGGTTTTCTCATCTTCTTGGCAAAACCTGCTTATGGTTGTGTCTGCCAATCCGATGTTATTTAGGTGTTTGTTAAGTCTACAATGCCCTGCCAGGAACTCAACCAGGATCCTAATTGTTCTCCTATCCTGGCTCAGTAGGTACTCCGTGAATTTTGGCGAGGGTACTTTAATGAACTCCTTTGCCTGCCTTATTCTTGGCGCCTTCTTCCACCATTCTCGAGGCTTCACAAAAAGGTTGTGTGCCAATGGGAGCACATCGTGTCCTTTCTCGGGCTAGTGAGTCTGCCTCTTCACTGCCCTTGTGATCTGAGTGGCCTGGTGCCCAGGCTAGGGTCAATCTATTATGACTACCCAGCTCTTGTAGCGTCTCCAAGCAGTCCCAAACTAGTTTGGAATTTATCTGCATGAAACTGATTGCTTTTATAGCCACTTGGCTATCGGAGTATATGGAAGTCCCTCTATAAAATATTGTTCCCAAGTTATGGAACAAGTTTTTTCTGGTGTCTGACAGTGACATAGTAGGTATTCAATAATTTCTCTCCATTCAAATTCTTTGTAGGAGTCAAGTTATTAAGCTTACTACAGGTTTAAATTTTTTCAATAATTTATTTGTCTTTAGCTTGTTTCTCCTGGGCGAGAGAGTTCGGGCTCGCACTCGCCTCGGTTGCTCTATTGCTTTTTCTGTTTATTCAATAATATATTTGAGTGACTTAATTGGTGGTAGTGTAATCCGAATTATGACAGAAATGTATGGAAATATTAGGCATTGGGAAAACACGCACTACGCCTCTCCACCCACAGTCCGACAAAATGGTAGAAAGACATCATAGGACTATCTGCCAATACCTTTCAATGTTTAGTTCCGAGAGACAAAAGTACTGGGACACTTTAATGCCTTCATTTCCTGCAAGCATATAAAAGTTACGAACACGAATCAACCGGTTATACTCCATCTATGATGGTCACATGCAGAGAGATTAAGCTTCCCCACGATCTTCTTCCCGAAAAAGTGCCTTCTGGTAAAGAAGCAGAAGAACGTACACCCCCAATGTACATAGAAAGTTTGGAATTTTGCTCTTGAACGTTTGAAGCTCTGCAACGATAAGGTCAAATCTAGACTCGATGTGCATACTACTCACACAAGTTTTGAGAGAGTGACTTCGTATGGCTGTTCAATCCCAAGCGCAAAAATGGGTTTTACCAGAGACTCCAACGAAACTGGGAAGGCCCCCATACCGTTCTCACCAAAATTAACGACCTAATCTATCGCATCCAATTGTCAGCAAGGAGTAAGAACCCAAGTGAGATCCCAGTTGGTTCCTGCCAAACCCCAGCAGTCAGGTTATTCGGGACGAATAACTAAAAAGAAGCGAGCAATGTTGCGTTGGACCTGTATTACCGAATATGTGAAGGACCATGAGGAAAAAGAAGAAGAAAAGCATTTAGAAATGTTTTTAGTCAAAACGAGCGAAGGGTGCGACACCTCGTGTCAAAATTTCATAACCTTGGAATGGGGAAATCAAACAAATAGCCATTAGAGTACGTGTATAGTGGGCAAAGTATTAATATCGTTTTCTTGATTTCTAGAAGAGTTTGGTGACGTTTGTCGTATCAGAATACTAATATAAACTCTAATAATGAACCTATTGCTCTGTGCTGCAATTTTATCAGTATAAAGATGCAAATGTATCAATACATAGCTTCCCAACTAATGCAAAATTATGCAAAGTATGGCAAAACCTTTTAATAAAAAGGTGAGCGGTCGTTGGACCGCCGACAGAAGCTTGTTTCTTATGCACAATAAAATGACCATTTTTCGAAAATTTGGACCATTTTTCAAAAATGTTGACAATTTCTTTAAATTTCTAACAATTATTGTCCATTTTTAAGCATTTTTGATAGGTTCTGACAATTATTAACCATTTTTGACAATTTTTCGAAAATTTTGACAATTTTTTATAATTATTGACCATTTTTTCAAAATTTTGACAATTTTTGACCATTTCCTCAAATTTTGACACTATTGACCAATTTTGACAATTTTTCAAAAAAATTTACCATTTTAGACCATTTTTTCGAATTTTAACAATTATTGACCGTTTTTGAATTTTTGAGCATTTTTGACAGGTTCTGACAATTATTGACCATTTTTGACAATTTTTTGAAAATTTTGACCATTTTTCAAAAATTTTGACAATTTTCAACAATTATTGACCATTTTTGACAGTTTTTTATAATTATTGACCATTTTTTCAAAATTTCAACAATTTTTGACCATTTTTCAAAATTTTAACAATTATTGACAATTTCTGATAAATATTGACCATTTTTGACAATTATTGACAAATTTTGACCATTTTTTTGAATATTCAACAATTTTTGACCATTTTTGACAGATTCTGACAATTATTGACTACACACTACGCACACAAGCTTTTAGAGAGTGACTCCGTATGACTGTTCAATCCCAAGCGCAAAAATGGGTTGTGCCAGAGACTGCAACGAAACTGGGAAGGCCCCTATACCGTTCTCACGAAAATTAACGACCTAATAATCTATCGCATCCAATTGTCAGCAAGGAGTAAGAACCCAGTTGGTTTCAGCCAAACCCCAGCAGTAAGGTTATTCGGGACGAATAACTGAAAAGAAGCGAGCAATGTTGCGTTGGACCTGTATTGGTGAATATGTGAAGGACCATAAGGAAAAAGAAGAAGAAAAGCATTTAGAAATGTTTTTTTGTCAAAACGAGCAAAGGGTGCGACACCTACTGTCAAAATTTTATAACCTTGGAATGGGGAAATCAAACCAACTCGCCATTGGAGTACGTGTATAGTGGGCAAAGTATTAAAATCATTTTCTTGATTTCTAGAAGAGTTTGGTGAAGTTTGTTGTATCAGAATACTAATTTAGACTCTTATAATGAACCTATCACTCTGTGCTGCAATGTTATATCACTATAAAGATGCAAATGTATCAATACATAGCTTCCCAACTGATCCAAAATTATGGAAAGTGTGGCAATACCTTTTAATAAAAAGGTGAGCGGTCGTCGGACCGCCGACAGAAGCTTGCTTCTTATGCACAATAAAATGACCATTTTTGACCATTTTTCGAAAATTTTGACCATTTTTCAAAAATGTTGACAATTTTTTCAAATTTTAACAATTATTGACCATTTTTGACAATTATTGTCCAATTTTGACAGTTTTGACAATTATTGATCATATTTGACAATTTTTCAAAAATTTTTACCATTTTTAGAAATTTTAACAATTATTGACCATTTTGGACAATTTTTGAGCTTTTTTGACAGGTTCTGACAAGTATTGAACATTTTTGTAAATTTTTCGAAAATTTTGACAATTTTTAACAATTATTGACCATTTTTGACAGTTTTTTATAATTATTGACCATTTTTGACAGTTTTTTATAATTATTGACCATTTTTGACAGTTTTTTATAATTATTGACCATTTTTTCAAAATGTTGACAATTTTTGACCATTTTTGAAAATTTCTCGAAAATTTTGACAATATTTGACAATTATCGACCATTTTTTCAGAATGTTTGACAATATTTGACCATTTTTTCAAATTTTGACACTATTGACCAATTTTGACAGTTTTCACAATTATAGATCATTTTTGACAATTTTTCAAAAAATTTTACCATTTTAGACCATTTTTTCGAATTCTAACAATTATTGACCGTTTTTGAAAATTTTTGAGCATTTTTGACAGGTTCTGACAATTATTTACCATTTTTGACAATCTTTTAAAAATTTTGGCCATTTTTCAAAAAAATTTACAATTTTCAACAAATATTGACCATTTTTGATAGTTTTTTATAATTATTGCCCATTTTTTCAGAATTTTGACAATTTTCAAAATTTTGACAATTTTCAACCATTTCTCAAAATTTTAACAATTATTGACCAATTTTCAACAAATATTGACCAATTTTCAACAATTATTGACCATTTTTTACAGTTTTTTATAATTATTGACCATTTTTTCAAAATTTTAACAATTTTGGACCATTTTTCAAAATTTTTACAATTTTTGACCATTTTTGACAGATTCTGACAGTTATTGACTACATACTACGCACACAAGCTTTTAGAGAGTGACTCCGTATGGCTGTTCAATCCCAAGCGCAAAAATGGGTTGTTCCAGAGACTGCAACGAAACTACGAGGGCGCCTATACCGTTATCACGGAAATTAACGACCTAATCTATCGCATCCAATTGTCAGCAAGGAATAAGAACTCAGCAGTCAGGTTATTCGGGACTGGTTATTCGGGACGAATCACTAAAAAGAAGGGAGCAATGTTACGTCGGACCTGTATTAGCGAATATGTGAAGGACCATAAAGAAAAAGAAGGAGAAAAGCATTCAGAATGTTTTTTGTCAAAACGAGCAAAGGGTTCGGCACCTACTGTCAAAATTTTATAACCTTGGAATGGGGAAAACAAAGCAAATCGCCATTAGAGTACGTGTATAGTGAGCAAAGTATTAATATCGTTTTCTTGATTTCTAGAAGAGTTTAGACTCTTATAATGACCATACTGTGCTGCAATGTAATCAGTATAAAGATGCAAATGTATCAATAAATAGCTTCCCAACAGATCCAAAATTATGCAAAGTGTGGCAAAACCTTTTAAAAATTGGGAAACCTACTTCTAAATACATGTCAGTGTGTAGCAGGCACTTCTTAGAAACATATAGAGGTTATTTAACTAATACTTACTTTGATTGTTTCTGATGTTGCCTTCAAATAGAGGGTATAGTTAGGATTCTGTGCTACACAGTGCTGTTTACTGATTACTTAGCTAACTTCAATGAAATGTTATAATGTTCAATTTTATTTAATGCTTTGAATACCTGTTCGCCTTCGTCCATCGGCCGATTTCTGCCACCAATGTCTTTGAAAATGTCCACCAAACTAATTTTAACCAGCACCATCTTTTACAAAACACCTTTATCGCTCAAAATTCGAAGTTGAATCAAATGGACAGAGACAAACAGAAATGGTTATGTTTATTGTTTTTCATATTCCACTTCGGCGGGAAGTGAGAACAAAATAATAAGAGTAGCCTCGCCACGTGGTCGGAATTTTTCTTGGGAAAAATTAGGTGATCCAGGAGAGTCTATTTTTATTTGACATCCCATTTGGGGGATTAATTCTCCTGATCGCAGTGTTCCTTGTGTACTGGCATTTTATGGAGTTTGAAGTATTTTTTGGAACTAGGTACTTCCAAACAAGGACGCCCAGCAAATTGGGGGATTAAATTATAATTTACTGCTCCAAACCACGATATTGAGGATCTATAAATTGAATTCGCTCGGATTGTTTTTATTATATGGGGCCGTACTGAAGAAGTCCATACAGAATATATAGTACGTTTGCTGGTAATTTAGGCCGTTTGATTTTGGTGAAGACCCTTCAGCTAGAAGGTATGTACTTTGGCATTGCTTTTTTTAGGTAATAATGGAACTATTTTTGAAGATTATAGTAAATTTTTCCTCATGGTAATTGGATTTTTTTTGTATTATTTTAAGGGTTCCTTTGGGGAAATTGCATTCTCTGATGGAAGATTTGCTGAATGTATGGAAGCTATAACCATTCGGACTCATTTCTCTTAGACTTTGGACTTTCCAACTTGGTGGAACAGTATAAGAAGATAAGTTACATTTATTAATTTGTTATTACGCTGAATATAATTGTTTTGTTGTTACTTGCACATATCATAGGTTATCTGCCCTAGGTATTTTATCTGTGAGGGTGTAGAAATTACCTCTTAACTTCGTTTTTGTTACTATCTGATTTTGACGGATTTCTCCTGTCTCTCGCGTCGCCCGCAATGGTACCAACGCTCCCCGACTGCGCATATTCAACTATTTTCTAGTGATATTTATGTAAATCCTTACCTAAAGACTCATTATTTGGGATTGGGGTTAAGTGGAGTTAATTTACTCAAGGGACTATGGTGAAGAATGGGGATAATTATACCTAAGTAAATCAAAACTGGTCAACGACCTGTCAAATATTTTTCAACACTGTATAAAATTGATATTTTTTTCTGTTTTTTATGATTGCTAATTGTTTTTTATCGCATATGGTATTGTAGCTTAAAGTTCTTAAGAGAGATAATAAAACAGGTGCAAGTTCGAGGGTGGTCCTTTTATTTTATTATCTCTTGTTAGATTAGGGATTATGTGTACTTATAGGCCTGGCATAGAGTTGAAATCTAGCTGGCGCCCAATTTGAACATCATTATAATATTGTGGATACCCAGGAAACATTTGATTCAATCCACGACCGTCTCCACATGAGCGAAGCCACCTATTACTTTTTAGAAGCAAATTAGTAGGTTACATAGTTTGGCCACTATCCTAGCCCCAGCCCACTATCGGAAAAATTTCCGCGAATTGAAAAGTAGAGAACTGTCTGGAACATGTGAAAAGTATAAAACTCGGGATAGTTGACGTTAGTGGTCAGTTTTTGAAGTTTTAGTTGTGATCTGAAAGTAAAACGTTATTAGTATTGAATTGTAAAAGTTACACTCGAGGAATCAAAAGTATAACGACATAAATATCTAGTAAAATAAAATATGTAGTGTTTTTTTTATGTTCGATCTGCTATGCTAGATATAAACAGGACGGAACTAAAACCTCAAAAACATAAAACATCTTGTATCATATGTAGTAGATAAGTAAACTTTTGTTGTGAGTTCTAGGAAAATAATGTATTCAGTTGGAAACTCGACCATGATAAAGTGTTGTTATCTTTACACACCCTGAAATAGAATAACCATATTATTACCACAGTTGAATTATCAAGTATCTTTTTCATCTGCCGTCACTAAAATATTAATTATAAAAGTTTAAATTTTATTTAAATGTTCAGCATTAGATTCAATTAATCCGTGAAAAAAACACACCGTGGGATTTTCAACCAGTTGTAATTCCTTACATCACAATTTTCAACAAACTTTATTTTCCTGTGTTTTCTAAAATCGTTCTGTCAGTAAAACGTCACAACATTCAACAAACTTCCTTTGTTTAAAATAGAAACCAGTTCTTTGTACACGCAAATTCCACGTTTTCGTGAGTAACTTTTACAATACATCATGTAATGGAAGAAAATAGATTTGCGAGAGCTAAAACTGCATCGATTGTGATAGAGACTTTTAAAAAAAATTCAATAAAAATGAACCAGTGGAAAAAACGGAAAACCACTTGATTTAAAATAACAAAAAGGTGAATATGAAACGTACATCAATTCGGCACGTGCTTTTTCCTCATCGAATATGTCTCACACGCTTACACTTATGACAGTCCCTCATATCTTTTATTGAATGTCATTATCAGAAGGTTTTGGTTGACATCCCAACAGAGAAAAGAATACTTGTCGGTTTTAAGGCAGATTATTAAGCACCCGTTGTTAAAAAAAATTGAACTGTCGTTTCTTCATGTACAGGGTGTGAGAATTTACTAGATATATCCAGGAAATACTATTTACTATTTCTTCAAAGCAATTATTGAGTTCTGCATTTATTTAAAATCCCTGTGTATTTGGAATTGGATATTAATGAAAAAAAATATGGGATTGGCTCAATATTTTCTTTGGAATCCTTCCAAATATTTATTAATCTCTTATTGGAAGAGAGGGTATATATTTCATTAATCGCTAATTGTTGTTTTTGGTTAGAGCCGCTACACTTCGTTTCCTTTCCCACAAACTCCAGCTTAGAAAGTTGAATTTGTTGGTATTAATATTGTCTCATTCTTATTAATCAGTTTGTAATAATATAAATTTCAAAACAGCAAATATTTTAACTGGTTGTATAGAAGATTAAAGATTAATTATAATTTGGCTTTCAAATTTCGAGTTTTAATAATCAGATTTTGTTTACTTTCGAAAGCAATTAACGCTAAGCCAAAAATTGATCTCAGAATTGTTCAACTTCAAATTAAGAAAAAAGCTTTACACCAAAATAAAATTCTAAATAGTTCATAAAAAATTCAGTATTCATAAAAAAATTGTCTACACGTCCTTTTGTTGAACATTTTGTATGGTTGTCACAACTTTTTCTTGGGCTGTTATAACTTATGAAAAAAACGTGAAATATCAAACAAATTCAAGAAAATGCCACAATAAATCAAACTTCCCAACTAAGTTAATGTTATACCTTAAAATTCTGGAAAGGTTTTCCAAAACTTGAGATCGGGCACCACATATCATGGGAAATAAAAGATCACCTGTGTATTTCCTTCCTTAAATATAGAACCAGTTTCTCCAAGAAGTAGGGCTAGATTTAAGAATGAGTGTTTCTTATATATTGTTTGGCTTTCTTATAAAATAGAAAGGCGTTTTTTGATTCATCGCCTTCGTCTATAATCTATTTGTTAAACCCATTCTTCTTTGATGGCCATAGAAGAAAATCATAGATAAGTTGGCTCCCTTACTATAAGGCTACGCGCTGACTAGATAGTTTTTGTCGCGGTGTCAATTTGTCGCCTGTCGGCGGTCTATTGAAAGGAATTGGTACGCGTGACGAAACATGGCCAGACAGTTTCGGATATGACCAAAGCGTCACAGGGTGACGATGACCAGAACTCTCTAGTCAGCACTTAGCCTAAATACCAACAAAATAGGTGATTAAGCGAGAATTACAAATAACACTCGATCAAGGTACACATTCAGCATTGAAATATCAATTATATTTAAAATTAACGTATCATGCCACAAACTATCGATAACAACTTTTAACTGCATTTTGAAATTTTTGTAGTGAAAACTTCTTTAGGCGCGTTAAGCACTTTTTTGGTGAAAAAAAAACATGGAATTCTCGTCATCGTCACGCTTTTATGCAACACACAATACTTTTGGTTATACAACACAATTAACAATGAAGCGTATATATTGTTATTATTTATTGTAGGGTGTTTTTTTAATTTTTTTATGATTATTATTATCAGTTTCTTCACCTTTTCAATTTTATAAAACCCCTTGTATACTAACTTTATTCTTCAATTTATATATTCGGCTAGCTATTGAAAAAGGGCTTCGACTCTTTGTCTCAGTTTGTGGTTCCCTCAAATTAATTTTACAATGAAGAATAATTTAATTGATTATTTTTAAAATTTCAATATGATGCATGTTTGAATTCATAATAAGAACATGAAAAAGAATTTTAATTGAAATTTTAACCTTTATAATCAACTTTCCTAATTTTTTTTTATTCCGCTGCAACTAAATACTCTCCTTTCTCTTCCTCTTTGGATTGTAATTAATACATTTATTCTGGTAGTTTTTAGTTTAAATTTCTAATAATTACTTGTTCCCCTCGTAAAACACACACAAGAATCGGAGGAATCGCTTTAACTTTGTGTCATGCGCATAAACACTGTAAATGTTTCTATTGAACTAAAATGGCTGGCAACGTTATAAACATGTGTCCCTTGCAAAGGAGTATTATTGAATTGCTTTGGATTATTTATTTTAATAAGGTAAGCTTCCTTTTTAATTTATAACTACTAATATCAACAATCTTGACTAAATATCGAATAATGAATACACAATTGGTAAATAAATGTTTTTACGATGTGAAATTGTGATGCCTCTTGGCATAATATAATAATATAACAATAAATATTTAAAATAAGAATTAAATTCCCTTGAGCTTATTTCAATAAATCTTTAGAACGTTTTAATATCATATAAATAAAGAGTAAGAAGGTCGACAGGTACGAAGTCAAGTTCAGAGCGTGAAATAAACACAAACAGTGTTATTTATATTTACTTTTAGTGAACTTGACCGGTCGTATAAATATACATTCATATATTCATTATGAGAGCATTCAATATATCTCAGTAGTAGTAAGATGACTTAATCATCAGTAATAAATAATCAATAATTATAAGTATGCTATACGGCTAGGTACTTATACATATAGTTAGTAATCTTAAGTAGAGTAATGTATCATAGTACAGTAGTGTAATAAATATAACATATCCCAGTGCTAGAAGTAGTTGTTTCATTCACTTAAGATGACCTTCCACGTGACCAGCAACACCACCGGTTCAGAGGCCTTTGCACACCTTTAAACCACCAATGTTCACCTGACGACCCAACCTTTACAAGATATTTATAGGTTATTTCTTTTTATGAACAACGTGTGAAAGAATATTCACTCCTGTGCTGTGTGGGATATAAAATAACATCAAATCTGCTTGCTGATGTCATATACACTATTGAAGAAAGTGAATTAAACTTTCTCTGCAACAAATTGTGTCTGGTTTCCTTCAAATTCCTGGGACGTTGTCTCCAGTCGAGTATAAATATGTGAAATTAAGCTTACCGCTTTCTGGTTGATAATAAATGGATGTTATCTCTTACAAGGTTAGTACTTCTTACTTTTCCCACTTCTCTGGTTCGATTTTTCAGGCTTTTTCTTTTAATTTTTAAATTTCTATCTTCACCACCAAAATTCTTGTACTTCCTCCTTCCTCGTTCCAAAATCAACAACATTGAATTTTTCTCTTGTTTATATTTTACCAGAAGACTTGCCGTTCTGATAAATTGTTTAAGAGTTATTTTCATTGATTTCTATTGATGTTAAAGGTACATTCACATGTTTTATTACCATGTCCTCTATGAACTACACTTTTTTTAATCGGTTGATTCTATTCGCGATTATTCACTGTCACTTCAGAAATTTTTAAATTATTGACATAAATCTGTTTAGATTACAACATTTTCACACTATGTACCTACAAATAGTGTGTCAATTCTAATATTATTTATTGAGGTTTATAATTCTGATAATTCTGTGTTTTTATTATTTGACGTTTTTTCTGTTTTTATTCGATTCTCAGTTTACCTTCAGTCTCTGAAGAAGATAACTTGGTTATCGAAACGCGCGTAAGATAGTGTTAAGTGTTAGTGTTGGTGTAGTGGTAGTGTAAACAGTGTTCAGTGTCGATTCTCTTAATAATTTTATTTGATTCTTTCTGAAACAATTTCAGTACCGGATGTTTCAAACTAATTAATGTTGAGATATTCTGTTACTAACTAATAATAATGGTTTTATTAAACAAAACTCTCTTTAATTTCAGGTTATTCACCTACAATTGGACCTACCAATTTTTAAATCATCACAATATTGTTGCATAAATCATCGTCACGCTTTCCATGAGCTATATGTGTACTGTGTATATATGTGTACTTTTTTTTATAAGGAGTTAATAATATAATTGTAAAAATTTCCTTCTACCATAGGCGTACAAAAAAAATGTTTAAAAGGGATTCATTTGTAAAAAATTACATCTAGCATGGGCGTACGATAGAATTTTTTAAAAGTGTTAATTTATTTGAAAAAAATTACATTTACGATGGGCTTACGATGAAATTTTTGAAAGGGATTCATTTTTGGTGTTTTCACTTCTGTCGGCAGTCCGATGACTGGACTCTAAGTTTTTTTATATTCCGTTGTGTCAGCTCTTGTCAATTTATTTTACACGAGAAATAAAAATACCTTAACATGAATCGGTCTATTCCTTTTCATGCTCCATTTAATGAGTTCAAACTCACAAAACTAATTAACCTTTTAACGACGACGAAAAAATATTTTCACCAGGTTGTTTAATTATAACTGGTATTAGTAAGCCACGTGCTTTTGTCGGGTAATTGGCTGAGTAAATGGACTAATAAACCTTTAAAAATGAGTTAATTGAGAAGAGAGGAAGCTAACAGAAATCATTTGATTTGAGTCTCAAAAAACAACGTTCACTGCCACCTTTCTTAGACAAAAATATACATCCCATGGAAAGTTGCAATTCAATTTTGTCCGGAGTTGTTTGTTTGAAACTGTCTGAGTGTAAGCTTAAGTTTCTTTTTGTTTTGCTTGAATGAAAAATCGATGAAACTAGTCTAAGATGAGTGAATAGTAGTGCAGCAATTCTAGTTGCTGCTGGTCAAAATATTAATCGAATGATTCGTGGATATTTTGGTATTAAAAACATTATGTTGTTATTTGATGATGAAATATTTGATGCTTAAAATTCTGAAGAAATCGCGAACACGAATTTTTCCAGAGACTTTGAAAATTCACAAGGAAACTTTTTGTCAAAGAATGATGTACATGAAGGTGTCGGTATAAAGTTTAAAAGTTTGATCGAAAATGTTTAATGAAAAAGTTAACAACTGGAGGATGCCACACTTTTTTTGGTAATTGTGGCAAAGAGGCTGGAAGCCGTTCACATAAATTGCACATTACATGCTGCTCACTGTAATTATCTGGTGTTTATCGTGAAGAGTGAACAGAGAAAGAAAGTGAGTTAAATATTGTTTCCACAGAGAGAACTGAAGCGGTTCGCTATTATCGTCGAGTTCTATATATGTAAGCTGAACAAATCCGATTTTAACAAGATACGGAGCGATTGTTTGAGATCGTGGAATGTGTACAAAGCAGTGAGAACTCTTATGACGTTGCTTCCATCCTGCGTAAATATAAAGAACCCGAAAGAGTGAAATTAATAATTATTTTGAAGTGAAATGTGATTTTTGTTTCAGGCTAACTTATTTTTCAAGAATCATCCTTATTTCTTTGTTTGTAATGTCAATCGCTTGAATTGTTGCTACATTATTTTGTGTGTCAACTGAATTTTATCATTTGCCGCATTAAAATGAAGAGAGATGGGACAGTACATATTATATTTTTTTGCAAAGTAGCGATATATACAATTTGACTTAAGATTTCAACGAAAAGTTGATGATTAACGTGTAGTAATATGTAATAAAATTCTTCGGATTTTTGTTACTATTTTCAGTCGTCGAGACGATTAAAGCAGAAAAAACGTCGTAAAATTTTAGCCACCAGTGTGAAAACGATGAACAACTTGTTTATTACTTTTTTTATACAGTTTATTACTTCGGTTTATTGGCTGCTAAAATGTTGTCTGACCCTTTTTTCTCATAAATTGTCTACTCTGACTGCTAAGTAGCAGTAAATTACAAAAAAATATATAAATCTGTGACTCGAATAAGAATTACATTTTATATTGTTTCAGCGAGATAGTACAAGGATTTGATAATAAAAATAATAAATAATGAAGATTTAAACAAATTAATTTGTTTTATTTCATCAGTAATAAAAATAGAGAATAAAAATATAATATGCTGGAATGCAGGTGAATAATTGCATATACGACAACGCTGAATCGAAAAATGGATACTACAATATTAAAAGAAGAACATAATCAAAAGTTAAGTTATTTCCTTAGACTCTAGGCTTCATCTATGACCTTGAGGGCAATGAAACGGCAGACACCCTAGCAAAGCTAGGGTCCGAAACTGCATTGACTGGTCCTGAACCAGTATTTAGAATATCAAAAACTGCTGCACCTTTTTGTATATCTCCGTGGATTCAAACTAAACATCGGACGTACTGGAGCCACGTGGCAAAGCAGGAACACAGCAAACTCCTGGTCAAAAAACCCTCGGAGTTGTTGACTAAATATTAAACCTCCGCAGGGTCCAGATAAGGAAAGTGACGGGATTGCTCACACCGGTCACTGTACCCCAAAGAAGCACATGCATAAAATTGGTATATAAAAGGAGGAACCTATCTGTCGGTTGTGCATTGAAGAGGAGGAAACAGCCCCGCACATCTTCTTCGAGTGTGGAGCACTGTCTCACTGGAGATATCGACTAGAGTCCCAAGGGAGGATTTCTCTAAGAAGGACCTAATGAAAAGTCTGTTGAGCCTGATAATGGCTACTGGTCTCTTCACATAAACGGTACAACCAAGAGCACAAAAAGCCAGAAGGCTGAGGAGCCGAGTTCTCGAAGCCTCTGACTGGTGGTGCCCAACCAATCAATCAACGGGTTATTCATGATAAGAATACGACATAATTTTCAGTCACTTTCAAGGTCAACAGAAAAAATATAAATTGACCAGCCCTAAATAAAATTTAAACTCAAGGGACAGGTCAATATATAGTTTAAGGGTTGGCAAAACTTCAAGACGTTGTCGGATCAATTGAGAAAATTTTGGATATTTTTAATGTTAGCTCATTGAAAATTTGACGTTCACACTATTCAATAGGGCTTATTTCATTATTATTGACACAAATTTTTGTTTTTTCTAACACCATCATTAATGTGACTCAACTAATTCCAACACAAACTGAACATGTTCTCTCCCAGCTCATAAATATCATTATAAGCGTAATAAGCGTAATGCGTTCCTGGAAAAAATTTCTGGATAGAAATATACCATCGATAAAGATGGAGGACAATGGTAATTTAATATTGATAGGTTCATTATAAGGCCGACCTCAGACCTTCTACCTGAGATGAATGCTAAGAGGTGAAATATAAAAATCAAGGGCGAGGTGCGGAATTTCAAAAGGGTCATTATTACTAATAAAAAGTTATTAGTCAAACCAAGGGACAATTGCATCGCATAGGGAATAATTGTTAGAAAATAGAAGAGAAATTGTTTTTTAGGAAGTTATAATTTGTTTTTAAGTTCCACTGACTCAAATTTCTTTTAAATATGAGGGGCCATCACTTACTGAGCATAGGAAGGAGCCGAACCATTTTCTGGTATCCCAAAAAGCCGCGTCGTGGAAGAAGTCCAAAAATGGGAAAAAACTACTGCCTACTGTAAAAAAACTTCAGGCCAGAGACAGACAAAAAGGTTATTGCTTGTTTTTGCTCACTACGCTACATTGCTCCTAGAGCTTCGGAAATCTGAAGTCTCATAGGAATTCTCACTTGACAGATACCATCTCTGTAAGATGGGCAGACTGGACAGTGGAATATGTGGATTCTGCAATCATACACATGCAACATCGGAGCACATTAACTGGAATTGCAGGATCTTGAATACCTGGAACAAGTCTACATAAAGCCCGATCAGGCTACAGACTTAGCTTCTAAATGAATAATAGGCTTTCTCAGAAGCCTAGATCTCTTGGACTAAAATAAATATATGTATATTGATATGGTTTTGAATTGTTGATCTATATCAATTCCATTCCTTATTATAAATTAACTTGATATCCTAACTTTATTATAGGACAATGGTTATCTGATTTTATTTATTTTATTATTTTTCTATTATGATTATTATGAGACTCTTTATTATATTATTCGAATATTATTTTGTAATTTTATTTAAGCTATCTCAGGGAATTATATTTTTGTTTGTGAGTTCAAATTTTGTGAGGCCTGTTCTGTCCTTTGGCCTTCAAAGAGTTCCAACGTTGACAGCCTGTGATGAATGAAAAATATATCATATAAACAAAAATAAAACATTTAATTTCAAATAAATGCTCAAAAAATGAAATGTTTGGTGTATTGTTTAACTTAAACTCATCAGTTCATATAAAAGCTCAACAGATAAATTTTGCATAACTGCTTAATTAACTTTTCAAAAATATTCAAAAATCATTAACACTATTTATTTTCTTATCTAAATTTCATTCACTCTCTTATTCACAACAAAATTAAGATTATACATATCAGAGTTTTAATAAATGGATTAAATTTTTTTCATCTATGGTTTTATATTTTTATGGTTTTAAAAACGACAGAAAAGATGATTGATTTTATACGCGAAGAAGTGACATTTGACATGTTCTAGAATAATAAATGGAATCGATAATGGCGAGGATAATGGTCAATGCCTGTTTGATTCTTTTGAAAATTTTTGTCAGTACCTATTCATACCATAACAATATATATATATGGTATACACAAAAGATCTTATTTGTTGGTAAAATAAGTGTACCCAATATGCAGCTGTTCTTTCGGCATCCCCTCAACAAATTTTTCTCGCCTACTTCACTGACAAATATCCAAAATGGAAGGCAAGTCATGTAACCGGAATTAAGAAGAGAGCTGCTATTCCAAAAGTTTGAATTTGTTCTTTAATTTGGTTTTGAATTAAGTTGTTCGTCGACGTCGAACCGATGATTAGGGAGAAAATAAAAAAATACCCTGATTGTAAAATGAATTTCGTACACAATGATGACGCTGGGACGAGAACTTTATGAATACCGTGAACGATTTTTAATCATAAAATTATTTGGAAAGATCTCTATCACAATAAGGGCGTGAATGTATCCACAAGTTTGGGGTATGTCATTATTTCACACTATTTCTCTTACAAATCTTTAAGATTTGAATTTTTGGGGAAGAAGTATGCAGATGATGCATGCACCAAATATTGAAATTTTTACCTTCGCCAAAATTTAAAATATCTTTCTTATCAGATGTAGATAATTGTAACAGTATAGCTCATATTTACTTCAAATTTCACGGAAAATACTGTCCATGTAACGTTTTTTTAGGATCTTTATATACAGTTGGATCTCAAAATTCAATTAATAAAATGTCTCGTACTATTTCTGGTTAAACTTTAATGAACACATTGTAGCTAATAAACCACGAGTCCATTCTGTTATTTCCGCGAGACTATTAATATTGAATAAGTAGCTTGTAATAGTTTCCTTAATTTATTTGATGTCGGAATTATTCAAAGATTTTAAAGTTTTCCGGAAATTATACGACAGTTTTATGTCCCTTGAAATTTTCCAAACGATATAAAACCAAGCATAAATCAGTTACGCCACTTTATACTGATGAATACAAGTAGCTAGCGTTTAGCGCTTCGTTATGAAAATATCATTTTGATTTTACGTATACTTACGTAAATGAGCAGAAAACATAAATTCAGCTCAATTTGATTAGAAATTACAATAATTATCACATTACGATAATGAACTCCAACATCGAGTTTTGTTTTAACACTGTCTCATAAAAAGTTAATGAAATTAGTGATAATACTAGATCCCAATCATGTTTTCATTATACAGTGCTTCGAACAATGAACATACTAGAAGAGTATTATCTAATGCCAATATAAATAAAATGTCGAAGTTTATTTATTTATTTTGTTTGAATCCACAGATGTTGCCATGTCGTATCATTCAACAATGATTAGAATTCAATTACTTCAATTTTTTGTGGTTTCTCAATATATGTCCATTATTACTGATTACATGATTGAGATAAATGTTTACGTTACCGGCAAAGTATGAAATTAGGTAGGTACTCTATAAAATAATTTCAGGCAGTGTATGAAATCTTTTGAAGCTTGCTTCTTATTGCACGACATAGGACTTTTGGGAAGGTTAGTGAACTCGTGAGACGTGTGATGTTACGAAAAAGCGTTCGTCACGCGATGACTCATTAGAAAGAGAGAGAGAGACGGAGGCTATAGTGTACGTTCAGTGCAGAGAGAGAGAGGCGCATTGAAATAACGCGCGATACTCTATAACCAACGCTGCATTAAAATTTTGAAAAATGGTCAAAAATTGTAAGAATTTTGAAAAAATGGTCAATAATTATAAGAGACTGTCAAAAATTGTCAATAATTGTTAAAAATTGTCAAATTTTCGAAAAATGGTCAAAAACAGTCTAAAATAGTAAAAATTGTTAAATATTCAAAAAAATGGTCAAAAATAGTCAATAATTCTCAAAAATTTTGAAAATTGTCAAAAATGGTCAATAATTATCAGAAACTGTCAAAAATGGTCAATAATTGTGAAAATTTTCAAAAATGGCCAAAAATTGTTAAAATTTTGGAAAAACTGTCAAAAATGGTCAATAATTGTTAAAAATTGAAAAAATTGTCAAAAATTTCGAAAAAATGGTCAATAATACTCACAAATTGTCAAATTTTCTGAAAAATCGTAAAAATTCTCGAAAAATTGTCAAAATTTTGAAAAAATGGTCAATAATTATGAAAAACTGTCAATAATTGTCAAAAATGGTCAATTATTGTTAAAATTTGAAAAAATAGTCCAAAATTTTCAAAAATTGTCAAAAACGGTCAATAATTGTTAAAATTTTGTAAAATGGTCAATAATTGTTAAAATTTGGAAAAATGGTCAAAATTTTTGAAAAATTGTAAAAACTGTCAAAATTGGTCAAATATTGTCAAAAATGGTCAATAACTGTTAAAATTTGAAAAAATTGTCAAAAATTTCGAAAAAATGGTCAATAATACTCACAAATTGTCAAATTTTCTGAAAAATAGTAAAAATTCTCGAAAAATTGTCAAAAATTGTCAAAATTTTGAAAAAATGGTCAATAATTATGAAAAACTGTCAATAATTGTCAAAAATGGTCAATTATTGTTAAAATTTGAAAAAATAGTCCAAAATTTTCAAAAATTTTGAAAAAATGGTCAATAATTGTTAAAAATTGTCCAAATTTTCGAAAAATCGTCAAAAATGGTCAATAATTGCCAGAACCTGTCAAAAAAGCTCAAAAATTGTCAAAAATGGTCAATACTTGTTAAAATTTGGAAAAATTGTCAAAAATGATCAATTATTGTCAAAACTGTCAAAATTGTTCAAATATTGTCAAAAATGGTCAATAATTGTTGAAATTTGAAAAAATAGTCAAAAATTAAAAAAAATGGTCAATAATACTCACAAATTGTCAAATTTTCTGAAAAATAGTCAATAATTATAAAAAAATGTCAAAAATGGTCAGTAATTGTCAAAAATGGTCAATAATTGTTAAAATTTGGAAAAACAGTCCAAAATTGTCAAAAATTTTGAAAAAATGGTCAATAATACTCACAAATTGTCAAATTTTCTGAAAAATAGTAAAAATTCTCGAAAAATTGCCAAAAATGGTCAAAAATTGTCAAAATTTTGAAAAAATGGTCAATAATTATGAAAAACTGTCAATAATTGTCAAAAATGGTTAATTATTGTTAAAATTTGAAAAAAATAGTCCAAAATTTTCAAAAATTTTGAAAAAATGGCCAATAATTGTCCAAATTTTTGAAAAATCGTCAAAAATGGTCAATAATTGCCAGAACCTGTCAAAAAAGCTCAAAAATTGTCAAAAATGGTCAATACTTGTTAAAATTTGGAAAAATTGTCAAAATTTTTGAAAATTTGTCAAAAATGATCAATTATTGTCAAAACTGTCAAAATTGTTCAAATATTGTCAAAAATGGTCAATAATTGTTGAAATTTGAAAAAATAGTCAAAAATTAAAAAAAATGGTCAATAATACTCACAAATTGTCAAATTTTCTGAAAAATAGTCAATAATTATAAAAAACTCTCAAAAATGGTCAAAAATGGTCAATAATTGTTAAAATTTGGAAAAACAGTCCAAAATTGTCAAAATTTTTTAAAAAATGGTCAATAATTGTCAAATATTGTCAAAATTTTTTTAAAATGGAAAAATGGTCACCGCTCACCCTTTTTTATTTAATTGGTTTCATATATTTTACCTAGACGTTTCATGGAATACCTAGGAATTTTATAGAATGCCTAATGCCTATATAAAATTAAAAAAGGTGTGAAATAGAAAATGTAAAAGTATTAATTAAATCTCACTTAAATGCCAATGCCAACAGTAACGTAAAAAATATCTCACAAGTATTTCTTGAAACCTATTGAAACCGATTTTTCTATTTACTCGAACAGAGTTTCTTTTTCTTAACGCACAGGCCTCATTGTTTCACAGCCATTTTTGCAGCTGCATCTGACAAATCGTTGACCGGTTCCGATAGACTGCAATGTTGCAGTTGAACGTAATGTAATTTCGTTATCAGGAATATCTTCAATCTCCAAGAATCTTTTCTGACATACCGTAAACTGGTACCTGCAATAAAACGATTATATCACTCCTTCTTTAGTACCGAGCTGGTTGAAACAGTAATTATTGTTTCTTACATTAACGGTAGAGTGGTATAGTAGACATTTTTACATGTAACTCGCACACGAGCGGGTCTGCGCTAAGCCTGAGAGACGAAACTGTAAAGGTTTTGCTGTCTGGTCTCTCTGAATCTATCGCTAAGAGGGGGCGAAATAAAATTTCTTTGAAGCCGCAGAGATAATGAAGAATTATAATTTGTAAACAATCAATGGTGTTTAAACGATAATTCTCTCGATGAGGTTTTCTATAAGGTTTCTACGAGGTTGATACGAGACCTGTAGCTAAGACTTAACTATGCCTGATAGTTTCTAAGAGGTTCCTACAAAGCCAGCTGCTGATTATACGAGGCTTGCCTGAAGTGCATACCTCTTAGTGTTCCTGAGTGAAGCTTAGTTCACATCTTGCCTGAACTTACCCGAAGATATCTGCAACTTATCGAAAGACTTATCTAACTAAACAAAAGACTTATATAACACTTACCTGGAGGTTGATCTGACCTGACACTTACCTACACGTTACCCACCATCCATCGAGGGACTATAAGCAATCACTTCAGATAAGTAGCTTAAGAGCAGTTAGTGATCCTGGTGAACTAATATAAATTAATAGTCAAAACTTCAATCTGAAGGTTTCTGTACTGCTTATATTGAAAATTTACGTTTGTTGACAGATCTTTCTCTTTTATGGCTGTTGTGTTTAACTGTGGTCGATATCGTGGAGAAATTTGAATTTGAGTTAATCAAGAATACTTTATCTATTCGTTAAACTATATCTACAAAATGGAGATTGGTTGCATAGTATGCAAAAAAAAGTATAAGTAGTGTTGTTGACAATACATCGTTTCACAGGTGAGCAGCAAGTTCTGAACAGTTCTACAGTTCTGAAACTACCAGTGTCGTATCATTTGATACCTAAAAACTATTCACCCACTCTAATAAGAATACAATAAGTTCTGTGTGGTATTGTAGCATTGTTGGTATTAGTTTAAGTAAATATTTGGGTTCCTCGAGATGCAAATCAAGTTCAGCGATGGAAAAGTATCATTTGGGAAGAGAATGTTCCGAAGGAAGCTAGACTATGTCTGTATTCAATCTAGTCGACGGCAGGTAAAATATATTCCTCGAGTAATACATACGTTTAAGATGAAAATTTCTATTATCACTCGAAAATTTTAATATACTTATTCAGTAATTTGAACCCTCCCTCACACAGCACGTCACTGTTGCTGGAGGTGTGACCTTTGCTGTGTATAGTTTTATCCTTGTTTTGGAATGAAATAATCGATTTAGATGTCGGTTACGAACAAAGTGTGTTGTCAGTGTAGCGGAATAGACAGAAATGTGAAATTTTCCACCTCAATATACCGTCGCGTTAACCCTGTATATGATTATGGAAAATTTATGGAGGATATTTTGACAAATATGCTTTCTAACCTGAAGTAGTTTCCAATATGTAGAAGGTATGAACTCGTCGCAATCATGTAGGAACAAAAATAAATAAATCGCCTCGTAGATGAACAAAAAGTACGCAGTATTGAGGATAAGGCAACATTTTGAATGAAAAAAAAATTAAAATGATATAAATTTATGTGTATTATTTGTATTATATTGTTTGTTATGTGGTGAAATAATAACAAACATTTACGAAAATACCATTTTCTACAAATCCTAGTTTATTGATGTATGCAAATGAATTTGTTCCACATGCAGTTTATTGTTTTAATTTAAATTTCCATGAACAATATCACGTTTCATTGCCGTTTTTATCGTAAAAGCACAATTTTTGTATGATATATTACCTGTAAAGTGTTTTGTTGTTGAGCAGCGTCAAAATATTCCCAATATTTTATTGGGGTCAGAATATTTTAAATATTCCACAATCGTTGTTTATTGAACAGCATCAGTTGAAAATAATAATAATTCTTCCGTTTGGTTTCATGAAAAATCATTTAAATCATTTTTAAACTGGTCACAATTTCATTTACAGTGAGAGTTCTTATTTATATAACATATTATCCAGTTTGCAAAAATATTTGTTGTGGATTTGCAATATTTCATGCTTCTATCTGGGTCATCTACTATTAGTTCGAGCACCATTTTCATTTTGTAGGGATGGAACTCATTTTTCTTCAAAAGTTTTATAACTGTCTGCTGATCTACTCTACAATCTTGAACTACAATTTCAGTTTAAGTAGGGTAAAGTACCCAGTTATTGGTACCTTAAGCAAGTTTCTGAATGAAAATACAGATGTTTTTGAATAATTTTTATTCACTGTATAGTACAAACTTTCAGCTTACTATAAATTATGTTGTTGTCTAGATATTCCCAAGACTTTTTTTTTGATAAATATTTCGTGCGAAAACAGAAAAAGTACTAGTTATTGGAACCATTCACTAGTAATTGGCATATATTCGGTTGTAATTATTGGCACGGAGCAATATTTATTGGCACTATAGGGGCACCAGTTATTGACAGGATTATTTTAAATTTGAATTTCACAAATGACTTTAAAGACTAAGAAGTAAAACTTCTTTTTGGCTTAAAATTTATATTTTTTTCGAGCAAACTCTACATGTAAAATGTTCCACGAACGAGTTATTTTTCTTTAAGCAGCGATAATGGTAAGTGCGGGTGCAATTCTTACTCTTTATAGCAAAGTTAATGATAGAAATATTATTTGCACATAATATGAAACATAAACCTTTACTAATTATTTTATTCTTTTTTGGTAGAGAATTATTTTTCCTGGTTACAGATTTTCGGTATTTCTTCGAATATATTTTTCTTAAGATCCTCCGTTTCATCGTTGCTTTCAATGTTCATTATTGATGTCAAATTTCTGATAGGTATGTGACGGTTGTTTGTTTCTATTGTTTGATGTCACAAAATCTTTTTGCCAGACCCATGTCTTCTGTATTTTTTATTACCGGAAGGATATTTTTTGTCCGTGCCTTTTTTAAAGCTTTTCCTTTTGTTGTCTTCGTAGCCCTTTAAGTTCCATTGTAGGTTTTCTTCCATTTTTGATTCCTTCTTTTTCATCTTTTTCTTTTTGTTTATCTTCCTGAATTTTTTTCCACCCTTACGACGTTATAACGGAAGGTATTCTTTCTGTTTGAGTTTTGCTTTTACTCTCAGGTGTATCAAGCCAACACGAATATTCACCAAGCTTTTTATGAGGAGAACAAGAGGTATTTGCACTGGTTGATTATTAGAAACAGGTAATTCATCTGAAAAGCTGGTAGGTGGTAAAAACAGACTATAATTTAGTGGAGGTTCGTGAATTATGTTGTTTACGCTGTTTGGTTCATTGGACACACTTTTCATATTATTAAGATCACCTAACTCACTAAGGATACTACTTGTTGATGTGCATGGTTGGGTATCTGCTGAGGTAGTTGGTTGTTCTGAATTATCTTCCTGGATTTGTATGGTACTGTTATTAGAAGTTAAGATTGGCATAGCAGTAATTTGTTCTTCTGTAAATCCAAGTTCTTCGTAAATCAACTCAGTTTCTGCTGAATCTATACCGTCAATTTTGACTACATGATCATTTATTTCTTCGTCTGCATCATCGCTCATCATTTTAACTAACTACTTAAAATCTTTACTGCAATCATCCACAGTTTCAGTTCGAATTTTTTGTTTAATTGCTGTTAGCTTTTCAATACCAATGATTTCAATAAAGTCGTCATAGGTAATGCTGAGCTTATCATTAACGTTTACGTTAGATGGTATGTCTTTTTTAGAGTTCTTTCCGAGACATATGGAGAAATCTATAATGTCAACATTTCAAGGGTAGAAACCACAAGCTCTAAAGCCGTTACGAATAGATTCGGATTCTAGATATTCAGGGCTTTCTTTAAAATGGGAGCAAAAGTACCCTGTTCAATTGAACGAATGGGTTGTTTCTCATCCATTGTAAAACAGCTAATTTCCATGCGTTCATTGAAGGTTTAAAGCACGAGATACCTGCTGGCTGTAGTATTCTTGTAGCGTTTGGATATAATGCAACCAATATTATCTGTGGTTTTGAGCAAAGAAGACTGAGTTTGTACGTCATATGCGTCTAATGACCGTCCACAAACGAAATTACGGAAAATCGAATATTTTCTTTAAACAAAAATATACAATAGTGTGCAAATCATCGGGACAGTGCCAACAACTGGGGCTCTTACCCTAGATGGATGAAAATTTGCTTATCTTCGGATAGGAGTTTTCTGCCAGTCCGTTTCTTATTCTGGACAATTCCTGTGTCAAAAAAATTTGCCGATAACAGGTTTCAAATAGTGCTTGTCTATTGGACGCCTTTTCTATGTATGTATGTTAAATTAATAGCAGTGCGGGAATGGGAGTATTATCAATTGTGCATGTTTTTAAGTCTCGTGATCGTACTGGACTGGATTTATCTGTTCACGCAATGGAGATATACAGATACATTCAAACACAAACGGAACATAGGGTTTTTAAGCATTGTATCAGAACTGCTTTTGAACTAGTCGACCAACATCCAGCTTCAACAGATTTAAAACCTATGGACACCTATAACATATCGTACAATTCCCACCACTCCGTATTCTCAACTGTGGGCGGTCCTCAATTAGCAGTCAGTAAACAGCAGTCAGTAGGTAGAGTACAATTTAAAGAATCTTATTTTGTTTCATTTACGAATTTATTTTTATTTTGAAAGCCGTTATTGCCAAAAGAAATTAAAACATATTATCTTAACTCGAAACATTAATTGTTAAAGAGAATTTAACAATTAATTTTCGATTTTAACAACATAAAACGTAAGCGTATTGCTTCAATATGTAGCGACGTGTACTACCCCCATCAAATAATTATTCAATACTAAATCGCAGTTCGCACATAACTAACAAATTTTTGGAAGGAGAATGGGCGGGGTTTCTTACATTGGTCTGAATCCATCTGTCCAGATCAATACTTGATATTCATTGAAATCAACTTATAGAAATGTTTTGTTGGTGGACTATTTAGATCGGACAATACATTAAATCCCTATGTTCCGTTTGTGTTTGAATGTATCTGTATAGGAGGGTTGTCTTTTATATTTTGCATATAGAGCTAGAAAAAAAAACAGTAGATAACTTTTAAACACTACTGTTTTCCAAAGTATTTTCCACGAGGAGAAATGCATTCTTGCTTAACCTAACCAAGTTTGGAAGCAGTTATTCCACTCGCTCGTTGGAATATTCAAAGTAGAATTTTTGAAGGCGTTGACTGCATATTCTGGGGACTGGATCCTTTCAATATGCTCCAATCAGTCGTAACAGTTCTTTGTTACTACATGTTCTTTGTCGCTACCATCTTCTTGGAAACACTTCGAAAACGGATATCTTTCTCATCTTGGAACACCCGAACAGCCAACTGACGTTTATTTTCGGGTTCATAAAAGTAAATCCAGGATTCATCAACACTGACAATACTGTATATATTTTTTGAGTTTCCTCCGTCAAACCGGTTCAGTTTTATGATATCAATTGACTCTTATTGCTTTCTGTTCTTCCGTCAACAGATGCGATATCCATCGAGAATATAATTTTTTTACAGATAATTCTTCATGTGAAATTTTTTTAATTGTGGCCTTTGAAATGCCCAATAGTGATTCAATTTCACGATTTGCGGGATGGCGATCTCCTTGGATCAGCTTACGTACAGCATCCATGTTTCCCTGGGAGACTGCCGTTGCTGGTGGAACTGTTTTTGGATTGTCGATAAGATTAATCCGTCCACGTTTATATTCTCCACTCAAACGAGAAATTGTCGACTGATGTGGTACTTTATTATCGAAGACAAAAACTAACTCGGCAAGGTATTCTTGTTGAGACAACTGTCTTCGAAAATTGCGTGAAAATCTTCTGGGCTTAATTCCATTGTTCGACTGACTTATCAATTTAACTAAACGTGACAGTTAGTTTTGACATTTGAAATTTGTTGACAGGCGCCAACTATGTTGTTATATGCAACAACCGTCGTACCAATATTTTCAACAGGATTAAACTCCTCAGAGGTTTTACTATTTTTTCCGTCGACCGTGTATTAACATATGCTATTAACGTTCTCAAAATTAGACAAAATCATACATTAATGACCCCCATTAATGCATGATTTACCTACATTAATCAACGATTTTCTGCAGGCAACCCAACGCACATCTTATACATTATATTTATATTGACAGTTACCTGTGGTGTAGGCAACCAAACATACAATAACGTCTTCAAAAAATGAATCCTAGTATAGAATACTTCTAGTTTTTGACTTACATATCGTTTTTATGTTATTATTCTAAAAAATTATAATAATATTAGTGTTGAAACAATGAAACATCCAAAATATAATGTCAGAAAAACGAAAATAGTGACATTTGAACTGGCGACCTTCTCTGTGACATTTCAATGTCATTATTTATTTTTGACAGTACTTACCTATGGAACAAATAAATATTTTCAGTTTTTAAATATTGAGAAAAACGAAAACTGATACAGTCGACGGAAAAGCTTTGTAACTAACACGAGTATTAAAAGGGCAATTAACAATCTCCAACATTAACGCACTCGCTCTGCTCGTGCGTTAAATTATCTCGATTGTTAATGGCCCTCATTAATACACTTGTTGGTTAAATAACTATAAAAGCAATGTTTTGTTAATTGAGAAGAAATTCCTGGAAATACAGGGAAATGAGAGGTTAAATATCTGAAAAATTACTCTGCTTCCTACAAAGAATAAGCAATCCTTTGGGAAACTGGTTTTTAGGTGAAAATTACGGATATTTCCATGAAATTCTCATTAAAAGTCCTTTTATGACGATATAAACACTAAATCTCCCAACAAATTTCTTCTATTTCTCCATAATTGCACCATTTATTAATTTAAAGAAATTCAAAGCTCAAAATGTAAAGTGTCATTTTTCAGCGCACTTTATCGTTCATGAAATATAATTGCAGTTATTTCATAAAAGGTCCTGCAGTGCGCCAGTGGTATATATAAATGAAAAATCGTGGAGATATATTCGCATCTAATAACGAGTCCAGATTAAGTTAATCTTGTAACAAAATATAAAGTTAATTGCTGCCATCCATTTCACCATTTACATAGTCAGCTCGACATTTTTAATGCTTTTATTTAATCCTCTAATTTCGTGCAATTTAAGACTAAGTTTAATTCATGCTTGAAATGTTACGAATTATTTTCAATATTCGGAACTTGGATGGGACTTTTAATATGAACAAATATTTAATTTTTCAAAATGTTAAGCGAAGCTAATAAAAAAAGACACGTTGAATTTTCTAGGGCTCATCCAAGTTCTTGGAATTAATATCATCTCTAGTTTCAAGCTGAAAATTCTTCATATTTTTCTTCAATATTATTTCGAAATGAATGGTATTCATGGAAAAGTAAATTTTGAACTGAATGAACATACGATTTAAATGTGTTTGCCAAAAATATCAATTACGAATGAAATCAATATGTGAATACTGTTGCGAGGTCACCAACTCAAAGCCCTGTCTCTCGATTTTTAATTTTGGTGAATGCGCTTTCTAGAATTTTCTGGTTACTGCAGCCTTTACGCACATGAGGAGCGTCATAAAATACTAGAACTTTCCAGAACTGATGCGGACTATATATATGCGGCTTTTTCAATGCGTAAACAGTTCAGTTCAGTTCAGAATTAGTGAAACGGACACTAAATAGTAAGTTCACAGAAGTTCTTAGTAATCGGACAGTGATTGAATAGTGCAGATAAATAGTGTAATATTCAAGTGGTGAAAATAAATTAGAACTTATATACCGTGTGTAAATAAATTAGTAGACATTAATTAAAGTGTGTATATAAATTAAATTTAATACAGTGTGTGTTTCTTAAAATAAATAGATAGTAATTAGCCACAGTGTTTATAATTTTATCCCACCGATAAAAACTACTTAAATAACAAAAACATTACAATACATTAAAATACAGTTTAGTTTATTTTTCATCATAAAGTTGATAAGTATCAACAATTTTGTGAAATTTAATTTTCTAAGTAGCATGTATTTGCTTCCTGGAAAAACTTGAATGAAATTTCGTATTTGCGACCCAATTTGAGAGATTTTTTCTCAGCCTCGTAAACATATTAAGTATAGGACAATTTAACTGCTCCATAAAAGTTAAGGAAGTTCCTAAATTCGGAGATTTTGTTTTAACAAATTAATTCACCAAGTGACCCAAGTAATCTGTCAAAAAGATCGATTTGTCTCCCAAGCTGGGCTAAGAGCTGTCTTAGTTATTGAAGTCTTTGTGGGGGACTGGAAATCAAGACTCTTCGTAACTGGTACCAAGCATGCTGAATGAGATTGAGGTCTGGAGATTGAGGAGGCAGTTCCAAATGCGGGATACGATGGAATTCCAGAATAATTTTGACTTCTCTAAAAAGAGGAAAGTTGGTCCAATAGCAGCGTGGAAAAAATGTATAACATTGTTAATAACCTGTACGTAAATCTGCGCAGTCATGTTCCCATCAAGCACTAACAACGGATGAATTTCCTGCACTGTTCTTCGATTTCTAGAAACTAGAGGGAAAGTCTACGAACATGCAGACTATCGGAAAATCGTCCATACTTCCGACTCTACTGTGAGCAATGTGGACTTACATTTAGCATTCCAATCGAGCATACATATGGAACTCTTCTTAAAAGTTCTGGTGAAAAGCGGAAACTGAAACACCAGAAGCATTTAAAAGACGCTTTTGTAAGATTCGACAAGTACTGAGGGAGAAATCCCATAGAACATATTATATGGGACCTCTTAAAATGAAAAATTGCAGCGACTGATTCAATTGCTGAATCAAGTCAGAAAGAACGTCGAATTCCACAAGAACCAATATAAAATAAAATATGCGATATTTTTGTCTGTGAGTGTAGGGGAACTTGGGGCAAAGAGGTCCCAAGGGGCAGAGTGGTTTTGTACAATAGTTCCTGTTTCGTAAGGACATCTGTGGATGTCTTTACATACATCAAAGTAGCAGTTTAGATGAAAATATGAATTATTTGTTCAATAATTGACAAGTTTTAAATGTATATTTGAAGTGTACTTACAGGAAAGAAAACACATACTTTTTTTATGACATCTAAAATAATTTTTTAGTACATATTGGGGCCAATTGGATTTCTCATCATAGTCACTTTTCCCCTATAACAGTAAACCTTTCTCTTTAACAAAATGTCACCAAAAATGGTTCTAAATAACGTTTAAAATGAAAGTTACACAAATTATAGGTGAAATTTGTTACCCATTTCAAGGAAAAAAAAAGGTGAGCGGTAGTCGGACCGCCGACAGAAGCTTGCTTCTTATGCACAACAGAATGACTATTTTTGACCATTTTTCGAAAAAATTTCAAAAATGTTGACTATTTTTGGCAATTATTGACAATTTTGGACTATTTTTTCAAATTTTAACAATTAATGACCATTTTTGACAATTATTGACCAGTTTTGACAATAATTGATCATTTTTGACAATTTTTAAAAAAATTTGACCATTTAAGACCATTTTTCAAAATTTTAACAATTATTGACCATTTTTGACAATTTTTGAGCATTTTTGAGAGGTTCTGAAAATTATTGACCATTTTTGACAATTTTTTATAATTATTGTCCATTTTTTCAAACTTTCGACAATTTTTGACCATTTTTGACAATTTTTCGAAAATTTTGACCATTTTTTCAAATTTTAACAATTATTGACCAATTTTGACAGTTTTGACAATTATTGATCATTTTTGACAATTTTTAAAAATTTTTGACCATTTCAGACCTTTTTTGACAATTTTTGAGCATTTTTGACAGGTTCTGATAATTATTGACCATTTTTGACAATTTTTGAGCATTTTTGAGCATTTTTGAGAGGTTCTGAAAATTATTGACCATTTTTGACAATTTTTTATAATTACTGACCATTTTTTCAAACTTTCGACAATTTTTGACCATTTTTGACAATTTTTCGAAAATTTTGACCATTTTTTCAAATTTTAACAATTATTGACCAATTTTGACAGTTTTGACAATTATTGATCATTTTTGACAATTTTTAAAAATTTTTGACCATTTCAGACCTTTTTTGACAATTTTTGAGCATTTTTGACAGGTTCTGATAATTATTGACCATTTTTGACAATTTTTGAGCATTTTTGAGCATTTTTGAGAGGTTCTGAAAATTATTGACCATTTTTGACAATTTTTTATAATTACTGACCATTTTTTCAAACTTTCGACAATTTTTGACCATTTTTGACAATTTTTCGAAAATTTTGACCATTTTTTCAAATTTTAACAATTATTGACCAATTTTGACAGTTTTGACAATTATTGATCATTTTTGACAATTTTTAAAAATTTTTGACCATTTCAGACCTTTTTTGACAATTTTTGAGCATTTTTGACAGATTCTGATAATTATTGACCATTTTTGACAATTTTTCAACATCACACGTTTCACGAGTTCAGAAGCCTCAGAAGAAAAGTCCTATGTCGTGCAATAAGAAGCAAGAACTGACGGATTTCATCTTGGACATGGAAAGTAGGCTATTCGGCCTCGGCACAAGGGAATTGAGGAACCCTTGCTTTCCAGTTTGCAGAAAAAATAAAATTGCTAATACCTTTAATTCCACCAAAGGTCTCGCAGGGCTGGATTGGATTTATGGGTTTTTAAACAGAAACAAAAATATTTCTCCAACCTTGCCTCAATATACGTCGGTAGCTAGAGCTTCCTTTTTTAATAAATTTAATGTGGATTCATTCTTTGCTTTTCTAAGAGAAATGCTTGAGAATCATAAATTCACACCCAGTAGAATTTTTAATTGCGACGAAACAGGTATTTCTACAGTACTAAATAAGCCATCCAGAATATTCTTCATGAAAGGAGGAAAATAAGTGAGTAGTCTATCTTCGGCCTTAACTACAGCAGAAATTTGCTTTAATGCTGTCAGGTTCTACGTTCCTCCACTACTAATTTTCCCGCGAGTGAGAAAATGCCCAGCCCTAGATCAAGGACTTCCTCCAGAATATATAGTTGAATATCATCAGTCTGGGGGATGCAAAGTAACCTATTTTCTGAGATTTGGTTTGTTCATTTCTTGAAGTATACTAAACCCACCGAGACTGACCCGGTGTTACTGATTTTTGACGGGCATGCAACCCATACGAAAAATTTAAATTTGGTTGAAAAGGCAATAGCAAATCATGTGCACATTGTTGTTATACCGCCCCATACAGCCTCTAGATGTCGTCTTTATGTTTTCACTTAACACCTACAATGAACAAGAATCGAAGAAATTGCTTATTAGCAACCCTGGGAAAACAATAACTTTATATCAAGTCGGGGAACTTTTTGACAACTCCTTTAAACGGGCTGCAACTGCACAAAACGCTATCAGTGGCTTCAAAGCGACTGGAATTTATCCTTACAATCCCGATGTATTTCCAGAAGATTTATTTAAACCAGCAGAGACTACAGACAGAGTCCAAAATCTCCACAACTGTTTGTACCGGATGACAATGGGATTGATGAATTAAATCAGTCACCACAACCAGGACCTTCTAGGGGTAGAACCCCGTCTCCTATAGTCCACTCAGTTCAAGCTGGAAACTCACAAGCTACATGTCTGGTTTCACATGGAGAAATAACTGAAAAAATGTACTATACGCCACAAGACATTTTAGCTTTACCAAAAGTTAGTCAAACAAAAGTTCCCAAAAGAGAAAGAAAAAGGGGAAAAACTGTGATACTATAACGTCAACCCCCCAACTATGAAGTGTTGAAGGCTACATCAGAAAATAAAATACCAAACAACAACAAAAAAAATGGTCAAAATGAATTTGGAAAAAAACAAAACAACAAAGATAGAAAAAAAACAGACGAGGAGGAAGATGCCTCGTCAGAAAGTTCAGTTGAAGTAAAGTTCAGATGATTCAGATAGCGATTTCGGATTTTATCCCAAGCCAAAGAATTTTGATATAGAAATGGTTGACATAAAAAATTTGAATGATAATGATTTTATATTGACTGAACTAACATCTGACAAAATGACAATAAAACAATTTCTTGCGCAAAAAATAACCATTGAAACAACATTTGAAACTAAGATTTTTGTTTCGTTCCTGCGACAATATAAACAATCAAGAGACGTGTTCGTTTTCCCTAAAACAAAGTGTTTTTTTGCACGAAATTTTGGGGAAAGTTAAGATAGAATTTTTAAGACATGGAAAAATTAAGGTTTCTTAATAAATTTTCAACATGTTACCACCTACAGTTCGTTTCGTTTTAGGATTATTTTTGGTAAGTTTTCCATTTTTACTTGTTACAGTTTGTTTCATTGTTGTTTGTTAATTTTTTTATAATACAAACTGAAATTATATGTCAAAATTCAGTTTTACTAGGGTTCGTTACAAACAGGACGTATTTCTATTTTTTTTAATAAAATTTTTTTCATGAAAACTGTTTCATTGTATTAAATCCTGTTCATATCTGCTTTTCCCCACGTTCAAATCCACTTTGCCCCATATATGGGGCAAAGCGGATATTTTGCAATAACTCACTTTTTCCTCTATTTTTTTATAGTATGGATCTAGACTAGATATCTTGGAAATGTATAGCCTAATCATACAAGAAGAGATCTTAACCATCCAGAATGCTTTCCGAGTTATTAAAAAATATTTGTGAATTTTTTTTGCTACTTTGCCCCAAGTTCCCCTATATTTGCATAACTAGAAGCTATGAGAAACTTTCAGTTCATAAAAATTTCAAAATCTCGATTTATAGTGGGATTTATACCTTAAAATAATCTCAAAAATAACGAAAACTCTCCGTGATAAATAAACAATGTATGTTATTATTTGTTGACGTTGATGTTTTTCTTTTCCATCTTCACTAAGTTCAATTGAATAATCGAAAGTTATATGTCCACCGGAAGGCAAGGATAAAGTTGAAAGTTAATGTATAAAATAATATCCCAGTTAACTTATAATCCCTATAGACTTATACAAAAACAGTAAAATCAATATCTAGCGCGATCGGTAAATATTTGATTATCACATTATGCAATCTTTCGAAAACGAGTTATCTTCCTACACTTTTTTTTTTCTAAGGATTATATTATTTTTAGCTCGTAATCAATATTTCATAAAAGAATTTTTTGATTATTTATTGTATTACTTAGCTTCCACTCGTATTCCTGATCCCAACGTTTTTTACTTTTGCTTTCGAAACTAGTTAAATCGTTAAAATGGACAAAAAAAACCTTTCCATAATCTACTATCAATTTTGAATCACTTTTGATTAAAAATATTTTTTTAAGCTAATGATTATAGCGATAGTTCAATATCCCAACGGATTTAGATAAACTTGGTGTAGTTGAGAAGAATTCCTTTTGTTCCATGAGAAGAATGCCAAACTAAGTAGTTTTGACATGGTGGTCGATAGAGGGCTTTTTCCTGAACATTTTTCTGATTTCTCATTAAATAATTCAAATGAAACTGAAACTGAGCTTACCTCCAGTATCTGAAGATGATAACATGGTTATCGAAACGCGCGTAAGATAGTATAAAGTGTTGTTGTAGTGGTAGTGTAAATAGTGTTCAGTATCAAGTATCGCCAACGGTCCCAATATTACCAATTCAAATTAAACCATAATATAATTAGATGTCCACAGGGAGGAACTGCACAGCAATTCAGAATCCTAGGGCACAATAACTTGGAGATTACTGGATAGAAGAGGAACATTTACCTAAGTTAAAGCCTGCAGATATCCTGAAATTCCTCCGGGAAATAGGACTAAAGGAGCTACCAGTCTCTGAGACTTTTCTCAGGAATTATGTAGGAGTAAGGAGGCGCAATGGATCTTTTAGGTCTCGGTGAATGTCACCCCAATTTACATACATACATACATACATAGTTAGATGTCGAAGATAACAGTTCAATACTATTATACCGTCTTACAAAGTTTTTGAAAAATATTTTCCAAAGAATAGAACCGTTCACTAAAAAACAACAACTACTTATCGGACTATTTGCCCCAACAGACATTGAATCTTCTAAGTTAAACGGGGTTTGTATATCTGCAAGATATAACCAAACATTCTGGTTTGTGATTAGAAGGAACAACATCACTTGTAGACCGGTTTCGGCGTATTTGCGCCTCATCAGTAAAAGGTAGATCTCATCCATCCAGAAGCTCTGAGAGTATAATCCTGGACTGGAGACAACGCTTAAACCTCATCAATAAATTATCCCCAGTGAAGGAAATGCGATAACAGTGACATCACCACATCTAACCACAAACCAATATTGTACATTGATAAAAAACCATCTCGGTTTTGTAGTTATTTACTTAATTACAGTTTCCTGTGGAAATTAAGTACATAATATAGTTTTCTACGCTGAGTAAGAAAATGTGAAGCAGTCAAAATTATATAGAAAATTTCTTGGTATATCCAAACTGAGGTCTGACCTTGATACATACCGAAACTTTGGAAACACACTATCGAAATTAAATGCAGCAGCTATAATCAGCTTCAGCGTGTACCGTGGAAAATCTTGTAATAACTCAGATTTTCCGACTTCCATTCGAAACGTAAATTTTCTACTTGGAAGTTGGAGCGTATCATTATTTTAAGGTCTGTTTCATAATTTCCCATGCAGAACGACCTAGTTTTCTTTATGTAAATTTTTGGTTATAACAACACGCAAAATATTTATATGGATTGTAAACATGTCGGTAAAAACTGTTATATTTGGTTTTCTTTGAAACTTTAACTAATAAAGTTTGTTCCACATAACTTTCACTACGTCCCAACGTTTGTGAGTTTCATTGTTATCATTCAAAATTGATAATTTCAATATAAAAATATAGTTAATTTAAATATAACATCAATAGGCGAGAGAGGTTACTAGACATTTAACTTTTATTCGAAATTAAAAATACTGCAGTCTCTTATATATACTTTAAAAATAATATAGAACAAACCTTTCAAGTTTTTCCTGAAAACGATCTGTAAGTTTTACATTTTAGCTTAACTTCACTACTTTTAAACTTCTTTTAAACTTTTCGTGTATAAACCGGTGGAAATCCAGTAGAATAGCCAGGGTCTGACTGGTTTTTTTCCTTCAAATTGTTACATTAAATTATTACCGTAAAATTTTCAAGTTTATTTCTCCGAGGAATAATTCTAGAACTACTCACAGGTTATTTTGTTTGTTTTCTGTGAATTGTCTTCTCAGAAACGATCTCTACAAGAATCGAAAAGTGGACTGTGGAACATGCAATTATTCTGAGATGATGCAGATGAGACGGCGGAACAGATTATCTGTATTTGCAGCGTAATTGTCCACCAACGCCTCAAATATGATCAGATTAAAGACCTAGATTCCAAAATGGATGAAAGGCTAGATCTTTTGGACATTGTGGTTAAGCCAATTAGGCTAATCGACCGTTTTGTAATCTACAATCTACTTCCTCAAGGCGCACAAATGCAGCTGCTAGGGTCTGTAGTGTGAATCATTCCACAGCTACACACTTTTGTTCGTTTGCGTTTTATTTCAAGATCTAATTGATAACATGTGTCTAATCTGGAAAATAGACATTTATAACCCTTTCACACTGAAGCAACTGTCTGAATGTAACCTTTAACTTCTCATGTACCTTTCTTATGTAAATTAACATGCAAATATGTGTTCGCGTTTAGACTGAATTTCTACCAATATTGTTTCTGTACTCACAGAGGCTTAATTCTGTCGGAAACAGCAGTTGTCATCTACTCAACGAAATCTTGTGAATTAATTCGTATCAAATGTATTGAATATTCAATTTAAAAAAAATATTTACGAAAGAAAATGATTGTTTAATTTGAATTTAATGTGAATATTCTAGTTATTTCATTTAAATGAGACTCCTGTACTGAAAAGTGGGACGACAGGCAGCGAAATGAAGTAATTCCGGAGATCTCTCACGAAGTTATAATAACTCAACCGTCAGAGAAGTATTTTTCCAGAACAGACGCTGCACCATATTCAACAAATCATCTCGCAGCATCATCAAGAAAAGCTGTGACTGCGAATCTCGACTCTGCTGGTATTATAAACAATTTTTCTTTCGAGAAGAAAACCTAGGCATGGAAATGAGAGATACGGCTGAAAACTATTTTCCGCATTTTCAGCGGATAATGGCGTAGGTCACACGCGACGAAAACCAACAAAAGTCATATTATGTATACATGATGTTGCATTAGGATATGAGCAAAGCGACAAATTTTACATTTGCTGATATTAGTCTTTCATTTTAGTATGCCACAAAAATCTTGGAGAATCATGGATTATTTGTTTTACATATAGATACCGTGTAATTTTTTTTTGTTCGACCTAAAAAATGGAGTAGAAAAACGGCAAAATGGATAGTTGTTGAAACCTAGGCCTCCAGCAATGTATTTCAATCAACCGATAATGAGTGGAAAGAAAGCTGTTATAACTTTTTCTTGAACCTATGTAGGGTAAGGCCGCTTAAGTCGTACTAAATAAGGAAAAAGTACTGTAATATTCAGTACAATTGAAATAAAACAATTTATTTAGTAACCTTTTTATTAACAATTATAGAAACTTTAAAATCCTTTATCACAATAGGTACGTATTTTACCGTTTTTCAAAAATATAGTTTCGGTACGATTGAAGGTCGAAACACACCTATCAGCAACTCATAGCAACAGCGACTGATCATCACCAGCAGATTTTATTTCTTATGTGTATTTTAATGTAAGTGCGCGTACCTAACAGCATCAGCACAGCACCGACAAGGCACGTCAACGCCTCAACCACAACACATTTCTCAGAGAGAATATTTTTCGGGCGGCGTGCCAATACAATATCTCTGACAATATAAAATGGAGCGAGATGGTGCTGATCCTGTGTCGATCCTAGCCTAGTCGCCTAATTCGTAACGCATATAGCCTTAAGGTCGAAACACACCTATCAACACCTTATAGTAACAGCGACTGATCATCGACGGTTGTGTATGGGCTCACCACCGCCGCGATACCCGACTATAGGCTTCATTTTATATTGTCAAAGATATTGTATTGGCACGCCGTCCGGAAAATATTCTCTCTGAGAAATATGTTGTGGTTGAGGCGTTGACGTGCCTTGTCGGTGCTGTGCTGATGCTGTTAGGTATGTGCACTTACATTGAAATACACATGAGAAATAAAATCTGCTGATGTTGATCAGTCGCTGTTCCTCTGAGGTGATGATAGGTGTGTTTCGACATTTAGTCGTACTTAGAAAACATATTTTAGGGAACAAATAATAAACTTTATAATAAATTTTTAAGAAAAATACTCAATAACCAGAGATCACAATACAAATACTTCAGTCCGAAACACAGGTCTGGGATCAACTTTTCTTTGGCTAACAAAGTCGAAACTAATTGCTACAATAACACAGGAAACAAAATGAGAAAGAAAATTATTGAGTTTGAACACAGATATCACGAACATATTTCTTTCTATGACTTTCAACTCCAGCACATAGGTCATATACCCAACCTCTACATTTTATTTACTGGGTCATGTTTTCTTTACGATCTTTCTGACATAGTTGGCATAACCAAGATTCTTTAGCTTGTATTTTTTTGTTCTTGCTTTTTTTAATAGTTTTATTTATTCCTCATTCTGTTTTGACTTTTTTAGATCTAGTTCAGGCTTCTTCCTTGTATTCTTGTTATCCTTGGGTTTTATTCCATTTTTGTAGGGACTTGAAGTTAATTCCATGGTTGGATTAGTACCTTTCTCAATTTCTTTAATTACTGTTTTTATGCAAGGCACAGGAGATAAAATATTCAATTAAGACTTTATTTGTTAATTATTTGTAATTTCATCAACTGTTGATATATTGTCATCGTGTGAAGTTTCTTGTGATATTGTGGAAGGTCCAGGTTGAATGATGGGCTGTGTTAAATCTTTGGGTGCTAAAGGTGGGGTTGTAATTATTGGTGGTGGTGTTGATGAAACGATTGGTGGAGATACAGCCTCTATTGGAGGCGATGCAATTATTGGTGGCGTTAATACTGATAGCGATGTAGCACTAGCGGGTAATTCCGTAGTTGGTTCACATGAATCACCAAATTATTGATTCGTTGTACCAGAAATATATACAGGATCTACAAAAGCCTCTTCTTTTATGATATTTCTATCTCACGGCCACAACCCTGTTGCTTTAAAACCATTTAGCGCTATATCTATACGAACCGACCTAGGGTATGCTTTTCCAAGCAACTCTGAAACGTTAGCCTCTTTTATGTCACTACCACGAAGATGCAACTTCAATATAACATCTAAATAATTATTGGAAGAACGATCTGTCCAACGGTTGAAGGCGATGTGTCCTGTGAGAATGGAAAAATAGCATTACTATGCCATAATCGCGAGCCATCTGGATAGCTTCCAAATTTTTGGACCATCTAGTGAAAGCAAAATTTGTTTTCAATCACTTTTTCCTAATCTTGCGCACTTAATAAATTGTTGAAGGCATTGAACAAAGAGTTGTGATGTTATCCATCCATTTTTCGAACAACCAAATGCTGCGTTTAGTGGAGCTCCTTTTTTCAAGGCATCATTCGGTCTGCTACGCTTAAATATCAAGATGGGTGGTACAAATCCGCATTCATCGCGCATATGCCTGTTGTAGTCAGACCTCTTTCTTCACTTGTGATTGCACCCACTTGGTATTTTCTCTTTTGAGCAATAACTTTGGAAGGTTTATGAACGGGGGGAAATATTATATATTCAATGCCCAGCGAATCTGTATTCATCCAATATTTCTTCGAACTTATCAAAAAACTCATTAACACCTTTATTAAATCCTTTACTCCTGGCCATCTAGGTTGGTTCTTGAACAAATACAAAGTTGGATGCTCTTTCATAAACCTGTGTACCACTTTTTCCCTGCAATTTTCTTCTCCTTTTTAAAACTCTGATGTAGTTGAAATTTCTCAGCGAGCCAGAAGGCAAGTTTCCTGAACTCAGTGGCTGTATTACGAAGAAACAGGACTTTAAATTCACCGAATGCTGCGCTAATATCTGTTCTATATCTGGTGACATATCATTAGGTCTACCAAATTTTGTTCTTTTGTTCAAACCCTCCAAATATCGTCGCAGTGTATATTAAATCTTCTACAAGCTTCATTAAATCCAATTTCCCCATTTCGATGTTTCTGTAAAGCTTCGTCCATGTCTTTCTGCTCCCAAGTATTGTATTTTCTTTCCGCCATAATATTTATTACCTGTTAAAAATATGTCAATAATTAAACATTTCTCTTAATACATAAGGTACCACAGGTACGACTTAAGCAGAGGGGTCTTCTAAGTTTAAAACAAAAACATCTGACAACCTAAAAAATTCTACCGTTTGAATATGGATAAATTATTGCCAAATAAGTATACTTTATTAATAAACGTTGGTAGAAAAAAATATGAGGATCACATTACCCCTATAAAAAGCTTACAAATGAGTCAAAAATTTAAATGAAAACTGTGGACAAAACTTCCTTTTTAATTATTTCTGCTTCACAAAGCCGGTCAGCCCTACACTTGTTTACGTTTGCTCGACTGAATAGTTCAGGTTGACGCTACTAGATGATGTAATTTATGAGTATGAGACGTGATATTGTCGGGGTACGACTTAGGCCGTGGTACGTCTTAAGCAACCTCACCCTAGATAGCAAAAATGGATTTGTTAGAAAAAACCAAACGAAATTATTCCTGGAAAAAAACTATGAATACTGAACTTGTCGCTAGTGCCAATTGACTCTGGATATCACTGTAAAACAAGTTACCAAAGATCGAAGTTGCTTACTCTTTTGACTAGATCTATTTTTGGATCACCCCAAGTGAAAAAATCACTAACTATTAGTGGAACATCTTCCTGTATATGAGTTACCTAGATCAATCATTTTTAGGAAAGTGATTGATCTTTAGCGAGTTTAAGTACAAAAAGATCTTCTTCGGCGAAAATTGATTGCGATCGGGTTGTTTTCACCGCAGTAACGCGGATGCTAATCCAGTGCTAACCGACAACTCGACGAACGATCGTGAAATTGTGTCGTGGCTGATGCGTTTGTCGGTTAGGTTAGGTTGAATTATTATCTTATTGCAAGATTTCTAGTACTTTGGAAAATCATCGCTCTTTATTATAGAGAATTAATTGTTGAATAAACTACGAAATTTGATATACAATGCATATTGTTTTGGAACTGCATTCATAATAATAATATTGCATTTCGGTATAATTGGATTTCTGATCTACAAGCTGTTCTACCACCACTGAATGTGAGTCTCTCATCATGTCAATTCCAACATTTTAATTATGGAATACATTTGTCAAAACAACATAACCTTAAAACTGTTCCAGAAAAGTCCGACGACTGGCGAATGGGCGAATAGCAAATTAATTTGGGTAGCAGATACTCAGAAGCGCGAATAAGTCGTCGTTACTCTTTCGCAGCTACTAGTGACTGGCGAATGTGCAGGAAAACTTAGCTTTAGTCGTGAGTGGTCCAAGTCGCGTGTAGCTAGGCAGCCTTCATGATTCATTCATTTCAGCCTCTATGCTAGTCACTTTGTGGTGAAATATCCAGCTGTCATTTTTCGACCGTGATAAGTTATTTAGTTTCTGCGATCAGTGGATATTCACTGATGACTAGCGATGTTTTTCCTCTGTGTAGCTGTTAAAAAAACCAATTTGTATCTATCTCCTCTTGTCCCAGCCTAATGTAGCTATATTAGTGTCGAAATTTCTTAATTAAATTCACTCAAATCCTCAAATAACCGTAACAAACGAGTGTTTTTGGTGTTAAATCACAAAACTTGAACAAATGATCATTTTGAAATCCCATTTGGTAAACGTAGTGTAAAAATCAGCAGAGTGTGCATGATGAAGTTATATGTATGGCGTGTGTTACATACCTAATACGAATACTTTTTATTTTTCCATGAAATTTTTGTTGAATGTTGTTACGCTATTTTGGGAAATTCCACCCAATAAACGTCATGATAGGACAGAACGAGAAAAAAAGCTTTTCTGTGTGCGCCGAGTTTAATGTTCCGTGTTTTTAATTAACATTTTACGCTGTTTAAAGTAATTTAAAACCAAGATTAACAAGTTTTTCTGACAAAATCCAATTATGGAATTTAATTTGCGTGTTCAACAGTCAGGACCGTCTCACTTCTTAAAGCAATCATATTGATTATGACATTAATTGTTGTTTTGGAATTTATTAGTCTTTTCTGTGTATTTGACATGATCAAATAACAAATATTAGGCGTATTCACTAGAGTAGAAATTACCATCATTATATAACTATAAATATCATTATCATTGGTTGGCACGCCAGGATGTTCTTCTCTAAATGGGCTCCAAGATATTAGAAGTCCTCATCAAAACACCAAGGTCGTGAGTTGAGCAAAACTTTAAATAAAATACATCTCCGACTCCTTCACTTGCTCGGTATTTATATTCTGTGTATCATACATTTTTAATGCTTCATTCATTCATATATTTGGGTTGTGCTCATCAGCCCAGGCAATTGAACTGAATCTTTGTACCATTTCCCATGTTATCTACTTCCATTCCAGAAGCTTCGTGTCTTCTATAAAGGCCACTAGTTTGACTGGAGGGTTTTTCAGTAGTTGTGATGGTTGTATCAATTCCTCTCCAAAGTACTGAGTTCTTGTAAGTTCTCGCAGAAGCAGAGTATGTGAGTGGGTGTTTCATCATCAAGTTCACATTTTCTGCTCATAGGTTCACTAACTTTGCCCTTATTGTATAGATGTTTCCTCAAGGTGCAGTGCCCAGTCACCAGGTCGGTAACTGTCTTCAAATGTCTCTTACCCAGTTTCAATAGCCTGGTTGAGAGTTCCTTGCCTACCTTGTTCAGTAAACCCTTTGTATGAAGGTATCCTTGTGTCACCCTCCATTTGAATTGGTGTTCCCTATCTAGCCAGTTCCGGATTTTCCCTCTTATGTATCTTTTGTGATTCCACAAAACGGTTCCGGACCTATGAAGTCTCCTTTAGAGCCTTCTTTAGCTAACTGGTGCTCTTCAAAGCCAAAACTCAAACCCATGGAACCTTTCCTTTTTTTCTCTCAATGCTCTCATTCCCATATTCCTAAAAAAGAACAGTACAAGCTCCTGTGAGGTATTTTTCTTGGATTTAGATCATTACTCTTGCATACACATATTTTGTCAAATACCACTTCCTAATACTTCCTATTATTTCAGTGAAATTTTTTCTTCAGGGTGTTCCATAATTTTTAGACTCTAGAACGGCCTAAATTTGGTAGGCAGCAATTGGATGGACTTAACAATATGGCAAATCCCTCATAATATCAGTTACATGATTGGTGCACCAGGGGCGTCGTGTGACAGCTCATATTGAAAGTCTTTTTATTCTAAATTTAACCATGTAAACCATGAAATTGTAGTTTTAATATAATTCCATGATGATATATAAGATATAATAACATAGCTGCGCATATTACGTCACTGATATTATAAGAGATTTGCCAATTGCTAATACCAATTTTCATGGAGTCCTCTTGAGCAGTTCCAGAGTACGTATAAAAAACACCAAGTATAAGCCGGTTGTGAATTGAGCAAAACTTTAAATAAAATACATCTCCGACTCCTTCACTTGCTCGGTATTTATATTCTGTGTATCATAAATTTTTTATGCTCCACTATTTTGTATCGCCACTTAAATTAATTTCCAGTTGCATTCAAATAAGTTTTCCGCCATATCATGTAGACAGCTCTTTACAATGTATACTATATTTAAAGACAAAAGGTCGTGGAATAACCATACAAAAATCACGACCTACTCTTTATGAAAATAAAACAAAATGATAAACGGGCTCCTGATAAGCGTGCACGTTACCATCGTTTGTATTATTCAAAAGGTCGGTGCCGAGATCTGGTTGGATATGCGGATTTTGGGAGCTGTAAAACGGAGTCGGGGGACCATCCTCAGCCCCCTTCTACACCTCTGACTGCCGTATAGAGTCATATTCCTTTTTAGTCTGGGACGGAAAATTAAAAGCGCAAACGAGTACGGAAAGTGATGACAAGGTGTTTGTTCGTAGGTTTTTGATGAAAAAACTATATATGTAAAGGCCATATCTTTTGTCACATTATCACTCTCAAGCTTGAATAATCTTTTTCTACTACAAAAAGTATTGAAATGAATGGGAGAAAATGGTAGTGGCTAGTCTTATATTACATATTTTGACACATATATTTTCTTTTATAAAAAAATTAGTTTTTTTATATCAATGATTTCTCTCGGTTAATACTAACGGCTTCATTGACCATTGGATGTCTTACTATGAATACAGTAGTCGCCAATTACTTGGATACACTCTTCAGTACTGGTTTACTTTTCGAACAAAACGTAGCTGAATTAACGGCCACTGGTTCACACCGTTACCTGCTACGGTCTGAAAAATAGACCAGGCCTTCGGCTATTCAAATCCAGCGAAAAAACAGCGCCTAGGGTCGGTTTCTTTGCTGAAACCGCTCTAAAAAGTACACTTGCCGGTGCTAAACAGTGAAAAAGTGCTAATAGTGATCCCAATTCCTATGAAATTCCCTCCCAACCATTCCTAAATCCCGGTCCAAACACAAACACGACGACACTTTTGAGGAATTTCCTGAACTTCCCTCTACTACTAAAAACCCAAAAAACTCCAAACCTCGCCTTCTAGTGGAAATTCCTGAAATTCCCGAATTTAAACCAAAATCTCCAACCTCCAAAACTTAAATCTCCCAATCATCTGCCAAAAAAGCTTTCGAAACACCCTCCAGCTGCTCCAATAACTCCAAAATACCCCTCCTTAGGGAATCTCCGATTCCACAAGCCCTACTAGAAAATCCTCCTCCAGATCTCTCTCATGAGCAACTATCCATGGTCAAAACTATCTACGATCAAATAAATGAACTCCAAACAGCTGTTCAAGAACTGCCAAAACATCCCAAACTCAATCCGTCCAAACCACGCCCTCTTATGGAATATCCGATTCCACGACCCACTCCAAAACACTCTCATATACACCTCCATCTTACGCACAAGTTGCAAAATCTCCTCCGCCTTCCATTCAATCTTCTTTTCGATCTTCCCAGGCTTCTTCAATCCACGAAGCAACAAAAACCCGCCAAAACGACGAAGCAACCTCCGTTCTGAGCTCAGTTCGGACTTCTTCGTCAAAATCTTCATCGCACTCTTGTTCACCACAAACCCTTAGTCTACGAAACCTCTCACCCAAACTCTGCTGTCAGAAGGAACTTTTCATCCTTCTGAACACAAACGAAATTCTCAGAGGTAAAATTTCCTATTTAAAAGCCAATCCTAATGGCACTGCCCTCCTCAAAGTTCCGAAGGACATCTCCCCTAAAGAGCTTCAACTCAGACTTCATAATGCCATCGGAGACAACAAACTGTTATGCCTACCGCTCCATCCAAACACTTCTGCCTCCATAAACAAGACTTCAGCCAACACCCGCACTCCAAACTTCTCCTTCGTCATCGAAAATGCTGGCAAAAACATCTCCAACGAATAAATCTTTGATCTTCCCAAAGATCTTGAAATAAACTTCTTAAAATACTGGAGGATCGTCTCCAAATCCACCAATTCTCCAACCTCCCTTATCAGAGTTATCACTTACTCTGAAACCCTACTTCACCAGGCACTCTCAAAAGCAATCTTCCTTTGCGGCCTAGCGCACTAGAAGTGGCAGAAGATAAGACGGTGGGGTTGCTAGTGAAGGGACGGAGCAAGACGAGGGAAGTGAAGGGAAGGAGAATTCGTATGGAGGAGTCTGTGAAATACCTAGAGGTGTGGTTGGATAGTAAATTATCCTTCAGAACTCACATGTTAAAGGCGGCAGAGAAGAGGAAAGCGAGGGCAGGGTGGCTGGGGAGATTGATGTGTAATGTGAAGGGGCCGGAAGAGTGGGAGAGGGGTATAATCGGTAGGACGGTAGAGCAGATTATGCTGTACGGTGCGGAGGTGTGGGGTGAAAGAGCGGGAGTGAATGCGAGGGTTAGGCCACTCCTGAGGGTGCAGAGAAGGATATTGCTGAGGGTGGTGCAGGGGTAGAGGATACCAGACCAGAGAAGAAATAGAGAGGTGGGAGGAGTATCAGGACGCGCTAAAAGGAGCGATTGGGAATAGGAGAGATTGGATGGACCGGAAAATCGGGGACACAGGTGTTCACTGGACAAGGGTCGAGAGTTGGGTACCTCCACAAGATTGGAAAACGAGAGACTGGAGTGGGCGAGAGGTGTGAAGTGGAGGATGATGTGGAGCATGTGTTTAGATGCTGGAGGAACGAGGAAGTGCTGAAAAAGTTGTAGAGGAAACTAGGAAAGGCGGTGTATTGGGAGAAAATGGTGGAGATAATGTTGAGGGTGGAGGAAGAATGGATGGAGGTAAGTGGCGTAGTATAGAGCATGGTTAGGGGGAGAGAAGGACTCGATATGACATGAGAGGTAGGAGTGAAAGTTAGGGAGAAGACGACGGTGTGAGCGGAGAGTGTGCGAGGGAGCGCCGCTCGTTTCGAAGTATGCTAGGGTAGTGATTCCGAGGCGGGGGTAACGTCGAGTTTGAGGTGGGTTTGGTTGGTAGGCATCCCCTTGGGGATAAGTCCAACACTGTTTAGGTCCTGGACCCATTCGAACATAAGTTTCCCATCTCGGCCCGAAAATAAAATAAAATAAAAAATTCGAAAAGGCTGAAAAGAAATATATAAATGATCAATTTGAACTAACAAACGCCCACAAAAACATAAGTTGTGCAAGAAAAGGAGTTTATACTGTTAAAACCCAGACTATACGACATACTGTAGCAAGTCAAGCAGCCAAATACTGACTTCCTTTTACATCATTTTCGTTTTGTCAACTGGAAATGCGTGAAAACCTGTTATTCCCTCAATAATGCATACGATTCCTGTGGGACAGCTTTGTCACTCGGATGTAAAATAATTATTTCGAGGCAAAGCAAGTTACTATGTTTACGGAATACCGAAACATTTTTATGACATGAGGGGATTCTTTACAGTAAATCACTTGCGTCGTTGTTGAAATGTTTGATATATTTTTTTAAATCGTGAGATATAAAAAAAAATCAAGAAAAACCGATTTTATTATTGCAGCAAAGATACTGTGAAATTTTATACCTGGAAAAATTTTGAAATTCTTCTCAAGCAAAACACTTGTAATGAAAAGTTTCTATTAAATATTTGACTCTAGCATACCAGCATATCTACCTATTATCATACGTTATAACAATGTTATTCTACATCGTGTTTATACCGTTTGCCTGCTTTCAAATGCATGTCTTCCTCTCGTTCTTTCTGTTGCAAAAGGTTAAATCAACGCCGTTCAGTACCGATTCACACATCATCAATTTAAGTCGCAAACATAGATTCAGCACAGTTAAATGAAATGAATCTTTCGAAAGAATCTCAACACTTTTGTGGAAGAATATCAATAAAATCCCAGAAAACCTTTCGTGTGAAGTGGAGTTGAAAAAGTTTTATAGTCTACTTTAGAGAATGATAAAAATTCCCTCATTATAAACAGCTTTATTTTCCGAATAGTTCCTAAGATATTATATTTTTTTCAAAGACTTAATTAATATCACTAAAGTACATAGTTTTTGTAACTCTTGATTGGCTGGTGAATACAAGGAGTGTATGAATAGAATTTAGCTGATCAAGCTTGCGTATGTTTTTTGCCAAAAATATAAAAATGAGTGAGTAAACTAGGAGTCTTATATACTTCTGGCTATTTTTTTACCGACCATAGGAATTAAAATGCATGGGCATCGCTGTTCCGATGTAAGACATTTCCATCTTTTAGTTACATCAAAGCACATTGACGCAAACCGAATGACACATGCTGCGGTACGAATTGCGATCGTAGCTTGCAATTGAACAGTTCAGACCTTGGAAAACCACGATAACAAAAGAGTCAAAATTTCATGTGATGTCTCTAAAGGAACTTTATCACTTCATCGTTTCGATGCGAATAGGTTATGTTATAGGTTATCATTGAAAAATTTCGCACTTTTCCATCAACACTCACGATGTCTAACATATCAGCCATGAGCATTGCAAAAGAGATTGGATTGGAGAAGAGGATTGTTTCACGGCACTGTATCTGAGCGCTACAAGTACATTTGGACTGGTACTCAAGGTGCTGAAAGCGTTCCAAGCACAGCTTGGATCGTAAAACAAAGGAAAGGAATACGATTTTTTTAGTGAATCGATCAAGTTGGTATAAAAAAAATTAGAATTGTTTGAAGAAACAGGTTGTTTCTCTTTAGCGCTACATACCATAGTTCTAGATTGTTTTTTAGATCCTCGACACATTCATTGCATCGTCTTGTATCAGGTTAAGTAAACTAGTCCTTGGTACTCCTTCTTATTTTAAGCCTTCCCCAGTTGATTTATTGATTGATTGGTTCAGAACCACTAGTCAGAGGCTTCAAGACCTCGGCACCTCGGCCTTTAGGCTTTTTGTGCTCTTGGTTGTGAAGACACCAGTAGCCCTTATCATGCTCAACAGTCTATTTACTAGGTCCTTCTTGGAGAAATCCTCCCCTGGGTACTATCTAGTCCTAGAAGTCTATATCTCCAATGAGACAGTGCTTCACATTCGAAGATATTGTGCGAGGATGTTTCCTCCTCTTCCATTCACAACCGACAGATAGGTTCCTTATGCCAATTGTATGCATGTGCATCCGTAGGGTACAGTGACCGGTTCCCTAGCTAAGAAATGTTCAGACTCTGCAATGTTTGTTCTCATAATATAGTTTCTGGTGCATTGATAAAAGCTGGCTATGCTAGTACTTTATTAGATTAGATTTTATGAGGTGCCTAATTCACTGCGTCCTTCTCAGATCCATTGTTGTCCTCTGGATCTACATTACATTCTCCAGCTCGACTCGTTTTCAGTAGCCAATCAGCCTCGAGTCTGAACCTTTCATGTAATATCTTTCCGGTGACTTTTCATCGCCTTGTACAAAAAACCACACAGTCGCCAGGCAGTCGCACTGGCATATGATGCGCTCTGCAGTTTCCTCTTCTAGGTGACAGAATCTGCACATGGCTTCTTCTGTCAACCCCATTAGCTTTGCGTGCCTGTTAAGCTTACAGTGCTCTGTTGACACACCTACTATGGCTTTGACAGTTTTCCTATTTTTGCTTATTAGGTCTGTCGTAAAAGCTGGAGAATGTCCTCTAATGAACTGTTTCGCCTGTCTCTTTCCTAGTGAGATGACCCACCATTCTAGAGATTTCTGTGCCACGCACTTCGTTGTGGCCACATTTATTGTCGACTTTGCAACGCAACGGTCCAATGAATGTTATTGATGAGCCTTGTCCAGCCGTTTCATCCGCCAATGGCTACCATGACCTTGCAATGGTCTCCAAGTGTGTTATACGCACCTATGCAATCCCATACCAGCTTAGAACTGACCTCTATGGAATCAAGTGCCTTCAGTGCAGCTTGGGTGTCGGTGAAGATGGAAACTGAACGGTATGTCTTTTCCTGCCTTTAAACTTCTTCAACTCAGTGGTGAATTGCCGTCACTTTCGCTTGGAAAGTTGTGACGTCTTAAGATAGGCTTAATGGAATAGCTATACCTATCCCTACCTGTTATAGTTATTTGGAACTTATTATTGAAGCTATATCTCGTGGCCGTTGCGTCAATGGGTGTTCTCATTGATACATCTGCTTTTAGCTCCTCGATAAGCGCGATAAGCAATGTCAGCAAGGTGCGTTTGGCTTATGTGTTGAGGACTTTGCAGTAATCTGTGCGTTACAGATCTGGTTTCGCCTGTACACAAATGTGTAGTGTAGGCAGATTTAGCAAGACTTCCATCGCATTAGTGGAAGTGGTTTTTATGGTTCCCGAAATACAAAGGCAGGTAAGCCTTTGTGTGCTACTCAATAGCCTCACAGCTCCCACTTGCAGTGCCTTTGCCCATCACACTAATGATCCATTGGGTCATTTTTGGGGTAAGTCCCCAGTTTTTTCCCACACTCCTCCATAGTTACCCTGATACTTTCAATAATTAACTTTCCAGTCGCCTGACTCTTAATCTATTCACAAAACAAATTATTCACTCCACCTATCGAAAATATCAAAAACAAATTCCACTGCTTGTTATAGAGTATATATTTTGGATCGGTATTTACCCGCCCAAGTCATTAATAACCATAGTGGGCAATATCCACATTTAAAGTTTGATAGCACGAGGAGTTTTAAGGAATCTTTGTTCGATTTATGTTTAAGGAGAAGCCGGAAAGCACTTTCCGTTCGTTCGCTTGTACGACCTCATTCCGTTCATGTAAAACTTCAGTAATTATTCACTTCAGTGGATAATAATTCTGACGGGATAATGAAACTGACAATGTTAGTTAAATACGGCGGCAATTTCGAAACGTCCATCATCATGTTATGACGGGAAATATGTTTAATAAATATCAGGTAACATTAACATGAGTTAATAAAAAGTATTATCCTACTGAATAGAGAAAATGGGAGATTGTAAGTATCCCAGTGTACTCCAAATGATGGAAACACATGCCAGTTTTTTTTTTGGAAGTCGTCCGGAGTAAATGAAGTGTTATGATATGTTGAAAAAACTGTAATATTCCAAGACCGTTACACTGAATTTTGACACCAAATTTTCGTTTTTGAAGCTTGCTTCTTACTGCACGACATATTATAGGACTTTTGGAAAGGATAGTGAACTCGCGAAACGTGTAATGTTACGAAAAAGCGTTCGTCACGCAACAGTGTTGCCAGATTTCTGAATAATCCACTAATCCAATGAAATTTAAATTGAAGCTTGCTTCTTATTGCACGACATAGGACTTTTGGGAAGGTTAGTGAACTCGTGAAACGTGTGATGTTACGAAAAAGCGTTCGTCACGCGATGACTCATTTTTCGTCTCTTTCTCGGCCGCCCGCTACGCTAACTCTCTCCCCTCTCTTCCTCAGCCTTGTCAAAAATTGTCAAAAATTGTCAAAAATTGTCAAAAATTGTCAATATTTGTGAAAATTTTTGAAAAATGGCCAATAATTGACAAAAATTGTCAATATTTGTGAAAATTTTTGAAAAATGGCCAATAATTGACAAAAATTGTTAAAATTTTCAAAATATTGTCAAAAGTGGTAAAAAATTGTCAAAATTTTGAAAAAATGGTCAATAATTATAAAAAAACTGTCAAAAATGGACAATAATTATTAAAAATTGTCAAATTTTTTGAAAAAATTGTCAATAATTGTCAGAACCTGTCAAAAACGGTCAAAATTTGGAAAAAATGGTTAATAATCGCCAAATATTTTCAAAAATTAACAAGAATTTGGAAAAATGGTCAAAAATTGTCAAAAATTGTCAAAATTTGTCAAAATTTGTCAAAATTTTTCAAAAATTGACAAAAATTTACAAACATTTTCAAAAATTGTCAAAAATTGTCAAAAAATGTCAAAAATGGTCAATATTTGTAAAAATTGTCAAAAATTGTCAAAAAATGTCAAAAAATGTCAAAAATTGTTAAAATTTTCGAAATATTGTCAAAATTTTTGAAAAATTGTCAAAAATGATCAATAATTGTCAGAACCTATCAAAAACGCTCAAAAATTGTCAATAATTGTTAAAATTTGGAAAAATGGTCAAAAATTGTAAGAAATTTTGAAAAAACGGCCAATTTTTGTAAAAATTTTGAAAAAATGGTAGATAGAATATAAAATAAAACTTAGTAGAACGTACTGGGCCTAATGTAATTCCCAACATCGCATACTATTGCGCGTATTCTTATTGATGGTTTTCCCAACCTCGCATTCTATTGTGCATAAGAAGCAAGCTTTTCTCGGCGGTCCGACGAGCGCTCACCTTTTTTTTGTTAACCTTTTGTTGAACAATGTTTTTGATATGAAAAATATACCGAATTAATATAGATTTAGGGATTCAGAATGTCCTCATTTACCTGAAACGTAACTATGTGACTATTTTTGAAAAAGCTGAAGCAACTTTTATAGGAGCACAGTAATGCGACCGCCAACAAAGGCATCGCTGTATCCTTCTTATCCCGAAGTCATTCCTCCTTTTTTCTAACCCTGTGTAAGTTGGTTGTGGATGAAGATAGAAGCCTAAATCATCAGTGGCCAAGAGGGCATAATACTAAGTATCTTCTTTCGGATTTTTTCATAAGGACGGAGGCGGATTCTTATGATGAAATCTGGAGGCATAAGGAATAATACTAGAAGAATCCATATTTCAAATGAGTTTGGATAGCAGGACACCAGAGAACATATATTCAATTAGCGAGAAAATTTTTGACGATTCGTTTAAATTGTATTCACAAAATGATGATTCGCTGTGAAGTGTGCAAAAGAAAATGCCAAAGTGGTGTGATCTGAACTGAACTGAATTTCAAACAAAGTGTGTTCTCAGTATTGCGGGTTATTCATCTAGTTTGTTTGATGATCGGAGACCAGAACAGTTTTTTCAAAATATCCGGAATATTAGCTCCTTTCTTGATATAGACCGCTAGAAAGTTGGAATGAAAAATATGACCAAAGATCCAATTTATCCAAGAAAAACTTTTCTCAATTAGACGAATCAAAATGAGAGACAAAAAATCATGACAATGTCTGCTCTTCCTTTTTATCTATAAACCTTCTCCCATTTTTCAACTATTTCTTAGGAATTTGGTGAAAACTTTTCCTAGTCCTCGTATTTGATCATTTTCTGTTCAATTGTAATTGCTACCAACACAAATTAATACTATATTGAGGTTTCGTCACTCACTAGGTACAGCGCTATTCATTTAGAGCCGTACTAACGTCAGTGAAATATAAATCACATTCAGTTTTCACTGGAATAATTGCTGAAGGGTTCCTGTACGTACCTGTAGTTTTCCAACAGAGGTTAATTCATGTTGATGAGATTTAATTACCAAATACTAAATCCATAACGAAATTTAATTTTGTCTTAAAAGAGAAACAGGAGGTTATTGGTATCGTGTCGTAGGGGAAGTATAACATCGGTTACAATGAGTTCCAATTAAATTAAGGGATGTGTGATTTATTAACTTTAATTTCGAAAATTGAGAATTACTATTATCATAATTTTAAAAGGCCATGTTCGTTGTATCGAATTTGTAATGGAATCACAGTGTGTTTCAGGAGTGATGAGGAAACCTGGAGTGTGAAAATTCAACTACAACTACTGAGAAAATCCTTTCATTGGCCAGTGAAAACTTCTTGCCAAGAAGTATTAACAATTTCAAAAGAATTCATATCCAGAATTTCGTAATTCTGTAGAGATGTACCGTTGATTTATTAAAAAAAAGATCCATAAACTACCAGATAGGGACAATCCTACGAATGGGGATTATTTAAGAGGATCAGTATAAATCCAAGTGAAGGAATGTAAGCAATATGTTTTTCCGAATTCCATCTCCATATTGTGTACAAATTGATGATTTGGGAAATATAAATAAGGATATCGAAATGGGTTTTCTGAGGACTTACGAAAATGTCATGAAGCACATTTGTATCTGTAGGAAGGAAAGTTTTTTACAATAAATATTATTTCTAATTTTTTCTCATTTTTGTTTCTGTGCTTTCAGTAACCAAATTTCAATTCACACTGTTTTTTCAAATAAACTATATTTGTGGTAATCAAACAAGTTATAAATCTCAACTGAAGTTTAAATTCATGCAAATGTAAATCCATTCTCAAGTTATAATAAAATTTAACTGCTCTACTTTATTTGTTCAAATTTAACGGCATCCCAGTAATTGACGTTAATTCCAAACACAAATTCTCATATTCGTGAAAATTCTCACGGAAACAAAAAGTTGCATATTACCCTGGAAAAGTTGGAAAAGGCCAAGAAAAGCGAGGAAACGTATAGGTGGTGGTTGTGGATCGTCTTTAAGACCTCGCCGGTTGCCATTTATGTACTTTGCAATTCAAATTCTATGGAAGTTTCGGATATTGCGGCCAAATCCTTGTTTTGCTGCCATAAAATAAACATGAATGTCATAGAAGCATTCGGACATTTTTATTTTTACATATAATTTACGGTAATCTCGGGAATATTTTGAATCTAATACTTCCTGAGAATTTTTTACTTCGATTTACAGTCCTGATCGGGAAAACAGATACAATTTCATTCTTTTTAAATGCTACATATACAGTAAAATCCATGTTTTACTCCATAAAAGGAGTATACGAAATATTAGCAGTCTCCAGAAATGTCAACAATTTTTCACAAGAATAATTTTATAATTTTTTGGATCAACCACTTTTTAAGCCCTGAAGAGGACTTTCACATCATTTGAAAATTTCTGTATTATTTGGTTAATACTCTAGATCAATTTGGGCATAAGCTAAGGGTCACGCAATAACCGAAAAAGAAATTTTATTGGTTATTGAATCCAAATTTTTAAAGTTAACTGGAAAATTATAAGAATAAACTAAGATCTACGAGTACAACAAAATTCAAGAATAGTCAATTTCTGCCTAAAATACAGTGGCATAGGATCCTAGACATCATGAGTTCCTAATCCATCTGTATACCAACAGAATAGTGCAGGTCGTGGTTTACTGTTGGAAGCATTATGTCAAAGGTCATTCCCAAAATACTGTTAATGTCAGCGTCCACCAACAATCTGCTACGCTCTGTGGAACCATGTTTTGTAGATTTGGAAATATACACAATTCTATCTAGATAGTTCCAGAAGGATTTCCATGGTTCCTGACGAAGTGGTGCCAATTGCTCCAGTAGTTGCCAGATAAGTCTATCTTTGTTCACCAGCAAGTTTTGTTTGGCAAACAGATTCTCCACGGATCCTACGACATGTCCACAAGGATAGTCTTACCTTGTGAGTAACTTTTTTCAAGTGAACGTTCCATGTATGTTTTTCATCTAAGATAAAATCTTACTTCTGTAATAGCTTCACCATTGTAAGTAAGTGGGAGTAGATCCACTGGAGAGCTCAGTAAGTAATTCACTAACTGACGCCTTTGATCAAGCAGCCAGTGAACCAGACCTACCATTTTATAATCAAGATAGATATATCGTAAAGGTATTATGATCTTATAGATTGACACAAGCCAGTTTCAGTGCGGTGATCACAGTGAGCATAACATACGTAAGCAGCTACCAGTGACGTATCGTGTAAGGTTTGATCGTAGGAAGGAATTACAAATTGATTAGAAATGTCTCTAACTCTGACATTCCGTTTGTGATTCGTTGTGAATCGATTGGCAATTTTCATTCTAAGAATGGGTTGAAAATTTTCTTGACAGTGGATAGCTGACATCCGTTACACTGAGAAAATGAGGTTCTATCCTGGTTTGCTATTTTGTTGCTTTTTTCACAAATTGGATCCAAATACCTATCATCTGCCACTTCCCTTGTTACTTTTAACAATATCACGATGCGCATGTTCCTGACTAAAAATTTGATCACGGACAGCGAATTATTCTGATCGTAAGTGATCGGAAACTGCAAATTTCTTTTGTCAAACAATGCACCAATTCCATGAGTGAAAAAAAAAACACTTTATACATGTGTTGCATATGCTATTTTTTCTACAATCAAGCTAATGGACTAAAAATGGCGTCGATTGGAATGTTTATGTTTGTCATGATGACAAAGCGCTAAGTAAAATGTCAGATGAGTACAATCTGCAGAGCCATTAGAGGAAATATTCAAAATTAGCGTTAAAAAAACCACTTTATCTCACCCTAATGTCACTTTATTTCACTCTAATGTCACTTTTTTAAACTGTTCAACAAATACATTTTATGAACGAAAATCGATTAAAAAACGACACTTTTATTAATGATTGTAGAAAAAGTATTTTTTCCACAGTTGCGCGTAAAATGACTAATTACTATATTCAAATGAAATCGTAAAGTCGACAAATGCCGAGGATTGTTACTTTACGCTCTAGCGCAAAAAATATTGAAAATTAAATAAAATTATATGAAAATTGTCAAAAACTTTGAAATATGGTCAATAATTGCTAAAAATTGTCAATTATTGTCATAAACTGTTAAAAATTGACAATTTTTGTCAAAAACGGTCAAAAATTATCAAAAATTGTCAAAAATGGTCGATAATTGTCAACTATTGTCAAAAACTGTTAAAACTGGTCAATAATTGACAAAAATGGTCGATAATTGTCAATTATTGTCCAAAACTGTTAAAAATGGACAATTTTTGTCAAAAATGGTCAATTATTGTTGAAAATGGTCAATAATTGTCAAAAATGGTCGATAATTGTCAAAAACTATCAAAAACTATCAAAAATGGTCAAAAATGGACAATTATTGTCAAAATCGGTCAAAAATTGTCAAAATTTTGAAAAATGGTCAATAATTGTCAAAAACTATCAAAAATGGTCAATAAATTTGAAAAATGGTCAAAATTTTTGAAAAATTGTTAAAATTTTGGAAAAATGGTAAAAATGGCCAATAATTGTCAAAAACTATTAAAAATGGTTAAACATTGTCAAAAATTGACAATTATCGTTGAAAACTGTCAAAATTTTGAAAAATAGTTGATAATTGTCAAAAATTGCTAAAGTTTTTGAAATAAGGTCAAAAATGGTCAAAAATTTGTAAAAATGGTCCATAATTGTCAACAATTGTCAATAATTATCAAAAATGGTCAATCATTTTGAAAAATGGTCTAAAATTTTGAAAAATTGTCAAAAATGATCAAAAACTATCCACAATTCTTAAAATTTGTCAATTATTTTTAAAAACTGTCAAAAATGGACAATTATTGTCAAAATTGGTCAATAATTGTCAAAAATTGTTAGAATTTTGAAAAATGGTCGATAATTGTCAAAAATTACCAAAAATGGTCAATAATTAGGAAAAATTGTTAAAATTTTTGGAAAAATGGCCAATAATTGTCAAACCTATCAAATATTGTCAAAAACTGTCAAAAATGGACAATTATTGTTAAAATTTTCAAAATTTTGGAAAATAGTTGATAATTGTCAAAAATTTTGGAATATGGTCAAAAATTGTCAAAAGTGGTCAAAAATTTGGAAAATTGGTCCGTAATTGTCACCAATTGTCAAAAATGTCAAAAACTATCAAAAATGGTTAAAAATTATGAAATATTGTTAAAAACTGTTAAAAATGGACAATTATTGTCAAAAATGTTTGAAAATTGTCATCATTTTGAAAAAATGGTCAGAATTATCAAGAATTTGAAAAAATGGTTACTAATTTGAAAAACAGTCAAAATGGTCAATAATTGTCAAAAATGGTCAATCATTGTCAAAAATGGTCAAAAATAGTCAAAAATGGTCAAAAATGGTCAAAAATGGTCAAAAATGGTCAAAAATGGTCAAAAATGGTCAAAAATGGTCAAAAATGGTCAAAAATGGTCAAAAATGGTCAAAAATGGTCAAAAATGGTCAAAAATGGTCAAAAATGGTCAAAAATGGTAAAAAATGGTAAAAAATGGTAAAAAATGGTAAAAAATGGTAAAAAATTGTAAAAAATGGTCAAAAATGGTCAAACATGGTCAAAAATGGTCGAAAATGGTCAAAAATGGTCAAAAATGGTCGAAAATGGTCAAAAATGGTCAATAATTGTTAAAATTTTGAAAAATGGTGTTAAAATTTTGAGAAATGGTCAATAATCCTCAAAAGTTGTCAAAATTTTGGAAAATAGTTCAATAAATAATACGAGCCGTTTCCGAAAATCGATTTAAACACGTAATTTTTAAAATCTATTTACTAAAAATGGATTAATATTACTATAAAAATCGATTATAAGAAACATCCCTAGTCAGTAGATCATGATCATGATGAATAGCGAAAATGACGATTATTCTAGCACTCCTATTATAACCTAAGATAATATAAAAAACTGTTTTAATTATTAAAAGGGTGACGGTAGAAAAAATTATGTGTTTTTCGAGCGTAAAATAAAATTGCCGCTTTCGAAACTCAGCTCCGCGTCGCGCGGCAACATTCTTTCTCAAGCGGCAATCTGTTACTTTACGCTCTAAATACACAAATAACTATTTAAATCATATTTATAGGGTGGAAAAATCATATTATGTAGGCACTACCAAATTTATTGATCTACAATGGAAAACTAAAATAGAAAAAAAAACGTAATAGCCAATCCACTGCTAAAACAAACAATGTTCAAAGTTTTTGTTTCAAAAAAATCAGTGGAAGCTCCAGCAAACCATAATACACGAGTTATAAAAACAATCGACTTTACGCCTCTGGGCTGTGAATCAATAATGAATATTCTGATGACAAATAGCCAAGGTAAACTATAATAGACTTTTCGATTTCGTTATTCTTCTTTTTTGTTTTTAGAAATGCAAATACTGCAGTGCTCAATAAAAAATGTACGTATGTTTGAGTTAAAACGTTGTTTCGTTGTGAAAATATCGAAATGTTGATAATTGAATTATATCCGTAGCGTTAATCAACTAATGGTGGTTAACGTTATGCATGATTGTTTTACCCGTTCACAATACTATTACAAAATTAGTCATGTGAATAATTTAACAATTTGTTAATGTAAGTGTTAACTAGAAATTATTTTACATCTACAAAAACATCAGTTGATGTTATTATGTGTAGCATAAATTAATTTGAAATTTGGATTGTGATAAAATTTTCCATATACCAACAGACATCCACTCTATTTTCTACAATTAATAGTGAGTGTATCTCATGTTATATGTACCATGTAACATGTACGACGTAAGATGTATGACTTACGAATATTTGAGCCTGTATTCTGGATGTAAGAGAACGCCAATCGAAAAAAGGTTTGAACACACGTGATTTGGATGTTTTTGGTTTTTTACTCACATACTCTGCTTCTGCAAGAGCTTACAAGTACTTAGACGGAAGAACTTTGGAGAGGAATTAATATAACCATCACAACTACTGAAAATTCCTCCAGTCAAACTAGTGGCATTTATAGAAGACACGAAAATTCTGGAACGGAAGTAGATAACTTGGGAAATGGTATAAAGATTCAGTTCAAGTGCCTGGGCTGATGAGCACAACCCAAATATATGAATTTCTTACTCCAGAAATTCAATTTAAATGTAACTTGTTAAATTGTGCCCTGCTGGTAACTGAAAATTCAAGCTTATTTCTTCATCGACAAAGTTACAGGCGGGTCGAAATATCCTGAATCGCTTCGAAAAAGGTATTCTATTAAAAAGTTGATTATCGCTGAAATTTTTTTCTAACCATTTATCAGAGGAAAGCTTGCACAGCAAACATTTAATGTACCAAAAAAATTGATCTGCAAAAGAAGGGATTCAGAATATAATTTCTGAGATCCTTAAATATCCATATATCAAAAAAAAAAGAAACAACGTTGTAATGTGCACTAGACAGCAAATGAAAAACTATTCTGAAAAGAAAAAGTTATAAGATTTACAGATATAATGACCTAATGGAACGAAAGCGGAACAGGAGGAAATGAAAAATAATCTTGGAAATAACATCACTGTGACAACAGAATTTAACGATTTTTTTCATAGTATTCGTATATGGGGTGGTTTTTTTTAATACATTTTCGTTTTGGTAATGGACTGAATACCCAAGGCTGAAAAGCTTATGAAATTAATCAAAAAACAGTTTGTATAAGAAATGCGCCATTATTATTTTAAATAATTTGCTTAACATGACGATTTTTTAAAAAAGAACTATAGTGAAAACCATAAATAATAAAGTAGTATTCATATGAATCGGATATCTATTTTATACGTGCAAATAAGTCCCAGCAAACACTAGACAATAGCTGTGGCATTTCCAGTGAAAAATTCATAATAATTCTCAGCATTCATGGTTTCTGGAAGAATCAGTGCTACTTCAGAGGTGGATGTGGTTTTTTTTAATATCTAGATATTGGGATGTCTAGTAATAATGCTGGGATCCCATTCATTCAAGTCACTGAATTCTGTATCTCATTTCTTTGAAAAGTTACACTTTTTCATCATACCATCATGTGGCGCGACTCAGGGTTTCTGATAGCACTTGGAATGGATGTCCTATATAAAATTTAATGAACGTGAATGAAGAATTGACTATATAAGCTAATTTGATATGTAAATATATCTAGACTGGTTCGTAGAGTACATTATAAAATCAACAGTTGTTATTTATGGACCGACGTTGATCTTACTTATGAAACTTTCACGAGGAAAGTTAGCTAATTTAAAACAATCATGCAGACGAACAACCAGACCTTTTGCTCTTCTACTACTTTGAAGATATTTTATTATTAAGAGTATTAAATCTTATTTTATCTGGCTGGAGGTGAACTTGGTAAAATGTTTACGCTTAAACTATACTTAGAACGGTTAACAAAATTCTTTCTAGAGCAATTTAAGTTGAAGGACGATTAATGTATTTTAATTGAAGAGCCGGAGTGACGAAAATTATCAAACAAAAAATGTCAAACCTGTTTACTGGTGAGACGACACCACTTTTGCATTGTCTTTTGCACACTTCTTAGCGGATCACAATTTAAACCAATAATCAAAATTTTCCAAGTTGAATACTTCCAAATTGAAACTCAAAATTACCATATTTTGAAACTCCAACAATAAAATATTTGGTACAAAAACAAAACAAACATCCAACCTAAACATTCGGTATAAGCGATGTTCCATAATTGCTGGAAAATACAAAAGCTTCACAATTATTATACATACTGGTTATAAACATTTACTCATTGTAATTGTATACAAATGGAAGCTTGTATATTGTAAAAGATTGAATAAATTGTAAATTGAAAGTATTGGAGGATATATTGGTTGGGTGGGGTGAGAGACACCCCAACAATTTTTATTAATCTGACAACACAGCAAAACAATCTCGCATGCCCTTGCCCATCCTTCCAGCTTTCCAAAATAATCTCATGTCTCATGTGGCGTAGTTTCAGTGACGTCTGGTCAGTGTTGGTGATTATACGTGTGCTAAGTTGATTTGGGTGTGCCACACCTCACCTTACCAAATACGGTAGTCTCCTGAGATCAAAAGATAGGCAGTATTTTATTATGTTTTTGTGGTAAAAACTACAATGTTTTTGATTCTGTTATAATACAGATACTGAACAAGAAATCACAGAAGATTAAGAATAAGCCGCCTAAAAAAATATAAACAATGAACAAGAAGGGCAACAAAGTAAGACGGAAGAAGAAGTTGGTGTTACAGAAGCCCGCGGTAAAAGAATAGAAAGATTTTTTATTGCAAGAGACGGTACCAAATGGAACAAGACAGTGCCAAATACTCGAGTGCAAACCAGAAAAGAAAACACTTTCCCTGCGTTAAACCCTATGCAAAAAATGCTAAAAGCGCATACGAATGTTGGAACCTTTTTTTTAGCAATAGGATGCTTGACGATATTACCAAATTTACAAATATCAAAATAGCGCAAAAATCCGAAAATTATAAAGATAAGTTTTTTGTTCAACCAACCAATGTTTCTGAAATCAAGGCAGTTATAGGGTTGCTTTATTAAGCTAGACTTTTTCGTTCAAATCGTCAGAGCCTAAACGACTTGTGGCAGACCGAGGCTGTCTCTAAAACGTTTCCACTTTTTGCTATGCTGTTTGGGCTTTGACAATTTTGAAAATAGAAAAGAAAGGCTGCAGAGCGATAAGTTAGCGCCAATTAGAGGACTTTTGATGAATTTGTTGATAACTGTAAGGCGGCCTATTCTCCTTCCCAATATCTAACCATTGACGAGTCTTTTAGAGGTGGCTCGTTCAAACAGTATATACCAAACGAGCCCTTCCTATTATGTAATAAATTTACGTTGGAAAGCAGCGTGAGGCCCTTGTTCTCCATCAGCTATTGTAGAACGACTTATACAACCTGTATCTGGAGCTCACATAAATGTGACCTTCGAAAACTGGTATTCGAGCTATGACCTGATGATGACACTCCTCCAAAAGCACAAATTAACATCTGTTGGTACAATTCGAAAAAATAAAAGGTGTATCTCAGCTAATTTCTTGTCAGTAAAGGAAAGAGAGTTAAAGTCTACGATATTTGGCTTTCAAAAAAATATAACTAATTTGTCATATACTCCAAAGCAAAACAAGAATGTCCTTATAATATCAACTCTACATCATGATCAAAATATTGATGAGAACACCGGAGAAAAGCACCTGCCAGAAATTATCAGCTTTTATAATTCCACTAAATGTGGCGTAGACGTAGTTGACGAGTTGTCTTCGACATACAATGCTTCCAGAAATTCTAGAAAATGGCCGCTCACTGCATGGTTTTCTTTACTGAACACTGGCGATATCAATGGTCAAGTTATTTTTCGAGAAAATAATAATAATTTTAAATTACTTAGACGCCATTTTATCACTTAGACTAGAACTTATCGACGAACACATAAAGGCTCGAAAAGAAAATCCAAGAATCCCACGAGAATTGCGTAGAAAAATTAACGACGTTGTAGGTGGGACTGACTCAGAACCAGCACCAAAAAGGTCAAAACTGGTAGGAAGATGTTCAATGTGTCCTAGACAAGAATATCGAAAAACTAAATATTTCTGTAAGACCTGTGATTCATATCTTTGCTTAGAACATGCTGTTTTCATGTGCGAAGAATGCGCAAATTCGAAGACTGAGTAAAAAAAGTTTATTGTTTTATTTTGATAAAAATAAATGTGTCAGAGTTTAATGAGTTTACTTTTAACATTTCTTTAAGTTGTTTTAGTTTTTTTAATGGAGTTTTTTTTTTGTAGAAAAGAAAAATAATAAATAACATTTTTTTCCTAAAACACATTAGAAACATTTAAAATAATTCTTGTTACTATTTGAAATAAACCATTTCATTAAAAATCAACTGTGCTTTTTTGTATCTTAGAACTTAGAAAACCAAAAATAAAACAAAACATGAAATATCTGCCCCTAATGTATTTTTTAAAGACCCATTACGTCACAGGGTACACTAAACCCCACCTTACCGATAACGTTAGGATTTTACACCTGACCAACGCCTGGTTAAAAAACCACAAAATAGTTGGAATCATCGAATTATTGTTATTACTTTCAAATGATATGATATGAAAATAAAAAAATCTGGATTCCAGTGCAGTTTAGTTTTGGATTAAAACAATGTGTGCTTACTCTTCAAGTAGGTACTTTGATAGGAGTTTGTGATGGTGGGTTGCTGTTATGGAAAGGCCTCTTTAATTAGTGATCTTCCAGGTCACTCGGAGGGTCATCTGACTCCAATAAAACTACTATTTCATGCACTGGGATAAGTTATGTTTATTACCATTTTTAATATTACACAACTACAACTAACTATGTTTACTAAATCTATTATAAGTATCTATCATTATAGCATACTTATATTATAAACTGAATATATCTGAACTAGAATGAATATAACTGAATATGTTATCGTCTGCTTCTATGATATTTATATTGTTGGTCAAGTTCATGTTTATATTTACTACTGAATGTTATATATTTGTTTATCGTGAATCTAGGCGATGAACTTGACTCTCGATACCTGTCGGCCTCGTGGGTTTTATTTATGCATTCTTCAACGTTCAATGATTTATTAAAAATAGTTTAAAGGGAATTTATTTCTTATTTCATTTTATGCCAAAAGGCATCACGTTGGCTTGACTCTTCCTTTGTATGTTGTTGATACAGTAACACTATAGCATTGATGTTTTTATTTCCTTTCCTTGGGAGAAAAATCCAGTCATGTCCTCTTCATTATCCTATAATGATCGTAAGCTAATTTTTACCTATGTTCAGTACTGCTTCAAGTCTCACATATATCTCTGATAAGGATCATGCTATAAACTTGTCCTTGAGTGTTTTTCTACGTTAGTTTTGGGTCCATTTTTGTATTTCCGAAGCATATCAGTATAAAGTATTGCTTTGTCAGCTTGTTTGCTTCCAATAATAATACTATGTCCTGGCATCTAAGCTAGTTTGACTTCAGTGGTGTTTGCCAAATCATCCTGGCATTTCTGCACCAATCTTGATATCACTTCACCACTACTCAGAGCAGGAGGAATTGCTTGACTATTAATAATTACTATGTTTATCCTTTTTTGTATCATGTGCTTGTTCGCCATGACAGATTAAAATATGACTCAGACCATCATTAAAAATACAAAGTCCGCACTCTGTCCGCTGGTTTTTAACTCGTGAAAGGATCAGTTAATTTGTGGTATAAGAACAAATCCTTTTGCGTGTTACTAATTCCTTTTCTTTCCTTTCATTATATAAAATAAATAAATAACGGATAAATTCACTTCTGACGATGCACATGTAATTTTTGAAACCGGTAGAGTGATAAATGTTATATTTCTGTTATGGAACTGGTTATTAATTTATTTTATTATTCAATAATTATGAAAATATTCCACTTAGTAAGTGTTGAAGCAATAAATTTGGTGGTTCTTTTTATTTTCACGATTAAATTCAATTTGTTTCCCCTACTTATTGACACATGTTCACACACTTCATCGCTGTTTTCCTTGAAACCAAAAAGACTATCAAAATATAGAATTCGAGACCCTAAACAAAAACCACTTCCTAACAACCCTTCCTCTCACGTTCCTTTATAATCCCGAGAGTATTTAACGAGCTTTAGGGATTTAACATATTAACGATACAAAATGAATTGCCCCAATTAAAGATAATTAAGCTGTTAACATAGCTCTTTATAATACTCTCCATAACAGACCGGCTATACAACTTATCTTGTTTACACACGTCGGAATTCCGAAATTTGAATTAGCAATCGTTCAAAATTGAAGAGAGTGCTCATATTACACAGTAAAAGTTAATTTGAAACGCTGGATATAGGCTGAAAGACTCGATGTAATTCATAAAATTTACTTTACATTGAACATTGCATATACCAAGTTAAACGGGGTTGGTATATCTGCAAGATATAACCAACCATAATGGTTGTAATTAGAAGGGACAACATTACTTATAGACCGGTTTCGGCGTATTTGCGCTTAGGTAGATGTCATCCGTCCAGAAGCTCTGATGAAGCGCAAATACGCCGAAACCGGTCTACTAGTGATGCTGTCCCTTCTAATTACAAATCAGAATGGTTGGTTGGTGTAATTCAATGTCTGCATATAGCCCGAGAAGTAGTTGTTACTTCTTAGTGAATGGTCTCTGTTCTTTGAAAAATATTTTTCAAAAACTTTGTAAGGCGTTATAATAGCATTAAACTATTATCTTCGACATCTGTCAAAAAATTTCAATTTAATCTTATCACATCTATCGATATTTCGATACAAAATATAATGGGGACATTGTGTTCGATGACTTCAAAAGCGACATTTTCTATAGACAAATTCAGCGTTTGCAGTTGGGGAAAATTGGGAAAAGTAAAAGTGTAGTGCTGGCTTTCTCTATACTGTTCACCCAACGTCTGATTCGACTTAGAAAAGCACGCAATCTACAAAAAGGTTGGGTTTATTTTCCTGTATTTGGTTTACAAATAATATTCCCTGGTTGATTGTTTCTGAACACAACATTCACTCCCTTTTTTCAATGAATTAAAAAAATAAAAAGACTGACGAGGCGCACCTATAATGTTTGTCCAGCACAATTGGGAATTTACACGCTGCACTATACAATCATTAGTCATTTTTTTTTCATTTTAGTAGTGGAGCAGTGGTGTGTTTTTCAATTTACCAGAGGGTAGAATTTCTTGTTATCAAACCAAGCTTCGCTAGTTATATTTACAAACAACTTTAATTCAAAATAATATTTGGCAAAGTTGCAAAAGAGCTTGTTAACCCCAGAAATCACTCGGCCAATTTATGCGTTAGAAACAGTAATACAATCATACAATGATACAATCGGTCTTAAGTGTTGGAATGCCTTACAGGAAACGAAATTCAAAGAGCAATTATGGGAGTAAACTGCGATGGAAATAATGCTGAACAGAGCTCCACTGAGCGACGAACTATGTTTCAGATACTGGAGGGTGCTTTATTGCGTTTTATCTTTCATGCAATGCCTGCAGGCAATTTAATTCACCGACACAGTTCACTTCACCACCATCGCACGTAACACTGCGTCTCTACGTTCGCTCGGCCTTAAGCACGGGTCACACTAGTTGCCAGCTGCTGTTGATCAGCGACTGGGAGTAGCAAGAATAGGCTGACGATTCGGTAACATTATCGGCTGCTACTTGACTGCTTTACCAGCAAGCTGGAACTATCAATCTGGTCATATTGTGACGTCTGGCTACTCATCAGTTCACAGTTGTTCATTTCAGCCCGTAAGCAGTGGACCTAGTGTTGATTACTCGCCAGAATGGTAAAACTACGCCGCTGCCAGCTACCAAAAGTTGAACGTGTCGGCTGGTGGCGCAATTTGTGATGAGACCCAGTTAATTGGTGGCTAACAATAGCAGACTTTTCAAATCGCTGCTTGCCACTATTCTAGTGTGGCCCTCGCTTTAGGGTCTGAAACTGAATTTACTAATTTCATTATGGGATAGTACAGGACTTTGTTTTAGATTATGCTGCGTCAAATTGGACAGATCCCAGTCCGTTACAGAGCAGCCTAGAATTTTTTGAAATTGTGAGTAGGTATTCAATAATAATTGCTCATACCGCGATTTAAAAATATTTTTATTATTATTTTATTTATCCCCAGTGATGTCCTAAAAAATTAGATACTGACCTCAATATCCTGAATATGTCCTGAATTGATGTAGTCATTTATGAGCACACCACGTACAAGCTGTAAGAAGCGTCCAGGTACTAACAATTTCAGTTATTTTTGTTTGTTTGTTTGAATTTACAGTATATGAAGCGACGAGAGGCTAATTCGTCCGGACCGTACCGACGTTGCCAAATTTCACTCTAGTTTATATTTGGATTTGGTATTTGGCGGGAAAAGTGAAAAAATGTATCTAATCCTAATCTAACCTTAAACAATAACAGTAGTAAGTGTAGTAAATGTTCACTGTGGTAAAAACTATAATATAAAATAGAAATAGAATAGAGTGTACTGTGTGTACTGTATGTGAGAAGCTGTTCTCTACACAATCGTCACATAATAGACATTTTAGAGAAGTTCATAATTTGGAGCCGAAGCCAATTACATATGGTGTAACCTTAAAAATTGAGCTTTAGCCCAAATAAGAATTTATTTATAAAATTTAAATGATATTAAAAAAAAGTGCAAGATAATCAATTACTGTGTCTACTTGGTGACAGTTGCTCCGGTGACAACCTTAGGGAAAAAAAAAATAAGTAACTTAAATTAGGAAAGCCCCGATACCGGGTTACCCTCAATATGGTCTTCTTCACGTGGTTGTGGAAAAGTAGCAATCACAGCAGAAGACAACATTATCTAGCTACCAGGTTGACTCCAAACAACCCGAAGTGTGTATCCGGAGGGTGTTAAGTATCCCCGGGCCCCTCAGGTGAACCCTTAAAAATTAAAATAGGTATCAGCCAAAAACTGAGACTACACAGGAACAAATCCAACACCTCGACAAGTTAAGCTTGTCTCGGCCTATGCCAGAAGCTAATTTATAAGTAATGTACAAATCAAAATCAACCCCAAATTCATTTAATCAAACCCGCAAAGTAGTCATAAGGCCTACTTACAATCAACAGTGTCAGCAACAGTATACTACACTGAATTTAAATCAAATAATAAGAATACGATAAACATCTTAAATAAACTGTTTTTGGTCATAGCCAGGGTAGGTTTGAAGAAACACCCACGAATTATAGTATTCGTTAGACTAAAGCGGGCAAAGAAAAACAAAATATACACAGAGTAACAGAATAGAGAGTCTTACAGCCTTCTTAATCAAAAAGTTGAAATCAACAGGTCGTATTTTATCACCAACTGTTCTACCTCCAAAATTACTACAAATCTATGAGACATACATTTTCCAAAAAGGGTCCAATACTAAAAATTTTCCTTAGTGGATGGCAAACAACAACAACAACATGTAGCACACCTCCAATGCCAAAACTTCAACGTTGGCGGTTTCCTTTAAATCGTGATAAATACATAGTGATGCGAAATCAGTAAGTAGAGAACATACTTACAATCGTTTGAGTACAATATATCCCCTATAAGGGGATATAAACGATTAATAGATCATCTGGAAGTAGTCCACCAAATGAAGTTTCCAAATCAATCTTCAGTTATGGAAAGTATGAATGGTAAGTTTTGTAAGTTCAGCATGGGTACCAATAGGAACCAACCCGTAGGTATATTTTTTTTGCTATATATGAATACTTTTCTTAAAATAAGTAGTAGTCCCATTAATTACTATATCATCATCATCGTTTTATTTTACCAACATAAAACCTTTCATGTATTTTTAACAGAATTCGAGAATAATTGGAAATTAGGCATTGAAAAACTAAATAATTGCTATTACATCTTAAAGGGTAGACACTTCAGTACAAACGGTGAAATCGTTTATTACAGTTGCAATAGAAGTAAAACAAGTAAGTTAGGTACTTGTACCAGCAAAGTTGTTAATTATTAGCAAATACAATTTTTTTTCATTCTAGAGATAATGACACTATTTTATTACAAATTTATTTAATAATTACAGAGTCTCAGATTGCAGAAAAGTAAAGGATCTTGCAAGATTGGCCACTCATGCACAAGTCAGATCAAAGTGATAAAAGAAAATGGAAATATTTCTGTTGAGTGGCAGAAAAATAACTATGGCCATGTTTTTGATTTGCAACATATCAAGCAGACAAGAATACTATTGCTTCAAAACTTGTTCTGACTGACTGTCCACAGTTAAGTACAAATAATTTCGAATTCAAAAATCAATCATTAAAAAGGGTCATCTGTCCTTAGGTTCGGTTCGTTTCAACAAAAAAACAACGGGCTACACACACTACTTTCAGCAGGGCTACGCTACTAGAAAGTAGGGAAATTCAAGAAGATTTGAGGTACTCCCTTGATAATTCATTTCTTGCAATATCCTCAGTTTCCTCTGATGATCATCAGGATGTTTAGTATAGGTATACTATAAGTTCTGTAAATAAGTACCGAGGTATTATTCCTACATAAAATATTTTATTAAATGATATTTTATTACCCCCATTTATTTTACATTTTCACATTAATAACAAATTATTATGATACCTACTGACTTTGCAATATACAATTACTACCTAACCAAATTTGAATTATAATAATCACAGTATTAGCACAATAATACTATGTTCTGGCTAGTTTAAATTTGCGTTTAAATTTCGCGCTAAACTTAGTGTCATGAACATTTGGCAACGTCGGTATGATCCGGGTGAATTAGCCTCTTGTTATGAAGCGATGTTAAAAGCTTTATGACGTCGTTTGTATACAGACGTTAATATTCGCGAACAATAACGAACAGTAACTGTTCAACTAAGAAGAAACTACTACTGTCCGTTTTATATGCTCCAACGACCATTAGATTATAATGGAAAACGAAGTGGTATGATATTTTATATTTAGCTAACCCTTTTGGTTTGTAATTAGAAATGGCTTCGACACATTTAGGCCGGTTTAAACGTAGTTGTGCCATCATCAGGGCGAGGTAAGTGGATCTTCTCCTGCATCTCTAAGCCGGTCTAAAAAAATATTCATGTAGTATATATCAGGTACCGTCCGTTGAGACTACCCAGAGTACTACAAGTGCCCAATCTTCACTTCAAACGTTCAGAAACGATGCAAGCCGTAAGGCTCGTTAAAACAAATAGCAGTTTTCATTCTAATGAAAACTGTAATTTATTATTATGCCATCATTATTTATATTTAGTTGCCCTAAAACATCTTTGTGAAGAATAAGGTTAAAAATCTGTGTAAGAAAACGAAAAGTTTAAAAAAATAATTTGGTAGCGACACTGACTCTTAATATACAAAATTAATATTACCTTTCACACTGTTCGTAGTCAGTAGCACCGAGCAGCCAACAATAATCAAAATAAAGTGAATATCCCCTTTTTTAAAAATGATTAATAGCTAGGTATAAGCGATTTTAATATAATTTTCGATCAGAAGCGTCGAAATTAGCGGCTTTCGGAGGAAAAAACTAATCCCAAAGCTTATTTTATTGAAATTACTGTTCATGTATTGAAACCATCAACATAATCTTGTTGTTTCATAAAACTTGAATTATGATGTGATTATTATCCTCCTATGAATGAATTTGAAACAGAAGACGGCAAAACCTCAACTAATAATCCAGAAATAACAAATGAGTTTATGAATATTTAGCAGCAGTGACTGGCATCTAAAATTATAATACTGTATTGCCAAATCTCGGATTAAGCTTATAAATACACTGTTGAAATAATAATCCACGCACTTGTCAAATGAACCAATCAGGAGCTCTAGTCGAGTTCGGATTATCGATAAAACTTGACTCTTGATCCTGATTGGCCTGTCAAGTTCGGTGTTTTCAGATTTGTGTATGTGACAGTTAAACGTCAAATATAAATAATCCCTCCGTGCACGCAATTAAAAATGAGCAGATTTGGAATAAATTCCATCGAATTAATCAATGAAAAAATTGATGAAAATGTACCGAAAAATACGAAGAAATCGAGGAAGTACGTTTGGAAGCAAATTACTAGATTTTGCGATGAACGAAAATACTTATTAGAAGATGTAATGCCTGACGAGAGACTAACTGTTATATTAAAGGTCTGGGGCTTCAACATGAGAAGAATTGTTGGTTCTGATTACAAGGAATGTGTCGTAAAGACGATCTGGAATACGAGTGCTAAATTATTGCAAGAAAAATATTATAATGAATATTCATGGAGTTTCTACCCATTCAAGGATATCATTTTTCAATTGCCAAGAAATGCACGAGATATAAAACGTAAGTTCAAGGTAACGCACATATTTGAAAAATAAGTTCCGTACCGTTGACCCATGAGGAACATCAAGCAATATGTACACAATCGGATGAAGATACACCCACAAGACTCCAAAATAAATTTTGCCATTTCAAAAACATGCCAATAGGTGATCAGCGATGTGCGAACAGCAAATTATTAAACTATTTCTCTAATCAACTTCTTAACTTTTTTGCTAATTTCCTTTAGCTCTGCCGAATTCCGGATTTTTTACCTTCCACTTTGTGAATAAAATTCAACTCGTGATTGAATGTATCTTATAATTATGTCTTTAATTTCACAACTCAACTGAGTTGCTTTAAGAAAACACCACTCATCCTGCGGACTCGTGGTGTTTTCAAGCAAATCAGTTTCGTTATAAAATAAATCGACAGACTTATCGTGAAAATTCAATCACTTGTGGTATTACTAGCGAGTATTTCAAAATCATCGTAAGACAAAACAAATTACTGCTATTCACTCCAAATATTACTTGATTTTATCAAGTTGAGTCCTAGGTTTAGTCTGCACTAGATTTACCTTTTTACAATTTATATATTGTACGTGGCTTCACTCTAATTATTAGCTTTTATTATTAAGTCAACATCTGATAGAGTATTTTGCTATTGTACGACACTGGTTTAGACGCAGCGTATCGTTTTCAGTTTTCTTTGTATTGCTCATTATTTTTCGCGCTGTTGCTCAAAAAAAAACTTCTGACAGTTCATTTTATTGTTTTCAGCTGCTAAGAAAAATCCTTCGTTCCATTCATATATAAATCACTTTGACATTTGGTGACTACTGTTTGAGATTAGATTTTTTCATTAAAAATACCGAATGATGGAATCTTACGGAAAACTGCAAGCTGATTGAAAAAATAAATCATTTCAGTCATTTATTTTTACGATCTTGTTTAAAGTATCAACTGATTCTGAATTAATTCCCATTTTTAGTGTATAAGATGGAGGTCTGACAGCCGATTTAGAATTTAGTTTTTAACGGTATTAAAAAAATATAACTAGTTGTAAACATAGAATAGTTAAAAGAATTTTTTCTACAGTCGCGCGTAAAATGATTAATTACTATATTCAAAGGAAATCGTTAAGACGACAAATGCAGAGGATTGTTACTTTACGCTCTAGCGCAAAAAAGGAATCTTTTTCGCTCGCTTATTTCATCAAACCACGCCCTCCGAATTAACTCAATTGGTTAATAATTAACAATTTATCAGATTAAAAATTAAATAAAATTATATGAAAAATTGTCAAAAATTTTTAAATATGGTCAATAATTGTCAAAAATTGTCAAAAATTGTCAAAAACTGTCAAAAATTGTCAAAAATTGTCAAAAATTGTCAAAAGTTGTCAATTATTGTCAAAAACTGTTAAAAATGGATAATTTTTGTCAAAAATTGTTAAAAATGGAAAATTTTTGTCAAAAACTGTCAAAAATGGTCAATAATTGTCAAAAATTTTGAATTATTTCAAAAATTGCAAGCTGATTGAAAAAATAAATTATTTCAGTCATTTATTTTTACGATCTTGTTTAAAGTATCAACTGATTCTGAATTAATTCCCATTTTTAGTGTATAAGATGGAGGTCTGACAGCCGATTTAGAATTTAGTTTTTAAGGGTATTAAAAAAATATAACTAGTTGTAAACATAGAATAGTTAAAAGAATTTTTTCTACAGTCGCGCGTAAAATGATTAATTACTATATTCAAAGGAAATCGTTAAGACGACAAATGCAGAGGATTGTTACTTTACGCTCTTGCGCAAAAAAGGAATCTTTTTCGCTCACTTATTTCATCAAACCACGCCCTCCGAATTAACTCAATTGGTTAATAATTAACAATTTATCAGATTAAAAATTAAATAAAATTATATGAAAAATTGTCAAAAATTTTTAAATATGGTCAATAATTGTCAAAAATTGTCAAAAACTGTCAAAAATTGTCAAAAATTGTCAAAAATTGTCAAAAGTTGTCAATTATTGTCAAAAACTGTTAAAAATTGATAATTTTTGTCAAAAATTGTTAAAAATGGAAAGTTTTTGTCAAAAACTGTCAAAAATGGTCAATAATTGTCAAAAATTTTGAATTATTGTCAAAAATTGTTAAAAATGGACAATTTTTGTCAAAAACTGGTGAAAATGGACAATATTTTTCAAAAATGGTCCATAATTGTCCAAAATGGTCAAAAATTGTCAAAAAGTCAAAAATGGACAATTATTGTCGAATTTGGACAATAATTGTCAAAAATTTTCAAAATTTTGAAAAATGGTCGATAATTGTCAAAAACTATCTAAAATGATCAAAAATTTTGGAAAAAACGGTTAAAATTTTTGAAAAGTTATTAAAAACTTTGAAAAATTGTTAAAAATGGCCAATAATTGTCAAAGACTATAAAAAATGGTGAAAATTACCAAAAAAGGACAATTAAATTAATTAAAAATTTTTAAAAATAGTTGATGGTCAAAAATTTGGAAAAATGGTCCATAATTGTCAACAATTGTCAATAATTATCAAAAATGGTCAAAAATGGTCAAAAATGGTCAAAAATGGTCAAAAATGGTCAAAAATGGTCAAAAATGGTCAAAAATGGTCAAAAATGGTCAAAAATGGTCAAAAATGGTCAAAAATGGTCAAAAATGGTCAAAAATGGTCAAAAATGGTCAAAAATGGTCAAAAATGGTCAAAAATGGTCAAAAATGGTCAAAAATGGTCAAAAATGGTCAAAAATTGTCAAAAATGGTCAAAAATTGTCAAAAATTGTCAAAATGGTCAAAAATGGTCAAAAATGGTCAAAAATGGCCAAAAATGGCCAAAAATGGTCAAAAATGGTCAAAAGCTATTAAAAATGATTAAAAATTGTCAATTATTTTCAAAAACTGTCAAAAATTGACAATTATTGTCAAAATTGGTCGATAATTGTCAAAAACTATCAAAAATGGTCAATAGAGCGTTTCCAAGTGACGTCATCCCGCACCATGTTGTCAGCTGATCACGGACAACCTTCAGAAAAATGGATGGAAATAGCATGTTTCACTGATTTAAATATAAACTGAGAACAAATGTTAATTGGTTTCGGTAAATTTGTGAACTAGTGTGTATTAGTTCGATACCATAATAATTTAAAAGTTTAAAAAAGCAATTGTCGATAATTGTCAAAAACTATCAAAAATGGTCAATAATTTTGAAAAATTGTCAAAAATGGCCAATAATTGTCAAAAACTATCAAAAATTGTCAAAAACTGTCAAAAATGGACAATTATTGTTAAAAATTGTCAAAATTTTGAAAAATAGTTGATAATTGTCAAAAATCGTTAAAGTTTCTAAATAATTGTCAAAAATTAAAAAATATGGTCAAAAATTAAAAAATAGGGTCAAAAATGGTCAATAATTGTCAAAAATGGTAAAAATTTTGGAAAAATGGTCTAAAACTTTGAAAAATTGTCAAAAATGGTTAAAAATTGTCAATTATTGTTAAAAGCTGTTAAAAATGGACAATTATTGCCAAAAACTGTCGAAAATGGTAAAAAATTGTCATCATTTTGAAAAATGGTCAAAAATTTGGAAAAATGGTCACTAATTTGAAAAACAGTCAAAATGGTCAGTAATTGTCAAAAATGGTCAATAATTGTTAAAATTTTGAAAATTGGTCAATAATTGTTGAAATTTTGAAAAATGGTCAATAATTGTCAAAATTTTGAGAAATGGTCAATAATCGTCGTAAGTTGTCAAAATCTTCAAAAATAGTCAATATATAATACTAGCCGTTTCCGAAAATCGATTTAAACACGTAATTTATGAAATCTATTTACTAAAAATCGATTAATATTACTATAAAAATCGATTATTTTTTAACATACCCAGTGAGTAGATCTTTTTAAGGTTAATCATGATGAATAGCGAAAATGACGATTATTCTAGCACTCCTATTATAACCTAAGATAATATAAAAAACTGTTTTAATTATAAAAAGGGCGACTGTAGAAAAAATTATGTGTGTTTTTCGAGTGTAAAGTAAAATTGCCACTCTCGAAAGATCGCCGCGCTCCGCTCCGCGTCGCGCGGCAACATTTTTTATCGAGCGGCAATCTGTTACTTTACGCTCTAAATACACAAATAACTATTTGTAGTAACTGTGAGTGTGTTTTTAAGAATAACAGTGAATCTTTTGAACCCTAAAAGTTGACGCTTCTTATTTAAATTATTTTTTTTCCTTATTAAATTTTGTTGGCAGGCACAAATTCAACATCGAACGTTAACAACAGTTTCCAAACTCGCAAATCCCTCGATATCTGCCTTAAATGATGTTCAAATTCTCTCCCCAAAAAGTTTGTTTCTTAAATGTCAACAAATTCTTAAGTCGCCGAAATTTAAAGACCGCGATAAAAATCTTTCTTGTTGTCACCGACAAATTAGAATTCCACGAAAAAAAAGCTTTTAATAAATCGCAAAACCTCTCGAAAGAGTCTGAATTTTAATCTTCCCACATAAATTTCAGGACTTAAGTTTTCACCCTTTCTGATACTAGACGAGAAAATTTATGGGGGCATTAAAACAATATTCGAAGGATCTTTATTTCTCGCTCTTCTAACATAATCAAGAAAAAATTTGGAGTTCGCTAAACTCCTCCTTGGGAATCTTAATTGGCAGAATAATTGGTGGAAACTTTTTGAAAATGATACAAAGTAGCTCAGGAACAATGGAAAGTGATAATTAATTTCACTGCAAATGGCGTTCTCTTTAACTTTAATCAAGAATATGATGAATTGGCTCAAGATGATTCTTATTTAAGTGGTGAAAACTTACAATTATTTTTATTTTTCGCTATAAATTTTTTCTGTTCATCCAAACAATTTGAGGAATGTGAAATTCTAAAATTTTAAAAATAATTTCCCCTAATTATCAGTTCAATTTCACAATAAATTCAAACAGTAAAATCAGGAACTCTCAGCCAATCGGACAGGATTTTCACAAATATCGATATTGGGCCTCAATTACCAATAAAAAACGCGAACCTTAACATGACAAATGCGTTCTGAAATTTCCCTTCCCGAGTGGTAGAAAATTCCAAAATTGTTGGGCTGGCAGCTTGAACGGAAGTCCCCCATTCTACAGTGACATTCTCAGCTGTCATGTCTTTTTATTATGCACCTAACCACTAATTTCAAATTTTTTACTGCCTAGCACGTTTATTTCCAAATTGTCGTAGCTCCCATACCAAAACTTTCACATTTGACTCAAATTATTACAAAAAAAATGGGAAACTTTTATAGTTATTAATAAAATTACTAAATATAATACTTTTTCATGGTATTTCGTTTGATGATCGAAAAAACATGAAGGGAATATTGATGCGTGACATAATTTATATAAACCGGCTTCATACAAATTTTTTAGTGATTTTTATCAATCATTATAAAATGTATGTTGTGTATCGTACACCACACCGGCATTTATTGATTAAACAAAATGAATAATAACATTTGTCAAAATCATATGTGTATTAATAAAAGCGCTGTTAGGAGATAGAAGCTAAATTATTAGTTTAACAAAAATTAAAGTGGGTGGAAAGCAGATGCACGTTCATTTAAATGGTGCTTTTGAATTTTTTTGTAATTTCAAAATAACAGAAAAAATCTCAAAGAATATCCTATTAACGAACTCAACGAACAGCGTAGCAAAAATTATCCTTTCGACCGCGCCATTGCATACAACGTTCTAACCTCAAAGTATCACAACACAAAATTCCGTCGAACAATACTTTGCGTAATAGCTTTTGCCAACTGCAGATAAATTGGGAAAAGTTGCGGTATGGCATTTGTAGATGATATTTGGCGGCAAAACCACAAAATAGTGAACTGTCACAGTAACAACTGTTTGCCTCGACCCTACAACGAACAAATGTGGTCTGATTTGTTGGAATTACAGTTCAGATAACTGCGTTGCCAAGTTTATTCCATTTTGAAACAAAAACAGGAAACAATATTTATTTCTCTGAAACGGATCCACAGTTTTCCAAGAAGGTGATATTCGGAAATATATTTTTTTGTTTTTTCAGTCAAACCACACAGAAGTTCGTCAACCGTCAGGCTCCACATTAATGGGGAAGCTAGTCCTCCCTGTGGACATTCTCTGGTTGTGCAGATGCTCCTCCTAGTTTAAAAACAAGGTATACTTTTTAAAGGGGGTCAATGTACTTGTAAACATTTCCATTACGATGAAACTTTGAAAGATGTTCATTTATTTGCAAAAACTTCACTCCACCATAGCCGTACGTTAAAATTTTCAAAAATGGTTGATCTATTTAAAAAAAATCCACCATGGGAGTACGCTCTAATTTTTATTAGGTGTCAATATATTTGGAAAAATCTCCTTGTATCATAGGCGTGCGATAAAATTTTCATAGATCAATTCACTTGTAGATCATGGACATCAGGAAAAATTTTGAAGAGAGTTACTTTAATTGCAAACATTTACCGTGGACGTACGATCACATTTTGAAAAGGGATTAATTTATTTGTAAAAATGACCTTTCCATCAGAGGCGTACAATAAAATGTTTATAGAGGATTGATTTATTTGTGAATTTTTTTTATCTGGGCGTACGATAAAGTAATTGAAAGGGATTGATTGTTTGTAAAATTTTCCATGTACGTACGATAATATTGATAATATTTTTTAGAGTGGTTGATTTATATTTAATCACGTTCAACTACCATGGGCGTACGATGGAATTTTTATAGGGGGTTAATTTATTTGCGAAAGTTCCTACATCATAGGAGTACCATAAAACTTTTATAGTATATTTTTGAAAAGAGGAGATTTATTCTTACAAATTTCCATTAACCATGAGCGTACGATACAATTTTTAGAATGAGTCAATTCATTTGAGTTTTTACTTCCGTTGGCAGTACTATTTTTTTGGTAGAACTTGGAGTTGGAGCGTATTTCTCTCAAAAGATGGAACGTATAGACATCGTTGGTACTAAAATGACTGTGCATAATTTTATAACTCTGCTATTGGCTATTTTGTTGTATTTGATTCATTAAAAGGGTCATTGCTGCAATTAGAAGTGATAGGGATAGCTTTTGAGTTAGATCCAGTTAATTTAATTATGTGAGTGATTGTTCATGCTAGTCAGTTTTTGATTCAACGTCAACAACTCGCGGACTACATTCTTTTTTCAAATAAAGTTGAGCCACACTGTTTTTGGTACTGAAAAAACTATGTAAGATGTGAGTCGATAATGTCTTTTGAAGACGACGCTGCGTGGGATTAGAACCGTATCAGATCTTCCGGCAAACGAAAAGTCTGTAATTTATTACTGTAACTCCAAGCCACCTGTAACTTGGAAAAACTCCCTTTGATCTATGTTCAGACGACTCTTTTAGAACTCACATTCTAACTTTAATATTATACCTCATCTCTTATACGAAATGTTTTGCCATTTAAAGCTTTGTCGGCTGTTTTCGTTAGAAATGTTTATGTTTGGCAAATAATTATTCAAATTTCATAAGATAATTAAAGGGTTGTCTCACTTGACGTGAGGTGCTTTCTAATTATTAAAAAAAATTAGTTAATGGGAAAAGGCCTAATTATGTCTACAAGAGATGCTTGGGAAAATGAACAGAATAAAATAATGGAAATTGCTTAGTTACAGTAGCAGATGTTTCTATTATAAAACTGTTAATTAGCAGTACAATTATCTATAATAATGGACAGAGGTAAAGTGATTCAATCAATTAACAATATTCGAGCAAATCTGCGAAATCAGCTGGCCAATTTGAAATATTGGTTTCGTCTGACTAGGTTGCTGTAAGTGGTTTCTGCTTAGAACCCTTCTACGGCAACAATACTGTCTATTGAGCCTTAATCCAAATTATCTCACCCCTTCCAGCTCAATATCCCTGGGGAAGTTGATAATCCGGAAGGGGTGAGTCTATCTACTATGGTCTGTAGTTTTGCTCGTTCAGCAGCCACACAGTAACAAAATGTGTGTTCCGCTTTTCTCCTCCCCATCCTTGATAAGCAAGGATTCTGCTTCCACTTTTTAAGGTTCTTCTATGTACGCTTCGGCTTGCCTGAGATCTGGTATCTCAATCCAGCTTTGCTATCAATCTAGTTTTTATTGCCAGATTAAAAGCAATTCCCTGTCGTGGTTCTGAACTATAAACTGAGACCGCCTCCTTAAATGGCAGATTGGTCCACTACTCCATTACCCAGAATTCCAGTGTAACCCGGAATTCATTCCAGGACAATCTTGTTGATTGCACCCAGTAGTCTAGTTAGTAGTCCACACCAGTTTTGATTTGCATCCACCCAACGTACAAATTAATGGCGAAAACTTCCACTTGAAAGACTATTGGATGCTTTCCAAGTCTTTCAACTAGTCCTATCTTTGGTTGGCTGCACCAGGTAGCGGATTCAGTTTAAACTTGCATTTTGGGTGGTTCTGAAAATCAGCTGATGCTCAAAGATCGATAACTCTCCTATTGTTTCATAGTTGAAAGAATGTACTTGAAGGTTAGTTACTTTAGTGGGTTTGTTATCCGAATATTTGGAGACATTTTCCAATTTTTCTTGAACAATTCATTGACCAAGCCTTGTATAATTCAACCATTGTATACTCATTAAGTGATATTTGACATATTAATAATAAATGCAGCACATCAGTGGCGCTCAAATTATGTTTCCAGTCGCAATTAAACTGTTCTCTAATAATTAAGTTACGTACTAGCTACTATGCTTTCGTTTGACTTCGATGGAAATTCTCGATTTTAGCTGCCATGCGGTAAATATCCATTAGGCAATTTGCAAGTTTTATTGAAAATATCAATATTACTGATCACTTCGTCTGACCATAGAAACGGTCAATAATTCAAACAGAAATATATCTATGTAGTTACTGCTCAATTTCAATTTCGCTAGTCTTTTTTTGTTATAGAATTTATAGAGGCCGTAACTTTAACATTTATCCATTTTAATCAAGCTCAAGTGAAGCTACTAAACTGAAATTGCAGTTGAAAATACTTGGAAACACGATCCTTTGAGGTTATATTATTTCTATATCAAGCGGTATTTGATAGTGAAGTGATTTAAAAAAGAAATTGCTCTGCTTTTTCAGGACTATTTTGCAAGAATAAAATTTGATTATACCTTGATACATTTGAATAAAGTTCAATTCAGCGTTCTTGAGCAGTACGTCAAGCATTATAACATAAGTTACAAACAGTGGCGGAGTTACACGGTGCAGTTCAAAAGTGCTTTCAAGTGTGCAAATCCAATTTTTAACAAGACACATTAACGACATATCTGTGGTTTGGTGCTAAAAGGGCCAATGTGAAGAATGTACTTTCTTGAGTTAACTTGCACCAGTTACATGCAATAATATCTTGGATGTACAAATGTTATAGATTCAATAGTGTATAAGAGTATACAAAAGCCAATGTCACTGCGAAAGCGAATCCTCGACACCACAGCCTTTAGGCTTTATGAGCTCTTGGCTGTACCGTTCATGTGAAGAGACCAGTAAGTATTTCTAATCAGTCTCAGCAGTCTTTTTAATAGATCCTTCTTGGAGAAATCCTTCCTTGAGCGCTGTAGTCATAGGGATCTATATCCAATGAGGCAGTGCTTCACATTCGAAGCTAATGTGAGAGGCTGTTTCATCCTCTTCCATGCACCACCAGTGTGCACTTTGGTCCTTGTAGCTCTAAGTCATAGTAGAGTCGATGTTGAGTTTCCAACACGATCGGTCTCCCAGCTAAGACCTCCGTCTCCTTTTCATAGTAATTAATTTAATTGCTTCATTTCCTGCATAATAAGTGCATTTTTCTATAAAGTTAAAGTTTGTATAGTGATTAAACCCGAAGCAAAGTTATATTTCAAGTGAATAGTGCTTTGAAAACCACAAAGGAAAGAGTAAGATCGTTCTAATAATTACTATTTCATACTGAAAGGCTTGTCTATATTCATCGTTCCATCTGTATATATTTTCGACGTTAAAGTTTATTAAAGTTTACTAAATTGTTAACGAAATACAGTTATTATTGATGCGAAAGAACCAGCCTCCCATAGAATTGTAGTCCACTAAATTGAAGGCTTCCTATTTTTTAAGACAGCATAAAATTTGTTGTCATTTCAACTGCTCTGGCATCAACGGCTGCATCAGTGATGGAACAGACAAGGATACTACGACACTGATCATGAAATACGGATCACAAGAAGAAATACTTACCAGTGGTTCGTACAAAGACTAGAGGGATGATATAAAATCACGTATATTTACTTGTTAATAACAAACTCTTGAATACAAGTCTTATAAACGAATATACCTGAGAGAGAAGATATAATGAGAAAACTTCTTATATTATTTCACTGATGGCTCATAAACGCTGAAAAGGACACAAAGCAATTTGTGTTTTGAATTTAAAGCAGAAACTATACAAAATGAGCTAAACTAGCTACAACTTTGACAACGCCTGCCAACAAAAGTAACGGCAAGTTCAACCAAATAAAAATTCCAGGAAATTAATGGAAAAAGTCTACATGTTTTTGTTTTTTCTTATTCGAGTCTCTTTCAAATTATGTACAATATTTATCAGGTACAAATTCGAGATCATGAGTTCTGATGCAACAGTCGACTTTGTAATGGTATACATCTAAAATTGAGAAAGCTGCTCGAAGTGAATTAGATAATTAAATTCCGACAAAAGCGGCAGTCGACTATGAGGTTACGTATGAAAATTTCATTAAATATCTAGGCCTGAATTATTCCTTCGATTTTGTGAAAATTAGTTGGTAAAAATGAATGAGCGACAGTGAACATTACAAACTATAGTAAGTTGCAGCATCAACTGACAGCCAGGCAGATCTTGTCGCTTTAAATAGTTGCAAGGTAACATCCAGATTGGTAGATGAATGCCAAAAAATACTAAATGAGCTGGCAGACTGCACTGAAGTAAGATTAGTGGGGTTACCGGAACATAAAGTTATTTCTGGAAATGAACAAGCTGATGCGCTCGCGAGAACTTCAGTAACGATATAAATTGGACCAGAACCAATCCGTGATACCAAAAAGAAAGTGGTACGAGGACAAATACAAAAATGGCTACAAAGCCAACATAGACTGTAGTGGAGGAAAACTGGGTGGGTGGACTAAATGTGGGAGTAGAGTACAATAATCCAACAGGCTGTAGTGCTGTTGACATGAGGACGTTTCCCATAAAAACATTTTGTAGAAAGCGCAAAGGTTTGGAATCTCGAAAAACGTTTGCCTATAGGTTGATCAGATTCGATTTGAATGAATAAATGAATTAAGTAGGGTGTTGTCTGTTTAGGATCAGTATTATTCGTTCCCATGTTTCGCAGACCGTTCTGGTCTGAATCAGTGATAC